>JAWMAG010000031.1:12177500-13440000 GCA_037013455.1 Ceratitis rosa
TGTTTTATTTAATTTAATTTGATTTGATTATATTTAACTTAATATAATTTAATTTAATTTTGTTTTTTTCATTTTGTTTTTAATTTTATTTTATTTTATTTATTTTTTTAATTTAATTTCATTTTAATTTTTTTTTTATTTTAATTCAGCTTATAATTTTATATTTTATTTTTTTCAATTGATTTTTATTAGTTTCTTTTATTCAGTAATTTTTTCCTGTGTTATTTTATTTTTATTGACATTGTTTTATTATTATTTTTTAGTTTATTATATTAGTTATTTCTTTCCTGTACACTTATATTTTATTCTTTTGAGCCAATATTTTTATAACAGGTTGTTATGATACATATCCTGAATTCTGTAATGTTTTATTTTCTTTTATTGTAGTTAATTAAATACTTGTCTGTAACACTGTTATTTCAATTAAACACAAATTTTGCGTGTTCATGAATATCAATTTTCTGACCATAACCCATTTTTGGGGTCATTGCATGGCTGACAAGTCTATTTTCCAGCTGAGGCAAGTGCATGTGGCACGCTATAAAATTAGTCATAACATTAGACATTATTTCACTTACTACTTGTTACATATCTTTGCTTATTAAGCATTATTGTATGTAGTGAAATAGATAAGTATATAAAATAATTTATATGTGGCAATAAATGTTATGGAAAATATGCCACAAAAGTAGTAGGTTTCCTTACAATATTGATTTATGATAAATTAGCACCAGCGGCAAGTGCAATGTGCATATGTTGTAAGAACATAGGTACATTTAATGCCAAAAACTTACACTTACATACATTTGCAATGCGGGACAAAAGACTTAAGCAACAAACTCGCTAACGTTACTGGAACAATAAATAATAAAAACACACATTGCAGACAACAGACAACTCAGACATTTAGACAGTCGTTCAGTCAGTATATGGTTGTGGTACGATTACATATTACTTTGGCGTACCGTTATTCAATAGACGCTTATGAACTTGTAAGATTTGTGACGCAAATACACTTAATTTGCTAATCGATTTTCAATAATTACAGCAATATGTATTGCCATACAAAATTTCTCATATTTAATTTGCTGATGTTTTTTCTTCTGGCTATTTAAAATTATTTATTTTTAATATTTTTTATAAAACCTAATTTTCTTTTATTTTTTCAATTTTAATTTATTATTATTTTATTTCATTCTCATTTTTACATTATTTTTTGTTTTAGTTTATTTTATTTTTTTTATTTAACTTCTGTTACTATTACTGGTTATTTATGTACTTTTGCTTTGATTGAACGTTAAATGGAAATCGCATCGCTTACACCACCAGCCTACAGTAATGTACATATGTATACATAGTATTGTGTATATGGTTGTATTCAACGTATCACTTTACGCCGTTGTTTGTTTGTGGCACAACGTGAGCGTGGCTTGAACGATGTGCGCATAAAATTCAAATAAATCTCAAATGCCAACATTTGAACGCACACTTTAATTAGAAATTTTGCGATTTTGTGCCGCCGCGCTGCCGCATGAGCACTTGTACTGATGTAAATGCTTTTCAGCTGCGAGTAATTCGTGCAGGCGCTGACTTTATGCACCAAGACAGTCGTATTTTTAATGTCCATTTGTAATATTGTCTGTTAGGCAAAGTAGAAACACTTGGAAAAAATTCTTTGCTACGAGAAGGAAAGAAATTAAGACTTAGCACGAGCAACCAAAATTATGTGTAATTAAATCTGAACAAAAAAATAAAAAAAAAAATAAAAAATAAATTTAACTATTTTTTAATAATTGCTAATTTTTACTAAGAAACTTTGAATTTTTCAAGTTTATTTATTGTAATTTTTTTTATTTTTAAAATTTTTCATCCATAAAAGATACTGCAATTAATTGTTCATACAGCAAAAATTCTTTAAAAATAAAATCTTTAAGTGTAAAATTAAAATTATATGTGGTATTACATATTAAATATTAATATTAAATATTTATAAGAAACATTCAGCTTACACTTTTTATATTTCTTGACTTTCTACTAAACTTTCATATAATTGTTTCTTTATATTCGAAAAAAATCAGTTTCAAAATATTAAAAAATAATATCGGAAAAAATTAATTAACTTTTTTTTATTTATAGAAAAATAACTTAAAAAATTATTCCAAAAAAATGTCCCTACGTTCTTACAGTTGAAGAGCAGGTTTCTAAAATATTTTAAAAAATTTGTAAGTTTTTTGTTACATTTCTTTAATTTCTTTCGATTTTCTAATTCTTTCTGTTCTGTTCTAACTATGAAAAACTTTTAAAAAAAATTGGATTTTCAAATACTAAATCTTGAAATTTATGAACTATTTTTACAAATTTATTATTTTTTCATAAATATTTTGTTTAAAATATTTTTAATATATTTTTTTCATAAAATATAAAATTCTAAAATAATTATTTGCAGTGCAAACATCTGCAACTATTAGAAAAAAGTTTAACAGCTAGATATGCGGTAAGCATATGCATACACTACAAAAATAATAACAATAAGCACACTACAATAAAACACACTAATAACAGTGTATAAACATTGAGTGATGCTGCAATGTGCCACCGCCGCTGACGAAGCAACAAATCGCACACATACACATACACACAGCAATAACAAAGACTATTTGCAATCGACAAGCATACATCGACTGGTTGGCAATAAGTGCGCGCGCGCACAGATATTTAATACACAATTTATTTATGGTATGAACGCAGTTGATAGATTGCAATTTGAGAAGTTATAATTTTCCAATTATCATTCACTGTTTAATTTTATGATTTGTGTATGAGTACCTACACCCATACCATATAGGTATACATATGTAAGTAGGTTAGTCGCAATGAGTCGTGCAACAGCAGCAGCAGGAGCAGCAAAAAATTGACTTACTTTATTAATACCTTTGTTTATACACTTGGATATACCTACATACATATATATACTATATTTATTAAGTATTTATTTCAATGTTTACTTGTGTACGTACATAGATACTTTATTGCTATTCACCACACCAGCTGTTAGCTGTAAAAGGCAAATGGCAATTGGTTGTAAAAAAAAGTTATAAAACGTGCGCAGCAACAATTCATTGGTAGCGCCAACTCCATTTAACGGCACTATAATAATACCAAAATAATGGCAATTGCATGTGCGTGTGCGATTGCAACAATATGTTGCCATTTAAATATATATATATAAATATATGTATGTATGTATGTGTAAAATCAACAAGCTACTGTATGAAGAGAGAAAGATTGATTTCACACAGATTTAATTTTTTAAACAAAAGCATTATTATTTAATTTTTATTTAAATAAAACCTTATACATGTATATTGCCTGTTTTTAAAGCCAGGATATTTCCATTGTGAAGCCAATGAGTTGAATGAAAAAGGGTCACACGTTGCGAAGCCACACTGTTCTCCATTATTATTGTTTTTATAAAATTATATTAAAATAAATAAAAATATAGAAATTTTAAATTTGTATGGTGTATGAAATAAAAACTGCTGACAGTTGACACGTAAAAGAAATAAACCACTAAAATTTACAACAAAACAGTTAGCAATTATACGCATTTTATATTGTTGTGTGTCATACTATAAAGACTAACTTTTACATATTTCTCTTCACTTTTATTATCTTTATTTTAATTTTATTTTTATTTTATTTACATTTATTTAAAAAAAAAATCTTATTATTATTAAATTATTTTTTAACAATTATTTTCATTTCTTTTTTGTCTTTTGATTTCACATTGATGATTAAAAACAAAAATACCAAAAAAAAGAATATTTTATAATTACAACAATCAACTTTTTTGTATCCACATCTATAACTATATATCTATATATATGGTATGTATATAGAGAAACCCCAATCATAAAAATGACATAAAGGATTTTCGAAAATTGTGTCATTGCTGAAATAAAGCGTACAACAAATCGTGCTGCTACGTGCTGCACACGCTCAGTGTCCGTCGATACATGTGGCAGGCATATGCCTTCACACTGAATTTCTACGAAATCTCAAGCAGCAAATCGAAATAAAAAGCTTTAAAGCTACATATATGTACTCAGCTTGAAATAACAATGCGCAGCTGGTGTATGTTTGCTGTTTATTGGCTGCTGTTCACTTCATTTCCAGCTGGGGTGACATTAAAACATATTCGTCATAACAATGAAAATAATAAAAAAAGAAAACCAAAAAAAAAAAAACTTTTTTTAAATATAAAAAAAAAATGCTGACCAACCAAAAATCTATAGCGAGCAAAGAGAAAACAGTAGTAATGCAATAAAAGCGGAAAAACAACAACAACAATGACATACTAGTCATCACCAGTGGGAATGTCGCTAGCACCTACAAACATTCAAACACATTACAAATTATACACACACACACACACACATGCACATGCACATATTTTTGTGACAATTACTCCGCTGTGTGCTCGTTTGCTCCATTAGGCTCCCACCGATTGTTTGACTGCCTGGCGATTGAGATGCTCAAAACGGTGGGCTGACATCGGCGTCACACTATTATTATTATTGTTGTAGTTGTTGTTTGCGGCTATGTCAGCCAAAATCGTGCTGGAATTTTGATTGGATCATAAACTGTCATTGTATGCTTTAAGCTTTTAATCAGCTGGATCATTAAGTTTCGCTGCTGCTGATGAAGACGACGACGACGACGACGACGATGACGACGAAAATGCGGGTGTTGGATTGACAAACTTGTTCACATATGACGATGTTTGTTGCCGTCGAAGATAACAGTTACGACAAACCGTTGTTAGTCCAATGGGCCTCATGTTCCAATTTTCTATACTTACTATATATATATATATATATATTATTTATTATCAGCTGTTCACGTAATGATTGCTTGTGTCGCTTGTTGATGTCGAAATATTTAAGCTTTTGTTGCATTTATTCTTATTTTCCTTAGGTCAACACAATTTTCTCTTTGCTTTATTTGACAATATGTGATGAAAAAAAACTAATAAACTAAAGTAAAATGAATAAAAATTAAATAAAAAAACGATAGAAATGAAAATAATATAATCAAATTAAATAAAATAAAATTAAAATAAATATATTTAAAAAAATAAAAAAAATTTAAAACAAAAATAAACAAATATTTGTAAAATTAAATCAAATTAATTGAAATAAATTATATTAAAAAAAAAATAAAACTAAATTAAATGAAGGGAGCTAAAAGAAAAGAAATTAACAAAAATTATATTAGAAAAAATTCATTAAAAAAATATAATAACATTTATTAAAGTCAAATGAAATGAATTAAAAAAAAACATAGATATGATATAAATCTAATTAAATAAAATAAATATTTCTTTTTATAAAAATTGTTATTTTATTTTATTTTATTTTATTTTATCTTATTTTATTTTATTTTATTTTATTTTATTTTATTTTATTTTATTTTATTTTATTTTATTTTATTTTATTTTATTTTATTTTATTTTATTTTATTTTATTTTATTTTATTTTATTTTATTTTGTTTTATTTTATTTTATTTTATTTTATTTTATTTTATTTTATTTTATTTTATTTTATTTTATTTTATTTTATTTTATTTTAATTTATTTTATTGACCAGCGACTTCAAGACGATTGAAGCTTTATAGTAATAAAATTATATGCCACATCAAATTTGAGCAGTTAAATTGTTTCATATTTCCACATACAACAATATAATAATATATGTAATTGCAAAATCCTAACCAATTCGCTATGCCCACTTAAAAATTTAACCTGCCTCGTTTATGTCAAACGTATATAAAACGTCACTTTGCCGCAGCGTCACAATTACCAAGAGTTTACTAGGGGTTTGCCAGCATCGTATCACAAATAATGCAAAAGTAAGCATCCACAGAGAACCACCGCCCACCTGTCCACACCAATCAGCTGAATGTGGCGTTGAATGCGAATTAAATGGTGCAAATCAAAACAAATCAAAATAATCGGTGCTGCAGTCATCACAAACTGTCACAAAGACAAACAAAAAACAAAAACAAATAAAAATGTAATGAACAAAGGCATAAACTTGTAAACAAACTGGTGCACAAACAATGGTGACAGGCAAAACGAAAATATTGAAAAGTGTACAACAACAACAGAAATTAGTTTCTTATTCCGGCACAAGTATTTTCCTTAGCACCCACAAATCGAGTTGAGTGGCAAGTATCTACATTTTCAAGTGTTTGTACAATTTGGGGCACCCACATATTGTGTCTTGTAGCAGTAAGAGTGAGATTGTTGTTGAAAGGATTTTATTTAATTTTTTCTTTGTTTTCTATTTTTTTTTAATTTTTGAAAATTTGTGTTTTTATTTTGTTGTTTTTATTTTCTTTACTCTGTTTGATTATTTCGATTGCAAATTAATCCCGAAATGGTTTAAATGACGCAGCCACTGCCACTGTTGCATGTGGCAACATGCCACTGCCTAACGGCTACACGGCTAATGCACTGATTATTTTTTTTAGAAAATTGTGCGCCAAATTTTGATTTCGATTTTCATTTTCGTATTGCCTTTTTGGGCTACACAATTTTCCATTTTTTATTTTTACTTTTAACTTTATTTTTTTCCATTCAATATGATTTGAAACTAATGCGACGCCCACACATGGCAGCCGCAATCATATAGTAAAATTTTTTGTATGTCTATCGGAGAGTCTATGCGCACTAACAGCCACTTGCAACAAATTCAGGCTGTCTGTCTATCTTGCCTCTGCACAGTCGAGCTCGTTAGTGAGACAAGGTGCCCCATTGCCGCCGTTTGAGGGCAACTGATGTTGTCAGTTTTTTATAAGTACATAAAAGTGCATGTGAATGTGTGCGAGTGTGGCAAGTTTATTTCATTCTGTGCGCGCCATATTTAGTGCATTAATAGGCGCATAATTGCGAGCAGACAACAATATGAAAAAAACAACAACAATAAAAAATCATAAACAAACAATGCACAGTAGCTGATGGCAGCAGTTAAGCGAAAATATAATAATATAACCACCCTCGATAGACAGGTATAGGCAATGCACATGAACACAACAAACAAAAAGGAATAATGGACGAAAGACAGTCGAGACAGCTCATCAAACGAGTTGCCAAACTTTTCATTTCAGTCGGCAGCATAATGAGCCAGAAAATCTAATAATCATAATAATAAAATTACAGAAAAACTCAGTAAATCTTTAATAAGTACAATAACAACAAATACAAAAGATCTTTCAGAACAAAATCCAGCACAATGCGGCACAATTAGATGCAGCCATAAAATCAGCTTATTTTTGTTGTATGCCACATCACACAGCATTGATCGCACGCGCGGTTGGTGCATAAGTTTTGTGGTTGAAGCGATGCTAGTTGCCCGATATTAATTTACCTTACTATGATCTCATGCATTTGTTATTGTTATTGCCACTAGTGGGTGTCTGTTGGCCAATGATCGATGTATGAATGCAACTAAATGGGTGAATGAGTGAACGCCGGAATATGCGTCGCAGCGTCCAACTTTGATTGGCGGCTTAGTTAAATGTATGACTAAACAGGCTACAGTGACGCTGTATTTGATGCTTTGCTTGATTATCGTACTTGCAACATTGTTTTTTTTTTTTTTTTTTTTTGAATAAACTCCCTATGACGCTGATGCGAAGATTGTATGTATGAGTGAATGAATGAATGAATGTTTAATGCGCTGCGGCAGACATTTATGAGCGCACTGCAGAATTATATGTGTGGCAACAACATAAATTTCATTATTTTTAATTTTTTACTGCTGCTTGGTGGTGGCACAACATGATTAGTTGCATTGCAAGCAGTGATTTGCTGTCCGATTAGATCAGTTTGGGTTTTAATCTTAATAGCGCAGCGTTATAAATAAGCTAAAACAATAAAAATTAATGAAATGTGAAAATAAATGGAAGTGAAGCAGTATAAGAGTGCTAGGCATAATTTGGTATATCTCAAAAATGCAAAAATTGGGATAAATTCCGTTTGAAACAAAAAAGCTAATTAAAAAAATTAAATTTGTATAAGTAATTTTTATGAAGTTTTTAAATAAGCTATGTTTTGAAAAATGTTCACGCTGTGGAATAGATTCCTGGTTGTCCCAATCTATAACTTTTTTGGACTTAACTCTGCTGATGAGAATTTCCTTATCCTCTAGTTTTATTTTCTGTATCCAACTTAGAGGCGCTTACTGTCCATAAAATAAAATTTTTCAGAAATTTCACATCACTTGTGTATCTGACTTTACAAAATTACTGATTCATCATTAACTAGGGGAAGAAATAATACTGTTGGGAGGCTTCTACTTTTGAGGCTTTTGAAAATTTAATTATTATGAAATTGTTGGCCTGGTCAGCCAAAAGCTCTTATCTCTAGCTCCACTCTTTGCCTTTCTATGACCGTTTGCGAGCGAAGAGATGAATGACTTTTTTTAGCTTGAGTTAGACTTATTAATATGGTATATTGAAAAGCACACGTCTTCATCTTTTACATCAGCCAGATTCTGCATTTAGCTCACTAATAGGTGAAGTCACACACAGCTGGACATTTATCTAATAATTTGCTCTCCCTAAAAATGCTTAAAAACTTTTGTTGGCTGAAAGGTGGAGATTAATTATTTGACCGCAGTAGGCTGCATTTTAGTCATTAAATAGACTCACTGTATTTTCCTGTATATTTCGTCTTTTTTCTTTCATCCATGCTTCCCGATATACGAGAAACTGAAGCTGGAAGCTGAAAGTAAGTTGAAAGTTATGACAACTCAATACTCTTAAAACCGGAAGTGATCCAGCATTTTGCTCTCTTCCCTTCTATTTAATCTAAATAAAAGTATGAGCTGTCTACAATCTATTTTGTCCTTTAAAAGCTTTCCTAAGACCATAAATGCTATTCAAGGGTCTACTATTTTCCAGGCCCAAGAACCAGCTCATCTGCTTTATTCATTATCTTCTACACCTTTGTACTCTGGTTATTGCATGTACTCACATATTTGCTTTGCCTAAATTGAGGCTTGACTGTCAATAAGAAATTTATCCAAATTGTTTAATTTTGATTTATTTATGTATGGTTATTATTTTATTTTATTTACTTCCTGCTCATTTACAAATCCATTTATTAATTTTCCTACTGTTTTTCAATTTATTATTGGTTAATTTATATTTCAGTGATTTATTTAATTAAGTAATTATTTTATTTTATTTTACATTTTTTTATATTTTTGTTTTGTTTTTGTTTTCTTTTTTTAAGTACTTTTTATTTTTTTAAATATTTATTAATATTTTGTTTTAGATATTAATTTATGATTAATTTATATTTCATTGATTTTTTTAATTAAATTATAATTTATTATTTTATATAATTTTTTTTATTCATTTCTTTTTTTTGTTATTTATTTATTTAATTACTTTTATTTTTCAAGTATTGCTTTCTTCAGGTGGTAATTATTTTTTTAATTACTGTTATACTTTCTTTAATATATATAAATTAATTTATTCAGTGATTTTTTTATTCAAAATAAAATACTTTAATTTACTCAACACTTTATCAATGATTCAGTCAGCCTAAGCTTGATTTTTTCACCAAAACTGACTAGCAAGAGCCTGGGCTGTGAATATAAAATATTTAGTGATCCGTTCTAAAGGATAGAAAGTCTGTTTGAATAATTGTTTTATTTCAATATAAAATTTTACTGTAATTTAAAAAGTTCCAAAAAAATAAAATTAAAAAAAAATAATAAAATTGAAATAAAAATAAAATGGAACTTAAAATTTGTTTCAATCCAATGAGTTGAAATTATTCACTCAAATAGAAGTTGTAATGAAGGAATTAAAAAAATAATAAAAAATTAAAATTAAATTATTTTAATTTTTTGGTGTCTTGTCTACCATAAATTTAATTTTGTAACCGCGAAATATTTTTAGGGCTAGAAATATTAAATCATAGCAAATGCCATTTAAATATTTAATGAAGAACAAATTAAAAAAAAATTACCATTAATTAAATTGTGCAACCTCAAATTCTTGTGCGGGTTAGAAATGTTTAATGGAATACCATCAAAGATGTTGTCAAAAAATTAAAAAAATAATATATATTTATATATTATTTTTGTGTGTTCAAAGCTTGTCTTCCAAAAATTAAATTATCGCAAACGATAAAAATAACATTTTATCTCTCCTTATTCTGTACCCATAACACTTTTTCCCCTCTTTTGGAAGAACTTTTCGAATTGGCTTCAAATATGCATATATGTACACATTTAACACTAACTTTTCATATTTTTAAAACCTAATACATTTTTTCCATGCAATAACCTAACAGCCCCAGCGTACTCCCCACTCACTACATCGTAAGGTGTTCAATTGTAAATCCATCACTCACACGCCTTTTGTAATCTAATTTAAAATCAATTCGTCTTGTCAACCAGTAAACTGCTGTAAACAAAAAAATAAAATAAAAACATAACAACAACAAGGACAAAGAACAAATAAAAATGGAACAATATTTCGTTAGCTTTTAATGCTAATTCACAGCAGCAGCCACAGCAGCACAAAGTTTGTCGCTTAAGTCTTTGGTTTATCATACGTACATACACACATATGTGTAATTTCTGAATAAAAATCGGAAAAAAACTGTCATGCAAACATTTCAAAAACAGTTAACGCAAATCAATCAAAAATTGTGTAAAATGTCGTTATTGGCATGACAGCTTCTAATTCTAATGCCAACATTAATCATATTAGTCATATCCCGCCGTGGCGAAACAATCGCAAAATATGTTAGACAAAATACAAAATACGATTTACAAACGTATATTCGTATTAGCATGTATGACTGTATATTTCTATATTTGTGTGTGTATATGTGTGTATTTTTATATGCATGTATGCGTGCGCCTGCTGTCGAACAGAAATGAAACACAAATGTCGACATAAAAATGTCGTGTGCCATAAGGCAGGCAGACAGACAGACAGGCAAACAGATAGACGCAGAGACATGCACCGTTAGAATGCTTCTAGAACGCAAGGAGTATAACACTAACTGTGCTGATACACACACACAGCAACAACAAATAGTGTTGAATGTTCTTTTGCTGGTGACGTGTGGAAAGCATTTGCAATTTTTTTTTTTTTTCGTTTCTACAGATATTAAATAGTTACTGCAACATAACTGTCAATTGCCTGGTGGCAGTTTGTGAAACAAAAATTTTATATGCTTTTTTATGTACTCATACATACATTTCCATATAGATATAGGTATGTAATAAACACATGTGTTGTGTGTACATTGTTGCATGCAATAAGCATGGTGACGCCAAATAAATTAGAATCAATGATAATATTTGTTTGTTTAACATATGTATGTTATTGTATTTGTATGTAATACAATATACATGCATCGCTATTTTACTACTTAAGCTTGCATGCACGCCACCGCGTGTACACATCTACTCGTATATACTGACATACATACGTGTATGTTGCGCTCTTAGCTTAATGCATATGAATGACGGTGTTGATAGATTTATGACTATTTTCGTTATTTAAATGTCGATTGTGCAAATTTAATTAAAGCGCACTCTTCAAGAAAATGTCGATAATAGTCAAACAATAATTGTATAATAGCTGTTGTAAGTGGTATATAATAGTTGCAGAATTAATTCGCACACAAAGCGTATGTTAATGGTGTGACAAAATTGCCAAAAAGCCGTGTCAGTTGCACGATAAAAGTTACTTGTAACTGCAATGATGCGAACTAATAACATAATTTGACCGTTGCCTGTCTCTCTATTTCAAAACCACTTGCAACCTTCCTTCCAAAAAGTCGTTTTGTTCTCAGTCTGTTTATGTCACGCTTTGAAAAAATTAATTTGCATAGCTTACGGTGTTCTTAAGCAATACATCGTGGTGTTAATATAATTATCTCAGAAAATTCTGACGAATTCTAATTTTTCATATCATCAAAATATCCAACAATGGTAAGAAATAAGCTGGGATAAATAAAAATTGTGTAATTAAATTTTAAGGCAGCACTAGAATAAAGAGAAATAAAAAAATTAAAATTAAATACAATAACATAATATAAAATAAAATGAAATAAAATAAAGTAAAAAAATAAAATAAAATAAATTTAAAAAATAAACTAAAATAAAATATTATAAATTAATATAAAAATAAAATAAATAAAAATAAAATCAAATAAAATTAAATAAAATAAAATAAAATAAAATAAAATGAAATAATATAAAATAAAATAAAATAAAATAAAATAAAATAAAATAAAATAAAATAAAATAAAATAAAATAAAATAAAATAAAATAAAATAAAATAAAATAAAATAAAATAAAATAAAATAAAATAAAATAAAATAAAATAAAATAAAATAAAATAAAATAAAATAAAATAAAATGAAATAAAATAAAATAAAGTAAAGTAAAATAAAATAAAATAAAATAAAATAAAATAAAATAAAATAAAATAAAATAAAATAAAATAAAATAAAATAAAATAAAATAAAATAAAATAAAATAAAATAAAATAAAATAAAATAAAATAAAATAAAATTAACTTAAATTCAATTAAATTAAAATAAATTAAAATAAAATTAAATTAAATTAAAATAAAATAAAATAATTGTTTTTGCTCAAACTCTTTTTTTGTTATAAGTTTTAAGTGAGCTAAAGGATCGGTATGTTTGTAAGAATAGAATATTTTTGTTATGCAACAAAGAAAAATGGTAGATACTTAAACAATTTCTACGAATGAGAGCTCTAGACTCAATAAAAAAGCGATTTCTACTCATTTTGAGGAGAAAGGCAAAATAATTATTTTTCTGAATATTCGTACAATAATAAATAATATTGATTTATTTATAGTTTTATAAAGTCTCTATTCCACCACTTTTGGATCTCTTCTTCAGTGAATTAGTGACACTGAGTGACAAATATACGATGTCTGGTCAAAGGAGATTTGAGAGATATTAATAGTCAAATGGTTGAAATTTTGTGTAATGCATTTATTAATTATCCTGTACTGGTACTTAGACCCAAACTCTTTAATTATCTTAATGTTCAAATTGCAAGGGGTGCTACTTACTGGGGTGTAATGGGGTGTAGTAAAGCTTCTGGGTATGCTGTTATAGTTGCGAGGCTATACTCAATTCCAACTCTTGCGCCACGTCGCTATTAACGACTCCAGACAGTCTGCAGAATCTTCAAAGCAATTATATTAGTTTCCGATTAACAATTCAATTTGCCGACAATACTTAAAATTATAAATTACTAAACTGTGAGTCGTGTTGTGACAAGAGCCATCCAAGCAGTGATTGATGAATAATTGAAAAAAAAAAAACAAATTATATTTCCATACATAATCTTAACCTAAATAGTGTTTGTTTTCTTTTAGTCTGTCTCCAATACTCTGCGCACGCTTTTCCGACCTCTTTCTGTCTATCTTTCCTCCAACAATTACACTTTCGACGGTTTGTCACACAAATGACAGTCCACTTGAGCACACGTCCGCCTGGTGTTGGCAATTCTCGACAATAAACAGCGCAGTGCTCATAATTTTCTTCTACTCACTTTGGTTTTGGTAGAAATCGGTTCTCCCCTTCTACTGCTCACAAAAACTACCATAATTGCCGATTATTTGCTCTGTCATTTGTTTTGTCAGCTCACAAACGTTCAGCGGCAATTTTGTCACAAACAATTTCTGATGCCACAAACGCATTTCGCATGCAACCAGTAATTTGTGGCAGTTCGTCATCAAAAAGGCGAGAAGAATGAAAAATGTGCTGAGTGGAATGTTTGCATATGCGTGTGTGCATGTTTGTTTGTACTCGTATGTATGTAATAATGTAATGCAAAATTTATTACAGTTTGTTGTTGTTGTTGTTGTCGCATGTGTTGCATGAAATATACAAAATTATGACAATTGTACGCATGTAAATAACTGCAAATCATAAATTTCTGGCAAGAATTACCGCTGTCAGTCGTTGTGATTTGCTCGCAAGAAAGCCGCCAATGGCACAAGCAGCGGCAGCAACATCGGCAATGGCATCGCCAGCGGCAATAACGACACAAGAGCAATCAACAATCGTATTTATGCACAAATACACATACACAAGCATATAGGTGTGTGTACATATTTATTGCATACACGTATGTGCATTCGCCATTGCATATGCATGTATATATACTTATGTATGGTATGTACGTCTGTATGCGCACAGCTATCTGTGGCACGCGTAGTTTACACACGGCGACAAAATACTGTTATAAATAAAACTACATATATATATCTACATGTATATATTATTAGGTACATTAGGTATATATTGTAGTACATATATCTGTGTTTACGCCTCACGCGTGCTTAATGTCGCTGCATATTTTCGATGAAGGCGTCGGCAGCAGCAGCTGTGCTATGACAATTTGCTGTTGTTAATTTATTTTCGCTTTGTTCTCTTTCCTGCACCATTTTGTTACCAAAAATTTATGGAAATGCCAGATTGCAAATAACTTTGGTGGCGGCGGCTTTAGAACTTTTTGAGTTAAGTGAAAATATGGCGCAGCGTGTGATTAATGGTTCTGTTGCATTTTAATATTAAAATATTTGAATGCACGCAATTACTTTTTCATAAGCCTTTAAAGTTTGCACATTCGAAATTTTCGCTCAAAATCTTTCGCAGAAATTACTAAATATTTTCATTTTCAGGTTGACTGATCAAAATAATTTATGGTGCACTGTGGTATTATTTTTTTGGAAAACAAAAAGGCTAATATATTATTATATAGTATATATTTTCAAAATTATATTAAAATTCCAAGAATTGAAAAAACAAGTTAAAAAAAAAACAATATACAGAAAAGGAAACGGAAATATATAAAGAATTTTGGCTGCTATATATTTTTTATTAATTTATTTACCATAACTCCACAATGTATATGAGTCTTAAATAAGTTTAACTGTAAGCTACTAGAAAGTTCTAATTATATTATTATTTTTATTTTTATTTTTCAATTATTTTTCGTAGATTGTTTCTCGCTAATAAATATATTAATGAAACTCGAAATCATATTTTAATAATAAAAATAGAAAATTTCAGTTACTTCTAGAGTTTTTTCCAAACATAAAAAAATCTATTCGAGAATTCTACTTACCATAAATGAGTAGGTGGGTATTTTAAAAAATTGGGAGGTAAGCCTAATTATAGGCAACATATTTGTTGGACATTCTTTTACTGAGTGCATACATGCATTCTTAGAATCTCCATAAACGAAATTGATACTAGAAAGTCTACAACAAAATACTGTTTATTTATCAGCAAAAGCTGCGTAGGCTGGAAGCTGCGATTTTTGGTTAGATTTTCTTAAGTTAATTTAATATTTTCAGAATGTCCTCGTTATTGAAAAATTGTATATGTTTTTGGTAAACTAAATTATATAAAAAACATAAAAAAAGTACGTAATCAACTTAAAATCAAATTTATTTATAAAATGCTCCAAAAAAAGGCTCTACCTTTTTTGTCTTCTTTTTTATACTCAAAATAAGTGTGTATCATTGCTAAATGTGACTTAAGCCTGAATGTATGCAACATTATTTAGCTTATACTTATTCGTGTGCCCGGTGAAAAAAAAATTCTTATTGTTTATAATTATATATTTTAGTTGCTAACAATACGATAAACCGGAGCTTTTTGCAGTGACCAATCCACTGTCATATAATTTTCTGATTTCATAAAGTTCTATGAAAGCACATTGAAAAGTTTTTGATATAAAAGTACTTTATTTAGTGCTTAATAAATTGGTGCACGTAATTAGCATTAAATAATTACTAACCATAAAAAAAAATCCCATATGATTAATAAAAAATATATTTTATTCTTTTCTTCTTCCAGGTGAGAAGCCCTACACCTGCCAATGGCCTGAGTGTGAATGGCGTTTTGCGCGCTCCGATGAACTGACGCGTCATTATCGCAAACACACCGGCGCCAAACCCTTCAAATGCGTTGTCTGCGAACGTAGTTTTGCGCGTTCCGATCATTTAGCACTGCATATGAAGAGACATTTGCCCAAAAATAAATGAAAGATTACAAAGCAATGACAACTATGTGGAAGCTAGTGCAAGAGAGTGAGTGTGGAACAAAAAAGAGGAAAAATTCTACAAAAAAAAGTTACAAGAAAAATAAAAATAGTAAAGACAACAAGCAACTATTAGCATTTAAGTGTATAAAAAAGTTATAAAAAAATTAAATCAAATAAAAAGCGCAAACAAGTATATATCAAATATGAACGAACACAAAACAATTCCAAAGGACTTTAGTTATTATTATTAACGTAAAAAAATAAAATAAAATAAAATAAAATAAAATAAATAAATTTAAAAATTTAAATGTAAAAAGTTACTTAAAAAGCTTAATTGATTTGTTAAATGCAAACAACTTATACAAACACCGCCGCCAATGCCTCAATTGAACCTTTTGTAATTATTAAATACAAACAAAAAATAAAAAAAACAACAAATTTCATTTAAAATAATTTACAAATTTAAAGAAAACAGCAACAAATTGTAAGCAGCTGCAAGCCTTATAAACTTTAAGTTGTTAATATTTTAGGAAATTTTGTAATTATGTTTGACATATATATGTACATAAGCAGCGTAGCATATTTGTATGTAGTTAAGTGACAACAACGCATACTGGTTTTAAGAAATTTGTATTTTTAGAAATTTAGAAAAATTTTAAAAATTTAAAATGTACATATGTATGTATGTGTATTTGCCTAATTAAACCAGTGAGTAATTGTTATTTGTTTTTGTACTTAAGTTTGTTATTTTTCTTAAGTTGCCCTATAAGTTTATAATTATTTCGCATTAATTTTGATAAAAATATTTCCGTTTAATTAAAAAAACTTTACCTACTACTATTTGCTAGCTTAGAATTTCCATTTTGCTTTAGTTACTTAAGCAAAGCATTCAACTGTGAACTAATCTCAAGCCATTAGCAGACACATTACACACACAAACGCAGAGTCCTTAAAGCATCCTTAGTAACTTGCATGTGCATATAAGTATACTAAACTTTACTTAAATAAAATCTACTTTAAGTTAAACTAAAATGGTTTGCTAAAAAAATTTAATGATTTAAAAGAAAAATTAAACTTAAATTAAAAGGTGGTGAATAATTTTAATAAATGTACTACTACATACATACGTACATATGTAAATTGCCATCTGCTCCAAAACATCCTATCATCTAAGCTAAAATACTAAACTACTAAAATACTTGTGTATACGTTCCGCTCTTTAGTTTTAGTAGCAACCGGTGAACAATTAAAATTAATAAATAAATTTATAATAAACTCTTTGTACTTGGAAGCAGAAAATTAAAATTTACTTTGTATATTATTTAAAATAAAAGTAAAAATGGATAGAGACATTTCAATTTCATTTTTTGTAATAAATTTGAAAAAAAAAACTAAAATGAAATTATTGAAACTGTCCGTTTAATGAGTATTGTAAATCATAAAAAATATTTATGTATATTTACCATTGTATTACAACAAAAAGTATATATGTACCATTAAAGTATTGTAGGCGCAGTGAAAAGTATTTACAAAACGTGAAACTGTTGGCAAAAAAAAAAATTACAAAAATTTCAAAGTAAAAAGAAAGGGAAAAAAATAATTTGTATTTCTACGAAAAATTGAAAAATTTAAAAATTTCTTTTGTTTGTATATAACAGGTATACACCAAATTTTAATTGCGCAAACAATACTTTAATTGGTTTAATGCGCATTTCGAGCGCAAGCAAATTAGTATGAATAAACCACCAAAGTGCTGGCACAAACATTTTTTCGAAAATAATAACAAAAAGTGTTTTTATTTCATGCTAAATGGTCGGCAGGCGATACTTTAAATAAGGAATGAGAATTTAAAGGGCTGATGTAAGTAAAAATACAATCAACTTTGAATGCAACAGGTTTACACAATCGGCATGGGAACATTAATCGGACCTGTAAGGAGAAATAAAATTTGTTTAGGCAAAGAATGGCTTGTTGCAGCCTTTATTGTTTATTTCTGGAATAGTCGAGTTGAACATCTACATCAGAATGGGGACAAAAATTTTCCTTTTACGTATAAAAAATTTTATTTTATTACGCAATTTTTCATTATTCTACTCGTAAATCAAAAAAACTTGGCTGGGTACTCAGAAATATAGGCCTAAATTTCCGACGATATTCAGACACATCATCAACTATTTAAACTTACTACCGACATGAAGGTTATTTATATTAAAAATGATGTCAAGCGTTTAATTTTTTGTTATTTATTTATTTATTTTCAATTGTTGTTTAAAACTTAGATTAATATTGCTATCAACTATCAGATCACTTTTCTAACAAGCCTTACAAATATTGCGCTTCTACTTTGTGAAACCTGTTCGACTTTACGAAGCTAGTTTCCGAGAGGGAAGAATAAGCTAGCTAGATCCAAACATACATGGGCACCATCGGCCAGCCATATAGGTTTTATTTTCGATTGGGGCAAAATTCGAAAATCATACTGAACTGTTTCAGGTCACTATAGGAGATGTTTACCAGTATAGACTAAACATCGTTTGTATTCCAGGTAACAGAGATCTTTCCTAACAAGTTAGAGGAAAGATAAAATCAAATAAGTACCACAGAATAAAGATTTTTCTTATTACTCTAGTCACATGCAACCCGCTTCAATTAAAAATATACCACATTACGGTTCAAACAAAGCTTGTCCTATCACAATTCAGAGCAACATAGGCCAAAACAGGACCCGAGCAAGTCTAATGACTTACACGCTCTGAAGACGAAAATTATTCTAAAGTATTTGGTTTCCTAGAAGGCATTGGTTTAAAGGACGATGTTCAGGAAAACTAAGGGTGCTTTTAGAAAATGTCTAGAGAATGTTATAGAGAAGTGAAGAGGAGATGTGTGAGCTATTATTAAAATTTTTCAGTGTGCCAAAAACTAAGTTTAATATCCTAATAAATTTCATTTAGCAGTTCAAAAGAAGGGCAAAGAAACTTCTATCTACATAGTCGTGCTGGGTATTATTTTCTCCATTAATTTGAATATTTTTCGAAAAAAAAATTTAATTAAAAAATTTACTTTGCTTAAATATTTTCGCAAATTAATTTTTCAAAAATCCTTGGTTGCTCACCACAATATGCTGTTGAACATAAGTTGTCGAATAAGAATTTTTCTTGGTTAACTTTAATCTGTAATTAGAAATTGTAAATTAAATAGTTGTAAAAAAGTTTAGCTTTTTTTGTTTGTTTGAGCCTAGCACCTATATGGTATTTTGAGGATGAGGACCTCATCTTACCCTACTGAATAATATCAAAGATGATCAAATTTTGAAATATTTCATGCGTCCATTATTTTTTTCAAGATTTATAAGTAACTATGTATGTATATTTTCAACTTTTAGATTTTGAGTTCCAAATTTAAATTAATTCAATTAGAAACAAGAATAAAATAATGTCTGCGAAGTCTTTATACCTTTCATGAACAATCAAAATTTATTGTATTAGATGCTTGTTTGATTGATTTCCGATCCCAAACCGTAAATCTCAACAAACTAACTGTAAGGCGACTACACGTGTATGTTATAGTGGTCCGGTTTGGCTGACAAATTATCTGTACAGTAAAAAATATATCTACGAACTAAGTTTGCGCTCAATTAGACGGACAATCGTCAATTCAGCTCACTATTCTGATTTTGGTGGCCTTCTGTTACTTACATACTTCAAACCGAAGTTAATACTCCATTTCATGTTCATCATAGATTCTACAAAAATTTAAAGCTCACCCAGTCAAAATATGTGCTTGTTCGTCTAGGCTACCCTACCACAGGTGCCATAGCAAATAACCTTGCTCTAAATCCCTCTAGTTCTGCATAAAACAGACTCAGTGCTGTGGAAATATTAGCCAACAAATTATTATTAAAAAGAAATGTGTGTGGTAAAGTAAGCAGAAACAACTTAGAGTGGCTCAAAAACTAATGGTAAGCCAATAATATTTTTTTAATTTTCAAATATGCAACGCTAAGTAAATCTTTTATATTTTAAATGCAATTTATTTAGTATAAGATATAAAGTTAAAATAATTTTGCTGCTGATTATCTTATAAGAAAACGATATTGACTATCAACTTACAACTAATTTAAACTGTAAAACATCTAAATTCTGTCCCCAATGCTTTTCATAACAAATTATTAAAAGAAGTAAAAAATGTATGAAAATTGTCTATAATACGACAGTAGTATTGAATTAAAAAAATAATTTCCGAGGTGTGAAAAATGCGAAGCAGAGAAGTAGTAAATAAATATTAAATTTAATTTTTCACAAATATTTTTGGCAGGTGTTTTTGCCCACACAAAAAAATCCAACCACGTGTAAAAATATTACCAAAAACAATAGCAACACTTGATTTTACTAAACACAAAAAAGTACTAAGTAGTTAGAGGCACTTAAAAGTAATATATGAAAATCATAAAAACCGCTGTTGTTGTTTTTTTTTTTTTGTTATTCATAAAATAAATTTGCAAAAAATTTTCCCAGACAAATAACTGCCCACACACACATAAAATGGGCAAATTCGTCGCAATGTGTTGTGATTTGTTATTGTAGTTTTATTTCTACTCCTTTTTTTTGTCATTTTTGTATTGCGTTACGCTGTTGTAATGATGTTTTGCATAATTTATAGTTGAATTAGCAGTTGGTAGTTTGCGCTGCGCACTCGGCAGCCCATGTTAGTCACACTTATTTGTATGTACGAGTGTGTGCGCCCATTGAAAAAGACAACAAAATTCAGAATGATGTTTGATGTTAATCCCATGCAAGAAATGGCGTGCAACATTAATGGCGTTCCGTTTTTTCTTTGCTAATTGATTTTCACAAAACTACCAATTTGTGGGTCTCCTTCATATTTTCACCGTCCTCAGTGCAGTGTTTAGCAATGACTTTAATGCGATCTCGTATATTTGTAAGTGAGTATAATAAAATATAGTACTTTTTATATTACATATTCGCGTCGCAGCGGCGTGTAACTACAGTTGCGATTATTAATGAACTGTCAGTGGCGACAAAATACTCTCTGCACCCAGTTGGTGCATGTTTTTTCGCCTTCCTTGCAAGTACTCGCCACTGTCATAGTAGTGGTTGCGGTGCAGTGGTAGCTACATAGATGGTGATAAACAATCCAATGTTTTGTGTTGAAAATTTTTTTTGAAAAACATGAAAAGGTAGGAAAAACATTTTTGGTGGAACAAGACACAACACGAAAATCGAATCAAGAATAAAATAAATATTTTCCACTCTCTCGTGGGCAGAAAACATAAAAAGTTCGGCTACTTGATTTAGTTAGGCCGACGTTATGTTTGCTTTGTTGTTGTGCAACACTTTTCTACATTTTACATACATACTACAAAGTTATACATACATATATACATATACCTAGGTACATAAATTACTCCAGGGTATGGCTGTAAATTGAAAATTGTTGGAGCATTTTTTATAATATTTTTTGTTTCAAATTTTTTTTACCAGCATTCATTTATGTATGTTATAAAATTTTTGTCAAGGAAGGTGTCATATATACTACAAAAATTTATAGTAACTATGTCAGTTATAATGTATGTACATGTGCACCTAAGTGCCTTGATAAAAAAAACTGTAGAATACAATATTCAATTTGTTTAAATTCAAAAGTTAATCAGGTTGTTAATTATTTAATATTTGAAGTAAACAAAAGTCATTTGACCACAGAGAAGTTGGAAAATTGAGGGAAATTAGGTTTTTATTTAGGTTGGAACATAGTTTTATTGGCAGTTTTTATAGCCAGACATTTTCGCGCATAATATTTAAGTGATATAATTTCACTTTTGTAGAAAAATCTAATTTTATATCAGTAAAAAACATTTAAGGACACACATGTCTATATTAAAAAATATGGTGAATTTCGTTTTTCGTTGTTCTCTTGCTTCATGAATTTCTTGAGCACGAACTTGTCTTCTTCTCAGTCATTGTTGTTCGTTGTAAGCTTCGTGAACTTGTCGCGCACGATGTTCCATCATTCCAATTAGAGCAGATTCCCTTGCAGTAGCATTTCCCTTTTCTGTACGTCGTGCTGTATAATTACGTTGATCCATTGTACATCAGGAACGCCGACCGATATAAGTGCGACCTCTTCGTGGCGTCGTAAATGACAATCTGTAATTGATCCCTTTGTATGACACACACATAAAGTTTTCACTAAATAATTTTCAATAACTTACCTTTTTAATAGCCAAAATAAAGAAAGAAAACGACCAATAATTAACAAATCAGCTGAAGAAGTAACACAAATAAATGCCAATGGAAATGAGGTTATATATAATAACCAACAAACGAAAACTATGCGAATAAAGAAATCAGAAAGAAAAAAAATTTTTTTCAAAAGATAATTTTTAAAAATAACAATTAAAATTAAACACAAAAATTAAAAAAAAGTGTGTATGGAAAAAAGTAACTTCTTGGAATTTTCTAATTTTTTTACTTTTCGTCAGTAAAAGTATAAAGTTGGTTTTTTTCTAAACCTTTCCAGATTCACAACAAACAACTGCTGAAAATTTCATCAAGATTGGTCCAGCCGTTCTCGACCCTTACCGTCACTAACAATCAAACATAAATTTTTATATATTAAGATTTCAATTTTATCTTCTTCAAAGTAGTCTCGCTCAGAGACTTGTGCTAGCTTTTGTTCCAATTCTGAAAACATTTCGATATTTTTAAGAGGTCCTTGAGCCCCTTTGCATACTCGCTTTTCATCCTCGCTGCGATTGCTGAGCCATGATTACGGTGCTAATTTTGACGGAAAACAAGTATATTATTGTTAAACGAGGGATGGAGTAACAGCCACATGAACCAGTGGAGAATTCATGGCGTCCACCATGGCAACAAGGAAAAGCAGGTCGTTGGTTGAAGCGACCGTCCCCTTTAATTATGCCCTTACCGTCACCAGAATACCCTGAGAAAGCATTTAGTCTGAGTAACTCAACCTCATCTTGAAGACCTCGCCAGACAGGTATCTCTGTTTATATAAGCATTGCTTGATGTGGGTGGGGCGCTTTAAGGCTGGCCATCAACCCCGTCCAAAACGTGCCTGAGAAGTTTACTATTTTTTTTTTTTTTTTGGGTCAAAAAGCGTAAATCGAAGAAACGACTTTGTATTCGTAAAACTAAAATTTTTTATGAAGTAAAAAAATAATTTATTTTTGACTACCAATTCCTGGAGCCAAATGCTTGATACTTTATATTTGTTTGAGCATATTAGCTAAAAAAAAGAAATTTCTTAGCAAAATCAACTAAAATCTGTATTTTATTTTGCGAGGTCTGAATAGGAATACCAAATATAACAACAATTTTTGAAGTTTTAACTACTTTGAAATTGGTACTTGATATTGTACTTTATATATTACAGGGATTAGGGGTAAGCTCTAAACTTCTTCAACTTTCTCAATGGGTATAAAGCTTCGAGTTCCCAATTCCGAAAATTGGTGGTGTAAATATTTTTCACCATACTTGAGATTATTTTACTGATTACTGATTAGATTTAGACTTAAGCGTCGAAAATTTGTTAAAGAATTGTGTAATGAAGGTTCCTTAATTTTGCTTTTTTAATCATTTCCGCTGATATATCTTCGTCAAAACTAGCATAATCATAAGCTGAACGATTCTTTCTAGAAATCAAAATGTTTACTACTAATGAAAGTAAATCCAGTAAAAATCAGTAAACACGCCACGCTTGCAAAAACTAGGCTGTTTCCTTCATTGTCTTCATGTCTGAAGGAAAGCTCAGATAAATTCTTTTTAATTAAACAAAGAATTGATAATTTATGAATAGCAGCAAGCAAGCCTCTTACTATTTTCCACCTCATTTAAAATCAAGAATTCAAAATGTCTCTTGCACAATACAGGAATAAGTCAAAGTGTGAACAAGCATTCCTAATTGAGTAAGTCATGCGCGCGTTATAATAAAAAGAAAAGTCTTTACTATACAGTAAAATGGTATGACAATTATTGCGAGACTAATACTGAAGTGCAAATTAATTGTAATAACAAATAAGTGTAGGCGTTTGATTTGTTACACGCAATTAAACTCAACAAATAAATAGAAATGTGGCGCTCAACACGAAAGACTTAAGCAACGAACCCGACGAACTGAACGAAGTGCCAACATTCACTTCATATTATAACAATGACGAAAAAGAAAAAAAACAAAATAACAATTACAAAAAAGGTCTGCTATTAATTAATTCAATGCCAAGTAGTTGTAGAAAATAAAATTAAAATAAATGAAATAAAAATCACTAGTAATGAACTACAATAATTCAGCATAATCAAAAATTCAGCTAAAAACTAAAATCGGTCAACAAATGAGTTGCATATTATTCAAAGGAATCATATTATTTATTATACTCCACATAAGGTAGTTTATCAAAGGCAAACTTGTATTAATTGCTGCTGATATGTCGCTGACATTCCACGAAAATCCGCTTAAACTCAGTATATTTTTATATTTTTTTTATTTTTTATTTTTTTTTATTTTTTTTTTAATTTTTTTTATTTGCTGTATTAATTTTAATTTGCGCAAATTTTTCACCGCACTAATTGAGTAGCCGCGACCGAAAGTGACAAAAAGAATTTGCTAAAATCGCACAACTCAGTTGAGCGCTGGTCATTTTTCTTAGCTCATTTGTTGAGTTATTTGCATTAAGCTTTCCATTGGGGGCGTGACAAGGGCGCAGTGTATCAAAGAGCTAATAATTATTCCACTTCGTTTAGCTCAACAAGTAAATGTGACGCAGAGAGTGGTTAAAATTAATTTACAATGATTTCCAGTTGGCAATTAAGTTGCGCATGAGGTTAAAAGTAAGTATAAATAAAATCGGATAATTAAATATATTTTCATATAAATATATTAACAGAAGGTATATATAGAAACTTTTGTGTAAAACATCGTATAATTTTCTGGTGGAATCATGAAACAATAACCAAAAATGTTTGCTTTCGCCAATATTTGAGCACTGCTAGCGTGACACGTCGCGTTTTGTGCAATATACATATGTATATATGCAACAATATCCTTACAAAAGCAAAGTCTCGTCATTCGCAACGACAATGTGACACAGTCTCACAGCTAATAGCCAGTCGCCGACGCGCGTACTTATTAATTTATGGCAATTTAAATGCCTTCAGGAATTTCATGGAATTGCATGTGTTCAAAGCCCGCAGCGCAGACACCAGTGTTTCGGCTCTCCAAATGGCCACCCGCTCAGCTTTGTGTGAGGACATTCATTATGCCCGTAAACACGTTCACATACATACACGTATATTCGTATATAGCCTTTATCCCCATGCAAATAGCATTAAGATACATACATAAATAAGTGCGCGTTTCAACTTTAATTTACACCTGAACCTGAACCTGAAACTTTTGTAGCACCAAAGCTCTCGGTTTGTGTTTGGTTGATTGTGTCCGTCATGTCTGAGTTCGCAAATAAATATTTAACATCCGAAAATGAAATTAAAAGCACTGTCTCGTAGAGAAAAGCGCAATCGCGTGCGGGTTGCACCGATGTCTTGTTTTTTTTTTTTCATTCTTTTTTTGCAAACCTTATTTATGTTCGCTGTGTGTGTAAGTTCGAAAAGTATGTTTTATGTACCGGCCTGAACTTGAGCTCAACTCGTTTTGTGTCACTTAGCTGAGCTGTGGTTTATTAATACGAAAGAGCTTTTTCAGCATATTTTTTCAATTTTTTTTTTAAACAACAAAACACATAAGAATTTTTGTCGCCTTAAAACTCTTTTGTTTGTTGGGTGTTTGCGTAAATATAAGCAAACATGTGTTTGCCTACCGCGCAGAGGTGGCGTTACCAGGGGGAGAAATTAAGTAAGTTTAATAAAATTATATAAAAAAAACAAAAAAATAACCTTAAATCTAATAAAATAAAATAAAATGAATTAAAAAATAAATAAAATAAAAAAAAAATAACTTCAAATAAAATAATCAAAAAACAGTTGTCAAAATCTAATAAAATGAAAAAAAAAAACAAAAAATTAATTAATTAGTATAAATAAAATAAGCTCAAATGAAACATAATAAAATAAATAAAACAAACAAAACCCAGTAAAAAATCTAATAAAATCAAAGATAAGAAGAAATAAATTAATTAATATAAATAAAAATAACCTCAAAATTAATAAACTAAAAACAAATAATTAAATATCTAAAAAAATAAAATACAACAAGAAGTAAATAAAATAAATTAAATATAGTAACATAACATTAAATATTATTAAATTAAATAAATAAAATAAAATAATACCAAGTAGAATAAGTTAAAATAAAATGAAATAAAAATAGGAATTTAATTAAAAAATAAAATAAAGTGAAATAATAAATACAAAATAAAATATATAAAATAAAATAAAATGAAATGAATTAAAAAAAATTAGTTAAAATCAAAAAAATAGAAATAAAATAAAATGTATTATATACAATAAAAGAAAATGAAGTAACATAAAATAAAATAAAATCAAACTGATTATATACAAAAATTAATTAAACTAAAAAACATGAAATATATTTATTTAAATCTAAAAAAATTAAAGAAAAATATCATAAAAATATCAAAAAATACAGTTAAATATAAATATTAAAATAAAGTAACTAACTAAAAAAAATTAAGCAATATAAAATCTAACGAAGTAATATGTATTAAAATGAAATAAAAAAAAACAATAAAATACTCAAATATCGTCGTAAATTAAAATAAATTGAAAAATACAGTTAAAATAAAACAAGTTCTACAATTAAATTAAATGAAATGATAACAAAAGAACTGAAAAATATAAAATAAATAATATAAACAAAATTAAAATGAAATTAATAAAAACTAATAAAATAAAATTTAAAAAATGGAATAAAATATAATGAACAAATAAAATAAAGTTCGTAAGTAAATTTAAGCAAAAAGAATTTGTTAAATCAAGATGATTTTTATAGGTGTAAAATGAGGATTTATATATTTTCTCTGAATTTCATTATAATATGAATTTTTTTGTCAGATTTGGCGAAATTTTAAATTTTTCTCAATCAAATCAAAATTAATGTCTGACATATAATGTTTATGTTGAGAAGTAAGTTTGTAAAGTTTTTCGTTTCCCAAACTTCTGCGGTATTACATTCTTCACGACCTTTTTCTGCAACGCCACTGTCTACAATAAAAAAAAACACCGAATACACATATGCATTTGCATACATATGTCCATAGCAAAGTAACAACACATTTGACATCACCTACAAATTATGTGGCACATTAATGAAGCTGCGAGCCTTAAAGCAAACAAAATACGTCCATTGACTCATTGACAAGCGGGTATATACATATCTGAAAAAATGTAAGCAAGATTTGCCAAAAACAATAAAAAAATGCACAAAAATGTTGCTGGAGCAACACTTAAGCAGCTATAAATTAGTATTCAGCTTCAAAAGAATTAAAAATAAAAAATTTTTGTACACTAAAAATATTAAAATTTAAACTAAAAAAAAAAATCAAATACAAAAAACGTTCAATGAAATAAAAATTAAATAAAGGAAACGCCACGATTTTATTTCAAGTTCAATGTTGTCTTTTAATGATTTGTGTGCGCATTTTCGTTTTCATTTTCGATGGCATGAAATTGAAACATTTGTTTTTGATTTTGCGGGAATTTTTTGTTTTCTTTGTTGGATTTTCTTGTTTTTTTTTTTAATTTTTATGTATTTTACTTTCAATCTTGCTGGCTTTTTTACTTTATTTTCTATGTTTTTTTTAATGCAATTTGTCATGTTTTTATTTTTTCATATATTTTTGTACTTTATACTGTTGTGTTTTGTTTTATTTCTGTTTCTGTTTTTTTTTCACTTTTTTTGCATTTGAAAAATGAAACTTTGTTTTGGACTCGTGTGCCGTGTTTCCTTGTGGTAGAATGGCGAGGCGCTTAAGTTTTTGTATGTACAAATATGTATGTGTATATGTGTATATATGCAGAATGCTTTTATGCCAGCTGTGGCATCCTCACAAATTTAAAGATTTTTATATTTATAATTTTAATTTCTCAATGTCGCGCCGTTGCTGACGTTATGCTGTGAGTGCTTTTGATACACGCACATAAGCGTACATACATATAAAGGAAAATAAAATTTTGCGACCAACAAAATCAAAAGCATGTAATTTATACATATCACATTCATTAGCGTAAAGTATTATGAAAAAAAATCGGATATAAATCTCGGAGAAATGCCAAAATGCTATTAATTTGCAATAAACTTTGATCAAAGTTTCGGGTGATTTTTTTTAAGCACCTAAATGAGTATATTTTATATGTGTGTATGGTATATATATACGCTTACCTGCAGCTAAATGAGAACTTGTGTATCGCTCGCTAAGCTAACTGAACGGTTAGTCAGCGACCACCCACAAACGCTTAGGATATTTAAATGCTCTGGCATAGTTACAAACATACGTATTTATACGTATGTAAAATTTACTGCTCTGTATGAAAACAAAAAAAAAATTCAGTAAACGCTCGCAGCTGCTTTAGAAGTCAGTTAACTGACTGATTGTGTACGCCTAATCAAAAGACTGAAGCCACAAACTTGCATTTTGATTACAGTCTGCTTAGTCCACATATATGTAGGTACATACGAGTACATACATGTACCATACATGTTGCATTTAATGCGCTATTTACTTACGTAATTTCCATATAAAACTTAAATGCCGGTCTATTAAGCAAACAACCGATAGCAATGATAATCTTTAAAGAAATAATTTTCTACTAAATAAAGTATTCAGGCGGAGGGAAAATTTCCGATTTTTTTTTTTTTGCACATTTTCCACACACTATGAGCATACAGACTCTTGACCAAAAACCACACAAGTTGCAAAGCTTTATTTTATGCTTGCACTGAAATGGACTCATAAAATAGCAATAAAGGCAAGACAAAAAAAGAGCTGCAGGAAAAAATATAGCGAAATTGTGGCAAAAAAAAATTTAAAATTTACGAAAAATTCACAAAATAAAAAAAAAAAGTAACAAAAATTTATAAAGACGCTGACAAAGTAAGCATAGAAAAACTCTGCCAACGCGGCGCATCGTTATTATTTCGGTATCGATTGACCAACAAAATCATTAAAGCAAATCTCTATTATTTGCAACAATTGCCAGCCAACAATTACCAAGACTCTCTGTTCAAGCATTGACTAACTACCCGCATACATATACATATGTACATAAGCATGGCAGCGAAAGCGGTCAGCCTCAGCATTTTCTTTAGGAAGCGAGCGGCAACTGTAGTAAGTTTATGGATTTTCAATAGCTGTTGGAAATCTTCACAAAAAAAAAATAATAATAAATAAGTAAATAAATAAATAAACAAACAAAAAAATTTTAAAAAAAATTAAGCTATATACTCTCCGCTATTGTTATTGTTAGCGCCATTGTCAGCTATTGTCGGTCGCTGCAGTAATTTGGCAGAAACCGCTGGCGTTCATATTGTTTATACACATTTGAATATGAGAAGTGCATGAGAGTAAGGTGAAGCCTTGTTTGGGTGTAGACGAGTATGAAAGGATAGGTACTCCAAAAGTATATATCTCTTCAGTACTATACCCTTGCCTACTTTTTAATGAAAATCATCAGCGTTCTCTAGCTTTCACCGTAGATATGTAGTGCATTGCCTATAAGTCGTTCGTTTATCCATTTCTGGAATAATTTTTAAGCTTTAAATCAATCATATCCGTTTACTATTCCTTCATAGGGATACATTTGTCTTCTTACTAGGAGGGAGGATCGTTGCCATTTTCATCCCTATGTAGTTATTCCTATACTTTCCCGACTTAATGGTTGCCATATAATGCCGTCATTTGTCTCTTGCTTTCATCTACTACTTCTTGCCTCACCCAGCAAAAATTTTTATATATTTTAATTTTTTGTTTTTTGTCTTGTCCGCAAAAAATAGCACAAAAAAGTCCCCTTATCATCCATCCTTTCTTTCTATTTGTAAGTAGCTATTTAACTAACGATCTTGCAGAGAATTATCTCTAAGTCCTTTATAGTATACGCCGAACACACAGCGATAGCGTACAGCAGAAATCGTCATCAATTATGTGATCTAACACAGAGAATACTTTGAAAAGTACCGCTGTCCAGTCGATATGGATTCAATGTTAACTCAAACAAGATGGAATTCGTTGTCTTTTGCAAGGAGCACACAAAATCACGTCAATTGTTTCACCAATTTAACGAAAGTTTCCAATATTCTCAGAGCTGAAGTTTTTAGGGATCATTGTGGATAGGAAAAACTATAAAACTCAGAGATATGAGAAGAACTCCAGCATTCTCTATACCTATATCCGCTTTTTACTGGCAACAAATTGGGTTTAATACCCAAGATATGTCGCTGGACCTTTGTACCAATAAGAGAACTAATCATATAGATGTGTTAGGCAGCGTTGATACGTATTTACCTTGCGGTTTGGATCAAACGAAATATTAAGCGGAAGTCTTAACATCCTGCAGCACTATATGTTAAGGGGTCAACCTAAGGAGTTATACTTTTCAGCCAAGCACTACACTAGCTATGTTTCTGCCTTGGGTATCCGCTTCAATTTTATGACACTTATTTCCGGCAGGTAGTAATGTAAAAGTGCCTTTGAAAATCCAGCCGTGAGCATTGATGGTAAAGTCGCAGAAGATTTTTCCTCACGTCATTCCTTTAAACATTCATTCAAGTTGACAAAACAATAAATTCCAGTCAGAAATTTTCCCCTCCATGGCATATGTGAAACATTTTGAAACCGAATACTGAGGTTTAGACTCGACAATAATAAAATCAAAAATCATGCTCGTTTATTGGGAATCTCTTCAGAAGATGGTTGAACAAAGGGCATATTTCTCTACTTTGGGTGACCTCCGCTTACACACACATAGAGCTCGGATTTTTCAGGATAATGGCGGTTTTTATGTGACTCTTTCCTCTTGCAAATTACCACCAGAAGAATCATTTATAGACCGTTAAGATTAGACCAAATGGACCCAAAAATGAGACGGCAATAGTTGAGTGGTTAGCGTTACGTACTGACATTCGGAAGGCCAGGGTTCATTCCTGGTCCAACTGACCATAGTATTACAGAAAAATGATTTTTCTTATTGCTGTCATGCTTCGGCAGGGAGTGTGAAGCTCTCCAAGTGTTCTTCTGACATAATACAAAAACATCTCACGAAAATCGCTTTAGCGGTTACAAAGCAGCCATTATATACATATATAAATGTGTTGATGTCGAGATTATGCAATTCAGCAACAATACTCACATGTCTTATCCCGGACGAAGTCCTTTGCCACTTGCACTATGAAGGTGAACTTCTGAACGGATGGATTAAGCTACATAAAAGAATTTTGTTGTATAATCTACAACAAGTTTTTTTCCAGTTTTAGATTTCCTTTAGATGGAAGCGTCATTGAGGGGCTTAGCATCTCTTCTTGCCGACTAGCAATACTCTTTAGAACGCTCACGTCTGAGGAAACAATGAAAACATATCTCAGTGAGACTTTTTTCTGAACCGCGTCATAAACACTAGAAGTACTTACTGTGGACACTGTGGCCATTTGGTATAATTTTACAATCTTAACACCCGTAAAGCACACAAACCTAATATACCTCTTCCTTTTACATGACCGAATGCAAAAAAATAAAATCATATAAAGCAAAAAGTGTTTGCCTTACACTTTACTTTAGTTTATGCTGGGAAAATGTTTGTTCATTTTAAATTTTCATATACTTGTATGTATGTAAGCTCTGGCAATTCTTTGCTAGTTGAAGATTATGCAACACCAACGAAATATTTCCTGCTTCTTCCTGCATTTATTATATTTTATATAATTTGATGAGCCCATTGATACGCTGTTCCAATACTGGTCTTTGTGTTCAGAGTACAAAAAAAAAATTTCAAAAAAGTACAAAAAATCATAAATACATTTAAAAAAAATAATAATAATAAAATACAATTAAACGCATAACATTTTTAGTTTTCTGCATATTTTGCTTATATTTCTCTTCATCTCACAGCACACAAGCCGCATTCTGTTGATTCTCTGGCACCTTTATCCTGTTGGCCCTATCTTTTCACAATAAAGTACAAATTAAGCAAATTCACAGCGCTCAGCAAGCGCACGCTGGCCGCATCATCAACATCACCACCCACACACAGCAACAGAGCTACAGCGCTCATACATACACGTACTACATATATTTTGCGAATTGTTTGAGCCGCCAATCATCGCGGTGGTCCTTTAAGCGCTTCATTTTGCCGCCCAGTCGCCGTTGGAGAGCCATTCAAGCGTCAGCGTTGTTATGCGGCATTGATGTTGTTTTTGTTGTTGCTATTGTTATTGCTATTTTTGTTACTGTTGCAGTTGCGATGAACAATTGGTGATTAAATGCGCGCTATCAACGAAATCGTATCTCTTTCTCTATTCCTTTTGAAAGGCATTTATGTACGTGTATGTATCGCTTGTTGCTTTGTTGTAACAACTGAACCAGCGCTATGCCGCTCGTCAACTTTAAACTCAGCTTTCGTTAACTTCCTGTGCCTGCGGCTATGTCTGTGCAGCGACAGTAAACAAGATAAGACGCATTTCTCACACAGTGCAACAAATTTGCTTGGTTAAGTCGGAAAGAGTGCTGGCCAACGCTTGTTTTTGTAAATTTGTTACTTTTTTCACATAAATACAGGCATATATTTACATACATATATGGGTATAGGTACATACATATGTATTCATAAGATTATAAACTTAGTTGTGCATTGCATTTCCTTTAGCCCTCTGGCTATGCTATGAGACAAATTGTTAACTGCGCGTCGCGAGCGTTGTTAACAATGGAAACCTTGCTATTCGTTGACTCGTTGTTTCGCTGACAAATATGCGCTAATAATATGTTGCATGCAACATGTGGCATATAATTTAAATGGTGACTTTTATTCTTTTTCTCAGCGAACAACGACAAAAATCTTAAGAATTCGATAATAAGTGAGATGTGGAGATAATCACGATGAAGCTAATTCGAATATTGAATTTTGAAGTGCAAACGAACTCTTTCTCTCGATGCTTTTTTTTTATAGATAATTAATGCATTGTATTTTATGAGCAAAGTCATACGACAGATTTTTTTGTCCTAAAACGAAGATTGAATAAAGATCAGCCAAGTCAGCATACCGTTCTGTATATGAAGTATTGAAAAAAATATAAAAACCCTTGAGTGGTGTATTATGTTTAGAGAAAATTCCTAAATATTCAATATGTGAAAAACAAAAAAAAATATATTTTATATTTAAATGAATTTAAATGATTTTGATAGAGAATTTTTGCTTAAATTTAATTGAAAAGTTTTATTGCCTTTTTGGCGGCTGGTTGATGGTAAACAAAGTACTTTTTGAACAACAGCCGTTTCCATAGTTAAATTCATGGGTCCACATATCGAGCTAAAATATGTGATAAATAATTTCAATACGTTATATTTTTGTTTTGTATTAGTAATATTATTATATTTTTCAAATTATTTATTGCTTTAATTATTATTTGTTTGAGCTTTCAACTTAGATTTATAGTGTGCTCCCTATCCATAAAGGAATCTCTTATAAAAATCTAACTACAGACAATAGTGAGAACATTTTAAACATTCCATGGTAACTGTTGAATGAATTTTATCACGGAATATGGCTTAGAGTAAAGCAGATCAGCACCTATCTTTTACCATTGAAAATATTTTCAGCTAGTTCTATCACATTGTTCTATGATTTTTAACATTAATAAAAGATCATAATCTCCGTTTTCGATTCACGATTTTTGATCACACCAGGACTCGATCATTGGCCTTCAGAATGACAGAACGCAATGCTTACCACTCGGCTATTTCGGCCACCGTTATACCGTTAGCCATTCAATTGTAGCATTATTCCTAATTTCATTTCTTAGAGGGGCGAAGAAAAATCAAAATTATATACAAAGACGGGAGGAGAAATTTCCTGTAGAGATCTCGTTTTCATCCCGATTTCTTATGTATTCATGGCCAAGAAAAAATAATTGCAATTATTAATTTATATACATTTTCTGCACACATTTTTTCTTTTGTTTATTTTTTTGACAAAAAATTAATCTTCCAAAGTTTGTCCCACGAAAATCGAGACTGGCAAAAAAATTATTTTTCTTATTTATTTTCTTCAACGGTTAGTATTAAAATATATTTTTTCTAGTATTTGGTCTGCGTTATCTTCAAAAAATCTTCTTCTAAACGTTTGAACCCAAGTCAGGTGAAAGTAACTGATGGTTGTTTGTACAAAAAGAAAATAAAATTATATACGATCTGTATAAAACTCAATAAGATAGTGCGTTCTGGGTTGAGCCTGTCTCGCATATTTTTTTATATTTATTTTTTAAGAAAATAGAAGTAGTAAAAATTAAAAAATCTATATTTTTTTGCAGTTTTATAATGTTTCTCTGGGTATTTTAAGTGTCGGGTTCACCAGATACCTTTCAGGTCGTCCATTAATTTCAAAAGGGCTCTCAGGCATTCCGCAAATCTCGTGTAAAACTTTAAATACAAATTCCCGCAGGTTCTTCGCAATTAACAATTTTTGGGCGATTTATCATATCTCAAAAAGGAATAATCATTAACTAACTAAAAATTTTAAATCTCTAAATAATAATTAACAAGCGAATTTATAAAACTCAAAAGGATTACGAGCATTTTATTTTTTTTTTTTGCTCCAAAAATAAATGGAAACCACGGGCTAATTGTTACCTTTGTCAAAATCGTCTGCCGATTTTTTTCCTTGCTTTTCAAAAAAAGATAAAAAAATGTCTTAGAGGAATCACATCGCTTCCCTTCTGGGTTTGATTTATCTTTCTTTCCCTTATCATTCAAAATCAACAAAAAATCACGCTGCAAAAAATTCATAGAGCCTTTCTATTGCATAATTACTGCTCCTCAAGAGCAGAGCGTAGAAAACTTAAACATTTCTCTTAAAAAGAATATCCAAACTTCTCAAATATATATTATACACTATGTATTTGAAACTTCTCATAACGATACCGCCACTTTTTCCCCAATTCGCATAATAAATACTCAAAAATTTATGCAAAACAGTGACATATTTACGAGCTTAATATTGCATAAAAAACTTTATGTTTGCTTACTTAGCACATAAACATAAAGCTTTTGCATTATCTCTGCTGAGTATTGTGCGCTCGCTTAACGGTTTCATTGCTTGTGTGTGGGTTCCTAAATACCCCCATTCAAATATTCAACGTAAAACTGAAATTTCATTTGAGTTCATTTGCATAAATTGATGTTTTGTTGTGTGAATCGCACACGTTGATCGCCTAATATTGATTTCTTATTTTTATGTAGAATTAATGCTCATTTAAGTTGAGCTGTATAGCGCTGGTGGTGGTCTTTATGGATTTATTTATAAGCGAAATTTTGAGTTGTGATTTAACTGCATGGCATACATGGTTTGTTCTTGCGCTCCATTATAAATTTGACAAATCACTAAATTAACGTGGCAGCAAAATCAGTTTTTAGACTTTTAGAATTTTGAATTTTTAATTTCAAAATTTATAATTTATTTTTTTAAATTTGCATTTTTACTAGTTTCTTAGCGCAATACCCCGTCTTTTTTTTGTTTTTTTTTTTTTGTTTTGTTTTTTTTCCTTTTGGGTCACTTGGCGGATGAGTAATGCGCTAGATATGCGCGTCATAAATTCCAATTGACGCCAAATTAATGACGCGTTGGCGCGTATATTGTGTGGCGTTCATTTGACGCGGCGCAAAGTCAAATTTAAAGCTCGCAAAAAAGAAAATAAAAAATATAAATGAGGTATAAAATTAACATAAAATACTGTAATACAAACGCTGCGATTATTCATACCACAGAGAGGGTGCAAGAGTAAGGCTCCTGGCAATAAAGCGACCATTTTGAAGCTGCTGCTCATTTCTCGCACCGCCTTCGAGTATATTTTTTTATTTCTTTTTTATTTTTTTTTTATTTTTTTTTTACCTTCTAATTTTTGCTTTTCATCCTCTCAGCTGGTGTTGACAGTCGTATGCAATTAGAGCCAATGTCATTTAACAGTGTTTTTTGTGTGCGCCTAAAGTGCTTTTGCTTGTGGGGCTAACAACTAACTAACACTTGTAACTAATTAAATTGCCTAAAATATGGACTGCCGGGTGTTTAACATCACTTTCCAACACAATTTGAGCAGCAGCAACAACAACAACAACAACAACAATAAGATCAACTGTGCGCCTCCCTTTGTGTCGCCATGTTGCAACAACATGTAAATCTCATTGTAACAGCTGCTGAATGGGTTCGCGCGTCCTCGCTGTGGAAAAATCATTTTTTTCAACGCTTCACTCCTTCGGACTTAACACACTAAACATGCTTCACCTACAACTATGACGCTTTAGTCTTTCAACCGCCTCAGCGCTGCCAGCAACGCGTCGGTGGTTAAGCTAATTTGTATTTGCTGTCGCTGCTGCTGCTGCTGCTGCTGTTGTTGGTCGATAACAATTTTCCTGGTTATAGGTCGAGGTAATATTTTTCAGTGCTTGGCGCTATTTCCCTCATTGTTGTTGTTTTTACTGTTGTCACAGTTATTTAGTACAATTGTGGCATGTAACGTTTGTTAACATGCAGTAAGCGTATGTTGTGCTTAATACAGACATATAAGCTAGTTTAAATATATCTATTCATATGTACATATGTACATGTCTCTTGGCATTAGCAAGTACTCCTGTGTTGATTTCGGCAAGGTTTCAGCTTGTGTCTTTTCTAGCAATTTTCTACACTGAGTTACTGCGTCATTTACATATGTACTTATATGTAGAAAATATTTATGTATGTATGTACGTATATGTGTAGACGCATACATTTTTTAGACAACTTTTTGTTGCTCTATCCGCACGCTCTCACCTCGTCTCGTTTACATTTTTATTTTTATGTCTCAATTGAATTTTTTTCCTTACTTCTTGTTATATAACATGTTCTTCAGCATTGCAAGCGATTGTCGGTATGTTAGTTTTCTTTTGTTTTTCTGTACGTATATTAATTTAGCCAAATTTGCATACACATAGCGCAGAAAACTGTTTTTGCGCTGACAGTTTTGATGATTTTTTTTCCAAATTTTTATACAAAATAAATGAAGCATTTCTGCATACGAGTATTTGAGGTATTCTTGCTAGATGCAAAGAAGCTCGATGTATGCGTGTCGCATAATCTAGCAAAAAAAGACCTCATGGTCCGAATTTTCATCTGCCAATCGCTGCGAAATCGTACAAAAATCGATTTATATCTGAAGCGGACGAAGATTGGTGATGAAAAGTGGATCACTTTCAGCAACGTCAAATAAAACCGGTGTTGGTCAGAAGCCGGTACAAACTACAAGCTGGTCTTGAGGGCAAGGAAGGTATTGTTGTGTGTTTGGTGAAATTGCCTTTATTTTAAAATCGCTTTTGATTTAAGTCGCCGCTTACCACAGTCATGCTTTACCACGGGAAGATTCTTGAACCCCCCCCGCAGGGTGGTATCATTAAGTCATCTTCATAACTGTTTATCCGATTTTTGTCTGCGCCTATTAGCCAGTCTTGCGGACGATTTATGGTCCTTTTGCAACGAGAATACTGTAAACGATGGAACTATGAGCTGTACGAGTTATACGGTGACACTGACGTAGTTCAACGAATGAAGAGACAGTTGCTACGCGATCCCGCTTTGAAAGTTTTCAATACAGTACCTGCTGGTGGTAGGAGAGGAGGAAGAAGACCTCAACTACGTTGGAAGGATCAGGTGGAAAGCGAACTGGTTTCACTTCCTATTTCCAACTGGCGCCAAGCAGTAAAGAAAAGGCGCGAATAGCGCGTTATTGTTTATTTGGCTATAATCGAGTTATAAGAAGAAGAAGAAACAGCCGATCTTTGGTGTGAACTCCGCTTTAGCTCGAACAAATGCAAAAATCTGCGGTTTTAAGCGAACTAAGAGAAGTATTAGTGAGAACACACCAGGAGATATCGATATTATTTTCCGAGGCGGTTTCTATATTTAAAGCCAGATTCCACTCAAAAAATTCAATAATATCGAAATTTTATTTTCATGTAAATTGCTATAAAGAACTCTTAGAAATAACATAAAATTAGTCCCGAAGGTCCACAAGATCAAGAAGTATAAAAGAGGGAAGGACGGAGCGCGCCAAGCCGTAAATTCGGCCGATCGATCAATTTAATCGCCTTTTTCTCGAAACCATGTTTTTTCAACTGGGTGACACTCTCATTGAGAGCCTATTGAACTTAGCAACAAAAACTAAACGGCATTTTACTCCAAAAATATCTCTCTATGGTCTGTACTACAATCAAAAATATGCATTAAAATGAAAAAAAAAATTCAATTAATATATCAGGTGTACAACTTTGCTTCCGCCGTTTTTTCCAAAATTAAAAGCTTTATTGCGAAAAAGTGCTTACAGATATATTATTCAAAGTGTTGTCCTTCGCTAGCGACAACTTTCTCTCCCATCTTTCCGGCAATTTTCGGATCCCGGCTCGAAAAAAGGAGTTCTCTTTTAACGCTATCCATGAAATAATCCATTTTTCCAATTCTTCGAAGGATTGAAAATGTTGAACTGCCAGGCCGTGTGCCATCGAACGGAATAGGTGGAAGTCAGAAGGAGCGACATCTTTGGAATACGGCGGGTGGGGCAAGACTTCCCATTTCAGCGTTTCCAGGTACTTTTTGACCACTTTTGCGACGTGAGGCCGAGCATTGTCGTGTTGGAGGATGACTTTCTCACGTCGCTCTTGATATTGTGGCCGCTTTTCTTTTAACGCGCGACTAAGGCACATCAGTAGCGATCTCCTGTGATGGTTTCACCCGGTTTTAAGAGCTCGTAGTAAATCACACAGGGCAGATCCCACCAAATACAAATCATAACCCGGGCGCCGTGAATATTCGGTTTTGCCTTCGACGAAGAAGCATGCCCGGGCTTTCCTCATGATTTTCTGCGTTTAGGATTATCGTATCGAACCCACTTTTCATCACCGGTTACAATTCGATGTAAAAACCCCGTACGGTTTCAACTCGTACGGCACCCAGTTTCCTTCTTTCTGAATCATGCCCAGGGCCTTGAGGCGTTTTGAAATGGCTTGCTGACTCACTCCCAACGATTCGGCAAGCTGTTCTTGGGTTTGGAACGAATCTTCATCAAGCAAAGCTGGTAGTTGTTCATCTTTCTATTCCACCACCATGTTTGTCTTCGACATCGAAATCACCATTTTTAAAACGTTGAAACCACTCCCGACACGGTCTTTCACTCAGAGCAGCATCACCGTAAGTTTCTGAGAGCATTCGATGCGCTTCAGCTGCATTTTTTTTTTTTAATTGTAACAGAAAAGTAAAACTTCCCGCAAATGGCGAGAATTAGGCACATAAACGGACTTTTTCGAGCGTGAATAATACGAAAACAAGAACAACTGTCACTGAAACGGCGATGACAATTCGTTAGGCACTGTCCACACTCACTTTAAAGGCATTATCATCTATGTATTTCAACCAGCCTCAGCCGGTACAGCCACCTATCGGAAAACGACGGAAGCAAAGTTGTACACCTGATACTTATTTGTCTACTTTTCTACAAAACCTTTGATTTAGAAATATTGTTTTTTAAATAATAAAATTTTTTTGAAAAAAAAACACGTTTTTTTAAGGTAAAATAAAAAAAATATTTTATATTAAGTTTTTCTTTTCAAAAAAAAAATTGAAACTTCTTGGCGCAAAAAAATACATTTTTTTGCATTTTACCATAAATGTGCAACATAAAACTGTTCAGGGTCTGAGAGTCTGCAATTACATGCAAAGTGTCGTAGGCGTAAATATGTGCATTTGTGTAATTAACTTGGCCAGTCGATTGGCAAATCTAAGCAATTTTCTATTTTAAAGTTTCTGAGTTGGCGACAATGAAGATTTCCAAACATGTGAGCACAAAACCAATAAGCGATGCATGTAGCTGATTTACATACTAGTGTGTATGTATGTATGTATGTATACATATATTTATATCTAACTGACAGATAATTTAGTATTGTTGTATGTTGAATGTTTGTTAGAATTATTGTTGTCACTTTTTGTTATTTACATGTAAATAAAAAATATTTGATTTTTTTTCGAAGCCCCTTTTTTAAACACATACATACACACAGAGACAAATTCATGTATGCATAATAAATTTATTACATTTCCCACAATGACACCTTATTTGATTTTGCAATTAAAATTCTACAAGCCGACGCGGCGTCACTTGAGTATGCACATGCATATGCATTTGGATATGTAAATATATATGTATATGCTCATACATACACGTATATACATTAATGTAAATGCAGCTGACTCATAGGCAGCAGCGACATTTGTGGAAGCAGAGCAGCTCAGCTTTGTTAGGGAGCATGTGAAAATGTTAGAAACGCTTTGCACTTGCAAAACGTCAAATGTCGCCTCAGTAAATTTTCCAATTTATACAATATATGCTGTTGTTGTTGCTGTTGCTGTCACAGTACAAAACGCTGCTCCTTGAATTCTTGAATTTAGCAAGCAAACAACAACAACAAAACCAACAACAAAACTACAACAGAATTATATAGAATACAAAATGGCAAGAATTCTTTAGCTTTTCTGCTACAGATATCCCATTGACACTGGCAAATGACACGGCTGCCGTTTGTTGGCACTTAACTGATGGCTGACAAGCGTTGCTGCTTAAAGCGCAAATCTAAATTAATTACCCGAAACCGCTGATCGACACTAAATAGGTAAAATCTAGCAAAAAGAATAAATAAATTAAACAAAATTGAAGAATGAAAAAAAAAATTAATTTCAATAAAAAATTAAGAAAAAATAAAATAAATTTAAAAAAATTCAATAAAAATAAAATTCCAGCCACAGCTTGCGGTAAACTGTCAGCTAATCACTATAATCGCAACGATTAGTCAGTGGTGATTGCCTTGCTGCTGTTGGTTTGGTGGTGGCCAAAGCTTTGATTTGAAATTCTCCATTGTACGAGTATATGGTATACTCAGACTGGTGATGTGGAATTAGATTGAAAATTTTTCAGTTCATTAATTCTAATCGATCTCATTAAAAAATTCAAAACTCACGTTTCGGTGGCAGAGTTCAATGGTTAAGAAGACACTGAGAGAAAATTTCGTTGGAAATAATGCGAAAAGTAGATCATGATGAATGACTTGTGGTGTGGAAATGTAGTGGATTAATTATTTGTTTCCAAGGATACAGTTAAGCAAAAGTAAACAAATTTACTATTGATGAAATTATGAATAACAGAGCTAAAAGCTGACAGTCAAACGGCCACAAACGCCTTGATTAATGAGAATACCTGTACCGAAGAGTTTGGTCCAAGATGATTTTCCACAGCCAAATATGACACCTGCTTTTTGAGGTCAGGTTCCTGAGTTCCATTACTCTATAAATCCCTCGCTCGTTAGGCAAACTTAATATTTCTTCTTCTTCGGATTGGAGTTTACAACTGATTACTGATCACTACTTGAATTTGTTTCTCATATCAGTTTTCATTAGTTGGAATTCTCCCTTTTCAAGCAAAAATCGCTTTGAAAACCCTTATAATTAGGTTGGGTTATAGTGGCTGACTGCTATTTATTACATAGACCTAGTAGTCTTTTGCACTGCCACGATTTCTTCATCTTCTTCGTTGGCATATACGCCTGAAGCCAAATCAACAATAGAGCGCCATTCGATTATTCCCTTCTCTTCGCTGTGCAGATCGCTCTCCACCTTATCCTTCCAACGAAATGGGGCCTTCCACTTGCGCTGCTTCTACCAGCCGATACTACATGGGCTATTTCCAAAACTGGGGCGCTTTCATTCATTCGGACGAGATGACCTAGCCAGCGTAGCCACTGTCTCTTTGTTGTTCGTACAGCTTATCATTCCACCGTCTGCGGTATTCGCTGTTGCCAATGAGCAAAGGACCATAAATCGTTCGCAAAACTTTTCTATCGAAGACTCCGTGGACGGCCTGGAGTGTAGATTCAATTTAACTCGAGGTATAGTGGTCGTTGCATGGAATATCAAGAATTTTTGCGAAGCTTAAGAGGGTCCTGATAACCAAAACAGTTTCGAAACTTCCTTCAGTCCTCTGAACAACGAAGATTTTGGGATTCCAATACCAGTACCAGATAGGGTCGGCCAAAAATACAAAGTGGTGTTTCAACGTCCGTATGCCCAGGTCCATTTATCAGGTCTAAAGCCACACTGATAAGGTCCAATCAGTTTGTTGACGGTGGGTCAATATATTCACCCTGCACACCGCCTCTTCGTCGATTTTAAAGCCGCCTTCGATAGCACAAATAGGAACTGCCTTTTCGCCGTTATATCTGAATTTGGTATCCCCGTAAAACTTATACGGATGTATAAACTGACCTTAAGCTGCACCAGAAGCTCCGCCAGGATCGGGAAGGACCTCTCCAAGTCGTTCGATACCAAATGAGGTTTCAGACAGAGTGGTACCTTGTCGTGTGGCATCTTTAATTTATTGCTGGAGAAAATAATACGAACTGCAGAGCTGAATAGAAAAGGTACAATCTTCTATAAGAGTGTAGAGTTACTGGCGTACGCCTATGATATTGATATTATTGGCCTCAACAACCCCGCTGTGAATTCTTCTTTCTCCAGACTGGATAAGGAAGCGAAGGATACGGGTCCGGTAGTGAATGAGGGCAAGACGAAATATCCCCTGTCAACAAACAAGCAGTCATCGCGTTCGCGACTTGGTTCCCATGTCACTGTTAACTTCGAGGTCGTAGATAATTTCGTCTATCTAGGGACCAGTATTAACACCAACAACAATGACAGCCTGGAAATCCAACGCAGGATCACTCTTGCCAACAGGTGCTACTTTGGACTGAGTAGGCAATTGAAAAGTTAAGTCCTCTCTCGGCGAACGAAACCAAACTCTACAAGTCTCTCATCGTTCCCGTCCTGCTATATGGTGCGGAAGCATGGACGATAATAACATCTTATGAGTCGGTGTTAGGTCTTTTCAAGAGGTTTCATTCTGTTCTCAGATCAGTATGTGTTAGACCTATGACTAGATCATTTATTTGCGAGGTCAGGTAAAGATTCGTCCCAACGATCGAACGTCAAACATGTTGCTGAGTATGAGTTTAGAGTGTTTTAATTTTAAAGGTAGATCAATACAAATTTTGGATCTCTGCTCTAGGGTACATTTCACAAGAGCACTATTTTTACAAGATCTACTGAATTTGAATTTCGCTCCAGATATTTAACTTCTAGTCAAAGACACACTCCAAGCTCTACGCCAGATCATCCAACTCATCTTTATTATGGAATCTAAAAACTCTTCCGAAATCAGATTTTACATCACAAGTTGAAAAGACCATGATGTAAAAGCATTCCAGCAGGCAAATCAAAAACCCCACTAAAGAAAACTCGATGGTCAAAAGCCATACCAAGAGCTTGCAGAAAATACCAAAAGAGATAAAATCTATTAAAATTTCCCATTAAACTTTTTTCCGAAATTTCAAGAGCCTCGAATTTCTTTCAGTGCATAATCAGTCCAAACTGCGCTCATTAGCTATCAGCTAATCCTTCGCTGTGCTTATTAAATGAATTCTGTGTTGCCAATCGGAACCCGAACTTTATTTAGTACATTCAGAGCGCCACTCTGCGGAGCAATGTAATCACTAGAACAGAATTGTATGGCCAACGGTGACGATACATTAATGCCGATGTCAGGGTCGCCATCACTACCAATCCGAGTAAGTAGATATATGAGTAATGCCACTATTGTTGCAAACTGTCGACTAACTACCGTTGATTGTTGCCTGCGGACGTCTGCATTGCGCAATGGAAAATAAGAGTCCAGAGGTGCAACGAGAATAATGTTGCTTGGCTGTTTGGAGATAATGGTGCTGACGCTGCCACTGCCACTGAAATACAGACATTTGCTATAACACAATCAATAACTACATGTCTACATACATACATACATACAAATCTATGTTGGTGCTAATTTTGCAATTACAGGCGCTATTTTTTAGCCATTGCCGGCCTGGCGCTGTATTTGTTGGCGATAAAATCACAACTTCATATTACGCGGGGGCACATTTCACATACCTACTTATACAAATGTACGAGTGAGTATGTATGTGCGCACCTAACGACCTTGATTCCTGAACCCACAGCGAAGTCAACAAATTTTGGCTGAATTGCAGAAAATTTGTCAGACAATTCAAGCGGCAATGGCCAACGAAATTAATGGTGGCTTGGCTGATGGCCAACGATGCGAACGAGGATTGCTTTGTGGACACACATGCATACGTATAAAGGCTTTTTAAAAATTTTTCTTTAATGTTGTACACTTGAAAAAATTAGCTCGTAAATTATCCGCAATTTGTTTATCTTTTTTTCGGTGGCTGCAATTGGTATTGTCAACCGCCAATGCAAGGCGAAAAGTCAAGTACGCAGTTAGCTTTGCTTTATAGCCAAAAAATTTATATATGCATTTTTTAAACATTCCTTGCCTATTTTTATTATATTTTACAGATTCTCGCCCCTCACGTCCAACATTCGATCTTCTCTCTCTTTCTGGCTAATGACAAGCGCTCACCGGCAATTCTCTATGCGTTGGTGGCTGGCAGCAAGCAAAGTTTTTGGAATTGTTAAAATTGGTTTCTAATTTGTACCGTTGTTAAGAGCGCCATTCGCTGACATTGCCACCGTTGTTGGCTGCAATCAATACAGCAATCATAAATTATAGGTTTATTGCATTGTCGTTCGCAAGAATAACCAAACCAAAATTGACAGCCTTAATTTTACAAGTCTCTTTTCCTAAATACTATGAGATATGTTGCATGCAACATTCAATGCTGGTAGTTCATTGCTGATGCCACCAATTTTTGTATTCACCATTGGTGACAAGGTCATCGCCACGTTCCTAATACTTTTTTTAGTTGCACTGAAAGCGTTGAAATTAAGTGATTTGCGGCGGCCACAGAATGCGGGCATAAATTAAATGTGTCATCAGTGTTGACAAGCTAAGCTTTTTTGTGGACATTTTAAAGAATACTGGCGTTTAGAAACAATAATTAAATCTGAAATAAATCAAAAAATTTAACTCGAAAATCGCAGCAATGGGAACAACTCGATAAAGCCTTGATTTTGTGGCTATTTAAAAACTGTGTTGAGAGGTGGAAATTTAGATAAAAATTTCGTAAAAAATATTTATTTTATTTTCTTTTATTTTATTTTTACTTTGATTTAATTAATAATTTTTTATTTTAATTATTTAATTTTTTATAATTTTATTCCATTTTATTATTTATCATTTTATAATTTATTATAATTTATTTTATTTTCTTTTATTTTATTTTTACTTTGATTTAATTAATAGTTTTTTATTTTAATTATTTAATTTTTTATAATTTTATTTCATTTTATTATTTATCATTTTATAATTTATTATAATTTATTCTATTTTCTTTTATTTTACTTTATTATATTGTATTTTATTTTATTTGATGTTATTTTATTTTCTTTTATTTATTTCGAATTTTTTTAATTTAATGTTATTTAATATAATTTTTATAATTATTTTTTACTTTACTTTATTTTATTTTTAATTTAAATTAATTAATAATTTTATTTTAAATACTTAATTTCAGTTAATTTTGTTTAATTAATTTTATTTTATTTTATATTATATTATTTTGTTATAATTTATTTTATTTTATTTTATTTTTTTTAAATTTAATTTAATTTTAATTTTAATTATTTTATTTTATTTTATTTAGTTGATGTTATTTTATTTTATTTTCTATTAATTTATCTTATTTTTTTATATGTTATATTATTTTAGTTTATTTTATTTATTTTTTTTGAGTTTTTATTTTTTTATTTTATTTTCTTTTATTCATTTTCCATTTATTTTAATTTATTGTTATTTAATATAATTAAAATTTACTTTGCTTCGTTTTATTTTTAATTTAATTTAATTAATAATTTAATTTAATTTAATTTAATTTTATATTATATTATTTTATTATAATTTATTTTATTTTCTTTTTTTTAATTTATTTTATTTTATTTTGGTTTATTTTATTTTATTTATTTTGTTTTATGTTATTTTATTTTATTTTATTTTATTTTACTTTATTTTATTTCATTTAATTTATCATATTTTATTTTATTTGATTATAATTTTTTTTATTTTATGTTATGTTATTTTATTTTATTTTATTTACTTTATTTAATTTTATTTATTATGTTTTATTTTATTTTATTTTTTTTATTTTTTTTTTTTATTTTATTTTACTTTATTTTATTTATTTCATTTTATTATATTTTATTTTATTTGATGTTGTTTTATTTTATTTTATTTTATTTTATTTTACTTATTTTATTTTAATTTTTGTATTATTTTATAGTATTTTATTTTATTTTGATTAATTTAATTTAATTCAATTTCATTTTATTTTATTACTTTATTTTTCTATTTCATTTAAATTTATATTTTACGATTTTTAAGGCGATCTGAAATATCTAACATTTTAACATAAATATTTAAAATAATTTATACAACTGTTTATTTCTTCAACGATTCATATGAGCTACAACGTCTCAAATCTATTTCACCCCCTGAACTCGATAAACGAAAATGTGTGTCATCTGCGCAGCCGCAACCAAACCAATAAATGACATAACCTGCACTATTGAACTCCGAAGAGAAATAAAATTCAAAATAAATGCCAAAATACGCCGTCGAACAGCTACCGCTTCACCAAATTCACTTTCAATATATAAATAAGCAAATTTCTACAGCCAATAACAACAACAGCTCAACCACTTCTCCGAACTGAATGAAGTATTGGACTAAAGAGTTTGCCACCTCCACCTTCTCTTCCTCGCTTTCGATGTTAGTATGTTCGCGTGTATGTATGTGAGAGTGTTGCCAGTTCGCCGGTGCTGCTGTTATGCAACTCACGACAATGACAATTCACGCTAGGACCTTTGGTGTGACCTACAAGCGTGTCACCAGCGTGTACGACACCATCGCTCCTCATGAGCTGTGCTAGCTGGCTGACTGGCTGGCTCACACTACAATTATAAAGCAGAATGTAAAAAAAATGTAAAAAGCAATAATAATAATAAAGTAAATGAAAAAATAGCAATCAAATGAGCAACAAATGCGTTGCAGCGGCTCATCAACTGTGTCCAAAACTGTGTGGTAAACTGTATGGAAAAGCGACAGAATACGAATATCGGCAGGCTTGAACTGTGACAAATCGTTTGCTGCAACACGACACATACCATAGTATAAACAAATATATGTACATAGTAATATGTATGTAGGTAAGCCTGTTGAAGCCATGCATTACCCACACATTACAATTCGCATCGCTCCAGCACTGGGCCAAGGGCCTTCAACCTATTTGTTGCTTCGTAGAAACAGTAGAAAAAAGTACAAATAAAATCATTGCGCTTTGGCTGGTTTTAAATTGGACAAAGCTTTGCTTTATGTTGCATGCACCTTTGCTGGTTAAAGCGTGTTTTTTGGGTGAGCGTGGCATGCGTTGTTACACGTTGTCGAATTTTTATTAATTTGTTATGGTTGCGCAAATCCATCCATCGTTTGCGAAGGTAAAACTAATTCAAAGCGAAAATATAATATTTTTTTTCGTCAATTAATTCATTTTTGCGGAAACGTTCTGGAATGCTAGCCTTCAGGTGGTTTTTGTTGAAAACGAATTTTTGAAAGTGAAAATCGTGAGGCGTGAATGTGAGATTATTTTTGGTGCTGATATTTGGGAAATAAGGTTTGTTATTGTAGTTTTAGATGATGCCACCGTGCAGCAATCGTTCCTCAGCGTTCGAATAATTATAGTCTAAATGCTAACTGCATCCTGACTTACAATATTTTGTGAAACCCGAAAGTTTGTCTGCGCACGTCACCAACAAAGGTAAGGTCGACGAAGCACGCAACTAAAAATTTTGAGGTCAAATATGCAAAAATATCAATAAATATATTAAAGTATAAAGCTTAGGTTTTTGATAGGAAATTACTTCTTTCTGTTTCAGCTGGTAATTATTGTATGTATTTGGTCTGTTCATGACTTAGAAGTGTCTAGTGCCCTGGCAATATCCCGGACCTGTTCCAAGTTTTAATTCACGTGCCTTTTTATGTCTTTCATACGTTTATTAGCTGGATATTTTTATAGCTCTGCTGTAGTTATGGTTCCATCGCAACGACTGTTGGCAGAAAGCGAATATTAACAGTGACTCTATCGGTTTCCTCTGAAGCACTGCATGTCTTTGTGGATGAACTTCCTTCCAACATTGATGGCGATACAGCTTGCTATAGTCTGTATTAGTTAGCCATAACGATAGGCAGAATCGTTTAATTATAAGAGAGTGTGCGATCCGGAAGCTTCCAGATCGTTGGGACATTAGTCGCAAAACTGGAATGATATGTGGATCCATTTGAGAAATCTCATTTGTAGGTGATGCTTCGAGGTTCGGATTTCCTCTGAGACTGAGTTTCCTTTCACTCGATAATTAACCTCTCAATGCCCATTCTGAATATGTTGTGTGAACGTCAGACGTACTCGGGCTTTAGGAATAGTTTGGACTAATGGAGGGTATGTAGTGACTAGTGCTCTCACTAATTGACGTAATATTGGAGAGAGTAAACGTTTTTTAGACGGCAACAGCACTTAGTTTGAATGATCATTTTGTGAGTTGGTGTGTACTGAGTGGTAGAAATTTCGCTGCGACGTTCGATGGGACACCAAAACTTGGTACTAGGGTGACATTCATGAGGCAAGCGGCATTTCGTGGTGGTTTTTGTTTAAGGGGTTACAAAAGGACAAAGTTATAGAAGTTGTCTTATTTTCCTTTGAAATGATTAAGAAATGGTATTGAATGAAGGAACGATAAACAATTTTATTTATGACATGAGGGCGTCTATTTGAATAAATAATTCGTTTTCGACTTTAATTTTCTTAAAATTTAAAGTCTTACCTGTGAAATATATCTAAGAAAATTTGGGACCGATCGGTTTTAGTCAATTCGTCATATCGAGATTACGGACTTTAAAAAAATCCTATTTAATATTTTTTCAACAAGTAGAGGAACCTTGAGCCTATTTTAACGAAAGCTACGGCAGTTGAGTGCCATAGCTGTATCGCGAATTAAAGAAATCTGTTCGATGGGTACCACGAAATTTAAATAAGGTCCAAAACGACGAGGCTCGAGTGGATTTTGCTCAATTTTTTCCTAAACAAATTCGAAAATGGTCAGTCTAGCAACTTTAGTTCAGTTGTGACTGGTAACAAATTTTGGTTCTATGAGTGCGATCCAGAAACCAAACAGCAATCCATGGTATGGAGCCCAACAGTTTACTTCACCCGATCTGGAAAATGTTCAGACGCTAACCGCAAAATGGTACACCGAAGAGTGCTAACTAAAAGTTTTCCAAAATTAGTTGGAAAACAGGAAAAAAGAGGTTTTGTGGCGCTCTTCTTATAACATGACAACGCGCCATCCCACACTGCTGAATTAGCGAGTAATTTTATTGCGATCTCTGGAAACGAAGAAATACCTCCAGCTCCATATTCGCCGGATATAGCACCTTGTGATTTCTGGAAATTTCCAAATATTGAAAGAAAATTCAAGGGAAAGGTTTTAAATAGCAAAGGAGATAATTGATGCGGTTAATGCTGCGCTTTATAAGCTTAAAAAGCAAGATTTTGAAGACTGTTTTCAGAAGTGGATCTATAGGCTTAAGAAATGCATTGAAGTCAATGGAGATTATGTAGAAAGATAAAAAAGATCAAAGATTGCAAATAAATACAAAAATAATTTTTTTTCTTCTTTTCTGCTCAACTTACCGAACTTTTGTTAATCCCCTCTTATATACCGAAAACTTTATTTTGTTTAGAGTCCCAGTGCGGGTAGAGTTGACTTAGTGTTCGCTTAAAGCGGAGCTGTTTGCGCGTGCCGCATCCAAAGCACGGCAGAAGTTTAGATGGGTCGTCAACCTCAGTAAAATGACACGAAGATATATTATATGTTTCCTTAAATGAAACTTTCCGTCTGTCCAAAGCTTATTTCCAATTAATATTTTCAATCTTTTATGATACCTAAATAAATTTCAAAGAGGAGCTGGATGTTGTTGTTGGATTAACATGCCAAGAAAGCTTAGTTTTGAAGTCATAATATAATCTACCGTAAAAAGTCCAATCTTATCGAGAAAACTAAAAATTATTTTCAATAAATATAAATATTTAACTCTGGCGGAACATCACGTGACCATTTGAGCATTTTAAAAGTATACAAGGATTTTTGATAAAATAATTTAAGTTGAACAGCAGCTGATGAGTAAATGCTCGTTCTCCTTTTAGTGAAGACATCCAGCTAACAAATGCTCCAGTTATTCAGAAATACAAAAAAAAATTATTTACTAATTTAATTTGTTTTCAGTAATAATCATCAACGAGTACAATGGGCCAATTATATATTATTATCGCAGTGTCCGCGGCAGCCGAGTTGTTAGCATTTCGTACGTTGTACACTTCAAAAATTAAAGAAAATTAATTTAATTTTTCCAATTGCGGTCGCTGCGGTCGACAGGGAACGTCAAGCCCTAAGAATGTATTTATGACATAAATAAAAAAAATCCTCATGAAAAAACCATCAGCCGTTTGGAGGAAGCTTAGTATAAACTGTAGGTCTCCCCATTTGTTGGAAAAACATCCAGACGCAAAACCACAAATTAAAGGAGGAGCTCGGCCGAAAATCACTTCAGCGGGGTTACAAAGCGACAAATATATATAAACATATGTTTTTAAAAAATTATAATAACTTTATTACATGTCTAAAAATATTCAATTCTGGGCTTCCCAAATTAGCAAACAGGTGTTTTATAAGAATTCAGAAATTCCTTTTGTTTATAAGATTCTTAAATTTATTTCATGGCCTGTTGAAAAGCCCCTAATTAATCAAGCTCAAATTATTCCTCAATGATCGGCACATGCAATATACGTAGATATATACTTGTATGTACGTGTATAAATACAGACTCCATTTGAGATAGACATCAAAGTAAATGTTTCTACTAATTATTTAACGGTAATGGGCAGTTAACTTTTAATATTTACTGCAAAGTGCTCGAAGGCATGCAATCAAACAGATGTTCTGCCAACAAATAAGGCAAAAATGCCAACAACAACAACAACAGCAACAAGTGCAACAACAAACATTACCATGCTAACAACACAGATAGATAGCGTGGTATATTGTTAAGCTAAGAGCAGCAGCAGCAGCAGCAGCAACAATGCTGGACTTTATCTGACAAGCAAAGCTTTTAAGGCAAACTATTTGTAAAAATATATTCAGCAAAAAAAAACAACAACAAATAATAATAATATTAAAATTTCAAAAACTATTAAAAAAAAATTGAATACAGCCAGCTTTTGCACACACATTTGTGTATACTTGTATACATACAAATTTTTCACAACAATCGGCGCACTTTTTATCAGGTGCGCCAATCAAACTCAAACACGGTCCGCCAAATTTTCTCACATAAAATAAAAATTTAAACAGCATCTCACCCCAGTGATCTTTGCTACTTAACGCTTGTCGCGCGCAAACGCCACCAAAAACCGAAAATAAAACAACAACAAGCCAAAAACCAACAACATTTGTTCGCCCTACCAATACAACACACCACACCACACAACACAATGCAATGTATGCAACAAGTTGCTGATCGCCGGTTGTGGACGACATGGTATGGCATGGCATGACATAGAATAGCATAGCTTGGCATATCAGTTGGTTGGGAGCCTGACACTGGCGGTCTGACCGATGGCTGTTTCGTTGTGCGGGCGAACTCTCGAGCACTTACTTGCTTACCATTGCCAAACTTATAAACTGAGGAATTCGCATTGGCTTTGTTGCTATTAGGTATTTACGTGCAACTACTCGCCAGCCACTGATATGTGTGTTTGCTGTTGCATAAACGCTCTAGCGCTGTTTAGCCTACCAGCATATTCTTGGAAAAATACAGAGAAATACTTATAAATCAATAAAATAAAAAATATATTTAAATATAATATGCGAAACCTTTAATATTGGCCAATAAACCCTATTTATATTAGCATAAGCACCCACATGTGTCGCCGTGACATACATATAATACACACACACACAATCCCACACACATGCTTAAATATACAAACATACACACGTTGATATTTTCAGTTGAAGTTCGTTGTATGTGTCTCTTTTTAGAGAGATGCTGAGATAGCGCTAAGACACGTAATTTTCGGAAAATCGCTGAGATTGAAAAGTGCAATGAGGTTGGGATTATTTTCAAGAAAGATATTGCTTGTGGATATAATACGTATTAGGGTGATTGAAGAAAATAAAAACGTTAGATCACGAAATTTCTAAAAACTTTTCGCAACATTTACTTTAAGTTGGCTGGTTCTTAAGCCAATTCTGTGTAAAATAGTCATCATATAGACCGAATGATATTTACTGAATTCAGGACGGTCCTGATACTGGCACACTCATGTTTGCCTATGATCACTGCAGTAGGTTGTGATCACTGTTCCTTCCTCCTTGCATCTACACTCTTTTGAGCAGACGCGAGGGACTGCTACGAAGGTTCGGATGCGTCCCTGGAGATCTGGGAACCTACCAGTGTATTTAACTTATAAACCCAGTGCTTCATCATATGATGCATTCTAACCTACCCGCTTAGAAAACAAAAGATATGCGGTTGCTTCTTTACAGCCAACCTAGTTACTAGTTTAATGCTCTTAATAGCTTTGTTGAACTTTAATGAGATTTTTAGTTTATTTTCCACCTAGACATGACGGTTTTAATATTGTTTACCCTGAGGGTTTATCTGGGGTCCAACTACATTCAATACATTGCGATGCACAGTCCGACAGACAACTATAGCTCGTCCACGGACTCACCTTTCGATACCACCTACTATATTTTGGGTAGCCTGAAATCTAATTTCCCAAATAAAGCTCCAGATTATGTACGTAGGGCATGCTGTCCTTACTTTGATTTCCATTGAGCTATCTATGTGATGTTCCCTGAAGCCAAAAACTCTCAGCTGAATTGTTTGCAATATTTTCTACTACTTTGTTGATTGTCGGAGAAGGCTGTTCAAGGTTTTACGGTATGAGATTTTACTAACCGCAACCCACCACATCAAAACAACTTAGATAAAGATTGGCTTAACCACCACTTTACAGCAGAGGTTCATGAGCCCAGGCGATAGATCCTACCTAATACCTAGTACCATCTTATATTTCTCTCTTTCCCTCTCTCTCTCTCACTTTCTCTCTCTACCGTTCTCTCTCGCCGTCTCTCTCTGCCTCTCTCTCGCTGTCTCTCTCTTTCTCTCTCTCTCTCTCTCGCTGTTTCTCTCGCTGTCTCTCTCTCTCTCGCTATCTCTCTCGCTCAACTTCTCACAAAAGCTTGCTACAAGAAAGGTATTTAGTATGCTCATTAATATTTCGTAGCAGCACTTTGAGTCTAAAACGTTTACACACCAGGAGCTTATACTTTCTTAGCGCAAACTGCAAGAACCTTCATACTCGTGCATGGCTCCAGACACTCCAAACTTACCATGAGTTGATCATAAAATAATTCTAAAAGGAAATATTCGTTGGTTAGAGTAGCTGCTACAGCAAAGCACCAATTGAAGAGATCAAGTGAAGCCCGGTCCTTCTCTACGTGATATTACCACCAGCGAGTACTACCTCCAGTTTCAAAGCTAAAGTGCTCTCATCCTTCGGGCAACATAACCTATCCTCGCTGTCTCTGTATATGTCACATCTATCGCATAACTCATTGTTCCACAGTCTGCAGCATAGGATCATACAACTTTTTCGCGAAAACTCCTAATGTCCTCTCTTCAGACGTTGTTGTTAGATTCCACTCATCTGGCATATACTAATCCAACCAAACTTTGCAAAGAATTCAATGCAAGGAGCTTGGTATCAATTCTTCGCTACCAAATTTGAATAGCTCAGCCTGTAAACCACCGGCTCTCACTGCTTTGTTACTCTTCATTGGGAAATTCCCAATTTGCCATAGTTGGGTAATGGAACATCTATGCCATCATCACCGATTGGGAATCTGTATTCACCACCTTCATTTGTTGCACTTTCACTGCCATTCAGCAGACTAGAGATGCCTACCATTAAAAAATTCAATATATTCTGGGCATCAGTCCCTAGATAACCTCTTTGGGTCGTAGAAGAGTGCGCAATGGTTTTGAAACTTTCTGTAGGTCAGCTTCTCAAGCTATTCTTACACACGCGTTTCACAGCTCTCTTGTTCTGCCTACAAAACCTTCTCGCTTCCCTCAACACATCTCGATATCTTTCCCCCACAGCGCGCGTCTGTTGATTTATACTTGTACATATGTAAAATTTATTTAAAAATAAAAATAAAAAAAAATAATGAAAAATAATTAGAGAACCCTAATTTTTGATCAACTATACCATCACCACAGCAACAAAACAGCAAAAGTTGCGTGAAAAATTGGCAAAAATTCAAATGAAAATGAACGCGAGACGTACTGAGCAACAATTTTTTTATTTTTTCAACATTTTTTTTTTTAACTGCGTGCAATTGCTATTCAAATTGCAGTCGCGACGAGCAGCAAGCAGAATCGATTTTGAACAGCAAAGAAAAAAAATGTGCCCGCAGCTAAAAAACGTTTCAGATTAAATGTGCGAACGATTTGTGTGATTTGTGGCAGCGGACGCTTGGGAATGCAGTAATACCTATGCACGGCTGTGTTGACATACTCACATGCAGGTATGTATGTATGTGTATATTATATATATATTTTAGCATACTTGTAACTATTTTTACTTGCAACATGTTGACTCAGCGCCTGGCAATGGCAACTTTTCAACAGAATGCCTCTTCGCCTTGATCGTTTGGTCGCATTCGTTTGTTTGACCCATAAAAATGCCAAGAGGTCAGCGATTGTCATACAACAAGACAATAAAATATTTACATATGCATATATACCTACATGTTTATTGTTGTAATACGTTTGTTGGTGCTTACTATTTTTGGCATTACTATTTAGTTTAGTCGCTTTTTTGGTAATCTCTTTTGAAGACTGCATTATTTGCATTATTCTATTTGTTCTACAAATGTTGCACTAATGCCGCTACTTCTTCTACTACTGCTTCTAATGCTTCTTCTTCTTTGCTAACTGCTGCTGTTGCGCCTGTAATTGGTGGCGCGCATTTATCATTTTGTCAAGTTCGACATTCGATGCGCATTCAATTGTCAACGATTACTACCGTTCATGCAACAAGCGCAAAAAAGAGGTTGCTGGTAGCAGCTGCAGGCAGTATTGGTTTTGTTGTTATAATTATTATTTGTATTTGTACTTTTTTTCACTTTCGCTTGCAGCTGTGTTTTTGTTAGCCAAGAGAATGCCACTCGAAAATATTTGTAAAAAAAAAAAAATAAATACAAACTTGCAACAAGTGATTGAGTATAGTTCAGTTGCAACCAATTGGTTGGAAGTTGCTGCTGTTTTATTTGGAATTTTTGTATATAAAAGGAATTACAACTACAAATATGTAGCTTATTTTCTTCCTTCCCCCGCTAGGAACGAATGATTTAATAAACGAAAAAAAATTAAAAAAAAAATAAAAAATTTAAAAAATAAAAATAAATATACATTTCAAATGAGCTTTGTGAATTTCGTTGTTCATTGACTCACCCGCATCACTTAGCAATTTTTTCCATTTACCGATTTACCCATTCACCCACTGACTGACTAACCGACTAACTGGCAAACTAACACAGCCACAGCCAGTAGTGTGTATGGAGTAAATGTGCTACTAGCCACAGGCTAAGACCACCACAACAGCAGCTCTCTACCCACCAACCCACCAGCCAACCAAAACTGACCACTTAGGTACTGGTAAGCTAATTTTTTTTTTACTTTTATTTTACAAAAAATATATTTTCATTTATGCCTCTTTTGGGTTGCCCGACTGCCGGCCTGCTTGCTTCGTTGCTTGAATAATTTTGGATCATTAGGTTAAATTTGTCACGAATGTGACGCGTCGCTGGGCAATTTTCGGACAAATGCACTTTTTTATGCACGAAGCTTATTATTACCGCTTGGTTTTTGTTTTTTTTATTTTAATTTTTCTTCTTCTTTCGCTAAAGCCTGTCCGGCGTGTGTGCTGGTGCAAGAGTTCACACTGCCTGGAGTGTATGGTTATGTTGCAATATTTAATATAAATTTGAAAACGTAATTAATATTACAAAATTTTATGTTATAAGATATTAAGTGGAGGTGAGCTAGCCTGCCATGGCTTCCAGGTACATATATGTATAATGCTCATAACATATTCTTATTAACAAGAAAATGCGGGGGTTATTAATAAGAAAAATCAGTGATAATATTGAATAAGAGTCTTTTCAAAAACTCTCTAATTTCAAATGCTGAACTCCAATATGAGTTAACAAAAAGTCTTCAAAATCTGTCCGATTTGTGTTCTTGAAATAAATCATGAATTTTTCTCACCACTTATGCAACAAGAAACATATAAAACGATGTTCGTATGAAGGCTTGTGGTCGATTGTTTTAGCGAAGGAGGTTGAAGTCTTAGCTCTTCAAAATTATTGACTTCCAATTTCTTCGATTCAAGTTTAACCCTAGCAGTAAACTTCTAGTATACTGCCATTCGGAAGGCCAGGGTTCGAATGTCGACTTGACCAAATTTCAAAAATTATAGAAAATTAATTTAAATAAAAAATACACCTAATTTACTAATAACGGGCAGGGAATGTCAATCCCTTTGTGTGTATTTCTGATATGAATAAACTTTAGGTCCTTCTATTTGTTGGAAAAACATTAAGATCCGATTTCTGGTGCGCATCTTAATGTTTTTCCTCGGCCAAAAATTGCTTTAGCGGTTACAAATTTTATATTATTTATATTATATATATTGCACATTTTTTTTTTTTAATTCGAGAAATTCGGGTATGAAATCAGAAACCACTGAATGTCATTCTAGCCATTCCCTACCTGTGACACATAGCTAAAGCTAGAAGCTGTATACTCGCAAAGGGAACACTCCAGTGGCTCGAATTTTATATATAGTCTCTGCATTCAGCCGATGTCACTAGAAATTTGCTGGGTTTTGAAGATAAAATTAACGTCACGACAATACACAAACGAGAATGCTAAATTTGTACCATACTCAAAGTATACTACTGGAATGTCCTATGTTAGAAGTGCTCCAAGCACTTATGTTTTCTTCTAAAGTCCATTTTTTAAAACAATAAATAAATATTTTGAAACTTTCTAGGTTGTTGACGTTGCCTTTTAACTACCTTCCCTATTCATATGGCATGGAACTCAAGTGACACTTTGCATGTTCCCAAAAATTTGTAAAGTAGCCCTCATTGTTGATTGGCTAAATTTCCCCAACAAAGCGGGTTTCCATTTGAAACCTTCTGCAATGCCCATGACAACTGCTTGGAAGGCAGAGGAGTTTTCGTTGAACTTGAAGCTAATGTATAGAAGTATCTCGTGTTAAGACCAATGCAATAGATATCACAATTACCGACATGCTGGCACTCTGTGCATTCTTCCCCATTGGGGCTTGCACCTAGCGGAGGATTTTCTTTGCGGTGTTTCAACTTATCTACACTTTGTTCCGATATTTATAACTATTTCTTGTATATCATATATTTGCAACTCGAAGATTGTCCTCATTTGTCTAGTAAAGCTCTGCTTTACACATATCGTTTATCTAATATATAAAATTCTCGTGTCACAGTGTTAGACCTCCTCCTCCGATACTATTCCGTTTTTAATGCAATTTTATGTGCATATTCAGTATGTCTGAGAATCGGCTAACATCTATTTTTCACACCTCTAAGTGATCAGAGTAGTCCACCCCTAAATTTTTTGTTGATTTTCTTATGATGTTACAATAAAAAATTCATATAACCCTAAAGGACCGATTGACTTGAAATTTCTTCAGATTGCTTCTTTGATTCCTGTGAAGGTTTTTACGAAAAAAATTTTCGGGAAGTGAACAGGGGGCTGACCTATTTGAAGAAATCTTATTTACGGTTTGATTTAATTGGAATTCAGTATATATGGCTTTTTGCTTAGATTAACAGGAAGTGTAAACATCTCCTCGCAAAGTGGACAAAGCATTGACCTATTAAAAAAAATCTTATTTATAGTTCGGCTTACTGGAAGTTCGGCTTAGATGAGCAGGAAAACTACTTTTCTCTCCGGGAAGTGGACCAATGTCAATGGCTAAGCCAAAAATGTTGTTTTTCCACTAGTATAGAGTATATAAAGTTATGATAAAAAGATATCCCATGATTAATTTTTCATACATTCAATAAGTATGTGCGACAGCGAAGCGTTGCAGTGTACAACTAGTAAATATATACACGTAGATTGGTATATTGACAAGAATCACTATCAGACCTCTGTTACAGTAGTTCACACGGCTTTTAATAAATCGAAGAGACACCTACGGTTCTGCGCTTCCAGAAACTTCATGCGTAGTTTCACCCATCATACTACAGGGTTTTCCAATAAGAGGAGCTATGATCGATTGTTTATTTCAAAGTTAAGGGGAGAGTATTCCATTAATAATGAAAAAAAATATCCACCAAACTTTGGCCACGGCTACGCTTACAGGACGACATCCTTTTTATGAAATTTTTCATCACCAAATCGCAAAGTGGCTGCTGTATGCCCTCAATAGCATCACGTGTTCCATCTTTGAGGTTTTGAATCCACGTTGGTTGTAGGCGTTGACTAAATGACAAGGTGTTCAACAACAAGATATATATATAATTGGCTCTTTGTAACCGCTGAAATGATTTTTCGGCCGAGCTCCTCCTTCAATTTGTGGTTTTGCGTCTTGATGTTTTTCCAACAAATGGAGGGACCTACAGTTTATACTAAGCCACCTCTGAACGGCTGACGGTTTTTTACGAGGAGCCTTTTATTTCATGTCTGAAATACACTCGGAGGGGTGGACATTCCCTGCCGGGATATCGGTGCAGGTAATTTTCGAAAAAAGTAAGGTCCATGACTTTGTCGGACCATAAAGCGTACCAAGTTACACGTTGAGGATGGATGCGACAGTTTTGCTTATTAACAAAGCCAACGGGAAGAGGAAATGGGACTCATCAGTCAAGATGATGTTTCGATCACTTAAAGGTATTTCAAGGATCCAATCTTGCTTCAAGCTGGAGAAGAGCAGGTTATCGTCACATTAGAACAATATTTTCTACATATTTGAATTACTAGCGAACAGGTATACAATTTTTGGGCTATCGAGATGTCCCAACCAGAATTTAGACGTACATTGGTTTTTAATAATGAGATAAATATACCGAAACGAAAACATAGGCTAACGTGGACTAGGTGAAGTATTTTTTTTTTTTTTTGTTATTAGAAAAACGACAGAGGCCGCCATGTTTCCAGCAAAAAAAAAATAAATATCCAAGCTTGCCATTTTCAAATTCTAATCATTTTCAGTCACTTTACAAATTCAAATCCTTTAAAACTCTCCAAATTACAAGCATCACTGTCCATTTCAACATCCGACACCGTTACTAATGGACAAACACGTAATCGTACATGAAAAAGAAGAGTGGAAAGTATTTGCTTTTTACGTACCAAAACATACATACACTCATAGACAGGTATGTAGTTATGTATGTGCAAGCGGACACTGGGTGAATAGAAAAACGGCCGAATATTTGAATGTCTGAACAATCTGTCTAAATTCAACACTAAAGATTCATGTTCAATACGTGTAAATAAACCAAATTGGTCACGATTTTGGTATTTTGTAGCGTTTTTCAATCGACCAGCACACCAGCACACCAGCACACCAGTGGACCAGCTAACAGCCAGCAGCCAACAGCATACTAGTACATACGTATCGAGTTAGTTGGTCACAGCGACAAACAGCAAATGGACAAACTTGTATTAACGTCTGCAGGCTGTGATATAGGAGATCGTCTTATTTTTCTATATTCTTGTTGTTGTTATTACAATTATTGGCTTTTTTCTGTTTTTGGTTTTCTCTGGGTTGCTGCATTGCTGATGCTGCTGACTCGTTTTACTGGTGGGTTTCCGCGTTACTATGCATGCCAGCTGAAAAGCGACGCATAGCAACTACAATGAAACTACATATTATATATGTATGTAGATGTATGTATGTACGATATTTTTGTTGTTGTTTTTTTTTCATTTTTTTTTTCATCTGCTACATGCATCTGTTGTTGCTCTTGTAACGGACGCATGCACGTCGCATGTAGTGTTTATAAAAATTGTTCGACAACTTGGAAGCAACAGTCTGAGAAGCAGCAACAAAGCACCAAAACAACAAAAACAACAACAACAACAACATTTAAGTAACGCTAACGCCATTATTGCCATCAACAGACAATCGAGCAACAGCAGCCGGAGCTGAATTGTTGTTACTGTAAGCCGCATGTGACTGCCTACAACTAAATACAACCACATACACACACACACACAGATGGCAGACTCACGTCTGAGAAATTATAAACCAATTAAATTTTAATATTTTTTACAGCCCACCAATTTGCATGGTACATACAACATTTTTCAGCGACAGCAACAACAACATCATCGAGAACAGAGAACAAACAAAAAATTTTCAATAAAGGACTATTAATACAAGCAAGAACAATAATAGCAATAACAACAACAACAGCAACAGCAGCAGCAAAAATGTGTCTAGTGACAGTCGACAAGGCGAAATGATGGCGCATACACATACACACATACATACTCGTACATACATGCTCGTATTTCTAATTTGTTAACAAATTATGTGCAAAGTGTTGTTTTCAGTGGGCAAAAAAAAAATTAAAATCAAGCAATAATTTAGTGTATAAAAACGTATGTGTCTGTTGTTCTGTTGCTAAAGGACAGTTTAACAGAGATTTGGTTGTTGTCGCCTCGCTGTTACATACGAGTACATACTTCAATTAATAACTTGAGGACAAGAAGCATCAACAAAATATTAAAAAATTATAATAATAAATTAAAAAGAGTGCATAAAAATGATGTACGCGCCTATAAGAGCTGTTAAAGAAGGCATGGGAAAGAGTTAAAAAAAATTTGGTTGCGAAATTTCACTATCAACTGATGAGGAATTAAAAGGGGGGCCTCTAATTGGAGGTCTTTAGTTCTTTTTTACTGGAGTATAGGTATGTGTCATGTGGTGGGTTCCAATGCCCACGCACAACCTTGACCGAAATGGAACCGAAAATGGTGACGCAAAATATACTCTCTCAAAAGAGAGGGTTATCATCTTCTTATATGGTGATCCTTTTCTAGGCTCCCTACTTTTTAAAGAAAAAAATATAGAAAGGTCAAATTTTATGGGAAATGTTTATTATCATTCGAAAGAACATTCATTGTCATTTATTTTTTGAAAATTATGTCTTTCAAATGTTGGCCACGGCTACATCTCAGATGGTCTATTCATTGAGTCAAATTTTCAATGGCTCGCTCGAGCATTTTGACTGGTAAGTAGCGAATGATCGGGTGATGTTTTGCTCCAAGGCTTGAATCGAAGCGATATTGGTCGCATAGACTTTAGCCTTTACATATACCAACAGGAAAAAGTCTAACGGTGGGATATCAAACGATCTTGGTGTTGCAAACATGATATCATCTGCTCACCGAAGTGTTCTCTCAACAAATCCATTGATTGATGCGATGTGAGGGAAGTGGCACCGTCTTGTTGAAACAAAGCGTCACCGAGATCATGTGCTTCAATTTCACGCAACAGATGATCGATTATCATGGCGCGACAACGGTTGCCATTGATGGTAACGTTCTCACCGGCATCATTTTTGAAGAAATATGGACCGATGATCCCATCGTCCAATAAACCACACACAACCGGCAGTTCTTGAATATCTTCAAGTTGCTCTTCATCTCAAATGCGGCAATATATTTTGTTTACATACCCATTGAATCAGAAATGGGTTACATCGCTGAAAAAATTTGGTTTGGAAATCTTTAAGAACCCACATAGCGAGGCGATGTCGCTTAGGAAGCTCGTGTGGCTTCAGTTCTTGTACAAACTGTATTTTGTACGCTTTCAATTTAAGATCTCGACGTTAAATGCGCCAAGTCATTCCATTCGCAGGACCAAATCGACTCTCCATGATCTTCGTGTATACTCTCAGCTCTGATCGCTATATTTTCTTCACTGTGTGCTGGACGTGGTCTATTCGGTCGAATATTATCCAATAATGAATGCTGGGTCCCAAGATGGGTGATGGTGTTGCGAATAGTACGCTCAGTAAGCCGATTATGTTGACCATAAGTTTCTTTACAGAACCTGCATTTTCGTAATAACGTTGGATGATTTGTAAACGTTTTCAGGCGTAAGTCTTTTCATGATGAAATGCCAAACAATATTAAACTTGGATCACCCAGTGTCATATTTTGAATATAATTTCCAACCAATGGCCGCCTTTATTTTTGATGCAAAAATATGCCCCTTCTCGTATTTTCGTTCATTTTGAATCACCAGCGTGTCGGTGGTAATAAACCACATTTCCCGGCGAATATTTGTTTTGAGCTGAGCTATGATCTGTGGCAATATAAACTTTGTCCTTCAAATACACCAAAAAAAAAAGAAGTCCAGCGACGTCAAACCAGCTGTCCGCGACTGCCAGACGAGTTCGCCGTTCGTCCCGATGGTCTTTTTGGCCAGTATGTCGCACCAAATGGTCACTCTTTGTTCATGGAGAGTCTACTCGGTTATCTCACAACGATTTCCGTCGGTCCATAAGCGGCAGTTTTGCTTATTAACCCCGCCATTCAATGTGAAATGAGCTTCATCACTCATGATGATTTTTAACCGAAATTTAGTTGATAATTTCTGCTCGTTGTATCGGTGTTGACGGGCCAAACAAACCACTTTAAGTGTCAAGGGTGAAAGTATTCAAGTTTTAATTGCCACGGAATTGAACTATGGGCTGGGCTAAGGATAATGCAGCAGAAGTCAGCAAACAATATAGCCTGCCAATCAGAAGCGAGAAAACAAACCCTCTCGCAATGGCAGGAAAGTTGGAATGACGCTACACATGGACGGTGGACAGCTAAGTTCATGCATGAAAGAATAAAATGACAGCGGCAAGATAAACTACTACCTCATGCAATTTCTAGTATTTCCGAAAGCACCTACATAAGATGGGTAAATTTGGACGAACCATCATGTATTTACGGTGACAGCGCTGATAACGACGCAGAGCACTTTTTTCCAATACGGAAAATGGAAAGCAGAGAGAAAAATAGCAGTGGAAAAGCGGGACCTGAACGCAGGCTCAACAAAAGGCTCATAACTATGAGAAATATGGAAAGCCATCTTGAAGTAATACAGAAGTGCTCCTAGGGTGGGCGCCGGTTTAAAGCTGAGGCTTGTTTTTTTTAGTCTCTGGACAAACCGCTCTTTCAACGGCACAGTGACGATTCAAGAGGCATTTTTCTGATCCAATCGGTTATGTGGGAGCCATTTGATATAGTCCACCGATTTTGATGATTTTCAGAGCAAATATTCAATTGTAGATGGACATAGCTAAAGCAACTCAACCAGTCATTTTGACCATATACATTTGATAGGTCTACAAGGGAAAGATCTATTGCATACATAGTCGAACATCTGAGGATTAAAAAAGTTATTTGAATTTTTTTTTTTAATGTTTTATACAGTCAGCTTGGAAACATCACTTGAGGAGCTTGATTAATTTGAAGTTGAAAGTCGCTTATTCTGAATATAAATAAATAAAGCTTTAAATTTATTAAATTTTGACAGACCCCTGCACAACTAGTTCGCTTTCAGCGTGGTGCCAGCTTAAGGCAATTTGAATCTAATTTCAATTTTTACATAAAATTATTCTTCATGTTCTCACCAAAGTAATTCTTCTGACCTGTTATACAAATTGCTGCACATATGTACACATATACATAACATGCGCATAGCATAAATTTTGAATGAATGACGGCGCAGTGGAGTCGGCACTTTCATAGACAATATTGCATGCTGCAACAGGCGCATAAAAAGGCGAAAAATTGTTGTTCTTACTAATTACCCTATGGGGAATACATGTACATGAATATGTAGGTATGTGGCGCACCGCGCAGCAGCCACCCTACAGCAACGTACGAACAATGACACAGAGGTAAAAAGTGAAACAGCAGCAACAACTGCTGCATGCACAGCAACAAGCGAACAACAACAGCAACAACGGGAGCAAACGAGCCGGTTTTTCGATCGCTCTTTATACGCCTTTCTTTTGCATTTTTCATGCTGCGGCCAGTTTTTGTGCGCGAATGCCAAATCGAAAATTGTTTTCTATTTTATTTTTTTTTATTTATTTTATTTTTTTTTTTATTTATTTTTTTTCATCAATTTTTTTTTTTTCCTGCTGCCATTGCTACCGCATTTGCACCAGTTTATTGTTGTAGGCGATCGGCCAAACGGTAGCAGCCGTCGAGATGCGATTAGACTACCGCCGCATGAGGCATGCAACCACCATATAAACTGGAGCACCTGTGGTGCACCATGAAACAACGGCAACACCAATGACAAACAGTCAGCAATAACGCGTCGCTGGCTTCGCAATCGCCACAAGTGCCGGCACTGAGCAAAACAGCGCGCTCCACTCCATTCTGGCAACAGTAGCAATCGACTAAAGCGACTGTCATTGCTGGTGAGTGTTGCAGTAACTGAAAAGCACCACAGCACATCGGGCATGTGGCATGTGGCATGCTGGTGATGGTGATGGTGAAGGCGACGTCGGCGATCTGCGGTCCATACACTCAAAGTGTCAATATTTGTCAAAATGTCAATTTCAGCGACATATTCACTTGATCACAAGGTGTATTAGTGTGTATGGGCGTACGTGAGTGTATGTGTGTGAGTGTGTGAATGCAGCCACTTGTGTATTTGTGCAACTTTGCACTCGAAGGTACATATTTGTATGTGTTGAGTGTGTATCTGTGCCAAATGTTCAGCACCAGCTTGACTGTAGTGCACCAACAACAATCACAACAACTACTACCGCCAGCAACATACATAGCGTGACAACAAGTCTAACCACTGACTAAAATAACCGACTAAATTTACTAAACAAAATTGTTGTTGCTAAAATTATTTGTATTTTTGTTGCTGTTGTTGTTGTTTTTTTTTTACTAAAGGTGTCACTACTGCTGGTGGTGGTGTTAGTGACGTTGGACAACGACATATCCAGTGTTGCCAGTGTTGAAGTGACAGTTGTCGTTGTCGTTGTCGTTGTCACTGCCCTGATGCTCTGCTACTACCACCGCCGCCACCGCCATCGGCTATTTTTTTGTTTTTTTTTTTTCAAGTACAGCCAGTAACAGTTTCTGCTTTTCGATTCTGCTCCGTCCACTTGCCGCCCATTTGACGTTGACGAAGGTGTTTTGCCGTTTTACGCTTTTAGTGAGCGGCTCTGCTATTGCTGCAGCCAATAGTCAACAACCAACAGTCAACAGCCGCCGATAGATAACATTTTAGCCGCTTTTGATAATAATGAATGCGTTCGCTTAATCGTGAATATGTCACTGGCAACTCAGTGCGGCAATTATTTATTTTCCTCACAATTAGTGCTATCAAATCGTCGTCGTCGTCGTCGTCATCGTAGTCGTCGTCTCAAGTAAATGTGGTCAACTAAATCAATCTACTCTCATTTCGTCACCCCACGCCTCTCGACTCGTCTCGTCTAATTCTTTCGGCTCAGTCTACATGTTGTCTATGCTTGTAGCAGATCTACTACTATTACCTATGTACATTTGTTATTGTACCTACTACTCACTTTTAGAGCAAAATGACAATTTTTTGCTTGCTTCTCGATTTGTGGCACAACTTGTTTGTGTTTGAATGAAAAAATCTGTTGTATGACAACTGTGACAGAAATATGAACCAACGGTGTTTCTACGAAACTATAAATGTTCGAAAGGTCTACACATTTATTTATTTATATGTATGTACATATTATGTTTACATATACATAAACTCATTTTTTTCATGAACTCTTATATGCGGAGAACAAGCGAATAAGTCTATTAGAATTGGAAATATAGTACTTTGTGTGTAGCGATTTTCGGCCAAGGTGCTCCTCCAATTTTCTGGTTTTGCGTCTTGATGTTTTTTGCCTTTTCAGTATGCTAATCATTCACAAAATATACTCTTGAAATCCCAGAGTATGCAGCACCGATCTGAGAACTTTTTGTATATCAGCCAATGTTTTAGCCCTTTGTAGCAGTTAGATCATCTGTACCGAAGCCTCTCCTCAGTCATAACATTTCTCTTACCGCCCAAAGACCACCGGAAGGTATCTTTATTAGCGAAGAATGAGAAACGCGGATAATGAGTCTTCAACCGTTGAGAACACAGAGTTCTTCCTTGCCTATACTAGAAGTGATGTGGTTAGGTAGACAGGACTACTGCCCGAAAAATATTATACTCAGATGCGGTTGGTACTAAATGGACCATTCTGATGAACTATTATGAGGCTTTGGCTTATTCCAAAAGCTTAATGAAATATTACTGCGCCTGAAAGACTATGCAAGTTCATACTTCTCTTATTTTTCTATTCCTATATTCTTGTTCTGTCATGGTTGGTTGGTTGGTTGAAATGGTTGTCGGGCATCAGTTCATCTAGGCCCCAAGTGGTCTCATTATGATACCACTGAGGATCCTAATGACCTCCACCCTCTAATCGCACCAGTGTGCGAAGTTTGCATACCTGAGCAGTCACCGCATCTTGGCCCCTCTTGCTCAAGTTACCAAAAGTTGCCGCCTGTCATACTTGTACCAAACATGCTTCGTTGTCTTACGTGTGAATGGGGATTTTCATCAGTTATGGGCTATTTATTCAAATTGAGACTGCCTCCTGATTATTCCCAACTAGAACGGATTCATCAAAAGATGCAGCTGGCTTGGGCAACTTTATATCGAACATTCCTAATATCCCATATTATCGAGATGTCGGCTTGCCATGCTAGTGAGCTTAAAACTTTTCTATAACTATTGACAAAATATACAAAATCGGTACTATACCGGCTTACTATATCCCTGGAGGTGAGAGCTCCAATAAGTTGTTACCTCAATAGCTCTTCTAGGGTACTTATTCGTCTATTGGAAAAATTAATTCTTTATTGTAGCAAACGTGGTTTCTAACGTGATAGCTCATACTCGACCAAGAGGTGTTGTGTATTGATCGTATTTCCACGGGTTTATTCCATGGTGAATATTTAGTTAATGTAGGATTAACGCCTCACGTGATGTGGTCGATTGTAACGATGCGTGGTGGGCAGCATATTGCCTCTCTCCTACAGCACGGTAGTCCTCAACGTACCAACTATATTTCCGATATTTTTCGAAAACCAATGGCTTCGTTTGCAGCTGTTTGTAGAGAGCTTGAGATGCCGTCCTACAGTTCGCTTAGACTGAGTAGAAAACCGTGCCGCTGTCTATTTGGATTGTAGCTTTTCGACGTCAAAGCTTCCTTGTGTTTGTTGACGCGCATTCTTTACTGCACATAGGTGGGTGCGTATCATTGTTACTACAAGATAGTGATCCGAGTTGTGTCCTCGGAGAGTACGCAAGTCAAGAACATTGGATATATGTCGACCATCTATCGCAACATAATCGATCAGGTTCGATGAAGTAGCTTATCTTGTGCTGGAATCTAGTACTACTACAGAAGAATAAACGTGAAATAGAAGTCGCAAAAAAGAAATTCGAATATGTGAGAGAAAACAATTGATCAAAGATGACTAACTCCCGGAGCATCATCAATCTTTTATTATATACACCACTATAGGTAACGAATATTTAATATAGTATTCACATTAAAATAAATTGCACTCAAATCGAAAATTTTCTACCGTTTCGGTTGAAACATTTGGAGATATTAACATTAAAGCAGTTATCAAAATAATTTTCTATTCATTTTTATACGAAACGAAAAACCGTCGTTAATGTTAAATCGTTAACAGATGATGTTAAACGTTAAAATTAATGTGTGCTGTTAAATCATAGCCAGCAACTAGGTATGTATTTTCAAATTAATGTTAACGATGAGGCTTGTGCGGTTTTAACGTTAACGATTTGATATCGTTTTAATAACATGGCGTCGAAACGAAACGATTTCATTTCGTTGAGTTAATTTTTCATGTTAGCGAAGCTATGTATATTAAATCGTTGCATTTTGCAGTATCTCTGCTTGGGAGAGTCGCAAAATGAATTATGAAAATCACCATTCACCACTCAATGTAATTAAAAATTGAGAGAGCATTCACATAACTCCCTACCAGAGATCGACTTCAACTTGAGAAATAATGAATTAATATTAGGACTTGCGGTGAATGAACGGAGTTTCTACTCAAATCTGAAATATTTTGGTAAAGAAAATTTCCATAAGAACTTTTTAAATGCTACTCTAAATTAATTTATAAAGAAAAATCAAAGGCGCACTTCATTGAGTTAATTTCTGTTTTAAAAGATACACGTCTGTATCTTCTTCTCTCTCTAAGGAATTAGAAATTTATTCTTTCCTCAATATTTATCATGTTCACATTGTAATATACCTTATTGATACCAAAATACACTGGAAAAAAAGCGAAGTTAGTTTCAATCAATTAATTTCGCCTCTAATTTCTGTCACTAGTAGACTGCAAGTAAAGGGTAAACCCTTGTTGGCAAGCTGTTAGTAAACGGAAAGCCCAAAACTAATAACAATAAAAAGCTCAACTATTTACAGCCCAAAATAATTTTTAATTAAATAAACATGCGGAAATACACACATTTCGCTTAACAATAATTAATGACATAACAAATTTGTTTTTAAAATTTTCATGAATTTCTGGCAATTTGTTAATTCCTCAACTAATTACAATTATTTATTTAAAAACAGCAAATAAACTACAAACATAAAAATGCCTACAGCAAAAACATTTACGCAAATTACACGCCGTTATAACTACTATAGGTGTACACACATATGTATATACCATACATATGTATTTAAAATCCATGAGACATGAGACAGAGTGTTGCGTTGAGGAGGCGCTGCGAGCGAACGTGTAATTTATTTTGCAACGCCGCACAACAAAAAAAAGAAAAACTTATTACTACACACATGCACATATGGAAGGCGGAGCGTCGGAATGTCTTTATTATAAAAAATTTAAAAAGTTTGTCTCCTCACAAAAACAAAAAAAAATCGTTAAAATTTGTTATACTCACAGCATATTTAAATTGTTGAATTGTGATTATGTGCGTGTGTAAGAAAATCGCTGAAAATTGTTTACGGAAAAAAATTAGTTTGTACACTTATATACTCATATGTATGACAACATACATACATAGTACATATGTGAATGCCATATTGACTTTTGTGGCGCATCAATGGCATTTTGTCCAGCATGCTTAATGCAGCATAATGTCTGTGGCATCAACGGCGATTGCGTGGGTTGTGTGGCAAATTAATGCACTTCAACAAGTAGTTTGTTGAGTGTGTTGTACACGTAAATACATATGAGTATGTGAATGAGCAAGCGAAAATAATCACACGACATGCGAGACTAGCTGAACCCGAAAATCATCGAAATTATACAGGTGTTCCCAAGAACTCATGAGATTGGAGCATCTAATTTGGAAAAAGTGTGAAATTGGAGAAAAAAAAGTTCCAATTATCAAGATTTTTTCCAAACCAGGACTTATAATGGAGCATCCGAGCTTAACTTTGTTATGCTTCTATTGGTAAATAAACACCTGTGTAGGCAGTTTTTATTAAAAGTGTGATTCAGTTCTCTTTTAAAACGGTCCTAAGTACAGTAGGCTAAACTTCATATGAACTCAAATCGTTTTTTTCTCGAAATAAGATACCCTCCGTGATGATGACTAGAGCAATTTAAGAAAGCGCTGAGCTCAGGAACAGTCACGTAAAAGTAGCTTCAAAGGAAATGTGACAAAATCCTCTGAAGACAACTCTCAATTTAAATGACGATCAAAGTAAATCTTCAAAAGACTACAAGTTGAGGGCTGACAATTGGAATGTCCAGTGCCTTAATTAGTAAGATATCGCTTCCTAGCTAATGTTGATTTGCTTATTGATTTTACAGCTGACATCATTGGTGTTCAGGAGATGCGCTGGATTGGATGGGGACAAAAGAAAGTAGGTGCCAAATCAAATCGAACATGTTCTGATAGATGGAAGGCATGTCTCCAGTGTTTTCGAGGTAGGTAAATATTTTCTCGCAGCCAAGAAGCTCTCTATCTATTGCTGCAAAAGAAACAAATAGTTTTCAATAGTTTTGTGTACACAAATGAGGCGACTTACAAAGCCGGAGCTCTTTCATGTAGAAAAGTAAAAGGCGACCTACTGACTGACACTTAGAAAATATTGAGTTTAACGAGGGAATGCATCTGTAGTCTGCTTAAAGGCTTTTCACAGCTTCCGAAGATTGCAAAGCCCAACACACAATCGATGAAATTGTAATGAACAGACATTCCATTATCCAACTATGGTAAAGTTCAAATAGAGATTGCACGGCTGAAGGATACGAAAACAAGATGAAGCTGATCCAATCAAATATAGTGGCGCAGAACCAGCAGAGTACACGCATCAGTTTCCTTGTAGAATATCTATCTATATATATATATATTGGAATCCGAGTATGCTCTGCTCAATCCATAGTAATTCAGAACCTTAGTATATTCATTATTGTCCAAATATACAGAAGTATTTAAAGATTTTGAAAAAGACCCATGATAAAAAGATCGACACACGACCTTTTATTCGATTCACAAGCAGCGTTCGATAGCATGTATACGACTGCATAAACCTTCATCGCCCAGTACCGAACCAGGCATAAGAAAGGACGAAACTTTTTCTGGAGACATCTTCAATTCAATGCTGGAGAACGTTAGACGAGAGGCACATCCAAGCAGGGAAGTTACAATCTTCTAAGAGAACGTAGAACTGCGGACTTTTGACGACGAAATTGATATCATTCAGTAATCAGAAAAACATCAGGCATACTTGATTGGTATTAAATTATTGCTGTTAACTATATACATATATATATACATTAAGACCAGAAAGTTTCCGGAAATTGTCATTTAAACTGCCCGCGCTGAATATTTTTCAGCACTTTTTTTGTTAAGTTGGTAGCACTGTCCTTAATTACTATGCCAAAAATGAGCTCGATCTATCAAACTAGTTTATTTGCATCAGCTGTTGAAATCAGTCGTCCTCAGTTACCTCTGCCCATTTTCTTTTACGGCCTCAATCGAGTCGAAACAGGTTCCACGAAGTGGTAACTTCAGTTTTGGAAACAAAAAAAGACGCATGTTTCCGGTGAATACCGTGGTTGATCGATGGTATTTAACGAGTTTTTGGTCTTAAAATCGTTTACAACCACAGCTCGTTGGAACGAATTCATGATGAACTACGAATATCGAAATAAAAAACAATTTCCGGAAACTTTCTTGTGTTAATGTATATTTTATATAATATATAAAAATCTTACGTGCGTTTGTTTGATCAGCATATCTTGAAAAGTTACCGACCGTTTCATTTAAATTTTTTTTCATATTGTTTCTAAGGTTCCTGGAAATCTTTATACGGAAGTAAACCAGAGGCTAACCTATTTGAAAAATTCTTGCTTATTGTTCGATTTACTTAAAATTCGTGTATAGATGGCTTAACAGGAAGACTACTATTCCCTATTGGAAGTGGACCGGAGAATTAAATGTTGGAAAAAATCACATTTACGTGTCGATTTATTTGAAATTCTGGTTTTTGAAAAAATATCTATTTTTAGTTCATTTTACTTTCAATTTTTTACAGGAAAATTTGGAAAACTATGTTTATCCATGTTTCATTTTATTTCAATTTTTGGTTGATATGCCTAGAAGGAAGTGGGCCAGAGATCTCGACCCAAGTTCGACTTGCTCGAAATATTAATGATATTTTCTATACGGGATCACTGATAGATTGACAAAAATTAATAGGATTTGGGTATAAGCTTACCCAAGTACGATAGGTATGATCGGATTACCAACAATTCTTATACGTTCAACTTGAGTGTGATTAAGCGTAAATCAGAATGATTCACTTGGCTTATTTCGAGGATTTATATTGATAATTTCGTGCAGAACTTTGAACAGCGTAAAAGTTTGGGCAATAATTTAATTAAAAGCTTAATAATTTGACTTGTATGATGCTTAATTGGCGTTTTTATCGTTCTGTGCAAATACCAATTAGAATGAAAATTGATAAAAAACATAGAAAGCGGTGAGATCTTCTAGTATTATTATACAATAAAATATTATTTTAAAAATTAGCTCACCTTTTCAATAAAAAAAACAAATATTATTTTTTACACAAGTTTTAAAAATTTTATTGGTAATTTTTAATCCTAAAATTTTAATTAATAAATTTATTAACATTTTTTATTTATTTTTTCATTAATTTATAAAAAAATCCCATCATTATATCAAATAATCAACAAAACTGTTTGAGAACCAATGTACATAGATTGAAAAAAGCTATTGTTAATACATATAATAATATGTGTACATGTGTGTGTATATTGAAATGTACGAACAATAGCAGGAAATTAAGTTATTAAATGGAGGTGGGCACTTTCCACTATATTTTGTATTTTTTTTTGTTTTTTTTGTAAAAAAAATTATCTTATGCACAGTCGCAGCATCACATGTGCGGCAAAATTGTCTTCAGCATATTTATTTTAACAAAATGCAGAAAAAAAATAATAATATTTACACTAAAACAAGTGTGAAAAAATTTATGGCAATCAAAGTTTACGCCCCGCATCATAAAAATGCAGGTTACATGTGCTTACATACATACGTATATTAACAATTTATTTATATATATATATACTATATATATCTATGGGCATTTTCAATTTGATTGCTTCATCTATGCACGTGTTTTTTGCTTAAAAGAATAACAGCGAAATTTTCTAAAGGCGGCCTTAAAATGGATTATACTTGCACATGCGAGCATTTGTTATTCATTTATTTATATTATATATATGTATATGTGTATAGAAATATGTACAAACATACGCATAAGGCGCATAGATAAATAATATATCTTACAAAATTGCATACTAATAATGCCAACTAACGACAACATAGTGATATATGTTTGCAAATGCATACATACCTACATACATACAGACATGCAAAAGTTTTTTTTATAAGAAAAAAAAAAAAAAAAAGAATTTCATTGCACTTGCATTTGCATGGCGTGCATGCGCATAGCGGTTTGCCACCATAGCAGGAGGTGAGTACATTAATGTGAGCAATAAAAGGTCAAACTCATGCATATACATATACTGTTTTTGTAATATTAACTATTGATTTTATGCAAACAAAAAGCGACTTGCACATCCTCACATACACACATACATATTTACGCATAGACATACTCACATAATCACATATGTGCATGGCTGATGATACTCTGCGCTTGAAAGGAAAAACTACTTAGCATATAATTGCACTAACAAAAAAAAAACAGTCAAGTTGGGTTGGCAGAGAGCGTCGCGCAGCAGCTGGTGCATTTATCTTCATTGCGTTTCACTAACAGCTTCCTCTGACTTGTGGTACGACGTTGTTGTTGTTGCTTTTTCCTGTGCCCACTCTTTGCCACAGAAATTGCGGTGTATTTATTTAGGCTTAAATTTTTATTTGAATGACTTTATGTATGAAGTAAAGTGAATAAAGTATGTTTAAATGTTTATGTGTGTGTGTGTATGTGTGTGAGTTTGTACGCTCCAGCGGCAATAATTGATGCGTTCGCTTGACCTGTAGGAGTTGCTAAATCACAGATTATCCGTGCAAGACAATCGCGTACACGCCCATTGAGGATTTTGTTGCATGCGATTATAGTGGCGTTTTTGTTATTGTTGTTACTTTTTTATACCTCTTTTTTTTATTTTTATTTTTATTGAAATCGCGTCTTTTTTATTTCATGTTTGAGAGGCTTGCATTTACTGTGACTTTCCTGTAGGAAGTCTCTGTTCATAGACGGAAGTGTAGTGAACAGTTTCATTCTTAACCCTTTAGTGAGCGATAGCAAGTACTTTTGGTCACTCTGATAGAGCTTTTCAAGTCTGAAATAGAAATCACAATGATTGACATCGACGAGAGGGCGGCAACGGTAAGTAGAATGAAAAAGGAGTACAAAGAAAGAGGCAAAAAGTTGACGTTTATTAATATAAGCATTTTTAATATAACCAAAATATTTCTCAGAAAATAACAAAGGCATGTTAATAGTTTATTTATATTAAAAAAAAATTAAATTTAGTTTATTTTTATATTTTATTATTATTACATATCAAAAAATTTTTTTTTTTTATAATGGGTGAAAAGATATGAATGCAATTAAAATATGATCTTTAGTTAAGTAAACATCACATAAGGGTTAAAAATTTGTGAAAAGATTCAAATCAGCTTTTGTTAAAATACTGCACGCAATGCCTACAAGAAGAAATTACAGGTTATTGAAAATTTATTTGGAAATAACTTCTTTACACCCCATCGACGATGCCGTTAAATGACTTCATTAAATATATGTAGATAGCGCTAAATATGAGCAGTGGTATATACGAGTAGGTACAAATTAACAATCGAATGTAGCAGAAGTTTACGTGTATATGTACAGTGGCGTAGCAATATGCCGATGTGGTAAGCTGAATTAAATAACAGACTACCAGGGAAACCAATTCGCCTAGAGCCCAGTAGATAGCCAGCATTAGCATACCCTACAAAAACTTGTCACTAACATCACACATCACAGTGCAATCGATATCTAGTGACAGAGAAAGAAATGGTGGATTTTTAGCTTTCAGATGTTGTCATAAAAGAGCCCACAGAATATCTGTGATTACGGCGATAATCTTAAAGCCAAATCCAGATATCTATGTTTCCAATTGGCAAAGAGTATCAAACGCTTTGAGCTGCAAAAAACAATACAAAACGCGGAAGGCTTTAGAAGAGTTGCAAAGAGATTAGAATTTTTCTGCAAATCAAGTGGGACAAAAAGTTTCTGAGAGAATTTTTGGTACTGAAACCTATTTTTTGGGTTTCTCCCCCTTTTTTCGTCAAAATCATGACGTGATGGCAGGTCTTTGATTCCAGATTCGTGTTCAGCACAAAAACTTTGTTCGAAAACACTATCTCTAACTAATACTATTATTATTCGTAAACCTCGTGTATGGAAATGTAACCCTTGGGATAGTGGATACAGCATGAACTCAAAATAATGGAAAAGGAGCAACACTGCATAATGGCATTGACAAACAAGAATGTACCAAAATACTCAACTCGGATAAAAAAATATGATAAGAAGTGTGCCTCAAGGGTCAGGCTTTGAAATACACAGATGATTATCAAAAAGGTTGGTTAATCATTTAAAAGACAGTTCCAGACAGTTCCACTCCGGGCATGTTGTAGTTCCCACAATAATAACACAAATTTACAAACGAAGTGCATTATTTATATTTCGATTGTGAAGTCGAGAACCCAGATTATATCCTCATGCACTTCCATTGATTTGAAGTTAAGTGAAATAACTCAAAAGCTTATTATGTAAAAGTATTTACTGACCTCTGATGACCTACTATAAGCACTGTTCTCTTAAAAATATATACAACGGATCTCTCACAAGAATCAGAATAAGTCCTTGGCCTAAAAAACCAATGTAAAATAAACTCTTTTTTCGAGGAACAAATACCGAAAACTCGATGCCTACGCCAGTAATGAAGAAATTTCTCACAAAAAGAGTGTACAGCACAGATCGGAAAGTGTGAGTGACTAGAGAAAACAACAATCAAGGCATGTTTAGCGAGATAATATCGATTGGATCCCAGGGTACGAAAAATGTCGAGCCTAGTTTGTAGTTACCTGAAGGCTAGTCAGTCATGCAAGTAATACGGGTTGTAACGGAAAATGTACAGCGTTACCCAATTTGCAGTTTCGAAAATGAATCTTAATGAAAAGCATTCAAAATTTTGTTTCACGAAATTTTTTGGAACCATTGAAACTCAACATCATTCAAATGGCCTCATAGTGAATTTTTGCAAACTTTTTGGGCACCCACATACTCAGCCATAACTAGACGAATATTGGATTTTAAGTGCTCAAGAGCTTAATGTGTATTTTATGTAATCCAACGGCGTCAAGTCGCACGATGCCGGTGGACAATTGACATCGCCAAGACGAGGGATTATGAAACCGGGAAGTTTCCCTTGCAATAAAGCCATATGCACTCAAATTCTGTGGCTTATGGCACCATCTGGCAGCCGCAGTAGCCGAATGGTCAACATCGCGTACTGACATTCGGAAGGCTCGGGTTCAAATCCCGGTGGCACCAACATCCAAAAATTATGGAAAATTAATTTAAATAAAAAATTAAGTAAAATTTTCTAACTGCGGTCGCCCCTCTGCAGGGAATGTCCATCCCTTCGAGTGTATTTCGGACATGAAGTGAAGTTTTTAGCAGTTAAGTTGGACAGATGGCAAAATACTGCTCTGTATTTCTAAAACAAACATGTTGCCTGTATGAAACTGGCCTGGAATAATTCAAATTTGTTTGTACTGGAAATGAGATCTAAAAAGGCTGAGCTTTATTAGAAAATTTAATTAATTTTATTTTTTTATTTTTTTTTTTATGTAAAGCAAGTTTTATAAACACAAATACATATCATTTTTGGGAAAAGAATTTACTAATTTACATTAATTTTTCCTCCCAAATTATTACGATTATTGCACAATTTTGGTCAGCACTAATGGCTTGCAACTAAATAAAATAGAGTTTACGTGAATATTAAATATTACTAAAGCTTTTGATGGCTCAATTAACAATAAAAAAAAAATAAATAAATAAATGCGTAATGCAGACATACTCGTACATGAAATACATATATATGTATATCATCTAATGCAAATGGAAACATGTACATATGTATGTAAGTACCCATGCACCCATATTTCAGTTCCATTAACTATAACGGCAAATGGAACACGTGTAAGGTAAATATAAGGATTAACTTGCCAATTTGGAAATTGCCTGCGCCAAAAGGCTGTCTAAAAACACTTTAAAATGCTTTAAGCTGTAAAATATTGGAATCATAAAAATAAATAACAAGATTTAACACATAATCCATATCCATAACCTTTACTGTTTCACCATTAACTTAATTGCTATTATAAGCCACACCAGCGAGCACCCTCACCCCGCCATCTGGGAAGCGCTAATGCCTCAAACGCAAGTGACACTCCATCAGCACAAGCAACTGGTTTGTTTAACGACCAATTAACAGTTTAGTTATTTATTTAAATAAAGACGTGGGTGGGGTGTAGCAATTTGCCTGAAATCGTTACAAATTAGTGCGACATTCTGCTGGCAACGGTCATTTGCTGCTGTTGCCACCAACAACATTAAAACTAAATTGCACCGAATGAAGGAAAAACAAAAACAAAACAATTCACCAAAAGGAGAAGAAAACGCTGCCAACCAAACGGCCTGGTTGACAATAATTTGTGCGGGTAAACTCGTTTACGCTGATAATTTAATTTGCATAGTGCAAATTTATAGCACCGTTATCCTTAAGTATCGCATACGAGATATCACCAAAGTGCACAATGCGCCGGCGCGTCCCCCGCATGCCACAAATGCGTTGCAGACACACACACACACATACACACACTCATAGCTGCATGCTGCTGGGGCATGTTGCATGTTGCACTATCGTATCAGCCTAGTACTAGAGTAGATAGTAAGACAAGTAACTCTGTATCTCTTACTACAACGCATATCAGCCTGCAAATATCTCGACGTCGCGTCGCCGGCATAGACTCTCACGAATTGCGCGCCGCCGTTGACGGTCACAGCGGCACCGCTCAGTCAACGCTTGGTGTTTGTGACGTACAGATTGGCTAACACGACATGCCACCAGCAAATTGCGCACCGGCGGCAACATGTTGATCTCAGCGGTTTTTTCTGTTTTCTGTTTTTTGTTTTTTTTTGTGTTTTGTTTTGTTTTGCTGCGTTCATTTGTACCTATGTTTAGCATCAGCGACACAGCAACAGCATCTGAGAGTCTCGGTGCGCTGGCATTGCATGGCGCTTATCAATTTGCATCTACACTCGTGTTTATTTATGCACTATTTGTGTTTGTTTGATCGTTATCGCCGTCAACTTGTTCATCGTCGCTGCGTCCGCATGCACTTGCAGCGGCAACGCGCAACTCTCCCCTACTCTACTCACCGCCTGCAAAATCGTGTGGTACACCGGCACTCACTCACTCACTCACTTCCTCTCTCATACAAACACACACACATACACACTTAACGTGCAATCACACACACAATTCGCCATAAACTTCCAAGTCGTCGACAAATTACCTACACTTTCCCAGTCTCTTCGTCTAACTATAGCTTTTAGAGGCAGTTTGTTTGTATGTATTATACACGTATGTATGTGTGAGCATAAAAACTGATATAGCTTTGCCATCAGCAGTTACTTTGTACAATTTAATTGTTGTTGTTATCTTAGTCTATATTGTACACGATAAGCAGATTTCATTTTGTTAACGTTCATAGATTTACTACACTCATGCCACCCAAGTAGGCGGTGGTGCAATGGAAGACTCATAAATTTGAAAGCGTTTTTTTAACGGTTATCATATTTTCAGTAGAGATTTATTGACATCGTAAATATGAAAGTAATATGTGTTTGATAGAAAAACTTTATAGGGAAGAAATATCTGCGGAAAATGCAAAAGAGGTGTAAAGTTGTGGGAGGAAGGCTTTATTAATTATAGTAAAATTTTGTCAAAACAAAATTTAAAGAACGCGAATTTCATTTATAAAATTTCATTACTCAAAGTTTTTAAACAGTTTTTTTTGCGATGAAACTTAAAAGCCAAATGTTCCAGAAAATAATTTAGGGTAAAAGCTTTTGTAGAAAATTCAAAAAAAAATTAAAAAATAAAATAATAATAAATAAAAAATAATTAATATATAATTCAAATTTGAAAGAGGCAGAGGTAATCTGAGTATAGGAAGATCCAGTCAGATAGAGTAAAAAGAAAATTTTTTTATCATTGGTATCTATTGTAGAAAAACACATTGTAGAAAACAGATTGTAAGTGAAATTATGAAAATAGCACCTTTTATGATGATAAATCTAAAAGAAAAGACAACAAATTAAAAGGATGTAAATTTAAAATCGAAAATATTTTTAATAAAAAAATATTTATATACCGAAATTTACACAATTATCAAAAAAAAAAAAACATTGAGTTTACGAAATGCACGCATAACCTGAAATCTCGACTGAATTCAATGTTTTCTTCCCCTTAATTGGCGGGGCACCACTTATCTATTTGACGGCTCAACCCATAGCCTAAACGACCAAATGATTTTCCAGAAAGTGTACCTAAAACCGATCTATTCGAAAAAATCACAATTAATTTTAAATTGTTTGATGTACATCAAATTTCGTAGAGAGGTAGCTTTGGGGCAAAATTGATATGGGGAATACTTTTTCAATTGGGAAGTGCGCCTGAAACCGATCTATTTAAACACATCATGTCGACAGTTCGATTTACATAAAATTTGGTATCTAAGCCGCTTTTTGCCTAAGTTAACATTCCGAACACATTTTCTTTCACGAAGTTGGCCTAGGGTTAATTATATGATTCGATTTTGTTTAATATGTGTAACATGTTTATGTAGGTGACTCTTTGACAAGGTTAATATTTCGAGGTATTTTCTTTCTAAAAGCGAACCCAGCACCCGGCGATCTATTCAGATAAACGTTACTTGTGGACTGGTTTGCATGATAACTGGAGCATAGAAATCTCTTTGTTTTGCATAATATGTGAAAATACATTTTAACAGAATAGTTTATATGTTATAATAAAGTAAACAATGTGCAAAAAAATCAGGTCAGGTTTGTAAACAAATGTATTAAAATCATTTTAAATAACTTGCGAACTGAATCCCTACCCAAAGCTAATGTTCCAACCGGGTTATTCTTCACCTGAGGATTCTAATAGTGTGGATGTTTTTCTGTTCATTTCCTTGAACCATCGGCCACTGTATTAAATATTTTAAAAGCTGGTCACGCATATGAACGTCAGGTTGGCTAGGCCCTGTCGCGCCGCTGTTTCTTAATTCGCTATCAATATCGGCAGCCGAGTGGCTAGTTGCACAAACTACGACAGGCCAGAGTTCAAGTCCAGTTCCAGCCAATATCCACATTTATAGAAAATTAACTTTTCTATTGGCGCTTGCCTTTCGGCAGGAAATATCAAGCTCTTCGAGTGTATTTTTGACACGCTTCTGCACTGTATAGCAGGACGGGAATGATGTGGAGCTTGTGGAGTTTTGTTTTTTGTTCGTCGAGAGAGGATTTAACTTTTAAATTGCCTACTCAGTAATCTGAATTTGAAGTACTGCTGACATTCAAGGCAGTCATTGCAGATGGTGCTGATTAAAAGCTCTTAGTCATGCGAAATTCTACGAATTTAAAGTTATGGCTGTCAACAATTACACTCTTACTGTTTATTTGATGACGGGAGATATTTCATCTTGTGCTCCAGCACTAATAGATCTTTTCGGACTGCTTACTTTTTCACTCTGAAGAAAATCGCCTTCGTTACTTGCAGAGAGGTTGAACTGGGTACTTGCATTTAATAAATACGCCTTCTCAAGCTAATGAGTTTAATTTAATGAATTACTCGATTGTCTTAATTTCTCTTTTTTGTTTCCTGAATTTTAGAAATAAAATTTTGCTAAGCCAACCACGCTTCCCAGAGGATACTTGGTCTAAGGCCTGAGCTGCTTGAACCATATGCAAAAAAAGTGTTTCTGATGAATGGCAGTCAAAAAATTTTCTCATTTGTGTGAACCTCTACACATGGTCACAACCACCGTTGGAAGTATCAGATGAAGGAAAAGCCAAACAGGTTTATAGCAATAGTTTCCTTGTGATGAAAGAATTAAGTAGTTCCCACCGTCTTTGAATCATGTCGGTCGTTAGACTTCTTCTTCTTCTTCTTTCTGTTTGTAAATGAAGAATTTCTCTCTTTTGGAATTTATAAGTTATACCTAACGGAAATAGTGGACCAAATCTCAAAGTGCTCAGGTCCTATCTAGAGTGTATATAGATTTTTCTTTTGTTTTAGCCTTATGGAGTTATATTCACTTGCGAAACAAAATAAATGCTTTCCTTTGTTAATTTTTTTAGGGTCATTTTAGTCTATAAATTAACAGAAAAAAATGTTAATGGAAAGAATTTAATGCAGTTTAACAATAAGTGAATTATTTTAAAAAATATAGGATCCTCTAGTTCCTGTAGCCGATCTCCAGATGGACCTCCAAAAAAAGGTGTCTGGCGGTGAGGATGATATTTCTCCTTCAAATTACCTGGAACCTGAAAAAAAATTTAATATTATAATGGATGCATTCAGGCAATGAATACAAGAATAATTTTGATTTTTGACAAAATGGCGGCTTAAAAAAAATTCATTCTTCGACACTTCAAAGTGGCTTAAAAAATCGAAATTAATGTCAAAAATTGTATTTCTTCGGCTCATTACCTAAAAGATATTTGTTAGAAGGTCGTGTGAAAATTTTAACTCGATCGGTTCAGCCGTTTCAGAGAAATTTTCCTCATTCATTCAGAAATCGTAGAGTCGAGAGAAGCGCATTTAAAGTTTTGCTAACCATTTACACTAAGTACGCACGATTGTTCGCCGGATCAACTTCAGACTTTCAGAAAATATTCTCAAATTATAAATATGAGCATTCGTAAAATTGGTTTTTTTGAAAAATACAAGTAGATATAACCCCTTTGGTGTATCTGAAAGCTTTCTTATTGTTCTGGGCAAAGTCTAAGAATATTTATCGACTTACTTTAGACAAGTCTTTATGCTTGCTTTCGTAGCGGCGGTCACTTACCTTTTTATTTTTATTATTGTTTACACTTGTATTATCTTTTACGTTGTTTTTAGCCAACATCGGCTCCGATTTCTCGTGCAGTCTCAAGATTATGCCTACAAAAAAACAAAATCTACTGCTATAACTTATGCCAAATGACAGATATTGACTAGAAGATTTTGACATCTTAGGACTTTCATATTCAAGCTTCTATTATGAAGTAATAAAGTGTGTTCACATTATTTTCATACTATACATTGGAATACTTCAATATGTACACTAAGCATACTCGCGCTTCAGCTAATAACAAAAGACTTAAGAAACGAACTTGATTCATAATTTCAGCTGTTAAAAGTCTTTGAAAGAAAAATCGTTAATTAAGAACCGTACAACGTGTGAGTGTGTCTTCTAATAACTGTGACTACTGACTTTAATACCTTTTGCATACACACACATATCATTCACTACTTAATGACACTGTAATTTCCATAACCGCTTGCTACTTGCTTACGTTTCCGCAAGTTGCCTGGCACTGACTTCCTTATGTGCTCTGCTCATGCTGGCGTGCCGGCGTACTGGCTCACTGGTGTGACAGACTTCTTCGCAATTAATAATCCCATAAAGGGCATATGTACTCGTAAATCGAGCTGAGGGACCGACGACTGCAAATGAATGTCGCACAGCAGAGTCAAACCAAACAAACATACATATGTACTCGTACATAGTGACGCTCATGTGGCGTGAATACAAATATGAATGAAGTGTTAACTCGTTAACACTACACGTGCATAAATTACAATTTTTAATTACATTTTGCCAACTATTAAACTTGGCCAATATTTGTAGATATCTGGATGGATATGCCTTTGGCTGATTTTGTGCACGCGACACTTTTGCAGTTTAACTGAACGAACACAGCTGCAAGCACACATACGTATGTATTGTATATGCTGCGACAATGTTGCATTTAATGTTTACTGACAACAACAACACTTTTGGCGAATTTGTTGCATGCCTAACATGCAGCAACTACAAGAACCAAGCCGCAGCATGCAGCTGACCAGCCTAGCCACCAGCATCACGTAGATACTCGTATGTACATACAAATGTATTGCCAACTTGGCGAATTGTTGAAAATGTCACCCCGTTGCGAGCTGCAGACAACACGCTTGCAACGCTTGTAAGATTTTGCATGCAACATAACATTTTGATGCACGAGTGGCATGATTTTAACACCACCAAAGCAGTTGTGCAACATTCGCACTAAAAGCAGGGGAGATGAAGCGACAGTACTGCCAAGCACACATATATAATATATGTAGATATATATGAATATTTGCAAATTTATTTACATCTTCACCGGCAGCAGCATGAGTTGGATTATTCTCTTTTTCTTTCTCCCTCTCTCCCTCTCTCACTCTATGCAGCGCTAATTAAAAAACACTCACTTCTTAACGATGCGCATTAATTATGACGTTTACGAGTTGTCGTTTTTGTTGTTGTTAGCCCATTCACACTCGAGTGTAATCAGTGTTCAGCATTTAAGCAACAAACCAAAAAGCGTTGATTTTGTCACTGTTATCTTCGCGTTTAAAAGCAGTACGTATACATGCTAATTGCATCGTAAAAGTCTCGGTTGACCAAATCTATTTGAATGTAAACGAAATTTGCGGCGAAAAGATACGCAAATGGTAATACTTATTTGCAACAATGTGCAGCAAAAGTATGTAAGATTATATATATAAGGAGCATTAGTAAAGAACAACAATGAAGGCAACACTGCCGATGGTGCAAATAACAAAGAATGCTTATGCTAACGCCAGTTGGTGGCCAATAATGACCTGTCTCCCCTCAATCCTTTTCTCTTAAGAACCAGTTTCAATTTCATGGCCTTAATAAAATACTTGCTTATGTGGTGCATTTGAAAGTATTAACCTGCTCACGCCGTGTGTTAGGGGATAACCCAATATTTCCAAGAAAATTCAGGTCATTAAACCGGAACGGCAGGGCTAAAAATCCAGCCACCGACTTTAGCTCCCGCAAAAGTTCGCGAAACCAATTTGGAGAATGATTTGACGATTACAATAACGTCAACAAAAATAACAACAACATTTCTCTGCTGTGAAAATAAGGCCAGATTTTGATGTTTTAACATTTTTAAATTTTTGAGGCAATTTTGGTAATCTTAAATATGCATATTTGCCATGCTTCTGGACTTAATATAATTAGGCACTTTGTAACCGCTGAACTGTTTTTCAGCAGAATGTTAGTACGCAATGCTAACCACTCGGCTGTCGCGGGCGCCGCAAATCAATGCACTTACCCACATAAAAGTTTTCTCCAATAAACTTATTGTTTTGCTGGTTGTATGGCATACGGCGGCGTATAGTTAGAACCAAAGGTTGTCCGTATTAATGTCATCTATCTCGGGAAAAGTCATTAGTCATGATTCTGTAGTGCTCCCCGGTGATTGTTATATTAAGATCGGTTTCATTTCTAAAGAAATATACTTCTTGAGAATGTACCAGCATCTCAACAATTGCTTTTGAATTATCATCACTCCAAATGCACCGGTTTTGTTAATTAACGCCCCAATTCAACCAAAAGTGAGCCTCTTCGCTAAACAAAAATTTCCTGTGAGAATCGGGTTCTGGTGAGTTTCACTGCTCATTCACTGAAGGTGTGATGGACCTGATGGTCGTTCGACTTCAATGCTTGCCAATGACAAACTAAACGTGTATAGTAAGTCAAGTAACAATTGTCAAAGAGGACAACTCCGAAAAAACCTTTTCCTCATTGGATACCACACGTCTAAAACCAACTCACCCATTAATTCAAAAATCGTGTTTATTTCACATTAAACTTGTTAAAATTACCATTACTTCATCTGGCAAATGGGCCTGAGACCGATCTATTCAAAAAAAATAAATTCATTGCTCGATTTGCTTGATTTTTAGAACATGGATAGATCTTTGTCAAGATTAATGTAGGGTTTTCCAATAAGAGTGATAAGAATTCCTTTAAAAAAATACAATAATTGTTAAGGAAATTTAAATGTTTTTATTTAATGTCAAGTATAATCTATACAAATAAGTTCTGAATATTATTATATTAAATATATTACCAAAGATCTTCGTGGAGAGATATACTACAATGAAATTATAAGAAATCTTTGAAAGCCTTTAAGATAATTTCTCAACTCGTGACCCTTTTATTACCATTAAAAACTCGCAGAGTATTCCCTCGATATCTGGATATTTCGCCACTATGATCACTGCCAAACCTACTTACCTACATTTTACATACACATAATGTTTCATAATATTGGTGCATGAAACGACTGCTGATATACTTTAGCCTCCAATTGATATTGCTAACAGTTACACATAGACTCTGAGGCCCTGGCGCTCCAACTAGCCTCTGCTAATTTCTTTCAAGACAGATGGTTCCTTAAAATTAATAATAATAACAATAAATTTTAACATAAGTGAAGTTTCTACATAACCTTCAAAGTAATTTATTAAGTTTTTACAACAATCAATTTCCAAACTTATGGCAATACATACAGTGAGTGGCATAAATAGTGAGCAGATTCTAGGAAAAATCAAAGAATTCAGCTATACCATTTAATATAGTTCAACATTAATATAATTGAATAAAATTGCCTTAAACTCGTGTTGCTTCATACGAACAAAAAAAAAAAAAAACAAAAAAAAAAAATCTATTGTATTATTCATACTAACAACTGATTTGATAGGCGCTAATTCAGCGCTACCAAACCATTAATTTAGTAGCAACCATAATTTTATATTTTTGTAAAAAGAAAATTCAAAAACAGTACACGTATAAGCGGATCTTGCAACGAGCGCTGTTCAATTCATTCCGGTAAGCAATATTTTATACAGATATTTATGAAATTTTTTCTCTTCGCTACGAAACCTTCAATCAGAAACGTAACCCCTTCGGCGAGCAGCTGATTTCGTGTTATTGACAATTTAATTGCAAACAAATAATAATAACTTTGGCATGGTTTCGCTTGCAAGCGAGCAATAAAATTAAAAGCAAATAAATCAAGAATAAAATATTGGAAAGAAATAAAAAATTCAAAATTATAAATAACAAAGTGAAAAAGAATGAAAATAAGCTACAATTATGCATATTCACGGTCAGTGGATTGACAATTCTATTGTTATGCATCGAGATTAGACTTGTTGGTGCTGCAGTGTGGGTTGACGGTTGTTGAGTACTTTGCAAGAAAAGGAGGCTAATAATTCATGGTAAAAGGTAAAGTAAAGAGAAGTTCAGTTAAGTTACATTAGAATTGAGCCAAAACTTACAATTACACTTGTAGTGATCAGCAATCATTTCAACTAAAACTACAACCACAACTACACTACTGTTGGATATAACTAAAATTACAACTAAAACTACAACTACAATAGTAACTACAACCCCTACTAAAACTGTAATTACAGCAACAAATACTACTGCAACTAAAAGCGCAACAGTAACTGCAACAAGAACTACAACAGCTACTACAATATAACTACAACCTAATTTACAACTGCAACTATAACAACAACTGGAACTTTCAGTGGAATTGAAATTACAACTAAAACTGTAAGTATAATGACAACCAGGATTACAACTGCAACTACAACTATAACTACAATAGTTATATACGTACCTACAACTAGAATTACATCTTCTACTACAACTACAACTTCAACAGCTGCTAGAAGTTCAATAATAATTACAACTAAAGTTACAACTTTAAGTACAATGACAAGTAAGTTTATATTTCCAACTACAACTACAATTACAACTACAACTAGAATTACAACCGCAAACACAACTATAACTGCAATTACAACTTCATACATAACAGCTACTAGAATATCAAATGGAAATATAAATACAACTTCAACTAGTTTTAAATCTACAACTGCAACCATAACTATAAATATAGTTTCAACTAGATTTACAACTTCTACAACAACTACAATTGCTGTTACAACTACATTTATAAAGGCTACTAGAACTTCAAGCAGAATTACAACTGCAACTAAAACTACAGTTTTAACCAGATTTACAGCTGCTACTACAACTGCAATTACAACTTTAACTATAACAGCTACTACAACTTCACTTAAAGTTACAATTACAACTTCAACTAGAAATAAATTTACAATCAGAAATACTACTGCACCTAAAACTACAGTTAAAATTACAACTCGAATTACAACTCATACTACAACTACAACAGCAATTACAACTGCAACTATAACATCTGCTAGAAGTGCAATTATAATTATAATTACAATTTCAACTAAAAATAAAATTACAACTAGAATTACAGCAACTACACTTAAAATTACAACCAGAACTATAACTCATAGTACAACTACAACAGCACTTACAACTGCAACTGTAATAGCTACCAGAAGTTAAAATAGAATTACAATTACAACTTCAACTAGAATTAAAATTACAACAAGATTTTACAACTGGAAATTACAACTGTCGTTACAACTACAACCATGCATTAACAGTGTTGCATGAGTTATTAATGAAAATTATATAAGATGGATATAAAATATTTTACATTTATATTTTTCGTTTACATATTTCCCCCAGCGAGGGTAGTACTCAACTTATTATTTATGGTTCTATGAAATATCATATCAACCAGGCGCATAATTGTAACTGCCAGCAACATCGAGACTCAGAAGTTTTTTCAGCGTAATTTTTTTTTTCAATTTTTCTTTTTTTGCGCTTATCGCAAATTATAATGTGGTGCAGACATAGCAACGGCGGGAAAAGACACGAGCACAAACTCAATTATTTATGTATCTTTAGTCAATTTGTTGTTGTAAAATTGAATTGACGTGCCGCCGAGCAATTGTTGCTTATGACTTAAATGGCGCTAACCTGGTTTACTCGTATTGTACTCGGCTTTTGTTTCAAATCAAACTATACATATACATATATACATATTCATATAGCCATTTATATATAGCTACCGTCAGAACTTTCCCTCTTTCGCTTCTCCCCTGCTGTGGAGGTGTAATTGAGTAGTGCTGTTTGCAGTTCTTTTTCACACAGCTGCCTACTGCGTGTTGTAAAACAGCACATGTTCCGACACTATTGTTGTGGCACTTACTGAATGAGTTTATGAGTTATGATTTGATATGCATTACACGAGAGTTAAAAAGTAAAAAATTATGAAAATGACGTTTCACGCGTCACGTTTAAGTCAATACAACTAAACATTAAAGCGCGCAAGCACTCGAGCTGTGTCATTGTTGATGGGAAAAAGGGTGTAAGATGAAGGTGGAATTGTTTGGTGCATAAATGCGCTCAGCATGATATTTCTTTCGTACTCGTATGTATGTGTGATGTGTGGCATGAAATTATTTGTGGCATGTTATACATGCAACAATCAAATATAATTAAATGCTTAATTTCTCAACATGATGACAGGAAAATGCAAATATATCTGCTCAGCTTGTGGAGCGCTTTATTTAACAACATTATTGTATTCCAGAAGAACAATATCATGCGTGGTTGGCCAACAATTTTGTATATTTTTGCCTTTATCTAGAGCAAATTGCGTTCAAAATCATAATATTAAACCCACAGCTTCTTTGTTTCTTAGTCGTTGCTCACTAAATGACTATCAATGACCCTTCAGAAGCTTTTCAAAAGTGCTCACAATTATTTTCGAATCATCTATTTCTAATTTATGGCAATATTTTAGTACTCCTGCGTTTTCAGAGCCGATTAAAAACTCGCTTTCGAATGGCGATGAAGGGGAAGATCTCAACTCAGATATAGAGATCAATTACGAAAATACCCGCCACTAATTGGACACTGTTATTGTAACCTCCGCTAAAATAGTCCTTGTGAGGCCACAGCTATTTAAGAAAAAAATAAGTTTGTGATCCCAGTACGAGCCTCTGGTAAACATTCGTTGCTATCATGCAGCATTTCTCAGAAGTCACTAAAGTGGGTACATACTTACCTCTCAATATGTACATATTTGACTTTTTATGTGATATATACTTCTTCCATAACCTGACAATCAGGCACGAAAAAGGCTTCCTTGAAATCTTAACTATTTTCCCCGTCTTACTATGTCCTAATATAATATTATATTAAACTTAAAACTTATAAAGGGAAATATTGAGCTTTAGCTTCTTCGACCATTAAAATTTGTTTCGATTTCAGTAAAATTCTTCAAGGCTCAAGAACAAATCCTTATGAAATTTCTAAGAGGTATTCGAGTCTTCAAATTATAGCTTCCTCTGAGAGGTCAGTGCTACCCACATCACTAACTTATCACTACTTTTGCTCGTCTTCTACTTACTTCTCCTCTTATATCGCCTTTTTCTTTGAGTTATTATACTTATTCACATAGCTTCCTACCTCTGATCACTTGTCGTGCAAATATGCCCGTTATCGATTAGTTACGATCGCTTACGTAATTTGTTGTAATTTTCACACTGCAAATTTATGCATAACTCCGCTCAACGACGACCGTTCACCCACCAGCACTCAGACTAAGAGAGCGGCAAATCAAATGTCACTTGCCAAATAAACTTTTTGTGCTTACCTAAATATTTATTTTTACATATAAACATACATACGAGTATGTACATGCACTCATATATATACATACATATGATCCGGCAAAAATTTATGCGACTTTTTCAATAAATTTTGCTTTATTTTTTATTTGCAATAAATATTTTGAATACCATTTTGGAGCTGGAAAATATTGTAATTGCGACCTGTTGCTGAGGTGAACTGTGCCACCAAACAGAGCCAAAAGCCTTGCTCCCCCTCATCCGGCACTTTCCACTGCCATATCATGCTGCTACAGCCGATTATGCAACACATGCCACAATAGTGGTGATGTTAAAGAGTTTAACTGCGCCGCCGGCTGCACATCAACCAATGCACACATCCTCGACCATTCAGCCAGCTGCCAAGGCAGAAATCGATTTTTGGTAAAACCAATCGTCGAACCAATGGTTAAGCGGATTGAACGAAAGTGAAATTATACAAAAAAACAAAAAAAAAACTCCTTCGGTGCCGAAATTTGTTTTGCATTATTTATGTCCTCACCAAAACATAACGTTGTTAACAACAACAATTTCTCACTTTCGGTCAACATGTATTAGTTGCAACAGCAGTAGTGCCAGCCAGCGAAGCGACAACAGCACCCACATTGCCCACACTAAGTTAGGCAGCCTGCAGACTCAGGCAAGCGAGCGTCAAATGTTCGCCACTGGCATCAGGCCGCTCACTCTCCATCATCATCGTCATTCTCGTAGTCATCGTTGAACAGCAATTTTAATCATAGTGAATTGATCGCAAATGGAGTTCAAAGTTCGTATAGACAAAATATTCTGTAGCAGCAGTTGGCAGTTGTGAGCCGAGACTGTCACTAAAGTGAAAGCAAACCCGGGTGGAAATTTTATGCTATAACGTAAAGTTTCGAGTTTCACAGCTACTATTTTAGGTCTAACCGGAGAGAATATAAGAAATAAAAATAATAAAAATAATAAAAAAAGCGAAAAAAAATAAAAAAATTTAAAAAACATAAAATTTTGAAATAAAAGATTTATTTAAATATTTTTTCATGTCACGAAATTAAGGCAAAAATAAAAGATATATAGAAAAAAATTATTTAAATCAAAACCAAAAAAAATCAACGAAGTGAAAACCAAAAAAAAATAAAATAGAATATCAAAACTAAAAAAGCGAACAAAATAAATAAAATTAGAATAAAAATTACAAAGTAAAAAAAAAAGAAATACCGAAAACAAATTAAATTAAAAATTAAATTAAAAAATAAATATAAAATATATACATACATTGATAAAACAAAATTAATAATTTGAAATATAAAGTTACATTTATTATATTTAAATGTTGTAAAATAAAGAAAAAATAACAAACACAAAGTAAAAATATTAAAAATAAAGAATAATAAACGAAAGCAAACAAATTAAAAAAAATTAAAATTTAATATTATAAAATAAAAAATAAAAGTAAACGAAGTGAAAACCTATGAAATAGAATTTAAAAAAATAATAAATTTAAGCGAACAAAAAGTAAAAAACAAAAACAAAAATTCAAAAATTATAAACTACAAGTTTATTTATAATTTTATTTTTAATTTTTTTCTTTACATTTTTGTTTTTTACTCTTTAAATTTAATTTTTTATTTCTTTTTTGTTCAGTTAAATTTACTATTTTTTGAATTTAATTTTATATTTTTTCTTTTCGTTGACTTTTATTTTTAATTTTTTAATATTCAATTTTAATCTCTTTTTTTAGCAGAAAAAACACATAAAAAATTCGTTTAAATATATTTCAATGTCACGAAATTAAAAAAAATATATATAAGAAAAAAATGTTTTAATTAAAAGCAAAAAAATTAACGAAGTGAATTTAGGTAAACAAAATAAGAAATTTTAAAATAAAAATTAAAATATATTGAATTTTGATTCTTCTCTGACTACGGGATCTTGTTTTGAAAAAATAAAAATCCGGAATGAAGCTTCAAGTGGATTATGAGAATGCAACTATATGAAATTCGAACTTACTTCATACCAATTTAAATTGTTTTATAGTTATTTGGATATATGTTTATCAAAATCTGAACAACAGTCTGTCTTCGATTCGACAGCAATATATAACCTCTGAAAGTATTACACATTTATAATTTTTATATTACAATATTTATAATTCTTTACTATTCCCGCAGGCCATTTTTAAAGATACTAAATTACATTTTTTGTGCAGCATACTTTGGTAATTGTTATAGACTTAAAAAAAATAAAACTTCAGGGAAAGTAATCGAAAAGTTTAAGTTCAAGACAAGTTGAAAGCCATACAAGTTGGAAAATATATATATCTATGTATGTATTTTAAATTAGCTCAGGTGATTTCTGGTTACTCACATGGCACGAAGGAATTGGTCTGAAATCTCATTTGAAACAATTAAATTCTATTGTGTAATGAACTGGAGTTAAGGTTTTCACACAGGTCACAGAACTTTTTATGTATTTTCAAAAATATTCAAACAACTAGACTAGTCCCGTGATATACTGAGAGATCGACTATTATTCTGTTACTATGCAAAGAGTTATGGCTCGAGTCCGAGTGGGACCATTATATTTAGTTTTATCTAACTGCATTCTCTTCTCGATACGGAGAGTCAACCCTGACATGAAATAAAACCTCATAATAATCCAACAGCCATTCGCGAGAGGCTTAGAATAAACTGTAGTAGACCTTTCCAGTTTTTGGAAAAATATAAAGTGGAGCACGAGCTCAGCCAAATATCTCATGAGAGGTCAAAAGAAGTAATCCATTAATTTTGTAATAGATGACTTTAGTGATATGTCTCTCGCTTTATATGAATGTGTTTAGATTATGCTAGATGATATTTTTCACTAAAAAATATAATGGGAGAATTGTAGGTTACTGAACCTGTTACTGTAACAGTCGATCATGCGGTCGCTTGCATTTAAGTAATTTTAACGAAACATTGTACAAAAATTAGTTTGGAACCACTTGAAAAAGGCTGCATATACAAAGAAGCTCGATGTATCGGTGCCACATGAGTTAACAAGAAAAAACATCATGGATCGAATTTCCATCTGCCAATTGTTGCCAAATCGTAAAAAAAAAATTACCCATATTTGAGGCAGATGGTAGAAAGTGGTAAGCAAGTCCTAAAAAGTGCAGCAGCATCTAATGAAACCTGTCATGGTCGCCTGGTAGTGCGCCGGCACAAACGCTCTCTAAGCCAGAGCTGGGGACACGGATGGTTTTGTTATCTGTTTAATGGGATTGGCAAGGAATCATCTACTATAAGCTGCTCGCCTATAGCAAACATCTTAATTCGGCTCTAAACTATCAGCAATTGGAACGTCTGAAAGAACGAATCGCCCATAAGCGCCCAGCTTTGGCCAACTTGAGAGGAATTGTGTTTCATTAAGACAACGCCAGACCACACATATCGATAGTAACTCGCCTGAAGCCCCGAGAGCTTGGTTGGGAGATTCTTATGCATCCACCTTACAGTCCGGACCACGCATCAAATGATTACCATCTCTGTTCCTGTCTATGATGAATGATTTGGTCTGTGAAAAACTGACCTTAAGAGATAATAAAGCTCTCAATTTAATGCAATAATAATGGATTACTTTTTACTAGTCCAGTAAATATACGGATTTAAAACCTTCCACTTCATATTCTTAACATTTCCTTTTCCAGTTTTGTTTTCCAAACCAATCGAAGAAAAAATACAATAACTTTGAATAAACATGTCATTATATTTTATCACAATTATTATGTTTGGTTTTAATATAATTTAATTATAAATTCATAATATCAACACATATGCAAATAAAAGTAATCGGACAGTTGTCACTTGATTTTATTGCCAGTGCTGAAAAGAGGTGAAAACCAAAAGAGACACTGCCACATTAATAGTTCTTATTTACAATACCGCAACAGTCGTATATTACGCGTTTATTGAGTCGCAGGTCAATGGGATAATTAGCTAGCAACAGGTTAATTGCGCTACAATAAATTTACGCTCAAACAATCAAAGGCAATAAAGTGATAAATGTAGCACATGTACTTGTAGGTAATTGCAGTATAATCGCATTGTCATGAATTCGATTAACATTCCAGCAATTGGACCAATGGGCGGGCGTATAGATATTATTGGAAAAACTACAAGGCAAACGCTAAGAAAAAATGAACAAAAATTAATAATGATAAAAATGTCAATGCAGCCAGCAATGTGCGGTGCGCTAAGACAACCCTTTTGCAAAAAGCGATAAATATTAATAAATTTAATTTATTATGTGTGTAAAATGTCACATGAACAATGGTGACATGTAGTTAAGAGAGGGAAAAATATCAGAAAAAATATCATATATATAAAAAATATGGTAAGAAAATATGCATAAATTCAAAAATGAATGAAAAAATGGCTAGCTGCAGCAATGGTGTTGCTAAATATATGCAACAATGGCAATAGGAAAATGTCAACTGCTTTGACATATGCAGCGACATATGCTGCGACAGCATCAAAAACAACAACAACAATAGATCATGGCACATAAAATATACTTCGGCCAATCACCCACCCCACAAAGCCAACGCCATAAATGGGCAAGCTGTGCAACGCAGCGCGCTGCTCACTTAAGCAGCGGCTGCAGCATTGTTTTTTTTAGCGGCAATTTTGCATACACGTACATATGTAAAAGTGCATATGCAGCTACATATGTCACTCTGTGTGTCAAAGGCGTGACCGAAAACTAATTGATAAGATCAGCAGCCACGGCAGGCACAAATCAAATGCGAATTCGAATTCGAAAAATTGAATGGCAAATGTAACAGAAGTGACAAGAGCCGTGAATTTTATCGCTCAATTGCAATAATAAAAAAAATATATAAAACAATGGCAGGGAATATAACTATTTAAATGGAATAAAAATCTTCTGTCTGTCTAATCTACGCCATAAAATCAAAAGAGACGCTTCCACAATTTCGATTACGCAAGAAATATACAATACAATACCATTATGGCAATTATGCATCTAATTTAACGTGGGAAAATTAACGGCACATAACAAACAACAACAATGTGCAACACTCAGTCAGCAGCAGCAGCAGCAGCGTCACAACAGTAGCAACAGCACTCACTCAATACTCAGTCGACGGCAAGCGAGCGCGACGCCAAAACACATCTTGACAATCAAACGTCATCGCTTACCGCCTGCCAACATACTGCCAATGAACTGTCATCAAGAGTGTGTCAAAAGAATCGACGGCATTCGCTGCGGCTCTAACGTAAAATTTGTGAAACCAAATATAGGCTTGCTAACAGTTGCATATATACGCTCGCTCGTGTGTGTGTATGTGTGTGTGTGTGTGTAGAATGGTGTGCAAGTGACTCATCTATTGGTAATGCGCAATTTTCTCGTATTTGCATACGAATGCTGATCGCAGGGCACGAAATGTAAACAAAAAGGCGACGCTAAGCAGCCAAGGTGACACCACATCCAGAGCTGACATGCTCAACCCAATTCTCTTGATTATAAATAAGAATAGAATGAAATAAAACTGAAAAATTCTATTTATACCCGGCGGTGCTATCTACTCGGGGTATACTAGTTTTGTTCACATTAAATATGTAAAATAAGGTAGTCAGAAATGCAAAAATGAATTTGTAATGTTTAGCTTTTCCTCCGCCACCACCTGTGGTGAAAGAGAAACTCTTCTTCTTCATTGACGCCACTTATACTACCATAATAGCCCAGTCAACAATAGTGCATCAGTCGTTTCTTCAATTAGCCATTCGGTGTCAATTGACGACACCTTCTCCTCCTGATCTTTCTAATGTAGTATAGGTCTCCCTTTTCCTCTGCTTTCACCAGCGTGTAATGCATAGAATATTTTCAGAACTGGAGTATTTTCATCCACCCGGAAAACGCGAACTACCCAAAGCATCCGCTCTCCCGACCATGTCAATGAATCGCTCACAGGAGATATTCCGTTTTTCTCTCGTTTACCCCAGATCCATTCAGCTCACTTCCTTATCCAGTCTGGATAATGCAAAACTATCAGCGTGGAAGATCGCATCGTCTTTTTAAATCAGCTGCTTGTTTTATTTTCTCCAGCAATAAACTAAAGACACGTTAAAAAAAAATATTTGTTATGAAACCGGCTTGGAGAAGCAGAAGCTGCTAATTTTGTACTATCAAAGGCTACGTTAAAACCGAAGAAGATATGGGTGTATCTATACTTTTCTAGGGAGTCTTTGGTTTTTCATTTGAAGAGACTTATCCCACACATTTCAAATTGTGCATTAGACAGAGCACACTTAAGTTCCAAACGTCAAATTTTACAAAAAAAAAAAAACCTGACTTTGTCAGTCCTCTGCCAGCATTTCAAAAGCCGATAGACCATTTTATACTTCGGAGGGCCAATTGCTATTCGTATATTGTAGCGTATGTTCCATCGTTATCGTTTGCAGTCTCGAGTTTGCCATCCTCGATTGTTTCTGCAGCCTGGAGAAGTGCTCCTACATAGGCTGAGTATATATCTGGGCATCAGTTAATGATTCAGCTTGCGCGTAGCCTAGTAGTGCTATAGCTTAATTGTTCTAGATTCAAAAATTTATTTCGTTAACATCCTGATTGGAATATGATTGAGAAAAGGTTCAAGTTTGGACGGCGGAACTGAATCTTTATGAGCACAAAAAGACATAATTGCTTTTGGTTTAGCTCTTCCCCCTCGTTTTTCCTTCTCCATCCGCTAGGTATCGCACCCACCAAGCCCTGTAATTGAAGGCAATTAACCTGATCGCTGGCAGCTCGGGGGTAGGGGCAAATTGTTAACCCTTACCCCGGGAGAAGAATCAGAACTTAGCAACTCACACATTAACAGCACATCTTTACACCGGGTAAGCTCATCACATAATCATAAAATATCATACCAGCAATGTGTGTAGAAAGCAGAAACAACAACATAAAAGTACAAAACAGAATCAATGAAAACAGCCGGCAACGGGCGTAGTAAGCATCGGCGGTTAAGAAAGGTTGCAAAAGCGTAACCTTAAACTGAGAATAGACCCGTTGTGAGTCGACTACAGGAGTTTCTGCCTTAAAACGGACAGAACAATCGTCAAAACTGCATAATGCTTTTGTTGGTTGACAAATGTATTTGGTGTTGAGCTCTACGGTCTAAGTTACACTCCATTTTAAAGTTCGTTCGGCTTTTTTTATGCAAATGGTTCCAAATGGTTTTCTGGCTTATCTTTAGTTCCTCAGCAATTAAATAAGTGCTCACGTGACGGTCTGTTTCCACTATTTAAATGATTTTATCACAATTTTCGACGACAGGCCTCCCGACGCGTGGTGCGTCTTTGACATCGAAATTACCGGAACGGAACCTAGCAAACCACTTTTGTGCTACACGTTCGTTTACAGTATCGAGACCATAAACTAAATTAGTTTTTTCAGCCGCTTTGGCTACTTTTTCGCCTTGATCGAAGAAAATTTGTAAAATATAGCGAATTTTATCTTTGCTGGTGTCCATATTTGACGAACGCTCACAACGTACTGAGTCAATCAATCGAAAAACCGTCAAAGACAAACTTTTAGCGCGAATAAACACGTTTTCAGCGCCGTATAGTATGACATGATGCAACACGTTAGACGCCATCTCTTAGATAAAAACCGAACGAAATTTTTAATTTACCTAATATAAAGAAGGGCTAACAAAAAATAGGGTTTCTTGTTTTCTAGTTGTTTAAAATGACTCTATTGACCAACAGTTTCTTCACCCAGAGCCACAAAACCATTCTAACGCCGCTTTATCCTTTCACTATTACCTTTGTAGGCAAATTTTATTTTTACCCTGAAAATAGAGCTCAGTTTCAGCGATAAACTTTTCATTCGATCGAAATTTCTTACCGGTTAACATATTTTTAGTTTTGACTAACAGTAAGTAGTCGCTGGCGAATATGAAGGATGTGATTTTTCCCTTCTCAAGATATGTGATGAATATTAAACGACATACCTCTTCAAACTCCGAGATTATACCCATTCCAGCCTAATGGCCAAGACTTACCAGATTATGTCCACTTAGATGGTAGCTTTGAATCCGGAGTGAAGTGATGGACCTTTGTTTCATCGATTAACACATTTCAACGCAAAAATTCCGGTTTGTTCTGTATAAACGGTGACTCACTTGCCATTTAAGTACATAAAATGAAAAACCTTATTGTGGAATTGGCAGATTTCAAATGCATTATAGCACAGAATTTGAAGCTCTGAAAAATATCCGAGTATATCGAGAGCTGTGTTATTTCAAAACCAACAATATTCTATAGACCAGTGCCTGAAGACTGAAGTCCAGCAACGGATATATAATTGGCACTTTGTAACCGCTGAAGCGATTTTTCGGCCGAACTCCTCCTCCAATTTGTGGTTTTGCGTCTTGATGTTTTTCCAACAAATGGAGGGACCTACAGTTTATACTAAGCCACCTCCGAACGGCTGACGGTTTTTTTACGAGCAGCCTTTTTATTTCATGTCCGAAATACACTCGGAGGGGTGGACATTCCCTGCCGAGGGGCGACCGCAATTAGAAAATTTAACTTTATTTTTTATTAAAATTAATTTTCCATAACTTTTGGATGTTGCTGGCACTGGGATATGAACCCGAGCCTTCCGAATGTCAGTACGCAATGCTAATCCCTCGGCTATCGCGGCCGCCAAGCAATGGATAACCACTTCAAAAACTAATGCATTGTGCTGGGTAGGTAACCGTCAGATAACCTTTCAGCTAACCCTACTATCGATCAGTAAAATATTGCAATCTTTTTAAGCAAAAAATATCTTGCATTTTAAAATTCCTTTATGTTTTGTGACCATTTCTAGTTTCTAATAATTTTAGACTCAGCGCCAGGTTATGATTCCATATGGATGAGATGAAAAATTAGATCTTTTAACGTCAACTAAAAACCTCAACACCCAAACAGCGCATGGAACCTTAAACACTCGAAACAATTAATGTATCTTAAGCAATAATAGCCAAGCAAATGCGCAGGCGTTAGCTACATTTGCACCCAAAAAAACATAAAAAATCAAATAAAATCAGCAACTCATTGAAAAAGACAGCAAATTTAAGAAAACTCAGAGCCATTGCGCAAATGAGTTCACACGCTGCTGCCAACTCAACTGCTGCCGGCGTGGCTGCTGTCCGCATTCGAGATCGACCGCCTTCAATGCAATAGCAACGGATGCGACAACACATTGGATCCAAACGTCAGAGGCACTAAAAAAAACACAGAATTAAACAGAGAAAACATAACGAAAAACAACAAACGGAAGTTCTAAATGTTGCCACTGACGCACAGCTATAAGACAAAAGTGTGTAAAAGAAACCAGCAACAACAAGTAATCATAAAAGTTTTATTAAGCAAACAATAATACAAGCAATAAAAATAGTATAACCAAAGTAATGTGGGGAAAGAGAAGAAGTGGAGTTAGGAGAAGAGGATATAAAAATGGGAATAAGAAGAAGAGTGAGCAGCGGCAGCAACATAAAACAATTACCAACACCTCAACTGTTGATTTAACGAATCAACTGCCAGCCAACTAATAGCGACAATAACATTAGCAACAACAACAATAACAACAATAGCAGCAATAACACGAATAACAATTGCCAGCGCATGCGATTAGTTGGCGGAAAAACAATTGTGCGCCTGCGCATTAAATGCGAAGAAGAAAACAAAAACAAAACAAAAACAAAAATAAACAGAAATTAAAATAAAAACTCATAAATGTTCAATATGAGAATCGAGATCGTTTGCGCAACAGCTGACTGCCGCTGCTAAAACAACAACAAAAGTATTAGCAACTGCAACAACAATATCGTTAACTGAAAATATATTTATGTTGTTATTATTGTTTTTTTTCTTCACTCAGAAGTAGGCGCAAGGAGCGTCCAACTTACGACTGCTAACTTTCATTGTTGTTATTGCTGCTGCTGCTGCTGCTGCTGCTGCTACCGCCATGTTTTGTTGACGATGCTCGTCTTTTGCGCACGCTGATAGCCAAACATGGTAAATGAAAATTGATGGAAAACACACGCGTGGGTTGTCCTCCTCCGCCTGCTGCACATTTATTATTGCCAACACACATACGTACACACACACACACAACATACATATACATATGTACATATGCTCATGATGCTGTAGCAAAATTTACACATGTGAACATACAAAAGTCGATATTTGAGTAGAGTAACTTCTTTGTAGCGCTTTATTGTTGCTGCCCCTTATGCACGCTCCTTAAAGTGTTGCTGTGAGAAATTACAGAAGTCACATTTGACGCTTCCAGCTACAGCAACAAAAGATTTCGGCGTTTACAACAACATTTACTTTTGCTTATATTGATGTGTACAGACAGCTGCCAGAGGCGTTTTGCATATGCTTATGTGAGTACGTATGTACCATATGTATGTATGTATTTCGCAAACTCTTCACTTTAAATTGGATATAAATATTTTATTTTTGACTATTGACTTGGCATTGCGTAAGCAATATTTTGCAAATTTATGACCTGAAGGTTAAATAAATGTATATTTTCGGAAAATCACAGAAAGAGTTGATAAAAATTTGTTGCATATAAATATTTATTATTCAAATGCAAATTACCAGAAATACATTGGCGTGTGAAGTCTTCCAAATATATTTATATATAAATGCCTCTAACTTTTGCTACGTGAATAACTATGTTTCCTTAAATTAAATTAAACTAAATTAAACCTAATAAAAATAAATATTATTGAAACAAAAAATAAAACAAAGTAAAATAATGTAAAATTTTACTTCTTACTTACTTTACTGGCGTAGACACCGCTTAGCCGAGTTAACAGCATTGCGCCATTCGTTTTTTTCTTTTTGCTGTGTGGCGCCAATTGAAAATTCCAAGTACAGCCAGGTCCTTTTATACCTGGTCCTTCCAACGGAGTGGAGGTCTTCCTCTTCCTCTGCTTCCACCGGCGGGTTCTGCATCGAAAACTTTCAAAGCTGGAGTATTCGTATCAATCCGGACCACATAGCCTAGCCAGCGTAGCCTCTGCTTCTTGATTCGCTGAACTATGCCAATGTCGTCGAATAACTCGTACAGCTCATCGTTCGATCGTCTGTGATATTCGTCGTTCCCACATCTTAGAAGTCCATAAATTTTACTCAAAAGTTTTCTCTTGAAGACTCCTAACGCCAACTCATCAGATGTTGTCGTCGCCTATGGCTTCGCACCATTTAGCTGGGCAGGAATCATGACTTGTAGAGTTTGATTTTCGTTCGGCGAGAGAGGACTTTACTTTTCAATTGCCTACTCAGTCCAAAGTAGCACCTGTTGGCGTTGGATTTCGTCTTCGATTGGGGTTTCGGGTTCATTATCTCCGTTTACTCTGTTTTCACTGCTATTCAGCAGGCTGGAGAAGTGTTCCCTCCATAAATTTAACATGCTTTGGGCATCGTTGGCTAGATCACCTCTTTGTGTCCTACAGGAGTCTGCTCCGGTCTTGAAACCTTCTGTAAGTCGTCGTATCTTCTCATAGAATTTTCGAGCATTACCCTTGTCGGCCAGCTTCTCAAGCTTTTCATACTCACGCATCTCGGCCACTTTTGTTTTTTGTCTGCAGATGCGTCTTGCTTTCCTCTTCAGCTTTCGGTATCTGTCCCATCCCGCACGTGTTGTGGTCGATCGCCACGTTGCGAGGTAGGCAGTCTGTTTTCTCTCCACTGCGACAACGCAGTCTTCATCGTACCAGCTTTTTTTGCGACCTTTATGAAATCCAATAGTTTCGTTTGTAGCTGTACCTAAGGAGCTTGAAATGCCGTACCACAGTTCCCGTATACCGAGTTGCTGATGAGTGCTCTCAGAGAGCAGGTGTGTAAGTCGAGTAGAAAATCGTTCGGCAGTCTGTTGTGATTGCAGCTTTTCGACGCCGAACTTTCCATGTGTTTGTTGACAGGCGTTCTTCGATACACAGAGGCGCATGCGTATCTTCGCCGCAAGAAGATAGGGGTCTGAGTCGATGTTGGGTCCTCGGAGTGTACGCACGTCAAGAACACTGGAGATATGTCTTCCATCTATCACAACATGATCGATCTGGTTTCGCGATTTTCGACCAGGGGCAGCCAAGTGGCTTGATGTATTTTTTTATGCTCTAGAACTACAGATAACCATATTTCGAGCCCCGACGAAGTCGATCAGCCTCAACCCATTAGGGGATGTTTCGTTGTGGAAGCTGAAATTTCCAACAGTCGCACCAAAGATACCTTCTTTGCTCACCCTGGCTTTAAAATCGCCAAGCACGATTTTCACATCATGTAGGGGCGCTCATGAAAGGCACTTTTGGCCAAATCGTCCTTCGCTTCCGTCGGGGCGTGGGCGCAAATCAACGATATGTTGAAAAATTTCGCTTTGGTGCGGATTGTGGCGAGACTCTCATCCACCGGGGTGAATGCCAGTACTCAACGACGGAGTTTCTCTGCCACCACAAATATGGCTTTAGTAAATGTTACAAGAACCTACTCGCTTTAATCCTTGTCCCGTCCATTGCACTTCTTACACGGCGGTAATGTCATCATTTATTCTTACGAGGACATTAACAAGCGGGGCAACGGCACCTTTCCAATTAAGGCACCGGTCATTCCAGGTGCATGCCCTCAAATAGTGATCCTTTATTCGTTTGCAGAGGTCGTCAACAGAAAGGGGGTGCTGCTGATTTTTCCATTGGAACAGGTTTCGCCGTGGCGGGTCTCAATCCCAGCGGACGACCTCGCTAGGCGAGTAAGTTTAAAGTTTGTACACATTTATATAGCGAGTAACTTGCTTCAAGACCGACGCTTGCACGTAGCCTCACCTCTGATGAACAAACGCTGCAATTTGACTTCAGCGTACCTTTAAACCGAATAAGTCGGGGTGGCTCCACTGGTTTCCTCTCTCATTAGCCGTTTCCAGGGGCGCGACGTGGACGCAAGAGTAGGAATTGAGTATAGCCTCGCAGTTGTAACAGCATACCCAGAAGCTTGACTACTTCCCATTACACCCCCGGTGGACCATAGGAGACCAAAAACATCTGTTTCTTGCACAGCGAAACCGACTAATTGAGGAATCCCATTACACACAGTCACACAGACTTCGAAGTCACCAGTGAGCCTGTTGTCTGTTGTGAACCGACTCCTTTTTTTATAGAGTTCCATGCAATGATTATCATCCTCTCTTCCGAAACGTCTAGCTACATAACTATTTCAAATTGCTTAAGTCAATTAACAACATTTCGGTCAGTCATCGGCACTCTAACGGGCAACCAAACGACACCATACTTACATAAATTAATATATTCAATTATTTTGTGATTTATTGTCACATTAAATGCGCATGTGTTGTATAAATACATATAAAATGGCATAAAGTGTTGACTGCATTTTTATTAAATTATTTGCGGTCAACATAAAAATCGTAAAATGCAACACGCATACTGCATAACTACTTACACATAGGTACATGCACACACATATTCCTACAAATAGACTTAGAGTCACATGTATTCAATATTAAAAAAGACAAATATGCACACATATACACACATATACAAACATACAATACAGCACGCTTCGCTAATGTCCGTTATAGCTTACACATACATGAATATTTTATTACATTTATGATTATTATTATAAGCGTTTTTTGCGCTGAAGCGTTGAAAGCATTAACTGCAACAGCAAATTAAGCGTAATTAAAATTATTGAAAAATATTTCGCACTGAAACGGACGGCGTGACGACAATAATTATGTAGAAGCTGACTAGCTTATGTGCATATGTATGGTATGTATTCAAGCGCATTTGAGCATAAATTTATAAAATATATAATTTGTATGGAATATACTGATTGCCTATTAATGATGTAAGTGTACATTAGTGTGACCAAAAAAATGTGAAAATTTTAAAAAGTGCTTAAAATTTCCAAATAATATTCAAACTAAAATTAACATTGAAAATTACCCAAAAAAATTACTTTTAACAAAAATGTCTGTTCCAAAAGTATATTAAAATAAATGTATTAAAATATTTTCAATTGTTGAAAATTGTTTAAAGATAAATTTTTTTATAAAACTGTTGGGTATAATTATTTTATAAGTAAAACCAATTTTAATTTTGTTTTTAAGAAATAAACTCTTTTTTTTGAATTATGCTAAAACAAATTCACTGAAATAAACTTTAAATTTATTTTATCCAAACACAAATCTTTCTTTTAGTAATATAGTATATATTGTTCTTTATAAAAAATTGTGAAAAAATTTTATTTTTCATAAAACAATAAATTTTTTTATATATAAAATTATAGTTGTTTGCATAAAAAATTCTTGTTAAAAATTGTACGATTTAAAATTAATTTATTTCATTAAATTGTTTGAAAATAATATTAATAAAATTAAAAATTAAAAAAGGAACTTATATCCCGTAAGGTGTAATTTCACGAAAAAATATTTTAAAAGTTTAGTAAATATTTTTTTTAAATAAAATCATGTGTTTATTTTTAATAATTTAATATATAATATTTTTTTTTTTATTAGTCATAAACAAAAATGTACTTTCTAACAGATTGTTGAAAAAAATGGTGATTTTAATATCTAATTTTTAATTTTTTAATAAAATCAAGCTAAAGGAAATTTATTTAGATAAAATATTTTCATAAAATTATATAAAATTTTTTTTTCAAAAAAAATAAGTTTTATTGTTATTAAATTTAATTTTTTATAGGACATTTTTTTAAAACCTTTGTTTTATTTTATATTCAAATTAATGGCTCTTTAAATTATTTTAAAATGTAAATTAGTTTATAAAATTTTTGAAAACATTATTTATTGTGAAAAACTCGTCGAAACATTTGCATAATAAAATATAATTTGGATTTAAGAAAAACAATAATGAAAATTTAGGAATAATATAAAAATTATAACAGATTATGACAGAAAAGGTTATAATCCTTTAATTATTAAAAACTAGTTTTGAACTAAATTTTAGTCGTATTTATTTTTTTCTCCGCAGAATCCTTAAAGAGCGGCCATAAAAAATTCAAACAATAAATTCTATCATACGATTCCCATCACACCCTAATATGCATCTGTGTTGGCTTTTTCTCCAATTAATTTTATGTTAATAAACAAGATATGACTGGGAGCAATAATAACTCGTTAAATGCTGACAAAACGATTTTAAAAATTTATTAACCAATTGCTGTTTTCATTTAAAAGGCGTAAGAAAAAAGAACGCACCAAACTGGAGACCGTACAAAATGGTCCACATGGAATGTCAATAAGAAATTATGTACCCTATATACATACATACATACATACAAACGCATATTACTAACAATTTGCCTGCCCTGGGCTTCTGCTCAGCTGGTCACTCCAGCCAGCCAGCGCTTCGAAGCACCGGCTACAGCAAAAACCCTGTTTGTAATACGTTTTTAATAACTTAATCAGCGCTGGCGTAAATGCGCAGTAAAGTCTGGCAGCTTTACACGCCTCCCCTCATCTTATTCTTCTCCTGTTGTTTTCTTCATCAACAGTGTGGTGTGTGTGTTCGTCAAGTGTTTCGCTTCTTGGCAACAAGTTTAAGCAGGAAAATTTAATTTCTGCAATGCACTTCAATTTATTATGAGTGAAACCAGTTTGATTCGACTTCTGCCGCCAGTTGGCCACACGCCAATATCTTGTAGTCCTGCGGCTACCGTATGAGTTGTGCCTGGAATTACCAGCAAGTGGGGTCATTAAAAATTCTTTATGCATTATTGATTTTTGTTTCTTTTGTTTTGCTTTTGTTTTTTTTTTTCTTTTTTTCTATACCCAACTTTATGAGAAATGCTTTAATTTATTTTACTCTTTCTTTTATTATTTTTATTTTTTTTTTTATTTTTTACATGAAAATATTTGCTTTGGTCTCTATTTTAGTGAAGCAATTATTTTTGCTCTTAATTTGACAGGTTAAAAACTAGCTGTCTGGCTGTCAGCATTTCATAGTTCGTCAGTCGTCGGTCGTCGGTACACGTTGTCGATCGCCGTCGTTATCATCGAGCAGCTGTCGTGCGTTTGCTGCAATCGTTGATTGAATCGCTTTTGTTTGATTTAATTTTGCGATTTTGACATGCCGTTAACATGCAATGATCGCTGATTGCAAATTTTCTTGCATGCAATATTTGAAGGAAAACCTGCCGCAGATAAAAATTGTCTATATGTGCTTTTATCTCTTTAATTAAAATGTAATAATAAATTGACCATAAAAAACATTTAATAAAGACATGTAACTTGATTGTTTTTTTCCCAAAAATATTATAGTGAGCTAAAAAATTTAAAAAAAATAAATTTAATACTCAATTGCATATTAAGATATGAAAATTACCGCAAAGTTACCTGTTCAGTCGCAACACGGTTTTATTGAGAAGAATTGTTCCACCTGAAATTTCAAAACAGAAGCTGGTTCTTTTATATGGTTTTCAAGCAATATACAAGACTTAATTAAAACATGCCTCTAAAAGCAGCTCAGATTCCTCGTCTACAATAGGTTATTGTTGAATTTCAATAACACCATTGAAGGGAAAAGAGTTGGAGAAGGTGTTAATTGACTCTTTGTCAGTGACGTGTAAGTCCTGTTTAATTCTTTCTGTTACGAGCTGCTGTGTAAAATCTTGATATAATAGAGAGATAGCACTGCTTCAACCAAGTGTCAGCAAAGATAATTGCCTTTTATGTTGCCAACAAAGTTTCTTGGTCTTTGACCTAGATGCCGTCGACTAGGGCATGAAGATTTCGTTGTGAATCTCTACGGTTCTCGTGCATTGGTAGGGGCAGGAGTCGTATGTGGAGGGAATATAGTAGTACACCCTGCCAAATATCACGAATAACTTTTTATGCGTCGAAATCTGTATCTAATCGCCGGTACTCTTTCCCCTAGCTGGTAAAAAAAAAGGCATAGTGAATTTTCTGGAGTAGGTTGGGAGGTGAGAAGTTCATGCTAAACATACAACAAATATCCTTTCTAGAAGGCAAGATTCCATTAAGAGGTGAAGGGAGAGGGCACCATCATGCTGCACTTTCTCCCAACCCGGTAATTTACAAATATTTCAGAAGTATTGCAACTGATGAAAGATAATGTTAAGTACGGGCTCCAATGGAAGAATCGGCAAGGACAAGTAGGATATGTTGTTAGTAGTGAGTCCGCATTATGATGGGTGTAATACTTTATACGAGGTCAAGTAAAAAGTTCATTCGGTTTTTCATTGATTTTTCAAAATATGATAACTTTGTGTACATTTGCCCGATTTAAGTCAAATGTGCGCCGTTTTGTTCGTAAACTTATTGCCAACGAGATGCCAACTTCATTATCTCTCGTAGAAGGCTGCGTCCCTATTGGCAAAAAACTCGGAGAGCCAATTTTCACAGACCTCTCTTGAGGTCAACTTCTAACCATTAAGCGCGTTCGCCATGGACGGGAAAAGATGGTAATCACTTGGTCCGGACTATAAGGTAGCCGCATTAAGACCTCCCATTTGAGCTCCTGGAGCTTATCTGCATTATTAATGTCTTAAACGAGGCAATTAGCAAAAGATGGACTTCTAAGCTCACTTTGCTATCGACTTTTGAATCGTCGATTAAAATATCAGCTTCGAATTGCGAAACAGGTACAATGTGAGGAGGTTAAGAATAATTTTAAAGGCTTTTGTGGCAGTTGATGGCAAGCCCTGTGTAAGGGTAATGAAGACCATTAGCTGTACTTTTTCCAGTTCAGCCTGGAATTGAATTTTCCGAGTGTGACTTCTTAGAACCAAATGGATTCCATAATGTCTAAAAATAATTAGTTTACTCTCTGTGGTTCTGACCTCCTTCTCTAACTATACTTACTACCAGTTTGTGAGCCTAGAATGCAGGAAAGTTAACTCGTTAACAAAGTAATCTCGTCATCTTTAAGTAAGATGGCTTGTACTTTCTGAGTGGTGAAAAGTATCAATTCGGTATATGTTGGATGTACATGCAGACCGCTGTTCTTGCACCAGTACTCTAACAATATGCTGCTCAATTTTCGAAACTGAGTGTTGACAGTAAGAGAGCACAGAAGCAGCGAGATAACTTAAAACGGACGGTGTCCATTATGGTGTACCTGGTAACTAAAAGGCCACTTATTCCAGCTAATTCAACTATATTTTACCAAAATTAAAGACTTCTTGAACATAAAAACAACTAAGTAAAAATCATAAACATTATTTAAATGCACCTCTAAAATAAAATAAAAATTGAATATATTAATTTTTAATTTTTTTTTTTACTTTTATAGCGTTAGTGTAAAATTTATATGCCAAACATTATCATATGCCAAATATGGAAATACTTTGTTGCTAATAATAAAGTTCATGTCTTACGTACGAGTATTTCTCTCTTCGACGTCAAACAATTCAAAGACATGAAAACTTCTGTGGCTTCATATGAACAGACTTAATTTCTATAAATGGTTTTGCATGTGCGGATAACTACATATGCTCAAGTTGAACAAAAACAATTGCCACAAATTAATTAAATATCAATTGCTGATTTTAAGTCTTTGCCGCTTCTGTGCCGGCAACACAAATCTACCTACCACCATAAATGTGGCAAGTGAACATGCCACATAAAGTTCCATATAAATATTTTTTCATTAGAAAAACAAACAAAAAAAAAATAAAATAAATAAAAAAGAGTAATTTATTTTGTACGCCAAACTGATTTGGAAAAATGAATTGATTTTTTATTTAAAAATTTTTCTTCATTTGCTGTAATTTTATTTTTTTTAATTTTTTTTTTAATTTATTTTTTTTTTGTTTTTGATCATTTTCGGTTTTTACCATTACTGGTATTATTGTTGTTGCTATTTTTGTAGCACTCTGCTAAAGCTGAAGCATATGAATCACAATGCGCCGCACGTTCGCTACATTTCATGTTCTGCTGTCAATTGAAAAATGTACCTTTGGACAATTTATTTTGTTTGCCGTTTGCCGTTTGCCGTTTGCTGTAGTTAAAGTAAAATATGGCTGCTTTAAAAGTGTATGCACATGCATATGTGTACATGGACATGGACATATTTATGTTATGTACATAATTACATATATATACAATACATACACTTGTGTGAATTAATATATTTAATGTTTATTTACTTGCATAGACATGTCTGCCAGAGCGCACTGCATGCGCACCATTAAAGAAATTATGTTGTTGAAAATATTAGTAATACAAAATTATATTATTGTATATATTTATTAAAGACTGAAAATCATTAAAATCATTTTTAAATCAAGTCAAGAACACTACAAAGCGTAGAGAAATCATAGTAAAGTGACGCCGCATACTCGTACATACCATACATATTAACGTATAATACATTTTTCAGTTAGTCAGATCCGCCTGTAGTGCAGTTGAAGTATGTAGATATACATACATACATATGTACATAATGGCAGCTATACTTGATTTTTGAGAATTTGTATTTAATATATACATATCTATACACTCACATATGCTTATATGGTCTATGTACGTGTATATGTATGGTACTTTGTGTCCGCCACTGAATTCTTAGGCAATGATCGCATCGAAATTTTTCTCCATTCTCCTGCTCCTTCTCATTCTCCACTCAGTTGGTGGTAAATAACGACATCCATTTATCTTCTGCTGCCTAGCATTGATATATTAAATTAATTAAATCATTTATTATAAATTGGTTCAAATAGTTAGATAGAAATCAGTGAGCAATTCATAGTATGTGACAATGAAATAGTGACAAACAATCACACATTGTGACTTAATAAACTTGTACATGCATATGACGTATGTATATACCTATGTATGTATACATGTAAGTGCCATTTTTTCATCGATACACATATAGAAGTGCCTTCGTATGATATGATAAATGACAGAACAGTAGCGCCTACAACTCGTAGTTTAAAAAACAAAAAAAAAAGAAGAAGTGAAAAATTTTAAAAATTGTATAAATAAGGACATCACAGTTCTCGACTCGGTAAAGATATAATATAAATTTAATGTTTGAGTTTAGAACGTACTAGAACGTACTGGTCTAATAAACAGTATAGCCTGGCGACCTGCACTGACACCAACATCGGACCACTTACCCATACAAATCTCGATTGGGAGACCTCCTGACTTTGTTTACGCGGATCACCGGGCATTTGTTAAAGTAATATTTTAAAACTAATCATCAGATATCACCTCTGGTGAACGTCCCTTCCGCAAGATCGTCGTGACCGCTGCCGCCCGCTTCATCCCGGCAGGCCGAATTGCGGAAATCCGCCTAAATTTATTGGGAAGCGGCGGTTTTAGCATCAAGGCGCGACACTCTTCGTAACGCCGATCCGATAATCAGGGATTTAAAAGCGGAGATTCGTACTGTAGTGAACAACTACAATCGGAAAAAGTGGGAGGAGCACTTAAGGTCTTGTAATCTCTCCTCAGGGGCAACCAAGCTTTGGGCTACAGTCAAGTCGTTGTCTAACCCGACGAGGCGTGATGACCGAGTGGAAATTTCATTCGGTGACCGCGTCTCGTCGGACCCGAAGAGATGCGCAAGCTACTTCAGCCGACTCTTTACACTGCATCCTTCGGTTAGACAAAACGATGCGGCGTGTAACCCGCCGTATGCGCAAACTGCCATACACCAGCGCGGCGCTAGATTTCTCCATAGAAGAGGTTCAGTAGGTCATCGGGAAGGCGAAAGCCTCCAAATCCATCGGCCTCGACGGAATAAGCATGCTGATGCTAAAACACCTTGGACCAGCGGGAGCAAACTTTCCCACCAAGGTCCTCAACTTCTCTTTGACCACCCTAATGTTACCAGAGACCAGCTGGGCGAAGGAGTACAGGCTTGTATTAGATGTGAAGGTCGATGGCGTAAAAATTCCGACTATAAGCAACCCAAAGATATTGGGAGTCAAACTCGATATCCTGTACTCTTTCACTCCGCATATGACCGCAATTGCCGCAAACTTCCAGAGCCAGAGCCGGTCGTAGGCCATGCTCCACCGAACTGGGCGCCGGGGACGAACGAGACGCAGACGAAGAAGCTACAGGCTTGCTAAAACGCCGCCCTCAGGACCGCGACAGGAAACCTCGTGATGTCGCCGGAGCATCACTTGCAAAGCGAAGCATCTATGCTACCCCAATAGGCACCTTTTTGAACCTTCAAAGACTCCCCTCCCTTGAATGGCGTACTCGGAGCAAAACCACCACCTATTGCAGACAATGAGCTCGAGCTGTCTCGAGAGACCCGCGTGACTCTGGCACAACTTAGGTCTGGATACTGTAGCAGGTTAAACTCCTACCTATCCAGCATACCCAACGTATGCCTTGCATGTGGAGAGTCTCCGCATGACACTAACTACCTCTTCATATGCCACCTTAAGCCGACACATCTCTCCCTCTGGTCCAACCCCGTCGAAACAGCACGTTTTCTGGACCTCCCATTAGATGACCTCGGCGCCTTAGATTAATTAAAACTATCCTTAAGCGGGGCTAGTGAACCACTACAACAACAACAACAACAAAAACCCTTCGGTCTCGTCTAGAACAGTACAATAATAAGGAGACTTACGGTCTCGTATAGGGCAGTCAAATTCGGAAAAAGAATTCAACGTGCTAGTTGAGAAGTAGTTCGGAACTAGTTTTTAAAGTACTATTTCAAGAACAGTCTTTAACGTATAATTTTTTCTGGGCATTTTCTACCACAAATGATGAATGCTTCCTACTTATTTCTTCTCCTTCACAAAACTTGTCATAAAATAAGAAAACTACTCCATTACAATCTATTATATCTCACTTAATCCAACAACTACAACTACAAGAAACCAATAAACCCATCAAAAAAGCTAAAACACTACAAGTGTGTGACGAAACCACCTAGTAAAAGGAGAAAAAAATATTGAAACAAAATAAAAGACAGAGAATTCGATATTTATCACTGAAATGTCATTGTGACAGAAATAATTTCACAGGAAATCACAATCACTTATAATGAAATGAAGGAACGCAGAGTAATCAGTACACTTGTACAAGTAGAGTCCTGCTTCCTGTCACACGAAAACGCCTACACAGAATAGCAGAACAAACACTAGAATTTCAGCCCACATCAGAGACTTTTATACGGTAAAGAAAAACAAAATAATGAGATTATCAGCAAGCCATTATCTACACAGTGTAAGAATATAAGTTTATACATATGAGTCTGTACGTCACTTGTTCGATGATGAAGCACGCGCACCACGCACTTGCCACATTGACACGCGAGCACCTACAACAGCGTTGCCATAATCATCTCCCTCGCCGTAACCTGCAGGCGTTTTCATGTAAAAAGCGTAAAAAGGATAGCAACAACACTCGCATACACAGCCAGCCAGCCAGCAAGCAGTAAGTGCCAACAAATCTATCAATCTCAATTAAATCGTTTTTCGAGGCAAACATCTTCGATCATTTGGGTTGACAAAAAGTGCTACACTTCTTTGCTATCTCGCTAAGCTGCAATCGTTGTGGCATACACGCTGCAAAAAGAAATGCTTCACGCATGCGCATACCTTTTTGCTACACTTTTGGGCGCTGATGATTTTTTTTTTCTACAATATATTGGCATTTAATATTTCTTGAGAATGATTTTGCACTGCACACCTCATACTTCATGCTGTTCGCGGAAGGTCATTAAGGCGAGTTTGAGTCGTTGCGTGCGTTGGTGTGTTCATGGCGCTTTCGGAGGCTACACAGCGGGTAAACAGAGCAAATTTAGCGAAATACTTGTATGTAATACAACATGTTCAATGGGATAGTGGGTACCAGGCGGTGGCAGCGTTTATGTAAAAGTGGAAATTTAATTTACCGGTTATTGGTTAAAGGTTTTTTCTCTAAGATCTAACTTTGTCTTAAATGCTGAAGATTTTATACTAAAACTAAAGTTAGGTTAGGTTACAGGAGGCTGCCCAATACTTTCAGATCTTGACAATTGTAGCCCTTGCCCTTCATGACACCACGCTTAGCACTTGCTGAACTGTGATAAACTATAACATCGAATCCGCAATTATGACATATTTTAAAAGTTGACAGCTCACAGTGAATTTAAGGGAGATCTTAGATTCTTGAGCAATAGCCCCATGACTGGTATGGCAGAAGTGCGGAAGTTGTTCTGTGAAGCTCTTGCAATAAAAAATTCTAACCTGACTTCATCTTCATCAGTCGGTTCAAGAAATGTAGGACTTCCACTGGATTTCCACTGTAAACGAAAAATGTAACTTGAAAGCGCTGGAAGATCCTTTAATCCACAATGACTCATCCTGAATAAGAAGAATCTTGTGATCATGCATACGTTCCCTTGTTGGCCTTGCACTCGCCAAATTGACGTTAGATCCACACGTTTAGAATAAAACCACAAGTGACTTATCCAGTCATGCGTCTCCTTCCTGATTATATCAACTAAAGTGTGCCTATTCTTGCAAACTCAAGAGCTTTGTGGTTGAAAAATAACTCCACGCTATAGAAAGGAAGGCCGGACATTCTCTAACTACCTTTCAATACACTAAAAGTGTTTCCAAAATCAGAATAACCACCTGACTATCACAGTAAATGATGACTTCCACTACTATAATTAAGGCCGCGGAACAGTAGACCTATTGCTTCCTTGATTGCTGCCGCTCCTACTGATCGTAAGTCGAAACCCTATACTAACTGCGAACACGGAACAGAAAACTACACTTCACCTAGCGTCGAGTCGTGTGCAAAGAAGATCCCTGCACCTCGTTATCAGACGACACAACCAGCTAACCAACCATATGCCAAATAAAAAAGGTGAAGTAATTCTTGAAAAACAGTTGAGAGAAATTTAAGAATGAAGTCGAAGCTCGGCAGATATTTGGAGCACTAGTTATTGAAGAGCTAAGAAATGGCCCAAGGATCAGAATCATTACTTTTCTCCTTCCTCATTACTTTCCTCCTTACTTCGCTCTGTCTTCAATATTCCGCATCTAAAGAAGGCTTCTGTTTAGGACGAGCGCAAAGTATTTGACTAAATCAGATGAATGTGCTACAACCACTTCTTCTGAATAAAACAAAATCTGTTTTTTGGGGTTCATAGGGAGTCCACTTGAAGTCACCCAACTAGGGCATGACAGTAACTTCAACGTAATTATCGAGATGGATGCTGAAGTCTACTGAATGTCATACATATAAATTGCTAATTAAAGTGATTTTTTAATTATTCTTTGATATTTATTATTTATTTTTTATTTAATAAAAAACATATAAGGAGATAAGACATTTTTTAATATAAATTATATTGTGTAATTTATTAATATCCTTATTAACATACTCTCTCTAATTACATCCATACGAACATAGTTAACAAATATATTTATGTATAACTTTATTAAAAATTAAACTAAAAAAATTAAATAAGTGATATTACAATTACTTTAGTAAAACACGTGTACATCAACGCTAACGAACGTCGCATGCACACACACACACATAAACACACAGGCAACACTCAGTGCGCAATACTTCTGTCAAGTTCGTTGCTTAAGTCTTTTATTTACTTCACACTTAACGCGGCACGTAAGCGTTGAAGCACGTTTTCCAAATGCATTTATGTAACATTTACTACTGCAATGCTATGCCAGACATACACATACTATATATACTCGTATATAATATGTATGTACGTATGTAAATAGCCAAGTAGATTTCCCACGATTTAGTAATTTAAAGAACAAAAAGCATAATGGCTTATTATATGCATTACATGCAAACTAGTAAAATAGTTTTCGTTTTACGTTTTATTTTATTTCATTGTTTTCTGTTTTGTTTTGTTTTTTTCTACTTCTTGTTCATATTATAATTCGATTTGGTGTTGCCAAGGTTTTTTCATGAAAATATTTATGTGTACAGTTTTGTTATTTCTTTTTGCGTGTGGCAATATAAATATATTTATTATTATTATTATTTGCTGGCGGCAGACAATGTGTTCGCATGTAAAGTAATCATTAAAATTGTGGCAATCACAAAATAAAAATATAACTCGAATGCGAGCAAGAAAATCTTTGCACTAACAATAGCAATATTAATAATATAAACAATTGTACAATAATAATATTGTTTGAAAAATGGCGAAGGAAAATTTACAAAAAATTGCTGGCAGTAAGGAAATTGTATATATATGTATGTATGTCTTTAGTGTGACTTAAAGTAATATGAGCATATATGTAGTTATATGTATATAATTGGTGTAGTAAAAACAATTCCATTATTTTTCCAACAGATGGACCGAGTGGCGATCATAATTAAAATAGTTACTTTTTTATTATTTTATATGTTGTCGAATTCGGTTATTATGTTTATATTCACACACACTTCAGCTTCAGCCGTTTTATTTCGGTTTTTAAATCTTGAAATGTAAGTTCAGATTCTTTAAAATCAATAAATTAAAGTTTAAGTGGATTTTGAGTGATAAAAATTAAAAACTTTGCAACTGACTGCATTATCTATAGTAAATTTTATGCGAAAATTGTATTTAAAAAAAATAACTAAGATTAGCTATTTGTAATCAAATTGAGTGCATGCTTAGACAGGCTTTTGCAGTCTATAAAGGGGCATACACTAAGCTTATGCGAACGATAGTTTTTGTAGACGCAGATACATATATATATATATACCCGTATAGACTCGTATACCATATATACATATATATCAGATTGCCAAAAAAAAAAGATACTTTCTATAGTTCGGTAGTAGAGCGAGTGTACACATACTCATGACCATTGCACCCTCCTCAAAACATATTTGTTGTTTTCTAATTATTTTCAGCTGTTGTTGTATTATTCTCGCTTGGCTAAGGCAACGTTGGTCAGTATAAGTTAAGTTTTATACTACGCTGGCAATCCGCGCTATGTTCATTCAACTGGCCAGTGAAATCTTTTTAACTTACTGTTCAGCGGTAGCTCGTTTCGTTAGTGACTGATCTGGTTGTTGGCTTCCATCATTTTGAACTACAAGGTGAACGTGACAAATTGTAAGAATTCCTCTTCTTTACTTAGTTAATCTTTGTGTTTGCATCCAGACTAGATTAGACTGCAGGTGAATCTTAGGATCTTCTAGCCCTCTAGCAGTTACAAATATTGTGAATGCATAAATATTTACAAACATTCCCAGGGTGCCACGCTTATAAATTAATAGTTTCTCCTACAATTTTATGTAAATAGATTTATTTTTCATTTTCGACAAAAACTACCTTAATCAATGAGGTTCACAACTAAAGAGAAATATTAGAACCTTCGAGTTGGATTATTATCAATTTAGTGACAAAATCCAAACGATAGGGCTACTTTTCAACCTCACTAATTTTATTAAATTCAAAATTGCTAAAAATCAAGTAAAGCTTAAATAGAGAAAAATTATTATTTTCAACGCTACTTCTTCACTCAAAATACTCCTACTTAGAAATATTTTTGTACATACATGCAACTCCTCCGCTAAAGAACTTATGGGCTGCCGTTGCTTTTAGAATCAAAATATATGCATAACCGATTGCATGGCTTTTTCAACAACTAACCAACACTTCTGATCATAAAAATATATAAAATAAACATCATACAAATATAAAAATACAAATAAAAATTATGAAATGCCCTGCAGCTAATTCTAAGTAGCTCAACAAGCATTAGCAATAAAGAAATAAACCCAAAAACAACAACAGAAATGGCAACAAATTAACGCTTGTTATTAGATATATACATATATTCTACTAAATATATGCAACGAATGTACACGTAGAGCACAGTCAGTTAGTTTTCAAGCCAGCGGGTGTTGCTGAGTTAACACAGTCATCGCAACAACAAAAATAAGAACAACAAAAAATAGCAAGCATAAAAATTAAAGTGGAATATTCTTGTCGGCTGTTAATGACCACCAACGAACTTATTGAATGGCGCTTGATTGTGCCTTGCATATGATGTTGTTGCTCTTGTTGTTGTTGTTGCTGCAATGCAGCTGCAGACAAAAGCTACAACTATGAATTTTGCAATCTAAAACTATAATTTATTTTTTTTTTTGTAGGTGTTGTATTAAATAAATGGAACATGCTAAAAAACATAAAAGAAACGAATAAAATATAAAAAGAAAAATGCAAAGAATGAAAAATATATAAAAATATAATAAATAAATATCAAACAAAAATAAAATAACGAAAAATAAATAATGAATGAAAGAAATAATAAATAATAAATAATAAATAATAAATAATAAATAATAAATAATAAATAATAAATAATAAATAATAAATAATAAATAATAAATAATAAATAATAAATAATAAATAATAAATAATAAATAATAAATAATAAATAATAAATAATAAATAATAAATAATAAATAATAAATAATAAATAATAAATAATAAATAATAAATAATAAATAATAAATAATAAATAATAAATAATAAATAATAAATAATAAATAATAAATAATAAATAATAAATAATAAATAATAAATAATAAATAATAAATAATAAATAATAAATAATAAATAATAAATAATAAATAATAAATAATAAATAATAAATAATAAATAATAAATAATAAATAATAAATAATAAATAATAAATAATAAATAATAAATAATAAATAATAAATAATAAATAATAAATAATAAATAATAAATAATAAATAATAAATAATAAATAATAAATAATAAATAATAAATAATAAATAATAAATAATAAATAATAAATAATAAATAATAAATAATAAATAATAAATAATAAATAATAAATAATAAATAATAAATAATAAATAATAAATAATAAATAATAAATAATAAATAATAAATAATAAATAATAAATAATAAATAATAAATAATAAATAATAAATAATAAATAATAAATAATAAATAATAAATAATAAATAATAAATAATAAATAATAAATAATAAATAATAAATAATAAATAATAAATAATAAATAATAAATAATAAATAATAAATAATAAATAATAAATAATAAATAATAAATAATAAATAATAAATAATAAATAATAAATAATAAATAATAAATAATAAATAATAAATAATAAATAATAAATAATAAATAATAAATAATAAATAATAAATAATAAATAATAAATAATAAATAATAAATAATAAATAATAAATAATAAATAATAAATAATAAATAATAAATAATAAATAATAAATAATAAATAATAAATAATAAATAATAAATAATAAATAATAAATAATAAATAATAAATAATAAATAATAAATAATAAAAAATATTAAATCCGCAGCCAAAAAGAAACAAATTTGTCATAAAATTATAATTTCAACAATTTTCGAACAAAAATTATTTCAAAATGCTAGTCGCTAGTTGTTGACCATCAAACATAATTTAAAAAAAAGGTTTTAAAATTTCGGAAAAGAGTAGAGAATTGTGAATTCGAACTGGCGGCGGTGCTGAATTCAAAGTCAAATGAGATATGAATATATGTGTGTGTGTGTCTACTTCAGCAACAGTTTCAGGTATGCACTATGTTGCTTTTACATCAAAAAATACAAATTTTCTATTTAAAGTTGTTTTTTTTTTGTTTTTTTTTATATTCGCCTGCTTATTGTGCAATTTTTGCCTTTTTTATTTCTTTATTTATTTTTTTCCTACAAACAAAAGTTCATTGCTAACTGGTCAAGTCGCTGGGCTTTTGGGCTCGCTGTGTAATTGAGCCTCGATTCGACCGCTTGTTATCCGGTTGACTGTGGTTACTTGTGGTTGCTTAAGTCAATTTTGGCCTTAGCTCCTGCATTTTGCAACAACAACAATGACGGCAGCTTCATTCCAATATTGATTACCGCTCTACTGCCAACAATGTAGGTGGTAACATTGACCGCCCGTTGTTGCTACCAAATCCAAATGAACATTGTATTGCCGCCGCTTTTGTTATTGTTGTTGTGTTTGTGTTGCCAATGTGGTCGCTTGCTGCGTGTTGAATACCACAAAATCAACACAATTAAAACTAAAAACTGAAAAATTGTTTAATAATCTTTTTAACTTTTTTTCCCCGCTGATTCTTGCTGATAAGAATTTATTAATTCATTGCTGTGTTGCAGCGTTTGTTGCAAGCTGTTTGGCGTTGTTTCTTGTGTTGTGTTTCGAGCAATTTTTGACACCTTTAAAAGTGTTTTTTTCTTCTACCCGATTTGGTGTTGTTGCAAAATTTCTTGTTTGTCTTCTGGTCGGGTTGCGGGCTGCAGGTTGGTGCCCACATGGAAGCAGTGGAAAACATGAGTTTTTGGTGTGAGCTTACAAGACGCATATGGAAATTTGTTTGCTTCAGCTATATACACATATATGTATATCTAGATATGTATGTTAGTGTGTAAATGTGCCTTAACAGTTAATTAAATTTCTCAATTGTAGTGCCAGTGGCTATTTCTTATGCCGTGACCAACGCTATATAACCATGTTTATGTATATATAGCTATGCCACAAAATTCGCTTTTGCCTCACTTTGACAACGCTCTGCTCTGTGTCTTTTTCTTTTTCTTTGCTCTCCACCGTTATTTATGTCATTTATGTTACTTTACTGACTTTATCTAAGATTCGATATTTCTTCCCTCCTGTTTCAGCTTCCAAAATGTTGCACCAGCAAATGCAACAAATTAATGGCATGCAAGTGCATACCGCTTTGATATGATTTATCAATTACTCGCCACTGACATTTAATTTGTTTAAGTATTTTGTATTTTATTATTTTAGGATTATTTTTTTTTTTTTTTTGAATTTTTATTTTGCATTACTTGCATTGAATTTGTTGTAGAACACGCGCTGAAAAAATAGGTTAATTAAAATTTCAAACCTTTTGACCTGCAAATTGTATTACAGGCTTTATTTCATTTATTTTTGAATATTTTATTTTTATTTTTTTTTCTGTCGCAAGTCTGCGAGTGGGTGATGTGGGTGTACGGCACTGTGGCAAGCAGATTTAGTTCAGTAAAAATAAAATTTATTTGGTAGCAAGAAGCATTATGGGAATTAATGAAATTTATAATTGTAGTTTATAAGATTCAATTGAATGCAGATATGTCGGTGGTTATAAGTCAAAAACCATATGGTTGGTTGGTTGGTTGAAAGAAGGAGTTTGAGGTCCTGGCCACAAGCGGCCCCATCTAACCCACTGTGTAAGCTCATTGTGCCCACCTATGTAAGCCAATTAAGTTTTTGCAAAAATTTCGCTCGATTTTGAAAACTATTTTAGTTTCTCCCTACCATACGCGCCCAGCTCCGTGAGATTGGAATTTCTCAGGGGAGAAACCATATAGCACATAAAAATTTACATTAAGCCAATATACGTGTATATCTCTCACTTCAAAGGGAACTTACTAAAACTCAAAATATTCTAATTTAATTTCTTTTTCAAAAATAGTTTTAATAATCAGAAAAACACTTCTTTAATAATTTCAACCCTTTCTCCTAATACCACTTTCACGTCAATAGAGAAGCTTGGAATCACACGAAAATTTAATTGAACTAAAACAGTCACCTACATAAAACTTTGTTGTTGCTGCAATCGCAAAAATATTCTTCAAATTAGTTTTCGTCTAGTTTTGCTGGAATGATAGTCCTTTGCACAATAAAAATTCCTGTCACTCCATTAAAAATACGTGATTGACAAAGGAAGTATTGGATTTTAGTCGTCTCTGTACGATAGGCGTGCTTCACAGTGAGGAAGCCCACATGAAAACTTTCGGCCAGTTCACGAAGTCCAAAAATTTTCTAAAGGTTGGCAAAATTGCTGCTAAATTCAGATGCTAAGGCATTTAAAAAAAATAAACTAGGTCACTCTAAGAAGCTAAATCACACAACAATTTTGTGTCTGAAATTATAAGGACTGGACTTCTGGACTTCTGTAGAAGTTTTTAAATATATACCTGTTGATGTGCCAAAGAATAAGTTGATGGTTAGTAAAGCGCTACATGCTAAATTTGAAAAAAAAACTTAAAACCACAATCTCGTAAACCCCTAAGTTAATATGTGTCCTAGTACTGGTACCAGATTCAGAGGAAACATAAGTGGCACATTTATTGTTGCCCCTACTAAAGGAAGCATGAATATTCTGGAATCAATAAGTGAAGAAATTATGGTCGTACTGTCGATAAAAAGCCTACTGAGTTGTAGAAGAGTAAAGCTGGAATGAAATGAAGTCACATTTAAATACTAGGCTAGCGAGTATAGATATGAGAAATTGTTCTCGTCAAGGCCACATCTAAGGCATTTGAGACATTTGCAGTAAAAAAGAGTGAAAGAGAACTATCAGGGTGCTCTTGAGCTTAGTAAAAGGCGTTGGCATCCTAACTAGTTATTATCTGTCACTAAAATTGGACTATGAGTGGCCTAGTATTTAATGCAACCTAAATCAACCTTACATACTTAATGCAGAGAAGCGTGTGAAAAAGGTATCAGCAGTAAAAAGTTGATGTTTTGAAATGATTTCTGGTTGCAAATGTTAAGCGCATACTTTTCTATGATTTTCTGGCAGTCAGCATATCTAGAAATACTAGAAAAACTTCAGCCCCTCGACGACTAGGATCAGCGAAGCTCTTAAAACAGCGCCATCGACAGCATTTCACGCGAGGATTTATGCCTCAAATCAGTTGAGAATCAGAACTTCTGTGCACAAATGTGGTGAATAGACAAAGCTTTCTAGCCATAAGTTTCGGAAAACTTCTGAAAGCTACAATAGAGGCGGATGGGGCAAAATGTTCAGGATTGCAGACAAAGCTATCATATAATTGCAGTTGGCTCTAAAAACAACTAGGTAGTATGGGCTGCATAATAACTATAAACATTGCGGTAGGTATGATGCAGGGGGCAGGCTCACATAAAAGTAGATATCGGCTATAAAAGACACACCTCCGTGTAATATAAAGACAGATTTGGTTGTACATCCAAAGAGACAATCAAAGGATTGACGGGCAAAACGAAAATTCACATTTATGACGAAAAATCAGATGTGGTTATCGAAAATAATGAAATAGACGGTGGACTGGTTCTATAGGGAGTACTTTGTAAACAGGACGTCACTAAAAACTCACCAGTTGTGGTAAGGAAAGTAAGAAATCCTCAGGCTATTAGGCTGTGGCAATGAACAGAAGGCAAAATGACGAAAATTATGTACTAATCATGAAGCGTAAAAGGTTTCTACCTCCAACTTCAAGGACGACTCCAGTCTGTTAGTTGGGCTGTTAACAGAGCATTGGTTGTTGAAGTCTCGCGCCTCTAAATTGATTTCGGGCAAGGATAACAGGTAGTGTAGCAGTATGTAATATTCACATGTAGAATACCTAGTGACACTGTGGACGCAATATCGTCCAATTGAGGCTCTCCATTTCTAAAATAAAAGTTTTTTTTCAAAATTCTACAAACAATTCGTAATAGGTATATAATAGGCGCTTTGTAAGTTCTGAAGCGATTTTTGGCCGAGCTCCTCCTCTGATTTGTGGTCTGCGTCTTGCTGTTTTTCTAACAAAACAGTTTATACTAAGCCGCCTCCGAACGGCTGGTGGTTATTTATCAGCAGCTTTTATTTCATGTCATAAGAAAACAGTCAGAGGGCTTGATATTCCTTGCCGAGAGAAATTATTTTTCTATGATTTTAGCTAAAGGCAGACCAGCACTCGACCCCTTAAATGTTAGTATGCACTGCTAACCACTCGGCTGTTGTAGCCGCCACACATACGCCCTTTTAGGTAAAAATATTAAAGAGTGCAGTTCTACGTAATCACAACCCACCGCCTTAAATGGATCTTGAATTAACAATTTATACCATAATCTCATATTACGCTCTTATTGTCTTACCCCATTTTGGCATTGAAGCTAAGCTACACGCTTGAGCTTGGATTTTTATGAGGGCTTTAATTGACATTTGTTTGGTTAGATTAATCTTGTTAGTGACGCGTTTGTCAGCCGTTGGCCATTCTAGTAGTTAGTTAGACAATTGACGTAAGCACCACTAAAACGGTAAATTTAAAACAGACGCCGGCGCTTTGGTGCGTATTGCACCCTCTTTACTCACTAACCTTGTGTATGTATGTGGGTGTGTGTTACTTCGGTACATGTATATAAAATAAATATATTTATTTGATTTAGCACAAATGTTGCCTCCATTGCAGTATATAATTTTAACTTTATATTATTGTAGTTTCATTTACTTTTGTTGCTTCTGTTATTATTGCTGTTGCCACAAACGTACTCCAGTTTAGCGCATTTTGTTGACGCTATGACACTCCGGCATTGCCTTGACCTAATTGCCAGCTTGCAGAACACGCGCGATATAAATAGAAGTTAAAGAGAAAAAGGTATAAATAAAAAAAATGTCTTACGAATAACAACAAGAGCAAAAAGATCTCAAATTCGCAAAGGTACTGAAAACAATTCAGATCAGTGAAGTTCACTCCATGGCATGCCACATAGTTCCACAGTTCATTTGTTCAATGTTTATTTCTGGCGTTTATTTTTTTCTTAATTTTTTTTTTTTTGTTTTTTTGGTTTGTATTTTCTGGCGCAAAATATTCAAGTGTTGATTCATTTCCACTCGCGTGTTGGCGTCATCGTCGTCAATGCACAAATCAAATGTAAATTGCGGCCTTTAAGACTCTCTGTGCGAAATAAACATAAAAATAAATGGTTCACGAGTTGTTGTTGTTGTTTTTTTTGTTATTGCCATGCGTTGCCATGAACTCTTTGCTGTTTTCGTAGCACAAGAAAATATGCCAAGACACTATGGTTTAATTGTGCAATGATTAATGAACTTGTAGGCCATAAAAAATTTTGTATACACAAGGGCTACTATTTATTAGAAAATAATTCAACATTTCTGTGTAGTTGTTGTAAACAAAGAAATGCTATTGGAAAATATTTAAAAATAATCTAAAAAATAAAATAGGGTAAAAAAATGTATTTGAAGGTCAGAGCGGAAAATCGATTCGATTGATTTGATGAGCGTAAAAAGATATCAAAAATTACTTTTAAATTGGCAAAAAAAAATAATAAAAGTATTTTAATTTATATCAATATGAAAAATAAATAAATAAAATGCAGAAAAAATAATAATTTTTAAGCATTAAATAAATCACAGCAGCAAACGGTTGTTCAAGTTGGTGGCTTTGAAGTGATACTTAATTTATATATAATATAGAGTATGTTTCAAAATTAACGCAAGATTTCTATTTGCCACCATTTGTGTAGTAAAGTGTTGACAACTCTGAAAAACAAACTAATCAACAACTGAGAGTTTAGGCTTAGTAAAGTGAAGCGTTGGAGAATAGAATAATGTGTCTTAATTATTCAACAATAGTTCAAAAATAATCACAGCTTCGTGGCTCGAAAATTTCATACAGAATATAGTGGGAATAGTGTTTTAACTTCAACAACTGGGAAGAGATTATTTGAAAATTCTGGGAGACACGATCTACTCGAGACGCCAAATACACTGGTATTTCCAAAAAACTACTCGTTCAAATGATAATATCGAGGCCGTGCGTGAGAGTGTCGGTGACAATCCAGGAACCTCATTTCAGCGTCATGGGCAAGAATTACAAATTCCAAGAAACTCCCTCCTCACTAAAGATCTGTCGTCTGAATGGATGAAAACACTCCAGCTTTCAAAGTATTCGATGCAGTACCCGCTGGTGGAAGCAGAGGAAGAGGAAGACCTCCACTCCGTTGGACGGATCAGATGGAGAGCGACCTGGTTTCACTTGGTATTTCCAACTGACGCCAGACATCGGAAAGTAGAGAAGAATGACGCGCTGTAATTGATTCGGCTGTAATCGCATAAGCGGTGCCAACGCCAATAAAGAAGAAGAGGAAGTTATTTCATAAATAACCCTATGTGCTTTATGATTCAATAGAATAATTACAATTCAAAGACTGAAAACTTTGAATAATAAGAATGAATAACTGACGACGCAACTATTTAGATCCTAAGGAGATCTACTGGGATAGCACTGCCGCTCTCTTGGAATTAAACTTATCTACAATCCTTCAACTGATATTTGCCTTAACACTCTTACCAAGCTTGGCTCCTGTCTTTGTTCTGGTCATGGTAGAGCTCTTTGAGTACGCTGTCCTTTTTTTGGAACAACTAGTTTATTTGTGGCATTTCAGAAGGAGCATCGGACTTGTCTAGTTTTTTATTTTCTATATTCTCATTCATTTTGAGGCCCACTAGTATGGGGGAAAGAGATTTACCGACACATAACACCGTTTGCACAAGTAAGGCGGTTTATTACAAAGGGCACACCAGCTATCCCAAGCTCCAAAATGTTTCTCGGCTTAGTTCGCCTACCTTGGCAAGACATCATTTTTAGATGCTGTACTATTGAGCAGCAAGGAAAGCATAGCTTACCTTATCTTAATACCAGCTGACTGCTTCACAAATGCATAGTTTCCACAACCAAGACAACTGTGGTAAGTATTTTTAATCGGATCTTCATAGAGAATTCAGCGAGGAATCTTCTCAGGCGCTTTATGTCCGCTAAAGCGATTATCGGCGGTGGAAGACACCAATTTATGCTGTGCGTCTTTTTTAGCAAATAGAGGGACCTATATTTTTTTTAACTTATTAATTATTTACAAATATTAGAATGTTTTTTGTGTGTTTTTTGGATAAAAAAAAATTGTGGGTATATATTTTGAAATTTTCAGGTTAGAAAATCTTTGGAAGAATCTGAAACTGCACCGTTATGGAGTTTTAATTGCGAAAATGTTATGTAATTACTTTTTTTGATTTTTTTTTAGTTAATATTAATATTTATTTATAATATTTCTACTAGTTTTATTCCAAGCATAACTAATCGCCAACTTGGATTTTATGTTTTAATAAAATTAATTTTTTTCAGTTTTTTTTATTAATATTGATGATTTGTAATTTTGATTGAAAATCCATTACGACAAGTTTTTATTATTTTCTTTAATGGAATTTTTCATTGACCAGAAATTATAATTTTTTTTAATTTTATTTTGTTTTAATTATAATTTTTTTTTAAATAAATTACTTTTTTCACTTCACCATTCTGGTTTTGTGGATAATTTTTCAAATAACAAAATTTTTTAACCCTTTTTTTTAATGGAAAATCTTTTTGTGGTTTTTATGGGTACTAAACAATTGTTCTAAGTCCTCCAGTGTTTGCAAAAATTCAATAACTCAAATTTTTGTCAAAAAAACAAAATTTTTTCTTTAAAATTGTTTTAGGGCCGAAAAAATATTTAAGAAATGTTTGTTGTGCCTAAAAATATATAAACGCCAAAAGATCGGAATAAATTTTCGTTTAATCATGTCTCACATTTGCTAAAGCTGAAAATCTCTTGGGTCAAAAGCTAATCCCAAACCCAATTTTTTCATAAAAAAAAAAGAAAAAAAATATTATCAATAAATCATATTTTCATATTTTATTGCGCACCCAAAGCGAACTAAAATAATGCATTAAAACACAGTTAAATGCAAATGCAAAAGCGACTTGTATTAGTATCACACAGCAACACTACCAGCGCTATCTCACCACCAACAACTGCCAGCTGCCAACTGCCGATTGCCAACCAACCACCGACCGACCGACCGACCGACGACATTTTCATCTTAACTAATGATGTTTAGATTTTTATCTGTCATATGAAAATGTGAATATTTGCATAAAAATTTCGATATTTTATTTGATTCACAATAAAGATCTTCATGCCCCAACGGCTGTAAGTGTATAAAATATGTAGTAGTAATAAACTGTTAGTTGGTTTACAACAACAACAATAACTCCTACCAGCATGCTTTATAGCGTGTAGTATCTCTTATTGAGATTTAAATACACTATGCACATTGCAACTGATAAATCTGATGATCACTACTCGAGTACATACATGTATGTGATGTTGATAAATCACAGTTAATGCAGCAAATATGCAAATTTCTTTATTGACGCTGCTGTCGTAAGTGCTTTGCGGTAGTTAGTATGGAAATATATTTGCGATAAGCGTGAATGTTAAATAAAAGTGTTTATTAATAAATATTTATACAAAATAAAATTCAACTGTTTGATTTCTAAGTGGAAATTTTACATAATTGTATAAAATAGCGTTAAAAAAATATTTTATTTACTAATATTAAATTGGAAGCTCTGAGGGAGGCAAAAGGAACTTCTTTTAGGCACTTCTGCAGTAAGTTTGAGATCACAAAAGAGACCAACTCCAAACCCCATAGAATTTCTACAAAGGCGGAATGATTTTTAAACATCGTTCGGCAATAAAAACACAGAATGGTTATTAAAAATTCATCAATATGGGATTTTTTTCTACACAAAACAGCCTGGAAGTATCTACACACTCCTTCAAAACAATTTCTGAGACACGTTTAAATTTTAACTAGGTTCCGTTGGCTTTTAGATAAGTGCCGCTCGTATTTATTCCTAAGCATAGAGAGGCTACTCATACCACTATCATCTAACGAGAGTGCGTCACAAGTAATCCAACGACCAGCATACCATGCATAAGAAAAGGGCTAATCAACGTAAGTCGAGCTACACAAAGTAATTTAGATCATTAAAACGCCACTACATAATAAGGTCAGGTATCCCGTTACTTTCCTGGATGCCGTAAGGCCTGCACTGGAAGACTTAGGTGCGAGTACTCCATTGACGGGCACTCCTAAGAGTAGTGTACTCTCACGTTGAACGCAATTCCTACTGGAACTGAACGGGTGTGGCCTACTTCGACGACATAGCAAATTTCACAAACTTTATGCGATCTCCCTCAGGGCATCGCAAGATAACGCTGTTGCTTAACCGCCATGTACTCTACGCCAACTAAAACAAAATGCAAACTTTTTCTCTTCAACGGTGAATACCAAATTTGGTCAATTAATCTAAGGCAAAGATTTTTGAATTCGTCCTGGATAGCTGAGCTGAGCTGAACACAGCTTTTAACTCAGAGTTATAACAAAGGGTTTCAGTTCCTAAATCTGCCGCTGAATTATTGTATCAAGGTCTGTGTGTAAGATCAATACTCTTATATTCTGTAGCATCACGGTGGCCCACAATAATGAAGAAACCAAAACAGACCTTATTAGCAACTTTCTTTGGACAGTGCGGATATGTTTTAATGGTGTACTTATGACAACTCTAAACAAAGTTCTAAATGTACTGCAGCCGTAACCGAGGTACTGAAGAACATTTATATAAATGACATAAAAAAATCTATGCATGCACTGGTTGATCGTTCCAAACGTTGTGTTGAGTCAAATGGAACCTATTTTGAATAAATAATAACTTTCAAAGATAATATAATGTGTATTTTACTATTTTATATCCAAAAAGTTCGGTTATTTTTGGGACACCGTGTATGGTAGCCTACAGAAGGACTGGCGGCAGTTGGACCTGCAGGAATGATGAGGGGGAAGTAAACATTTTTTTTTCCCATTTTTGATTGTTCTTATGAATAATTTTTGGTGTGTGATAGAAAGCAGCAATCGAATAAAATGTATATTAAAGTGAATGGAGAAGGAGCAGTAGAGACGGAGCTATTCTTTTGGTTCAGTTCATCTATTTTGTTCTAACTGAGCCAATAATCATATGACGATATGCAGTCCTACCTACTTATTTAACTACAGAAATTGAGTTTGCTTTGACAGAGCTCTGGAAATTGATGAACTAAAAAATAAACACTAAAATATATACCAAAGAATTAAAAATAAAATATAAATTACTAATTTCAAAATATAAAAACTAAAACTTAAAATATCAAATATGAAATCTAAAATACTAAATATAAAATTTTAAAAATTATTTTGATATAGTAAAAAGTAATCCAATTTTCCATCAAATTAAATGATTTATTTATCATAGTGAGAATGATCAAAATTATGTCAATTATGCAATTATGGTCATTAATTTTCGGCGATTTTGAAGTTAATTTCATCAAAATCGATTTTCATAGTCTTTTTAGAGGTCAATTCCTCACCAGCCAAATCATTCGCCCCAGACAGAAATAATCACCAATAATCACTTGGTTCGAGGTCCGAACTTTATGGTTACGAATAACTTTCGATGCGTGTGGTCTGGCGTTGTCCTGATGAAACACAATTTCTCTCCTGTTAGCGACATTTTCGATAACTGGTCTTCAACCATGAATCATCTCGTACATCGAAATTACCGGAACAAAGTCGATGAAACCAAAATTGTGCATGATTGACTGTTAATGTATCAGAGCTAAGAGCACTACTCACATTTTCAGTTGCTTAACTTGCATTTTCGCCTTTGCCGAAGAGAAATTGTAGAATAAAGCATATTTTCTCTTTGATGGTTCCCATCTTTGACAATCGCTCAAACACTACTGAGTTAAGTAACGAACATTTCTCTCATATTTTCTTTCTAAAGCCGCCTAGCGTAGAGTTGAGTTGAGTTGATGCGGTTGCTGGTCGCTACAAGCGCACTTAGGCCAAAAGGCTTACTGTGATACCGCTGAGGCTCCTGCCTTCACCTTCTCAAATAATCGAACCATTTCGTGTGCCTTTTAAAGGCAGCGAGATTTCCAATATTCACTGAGGCTACCTCGAAGAAATGTCATCCAGCGTAATCCAATCGCATTTATTGAACGCGAGATACTGATCACATAAACCATCTATTGCAAAAAATGGATAGCATTTTACTAGATATTATATAGTTATATTACATATATAAAAAAAAAAATTATTAAAAAATAATAATTGTAAAAAATAAATATTCTAAAAAAAATGCTGCTAACACAAAATCTTTTTATTTCTTTTTTATTTTCACACTAATTGAATTTACTTATAAAAAATTATTTATTTACACCAGACATTCACTTAAGCTTTTAGTATTCACTTGAGTGTTATCATAAATAATCAGCTAAAGTACACACATTATTTTTAAGTCACCACATTACAGTGTCATTTGCAATTAAATAGCTCACAATCAATGTTGGAGCAATAAATTTCGAAAACTAATTGATAACATTTAATTTGATATTTTATTGGTGATTTTATGAAATTCTTTTAAGTTGCTGCACTTTGATTGAGTGCGAAAATAATTTTAAATATATGTAAATGCAAAATTATAAAAAAAAATTGAAAATAATAATAACAAGAAAATATGTGCAGCATCCATCTCTAAGTGTTCTAAACAAGCCATGGCAACATATTTCATACATATATACCATATGAATATATATCAAATATTTATTCATAGGGTCAATTGTGTGGGAACTTAAAGACTTAAGCGACAAACTCGCCATGAGTGCACTCATTATCTATCTCTTCAAAGCAATTTCATTCTTATTTATTTATTTATTTATGTATTTATGTATATATGTATGGTATGTGTGTGTATGTATGTATGTACAACGGCATGTGTATATGTATGTATGTACAACGGCATGTGTGTTGATGCTATTGACGCTGCGAAATTAAAGCAAATTTATAAATTCCTGCATTACTATCAATTGTAAATAATTGCCTGTTGTCCGTTGATTGCTAGAACAATTTGCAATTGTTTACTGTTGCAAATACAACAACAACAACAGCAACAAAAGCAATTGCAAAATGCATGTAGGACACTTAACACCAGCAACGTTAATAAAAATTGCTTTGCGATTATGCATTTGTGTGAGGATTATGAATGGCATGTGTGGTGTTGCGAAGGGCATTGTTGCTTTTAAGTGCTCAATTTTTTTTTTTTTTTTTGTTTTTTGCAATATTTATTTATGTTTGTAATTCCATGCGCAACACCCGCTCAAGCTTGGCAGGCAGGCCGATGCTTGGCGTAGACAAACAAATGAAAAGCGTTGTCAAATGCCGCTTTTTGTGCCTTAGATTACCGCTAAGTGATTGCCTGTCGTTGTTGCTGCCGCTGCAGCATTGACAATAACAACAACAACAACGACAACAACAATCACAACAGTACTTGATTGCGAACAGCGGCAGCATAAAATAACAATTTATATACAACGAGCTGTAACGGTGACAATGTGTCACATGCTGTCATGTCAAAAAAGTACTTGCTTTTTTCACTTTTTCCTCACTTCTCCGCTGCACTTCAACTCACCTCACTTCACCACACTGTACGCTGTACTTTATTCCATTTTACTCCACTTTAATGCATTTTAGTGCACTTTTTCCAAAGGTGGAAGGTGGCAGGTTTTTCCATTACCGCTACGTATGTACTCGTATGTACCCATTTTAGACGTTTTTGCGCACATTTTCCGCGTCGTGCCGCCCTGCCGAACTTGCTGCTCAACTCAACCGCTGACCACGACGGACGACGCTGGTGACAAGTCTAACTGTAACAAAGCGCTGTGTTATCGCCTCGGCGCGCGCTTTCGGCGACAAAAACTATTGTCGATTGACGGCCAACGGCTGCTGTTACCACTGCTGTTGCAGTTGGTGTTGTTATTGTTGCTGCTGCTGCTGCTACTGCTGTTAAAATTGTATCATTCCTTGATTGTTGCCTTTTTGCTCGTGGATTTTATGGCATTTTTTTTTTTCTTTCTTTTTATCTCTCACAGCAATTCTCGCTTTGACACTTCAACATTGTTGTAGGCAGCAACATATCTGGTGCAACGTGCTTGTGGCTGGTGTCTCTTGCCACACTGGTTCCCGCTGACTAATACTCGAAAAATGATTTGATACAACAATTGACAAATTGTTGAAATGAGTGCAAAGATATGTTGGTCACATATCAATGTTGCAATGTGGCAAAAAAAAAATGCTCTTTATGTGTGTGTATGTATAAATAAATATGCATACATTTAAAGCGAAATAGTGTAAATAAAATATATACATTTTGTGTAAATTTTTCAGATGCCTCAGCATATGGCACGCAGAAATAACATTTTAGAAATACTTCTCGCAACAACAAAAACAACAACAAGCAACAAAACTTACAACAACTTGGATGGTAAAAACAATTTGTCCGCCTGCTTTGGCACTTGCAGCCAGGAAAGGCAATTAGTCGCGCCGCACACGTACGTACATATCTACAAATGTATGTGCATATCTGTCTCTCCTAAGCGCGCGTCTGAATGCGCAAATTATCTGTTTAACTTTGTTGTTTAATTTTTAAATTTTTTTAAATTTTTTCTTAGTTCTTATCAATCGACAAATCAGCAGCCGCTCTTGATATGTTTTTTTTTAGCGAAGCTATGTATGGCAGAACCTAGCATTGCTTTATATAGTTGTTGTTGGAACATTGTTGCTGACTACTACACAGCAGTGCACAGTGTTTTCATGTTCACTAAAAGATGAGTAAAAAATTAATAATGAAATGAAAAAATATATATATTTTGAGCTTTTTAACTGCTGCCTTTAAAACCAAAAGGAAAATTTACTCTTTTAGTTTCATTAATTTTCGCTATTTTCTTATTTTTCACTTTACAAATGCCTTTGTTAGAATTCTCGTAATTTTTCACATTCGGCACGCGAAACCGTTAATATCAACGTTGCCCGGCCGACACTTTTTCTCTCTGCTGCGCATGCCATTCATAAGAGCTCTGCTTTTGGCCTTATAAACAGACAACAACTTATTTAAAGCCAATACGCAGGGAGTTGAAATGTTATCCCACAGTTCCCTTGTGGCTTACACTACTTCACTACATTCATTATTCCAGCAGAATCACGAGAGGAGACTATCAATTTGATAACGTGTACTCTCACAGAGAGCAAGAGTGCAAGTTTGTTGAAACCTGATTGGTTCTTCGTAAAGAGAACAACGTTATTTGCTGCACAAAGACCAGCCTGATGTTGAAATCTCTGAAAACGATTTTAACTTTGGCAAGAACCAGCGATCTTTCCACACACCCAAAACGTGTATCCTTGGTCACATCGTCCATCACTTTTAGTAGAGTATGCCCAAAAAAGAGAGTAACAAAGTATTCTTCTCAGCATAAATCCAACCCCAAATTAGTGCCGCTCTATATGAGCACTGTAAGAAATGTCATCATAACTAATCCTTCCCTATCTTTCATTCATTGTATCTCTTGGACGGCGCTGATATCAATTTTAATAGCAACTGATGAACAAATCTGTAGCTGTTTAGTGTAAGAGGCAAGTGTAACCGCGACTTTCCGCGATCGGTTTCGGGTTCAGGACAGTCCGAACTGTTTCTGGTTTTTGGTCACCGGTCACCGGTCCGATTTCCCTCAGACGCGCCCTTCGGTCGGTTGGAGGGAGGTGGGTAACGCTGGGTACGTCAAAAAAAAATGCTATTTAAGAAATCAGCACGCCTGTCGACAACACCTCTTTTCCAATTCAAGCACCGGCCTTCGGTCAAAAAAAAAAAACAAATATTTATTTAACCGTGATACGTAAGAAGCTTGAAATGACGTCCCTAAGTTCGTTAATACGGAGTTGGGGGCGCGTGCTATCAGAGAAAGGAAACTCACGTCGAGTAGAAAACTGATCGACTGTTTGTTGCGATGGCAACTTTTGAATGTCGAAAAGGGTGAGTGCGAATTTTGAGGGCAAAATGTTAATGGTTCAAGGCGACGTTAGACCTCTGAAAATACGCACATCTAAAGCATTCCAAACAATTCGATATAATAAGAGCCACATCGAGGACAAGCATTCTTCAGGCCTTAGCGAAGGCGATAATCCTCATCCTATTTAGAGAGGTCTCGTCGTTGAAATTGCTGATATCTTCCAACATTGAAATCGAAAGCCAGACTAACGAATTTCACACGGATCTATGCTCTACATTTTCTTGTGCAGCCCTCCCTGTTAGTGTAAGCCTCAATGGTTTCGAAGACTTCCAAAAGGTGGGCGGAGAGTTCACAACCAATATTTTAACTGTAGTCCCTTTTAAAAAATTTTTATTTTAAATTTTAATCCAGATGGCAACAATAACAATATCCTTCTGATGGCATTTTTGCTCATTTTTTACAGCCGTTTGATCCGTTTGTGAAGCAAATAATATTTTTGCTCAACCACTTGAGCCCACTGTGCACTCTTAAATACCCATATGTAAATATACAACATTTTATGTGCAAGTATTTGTGCATGCTTTTAATTCAAAACGCACTTGCCTATTTTTTTTTTTCTTATTCACTTATTATAATTTTTTTGCTCTTCATTTATTATTTCTCTCTGAACATTCACTTTTCTGTTATACCTCTTTTTCCTATATGTACATATTATAATTATGGTTATTCCAAATGTTACTGTTGTTTTTGTTACAATTTTTTTGCTGCCACACAATTCTCGCCGTACTTTTCGAGTAAAAACGCGCGTGCGTGCTGTCGATAGTGATCTGCTGGTAAAATGATTTATATCCCGGTGCAATTAAGTCGCTTTGATGTACACAGTAAGGAAAGAAGTTATAAGCATGAAAATAAATACGCATAGTTAGAGGAGATAAAGGGTGTTTTATGGGGAATTTTTGAAAAAATAAAAATTAAAAAAATTGACGTTTTCATGTTTCTCTCAATACATAATATTCATTTAGAATTTTAACAGAAAATTAATATTTCTATTTTTTATCAACTTAAGCAACTATACAGATTTATAAATTTATTAAATTTTTAAAGCGATAAATATTTAATATAGTTTTTGCTTCTCTTATTTTATTCAAGTTCCTAATACAAATACCTTTACCCAAAGTAGTATTGATAACACAAATTGTATCACCCTGTGTATGTATCTTTTGCTAATTTCCTATGGCACGTTGTTTTATTATCTCTGTCATCGATACACCTAAATCATCCAATTAAGATGTTAAGCGCTGTCACAATTGCAAACCGTTAGAAACAAACACAAAGCATAAGCAAAAACAAACATAGCAAGTAATTAATAAAAAATTCCATACGCACATTGAATTTCATATAGACGCTGCCCAAGTGATTTAGAAATAAAAGAGCTTGAAACCAAGGCATATTATATAATAATATTTATGAAAATTTTTAAATTTTCAGTATTTAAAACTAAAATATCTATTCTGTATTTTTTCTTATATATGTACAATATTTACAATTTATTTTTTGAGAAAATAATCTTTAACAGAATTTTCATAACCAAAAGCTATTTACTTAATTTTATGTCCAATCATTACTTATTACAATAATTCCATATATAATTTGTGTGTGTTTTATGTTTCCTTTTGTTTTTTTGTTTGTTTCTTTTTTTTATTAATCCAAACCATAAAATCTCCATGTTTTTTACAGCTGGTGTTGCACACGTACGCGCATTTTTCTCTTACACAACCCACGCAGATTCGTCAAATTACGTTCTTCCTTCGTATTGAAGGTCTTCAATCAAACCCACGCCAGCAGACAGTTGATTGGATGAGCGAAAATTATAAATTAAGTCATAAAATTGACATAAAAGTTTTCTGTTGAAATAAAAACTATTTATATATTCAAAATTTTTTCTGTGTTCTAAGTGATTTTGAATCAAGTGAAAAATAGAATAAAATAAAATGAAATAAAATAAAAAAATAAAATAAAATAAATTAATAAAAACATTACGTTTATAATGAAATCAAATAAAATAAAATAACTTTAAAATAATTAAACTTAGTTAATGAAATAATATTAAAATTAATTAAATTAAATAGATAAAAATAAAATGAAATTAAATAAAATACTCTTAACTATATTAAAATAAAACAAAATTAATTAAAATAAATATGAAATAAAAAAGTAAAATAAAAAAACAAAATTAGTCAAAGAAAAAATTAAATAAAATATTTTCAAATGAAAAAATATAAATTATCTTATATATTTATTATACTTTTTTTAAATATTTCGTTTATTTATATATTAATTTGCTATTTATTTATTTATTCATATATTTATTTATTTTCTTATTTATTTATTTACTTAATTATTTATTTATTCATTATTTATTTATTTATTTATTTATTTATTTATTTATTTATTTATTTATTTATTTATTTATTTATTTATTTATTTATTTATTTATTTATTTATTTATTTATTATTTATTTATTTATTTATCTTCTTTTTATTTACTTTCTATTTATTTCTCATTTTTATTTTTACTTATTTATTTATTTATTTTAATTATTCGCTTATTCATTTATTAATTTATTAGTTTTTTATATTTATTTATTATTTTGTTTTTTCTTACATTATATTTAATTTCTTAAATTTTATTTTAATTTTTTTTTGTTAAAATAGTCGCCTTTCATAGAAGAGCGTGTGACATTTAAGTAGGTTATAAAGATAGTTACAGAAAATGTGAACATTTCCTTTTCGCACAATCTCTGAACTCTTGGGAAGTAGTTAGAAATTAAGCAAAAAAAACAATATTTCTAAAAATCTTAATCAGTAACATGTGCAAGGCCAAAATCATAATACATGTCATAGTGTATTGTACGTGTGTATATATGAAATGTTTTACAAGCATAGAAACAATCAAACAAACACTATTATATACCTATACCTATATGTGTACATTTTAGTCTTTAGAATGATTCATTCATAAATTTTACTTAGCCATTCACACGTACCTCAACGCTCCAGCACGTACATTTATGAGGAAACAGGCTCAGCAGCAACCCAAGCATCTAAGGCATCTAACTCTAAGCTAACTAACTAACTGATAACTGACATGCTGACTTACTGAGTGACTGAGTGACTGAGCGACTGCTTACCTGCTTGTCTGCCTGCCGAGTGTGAAGCTTGTTTGTCCAGGCGGTGCTCCAACAAACTATTCATAACTCATTCATACGCCTGTCAGCACCTTAAAACGCTACACGATGAGCCGCCGCGTAAGACAGAGCGGAGTAGAGCAAAAACTATTTTTCCACTTTCAGAGAATCTCAACTTCGTAATAAGCTATCAAATAACAAGCAGAATGTTGTACAAATGTATGGCGAAAGAGGAAGTTACAAGGGAGATATATATAAATATGTTACATTTATGTCGTATTGTATGTGTGTGTTTGTAAAAAATCATCATTATTGCATTCCCGCCATTGTTGAATTGCACTATTGCACTCTTGTGCACCTCACGTGCCGCATTCTACTCCTTGATGATACACACACACACACAAACTCTCACACATATAGACTCGTACACTTGCCATCAGTGCTCGAGTACACAATCCATTTGCCACCTCTTTGCACGTTTCGGCGCAAAGTAAAAAAAAAACACAAAAACAAAATTATCAAAGCGCAAGATTCTAACAAATTCTTCCGCTTTCACCCGTTCACACAAACACGCACACACATACCTATAGATATTATAATACACTTACTCACTCGGCCAGTCAGTCAGTCAACTTTAAGTGCTGTCAGCAGTCAACTCGGTAATCGGTTGAGTTTTTTATTATTGTTGTTTTTTTATTTGTTGCTTATTCTTTACACTCATCTCACAGATGGCTACACGCTGATCTGGTGTTTATTTATGAGTGTTAGATGTCGTGGCATGTGCATCAGTGAGGTTGTTATAAATTTCCTTTTCTGGTTTTTGCAGGCAAAAAAAAATGGGTTTTCATTGAAATTATGAGCACGTAGAGGACTTACACAAAATAGCAATTAATATAATGAGATTTTTTCGTCTTCCTGATTTTATGTAATTCTTTTCTGTGAGTGTGGTTGGGTTGTTGATGATTTTTAGGAATTTTTAACTGACACAAACAATTGGGATTAGTAGAGTAGGTGTTGTGGGTGAAGCTTAACTAGAAAGAAAGATTGTAATATTTAGTTTATATATACATACATATAAATCTCATTTCTTTGTAGCAAGTACGTAGAAATATCGACTAGCCTTTGCCTACCATCAGTAATAAAATTAATTTTTTCTTAAAATTTTTTTTTTCAATAATCAAAACAAAAGCGAAAAAAATTGTATAGTCCAAAAAAACTCCAAGTATTGAATTTAAAGACTGTGCCTGATTTTACTTCAAAGAACTGTCAGGATTTTCAGAGAAAGCTTTAAATTTATTATGACTGCAGGATGGTTGAGAGAGGGCAGACAGTCACGGTGGTATCACAAAGGGTCCTCCAAAGATTTATATATATTATATACATTTCCTGTCGATGAGCGCCACAATTATGAAATTTAACTTAATTTTTATTTAAATAAATTTTCTATAATTTTAGCATGTTGGTCGGACACGCACGCCTCGCTTGGTGGTTCCAAAATTTTTCAAGGTGTACCTATCTCCCATTAAACCAATTTTACAGATTGCTGCCGGGTTATTACAGAATCTAAAAAGTCAGAAGTTCACTTTCGATTGGCAAATATTAGTAAAATCTTTTTAAAATATTATTTTGGCAACAATTCAGCTAATACTGGATGAACTCTTTGGGGTGTGTAATTTTGAAAAGTCCTTCTAACTTTCCATCCAAAAAATTGTCAAACGTACAGCTCATGGGAGATAGTAAGACCTTGGATATTACTTAATGTTTCTGGTGTTTTTGTGTAGAAAAAATTATTTTTATTATTATCTTCATACTTTTTTTAAGGTCACCATATACAGAGCTGTAAAACTTTTTACTCGAGCCTCTTTAATACGACGGCAGCCGTTTATATTTCACGATTAGAGAACAAAAACCAATATTTATTAATCATCGAAAATCACTTTATTGTTTTCAAAATATTCTTCATTAAGATTTATATACTTATTTATATACTTGTGTCACTCTGATTGAGGCCTCCAAAAACTTCTAAACGCAACACCCACCGCTTCGCGTGTCGCAAAAATTTTGATCTCTCACTTTATTTTCTACGTACGAGAGTACAAAGAAGTCGTTAGGTACCAGGACAATACTATACGGTGGATGGCTATTCAAATCGATGTTTTGAGTGCTCAAAAATTCAGCAGTTTCAGAGAAAGCTTATATTGCCGTGATGAAGTGTGATAAGTGTTCGGTTGTTGGCTTTCCCGATTTCTTTAAAGGTAACTCGCAAAGAAACGGTTGTGTACCACTCTTAATATACTATTCTAAATTGTTCTAGTGCAGGACTGTTGGAACCTGAATGTGTTACATAAGTCTTTTCGAAAGCCTACTTTGTGAGAGACTAAAGTCAATCGCCAATGAATTGATTAGACCTTATCGGTATGCTTCAGAATTACCACAGACCAGAAGGTTTCTGACAAGTACCTCCGTTCTTTCGTTTTTAGCGTAAGCTGAACTTGACACCCCTGAGGTGCCCACTGAAAGTGTAACTCTGTACTAAATTTTGGCATTTGACAGCATCGTGGCTTCACCAACTAATGCACCACACTATTGTTGTTATTGTTGTATTTATTTGTTTGTTTGAAAATTTTCCTCACTCTGTGTAGCTATCATACTTCTGAAAGTTAATCGGTTTGATGGGGTTCATTGTGATATCAGTGAGTGGTTAAGTCTAGGGTTGACATACGCGGTTATCAGGCAATACGTATAGAGTCCATCAGCTTAAAGACAGAGTCACTCACTCACCTACCACAGTCACACGAGCTTACTGGTCATAGAAAAGGAAAGTACTATCAGCCTATTAAGGGCACGAGGACAGTCATGGTATACCCCACCAGCTAATTCCACAGAGTTTCACCGAGTATCTGGGGTAGAATAACACAACTATCAGCATATCTTTGCGAAGGAGGCTTCGGTCGTTATGGCCAAAAAGTCAGTTAAACCTACAAGGGACGAGGACACCCAAATCGTAAAAAAAATAAAAATTTTTTCTAGAAAATTAAAAAAAAAAATTAAATTAAAATTGAAATAAACCTAATTATCCCTAGTTTCTATAAACTAATTAAAATTTAATTTATTTATGTATACGTGTGAATTGAATTTTTTTCATTTGATAAAAACAAACCCTGTGTGCCTTGCTTCCTTGTTCATTTCGCTTCTTTTTATGTGATTTCAAAACGTGTAATTCTCTTTATCTACAAATTGATCGCTATATTTTCACAAATCTCTGCGCTGACGTAAAAATATGCAACCGTAAAGCAATTGTACACCACAAAGAAAATCTTGATTAAATAAATTTTACTTTTTTTCACCGAAAAAATTTCACACAAACACCTACAGTTGAGGGGGAAAATTTGTGATTTGCCGCATATAATCATAATTTAAGAAAAGTAAAAAGTTTCAAACAAAGACAATATGCAATTGTTTCAATTCCCAAAGCGCGCGGCGCAAATGACCGCAAAAGTGCTACAAGTGAAGAAAAGAAAAACACAACAACAGCAAAACATAATCAAAGCAAAGGCTAGAAAGGCAGTTGCTGCTGTTGGCTGCTAAAATTCAATTGTGATTGCTCCTTATGAGTGCGAGCGCAAACCGTTGATAAAGCCACCAAAGGCTGTTAAGTAGAAATACTATCGCCACCTACTACAACAGCAACAACAAGTACAGTAACTACGTGTATGTATGTACTCGTATATATATTGATACGGCTTAAGCACCAATGTAAGACGCTGAAATTTTTGGTTCAATTTCTCAGGTGTAAAAATTGAAATGTTGCACTCAACATATATTACAATCTAGCGGGTGAAACAATATGCTTTTGTCAGCATTTCGGTCAGACAACAAGAAATAAAAAGCAAAGTGAAATACAATAATCGCCACCAATGCCACCAAATGTAAGCGACGCTCCGCTACCAATGAAGGCGGCCCGACCTGGTCATTTCGTGTGGATTGTTCAACAAAGCGTCTTGATGGCTGCAATTCAGGTGCTTCTAGCATTACAGAATAACAACAAAAACAAATGCCTGTAACAATAATAGCACAGTCACTTGCAACATAATCGCCACCGCCTGGCGGTGGTCTGCAGCGCTATCAGTGTAAATCAATACAAGCGCAAGTGCAACTCCGGCTTAAGCTTAGCTAATAAAAAGCAACAAAATGTTTATAGTTTTGTTACTGATTATTCACCTACATACACGTATATACCAATATATATACATTAGGGTGATATAAAGAATAAATATAAATATATGTAAATGTGTAATCTAAGTCATGTCGAACCCCTTGGAGTGTAATGGGGTGTAGTCGAGCTTCTGGGCGTGCTGTTACAGTTGCGAGGCTATGCTCAGTTTCTACTCTTGCGTCCACGTCGCGCAACCTGGAAACGTGAGCAACCTTTGTGTAAGATGCGGTAACCAACCCGGGTGGAAAATTGTGTCACGGCTAATTAGAGAGGAAGCTTCAGTGGAGCCACTCCGACTTACTCGGTTTAAGGGTCCGTTGAAGTCTAATTACAGCGTCTGTTCACCAGATGGAACTGTGCGGCTGCGAGCGGGCGTCGGTCTTGAAGCAAGCGGCTCGCTATGTAAATGTGTTGCCCGCTGGGTTTGGGACCCGCCACGTCGAAACCTGTTCCAATGGAAAAATTAGCAGCGCCTCGGATAAGATACCCCCTTTCTGTTGACGACCCCTGCAAACTAATTAAGGATCACGATTAAGGCATGCACCTGGAATCTCCGGTGCCTTAATTGGGAAGGTGCGGCTGCCCAGCTGGTTGATCGTAAGAATAAAGGATGACATTACCGCCGTGCAAAAAGTGCAATGAACGGGACATGGATGAAAGCGAGTAGGTTCTTGTGACATTTGCTACAGCGGCCAAATAAACGGAGTCGAGGTCTTCCAACGGAGGGTACTGTATCGAAAACTTTAAAAGCTGGAGTGCTTTCATCCATCTGGGCAACATGGCTTAGACAGCGTAGCTGTTGACTCTCCATTCGCTGAACTATGTTCGCAAAACCTTTCTCTCGAAGATTCCTAGGTACGCCTCATAGGATGTCGACATGCCATGCCTTCGCATCATATAACAGGACGAGCTACTTGCTTCAAGACTGACAAATGCTCGCAGTCGCACCTCAGGTAAATAGATGCTGCAATTAGACTTCAGCGATCCCTAAACCGAATATGCCGTGGCACAAGACAATACATCTTGCACAAGGGTTGCTCACGTTTCCAGGGTGCGCGATGTGTCAAAGATGGGAACCAGCAAAGAAAAAAATACGCAATATACAGCAACTTCGCTTCGACCAACGCGAAAGGCAAGTCAGACAGCTAAAAATGTGAACAGGGTTTATGGTTTCGTCGATATCGCTCCAATAATTTTGATGTAAGATGGTCCGTGTGAACCGAAATGTCGATAAAATATTGAAAGTCTCCAAGTTTTGCGTACTGTTTTGATAGCTACTTCAAAAGGACTGGATAAACAAGAATCTCGTGGTACTCATGATGAGTTAACGAAAAAAGCCCTCATGAACCGAGTTTCCACCCGCAAATCGCTGCTAAATAGTTGCAAAATCAGGCCATTTCTGAAGCGGATAGTGACTGATGATGAAAAGTGAACCGCAAACCGCAACATTAAACAAAAACGGTGGTGATCGGAGGGCAATGAGTCGGCACAAATGGTCTCCAAGCCAGTATTGACGGCCAGGAAGGTTTTGCTGTGTGTTTTGTGGGATTGGCAAGAAATCATTCACTATGAGCTGCTTCCCTACGTCCGATCTGTTAATTCGGATATTTCCTGTCAGTAATCGGTCCATCTGAAGGAAGAAATCGCTTAAAACTACCCAGACTTTACCAAGAGGAAATGTATTTGTATTTCATCAGGACAATGTTAAGCCACACACAGTGATAAGAGCTAGCCAGAAGTTTCGAGATCTTGGTTAAAAGGTTGTTATAAATCCGACTATAGTCCCGACTACTCATCTATTGATTTCCATCTGTTCCTGTCTATGTCGATTGTCCCAATTTTTTGCCAATAGAGACCAGGGTTTCTGTGCGAGAGGTATAATGGCATTACTCTCAAAATGGCAAAACATAATGTATATGAATCAGTTTCGCAACAGATAATAGAGTTAGTTTTCTTTTCTCCCACTTTGGGTTTTGCTGTAAGAAATACCGAAAAATTCGTCGAATTGTTCGACCACCCTAATGTGAATGCATACCTGTATAACAATTTTATTTATTTCCCTCTTGAGAGTTTTCTTATTTGCCACAACTTTCACAAGACACCAAAAAAAATACAAACCATTGCTGCAACAGCACCTTGTAGCGGATAAGAAAATATGTCTTTGCTGTCGCCACAAAATAGCAATAGAAACCAAAACTGAAAAAAGAGTAGCAAAAGCAAAGTAATCAGGAGATAAATAGAAAATCACCTAGAGCATTTTTATTTTTGTCTAACGGTTTACAATGTTGTAAAAGAAAAAACAACAATAAAAACTTGAAAGGAAATGTAAATCTCTGCAAAGGCAAAGCAAATGTTGCACAATCTCAACCGCAATTGATGCCACCGAAAATACAACTGAAAATACAAGACTTTGGTGGTCTCTCTACTCCACGTATTCGTCGTACACTTTTGTGCATTTACAACTGCACATCCTTGTAGGTTTACAATAATACAACAATAGTCAATATGCTCCTGGCTGCCTCAGGGGCTTCATTCCGAGCCATTGTTTTATTTGCATGTCTCTGTTAGTTATTTCATAGGAAAATCTTTCAATAAAATTTTTTTTTGTGTTTTGTACAAACAAAATCTATATCTACATATAATATGTATATAGACAAGTGAATGGTAGCAACAACGACTACCATGAGTGTGATAATAATCAGCAAAAATTTTAGTGCTTTCAGCTTTTTGACTTTCGGAAGATTACTTTTCCTCGGGCTAATGGTGTTTTTTTTTCTACAATAATTCTTCTCTCTGTCTAGAGTCTGAGTAAGTATTATTAATTACTCAAACCAGTTTATTGTATTATCTTCAGAGACGAGTGTTAGGTTTGTTTTCGAAAGCTCCTCAATCTCCAAAGCTCAATGATTTGAAAGAGCAAAGTAATTAACAAGGTTGCCATCTGTTTAAAAAATGTATGTAAAAATTTTTGAATTAAACAAATTTTGCGGAGAAAGCTTTAAAGAAAAAGATTTAAAATGGTTTCCAACTAAAGGAATAATATTTATTTTTTAAGTATTTTAGGAGGGTTGCCAAATGTTTGAAATTTTCAATAAAAATAATAATTAAGTTGAATGATGCATTATATTATTTTCAGACGAAATTTATGTAAATGGTTTTACCACTGAAACCAGAGAATTTTTTTTAGTAGGGTTGCCAGCTTTTTTGAATAAATGTTACATACATTAAAAGCTTTTAAATCGAAAATCCTTTATGGTAAAAATGTACCTACCTAATAAAACTTCTATCCGAAGTAGACCACAATAGAGCTGTGTTTTTTTTAGTAATTTTAATAGGGTTACCAACTACTTAAAAATTTCATTTCAATAAATTCAATAAGTTAAACTCTAAATTACTTTTGAATTTGCATATGAAATTCATAAAAGTAAGCTGACACATGAAAACATACTTAGAGCGGGTTGCCATTTGTTTGAATTTTTTATTAAATTTATTTAAAAAATAAAAATAATTTAAATTGTATTAAGCAGCGTGTGGTAGAAATACTTTTTTGTCAGAATTGGCAAGTCTTAGATTTTTGTTCGATTTAAAATATTTTTGTATAGAGTTGCCAACTATTTTAGTTTTAAAATTGAATTTAATTAATAAAGGTATATATAATATAATATCAACACAAATAGACTATAGCGACTTGCACCTCAAATACAATATTTTTAGCCATTGTTTGAATTTTTTATTCAATTTAATATAAAAAGTTATTAAAAATACCAATTTAAATAAATCTCAAAAGTGCTGTTGAAAATATTTTTAATTAGAATTGCTATATATTTAATTCCAATAATATAAGTAGATTACAGAAGCTTAAGACTTAAATATTTTTGAGCCGTGTTGCCGTATGTATGCAAAAAAAATTTCTTTGCATGGTTGCATTTGCCTGAAGCTCTTATCTGATGCAGTTTGAATTAAAATAATGTCTACCACAATAGATTTAAAAAGGGTTTCACGCAGATATTTTTGAGAAGGGTTTGCTCCCAGGTAAAATATGTATAAAGTGTTTTCAGCAGAGATGCCACTTGGCTGCGTTAAAAAGTGCATGTAAGAAATATTTTTCAACAGAGTTTCCAACTTTTAAAAAATTTCATAATATAACAACATTTGCTCGTATAAATTTTACATTATGCAAAAATAATAATACTCCTACCTTACAGGGGAAAAGAATGTTAGTGTTGGCCTTGCGAGACCATATAAGCTTTTCCAACAATGTTGCGCTCTGATATCCCACCTTCCATTCATCAGCTTCATTCCACACTACAACTTCCAAAGGTTAAATTCTTGTAATGTTTCTATTGTAGCCATCTCACAGCAAACAGAGGAGTACAATTCTTTGAATATGCAATCAAAATAGAATATATTTATTTATTAGGAAAATCTGAAAATTAAAAGGTCTCATTTGTGATTAAAAAATAAATTAAGCAAATCCCCACATTTCATACCAACGATCCACTCCCAATAGCATTGTCTTGTCAGCATTTTACTACGCGCCAAAAATAAATAAATACCTTCTAATAAGTAAACTAACTGTCATTGCGAAACAAAAGACTTCAGTAACGAACCTCATTTGCACAATTAAATACCAACAACAGTTATTTCCTTACATTACGTTACCTGGCATACCAGCCACATGTTGCATGCTTATCAAACGTACATTGACACTGTCAAAGCACATACGTACGCACACACATTTATTAATATATATGTAAAAGTGCTACATTTGCCACATGCCACATGCCACACTGGATATGTAGCACTTAAAAGGCAACCTAAAACTTGTCACATTAACACATGCAACCAAATTACAACCGATCACACGTTGTACAACAACAAAAGCGACAACTAATTTAATATTTTTTTTTTTTTTTTGTTTTCTGAACCTCCGCCTGCGGCAAGTGAAGTTTCGAATATTTGAAATTGGATTTGCTGTTAGAGTTGAGGCCGAGAGTTGTTACTGTTGGTGTTCGCTAGCTAACGGCGACCCGAGTGAGTGTTTGACTGGTGTTTTTGCCCATTTTTGGTAGTGTCGCGCAAAAGAAAAAACTACAAGCCAATGTGCCTAATTGTGTTGCCATAACGCGCATAAAAACAACATAATATCAACATGAGAACAACAAAAACAATAACAAAAAAACAATCAACTGATAGGCAAAGCGAATAGTAAAAGTTAACATTTTTGTATTAGTCAAAATATGTAGCCACAAATACGCACAAGACCTACATGAAAGTAAGTTGTAGTAACGGTAAAAATGTCGACAATTTGAAAATTCATGAAAAGAAAAAGTTAATATAACAACTGCTGGGGGCTAAAAAAAAATTAAATACACACATATGTATTAAATATGAATAAAAGGTGCACATATATAAATTCTTTTATAAAATATAAAATATAAAATATAAAATATAAAATATAAAATATAAAATATAAAATATAAAATATAAAATATAAAATATAAAATATAAAATATAAAATATAAAATATAAAATATAAAATATAAAATATAAAATATAAAATATAAAATATAAAATATAAAATATAAAATATAAAATATAAAATATAAAATATAAAATATAAAATATAAAATATAAAATATAAAATATAAAATATAAAATATAAAATATAAAATATAAAATATAAAATATAAAATATAAAATATAAAATATAAAATATAAAATATAAAATATAAAATATAAAATATAAAATATAAAATATAAAATATAAAATATAAAATATACAATATAAAATATAAAATATAAAATATAAAATATAAAATATAAAATATAAAATATAAAATATAAAATATAAAATATAAAATATAAAATATAAAATATAAAATATAAAATATAAAATATAAAATATAAAATATAAAATATAAAATATAAAATATAAAATATAAAATATAAAATATAAAATATAAAATATAAAATATAAAATATAAAATATAAAATATAAAATATAAAATATAAAATATAAAATATAAAATATAAAATATAAAATATAAAATATAAAATATAAAATATAAAATATAAAATATAAAATATAAAATATAAAATATAAAATATAAAATATAAAATATAAAATATAAAATATAAAATATAAAATATAAAATATAAAATATAAAATATAAAATATAAAATATAAAATATAAAATATAAAATATAAAATATAAAATATAAAATATAAAATATAAAATATAAAATATAAAATATAAAATATAAAATATAAAATATAAAATATAAAATATAAAATATAAAATATAAAATATAAAATATAAAATATAAAATATAAAATATAAAATATAAAATATAAAATATAAAATATAAAATATAAAATATAAAATATAAAATATAAAATATAAAATATAAAATATAAAATATAAAATATAAAATATAAAATATAAAATATAAAATATAAAATATAAAATATAAAATATAAAATATAAAATATAAAATATAAAATATAAAATATAAAATATAAAATATAAAATATAAAATATAAAATATAAAATATAAAATATAAAATATAAAATATAAAATATAAAATATAAAATATAAAATATAAAATATAAAATATAAAATATAAAATATAAAATATAAAATATAAAATATAAAATATAAAATATAAAATATAAAATATAAAATATAAAATATAAAATATAAAATATAAAATATAAAATATAAAATATAAAATATAAAATATAAAATATAAAATATAAAATATAAAATATAAAATATAAAATATAAAATATAAAATATAAAATATAAAATAATAAGGACTAAAAATTTTTATTTTTTTTTTTTATAGCATTAAACTTTATAATATTAATTGTCTTTTCTATTATATTTTACTTGTAAAAATTTACGTTACGCATACGCCCTGCTATATGAAAATACCAGTTTTTTTCTAAATAATTACTTTAAATATTTACTGTATGGCTTAAAAATAAAGTAGACCTATTAGAATTATTGAGGGCATTTAATAGATTTTTTTTCCTTAATAATATATTGTATGTATAGTCATTTATGTAAATGTAAATTTAATATAACTTTTATTAGAAAAACCAAAGAAAAAATTAAAGTTTCACATCACTTTTTATAAGAAAATTGTTAAGTTTTTCTATATTTTTAAATTATCTTTCAATCTACAGAAAATATTTTCAACACCCTAATGATTGAAAACTGACGTGTTTTTGCCCATATTAAGTCCACCTCTTTGATCAGCTGTTTTTAATCGCGTTACATTGTATTGACAACAAACTCAAAGAAGGCTTAAATTTACCATTGCATTAACCCGAACTGCTAAATAGTGTGAATTAATGTTAAGTGACAATTACCACCACCGCCAACAACAAAAACAGCAACGTGAAAAAACACTCAACGCTTTAAGACACCAGTCGCCAAATGGTTGTTAAGAAAGCAAAAAAACAGCTAAGCAATAACTATATGGTGCGACATTTTTTATGGCTCTACTTACAAGTAGCTAAGTAGTTTTTTGCCTACAAAACAGACATGCTGTGTATAGAAAACAAAACTAAGAGCTAAAAAAACAAATCTCTCTGTACAAACTGTAGCAAATTTAGTATACCTTAGGCAGTTTATTACCTCACACACACAATCTTACAGGTGTGCACACATATTATATTAATATAAAAACAGTTTGGTTTACTCTCCGGCACTCTTGTAATGGGTGTGTTTTTCGTCAAGACAATTACTATTGACTTTTTATGTAACTTCTATGTCCATACTTATTATTTACATACAAACGCACATACACATATGAACACTTCAACTACAATACTTGTCGACTGAGTGATAGATTGAAAATTCAGAAGAGTTGCACTCTAAACCGACATATATGTATGTATTTATGTATATGTATGCCGCTGTATGCATCTGGTGCTACTGCTTAGTTTCGTTGCTTGTGTTGTATGTTTTGCTGCCGACACTTGTTTGCGGTTTTTGGTAGCCGATAAATTACGAATTTCTATTTGTGTTTTAATCAAATTAAAGTCGTGCGGATATCAATTTCCATTTTTTTTATTTTTTATTTTTTTTTTATATATTATTTCTTAGCTGGTGAAAGGCGACAATAGATGGTAAATGACAAAAGCAAAAAATAAAAATAAAAAAACAAATATACAGAGTAGGGTAGATAAGATAATGTTGGTTTCCTTGGATCAAGGTGCCTGAAAGGCAGGATAAATTAAGCTTGAAAATTGACGAAACACTAACTGGAAAAGTTCTCTGTTGGCATTGCATTTTCACTACTCTGGGTATTATCTAAAGATTGACTGTATTCAATTCTAGATGACCAGTTGAGGCTGATTACATTCAGCGCCATAGAACACAACCTATGAACAGCAGCGCTCGAAAGAATGTCATTCCCAGAGAGTCCATCCAACATCTTTATAAATCTTCTGCCTGTGAATGGCGAACACGAAGTCAAATCACCACTCGCATCATACGAACAACTCCTGCTGCCTCGTTATACCCGTGTAATACTGGCACAATTAATAAGTGGTTACTAGGTAGACTCAACTCTAATCTATATGCTGCATGTAATGAGTCCCCATATGACATAGGTCGCCCCTTTGCGTGCTCAGTAAAGCCTACCAATCCTCTAGCCGCTATCCGTCGAAACAGCTCCTTTCCTATAGCTTACGTCAGGGGACCACAAAGACAATTTTGCTAGCTACTACGCGTTGTTGTGCAACTCGCTCTAACAACAGCAACAACAATTATTTAAGCTTAAGATGAGTAGGATGACAAACATTCTTTAAAAAAAAATGTAGGGCTCTTTTTTGCTCTAAGTAAATGCCAGCCTGCCTCACAGAAGCCACATTAGCTTCTTTAATATTTTCTGCTTCCACCTGAAGATACTGCAGAGGTCTGGAACAGACATAAGCCTCCCCGCTTCTCTGTCATGCTTCGACCTATCCATGAAGAAATTAGAGACTCTAGTGACTCGAGAATAAACTCTTCATTCTCCTCCAAAAAATATATGTGTAATTTGCGCTTTGTAACCGCTGAACCGCTGCTGAAATAAAATAGGTTAAGGAGAAACATAAGGCATCTATAATAATATCACACGCAGAAAGCACAAAATAATCACAATTTTTTTTATTTTTTACATTAAAGAAATTTATTTATTGAATCTGCTTAATTTAGAATCCGAATAACTAATCAATTACTGCTTTAGTCCATTAAGGGGTAAAGCCACTCTAAGATAGATGTGTAAGGATTCGAGCCGTTAAGTAGAGCAATTAACAGATAGAAGCTTTCTAGACCCTGAAGTAGAGGCTACGGAATGCATCCATATTGGCATACCCAGTTTGCGGTAATACTTTTATTTTGGATACTGAAAAAAGCAATTATGGAAAAGGAGGCATGTTGTCGCAGTTAGATATTGAAAGGAAAAGATTATAGCAGAACGATTGGGGAACCGAAGAAAAAACTCTCTTCGAATGCATCAATTGTTTTCACAAATATCTATATGAGAAGCGATTCCGCGCTTGAACAGATCTTTCAACACTCAGATGGCTCAAAAATCCAGAAGGACTGCTAGCAGGGGAGAATGAAGGATTGCGAAACTACAATTTCTTCATCAAGCATCGAAGAGAAAACGCCCACAAAAGTGCTGATACCATAGCTCATCTACAATGCTGCTTAGAAGGGAAACTTTCCGCCGAAGCTGAGCTCGAAGAGGAAATAATAGACATTCGGATAACGAGAACAGAGAAGCTAACGACTAGAAATAAACACATATGGCCGATGAAAGAATAAATAGCATAGTTAGTCATAGTTCTACGAAACCAAATTTTTCACTGCTAAAGAACTCTAATCTAGAAGCTATGACCATTTGGGCGAAACTAGCTTCAGCGGTTATAAGCGCCTATTATTTATAAATACATACAAATTAGGTGTAGTAAAAAGAAATCCATATTTTTCTAATAGGGATTGTCGAAAATGTCTATAAAATAATGGAGATTGTTGGGTCCGACCATCATGTTGGCACTGTTTCGATTGCCCAAGAGCTAAAGGTTACACAAAGAACCCTTTGGAACTATTTGAATAAGGCTGGATACGAAAAGCTAAAATGAAAGCCTTCAATTTCATGCAAAAATAATGGATTTCTTTGCCTGTAATAGCGCTCTCCTACTCCATACTATAATATTTTTTTCTGTGCTCATCTTTGTAGTTTTCCAATGCTGGATTACGGTTATCCAAATTTTTGTAAAATGTATTTTTTTCATAGTTGCACTGACTTCTTCAACACTTGCCGTACATTTTGTAATTTTTATTTTTTTTTTTTAAATGCCATTTTTCCACTTGTCGTGTTTTTATATAATTTAACATTATTTCAACGCGCAAACATTAATGTAAAATCTAGATTGGTTTTAATTTTAGTTAAACACACACATACAAACACACAAGCACATACCGACACTATAAGACGCCGCGTGCCACAGCACTCCCCTTTACAGACACACAATGCTACAAAATGCTAGCTTTTCGCTAATTATTGCGCTTTCTTGTTTTTTTTTTGTCCTTGTTGTATTTATTATGTCAGCACACAAATCGATTACCGTTTTGATGCCAAAAAATTTAAAATTTTATATAAATTCAAACAAATGTAACATTGCATGCCTACAATCAGCAACAGCCGAAACAAAAAGTAAGCAAAGTAAAAAAATACAAATAAAATAAAAATAAAAAATAAATAATATCAAAAAAATTAAAAAAAAAATAATAAAAAATAAAAGAAATATATAATTTTAAAGCAGAAATAGCATTTTTATTTTTTATTTAATTCTTCTTATATACATTTGTAGTAACATATACATATTGTATTTACAGTGAATACATTTTCATATTTTTATTTTTAATTTTCCTGCAATGCGATTAAAATTTTCTATTATTTCTGTTAATTTATGGCATTTTCGGCGCGGTTTGCAATATTATTGCCAGCGATTGAACCGTGCAACCGATCAAACGCCGCCATTAAACCAGCCTACAACAGGCGATTGACTAAGCAGCAACTATACATGTTGCACTGTCGATTATTTTCACACATACTCAACACACAAGTATTTATATACGAGTATGTACGTATGTATATATCCATAAGCATATTCATGTATGTTGCAAGTTGTTGTCGGTTTTATTGTTGTGATTTATTGCTAATGAAAGTAATTAGCTTAAATTTTCAAAATATCAGTTGCACGTTTCGGGCGTACAACAAGGGGCAACTTCAACTGCAATTGCAACAACAACAACAATAACAAGCGTGCAGCATGTGCATGCATGAAATTAGCCAAAGACAAGTCAGACAAGCAGACAAACAGTGCTGCCACTTGGCCTATGAGATGTGTCGGCAGACACTGCACACTCACACCATCACAGTTACATACATAGGTACATACAATTATGAAATATTATTGTTATTTTTTCATGTGTTGCCATTATTGTTATTAGTTCATGATTTAAGTGACAGGAAATATATTAAAATGCTAACATTTCTGTCTGTCTTTTCGAATATTTCTTTTTCCATATTTTTTTCCTGTTTTGCGCAATATTTGCCGGTTGTCTGTCCACCTCACTCTGTGCTCTGTTTGCCACTATGTCTGTGAGACAGGTGTCATTCGACCTTTGCTTTGACTCTTTTGCCTCATGTTGCACACACACACACATACACACACACAAACTTTTCGTTTCAATTTCAAACCGAATTGGTTTTGCTTTATTGCCCAGTGGGCGCCAAATATGGCGCACGAGGTGTCACGAACTCGGTAATATGATGCATGTTTTCTCGTCAAGACTTGTGTGGATAATGTAAGGTCGGTAGGTGTTTTGCAAATATTGTTACACACACACATACATATATCTGCATTTTTTTCGAAATGCTTTTAAAATTATGTAGGTTTCTGTTAAAGGAGATAACATTGCTCTGAGTGCTTTTCATTTGCAGCACGTAAAGTATTTATTTTCTTGAAGGAGGTGCACTGTCTGCTAATGATGATGGCGGCGTATAAATAATTGTTAGTAAAAGGTAATAATAAAAGACTATATTAATGTATTTAGTTGCCCCAAAAGAAACCGGCGATTTTTTAAAAGAAAGTAAATACATTTTTTTAAATTCTATAAATGAACTTTAATCAATTATGTAATTTCCACTTTGTTGGATGACCTTCGCCATCTTTCCGGCAACATCATCATTCCACGCTCATGGAACTTCCGGCCTTTATCTGCAAAAAACTGAACCAAGTGCGATTTTACAGCCTCGTCATTTTCGAAAGTTTTACCCTTTAATGATTTCTGCAAAGATCCAAACTATAGTCTGACGGTACAAGGTCAGAGCTATAGGGTGGATGCATCAACAGCTCCCAGCCAAGCTCTCTCAGTTTTTGGCGAGTGACCAAAGATAAGTGCGGTTTGGCATTGTCCTGGTGGAATATGATATCATTACGATTGACCAATTCTGGCCGCTTCTCGTTGATGGATGTATTCAATTTATCCTGTTGTTCACAGTAGACATCCGATTTAATCGTTTGGTTTCTTGGAAGCAGCTCAAAATATACCACACCCTTCGAGACCCACCAAACTGACATCACAATCTTCTTCTTTTGGTGAATATCAGCCTTTGAAGTGGCTTGTGGCGCTTTATCATGCTTGGACTATGATCGTATTCAATTGACGTTATTGTAAACAATCCCTTTTTCACCTCTAGTTATGATTCGCTTCAAAAACGTGCGTTTAAGGCGCATATCACAAGCATTGAATTGTTAAATGAATTTCTTTCAACTCATGTGGTACCCAAATATCAGGTTTTTTATCAGTCCAAGACGTCGTATATGATTATAAACAGTTGATTTTGGTAAACTTAACTTCTCTCCAATCTCACGTTCAGTTACATGACGATTCGATTCTATTAAAGCCTTGATATCGTCATCATAAACTTCACTTGGCCGACTTGAACGTGGGTTATCTTTGAGTGCAAAATCTCCCGAACGGAATTAGACAACCTAACTTCGACGCTGTGTTTCCTTTAAGGTCTTATCACCATACAAATTATGCACCTTTTTCCATAAAATTACTACACGAAGATGCAACGGCTGCATTCCGATTTCAAAATCAAAATATTTTTATTGAGATTGAGGTAAATAATTTGGTTACTAGAGTATGGTTGAGGCTGCGTCGTCAAGTAAAAGAAGCAACACATTTTTATTGCAGCTACATAGACTCTAAAATTTGGCTCGTTTTCCACATCCGCATGACAATCGAACGTTCACTATCTTACCACATTATGTATGTTCATTAGAATCTGTATTCTGATATTTTTTTGGCTATTTCCTCTAGCAGTTGCCTCATTGAAATCAGCGAATGACCTCCTTGCAATCTTCAATGCTTAAGCATTAGTCTCGCCAAGATATGGTAATAAAAACCAATTTCAACAAAAGCTAAGATGAAGCTCTAAGCATTTCTAAGCTACATAGTCTAGGTGCACTTTCTACCTTTTTAATCTTCACCTCAATTTTTTAAGGCAGTAAAAAAAATCTAGGTGACCGTAGTAACCTAACCACTTGGCTACTACAGCTGCCTGTATTTTATTTCGTATTTCGTACTTACATTCAAATGGCAGGTTTCAAGTTCTGATCCCGGCTACTTCCAAAATTATGGAAATTTAATATTTCTAATTGCGGTCGCCCCTTGGCAGGAAATGTCTAGCCATCCGAATATATTTTTGACATGAAAACTAAAACTCCTTATGAAAATCCATCGGCTGTTTTGAGCGATTTAGAATGAACATTTGTTAGAAAAACATCAAAAGACGCACATCACAAAGTGAAACTGAAGCTCGGCTGGAAATCGACCCATATGAGGTGCGATTGTTCTCGAATCGACACGAAATTGTTAATCGCATTTGAAGGGTATAGGGTTGTATATATCCGGTATTCAGGTCTCTTTACCTGATGTGAGGAGATTAGTCAGTTGACGGTATTTTAGGCCAAAACTCGATTTGCTTGGGCAACCATTCTGAGGATTTCGAGTGAAGTGAACCCTCGTATTCGTCATTGAGTACTTTAAGAGGCTTTTTTGGTGTCATCTTCGGAGCAAGGTGGTAGCCTATTGTTGCTATCTTTGAAAATCTGGAGTGCCCCTTGCGAATATAATTCATCCAACCTGATATGAGAGCGGCCTTTATTATAAAATTATTTATCTCTATCCAGACCAGCACAATGATCAAGATGCTGAACAAAAGTATTGTTAGAAGTGATCGTTCGGGTTGGGATCAACTATCCTATTCTGTCCTTATGTGCAACTCTGTACCGTTGAGTTCTGGTCTAGAGTGTGAGATCTTTATTAAGTACAGTTCCAGTCGCAGATGTCTAATTTTGGAGGTGAGGCATTTTGCTTTAGTTTCCAGAGAAGTCATCTGAGATGAATTCCAACTGTATGAGTATAGACTGTTTAGTGGGAGATTATAAGAACTTTGGGTAGTTCATTTTGGGCTGCGGCCATCCAACGTGGCGCAGTTTCGAATTTCCAGTATCCGAGTGTTGAAGATGGGGAATGGGTGTGTAATATTTGCACTTTTCCATAGATGGAGTTTTAGGCTATTAAGCTTATGAAACTCTTGCGGCCTGTGGTAAGTATATTTAGATACCTTATATTGATCAAGAAGCTTTTGTATTCGAGAAGATTTTTGGAAATCCTGAACTACCGGTGTACAAGTATGAAATGTCGGTTCGAACATATAGATGTCTCGCAAACGTAAATATTTATCGATTGTCATAAAACTTTGACCTTGTGAAGTGTCAACCTTGACTGTCGAACCACCATAGTTTTGCGCGAATCGAGCGTCATTATCGTTTACTCTCAGTGCAGTCAACATGTCGAGTTTCGTGCCGAATAAAGAGCAAACGCGGACAGAGTTAATTTTCTGTTTTCATTTGAAGAAAACAGCTGCGGAATCGCACCGAATGCTTGTTGAAGCCTTTGGCGAACAAGTACCAACTGTGAAAACGTGTGAACGGTGGTTTCAACGCTTCAAAAGTGGTGATTTTGACGTCGACGACAAAGAGCACGGAAAACCACCAAAAAGGTTCGAAGACGCCGAACTGCAAGCATTATTGGATGAAGACGATGCTCAAACGCAAATACGGCAAGCTACCAACAACAATTGATCAATTTGAACCGTGCGCTTCAGAGAAAACGACCGGAATATCAAAAAAGACAACACAAGGTCATTTTTCTCCATGACAACGCTTCATCACATACGGCAAGAGCGGTTCGCGACACGTTGGAAACACTCAATTGGGAAGTGCTTCCGCATGCGGCTTACTCACCAGACCTGGCCCCATCCGATTACCACCTATTCGCTTCGATGGGACACGCACTCGCTGAGCAGCGCTTCGATTCTTACGAAAGTGTGAAAAAATGGCTCGATGAATGGTTCGCCGCAAAAGACGATGAGTTCTACTGGCGTGGAATCCACAAATTGCCCGAGAGATGGGAAAAATGTGTAGCTAGCGACGGCAAATACTTTGAATAAATGATTTTTTCTTTTTCCACAAAATTTAACGTGTTTTTTGATTTTAAAAAAACGACATTTCATACTTGTACACCATTAGAGCTCTTATTCGAATTATTTTCCCTTTGTGCGAGAAAAGAACTTTTGCTGTTGGTATTGGCCAAACAATTCGTACAATGTTTATTATCTTGGGCCCTGGAGGCTGTACATAATCCATATTTTCAATTGAAAGTATGAGGCGGTAAACAAAGTAGATGTTGAACTTTTCACATTGGTAAAGCACGCACATCCAAGAGAATTTCCTTTAAACAAAATATATTTATAGCCAATGTCTAATGAAGACATTTTTGAAACTGTATTGTAACTCCCTGATTCCACTAGGTATTCATTTGTAGAATGTGAGATGAGTACTGAAGTTGTTAACTGAAGTATAGAATAGTATTTTTTTAATCAAGTTCATTAATTTTAAAGCCCAATTATTTCAATTCCCCCAAATCAATTACAACTTAAATTACTTTTTTGCCTTATGCTAAAACACCAAGCGCCAATCAACCCAATGGAGCGGTGCCAAATCAGTAGCAAGCGGTAAATAAGACCTTGTTGCATTTATGAGTACCTCACTGTACTCCTGCTTCTAACGGTAAATACCACCTTGCCCCCAAAAGGGGGCATTTGTTATATCTAGTTTGGTAATTTGAATGCTTCTAACCTATCGATCAATCTAAACTGTGGCAGCATTCAATGCGCCATTTTTCCATACTCATACTCGTACATACATATCTATAAACACATAATTTAATATATTATTATTCAACCATAAAAAGAGATAATCATTTGCATACATTTTTACCACTTTAAATATCTACATAACTACACTTACACGTATATATGCATGTATAAGTATAAAGGCAAATATGGCTGCAATGTAGCGCACATATGCAAATGAGCTGTGGAAATGCTCATGGGCATGCAAATGAAAATGGTTGTATGTACGTGTACATATGTATGATAGTTAGAGCGCGCAATAAATCTAAAACAGGAGGCGTTTCTAAGTGATTTAAAAAGCATTTATATTTTATAAGTTCAATTTGATTTTTTTTTTCTATGTCATAAAATATAAAAATATATTTAGAATAATAAATTAATTTATTTTAGAATCCAGCGCTGCTTTTTTTAAAAAAATTGTGTTCTTTGAAACCCGTCATGCAAAAGAACAATAAGTTGGTTATAGAGTTACAAGGAAAGTACCAATAAAAATAAGCAAGTTGAGTTGAACTCACTCAAAATATACCCAACATGAGTTAGTATAAAACGGATTAGTGAGAGACACATCAATGCTGATGGGTTTGAAGGTGATCATGTACACAACTCCTTGCAAGTGGTGAAAGTTGTCAACTGATTTACTAATGGGTTAGGTCAAAAATATTTTTTTCGATTGCCTTCTCTCAAAATTTTCACTTTAGACTAAACTTGGCATCCTCTGGATAGTCAATAAATATTCTTTTGAAATCAAGTCAATTAAAGAAAGTTGAGCCGCCTCTGCATATCGCGCTTTGTAGAATACGAACGCTTCGCATAAATAAAGAACTCTATATCAGAGTGAATGCTAAGCTATTACAGTGCCCTCATCATACCGTCCTGTTGGATAAGCTTGGAATTTTATTAATGACATTTGGCTTGTCCATGCTGATTTGGTCCCCACTAGTAGCCGTTACTCTTACTCGAAACGTGTAGTCACTATGGGATCTCATGGTTAGCTGTGAAATCATGGGAAAACAGGGAGGCCCCCACCCTTATGAGGTAAGATACTCAGAGCCAGATCCAGTACAAACAACAGGAGTCTTCTCAACTGTACCTACACCATCAACTGAATGACGACGAGACCAGAACGAACTACGTGATCTGTCAGAGTTTTAACGGGACGGAGACAGTCGTGACATTAGCCTGACAGCCATTTCTGCAAAGTGTTACGAAAGAGTCAAGAACATAAGATAAAGAGAGAGTCCGTGGACGAAAAAGATCAAGCCAAATGGGGACAGTTCAACATACTTAATTTGTGCCTCACAAGTGAGGTATACAGTGCCACCACGTGAAGGGAAAGCAGGGGATTGGTAGAGAGAGGTGGAAACGTATTACTTCCGTAGATCAGTCATCGAGTTGCACAACACTACCCTTTATGACACCAACATCATTTTGTTTTTAAAGGAGGGGGTTCCATTTAAAGATGTGTACAGTGAATCAGACAGTGTAAAAATCAGCTTGAGTTAAAGCGATACTGAGCGAGCGTCACTGAAAGAGCAACCCCATACACTAAAACTATTTTGAACCTGACTTTTATACTAGTACTAAACAAGATCTCACAGGATACAGAGAAAAAAATCTAAGGAATCCAAGAATTTCTTTACAGTTGGACGAAATCTGGTACTAACCTTGACCCTTCGATATAGTAACTCTTTTACCTTTTTGTTTCATAAATGTATTTCTGTTTGACATACATAAGGAGGTTAAAAAAATTCAAAAAAAAAAGTTAGCCAAGTGCAATTCACCTTGCATAAATCAAAAACCACACTTCTTTACGAACCACCCTCCTCCACAAAACTAAATACATGCACACGCACATGTATACGAATGTGTATGTATGTAAGCGCCATTTGCTCTAATTTCAACACCTAATTTTAATATATTCAATTCATTTAAATTACAAGCGTAGATAACGCTATCCAGCTGCGCTTATGGCTTTCATCATTTCATATTCAGAATTTATGTACGCCTTCATTACATTGCAGCAGCATTGAAGTAAAAAATAAAAATAAATAAACTTCCAAATGGCTGTAAGTATGCACATGTGTATGCGTTCAAACTAATCAACAATAACTGACTAACCAATCAGCAGCAACTAAACAATAACAACCACCCAACATTTTGCCCAACCACCCCGCGATAGTAGCACTGACGGCAAACAAATATACAGATATGCACTTGTTATACTTGAATATATTTATAAACATACATAAATAAGTATTATTGTAGGCAAATACCCTGTAGGCAAGTAAAGTAGTAACCTGAATTGGAACTTTCGGTACTAGTTGTTAATTACACCTCTTGCCATATAATCTGTTGATGCTTATTCTGTCAGTTTTTTGATAGAAATATATGAGTCGCAAACTAATTCAAAAGGAACCAAATAGTGCAAATGTAGTACTTATGTTCTTCTAAGAAGTAGCAATTAGCATATTTCGGGAAAAAATATATTGTACGAGTTCTACTCCGAGTTGGAAATGATCAGATTTCGGTCAGAAATATAATATAGAAAATCTTATACGAGATAAAAATAAACCAAAAAATACTAAAAATGCAGAAATTGGAGGATAAAATGGAGCTGTTGAGACAAGCTAGCGATGTGTAGAATAAAACTCGTGGACAGGTTTGTCCATTCATGGCATTCTTTGGAAACGTCATTACCCCGTAACGGGTCTTCATGCTTATAAAATTCAGTTAGTATAAGAACTCAAGCTGACCGATTATCAACGACCTTGTGTTTCTGCTGATTGGGTCCTTGAAATGCATGAAAATGATCCCGAAATTTAATCGCAAAATTATCTTTACTCATGAGGTCCATTTCCACCTCGATGACTACGTCGTAAACCTCTGGTTGTGATTTCTGGTTAATTCCAAAAATTTAAAAGGAAAGGTGTTTAATAGCAACGAGGAGATAACTAATGCGGTTAATGCTGAAGACTGTTTTCAGAAGTGGATCTATAGGCTTAAGAAATGCATTGAAATCAATGGTGATTATATAGAGATGATAAAAAAGGACAAAGATTAAGAATAAATACAATAAGTTTTTTTTTTGTTTTTTTCTGGTCAACTTACCGAACGTATATCACAAAAATACTGTAGTTAGAGATGGCGTTATTGTCCATAGGACTAGTGTTACGTGTCGCATCATTTCATACTATACGGCGCTGAAAACGAGTTTATTCGCGCTAAAAGTTTGTCTTTGACAGTTTTTCGATAGATTGGCTCAGTACGTTGTGAGCGCTCGTCAAAGATGGACACCAGCAAAGAGAAAATTCGCTAAATTTTACGATTTTTCTTCGATCAAGGCGAAAAAGCAGCCAAAGCGGCTGAAAAAATTAATTTAGTTTATGGGCCCGATACTGGAAACGAACGTGTAGCACAAAAGTGGTTTACTAGGTTCCGTTCCGGTAATTTCGATGTCAAAGATGCACCACGCGTCGGGAGGCCTGTCGTCGAAAATTGCGATAAAATCATGGAAATAGTGGAAACAGACCATCACGTCAGCACTTATTATACGAGGAACTAAAGATAAGCCCGAAAACCGTTTGGTACCATTTGCATTAAAAAAAAAACCGAACGAACTTTTTACTTTATCTAATAAAAAATGTTAATTAATATTTTTCGCACAAGTCTGACTTCAAGTGGAAAATACAAATAACAAACTAGTATTTTTTCTAACCAGTTGAATACATTGCTACCCTACAGGGCTTGAGTGTATGTAGGTATGTATTGTAGATATATATGTATAGAGTCATTCAATTGTTGGCGTAATTAGTGTTTGCGGTTATTGGTGCATGTTCAATGCTTTCATTGCCTCCATTAAGTTGGTTAATTATATTGTTTTTATGTACGAGTATATGAGTATGCATGGCGGAAAGACGAAGATAACGAAACAGAAACAGCAATAAAAAGCAACAACAATAATAATTTCCGACCACAATAGTTGAAGTATTGTAGTAAAAAATAATATAAAAAAAACTCAACAATAATGTCTACAATAAAATCAGCATGTGCAACAATAACTATTCCAATAGCAACAAAAACAATAACAACATGAATATTTGCCGCATTTTGATTGCACATGCGCAACAACTGTGCAAATGGTGGCTGTTTAACATATCGATTTCACGTTTTTAGTTTTTTTCCCCCACATTTTATTGTTGAGTTTTGCTTTGTTTTTCGCCAATTGCCATTTTAATATTTTTTTTTTTATTTTTTTTATTTTTGTTTTTTTTTTTTTTTGCCATCTTACCAACACACAATGCAAACTAATTTAATGCTTTCAATTATGAATTGCAAATTGTAAATTGCTTTTGCAAATGGTGTTCACAATTTGCATATTTCACTTGCTGCTTACACAAATAACTACTCATACATACATACCTATATACATACATACATACATATGTTTAGATAAGACAATCAGCTTTTGGTACATGCATATAAATATACTTTTCTTATTAAAATATAAACATATATGATCTATATTTATAGTGCTTTGTTGAAATTTTTAGTGAAATTAATTAATAAATAAATCCGCCCATTTAATGGTGTGCAAATGGTCGCATGGCTTTAGGACTTACTAAAAACTTGATTAAGGAACTCGATCAATATCCGTTAAGTCAAGGCAAAGCTGAAATAAAGTATGGTATATATTGAACTTGGCTGAACAAAAGCGGAAAAAGTTGCCAACGGTAATTCACATACATTTATTTCAAAAACACCAGTCATAATTACCATTAGAAAACTGTCAATCGTATCGGGCTTGGCTTAGCGTAGACAAGCGACTTCAAATAACTCTACAAAAAATAGTTCACTTGGCCACGACGCAAGATAATGCGCTCATCAAAAGTTTCCTTCAATGAATTGATTGTTGGCTCTATGACATGTAGTGCCGTTTTGTTCTAACTAAAGGTTGTTTATATCAACAACCTACAATGCAGGCACGAAAAGGTCAATAATCATTGGCGACCGCGGTAGCCGAGTGGTTCGCATTAAATTAACTTCGAAGCCAATCAAAATTTTCTTTTGAAACTCGGGATCGGTGGCCATCTGGTTTTAGACTGTTTGTTGATGGTCGTTCGACTTCAATTGTTGTACACGGATAAACTCATTGGGAGTCTTTTTCGATACTCTGCTTTACAGCAGCAAAAGCGTCTTCGGGGCGCACTGCACATCGTCTCTGCTAATACGGATTATCCACTAGAGTAAACGTGGTGTGAAATCGACCCGCGCCTGCTTGAATTACCGTAAAACGGAAGCAACACTTGATACGTCGCTCGAATTTAACTATTATTTTGATAAAAAATCTCCACGATTTGCAAACGTTGTTCCGGAGTAGGTATGATATGGCAAACCCCACTGATATCAAACAACAGCTGTATAAAAGACTAACTCAAAAACTCCCTTCCCGTGAATGGTCTGCTCGGAGTTAAACCACCACCTATTGCAGACAACGAGCTCGAGCTGCCTCGAGAGACCCGCGTGATTCTGGCACAACTTATGTCTGGATATTGGAGCAGGTTAAACGCCTACTTATCCAGACTTGACCCCAACATATCCAACGTATGCCCTACATGTGGAGAGTCTCCGCACGACACTAACCACCTCTTCACATACCCCCTTAAACCAACCAATCTAACCCACCTCTACCTTTGGTCCAATCCCCTCGAAACAACACGTTACCTGGACCACCCTTCAGATTACCTCGGCGACTTAGATTGATTTAGCCTGTCCTAAGCGAGGTTAAGGAACCGCTACAACAACAACAACAACATCAACAAACTCCGAAAAGAATCTTCTTTTTCTTCTTCTTTACTGGCGTAGACATCGCTTTCGCGATTACAGACGAGTTAACCACATTGCGCTATTCATTTCGTTTTTTCGCTGTTTGAGGCCAATTGTAAATACCAAGTACACAAGTACAGGTCCTTCTCTACCTGGTCTTTCCAATAAAGTGGAGGTCTCCCTCTTCCTCTGCTTCCACCGATGGGTACTGCATCGAAAACTTTCGAAGCCGCAGTGCTTTCAGCCATTCGTACCACTTCACCTTGCAAGCGCTGCAGCTGTTTCTTGATTCGCTGAACTATTTCACCGTCCATGTCTCCGCACCATATAGCAGGACGGCAACTATGAGGGACATGTAGAGTTTGGTCTTCGTCCATCGAGAAAGGACTATAATTTTCAGTTGTCTACTCAGTTTAAAATGATTTTCAGGTTGACATTGTGGTTGGTGTTAATACTGGTTCCAAGATAGATTCAAGAAGTCATCTCAATGTGTTTTTTTTATTTATTTATTTTTTTTTTTGCCTCTTGTTGGTTGTGTAGGATCATCTTAATTGATAACCACAAAAAACTGTTTGCGTAATGGGAACACTTTGTTAAAAAGTGCACAGTTCACACGCCACCCAAAGACTAAGTTCAGATAAAACAGTCTCATAGAAAATTACTAAAAAAAAAATATTAAAGCATTACAAATATTTTAAAATTTGGAAAAAAATTGCCTTCCATTGCCAACAGATTACAGCTTTATGGCCAAACTATTGCGCTCATACGGACGTGCATACATTCAAATTCAATGCATTCAACATTCAATTTTCCCTTATATGCCCGTTTCAATTGCTACCACTACTTGTAGCTGTTTATCTATTATTATATGTACTTGTATATTATTATCATTGTATTATTGTTATAGTTGTTGCTGTTGCTACCATTATTTCATATTACATTTGTCTAATAATTTTATGTATGTTAACAAAGCATACAAAAAGACATTGATTGAACATAATTATACGACATATACTCGTTTATATGTACATACATACATACATACATATACATAAATAATATAATATTATTGTTATTATTATTGGCAAATTATTTAATGTTGATTTGTTTTCTAATGGAATTTATTTAAATTAATGTTATTGTTTGTGAGCTTTAGTGATTTTTTATAGCGTCCAGCAATTGCTGTGGGCATACATATTTATTTATTGCATTATACACAAATATATGTAATTCCTGCAAATCTTATTTTAAATTCAATTTTATCAACATTTTCTAAGCATCGTAACAGTTGCCGGCAGCGCCAGCACTTTTGACCACAGACTAGACAAACAATTGCCTGCGAGGCAAGAAAAAAGCGGCATACGAAACAGTGAACGGGTGACGAGATAAGACTAAATCCGTGAGAAAAGTCAACCAACAAAGCGAGCAGCCAGCAGCCAGCATCAATTGAAAATTCATATTCACCGGCATGGAAACAGCAGGATATGTACAGTGAAAGATAGATAAAGAGACGAACGAAGTTAGGTTTTACAATTTATAAAATGTTTGTGTTAAGGCGAAGATATAAATAAATGAACGAATGGAGCGACTTCAAAATGCAGGTGTTTTGCATATGTGATAAGAAAAGGTTTTTTCACTGCAGCTGGCGGCGTATACAAATGTGATCTTGGCTACTTTTATGAACAATTTAGAACAAATCACATTTTTAAAAGAGTCAAGTCATTATAATTTATTTCATTATATTTTAATTGGTTTTATTATATTTCTTTTTTCTTTTGATTCATTTTATTTTATTTTACTATATTTTGTTTTATTTTATTTTATTTTATTTTATTTTATTTTATTTTATTTTATTTTATTTTATTTTATTTTATTTTATTTTATTTTATTTTATTTTATTTTATTTTATTTTATTTTATTTTATTTTATTTTATTTTATTTTATTTTATTTTATTTTATTTTATTTTATTTTATTTTATTTTATTTTATTTTATTTTATTTTATTTTATTTTATTTTATTTTATTTTATTTTATTTTATTTTATTTTATTTTATTTTATTTTATTTTATTTTATTTTATTTTATTTTATTTTATTTTATTTTATTTTATTTTATTTTATTTTATTTTATTTTATTTTATTTTATTTTATTTTATTTTATTTTATTTTATTTTATTTTATATTAGTTTATATTATTTTATTTTATTTTATTTTATTTTATTTTATTTTATTTTATTTTATTTTAATTTATTTTAATTTATTTTATTTTATTTTATTTTATTTTATTTTATTTTATTTTATTTTATTTTATTTTATTTTATTTTATTTTATTTTATTTTATTTTATTTTATTTTATTTTATTTTATTTTATTTTATTTTATTTTATTTTATTTTATTTTATTTTATTTTATTTTATTTTATTTTATTTTATTTTATTTTATTTTATTTTATTTATTTTATTTTATTTTATTTTATTTTATTTTATTTTATTTTATTTTATTTTATTTTATTTTATTTTATTTTATTTTATTTTATTTTATTTTATTTTATTTTATTTTATTTTATTTTATTTATTTTATTTTATTTTATTTTATTTTATTTTATTTTATTTTATTTTATTTTATTTTATTTTATTTTATTTTATTTTATTTTATTTTATTTTATTTTATTTCATTTTATTTTATTTTATTTTATTTTTATACATTTTATTCTATTTTTTTATTTTATATATATTATATTATTTCTCAAACTACTTAAATTCCCTCATCAAAGTGCATGTGCGTGCCAGCCAACATCGTATGCAGGTTGAAGGGTGGTGAAAAGCATTCCAACACGCCCACACACCGACAGGCAATCACAAGCAGCAGCAAACGCATTGAAGTAAAAATGAAAAAAATCACCTCTACTAAAAGCTATTATCTTAAGCGCCACATGTTGTTGCATGTGAGTCTGCAACATTATATGCCACGTTTGCTAGCCCGCATGCGCATTGGACGCTCATGCCAGTCACTTTATCTCTATTGAAAGTGACTAAGGAAAAAATACATTGATTTTCCGTTGAAGAGGAAATCAAAGCTCTTACATGTGTTGTATTTATTGTATATATATATGTTGTGTTGCTACTGTCCAAGACGCTTCTCCTTATATGCACTTTGTGTGTATGGTGTTGGCTCTGCTACTGATGATCCCAATCGGTGGCAGGAACAACTTTGCGTTGTTGACCTTTAAAAAATAAGGTGAACTCACTCTCTGGGCGTCATGTTCGTTAACGGTTACCGTTGGATGGTGGAAGGTGGCTACTGTTTTACAATTTTATTTGGTTGCTTTTAAATTTTATCAACAGATGTGGTCGTTGCACATTCAGATTCATTCATATGTACGCTTGAATTGTTATTGGTAATGCTACTGTGACTGCTGTTTTGGAATTTTTACTTTCTTCTTCTTCTCACCTTTGAGGTTTCCCATAGTTTACTAGATCCCTGACAAGGATTCTCAGCATATTTTCTCCTGAGAGAAGAGCATACTGGAGCTATGCTATGCAAAGAAGAAAGCAAATGACTGTCAGCAAGATTAATGCCAATTGTCGTTAAAGCCCAGTAGAATATCCTTCAAGCCCAAGAAAATCGATCCATGAAGAAAATTGTATGTATTGAAAATGGGTCCTTCACTTTATGTTTTGAATCTATTTCTATTTTCTATTCTATTCCTCCACAAAGGATTTTAGTAAAAGAAGATCTGTGGAAGAATCAGACTATCGGCTGACCGAGCTATCCGAGAAAGATGGGCGCGATATTTGACTTCAACGTCGTTTAATTTTATGTTAACAACAACAAACAAACATACATACAACTGCTCTGTCCCATCCCAATATCGTCCGCTACTTGCCACGCGCATACCAACATGCATACAACCGTCACTCTTGCAATTGTTGCTACCAATTGCAACATCGATAATAATAATAATAGCATTGTTCTTGTTGTTGTTTTTGTTACACGTTGCTACCACGATACCCGCACACAAGCCAACAACGATGCAGCGAACTAACCAACTGCTGAAGTTGTGGCATCCACAATGTACAACTGTATATGCGTAATTTGCCTCAACTTACTTCAGCACTTATGTATGTAGGTATGTATGTACATACTCGCCTCATCGACTTTCATTTAGACACATTTCGGAGCTGCCAGCACGAAATCGAAACGCGTTGCCTGCCGAGTTGCCAGTTGCAGAGCGACAAAGTAACTACAACTAACGTCAGTGTCGTTGTTGTTGTTGTTTTAGCCATTCACCAGCTTTACGTTGATATGGCTTATTTTGTTGTTGCAGTTGCTGCTGTTTGCGTTATTGTTATTGGCGATGTTGCATGGCCGTGTTGCATGGTGTAACTGGAAGCTTTAAAATACTAATTAGACGTCATGATGCCGTCCGCTGTTCGAATGTTCGACTTTTTGGTGCGCCTCTTGGGTTACGGTGTGGTGCCACCACAACAACAAACAGCAGCAACTATGAGTACACTGGAGCCCAAAGTCGTATATGCCACTTCATCACCTTTACGCTGCAGCACAGAGGCACGCGTGAGCTCATGTACTTACCGAACTTACGGTTAAATAAACTTACATGCCTTACATACCTACACATGAATACATATGAAGTTATAGGTATGTAAGTATACTCTGTATACATATTCATACTCGCAACGGCTATCTCTGCTCGTTCGCTGTGTGTTAAAAGGGGGCATTATGTCAAGGATTTTGTTTGTTTGGTAAATTTTTAAACTTACAGACATACATATATACATGCATACATACATAACAGCACACATGTACACATTTGTGCATTTTAAGTAATTGCGTTTGTGTTGGTTAATAGAGATTTAAGATAAATGATGTTTTAGAGGGATTCCAATAGCCATTTAAATAATCACGTACGCTTATGTGGAAACCAATATCTATTGAGACATACAAACATACTCATATATAAGCACACACATAATTAGTTAAGCTATAAACAATACTTAGGACTAAATTTGCTCTCACGTTGTGCTGTTTTTATTCACTTTTTCTTACTTCAGAGTATAATTTTAAATTAAATTTTACGTCTATTTAATGAGTTCACAAAATCTCACAAAGGCCACCCCACCTTTGGGTACAAATTACTTAAAAAATAAGTTCAAAAAAAAAGCAACTAAACAGCAGAAATACTGCTTATATTATTCAAGGAAATTTATTTAAAAAAAAATAGGAGATCCGGACACACGTTTCTGTGGTTTACTGAATTTTCTCTAATTTTTATTCCAATAGGTATTGCAAAGAACGATGACAACCCCTAATTAAGCATCGTCTCAGTCAAAATAATAAGTTATTTATTACCAAATTTCGAGGTTCCCTCGAATTCAATATGGAATGTTTATTATCATTCGAAAGAACATCTTTTAGCATTTATTTTTTGGCTACGTCTCACATGGTCCGTTGAGTCCATCCGTTGAGTCCAATTTTCAATGACTCGTTCGATCATTTCGACTGGAAACTAGCGTGATGTTTTGCTCCAACGCCTAAATCGAAGCGGGATTGTTCGCATAGTCTTTAGGCTTTACATATCCTCACAGGAAAAACCGTGGGATATCATACGATCTTGATGGCCAATTGACCGGCCCAAAGCGTGAAATTGTCTTCTCACCGAAGTGTTCTATCAATAAATCCAGTGAATATCGAGCCGTAAATAAATTTTTTCGAACAGTTCAGTCTCTGATCCAGATCCCGGAGAGAAGAGTAGTTGTCCTATTAATCTAAGCAAACCACCTAAAATTTCAATAAATTTAACCATAAGTAAGATTTTTTCCAATAGATCAGTCCATAGCCCACTTCTCGAAAAATTTTTTCGCATAAACCTTTCCAGAATCCATAGAAGTCGCCTGTTTATTGCTTAGCCTATTTGAAATAGGTCAAACTTAGATGAGAGTTGCCTCCACCACAGGTTCTTGCAATGTAGCCACTTGAAGGTTACTAAACTTTTAGTAAAGGATTCTCATCTGGCAAAAGCCATGAGAAAATTAGTGGTTACAATGCCCTTACCGATGCATGGATGTGGTTCAGAAGTTTTGGAACTTTGGCAAGAATTGAGGTATACATAAGACGACACATCCAACAACTTTTGCTTTGATTTCTCAATAATCCCTGAGAGTAACAAATAAATATTTTTTTTATCTACTAGAACACCTGATGTATTTGCAATGTCTGTCTATAGGGGCTTCAGGATAAAATAATTGGGTACTACTCCAATGGCTTTCGCCACAGTAACAGAGGTTCAGAGGAGGAAGAGTCGTCGAATACTATTTCTCTTCACATTTCAGCCCCATTAACACAACTTAGTTATACTGAAAAAAAAATTCTCGAGAAATTTTGGGTGTATTGTAAGGCGAATCTTTAATCTGGTAGCTCTGTAGTGGCAAGACTTTAAATCTAGACGTGAATGGGGAAGATGTGCCGGAAGAAGGATAAAGAGGAAGGATAATCTCAATCTACATCAACGGATCCGAATAGACTAAAGTTGCAATTATTTCAAGTTTATTTTGCATCATCCAAACAAATATATTAGACATACAAAGTGATATAGGGAATTAACAAATCACTACGTAATTTCCAATCCCTATAACATTAAGCCTTAGCATCACCAATAATCCAGCATCGTCAGGTGGTCAGGTTAGAAGCATATTTTGACGCATCAAATGCTAAGATAATGTCATTGTAAGTGAGGAAGAGAAACAGAACAGAACTTTACATGCAATCTTATCGAATATCTCAGAAAAGATGGAAATTTACATTCAAATGTAACGATATATATTCGGTTAAAAAATATGATAAATAAATAAAAAAATATTTTATAGATATATAGATCTATTAGACTACTAACTTCCATTACGACGGGTCATTCACCACTTAGGGATCAGTAATGGATCATTCCCATAATAGCCGTTGCTGTTAGTGTGAATCTGAAAGGATTAAGGGTAGCTAATCTTTCGATGAGTGTTCAAACGTCCCTCAATTTCGATGTACGAGCAGAACCCACGGAAACTATCTTGTACTTTACATTGAATAGTTCTCTACCATAAGCCCAACGCGAACTCACGACCTTTAGAAAATTCAAATTATTTATACTTCTTTGTCTGAAGACGTGTTTGCTGTGTGGCTAATGCAGTGAACTTTCCAGCGATCATCTCAAGATCTTTGCACTCATGCTTTTCAATCCTTCACTCTCTTTCTCTCACTCTCTCTCCCACTCTCTCCCTCTCTTTCCCTCCTTCTCCCTCTCTCTCTCTCTCTTTCTCTCTCTCCCTCTCCCTCTCTCTCTCTCTCTCTCCCTTTCCCTTTCTCTCTATCTCTCTCTCCCTCTCTCTTCATCTCTCTCCCTTTCCCTTTCTCTCTATCTCTCTCTCCCTCTCTCTTCATCTCTCTCTAACCCCATCTCTTCCACTCTCTCTCTCTCCCTCTCTTCATCTCTCTCTATCCCTATCTCTCCCTCTCTCTCCCTCTCTCTTCCTTTCTCTCCCTTTCTCTCACTTTCACTCTCTAGCTCTCTTTATTTATTTTTTTCATTATTGAACACAGAGCAGAAAAATTTAATCATCTGAGAAGTAAAATAATAGCATTTGAAGATAGATATTTTAAAACAGTTTTCAGAACAAGGAAGTTAGAGCCAACCTTCGCTTATTTTTTATTTTTTTTTTCAACGAGCACAATTTGCTAATGAAAGTCCCATATGCCTTTGTATTCCTAATTTAACTAAAATTTTAAATGATTTCAAAATCAATTTTTACTATTTCCATCTAATCTTTTACAGTGGTTTGAGTGCAAAAAATTTCTAAAATTCAATAAAAATTTAATAAAAGCAATTCAAGGTATTGTATATCTTACTTGTCTGTATGAGTGTGTGTGTTTTATTTTATTCAAAGAAACAAATTATTCAATAGGCGTAACTGTTACGATGAGTATCAAACATACATACTTACACACACACATACAAACACACAAGCATTTACGAATTGTGTCTGAAGTCTGCTGGTGCAGATAATCTGTGATTTAAAAACTCCCACAGGTCAGGCGAGCACATCAATTACCTTGGCGCTACAGCTACAAACACACACACACACATACAAACACAAAGTTACATTTGTGGCCAAAATCAACAACAATCGGACAGACGGACAGACAGACAGGCGATCGGAGATTCTAGATGCCGAAGTTCGCGATCTTTCAACGAGCAGACGGACGTCGCAAACAATAAAAACAACAAAAAGCCACGAGGAATCGACAGTTACACAGAGTAAAGATGAGTTCATACGTCCGTGCAGGCCAAAGCGCGCATATGGCACTTGACGTTTCGATTGAATAAAACTCGCACACACAGCCGCACACACACACTCAAGCACTCAGCGATCGTAAGGCTTGCGACTACGACGACTGCAAGTGACCTCTCAATTTATGGCTCATACGAGTGAGTATACCCTTTAAGGCGCTGAACGGCAATCATAAGCAATTGTGGCAATAGTGTAGGCCGTAGCCACAATGTAAATACAGTCACGTGAAATAATATCAACAACAACAAGAACAATAAAGTGCCTTTTAGTACCCATCATTTCATAGCGCTGTTGAGGACCCAAGTCGGTTTCATTATACCTATATGAGTATATTCGTACATACATATATGCTCCGGCCCCATCGCATTTGGTACGGCCCCCAAATGGGCATGCGCCTGCGCACATTCATGCGTTGATTGTTTTATTATGATGATGTTAAATTATTATAATCCAACACAATGCAAACACACATAATCACAAACGTACATACATGCATACCATATGTATGAAAGTGTAAATGATGGCAATTGCAGTTGTCGTCGACGAGTATCATCTGCTGGGCTGCAACCCACATTGCAGGCGACTTGCGGCTTTTTCTTCAGCAAAGGATGCCACAATTCGCGCAGAGATTTGCTCAATGGCCGTTGAATGATTATATGTGCATACAAATATATATATGTGTGTATGTATATACTATAAGTGTATGGAAAAACAAACAAACGTAAAATATAATTTAATGATTACGATCGACATCGCGGCGCACTCATACCTATAGTAACAACAAAAAAAAAATGCCTGTGCATTGCTTGCGATACTCCACCAGCATCCTCTACCAACTCACTCGCTCATCGCGCGCCAAAGTGTTGATGCCCTATTGTGATAATTTTGGGTTGTACTTACTTAATATGCGAAATTTTACAGATGAATGGTGAGAAATAATTTTCATTTGCCATTCGACGTGCCAGCCAGCCAGCCAGTCGAGCTTACATTGAGCATAGCTAGCGCCGGTGCCACGTCCATCCGCCTCCGCATTTGTATCGTTTTGCATCGATTGCGCATTTAGAGTGAGGCGGTTTCAATATTATTGAATTGAATGTCCAGACAATGTGGAATGCACGTGCATACAGACTTAAATACATTCATACATACACGTGTATATACGTACACAAAGCACTTCTTTGGTAGGTTAAAAATTATTATTTTTTTATTGATTTCAAGTTGATATTTTTCCCTCCATGAAGCGAAATCGATTTTGATTGCTGGTGATGTGAGGTTTTAGATAAAATTTAAAGATTTAGCATAAGGTTAATAGGGTCTAATGGATGAATTGTTGAATGGTCACTTCCTAGAAGGTTCTTGCTGAAGGCATTTCCATTGGCTGCTGTTGGCTTTTGCATAATTTTTTTTTTTTTTTTGAGATTTGTTTAGTGATGAAATTATTATATTTGTTTAAATCATATTCGTAAGTATTCGTGTAGAGGGAAGGCATGAGCCGAGCGGTGATGTGCGTCGTTCCCATTGCCATTGGTTTTACCAAGGGCTCACTTACTACGCTATATAGTACCATATATCCCAATTTAGCTACATTTTTAATATATATTTTCAACCCTTCGAAAGCATCTTGCTTTTCTCTAGAACTCGCGATGTTTCTCCCACACTCACTGTGTCTCTCTCTACTACAGCGCAATCTGACTCTTTTTCCCACACTGTTGAACACTAGATTTTGCTTCGATGGCGATATGTAGGAAGCTTGTAATACCATTCTAAAGTTCTTCTACACTAAACTATTTATGGGCGTTTTCAGAGAGCGGATATTGAAGTGGAGCTTCCCTTATGTTTATTGATGAGCGCATCGTTCTCCCCTAAACAGAGGTGAGTGCATACACCTGCTTCGTGAAAATAGTGGTCCGAGTCGGTGTGAGTTCCTCGAATGTGACTTTCGCCTTGGTCCATCTAGTCATTCGTTCAGCTGAAAACCAATTAAATGAAATATGAATTTTCTTGACAAGATTTTGTAATTGGAACAGCAATAGTTTGGAACTTGGTGAAGTCAATCCGCCTCAACAAATTTGGAAATTCTTTGTTCGATGGCAGAATGTTCCTACAGTTAGGCCTACCCTAGTGCTGAAATCGCCTAACATGATTTTGTCTAAGCACTCGGATGATGGGGTACTTGATCACATCGTTACTCTTTTTCCACTGAGCGTACGCAAATCAGCGACGTCCATCCGACGACAGCCTTTATTCTTACGAAGACATCAACCAGTTGAGCGTAAAGGTTGGGTCATCAAAAGAGGATATTCTGATCCGATGCATAGTTAGTTTTTTTTCACTGGAATTAAATTTTTACGTGGCGGTCCCGTGGTGCCATAAATTGAGATATCATTTTTATGGCCAGTCTCTTGAACCCTCAAACCGAATATGACGAAATGACTCCTCTAAAGCTCCTTTTGCGTGTGAATTAATCTTCACACGGGTCGGCTACCGCATCTCAAGGATTTCTCATGCTTCCATGGATGAGCGCGAAGGACGCAATAGTAAATATATATGAACTATTTGCTGGTTTTTTTCGATAAAGAAAACACTTAATTTTCAGATTAATCTCAAATTTTTTTTTGTTCAAAGTATTGACCATTGGTTTCTACACTTTTCGCCCATCTCAACCTCGTCAAATATCCCAAAGGTGCCCTTGTTCCTGGTAGAATATATCCAGTTGCTATAGCAACCTTCGACTAATTGTACGAGTATGTTGCTGAGTCTTGGAATAAGAGGTTTTTGAGCTCAAATCCAGTCCCTGGAAAAAATAACTAGCTATTTGTGGAAAGGAAACTTTAGTCCATATAAATGCTACTTCAATATGCGTATTAATATTAGTACACCTGTGCAACATTTCGCTGCCACAAACCATTTACGGTCACTTCATTCATAATCATTGACCATTAGTTGGGCATATATGTATTGTATGTAATGTTTTTAGTTAAAATTAAAGTCACTCTCCCAACTAACAATTAAATATATTCAACACACATACATATGCACATACATGCATATACGTAAACAATTGCAACACTACATTCAGGGCTATCGCAATAAATCATATGACTTCCTTATTGGTGCAAACTGTGGACTGTGAACACAAATGTCCGTACAAATGGGTAAGTCGCGACAAGTGGAAGCCACCCGCTCACCAAGTGAGTGCTACTTACAAATATGTACTCTTATAGGTATATATATGTATGTTGGCAAGACTATTGGCGTTTGTTTATTTGCCGACAAGTAAATAGAAATGAAATGCGAACAATGAGGAGGAGTAGAAAAAACATTGTATTCGTACAAACAAATGTATGTATATATGTATGTACATATCTTTTATCGATTTACGGCAACATGAAAAGGTGGCTGCTGCTGCTGAACTGTTTGTTGCGCGCTGCACTGAGCGCACCGTGCGCACCGACGCCAATCAACCGCCTCGGCTGGGTAATACTGGTAGTAGCAGCCAATGCCGACATCAGTTGAACAGTTGAAGCGCCGCCACATATGCGCGACTCCCGCGCATGCGCTCCACTGTGGCAACGTCAACGCTAACACAACACAAACAACACATGAGCAGTTTATCAGCTGTGGAGCCATAATCGCACGGGCGACAACAATAATTGTGGCAGTCTCGACATTAGCAACGGCAACATCAACGACCAACAGGTCCTTGTTGCTTAACGCGCTCCGCTGACAAGATATGAATCGGAAAAATTTTTATTCATATCACGATTGGAAATATTTTTTTATTTCTCATACTTTTTACCAAATGAATTGGAATAGTAGTTGCGATCTCTGTTTGTTGTTGTTGTTGCTGCTGTTGTTGTGGCCTAACAATGTTGCTAAATTTTATATTAAACTAAGTTCATCTGTTGTTTTGCTTCGATATGGACAATTGTAATTGCATCTACGTGTATGTATGTATGTTGGCAACGATCGCTCTACTCGGCTCTGCTTGGTTAGCCGCAGTCAGTCGGTCCATTGGGAGAAATAATGTTTAATTAAAGATTTGTAATTTTTGATAATGCCAAATAGTTTCTCGTTGACAATTCACTGGGCGCAATTATGTTTCATGTTTGGACTGTCGGAAGTAAATGTGGCGAGTGTAGCAATGGGAATATTTAGATATATTTGTATGTGTGTTTGTGTGATTGTTGTTGTTGCCTGGTGGACTAATAACTTCTGCTTGCTCATTATCAGTGGAAATAATTTTTCTCTTTTAAGCGCTTTAGTACTCATTGGCTTTGGAAGCTTTGGAAAGAATGAGAAATTACTAAATAATATTTATGTTATCTAATATTTTTTAATCTACACGTACACATTGATATTCGGCACACCAATTAGTAAATACTCGTAATGTTTAGGGATTTTTAGCACAGAGTTACCATCTCATTCACAATAGAAAGTAAATCGAAAACCGATAATTATATTTGGACCGATAATTAATATAGGCAATAAACATAAGGTTTACGAAAATTTTTACACCAAATATATTTGGAATGGAGCTGCCACCTATTTGAAAATAATTAAAGTTTAACAAATCCATGCATTAAAAATTATTTATTTTGCAGTCTATGTACAAAAGAAATATTTTTGAGAAATAAATATATTAAAGAGCATGTTTTGAATGTTAACAGAGTTGCCACATAAAAAATTTCAAAATTAAAGAATAATTGAATTCATATAAAATGAAAGATGTAGTATCACTCGGAAGGTTTATCAAAATTGTCTTGAGCCACACTTTTTTGAAACAGAGCTGCCACCAGTTTAAATAAATACAAATTAAGTAAATTTTTGCGTCAAAAATATATCCTTCTACGTATATCAGAAATGGATTACTGTTGAAAGAATTAGTCAAAACTTTTTGTTTCACAGGATTGCCATATACCTTGGAATTTAACTTGCTTAATATTTTTATGAAAATTCCTACCAAAAGAGTTTGATAAATTCCACAGTCGAAAGCTTAGCAAAAGTAAAATTAAAAAAAAAAACAAGTTATTTTAAATTTTCACATTAATCACTACTTTTGTTCAAAAAGTGAACTCTACTACCAGATACCAACTTTAAGTTCCGGATTATAAGTACAAATAAGAGTTATACTTGCTTAATTTTCTTCAGAACCAAAATATGATATACAGTGTATGAGTTGCCATACAGTATATGGAAGACTAAACAATCTTAATCCACTTCCAATAGATAGTAGAAAGTACAACAAATTAACTTATTTCTTACAAGGGCTTTCGCCATAAATAGATTTTTAGGCTAGTCCAAAAATCACAAGCTGAAGAGATCTTCTTGTTGTTGTAACCGCAAAATTGTGCTCGAGGCATATGGTGGGAGTGACAGTCCTTGGCCCGGAAAAAATTCCATTCGTTCCATTAAAAAGACCCTACTGGTGCGGAAACTATAGGAGTTTAGACGCCTCTTACAAAAGACGTGCCTTACAGCGGGTAAATTCTTGAACACCTAACCCACTGAGGGGCATCTTCGCCTACAGTTGAATTAAGTTTCATGCTAAAGTGCTTTTTTTGAAATTTTTCCCACTTATCGCAATTTGCTTGCGATAATATAAAGAGAAGTGATTTTCGGACCAACACCAAAAGCTCCGTCAAGATCGAAAAGGGCCGCTCTGAATCGTTCAATACAAGATTCCATTTCGTGTGGCTTCTTTAATTTATTGCTGGATAAAATAATACTAGCTGCTGAGCTGAATAGAGAAGGTACAATCTTCTATGAGAGCGTACAGCTGTTGGCGTACGCCGATGATATTGACATTATTAGCCTCAACAACCGCGTAGTGACTTCTGCTTTCTCTAGACTGGTAAAAAGCGGAAAATATGAGTCTAGTAATGAGCGAGCGAAAGACGAAATATCTTCTGTCATCAAACAAGCAGTCGTCGCAAAGACGACCCGGCGCTCACGTCACTGTGGGCAGTCATAACTTTGAAGTTGTAGAAAATTTCGTCTATCTAGGAACCAGCATTAACACCAACAACATTGTTCAGCGCAGAATCACTGTTGCCAACAGGTACCACTTTGAACTGAGTAGGCAATTGAAAAGTAAAGTCCTCTCCCCACGAACGAAAACCAAACTCTACAAGTCGCTCATGGTTTCCGTCCTGCTATATAGTAAGGAGTAGTATGTGGAGGCGAGGATGATGACAAAATCTTCTGAGCCACCGTTAGGAGTTTTCGAGGAAAATGTGTTGCTAAAAAATTTATGGTCGCCTACGATTTGCGAACAGCGAATACCGCGTCCGTTGCAACGATGGGCTGTACGAGATATATGGCGACATTTGCATAGTTCAGCGAATCAAGAAACAGCGGCTACGCTGGCTAGGTTGTGTGGGCCGGATGGATAAGAATACTCCAGCTTTTATAGGTTTCGATGCGATAGCTGCCGGTGGAAGCAAAGGAAGAGGTAGACCTCTACTTCATGGAAAGACCAGGTAAAAAAGGACGTGGTTATACTTAGTATTTCCATTTGGCGCCGAACGTGCTGTTATTAACAATACAATCGAGTAAGCGGTGTATACATCGATAAAGAATAAGAAGATGAACTGTGCTAAGAAGGTTGACATTCCTTGTCAAGAGGCGATTGTAATTAGAATTCTATTATTTTTTTATAATGTGGGATGTTGTCTGTCCAGGACTCGCATCCTTGACTCTCCACATGGTAGCGTGCACTGCTAACCTCTTCGCAGCAGTATCCAAATGTTCAACACTTCCTGATAAATGAACGAGACTCCGAATCTTTTACATCAAACTTGGATTTTGAAGCAGATTTTCCATCAATTAAATCTAGCTTTGGGCGAAAAATGGCCCACCCACCCAAGCTACATAAGTTTCGTCCCTCAAATAGTAAATCACATTTCTATTTGCACCCACAAGTATTTAATTATTTAAATTGTATATAACAATTAATACAACAACAACAACAAACCGCACAACACGCACTACAAAGCAAAGCCTACAATACTACATAATAACTGCTTAATGGCATTAAATGTTTTAATTACCACCTAACCAGCCGGTTGGCGGTACCAAATTCAGCCGTCGAAGTCGCGATGTTTTTGATTGTAATCGTTGTCAATCGCAACACCAAAACAAGCAAATGATTGGACGACTTTGGACACGGAAGGTGCGAATGCCAAAAAAAATTGAAGGAATGAAAAGCCAAATAAAAACCAAATGGCAAGCGCGTGCTCGGCGGACGAATAGCGCCAGCAGACAAAGGCAGTTGGTTGAAATTATATATACGAGTATATAATACATATATGTATATATGTATATATTTGAACAATTGTGCTTGAAGTAATGGGTATATCTGTGGATTATATAATTGTTTCTGCTCAACAAATAAAATTTAGAATACTCAGCAGCAGCAGCAGCCATTTTGTCAGTAATTAGCAAACATTAATTAGTTTATAAAAGTAGTGCGATCGTGTTGTGATTCGTTTCCCATCGCATTAGTAATACTTACATATGTACGTACATACTTATAGACTATTTTATGGCTTACAAAATACTTATACCTATACTATAGGGTTATATATTTTGTGGTATCAAGAGTACAGGGTTGTATTTTGATTTATGTCAAACAGAACCAAACATGTTTTGTTTTAGTTAAAAATCATACATTTATGAAAATAGATCGCTTAACAACCACACAATAGGTTAAAACTGTTAAAATCTACTCACGGATGAACCAAGTAGAGGTACTCTTCTCAATAGTCTTTTTTTGACAAATCACGTGTGAGGCGTATCAAGCTGTCATGCTATCTTTGCTCAGTATTGTTTGGTATTTCATCATGGAAAGTCTTACGCCCTAACAAGGTTTATAAACCTTGCTAAACTTTATTAAGAAAATTCACGCTTCGTAAAGAATGTATTTCGCGCGCTTCGTTCAACTATTGCTCATCAAAATCAGCTCACCGAGCGTACTATACGTATTCGCAACGCCATCAGACATTTTGAGAGCCAGCATTCATTATTGCATAATATCCGACCGAATAGACTACGTCCAGTACACAGTGGAGAAAATATAGCGACCGTAGCTGAGAGTGTACACGAAGACTATGGAGAGTCCATTCGACGCCGTTCGCAGCAACTCGGACTGACGTATGGAACGACTTGGCGCATTTCACGTCGAGAGCTTAAATTGAAAGCATACAAAATACAACTTGTGCAAGAACTGAAGTCGCTCGACCTATCCAAGCGACATTGATTCGCTCTATGGGCTCATGAAAAGTTTCAAGATGATCCGACGTTTTCGAGCGAAATTTTGTTTAGCAATGAGTCCCATTTCTGGCTCAATGGACATGTAAACAAGCAAAATTTGCCTGAACAAATTCAAGAACTGTCATTTCACTCAGAAAAAACAACGGTTTGGTGTGGCTTGTGAGCCGGTGTAATCATCGGTCCATATTTTTTCAGAAATGATGCCGGTGAGAACGTCACCTGGCTGCAACGGAGTGCTGCCTTCAGCGGTCCAGTTATTGGCAGTAGAGGGCCAAATAGAGCGTTTGGCCATAGGGGAGCAGTTCGTAGTAGATGATTGCTTACCAATCCCACCAAACACACAGCAAAATCTTCCTGGCCGTCCCTCCTGGTTTGGCCACCGTTTTTGCCGGCAAACCGCGTTTCGACCACGACCGATTTCGCTTGACGTTGTCGGAAGTGATCCACTTTTCATCGCCAGTCACCAAACGCTTCAGAAATGGGTCGATTTTGTTGCGATTCGTAGATGGGAATTCGATCCATAACGTTTGTTGCGTTAGTTCGTGTGGCACTCAAACATCGAGCTTCTTTTTAAATCCAAGGTTGTGCAAATGGTTCCAAACGGTTTTCTGGCTTATCTTTAGTTCCTCAGCAATTAAATAAGTGCTCACGTGACGGTCTGTTTCCACTATTTCCTTGATTTTATCGCAATTCTCGACGACAGTCCTCCCGACGTGTGGCGCATCTTTGACATCGAAACTACCGGAACGGAACCTAGCAAACCACTTTTGTGCTACACGTTCGCCTACAGTATCGGGCCCATAAACTAAATTAATTTTTTCAGCCACTTTGGCTGCTTTTTCGCCTTGGTCGAAGAAAAATTGTAAAATATAGCGAATTTTCTCTTTGCTGGTGTCCATCTTTGACGAGCGCTCACAACGTACTGAGTCAATCAATCGAAAAACTGTCAAAGGCAAACTTTTAGCGCGAATAAACACGTTTTCAGTGCCGTATAGTATGACATGATGCAACACGTAACACTAGTACTATGGACTATGGATGGCGGATGGATGGAACGCCATCTCTTAGATAAAAACCGAATGAACTTTTTACTTGACCAATATTAAGAAAAGAATTTTATGAAAAAAAAAATTCTTAAACGCATTTCGAAACAGCAAAATGGATAACCTTGTAAAACCTGTAACATAATTAAGTCAATTATACTTTTTTAAAGTACACACACATACAAATATATGTATTTAAGCGTGTATGTACAAATATGGCAAGGCTTTAAATTAATATGCCATGAAATTATAGTCAGCTACTTAAAAACACGCACATACTCGTAGATTTATACGTACCTACAAATACAAAAATAAAAAATAAGACATCTAAATTTTTTTTTATTCGTAAGAAAGTGTTCACCAAAATCGCCTTTATTATACAAATTTAAGTTTTTTTTTTCAATTTCTATCTCCATTTTCGAATTATACGCGCGTCTGAAATTTGTTACGGTCAATGCTAATGCTTATATAATTTATTTAATTATTGTTGTTATACACATATTAAATATGCTAAATTATTTTAATAGCTGATTATCACAAACGAACAACCGAAAATTGAATAGACACAAACACACGCGCATACATATACTCGTACATATGTATGGTATGTATGAATGTTAAACTAAAATTCCACAGCCGAAAAAAGTGTGTGGGAAGAAATTAGAAATTCAACAAAGTGTCAAAATCAGAAACCTGCAGATAAGTGTTGATCATTACCGATCAGATCATTACGAACACGCCAACAGTTGATTTGTCAGCGTTTAGCTAGCTCATGATGCTTGTGATTTTCTTATTTTTTTCACCTTTGCATAATTTCTTGCCTCTTCAAAGCGTGTCCAATTAATTAATTAAATTTTGTGAAATGTCGTTGAACGAGTTTTTTGTTGTTGTTGGTTTTTATTTTTTTATTTCAGAAAATCAATTAATATTTTTCATTTGATAATGTGTAACGCTACTGGTATTTAAATTTTGTAGTTGTTGCGGAATGTCAATACGAAAAAAACGATAAATATACTTCATGTTTTACTGTGGGTCAACGTGATAATTAAATGAAGATTAAGGAGATTTTTTTATGATTTTTAAATTAGACAAGGAATAATTTAGTAAAATCTCAAAACATTTTACTGGGGGTGTGGCTCAGCTTATGGGTATGAAGATTCAAGAAAACATTCAATCTCTTTCTTGGACAGCCTTGGAAACGCTAGCAACCCTAGTGCGAGATGCGGTAACCAACTCGTGTGAAACCTAGCCTTGCGGCTAATAGAGAGACTGCATAATTGATATTTTCATTTTAAAGATTCCTTATATTCTTATTCAAGCCACTGTTCACCAGCAGTGCGACGGCGTGCGAGCATAGGTTTTGTATCAAGGAACTCGCTATTAAAATCTACTTTAATTGTATATCCCTTCTTGCAGTGTGGTTATGCGCTGGACTTAATATCCACCAAGTAACTCCTTTAGTTAATATAGCCTCAAATGAGAGCTTACTCGGCAAACAAATAATTCTGATACTGATAAGAGATCATGCATTTGGAATATCCGGTCCCTTAATTCAAAAAGAGCTGCTTCCGAGCTACTTGGTCTACTAGACAAAATGAATTCTGACACCACTGCCGTCCAAAAACTTCGCCCAATGGCACAATGGCAGTAACAAGTAGGAGCTTCTGGCTTGTCTTATAGTGGCCATGTAAATATACGAATATTTTGATCATCCCAGTGGACAGACGTCTTGTCACAGTCTACTTCAAATTGAAGTTCTTCAAAGTATCGCTATTTTTTATGAGCGTCTAGAGCTCACCCCTGAACACTGCCCTTGTTATGATGTCAAAATCATGTCAGGAGACCAAAGGCGGCTCAACCATCAGAAACTTCAAGTTCCACAACGAAAAATGCAAAGAGTTATTGAGGGATATTAGATCCAACCGATCTCAATATCGAGGAGCGCGTCTAAAGGTTAATCGAAAAATCTCAAGCCGAGAGCGACGACGTACGGTCGCGGTTGCACTTACCTCTTGCACTAAATAAAGTAAAATAACAAAATGAGCTGAAGCTGATCAGTTTCCTGGGGCCAAAAATATTGACATGTGTTACATGATTGTCCACGGATCGAAGAGGTCGACCATTTTGTGATATAAGAAAGCCAAGAATCCAGTGATCTAGAGGTGCTCATTGTTGACGGTCTACTCGGTGCAAAAAAGAGGGAGTTTACAGTTAAAAGCGCCAGTTAAATAACACAAGGAAAATTCGAAGGGCGAGAAGCTACAAAGCGCCAAACGATTTTCTCCTTGACTTCCACTCACGCCCTCTCAGAGTACTTATCAAAACTCCGCATTAGGAGACTGTGAGGCGCCCTTTCTCCATTTAACCGCTAACGAAACCTTTGGTGTGGTACAATAAAGCTGGTGCGATAAGGATTATTACGATACAGTGGAGAAAAAAACAAAATAACATCATACTCCAACAAGAATATCCACCAGAAAATCTACAAACAATCGGCAAACAAATTATTTTAAGTGGCTCAGCTCTGCCGACCCGCTATATGATCCGAAGGGTCGATGATATGGACATCCGATGAGTGTCTGTGCTGTTTAGATCATTTCGTTTGTATGAGCGACGACTAACACGCTACTGTTGACTCGGCTATAATCCTGTAAGCGGTCCAGGAGGAAAAGGGCAGTCAATCCTAAAACCAAGTCAACAAAGAACCAAGAACGCCACGCTTTTCTGAAAATTATTCTAAAATCAAAAAAAATAATTTCCTCATCTCAAATACAACAATCAACAACAAAAAAGTGAAATTCGACCAAATCTCTGCACTTCAAATTCTACAGCTCACCGAGCCACAACTGTCACTTGAATTACAAATTTATGCCATCAACGCCACCGGAGTCGAGCATATAGAAACAGTAACAACCACCATTAACAACAACAACAACAACAATAGTAACCAATACACAATTTACCCACCGATTTATGCCAATTAAGCTAATGATTACACTCAAAGTGTCTAATTTTTCGCCAAAGAGGCGCAAATGACTCAACAAAATGCCATTGGCACGAACAAACGTAGGCTTCATTTGCGACTAACTGTATAATAAACGAATACAAAATGGCAAATAAACTGCTATACTTAGATAAAAATACTCGCTCATGCATTTATTGACGCCCAAACAAAGTCAACAACGACGACGGCAAAACAACGAGACGAGCCAATAAAGCGAAAAAAATAAAAAAGAAAATAATATTAAAAAATCAAATAGACAACAGGAAAACTGGTTAAATGAAATGGCACACACGCCGCACACACACGGCACGCCAACAAAGTGATTGCAATGACAACGTCGCGCTGAATGGATGGATGGATGGGGAATTCGATTTCGGTTTCGGTTTGCTTGCCAATGTGACTGACTGGCGATGACGAGCAAGTGACAAGCATTTCAGCATTTTTACCAAACATATTCCGTAAACGAATATATAAATGTCGCACACACACACACATACACACAGACATACATAATAACATAAGAGCAAACAAACGAGCGGCGCAGCTGTGATTGACGAATCGTGCTGTGGGCAACCCACTGCTGCTCGCTTTAATTTAGATTTTCCAAACGATTTTTCCGCTCTAGGCGATAGACTGCCTGCCTGCCACACACTGCAGTCGAGTTAGGAAAAAGCAAAAGGAGATAGAGTCAACCAGATAGTCGAAAGCAATGGATGGATGGACAGACACTCGACAGAGCTGCCAAGCCGTATCAAAAACAAGTAGGCAGGCGTTCGGAGGAGACGGGCGGCACACCAGTCTACGCTGGCAGAGGAGAAGTGCAACACAACGCGGAACGAACTAGCCTGTGTCTGTGTTCTGCACAGCGCCAGCAGTCACTCATTTGGTCCGGCCATAATCAATGACAGCTTTTTGATTATCATTGCAACTGTAGCAAAAGGTTGAAGAAATATTGCCAAATAGTCTAGTGTAAAGATCAGGCGGACAATCTTGGCTTATTGATTTTTTCAGCAGCATCTAACTACTCGTATATAACTGCACTTCAATCAATTGCCAGCGCAGCGCGGTGGACGCAGTTACAGTGAACTTAACTGCGCCAGGAACTGAACAGCGCCGAAGAGAACTGAACTAAATTGAGCTGAACTACTGTTAACTGATGGCAGCTTGTCTGATAAAGTCAGCCTGACGGCGACAGACGCTAGCGATATTGAGAAAATATTGATTGCCTGCTGTAGGAGCTGCAAAAAAAAACTGCCTCGTACTTGGTGTTTATATTCTAGAGAACCATTATGACTTAGTGGTGAGCTTTTAGTGCGATTTATTTTAATAAAGAATTAAGCAAAAATAGAATGATAGAATGTATGCTTGATCGAACAGAATCACTTATGCGGTTGCATAAGGTTTTGTCGCGTCTCAGGCGAGACAAGGTCTTGAGGAATGAGCGAGATTTAGGCTGCAAGACTCATTTGGCTTTTGTATTCTAGATAATCTTAATGGTTCATTCTTTAATGAACTTAACTTTACTGTCCCTTTAAGACCATCTAGACATTTTAGACCACTTTTGTGATCCTGTGAAGTCAAATTTGAAATGTACTGCTGTTTTAGATAACCGAAATGTGGAGTTTCGTTTTGTTTGTCGAGAGAGAATTTTACTTTTCAATTGCCTGTGAATGCTCGTTACATCTGTGAACAGTATGGTTGCAGTCAACGCGTGGGCAAGCTGACGGTTTGTTTGAAGTCAGGATATATTTTGTACTGCCCTCATTCGCTAACATACCCATTTGCCTCGCTTCCTTGTCCACCAGGGCAGAACATACGGGGCAGTTGTTAAGGCCTATAATACCTCTGTAATCGGCGTACACCAGCGTCCTTATAGGAGATAGTTCTCTATTTAGCTTTGCAGTTCTCAACTTTGTGTGAAGCCCCATTCGATACCGAACAGCTCGGAAATGTCCTTTCCAGATCTAAGATAACGTTTGGTGTTACTCAGCGTCAATTTGCATAACCGTATAAGTTTCACGGGGACACCAAACACACACGTCGCGGCATAGAAGAAGCATATTATATAAATTATTGTATAATCGATTAAATCAAAAAAGGCGATTTCCTCGACGTGATAGGATGAGTGGTTCTGTGGTTAGTCAAGGCGAAATAAAGGGATATGAACTGATCTGTGATGTAATGAAGTGAGATAAAAAATAATGAGCTCATATGTTGCTGATATAAGATGAAATTAGTTGAGAAATAATATGAACTGAGCTTACTTGTGGAGAGATTTTGCTCATAAGATATAAGTTGAATTCATTTGAATTGAAGTGAGGTGTGGTAAGTAGATAAATAAGTTGAGCACCATATGCCCTAATAATATAAATATATATATATAGGTATATACATAAGCATATATCACCATTATTTTAAGGATCGACCCCAGCAACGCCTATTGATTTATTTTAGTTTGACTAAATTTTGTTCTAAATATGAGCCAAAGAGGAAATAGAATGTAGTGTTGAGGTATATTCCAACATCAGTGTCATCTAGTGAGTGACTTTTAGTCGGAATATTTCTTGTCAAAATACTTGCTGTATTAGTGTTAAATCCCTTCAACACAGATGTTCCAGAAGAGAACTCTTTATGGAATGGGCATCGCCACTTTGCGAGTCATTCTCATTACGCCTGGAATGCCTGGGATACGTCTGTATCAGATTTGTAAAATCAGCAGTTCTGGGCCCAAAATTTGGGCTTTCTAAAATAATATGGCACTATCGAGATTTACTCGTACATAAATACATATGTATGTATACATACGTACAACTCTTACAAGTGGAGATTGACAGAGATACAAGGTCTATTCGCGTGCTCAATGAAATTACTGCGGATATGCCAACGTTTGGTTTCACGTCCGAAGAAAGTATAGGTAATATCCATAGCCAACAGCTTTTCATTCCTCTCTATAATCAGCTCAATTCAAGTAGTAGGTAAAATTCAAAAAGAAAAATTTAGTTTTGAGTACAAAAAAATGCAGATGTCAAACAGCATATGTACACGTATGTATGTGTGTCACCCATACATACTTTTTGATTTCTAATAAATCATTATAACTGCTACAAAATTCAATATAATCCACCAATATACAAGTGTAAATCTAATACAAGTCAAACAGAGAGTCAACTTGTCTCCAATCCATTGGATGGTTTTCCAATTCAATTTTACTGTTTGATTCATATCAAAACATGAAGAACAGACACGCGCACAAATGATGCCTGAAGATAAACAAATACAAGTATTGTGGAACATACTCATACATGTTTATATATTTATGTAAATAAATCTTTAGAAAAGAACAAATGTACATCTCATATTTTCCGAGAGACAACAACATTCTTAACACCGAGAATGATTTGATGAAGAACGTTACTTCATGAATGAAAATAGTGAAGTCATCATTGCTTCAGTTGTAATAAATTACTCATAAGATAGATATGTATGTACGTACATATGTATGTTATGTTTATGTTAATACGCTCAAGTATTAGAGATTTTATGGGGTCTTTTACAGAGTACACACTTGAGAATATTATACAACGAAATTGATGTCAATTGAATTGTAAGTGGTTGGGAATAGAGGATTTGTAGATTAAAAAATATCAAAAATAATAAAACACATAACCGATCGGAGTTCTTGGAATCAATGTAAGCCACACTGCTTCTTTTATGGATTAAAAAATATTTACACTTTAAAATAAAAAAAGTAAATAGAGCATAATTTAAACCCCAATACGAATACACTCTCAAATGAAAATCTCTATATAAATCGTGTTTTTTTGCAAACTGAACTGGCAACAATTACGACAAAAAATGCGTATCAGCCGACAAAAGTGATTTTTTAAGGAGGTCGGGTTGATTCACCAACCTGGTAAAAGAGTTCTATTCGTTACCATGAATAGATTGAAGCCGGTGAGATTGCTTCCTGCTCGCCAACAAGATAAAATCTACTTGTAATCTCCTCTTTTTCATATTTAATCATATTTAATCAGCTTGCCTTGCTTATCCTAAAGAAGCCCATGTTTTATTTTTGAGACCACTCTAATGACATGAAGCTGCGTTTATATGCTAAGGATCATAATCAAAACTCTTCTCACGTACCGAATCGCCGAATTTATTATCGTCCCATATGGCAAAGAATGGACATGAGGAAGGAAGCTAATGAGAAAGTATGTTGACTGCTTAAAGATATATTCCGTTTGATATTCTTCTACGAACAAATTCATTCTTTATCCAGTCTTGCTAAAATTAAAAAATAGTTTCGTCATAGCCGGATCATTTGACTTCTATTATATTTTCTAGAAAAGAGACATTTTTTATCAATATAACTGAAAATAATATAGAAAAATATTAGTAAGTAAACGCCTTGCCGTGGGGTTCTTCAGCTCCTCGTACTTACAAATATCGCTGCTCCGCTAGTATAAACTTAGTTTTACCAATGTTTCCCTTATTTTCCAGTGCTTTATTCATTCCTATGATAGGAGAACGTTTATTTTACATTCTTTACTCACTAAAAAGGCTGTTATCTACGTAAAAGGCTCTGTCCTTAAAGATTACTGGATCAACCCACAGTCTAAACCATTGATCGTAGAGATCAGAAACTTCAAAAGTTTGTTTCGCGTAAGAATAGTGTAGGAAGTTTGGAACGTAGATAGTTTTTCACCTAAATTAAAGTCGGAAACACTTTTTCTTAAAGGTCTGTTTTTGCTTAATATATGGAACTTAGTTTGCTCTTTGCTTGTTTCAATGCATGGATGAATTTATGGTTCGATTTGCTAGAAATTTTAAACATAGAAAACTCTTCGCCCAGCCTTTACATAACAAGTTATAAGCTATAGTAAAATAAATAACCTAAAAACCGAATAAATATCTTATTAGAACCATCTTAAAATTATATGCGGAAGAAATCCTAGGCAAACTCTAGTCTTTAGCTATATCGTTGCCTTCTTAACCAAGTTGCCATAGGCGAACTTGTTCGTAAAGCAGATAGGTTAGATATAGTAGATGCTTAGTTATCTATATATATATTCATTATCTTCCAATGTAAGCCAGGCTTGAAGTTCTCACAGTAATTATGAGTTCCAGGTTAGGTTAGGTAGTAACAACTGCGCCCCGCGGTAAGGCATGCCTGCCGTAAGAGGCGACTAAAATCCAAAAGTTCCCACGACAGGGTCTTTATACCGGAACGACAAGGATTTTTTTCCGTCCAAGGACTGTCACTCATGCAACATTCCCCAAAAATTACTTTGATTAATATTTTATTATTATTTTATGATCACACCTCGTCAGCTTGAAAACCCCATATTTTAAGGCTTTCCCCCTAAAAAAAAATCTAAGTACTTAGAGACACACAACATACAAATGGAATCACTTTAAATTTACTAAATTTTCTGAACAAGAAGGCTCTATTACGATTATTGCTGAATTTTCCCAATTAAAAAAATAAATAATCCGACAACTTAACGTCCAGCACCATCCACAAATTTAATTCAGAGGAGTTTCCCCTTAGACTAGATGGCGTGTTTTCTTATTCATTGCAAGCAGATGCAAAGTAGATGCAAAAGTAGAAGTAAATTTTTCTTTAAAAACAATAAATATGAGATCTCACTGAAATGACACAATTTTCAAAAAATCTTACAATATATATAAACACAAAAACAAATAGTATGCCATTCTTTTTCTTCTTCTTTATTCAAAAAATAATTGTACACCATTATATACATTAAATTGTTAACATTATATTTATTGAAAGCACAATAATCAGGCATTCAATTGATTAGCGATATTTTTAATTCTTTTGCTTCTTCTTTATATTGTTAAAAGAAATTAAAATTTCAATGATTGTGCAGTCAAAACAATTAGTGAAAACGTCGCGATTGTCAACTTGATATGGTAATACATACAACGTAACACAATAGCATAAAATTAACCATAAGTTCAAGAAATAAATAAAAATAATAATATTATATATTACAACAATAATAGCACGTAACTGTAGTAGTTGTCACGTACACTTCCTTGTTGCACGCAAACACCCACACACACAAATAACTGCAGGCACGTATACATATAAATGTATTTACGTATGTGTATACGAGTACATACTTAGTACATATGTTTGTGCGCATTGCATTTGCTGTGTATTAAGTATAGAAGTGCTTTGGCCAATTTCCTAGAATGAAATGCAGAAGCCGTTGAACGTGTCAGTGACAAATGTCAATTGTTGTTAAAATGCTGAAAGCCACAACACAACAGCAATACTCATAAGCGTAGCAACAACAAACAATAACGCTAATTCTTTAACACGATCACCTGACTGGCTAAATGACTGACTAACTGCCTGACTGACTGATCAACTGACTGAGTGAGCGTTTGATTGAGTGATATTTAAACTATGAATATGTCAGGTGCTTGGAAGCAATGCAACGTGCCGCATGTAACAGGTGAAAAAAATGTTATTTGTGTATGCGCAAAGAGTTGCCAGAAAGTAGCATTTTTACAAAAAAAAAAAAAACCCTGAAAAAAAGTTAAAAAAAATGTATGTATAGTTTAAACTTTAAAAATATGAAAAACAGCTCGCAAGTTTTGTAATTTTATGCGGTTCTTTGAGGGAGATGTTTTTGTTTTCAATTCTGTGGCAGCACTAATTTTTAAATAATTTTTGTTTTTTACTGTTTTGCTTTATACAATTATGTAAGCGCTTCTGTTGTGCTGGTTTTTTTTTTTTTTTTGTATTTATTTTTTCTATTCAGACACGCTCATACTCAAATATAAATAATAAAAGGAAATTAATAATAAAGAAATAAATAATACAAAATAATGAATAGTATACGTTGGGAAAATTAATAAATGTACAATAATAAAAATAGAAAAAAATATTAGCTAATCAAGCTGTAAAGGAAGGCAACAAAAACGTAGATATGTTATTTACATACATTTCTAACTAGAGTCGGTCAAATACTTGTACAAATGCTACCACATACATATTATATATTCGTAAGAATGCCTGTAATTGAATATTACAGCGATTGCCGAATAATTGGAAACAATGGTATAATTATTTTTTAGTTAATTTTTTTGAAAAAGAATATATATAATGTTTGTTATACTAACTTAAACTCATTATATCCAGAGAGCTTTCAATTCTTTCTGCGAAACTTGAGAGTTCATTGTCCACAATATTTTTCATTTTATGTTACATAAAATAAAGTTTAAGAAACCGTTGAGAATTGTGTTCGAAAGTTTTTCTACTAAAAAATTAGAGGAAATCCAACTCTTAATATTCCATTGCATAATTTTAGGCACTACATACAACCAACATGTTTATAACTCCCAAAGGAATAGTGAATTAATAAGCAGATGCATTTTATAAATGCGCTTCCATTTGGTAGTGGCGGAATTAGCTGAACGATTATATATGTATATCGGTCGAGTTGTTTTACCCGATAACGAGCCGGTTTGAGGAACTCGATCCATAAGCTGACTGGTAGGGGAGGTTTTTCGCCCGAATTTCGTGCGCCATTTTCTTGAAATTGCGGTTGAAGACTCTTCATGTTGTGCGTTGTTAAATAAGCTGAATAGTCCCAAATCTAATATTTATCAAAGATCAACTCAATTTTTCTCCGTAAAAAGCTCGGCCAATAAACGCCAAAGTTTCCAAAACAATATAACCGGCATTCTTCAAGAGAAGCGCTAATCCAATAGTTCCAATTTGCTGCCAGCGGGTGTATATGTGTTAGGTATTCTTTTAGAATTACAACTATACAGTACAGTAAGTGTGTACAACGTATTCTCTCATTTATTTTCCGTCTGGCGTGCAGTATATCAGCAGCACTTACTACCACATTTGCCGTTGGGTCGAGAAAACGGTCTATTTGACTAGCTGCTGCCGGTACATGTTTTGCATATGAAATCACATATAACGCCACATTATTTTTTTGCTAACCTCCCGCATTAACTTGACGTTATCTATTCTGCCCATCTAGCGCCTAATGAACTCATAAGTATCCGGCGTTCGATTTTTTTTGTAAATTCTCTTTACTTTACTTGCTTTTGCTTACCCATTGTGTACATGTGTGCTTATAAGGTAATGTATTTAATTTTATTATAATTTTTTTTATAAAGCATTTTGTGTTTTCTGCTTTGTTTTCTTAATTATTTAAAGTTCATATTGTGTGCCACACGTTCACATTATTTATTTTATTGTCATTAATTTTTACATACCGACATTTGTATTCATATGAATGTGGAACTATGCATATGAGTGAAATTTTGTGTGTCAAGACTTTTTATTAACACGTACAATGAATTCAGCGAATTAACAATTGGGTAGAGAATGTGCGTCGTGTCGTGGCGGTGTTTTATTAATTAAATAGTCAAAAATATTTTCATTCATAATTTCTTCTTTCTTTTGCTTTTAATATTGTTATAAATGTTCTACATACAATTTCCTTATGTAATAATTAGACCTAAATCAGTTGCTATAAAATTATGTCGATCTTCAGTCCGTTCTGTAAGAGCTCTGGCAGCTATATGTATATCGGCATATGCTCTCGGCCCTGTAGAACGGTAGATCTGCTGCCGAAGAATAACGAATAATAGTTGTATCTAAACGCAAAGCACCGAAACCGCTTTTTATGGAGACCCAAATTCTCAAACTAAAACATTATGAAGCCATAAATCGCCTAGCTCCTCCTCCTATATAAAGTATGCATTTTGATATTCTTTCAACAAATTTAGGGACTACCAGCTTATTCTAAACCACTTCCGAACGAATGATGGATTCTTATGAGGAGCTAATGTCGGAAATATGCTGGGAGGGATTGACTAGAAAAAATTAAATTGCTTTCTATTATTTAAATAAATTTTCTATAATTATGGATGTTAGTCTGCTGACCAATCAGTTATTGCAGCCTACATTATTTTTCGTTTTGCTTTTTTTATTATATTCATAATTATATTTATTCATCTTTTATTCATATTTTATTTTATTTTTTTTATTTTATTTTTTTATTTTATTTTACAATATTTTATATTATTTTATATAATTTTATTTTATTTTATTTTATTTTAATTTATATTATTTTATTTTATTTTATTTCATTTTATTTTATTTTATTTTATTTTATTTTATTTTATTTTATTTTATTTTATTTTATTTTATTTTATTTTATTTTATTTTATTTTATTTTATTTTATTTTATTTTATTTTATTTTATTTTATTTTATTTTATTTTATTTTATTTTATTTTATTTTATTTTATTTTATTTTATTTTATTTTATTTTATTTTATTTTATTTTATTTTATTTTATTTTATTTTATTTTATTTTATTTTATTTTATTTTATTTTATTTTATTTTATTTTATTTTATTTTATTTTATTTTATTTTCTTTTATTTTCTTTTATTTTCTTTTATTTTCTTTTATTTTATTTTATTTTATTTTATTTTATTTTATTTTATTTTATTTTATTTTATTTTATTTTATTTTATTTTATATTATTTTATATTATTTTATATTATTTTATTTTATTTTATTTTATTTTATTTTATTTTATTTTATTTTATTTTATTTTATTTTATTTTATTTTATTTTATTTTAATTTATTTTATTTTATTTTATATTATTTTATTTTATTTTATTTTATTTTATTTTATTTTATTTTATTTTATTTTATTTTATTTTATTTTATTTTATTTTATTTTATTTTATTATATTTTATTTTATTTTATTTTATTTTATTTTATTTTATTTTATTTTATTTTATTTTATTTTATTTTATTTTATTTTATTTTATTTGATTTTATTTTATTTATTTTATTTTATGTTATTTTATTTTATTTCATTTTATTTTGTTTTATATTATTTTATATATTTAATTTAAAATTTGTATATTTTTTTAAAGCTCCACCAAGGTTTCTTAACATCTTAGACCACAAGGCATTCTCATGCCATTCATTAAACCACTTGCCACAAGTTAGTTATGCAATATGTGTATACAACTCTGTAACCATTTTACTCATCAGTTTACTTGCAACATGTGCTGAATTGAAACCGCCTCAAGCTGATTGGTTCTGGCTCCCACTCTTAAGTTTTATTATTGCATTTATTTTTATTATTTAATTTTATTTTTTTTCTTGTTACGTAAAACTCGACTCTGTTCACACAGCACACCATAGCGTGGTGAATACTTAATATTCCATTTTTCACTTGTAATTGTCATTGTAATCGTAATTGTAATTAATAGCTGTCGGTGTTGCAAGTGACAAAAATATTAGAGAATTTTTATGAGCTACCCACGTTTGCGCATGCGCACTTGCGCTCAAAAATCGTAGGTATATTAATATATTGATTTTTTTATATTATAGCTTGTTGTATTTTATTTTTGTATGGACTAATATGCTGATGTTTGGATGGCTAATATTTTATGGTAAAATACTTATAAGAATCTAAGTATTGTTGTTTTTTTTTTTTGTTGCATTATCGTTTAAACTTCTTACAATAAAATTGGCAAAGAGGAAATTGCCAAATGACAAAGTTGCGCCACCAAATATGGTCTGCTAAACTGAGAAGCACACAATACTATCGATTAATGCAGTTGACAGCTGTTGGCAAGCGGTTACAGCTTTTTTCTAATTAATCTTTGAATCACTGACATTAATTTTGCGACAAAGAAGTTGAAGCAGTGGGAGGAGTTGAACTGAGCAATTTTATTTTTAGCTTTCATAACTGAAATTAAGTACAATAAATTTTTAAACCAATTTAAGAGGCTTTCGATTATTTTTTTATTTAAACAAACAACTTTACTCACCAAACAATTTGTCATTGCAAAGATATGTATATACATATGTATGTATAACACAAACATAAATCAATTAAGCGTGAGAAATTTACAATCCTGGCATACCCTTGGACTTTCTTAATATTTAAATAAGATAACGAATATAATTGCTGATAATTAAGTGTATATATACATAAATATATAAACATATACCGATTGGATCATACACATTTGTCAATTGTTAGCATGGTAAGTGTTAAGTAAACAAATTGTTTATCTAAAGCAGAATTTATACTGTAGTCCATCCAAAGAACAACCAGCGCTGTCACAATATTTGAGGCAAACAACTGTTGAAATACATAAGTGGAGAGCTTTTGAAGTTCAATAATACACAAATATTAATATTTATTATAAATTTCAAAAGATATTAAAAAAATTGTAATGTTATATTTGCCCTGGTTAACTCGGGATTACATGTCCTACAAGTACCGACGGACTCGAATACTTTGAATTATATCCATCAAATTTCGGTACTCGTATCCATCACTCTCCTTAAACTATGTTTACTTATTGACCTAAACGAAGTTAGACCGCTGAATCTGGATTGAAGGCGCCACTACCTGCGCGGGAATTGGTAGACATTAGCAGAACAAATGGAAGGAGCACTTAGAGTTCTGTTCTCTTCTAACGCTTCCAAGTTTTGAGTCACCGTAAAATCGTTATTTTACTCGACGAGACGCGATAACCGTTTGAAAACATCAGTGCGACGCTTAATCTCTGGGGAGGAGGCTCAGGGACTTATTGGGAAAGCTTCCAAATGCTTAGAATCCAACGAAATAAGCAAATATAATTGGCGCTTTGTGACCACTGAAGTGATTTTTAGCCGAGCTTCTTGATGTTTTTCCAACAAATGAAGAGACCTACAATGTAGAACCTTTATTTTATTTCAGAAATACTTTCGAAAGGCTTGACATTCCCTGCTGAAGAGAGACTGCAATTAGAAAATTTTATTTTCTATAATTTTAAATGTTGGTCCACCCATGACTCGAACCGTGCCTTTCATAATGACAGTACGTAATGCTAACCACTCGTCAATTGCGGCCGCCAACTACGGAATAAGCATACTGTTGCAAAAATCTCTCCCCAACGGGAGCGGTATACCCCACAAGGATCCTCAAACTGTCTCTGGACAATCTGACAATATCCGACATATGGAATTAGGCATTACTATAACGTGGAAAATATGTCTAAAAGTGAATCGGTCGATACACAATTCGCAAAGAATAACTCAACGCCTTCATAAAATCTTCTCTAGTGAATGGCGTGCTGGGAATCCAAACAATACCCAAAGTAAGCAAAGAGCTCGAGCTGCCTCGTGGGATCCGAGTAAAACTGGCACAATTAAGCTGCTGATACTACGGTAGACACAACTACTACTTATCCATACAGTCCCAGACATCCACCTCGAAGGAAGAAAATCACATATTTTCACCCACTAAAACCTATACCGTTGAAACCGCTTGTTTCTTGCAGTTTCCGATGACATAGACTAACACCTGTTCCTAGCTGCCGTTGAACAAGCTGCTACAACAACAACAGGAAACATATTTAGATTAAGGCTGTTTCAATAGTCATGTCATTCTAAGAACTTTTGGACTTCCTCTCCTTGCATAAGAACATAGACGTAGAAGTTTTGGAACCGGCTTTGCAAATGTTCTTCTTCATGATTGGTGTAGCCATAGCTTAGGCGATTGTAGGCGTATCAATCGGTGGTCGATTATTCTCTTAGCCAATTGGAAATACCAAGTGAAGTCAAGCCGCTCTCCCCCTGATCCCTCTAACAGCCTAAAGGTCTTCCTATTCCTCTGCTTCCAGCAGTGGGTACCACGTGGAATACTTTCAAAGCTTGAGTGCTTTCATCCATTCGGGCGACATGATCTAGCCGGCCACTACCGGTTATCTCTTCGTTCGCTGAACTAGGTAAATGTCATAGAACTCATCGTTATATCATCTGTGGCACTCACAGGCACCAGTATGGAAAATACCATAAATTCTTTCTGTCGAGAGCTCCATCCACCAACTCATAGGAAGTCGTCGTCTTTCAAATCATACCTATTTAGCAGGAAAGGGAATGATGAGTTTGATTTTTGTTCGTCGAAAAAGAGCTTTACTTTTCCATTGACTACTTTATATATTATTGTATTTATATATATTCATATACTTTATACATGTATGGTATATATAGATATTTTAGTAAATAATAAAATTAATAAAAAAAAAATTTTAAAGTGAGTCCACCAATCTCCAGCTTAAAATCGGCTTGCTTCAAAGTCTCATGTTAGTTGCCATGAATTAAATAAAATTCCCCGAACCTGTATAAATCGTACACAGGTGTTCTGCTGACCCATTTCACTATTTTTTTATTTATTTATATTTTGTTGTAGTTGTAAACAAATCGGAAAACAGATCAAAATTTGTTTGCCTTTCATTTTACTGTCATTGCCTGCCCCCAGGTTGTCCATATAATATACATATACCATATACTAGGTATACCTATACATATGTGTTTGTATGTATAACATTTAACCAATTTATGTGCATCACTGTTGTTTTTGTTGTTGCTGTTGATGCTTATAAACATTTTATTTGATCAAAAACTCCTGTGACAACATGCAAATCGACATGGACACATACCCACATACTCACATACTTACATACTTACACTCATATAGCAAATGTCACTCGTGTGGCAGGCAGCAGCAACAGCAGCGCCAACAAATGACGGCGACATTGAAGGAGACAAACAATCAGTAAAGCAAGAAACCACAAACAAATAATTGCTATGGCATAACAAATAACAAGAGCAATAATAACAACAACAACAATAACAGCAATAATAATAACAACAACAAGCACAGCGTAGTTTTGGTGCTTGCAACACAATTGCTACAATTGCAATAAAAATCTCATCTAAATTTGTGTTTATGAGCGCCCCAATGTGCAGGCATTCAGGGCAACAACAACAACTACAACAACAAATGTGTAGCAAATACATATTTAGGCATTTAGGTATATGGAAACCCAAATGACATTAGCAATAAACCATGACCAAACAAACACAATGACAATTGTTGCAACCAAACAGCAACAACAACAAGAACATCGTCAAATAAAAAACAACAAAAGTAAACGCAAAAGAAAAAGAAAAAGTGAAACATTAAAATGGAAAATAGATGCAAAGTAATAAAATAAAATCCAATGAATATGGAGTTTGGCCAAAATGTGGCAGATGTGGCTGTTGCACAGCGTCGTCGTGGCAACAACACTTTGTGTAAAATAACAATAAATAGTAAGCATTTTGTCACCCGAAATGATCGAAGAGATATGACTGAAAAAGTGAAGCAATTGAGATTGATTGCTGCAACAAGCATACGCACATATACATACCTATACCTATACACGTATGTGTGTAAAAATAAATATATGCATGTTGCAAGTTGAACAAGAGCAACAATCAACGCTTGTTCGCTAGCTTGCTGGCAGCGAATAATTTTTACATGAATTGTACCAACTACTGGCAACATGAATGCAACATTGTAGGCAACAACAACAACAACCACAAAGGAAAAGTACAGCAACACAAGAATATATAATGGTGGCAACAACAACCATACTGTCGGTGGCAACAATCATTTGTCACAGCTGCGTAGGCAGTTTTACTTCTTGGTCAACAACAGCAGCAACAACACCAAATCTATTTAGATAATGCAGCTGACGTTGTTGTTGTTGTTAGTGTTGTGCTGTCCGCCTGCCTGGCAAAACAATGAGCAATGAGCGCGTCAACCAACAACCTGTGAGCTGGAAGGCTTTGCATACTTTCATACTTGCATATACACGTATATACACATTAGACCGGGTCAGATCCTCGAAAAAGGCAAAAAAAAAGGGTCATACTTTGTGTGGACTTAAGAAAAGTATGATATGTGATGACTCATTTAGTACTAGAGTGGCCGAGATTATACGCTGATAGCAAATATAAAATAAAAAATTATTAAATTCGAACATACATGGCAGCCCTACAAGAATAACTTACTAGGTAAGTTTAAAAAAAAGTGTTGAAACATAGTAGTAGCGTGCCCGGGACCACTCGAAACGAAGCTCTAAACATAATCCCAGAAATCCAGCACTTGCTCTGGTAACATATCAGTTCCCCGAGCAATCAGCTTTCTGCCTAAAAGCACATAAACAGTGGAGCTCTCAACCAACAGGACACCTATGAACCCTGCAGAGGTAAACTACTCCAACGAGAAGCACAGACATATACTTTGGGTAACCACTTTATGATCTAACTTTACCATATCCACTCAGAACAGGGAGCAATAGACAGTGAACTATGATACTCCGACGGTGAGCATTGAAATACACATAGATGGCTCAAAAGCTGATGTTAGAGTGGATGTAGGTGTTTTCTCATTAAACAACCGAATTACTTCAATAAGTTTCAGGTCGAAATATTTCATTGAAGTATAAAAAACCCCTTTCGAACCGAATACTCAGGAAGAGACTTTTTCATCTTCAGCCATATTCAAACAGCAAGTTTTAAACCGTGACTATATCAGCTGCTTTGCATAATATGGTCGGGGGAAAGCATGCCCAATCCATAAAACACAACCCAACAGTCTGCGCCAACTACCGTGGGATAAGCCTTCTTAATATCACATATAAGGTTCTATCAAGCGTATTGTGTGAAAGACTGAAACCACCATCAACAAGCTGATTGGATCAGTGTGGCTTTAGACCTCGTAAAACAAGCCTTGGCCAGATATTCACCATGCGCCAAATCTTGGAAAAGCGTCGTGAAAATAAGACCGACACACACCACATCCTCGTCGATTTTGAAGCAACTATGTCATGTGATCCGGATGGATATGAATACTCCAACTTCGAATGTTTTCGATGCAGTACCCGTCGGTGGAAGCGGAGGAAAGAAAAGACTTCCACTCCGTTGGAAAGACCAGGTAGAGAAGGATCTAGCTGCTCTATCATCACAGACCAGACATAGAGTACTTGGTTTGTATGAAGTACCAATTTTTGAATGGCTGACTACAAAAAGCGTAATTAGTTTCATTGAACGCACCAAATGGTTTGAACACAACAATGTAACGGGATAAAAAGAATACAAAGGTCTGCACTCTTACCTACCAACCTATTATCTCCACAGTCCCCTCAACGTGGTAATTCCAAATTTGGCTTTTACGTTAAGTGACTGATCTGATCTAGAATGCATATCTTTTATATATGTACGCATATAAATTCTTGTATAATTTGATTCCAAGTGATACAAAAGACGGCTGAACCTTAGTAAAATATAGCGCTATTCTCGAATAGTTGTTGTATTTTTTTTTTTTTTTTTTTTTGGATTTTTAGCTTATTTTATCACTTATGGTGTTGCAATCGTTTATACTGCTGAAGTCATGACAATGGTTTGTCATGTCATGTCAACTGCCGCAAATGGGCCAAAAAATGTATGACATTCAGTCAGACGGTGTTACGCAGTACAGTTGTAGCATGTGCCTGTATGTGCTGGCATTGACACTTTTGTGCCACACACATTTTACAAGGGCAGCACAAATCATGACCGACCCAAATAAAGAGGACAACTCCAACTTCTCTTTGTGCTGCTGTTTCAACTGTTCTGCCATAGTCCTATTTAGAATTTATTCATAGTGAAATATATTTTTTGAGCTTAATAACATATTACGTTTCCTCGTATGCTGGGTCATCTAGACTGAACTCTACTGAGGTAACTAAGGCACTTTGTTGCGATATAGTGCGCAGCGGACTACAGATAATCAAATCGCATCGGCAGTACCTGGGTAGGCCATGCAGTTAGATGGATTTAACTACACTCCCAAGAGGCTGTGGGAATTGTTGAAACGGTCCTTTGATATATGTATGTCAGTATTCAGCCTACTGAGCATACTATTCGCAACACCATCACACATCTTGAGATCCAGCATTTATTACTGGATAATATTTGACCAAATATAACACGTCCAGCACGCAGTGAAGAAAATATAGCGATCTTAGATGAGGGTGTACACGAAGACCGTGGAGAGTCGATTCCGCGGCGTTCGCAGCAGTTCGGACTGGCGTATAGAACAACTTGGCACCTTTTATGTCGAGATCTTAAATTGAAAGCGTACAAAATACAGTTTGTGCAAGAACTGAAGCCCTTCGACCTTCCCAAGTGACATCGCCTCGCTTTATGGGCTCTCGAAATTTCCAAGAAGCAAAATAAGCAAAATTGCCAGATTTGGGACGAAGAGCAACCTGAAGAGATTCAAGAGCTGCCATATTATCCAGAGAAACAAACGGTTTGGTGTGGAATCATCAGTCCATATTTCTTTAAAAATGATTCCAGTGAGAACTTAACCGTCAATGGCGACCATTATCGCGCCATGATAAACGACTATTTGATGTCTGAAATTGAAGCTCGTGATCTCGGCGATATTTGGTTTCAACAAGACAGCTCTACTGCCCACACATTGCATCAATCAATGGTTTTATTGAGAGAACACTTCGGCGAGCAGATAATTTCACGTTTTCGTCCGGTCGTTTGAACACTAAGAGCGTGTGATATCACATCTTTAGACTTTTTCCTGTGGGGACATGTAAAGTCTAAAGTCTATGCGAAAAACCTCGCTTTAATTCAGGTATTGGAGCAAAAGATCACGAGTTTCATTCGCCAGTTACTAGTAGAAGTGCTCGAACGAGTCATCGACAATTGTACAGGAGATATTTCGTCTTGTCCCCGTTCACTACCAGATGCCTACGCCTCGCTTCCTTACCCGGTCTAAAGAAAACAGAGCTCACGGCGCAGATTTTGTGCATTTGGCAAAGCACACTAAGGTTCCAAACGTCGGGCATGCTTTCATCCGACCATATTATGCAAGGAATCTTATGCATGCATTTTTTCAGTTTTTCGCCGCTGTATTCTGATTCATCAACCCGCCGCTTTGTTGTTTTTCACACGGCCGATTGCTATTCGATCTTCTACATATTCAGGCAATGAAATATCTGTTCCATCATCATCAATTGGAGAATCGGGTTCGTCATCTTCCGTAGTTCCAATTTCACTGTCATTTAGCTGGAGAAGTGTTCCAGCAAATATGCTCGGGACATCGGTCACCACATTACCATCTTGGTTCCTGTATGAGTATGCTCCGATCTTGAGACCTTCTGCAAGTCAGCGTTTCTTTTCGTAGAATTTCGGGGCATTACCTTTGTCGGTCAGCGTAATATTTTTTTATGGAAAGTTGACCTTTTATACGTAAATAAACATATATTAATGAACATAAATACATATGTACTCGTATGTTCGATCAATCTTAACTGCAGTAAAAAAGCATAATAAAAGTGTCAGAAACATTGTTTCATACAACTACACATGAATTTTACCATTTAGAAATGCTATATAATTTACACTTAAATTTATCAGCTTATGCGAAAAAAAACTCATACATACATATGTGTGTGTGTATGTTTGTTACAGTTTGTTTAGCACACCGGTGTTCCTGTTGCGAATTTCTCGCTTTGAAAATATTTAAAAGCGAATTTATCACGCATTCGTGACTAATTTCAATTTATGACAAAGAAGCATAGACGCGCAGACAAGCACACAAACACAAACACACACACACATAACTGCATACAAGCTTGCAAGGGCTTACACTCGGCAGAGGGGCTCAAGACAGTGTGATACAATGTGTGTTATACAAGAAATTTATGTGTTCGTGTTTGTGTGTGTTGCAGCCAGCTGACCAGCAAACAACAAAGTTTGTTTTATTATATTTAATTTATTTTATTTTTATTTTATTGTTTTTATTTTTTTCATTATTTTCTTTTACACTTATTTATTTATTTTACGGTGTGAATTACCATTTGTTTATGCACTCAAAATTATGAAGTGTGCAAGCATTTTTATTTCGGTGTTAAGTTGCTGATTTCATGCAACATTCGCTTGCTGCCCACTGCTGACTGATAGCGAGGATATAAATTAGGTATTGTATTAACACTTTATTGGGTGTGTGTTAATGTATTGGTAGTGCATGAGTAGATGCATACAAACATTTAAATATATATTTTTTTATTTTAAGATTTGTGAATTTTTTTAGTAAATTTAATTGATTCAAAGAATTACGAAAATAAACAACGAAAGAGTGAGAGTGATTTATGTAAATTTTGTTGATATTAAGAACAAAGCAAAGCAGCAAAGGGCTTTAAAAGTATTTTTTTTAAATATTTTTATGAATATATCGAGGTAAAATTAAATAAAAAAATCTCTATATCTATTTAAAATATATAGTAAGAAGTAATCCATTATTTTCGCAATAGATGGCTTCAGTGATCTGTATCTCGCGTCCTTAAGAGCGATTGGATTACACTCGATAGCGTTAGAAAGTTGAGATTTTGTACTATAAAAGATAAAGTAAGGAGTGTTGATAACTTAACTCAGTAATGTTTACCAAAGATGGACACCAGCAAAGTGGGAATACGATAAATTCTACAATTTTTCTTCGCTAAAAGCGAAAACGCAAGTCGGAAAAGAGAATATAATAAGAGTGTTTAGATCCTGATGTCGATCGATGATGAGATCGATTTCGTTCCAGTAATTTGGACGTAAAAGATGCTCCACGGTTTGGAAGGTCCATTGTACAAAATGTCGATAAAATAATTGATATTTTCAGGTCTCACCTTTATCTGAGCACTGTTTCTATTACCCAGCAGCTAAATATTACATAAAAAATAGTTTGGAACCACTTGAAAAAGGCGAGATAAACAAGAAGCTCGATGTATGGATGCCACAACGAAACAAAAACGAAAAAGACCACATAGAACGAATTTCCATCTGTGAATCGTTGCTGAATCATAACAAAATTCACAAATTTCTACTGTGAATGGTGACTGGTGATGAATAACGGAACACTTACAGCAATGTCAAATGAAAGCGGTTCAGTGAGCCAGCATAAACGGTCTCCAAGCTAGGATTGACAACCAGTAAGGTTTTTTTTTTGGTTGTTTAGTGGTTGTTTAGCAATTTGACCATCTGAAAGAAGCAATCGCCCAGAGGTGTCCAGCTTTAGTTCAAGAAATTACCATCTGTTCTTGTCTATGGCTGAGAAATTGGCTGGTGAAGAAATTTTTGCCAATAGGGACAAGAGCTTCTATGAGAGAGGAATTATGACATTACCTCCAAAATTGCAAAATTTATCGAGCAAAACGCTGAATAATGGATTACTTTTTACTAGACCAATTCTTCTGTTCGTTTGTAAGAATCCACAAAACTCGAAAAGTTACCGTCAAATTATTTGTCGGATGATTTCTATGGTTCCTGGAAAGGTTTACGCGAAAAAGTTTTTGTCGAGAAGTAGACCAGGAACTGACCTATTCGAAAGAATCGTGTTAACTTTAAATTCTTCTTAACAGGAAGTGGATAGATCTATATGCAAAAATATATATAAAAGCAAACTCTAAGGCCCAAAGTAAATGCCAAAACTATCCTTTTCGGTGTGAACTAATTGTTTCTCATAATATTTTATTATATCATATTATAGCTAAACTTTTTCCTTGCCAAGATAGGCATTTCAACTATTTTTTCCTCTTTTTTGAAAGCAACTCAGACCAGAGGAACATAAAATTTAGCAAACCATTAATTAAGAATTTGCACTAGCTTTATACAATTTTTTGTATATTTAGAACTCCCTAACATCAAAAGGTGTAATTTTGTACAAATTTCGAACTGTTTTTGATGTCATGTTAAAAAAGTAGTGAATTTCAATTAAAATTGTGAATTTGAAAAGTGCAAAAGTTTTAGGTATTCAAAAAAATTAGTCACATCAACATGCTCACATTGCAACCATGCAGACCATCTATGTTGAGTAACTCTCTTATAGCGAGCTTACAGGTGGAGAGCGGCATGCTCAGACACTTCCATGATGGCGAAAGTGAAAGGGAAGTACTTTTCCTTGCTAGCTACTCTGCCATCTTTTTACTCGGTGTATTACTCGGTTTAGGCACCCCAAACAGGTTCAAAGAGAACCCATCAAGGATGGGTTGTGTGAATGGTATTCTACTAATTCTTTTACTATTAAGAATATTGTATAATTTCCTTTAGAAAGTGAATGTTTATAATGAAAGATATTTGATCACATTAATTTTCACCATTTAAGTTTTCTACTGTGAATTCACAAAAACTAATTTTTCCACATTTGACATGAACCGCATTTTTCTCTCGCTCTCAGTTCAAATTTTTCTTCTCTATTTCTGAAATGGAAATAAATTTTTCAATTTTCTTTTGACTTCTCGGTGAAAATGAAAAGTTTCATACGAAATATAATATTTTTGGCAATTATCCTCTTGGAAACTCGTCACGCACTCGCAGTTGGGAAACTCTGCCCCATCGGCAACTGCAATAACGCAGGCAATTGCGTAATCACCGGCAATAACTTGCAATGCTCCTGTGTCGCTAATTATTTCAACGGAAGACATTGTGAACAATTCATTGATCACTGCGCTGCAAATCCCTGCCGCAACGGCGCTACCTGTGAACCTGCGTTAGGACAATTCGTTTGTAAGTGTGCGCCGTCATGGGGTGGACAGCGTTGCGAAGTAAAGGATATACCAACATTTACGAAACTGCACGTACTCTTCGATCCCGTGGGGGTCTTTGGTGAACAGCAAAATTTCTTAGTCACTGTAGAGGCTTTGGGTTCAGTAAATTTCGTTTATGAGGCATTCACAAAAAATTGTCTCATCGATACATTTGAATCGTATCCAAAGAGGAAAAGTGGCTTTCGTTATGCAAGAGATTTGCGTGCTGTCGCGAGATCATTAGGCTTGCTACATGCGCAGCGTATACCTTACAAAAGTGGCTATTATCATGAAGGCTATGAGCGCTTCTGGGACGCAGGTACGTTGAGTATAAAAGTGCGCGTTGCTGATATGGCATCGAATGCGCTTTACGAGCACACTTTCGAATTGTACATCATACAGCCGCCCAGCGTGCCATGCATACCAGATATCGGCTTCATGCATGGTTCCAATCCACAGGAGCCGCTCATGGTGGATATAGCACGCTTTAATGTCTTCAATGCCATCATACATCGGCATTGTGCGCCGAACTCACGCATAGAAATGGATTGGACTGTACACAATAGCATTGGCACAGGTGAGAAATCTATATGTGTGATCATTACTCTCTTAACCAGAGTGGCTATATTCTCACCACTAGTTCTCTTACATGAATTTGGTAATACCGGCAAAAAACAACTGAAGGTTAAACCCTACCGCTTATGGTTCAACTATCAGGGCGTTGTGGCACAGTCTTATATGATACGTATCAATGTGGATGAATACTACGAGGACCTGGTTGTACATAAAAAAGTTAGAGTGAGTCTATATTATGTTTGTGAGTTCGTCGTAAAGGTTGATTGACTGACATTCTGTTACTTAGTGTTACATCTTCGTCATGTCCAAACCAGTATCGGCCCAAATTTTGGGTGGCAGCATACGTGAGGTGGGTGTTCGTCAGTCCTTCCTTGTGGATGGCTCGAAGAGTCGTGACTACGCTCTCTCACCATTTGCGGAACAAAGAATGAATTACCGATGGAGTTGTGAGTCGAGCGATGACAGTTTGAATAGTTTTTGTGGAGCAAACATGGGCACAGGTAGGCGAAAATCTGAGCAATTCAAACCTACATAAGTGAGGTGAGGAAATCACTGAGCTATAAAAGCTAATACTATACTAATCCGGGTACTTCTGACTCTCGAAAACTATGCCACTAAAAACTACTCTGACTACTCAGAGCCGAGTACCCTGAAGGGAGACCAGCTCTTCTTGTTTAATCCCTATCGATAATATGAAAGAAGAAGTTCCTCTCCACATGGCCCTTCGAACTGTGTAGATGCCTCATTTTTTCTGTTCTATTCACATCGAAGCGGCCAAACATGATTCAGACTGATCTGGATCTTTTTAAAGCCATCAGGAACTGACCCTAGCTAAGAGGGAAAGACATAAACCGGAACCTGGGGCAGTGTTTTCCTTTTCAAGTGTCCTAGCTTTTGAATTAGTATAGACTAGAACCCGTGGCTCCGTTAAACGCATTGCATACTACTACCCACCTATCGTCTTTCAGATATCTCCTCTGTAAATATTCCGTGTTTGATTAAATGAAAATGCACGTGAATATTTTAATTTTAAATTTGAATTTAATCTTTCTTTATTGTTATTTCAAAAGAACAGTATATAATTTTATATTTTTCGAAAACCGTATAATATTTTAGTTTAAGGAAACCGTACAACCTTTTTTTATAATTTTTACAAAACCGTATAACTTTTTATAATTTTTTTTAAGAAACCGTATAAATAATATATATATTTTGATTTACCGAACACCGTACAATTTTATTGCGTATGCAAACGAACTTAACTTACTCGCTAATATTTTTCGTTATTTATACTATTTGTATATACATCCACTGGAAGGAGTAACGGAACTGAGTAGGGTTGCAGGTAAGTGCATTTGAGTAAAAGCAGGGAGGTTATTTTTCGGGTAAGTAATCATAAATTTAATTCTAAGTTATAATTATTTTCTTAATTCATTTTCTTTTCTTATTTTTTATTATAGATATAACTTATTAGTTACAGGATGATGAGGTCATCCTCATCCATGTCTTCAACATGCCGGCGGGCCTGCGGCGACGATGCTTCGACGAGGTTTTCGAGCTGCTTTAGCGTTTCTCTCGCTTTCTGCACCAACCCGCGTATTTTTCGTTTTACAGCCGGAGTATTGCGGGAAACAGCACTTTTTACAACAGGAGCATTGCGGGAAACAGCTCTTTGATTTCGCCGGGTTGGCGGTTGCTCTTTTCTTGTTTTCCTTGCAGGTGGATTGGTGCGCCGAGTGTCAGCCGGTTGAAAGGTTACCCTTTTCGTGGTGGGTTTACCCTCGGGAAGGTCGCGTATTGGCCGATGGAGCATTGTGTGATGAGCCAGGCCGCAGCGGCGGCAACTGTCGGGGCTATCACAGCATCCCGTGGTATGCGAGGTCGCCAAGCAATTCAAACAGTAGCGATGGACCTTGGCCGATTCATACCGCTCTTCGGGAGTCATCGCTATGAAGGCTCGGCAAAAGCGCAGCGAATGGGTGCGGCAACAGAGGCGACACTTTCGGAAACCTTGAGATCTGTAAATATAGAGTTGCAGTATTTGTTAAGAAGCATGTGGGATCGTGTGGGAAACGAGATAAATAAATTGAAAACGTATAAGCTAAGCGGGTGGTAATACACAGAGTTTTGTGATATTGCGAGTAACGACTCCGTTTTGAGTTCGGATATCTACCACTCGGATATTTTGGTCGGGAGCGGGATGAAGTTGTATGACGCGTCCTAAACGCCATTCGTTGGGGGGCAGGAGGTCGTCTTTAATGACAACGAGATCTCCTTCAGTGAGATTGAGCTCTTGGCCTTTCCATTTATGCCGTTTGTGGAGCTCTTGGAGATATTCCGACTTCCAGCGTTTACTGAATTGGTGGTGGAGCACTTTCAATTTTTCCCATTTATTCATTAGAGTTAGCTCTTCCGAGTTCGGTTCCGGGATGGAGAGTAGGGGAGCTCCACGCAGAAAGTGGCCTGGGGTCAGAGCTTTTAAGTCGTCGGGATCTTGAGACATTGGGGAGAGCGGTCTGGAGTTAAGAACCGCTTCGATGCGAATAAGGAGCGTAGTGAACTCCTCGAACGTAAATTTTTGGCTGCCGGCTACCTTCGTAAAGTGAGTTTTGAAACTTTTCACTGCAGCCTCCCAAAGTCCGCCCATGTGAGGGGCGTATGGCGGGATGAATTGCCATGTGAATCCGTGAATGGCGTATTTTTTTGCTATATCCTCTGAGGCTTCTGCAAGGAAGGAGGATAATTCACGTGAGAAACTACGTTGTGCTCCTACAAACGTCTTACCGTTGTCGGACATGACTTTATGTGGGATGCCTCTGCGTCCGACGAAACGTGCAAACGCGGCTTTGAAAGATTCGGTGGTCAAGTCGGAGCACACTTCGAGATGAATAGCCTTTGTGGAGAAGCATATGAAAACGCATACATAGGCTTTTGAGTGAGATGCACGACGGAGTATAGAAGTTTTCACAAGAAATGGACCTGCAAAGTCAATTCCTGTGGTGTGAAAGGGGAGCGAGTACGTTGAGCGTTCAGGAGGGAGCGCCGACATGATTTGGGATTTCATTTTTTGTTTGTAAATTGTACAAACTTTGCAGTTGAATATACACGTCTTGATCTTCTGCCTCATTCGTGGGATGTAATATTCCTGCTGGATCATTCGTGTCATAAGCTGTTTTTCAGCGTGCAAAAGGGTAGCGTGGAGAAATGCGAGGAGAAGAGTGCAAAATCTAGAGTTATCTGGGATGATAATTGGATGGCGCTCACTATAACTGAGAGCCGCATAGCTTAGTCGTCCATTCGCGCGTAGAATGCCAGACGAATCTATGAATGGGTTGAGGGAAAGCAGTGGGTCCTTTTTACCGACCGGGGATTTTGCTTCTAACGCTGTAATAGTTTTTGCAAAATATCTTCTTTGCGTACATAAAATGAGACGAGTTTTGGCTTGATTTATTTCCGCTTGTGTGAGGCTAGAAGTATTGGGAGGAGGCAGTTTCCGTGCCCTTTGTGAGAATCTTAATATGAAAGCCGTCACTCTAAGGGCTCTTGAGAAGGAGGAGAAACGGTCTAAGAAGTCCGTATTTTCTAAAGCATGGAGCACTTCTATGTGTCTCTGTTCGGGGGGGGAATGGTGAGTTGGTGAACTTTTCGGCCAAAGTGGGGATGGCCTAGTCAACCACTCGGGGCCTTTCCACCAGAGTGAACAGTTGACGAGCTCTTGGGGTTTGACTCCACGCGTACCTAGATCAGCTGGGTTGTCAGCGCTGGAGACATGTCGCCACGTAGCATTGTTTACGAGTTCGAGGATCTGAGATGTCCTGTTCGCTACGTATGTTTTCCACGTCCATGGGGGTTTTTCCAGCCATGCTAATACAATTGAGGAGTCTGTCCACAAATTTAGTTCATGAGATGGCAGATTTAGAGAGGATCGGATCTGCTTTACTAATTTTGCGAGTAAAACTGCGCCGCAAAGTTCCAGCCTAGGGAGAGAGACGGTTTGTAAGGGGGCTACTTTACTCTTGGCTGCGAGTAAGTGGGATGTAGCAGATTCACCTTGCTGGACTCGTAAGTATACGCAAGCGCAGAATGCCTTCTCGGAAGCATCGGAGAATCCGTGTAGCTGAATGGAACTGTTTGGGCTGAATTGCACCCATCGCGGTATCCTTATTTCTTCGATTGCGGTGAGATTTCTCCTGAATGTGTTCCATTTGTGGAGTGAGATCGGCTTCACGGTTTCGTCCCATTCTGTTCCTTCCATCCATAGTTGCTGAAGAAGAGTTTTCGCTGCTATCATTATGGGCGATAGCCATCCTGCCGGGTCGAAAAGTTTCGCGACAGATGAGAGGATCTGTCGTTTCGTGGCAGTGTCTGAGGATAAGGGGGGGTCAACTGAGTAGGAAAATGTATCAGTGAGAGCATTCCATTTTATTCCGAGGGTTTTTGTAGAACTTGCCTCTTGGAATTCGAGAAATTCTTCATCTAAAAGATCAGACGGGGGGATGTCTTTCAGCAGTGACTTGTGGTTTGCTGTGATCTTTTTTAACGGGAATCCGGCTGACTTGAGTACTTCGATAACTTGATGTATCGATTCGCCAGCTGAGTCGAGATTATGTCCGCCTGAGAGGATGTCATCCACGTATGTCTCTCCTTTTAATATTTCTGAGACATGGGGGTATGTCTCCTTTGAGTCCTCGGCTAATTGGTGGAGTGTCCTTATTGCCAAGTATGGAGCGCAGTTGACACCGAATGTCACCGTTTTTAGTTTAAAGTCTTCTATCGGACTATGGGGGGTTCTGCGGAATAGAACGCGTTGGAAGTCTTGGTCTTCCTTATGGACGTATATTTGGCGGTACATTTTTTCAATGTCGCCGTTAAATACATACTTATATAATCTCCATTTTAGAATAACGAGCATTAAGTCATTTTGGAGAACGGGGCCAGTATGTAATACGTCATTGAGTGAGAGACCGGAATGAGAGGTTTTTGAGGCATTGAAAACTACACGGACTTTAGTAGTTTTGCTTCCAGGTTTAATCACCGCGTGATGGGGTAGGTAAAAGGAGAGATATTTACCATCGCGTATGATTTCTCGTGAATGGGTGGGTTCCATGTGGTCTAACGTGAGGTATTCCTCTAGGACTTCTGAATAGGTGCTCCGAAGTTCATCTTTCTTTTCGTTAGTTCGTTCCACGCTGAGGTATTGCTGCTGTGCTGCGGGTCTGGAGTGCCCGAGTGCAATGGAGTCCGGGAATGCTGATTTGAATGGCAGCTTTACCACATACCGTCCATCTTCTCGTCGATGAGTGGTTTTTTTGTAGAGCGCTTCACAGTATTCATCATCGTCTGTGTATGTGGGGGCCGGTGGTACCTCTTCTTGTTCCCAGAATTTCTTGAGTAATTCTCCTAGTGATTCTGAAGGGGTTTCAATCACCTGAGTAGAGAATGAGGAGATTTCTTCAACGACTGGTCCACTTAATATCCACCCAAATATTGTGTTTTGGGCTATTAAGCTGCCGCCTACATTAATTTTGAGGCCTGGGGTGAGTATTTTTGGGATAATATCACTGCCAATGACCATGTCTATTCTAGCTGGGGTAAAGCAGTTGGGATCTGCTAATGGCAGTGAGAGGTATTCCGTTAGATCTACTTCTTTTATTTTGAAGGATGGGAGAGTGTGCGTCAATTGAGGCAGTATTATCGCTTGAGCCGCGATTTTTACTGATTGATTAGCTGAGCATATTGTAATAGAGCATAATCTATTCGAGTTTTGGACTGTGTTACCGCCCATGCCAAGAATTTGGTAGTTGGCTTTTGTGGTGGGGAGACCAAGTAACTTTTGTATACGGGATGTTACAAAAGTTTTTTGAGAGCCTTGGTCAATGAGAGCTCTGATGTGAGTTAACTCTCCTTTGTGGAGAATGGGAATATTTGCTGTGGGAAGCAATGTCCTCTCTTTGTTACTCGAATAGTGAGATAGAGTTTTTGTTCTACCGCTTTCATTTGCCTTTGAATTTTTGGATGCCTGCTTAGAGGTGCAGGGCTGTTCTTCCTCGACTGTCACTTGAGAGGTAGTGAAGTTTCTTTGAGGTTTTGGGGGGTAAGGCGTGGGGTTGCTCGCAGTATAATGGAGGAGGGAGTGGTGACGTCTTTGACAATACACGCACGTAAAGTTGCTTTTGCAATCTTTCTCCAAATGCGAGTACGCCAGGCAATTTTTGCAGTAGCTGTTTTCCTTAATAAACTTGTTCCGGTCTGAGACGGACAGTTCTCGAAATTTGACGCACGTTGTCATCGAGTGGTTTGATTGGCATAGTTTACAGGAAACTTGCCTTTTGTTTTGAGTATGGAACGATTGAGTTTTGTTCCGATAATTGAATGTTGGGGGAGGGACCGCTGGTGTCCGTTGAGGGTAGCTGGGCTGATTCATCTTCGGCTTATTGGGTCTGTAGGTGCTGAGTCGCTCCACGACCTCGTACCGAGCTGTCAGAAATTGATCCATTTCTGACCATCGAGGTAACTCCTTCCTTGAGTTGAGTGATTGCTCCCAGAGAGCTAGTGTCTCGTCCGGCAGTTTTGACGAGCAGAGGTAGACAAGCATTGGGTCCCAGCTGTCTGTTGACACTCCATTTGCCTGTAGGGTAGAAAGACAATTATTTATTGTCGTCTGGATCTGTTGAATCCGTTCTCCATTCTCTGTGTGGGCGGGTTGGATGTTGAATAGCGTCTTGATTTGGCCATCCACTACTATTCTTCTGTTTTCGTAGCGTGCCTTGAGTGCATCCCATGCTAATGAGAAATTGTGACCACTGAGAGGGTAATTTTTAATGAGGAGTGCAGCTTTACCTCTTGTTTTCTGCCTCAAGTGGTAGAGTTTCTGCACTTCGGATAATTGGGGATGGTTGATGTACACTGCTGTGAACATGTCCCTAAATGAGGGCCAATCTTCATATCCTCCATAGAAGATTTCTGTGTCACACGCAGGTACCTTGAGAAAGCTGAGTGAGTCAGATTGTGTTGGGGGGGGCATCTTTGTGATGGGGGTGATTGACCGGGAGGAATCCATATTTGGTTGGATTTGGCCAAGTAACTCACTTATTCTGATTTTCGTGAGCATTGCGTTGTCATTTGTCGTCTCGTAGGCCTCTGCGCATGCTGAGCGTGTCTTTTCATCGTCAACGTTGCTCATCTGTAGGTTCTGGTTGGCTGCCTCCACCAGTTCCATGTGCCTTTCCAGATGGTCCTTGAAAATTTTGAGGGCTGCTTCGGAATGAGTTTCTTCACTGGTGTCCCACCATTTTCCGCAGAATTTTTCCATCCTGGAGAGTTCATACAAAAATTTTTTGTGCAGCTGGGAGAATTCCTCTTCTTCCGCCTGGGATTTCGAGCGAGTTCGGGGTCCTGTGAGGGGGTGGAGTGATTGGGGCTTCTCCATTTTATCCTCCATTGTGAGATATTTATTTAAATTAATTTTAATATGAAATATTTATTTATATTTATATATATATATATATATTTAAGTATATATATATTATTTATAATTAATTTATTTAGGGGGTTAGCTTTTATGTATGTATTGTACTGTCTCAGCGCGTCTGAGCACAGCAATGTATAAATGTATACTGGGTTTTTGTTATACCCCGTTTGTATGCTGGGTGCTTTGATGAGCTTACACGAGTATGTACGTATGTATACTTATATACATACGTGCCTTTGTCCGTTTGCTATTGTAAATAGCGAAGAAGGGGAAATTGCCGGAATTGAAAAAAAACTTTATGTATATATGTGTATGTATACACATGTACCACAGTTGAGTAGCGGTGACTTGTTATGCGGTGGTGACTATGGGCAGTGTAATGTGCTTACACTGGTCCGGTTATGGGCCCGTGGGAATGGGTTTTCGGTCCAGTTGGGGTATATATACTGAGACTATGTATATACTCGGGAGGATATATGTGAGGGGCAACTGGTCCGAACTGGGCCTTTTTGAATGTGTTTTTGGACCAGTTGGCGTATATAAAAAGGGGAGTTTATATACGTAAGGGGATATATGGATATATAATAATAAGCGGTTTTTTGTTTTGAATATATATACTTTTTATGGGGAAAGCGCGAGTTTTACATATATAAATGGTAATATATTATATATGAGCGCTGTTATATTCGGTAAATGAAAATTAGAGGATTTTCATTTACCGACCTTTGGGACCCGCTATGTATTATTATATGTATTATGAGTTATATTTTATTGTTTAGCGGATTTTGAGATTTTGCGCAAACTAAATAAACTTTTTATTTTATTATTATTATTTTTTTTGAGATTTGGTGTATTATGTATGATGAAGAGATATCATACACCGTTTGGCAAAATCCGCTAAACTTAATTTAATAAATAATAGAGTGAGAAAGTTGGACTTACTGAGACATCGGGACAAACCAAACTTATCTGTTTCCTGGAGACGGGACGGGGGGGTGTTGTCTTCTTCTTGTTGTGGTACTGATTGTTGCGTTGACTGCTGCTGTATGTGTTACGTGTGCTCTTTGTTTTTTTTTTTTATAATTTAAAATTTTATTTAATTTTTACACCTCTTTTTTAATTTGTGTTGTGAAAAAATTTTTTCATGCAAAAATGATATTTATTCTTATTTTGGTTTACTATTTTTTTGTTTTCAATCTATTTAATTTTAATTATTTTTTTTTTTTTTTTTTTATATTTTACAACTTCAGGATTCGATCACTGAATAAATATATTGATTATTTGATATAATCATAAAATACTTTTGAGTTTTATTATTTAGTTTAAGTTTATTTTTTCATTTTATTTTAACACTTTGTTTTATTTAACAAAATTTTCGTTTTAAAACTTTTATTTAACAATGTTCTATTTTATTGTCACACCAGAATTTATGTAGCGTTAGCAAGAGAATTTAGCAGGTAAGTTTATTTATATTAACGTTTATATAACTTTTACAATTTTCTTATTATTTTGATATGCATATGTATGTATGTAAGCATATAATCACAACCGGCTTTTTAGCGATTTTTAGTTTGTTTATTTTTAATTTAATTTTTTAAATTTATTAAAAATTTTTTTTTTTTTACTTTTTTACTTTTAACTTTTTTTTAATTTTTGTGCGTGGGCGTTTTGCCAGCGAGTTGCAATGAGAGCACTAGAGCGGGATGGTGCGAGAGCAATGCACTTATTTCGACGTTTGCTATGTGTGTTTGGGTGCACAGCTGGAGTGGTACTTGATGGATTTCACAAGATCAAAGCGCACACTTTATGAAGTTTTAATTTGGAAACTAAAAATGCACACCCACTTGGAACGAAAAGAGGCACACGTTCAAAAATAATTTATTACTTTAAAATACTTTGATATATTTTATTATAATTTACACTTTTTTGGCACTGTATTTATTTAATTATTCAAATATTTATAAGTGTTTATATATATACTATGCACATATAATATATATTTCAAAATAAAATGGGAATTTCGCAGTGACGGTATTTGTTTTCCGTTTAAGTTTTAATGTTGTTAAGTTTGTATTTTAATATGTTTGCTCAAAACGGGTTAATATATTGTGTTGTTATTTTTTATTATATGCTATCACAATTATTTCAACTTTATGAACTTGTGTTTTCTGCTTATAATTTTATTTATTTCTTAATTTTTATGTTATTTCGGTTCACTCCGTAATTAAGTTTCGGCACCATGTAAATATTCCGTGTTTGATTAAATGAAAATGCACGTGAATATTTTAATTTTAAATTTGAATTTAATCTTTCTTTATTGTTATTTCAAAAGAACAGTATATAATTTTATATTTTTCGAAAACCGTATAATATTTTAGTTTAAGGAAACCGTACAACCTTTTTTTATAATTTTTACAAAACCGTATAACTTTTTATAATTTTTTTTAAGAAACCGTATAAATAATATATATATTTTGATTTACCGAACACCGTACAATTTTATTGCGTATGCAAACGAACTTAACTTACTCGCTAATATTTTTCGTTATTTATACTATTTGTATATACATCCACTTGAAGGAGTAACGGAACTGAGTAGGGTTGCAGGTAAGTGCATTTGAGTAAAAGCAGGGAGGTTATTTTTCGGGTAAGTAATCATAAATTTAATTCTAAGTTATAATTATTTTCTTAATTCATTTTCTTTTCTTATTTTTTATTATAGATATAACTTATTAGTTACAGGATGATGAGGTCATCCTCATCCATGTCTTCAACATCCTCAAATATCCATATCTTACCTTAAGCATATTTTCTAATTCAAAAAAAGATTTGGAAGTTTCGTTTGGAGTGGTTCAAACCCATACTAGAAATTAGCATAAATCCACACCTAACGCACTTTCTTCTTTTCTCTAGACCACACCCTCCGCGTACCAGCTGGCATGCTTCGTCTCGGTAAATCCTACACTTTCACCTTTCGAGTGAGCTCTTATGTCAGTACAATGGAGCGGGGCGTAGCAAAACAAACGGTTAAAATTACAAGCGAACCAAAGCATTACGTCTACATTTTATGCGTGAAGAATTGCGCTTTAGACAAATACGCCGAAGGACGTAAGGTACATCTACGCATGCGTTGCCCAAGCTGTGCAGATGAACCGACTATCTCTTGGACGATTAGCAGCGGTAACAACGCACCCAGCAACACACAACGCATAGGATTCATGCCACCCAACAGTGGCAGTATTAAGGTCGAAGCAGCCGTGAGAAGCGGCTCAGAGAGTGGGAAAGCTGTAATAGAACTAACGCAAAATGAATCCCCTAAAGCGGGTAGTTGTAGCATCGAACCCGCGAATGGTGTTGAGTATGAAACGGAATTTCATATTGAATGCAAAGGCTTTGAAGATTCCAATGGACCGATCACTTATCAGTACATAGCCGAGACATTCACATTCGATCGCACGAATGAGCGACGCTTGAGTACACGATTGCCGGTGACAAGTAGTGTGAAAATCGTGGTGTGTGATTGTCTCTTTGCCTGCACCGAAACACAAGTGTCCGTGGGTGTATCCTCCATGCAAGCGCCACAGAACGAAGCTGCGCTCAAGGCGTTCCTCTCCAAGCCGGCAAGTAATATAACAAAACTCTTGTTGGATGGCGATGTCGAACGCGTTATGGTGTTAACCGATGTGCTGACACGCAACGCACGCACGGTAGCAATGGGTGAGCTCATACATCATCACCTCGGTTGGCTGGAGATGGTAACACTGTTGAGGGTAGAGCAGATGACTAAAATTACGCGTAATTTTTTAACAACGCTGCTACCGCTGGACAATAAGCGTGTACGCGTATTCACCAAATTCCTACGTTTGATCGCAAATGGTTTTCACTACACAATAGCCGATACAGAATATCGAGAATTACTGCCCCAGCCCTACGACACGCTCAATAACCAAGTATTTGATTTGATTGCCGAATTCTCGGCCAAACTGGAAGATATGCCGCCTGTTGTGCGTATCGAACCGTCGAATAGCGGCTCACCAAATCGACTCAGCGAACGCTATGTGCCTCTACCAGATTTCGATGAAAGCGTGCTTACGCGTATTGAGAATTGGCTTGAGGTGATATTCGAAGTTTTCCGTTGTCTGCATTTTGTGGGCGTAGCGAGTACAGTTATGCATGAACCGACGGATGATCACTATAAATTGGATAAACCCGGCGTGGCAGTGGACGTTTTCAGTATTGAAGGTACAAAAATGTTTAATCTCAAAACGAGTAATCGAAAAATTGAAATAGTATTGCCAGCCGCTGTACTTGCTGAGCTTGAGGACACGCTGCAGAGCGGACAGTTGCACTTTCAGGTGGTCTCCTTCGAGCGTAATCCCTTTTGGTGGTATCCCGACTCTGAGCCGCTCAACACTGGCATAGTTTCGTTCAGCGTTTACAGCAGCGCAGATCCAATGAGAGAAGAAACCTTGCTTTCAAATCCAGTTGAGTTCCGCATGTCTTTATCTTCCGGCAGCGCTGCAGTACCGCCAGCTACACCCAACATAGTTGAAGGCTATGTCAATGACTCCTTAGACATGCCCATCTATCGCATCGAGATGCCAGAGAATACTGCAGCAATTGTGAAGTTTATCGATCCCACCACACGACTCTGCGTCAAATTGAACTTATGCAAAAAACCACGCAGCTATCAGGTACGCGACTCTGCGGATATTGTGCCACAAAAGAGCACATACCACATCGTCAACGACAAAGGCGGCAATGTCTGGGCATATCTGGCTGTAATGGCGGCAGACAATATTTCTTCCCGCGAAACATTTAAATTTAAGACCACCATGTTGAAGTGTCTTATGTGGGACTTTAAGCTACGCGATCCCGCTTGGTCTACAACTGGCTGTGTGCCGAAACTGAACCTAGCCGATAAAGAGAATATGACCTGCAGCTGTTATCACTTGTCTACGTTCGCGGGTAAACAGCATTCGACATACGCCATGGAGACCGATACACCACGTCGTGTGTTGACGCATTTACCCACTAACGGTTATATGGTTTTGTTTTTCCTATTTCTACTTTTACTCTTCGCCGCACTGTTTTGGTGGGCTTATTATAATCTGCATAATCACAAAGGTGATCTCATTACGCTACTGGATCAGGAGGAGTGTCACATCGAGTATGGCGTTAATGTGCATATAAGCACCGGCGGCCATTGGAATGCTACTACATCGGCAAATATTATTCTCATTTTCGCTTTGCGTCAAGACACGCGTAAATTTGTTGTGTATCAAAACCCTGAGAATCCACATCTCGTGCGCAACTCTACGTGCACGCTGCGTTTACCACTAAGCGGCGATGATCTCGCTCAGCCACTATTGCTGAGCATACGCCGTGATAAAGCAGGTCGCTATCCGAGCTGGTATTGTCGCAGCATTGTCATTGAGGACTATGCCAATGAGGTTATGTGCACTTTTGAGGTCGAACAGTGGATCACTACAAAGCCCTTGGTGCTGGATGCAACAAATTTTCATGAAGGTTCGCAGTCTTTTAAACGCACCTTTCGCGACACACTAGAAAGCCTCTTCATACAATGGTATCTATTTCAAGCGCTCACTGGTCCCTGGAAATATGGTGAAATGCCTTTGAATCGATTCGAACGTATCTGTATTTGGACTGTTAGGCTGGCCATAAGTATATGCATTGTGACCTGCTATATGGGTCGGACTACTTTGGAGACGTACGAAGAGGAACGCGAGAAATATAATAATGTTGCTTTTGATTCGGTTGAAATATTTTTCTTATGTGTTTTCTCTTATGTTGTGTGTTTTTTCGTTGAGACTGCTCTGAAAGCTTTCATTTATCATGATGAAATAAAGAGTGAAGAAAGTTCTGAGGAGTTCATCAAAGAAGAATAACTGGGCATTGTTGTAGTTATAAATTTTTTTTTAATATTTAGAAATGAATAAATATAATAAATAAAAGTGAGTCTAGCTATGTACATATCTAACTATTTAAATGTAATAAAAAAAAAAATAGAACAGAAATTCTGAGAATTGTGGGCTTAATTTTCTCCAAAATTTTAGAATGCATACAAAAACGAAGAGTGGAAATATATGAATAGAGTTAGAAATTTGTTTAGATCAAGGACCACAACTTATAATACAATAATTGTGGCTAACTACAAACAACAGCGGCCACGATAGCCGAGTGGTTAGCATTGCGTACTGACATTCGGAAGGCTCGGGTTCATATCCCAGTGCCAGCAACATCCAAAAGTTATGGAAAATTAATTTAAAATAAAGAATTAAATTTTCGATTTGCGGTCGCCCATCGGCAGGGAATGTCCACCCCTCCGAGTGTATTTCGGACATGAAATAAAACGCTCCTCGTAAAAAACCGTCAGCCGTTCGGAGGCGGCTTAGTATAAACTGTAGGTCCCTCCATTTGTTGGAAAAACATCGAGACGCAAACCCACAAATTGGAGGAGGAGCTCGGCCGAAAAATCGCTTCAGCGGTTACAAAGCGCCAATTATATATATAACTACAAACAAAAATATATTTATATATGTACATATATTATATTTATTTAATTTCCACATTAGAAAATATTGTTAATGGTGCCTGAATCTTTCTTTGTATTCTATTTAACAAGAAAAATTAATTACACAAATAACATTGTAGGGCTGTCAAATTTTGCATCTCCTACAAACAGATGTTAATGCTTCTGTAAGAGCCTCTGCTACATTAACAGTCGCATCTCAACTAACAGTTCGCAATAATATGTAGTGGAATTTTAGGCGTTATAAAATCAATGTGCATTCCATGCAAAAAGAGATCAGTTAGTCACATCAAGTAGATGTGCTTTTTTCAACAGCTTTTTTTGATAGTTCACGCATAAGTCTCGTCAAGCTTTCATATTACATTACTTTTGTTTAAAATTGTTTGGCATTTCATCTTGAAAAGACTTACGCCTGAACAACGTTTACAAATCGTTGAACTTTATTAGGAAAATTTACGTTCTGCAAAGTATGTGTTTCGCGCGCTTCGCTCAACTATTGCTAATCAAAATCGGCTTACTGAGCCTACTCTTCGCAACAGCATCACCCACCTTGAAACGCTGCATTCTTAATTGGATAATATTAAACCGAATAGCCCACGTCCAGTTTGTTCAAGAACTGAAGCCGCTCGACCTTCCCAAGCGACATCGCTTCGCTCTATGGGCTCTTGAAAAGCTTTAAGAAGATCTGACGTTTTCGTAGTTCAGCTATGAGGCCTATTTCTGGCTCAATGGACATGTAAACAAACAAAATTTGCCGCTTTTGGGACTGAGAGTAACCTGAAGAGGTTCAAAAACTGCCATTTTATCCTGAAAAAAACAACGGTATGGTGTGGCTTATGGGCCGTAACCGTCAATAGCGACCGTTATCGCGCCATGATAAACGACCATTTGATGCCTGAAGTTGAAGCTCGTGGTCTCAGCGACATTTGGTTTCACCAAGGCAGCTCCACTTCCCACAGAGTGTATCAATCAATGGATTTATTGATCATGTGGGGTTCTGTAAAGTCTAAAGTATATGCGGCCAATCTCGATTCGTGCGTGTCATTCACCAGTTACCAGTATAAATGCATCGAAAATTGGACTCAACAGATGGACTATTTGAGACGTAGCCGCGGTCAATATTTTGAAGAGATAATCTTAAAAAAATAAATGGCGAATAATGTTCTTTCGATTAATAATAAACATTTCCCATTGAATTTGAATTTGCTGGGTTTTTTTTTCTTTAAGAAAGTAGTGAACCTCGTAATGGATCACCTTTTATTTAGAAGTAATATATTTGACATTTTTCAACATTCTGATGGCAACCGTGCATTCCAATAATTCGAAAAAATAAGCCAAAAAAATTTATGTTAAGTGTAAGGCTAAAAGTATAGGGCCCTCATCGATGCACTCGATAACATCCTCGGCTATAAAAACCACTCACGAGAACACTTTATGTTCCAAAACTTTTAAAAATGATGGAAGACACGATCAACATGAACCGTTTTGATATCTGAACCTGAAGGTAGAATTACGAGCTTTTTCTTTTTTTTTTTTTTGTTATTATAATGGGCAGGAATTCGTCTTACAAGATCACGTAAGAGGAAGCACCAGGAGCCTTACTAAAAAAAAGATAACCAGGGAAACACATAAACGTGAGCTCTACAGCGATATCATCTCCTTCTGGCTACTACAACTATAGTGAGCGATTATTGCACAGATGCTTACATCTCCTTACGAGCTTGAGGATTTAATTAGCGCTTTGATGAAGGAATCCTTTCTCGTGAATTTCAAAACTAAAACTCATTACTTCTGCATAAAATACGGGAAACTTTATTTTAAAAACTTTATCGGATATTACATAAAAAAAGGGAAAGCAAATGGATATTTATAGTACAAAACTTTACAGGTATTCATTATTAATTGAAGAAAAGAACATAAAAATATAAGAAAATGAAAACAAAATCGGAAAATAAAAAATAGAGTACTCATAATCAAATAGTGTCGTCTGCTGCTAAAAATGGCACAAGCCACAGGCAGAACTTGTGGCAATACAGCAGCATGCTCGGTCGTCAATTTTTTGGTTCGTTTCTCTTTAAACTTTTATTAAGTTATCTTTATTATTATTGTTATTTTTTATTTTTATTTTTATTTTTTTTTTGTAATATTTGTATATTACTTCCAACGCAATTAGTTTAATGGACAGGCGCCTTGCCAGATATCACCATGTATCATCTTCGGTGTGATATACACGGCCTTCTTGTTCACCTGCAAATTGCGTATACAGCCCTTGAATGTTTTCTTGGTCTTCAAACCAGGCGCCTTATTGAACGCATGATGACCGCCCAAGAAGAGTGGACGGTTGGTCTTTGTCACCGTCGAACCGTCTGAGCCCACACCCGGATGTGTGCTGAAGTAATCAACCGAAATTGAGATGACGAATTTCGATTTCACCGCCTGCACATTACGCCACTTGCCATCACAATAACTACCGTTATCAGGCAAGGTGTAGTTTGTGGTGACAATATTCTTAGAATCTGATTTCACGGTGAACACCAGCGTGTTATCAATCAATTCTAATATCATATAGGCATTCTTGCCGTGCACCGAGAAGAGTAGACCGTCCGGTTCACGTGGTCGGAAATCAAAGTTGATAATGAAGTCAGTGCCGACAACAAATCGTTCGAATAGTTTAATATACTGCGCTTCTTTGGTGAAGAAGAAACCCTGTTCCACTTCGGTTGAGCATGGCACTGTGAAGTATGTTTCGGGCTCCTTCTTCAAGCTCAGATCATTCAAGCGAAGATCCTTCAAACAACCATTATAGTATGGCTTGTCATCCGACACATAATTGATGCGTTCATAAACCTCCGCTTCCCACAGCTTGGACAGACCGCCAAGTGAGAGCATCATATTGCGCACATTAAACTCATAGTCGTCAGCCACATTCTCAGTGACTATGCCGACTTCCATTTGATCGATAAATAGGCTGACTGTATGGTGTTTGCGTGTCACCTTAACGGTATGCCATTCACCATCGTTCACCTCTTCGATGCTGGTGATATTCACCTCCTCACCGCCTATGCGTACTTTATGATGCAATTTACCATCCAACAGATAGATGGCAATATAGTCGGAGTGTTGTTTAATGCCCGCATAGAAGAGCAAACCGACTGGGTACTCAGTCTTGAAGTTGAGACTAATGTCGTATTGTTTACGCAGTTTGGTTGGTGGCGGTATTTCCAGCCGCTGCTCGCGCATCGAGTAATAGCGATATCCTGCCTCAGTATAGTCAACATCATAGTTGGGATTTGTGGGCAGTTTGCAACGCGGATCCTCTGGTTCATTTTGCGGTATCAGTGGGCGCACTGGGCCGGCTAGTATTGGTGGTTCAGCTGGTTGTGGTTCAGGTATGGGTGGCAATTCATCGGTTTCTGGTATTCCGGCAGCTGTTTTCGCATCTTCCCTTGCACGTTCGCGCTCACGTTCACGCTCTTTTTCGTGTTCTTGTTCCCGCTCACGCTCTCGTTCCCGTTCGCGCTCCCGCTCACGTTCACGTTCTTCTTCCCTCTCACGCTCACGTTGTCGCGCTTGCTCATTTTCATCCAACTCACCGAATCGTGTACCAATTATTGGTGGGCTCAGTGTAGGTGGCGCTTTCGTCGTTGTCTCAACAACTGGATGCGATGTTGTTGTGGTGGTTGTTGGTGGTGCTTTCGTCGGTGCCAATGGCACTGCAAAGTTACCTGGATAATCGGCGCCGGGCAATAGCTCATTAGCACCCTCTGGGAAGTACAATGGCACTGCAGCAACGTCGTAAGCTGTCGGCGTAGATAAAAAATTTATTAATCAGTATTCCAGAAAATCAGATATAAACTCATTTTGTTTTACCTAAAATGTCCGTTGGGCAATGATTGATATTGCCATTACGCTTCTCAGCGCTGTCGGCGAAATTGACGATTTCACCATTGATTGTCACATCACTAATGCAACCCGCAAAGTACGCCAAGGTCGGTAGCGCATTTCGTACTGGTATGTAATTGTCGGGTAAGCCGCCAAAGAAGATGTCGCCTGCGTGTATGTATAAAGCTTCCGGTGTGTAGGGTAAGCTAGAATAATAACGGAAAAAGAAGAATGCAAGAAATTAGAAAGAGCTAGCTCTCAGATTTCGTCTATAGCTTCCATCGGAATTTTAGGTAGGAGAGCGAGTTTCTAAGGATAATATAATCTAAGCTTTCTGTAAGTAAGCTAATTCATAGTTCAATGAACTGTCCAGAGCGTCGTTCCAAAACTCATAAACCAGAAAGCTTTTCATTTCCCAACAATACTTACTTCCTCTTCTTTCTCTACATTTCCCAGAGCTCCTCGTTCTCTCCCAAAAACTTAAATGATACACAAATCGAGTGTTTGTCGAACAAAACGAAGTTATTCAGAACTTAAGAAGCTCACTCTACACCTCAAGCCCTCCTTTAAAATCTAAACATACCATTCTACCGAATGGACCTAATGGACCGGATTAACCCAATTAAGAAACACTTACCGCTTATCTTCTGTATCGTCTATAGACAGACGTAGCTGATCGCCATCATGTTGCACGGTAACCACATGCTCTTCGCCATCATTTAGCTTCTTCATATCGGACACCACCTCAGCGCCCATGCTACGCAATGTTAAGTAACCATCATTCAGAGTCAAGCCAATATTTGCGCTCTGGTCATGATTAGCGCCATAGAAGAGCACACCGTCGCGTTGTCGGGTCTTGAACTTGAGGTTTACGTTCAATTTATTATTCGACGTGACATTTGCCTTACGCAAGAAACCATATTCATTTGGTGGATATGCCAAAACTGTTGAGAATTTCTTCGGACAACCCGGCTTAACACCATGTGCATGTACGTTATTGCCCAGATCCACCTTTGTGCCGGATATGGAAACTTCGTCAATGCAGCCATCAAAGTTATGTTCTATAACCGCGGAGTGATTGCGTTTGCCGGGGAAACCACCAAAGAATATACGCTTCGGTGATGGACTGAACTCGGTAGGACCTTCTGGTACTTCTTCTTGTGCCAACAACAAGTCATCCACCTTCAACTGACCACGTCTACCATCACGCTCGGCCACAACACGATGCCACTTGTCGTCGTTGTAAACATCCTCCGTGCCCGTCGACACTGTGCGTTCACCCAGTTTGTAGCGGAAGAAAAGAGCGCCATTCACGAGTTCAACCGACATAAATTGATCGTTGCGGCCATAGTAGAAGAGTAGCCCATCTTTAGAGTCCTTGGATGCCTTAAAGCTGAATTGTATACTGGAGCGTTGGCGTAAATTGTACGGCGCTGCTTTGAGCGCGACATAACCATTGCCGTTAAACCGGTAACCCGTTGGTGGTATCTCTTCGGTTAAGAGCTTATCACGTTGCTGTGCACCCTGGTTATTCTCCAAACCGAAAACGAAGTTCCAAAGGCCAACATGATCATCGCCAATCTTAAGATCTTCAATTTCACCTTCGAAAGCATTGCTCTGTATATCATGTGGTGGCGTAAAATCAGCTGGTGGTGGCAGGCCGCCGACAAACAAACGGCTGTTACGATCGACATTGAAGACATTGTTAGCGCCCAATAAAGGTTGCTCTTTCTTGTGTTCCACTACAGTGCCGTTGTCCAACTCCTCGCGTATGATCAGCTTAGCATTCGAACCAGTGCGATCTACTACAGCTTGATACCAATTGCCATCGGCGACATATTTTTCATTTGTAATACGCTCGGGTCCATTACCGACATCGATGGTCAAAATCGGATAACCATTTACGATCTCTACAGCCATAAAGTCTTCGTTGTCTTTATTCGCTGGTGTCGTACCGGCCGAAGAAGTTCGGTTGTGATTGCCCAAGTACATTAGGAAACCATTAGGTTTCTCGGTTTTGAAGTAGGCCGAAGCTTTGGTCTTCGTAGCCAATAGTGGTGTGGTTTCGGGCGTCTTCAGCTCCAACACAGTACCCGGCGAGAAGCGTACACCCACTTTAATGTCGTTGGCGATTTGACGCGCAGTTTCGATCTGTCTTCGCAGATTTTCCATATCCTCACCCAAGAGCTGACCAATCTCTTCAACATTCGCTTGCTCTTGCTCGATGTTTTGCGCCAAATCGTTAAGCTGTGGTATGATGTCCTCAACGGAGTCCAACTGTGAACGCGCTTGTGAGATATCCTTGGTAGTGCCATCGATATCTTTAGAGATATTACGTGCCTTCTGCAGTTCTTTCGCTGTCTGTGCGCCCACCGGACGCAAGACATCTAGCACATCTTCAATGATATTTAGTGCCTCGGTGGCATTCTGATTAGCATTATTCCAGAGGTCATGTTGGGTCTCAACAGGCAATTGTTGCAGTAGAATATTAATATCCTCCAGACGTTTTTCTGTATTCTTATTCAAGTTCGAGATACCATCTACTTGAGCGGCGGAAAGATTCAGACGCGGTTCGAGTTCGCTCTGCACCTTATTAAGAGCGACACGTGCATTTTGCAGTAGCTCTCCGGATTCCTTATCGGCGCGTCCTGCGCGATCTTCAATGCCGTCGGTGATCTCCGTGGCATTGCCAGCAGCAAACTTGGCTTCTTTGGAGAATTCATGTGCTGACGAAACTGCATCTACAATACCGCTATAGGCTGTAGCTGCTTTTATGGCGGGCTCAGCGCTGGCTGTCATGTGCGCATACTGGTCGGTGAGGTCTTGCGCACGTGTGTGCAATTCATTCGCACGGCGTATAGCCTCAGCGGCTAATTCACTAACTTCGGTGTTTTCCTTCTCCATATCCGGCAGATCCTCATCCACATTCTTATTAATCACCTTCAAATCGGAGAGCACATTGGATAGTTGATTAATCCTCTTATCGATATCGATCAAAGCTAGATCAATATTGACGAAGTATTTCCCTGCCTCTTCAATATGTTTGTCGGCCTCCTTCTGCTGGTCGGATACCGTGTCGAATTTCGAGTTATCAAACGCAGCTTTATTCAAGTCGTTCAAGTGTTCCACTTCGTTAGCAGTCTCTGTTGCATTGCCGCTCCAGTAGTAGAGATCTTCGAGCTTATCGCTCAAATCACCAATATCATCCTTCAGCAAGCTCAAGGTATCATTTTGATTCTTAATTGGCGCCACCAAAATATCCACCTCTGTGAAGAGCTCGCCCGATTTGTTCAGCACCTGCTCCGAGCCAGTTTTATCAATTTTCGTATCTTGCAAATCTTGCAATATACGTTGCGCCTCTTCCAAGGCCGCATCGATTTTCGTACTAGCCGCCATTTCCAAGTTCTTCGAGAGGGCATCTACCGAATTGATAGCATCGCGTGCTTCTAACGCGCTGGTCTTCGCCATCTCACGCAACTCGGTCGCATTCACTATGAGCACACTCGCCGTCTCACGACTATCCAATGCATTGCTCATACTGAAATTAACCTGTTTGCCATACATCTTGGCATCCGCCTCCAAATCGGCTACCAAAGCGCGTGAGGGCTCCAGATTAATACGTTTCGGATCCAAATTTTGTACCTCGGGCGCAATTTTGTCGGTCAATTCGTCGTAGTAATTTAACTTCTGGCTGGTGAAGAAAGCTAGAGCAACTGATTGGAACTCCTCTACAACAGGATCGATTTGGTAGCGCAGCCGGTCTGTCACATCGAGTAGTGCATCATGACAGGAGTCGCATTGGAAGCAGCCTTGATCCTTAATCAACACCCAGCGGTGTGGACAGGCGTCACAACGATCACCAATCACACCCGGCAAGCACTCACATTGTCCGGTGAACGGGTTACAGCCAAAACCACGTGAATAGCCCTGATTACAGCGACATGGCTGACAACCTTCGCTCATGTAATTCCAGTGATCCACAGCGCAGTGATCACATTGACGTCCCGTCACACCCGGCTTACAAGCACACTTGCCGGTATGCGCATCACACTGTGTGGTGTTCGAAGCAACGCCGCAATCACACGCACGACAACCCAAACCAGAGTCGTAGCCATAATGGTCGGGTTTGCATTGGTCGCAGCGATCGCCAATGACATTTTCGTGACAGTGGCATTTGCCCTCATATGGATCGCACTCAAGTGTGCCCAACTCTTCGCAGTCGCAACTCTGGCAATTCTTCAAGTTCACAGCATCACCATAGAAACCGGGTTTGCACAAATTACATGCCACACCGAAAGTATTGTTCAAGCAAAGCAAGCATTCGCCCGTGATGGTGTCACAAGAGCCCGGTTCAACTGGATTAATATTACCCGAACACTCACAGGGCTTACAATAATCGCCCGGCTTCTCTGGCTGACCATAGTAACCGTTTGCGCACGCCTCACAACGTGGCCCCGTGTAGCCGGGCTTACACTCACAATGTATTTCATCGCCAGATTCAGAAATCTCACAGCTGGTCGCAAAGTTATTCGTCTCATATGGGAGTGGGCAGGCACAAATCATACAATCATGTGGTGAGCCATATGTCGCATTGCCATAGTAGCCCTCCTGACAAAGCTCACAGTGTTCACCAGTCGTGGAATGTTGACAGTCGTTGCAAATGCCCGTAGCGCAATCACAAGTTTGTGCGTGGCCATTGCAATCGCATGGTATGCAGTAGCCACCGTACGGGCCATTAGAGTCGCGATAGTAACCCGGTGCACAATCCTCGCAAGACAAACCAGTATAACCGGGAGGACAGTTACAACGTTCCACAGGCAAATATTGATACTCGGCGAAATTATCTTCATCCTCATCAGCCAATGTCAAATATGGCTCAGATAGGTAGGAAATAAATGTTTGCTCCCAGTAGTTGGCACGTATGAAGATCATCTTGAGATCACGTAGAGCCATCATGAAGTCAGCGCGTGTAACCGGCTTACCATCTTGTGTTTGGAAATTGGATTCAACCATTTGTACGCGATTTTTGAACGCCTGATTGCTGGAGGGCTGCTCATAACTTTGATGCACCAGCAAATGGTCTTTGCTGAGCAAAACCACGTCAGGTGCGAGCAATGGCTTGCCCGAAAGACCGGTAGTGTAGTACAAAGAGTAGGCGAGCTCACCACCGTAAGCCGATAGGTGACTATTCTGACTGCTGAGGTAGTCGAGCACACCGAAGTAGACAACCTCCTCCGCCTCCACATCGTTAACTTCGTGGAATGAGAAATCTGCCTTCAACGCCGTCTCATTCACCATAATCTCATCTTGTGGTATATCCCAGATTTGGAAATCAATTGATTTATCGCCGAAATGTGCCGAATTCAAAGTAATATTCTTCAACAAGCTGACATTGAAGATACGCAGATAAGCACTTTCACAACGGGACGTGCGTCCGAAACAGAAGCAAGACGTACAACCGTCCGGATTGCTCTCCTGCAGATTGTATGTACCCTCCTGGCATTGATCGCAATCTCTACCCACCACATTACTCTTACAGAAACAGCTACCGTCGACCTTATCACAAATCTCCGCTTGTGTGCCAGCCACATTACAACTGCACTGGTCACAACGTGGAAAATCGAAGTAACCATTCGAGCATGTGTCACAAGCGCGTCCCTCAATATGCTGACGACACTCGCATGAGCCGTTGAACATATCGCACTGTTGATTACCATTAGCAATACCCAAGTAATTGCAATTGCAGTCCTCACAACCGATTATCTGATGGAATCCATATGTATTCGGCATGCACTTTTCACACATATCGCCCATCACATTCGGCGGGCAAACGCATTCTCCGGTGTTCGGCTCGCACATCGCCGTGCTGGGGCAATCGCAGGGTTTACACTCAGGAAAGCCATAGAAGCCGGTACGACAGGCATTACACTGGCGTCCAATAACATTCGGTTTGCACTGACACTGACCGCCAAATGGATGACACTCAAAACTAATGGATCCCTCATAGTCACAGTTGCAAGGCAAAGCACCAATATTATGTTCGGATGTTAGCGAGAAGACAGCCTTCTTACAAAACTCGGAGGCATTGTGTGTAATATGGAAGTGATCTTGACCGCACTCTTTGATGAATTCCTTCGTCTGATCGAATAACTCTTCTACGAGTAGATCTTCATTATATTGATTTATGGGCACGATTACGAGATAGTCAAGCCACACTCCTTGTGGGCGCGTGTTCTATAAGGAAATATAATGAGTGTTTTATTGAAAGTTATTACACAAAAGGAAAAATCCACTTACCGTTAAGGTAAATTTGAAATCATCTTCTATATCGAACCACCAATCCTCGCCGGTGGGATGTATAACGCCACGACAACCCGAGCTCGATGGACAGTGACTAATATCGAATTTACCGCTGTATTGATTCTTGCCGGTAGTCAATGTGTATTGTACGTTGTATTTGGGATGATGTGGCTGATAGTATTTGACCAAAATGACATAACGTTCTGGCTCGCCAACTTTCGATCTGAAAATTATGGGAAAAAAGGTTTTATTTAATTGCTGTCGGTAGACGAAACGAAGCGAGATCGAAATGATCAAGAGTGGAATGAAAGAGAGACAATAAATGAACACACCAGTTCTTAGTCTCATCTACATGGAACTGCCTTTGTTGCTCGTAAAAGGGAGAGACCCACAGAAATTAAAACTTCAGAACCTCTGAACAGAAGTAAAGTTTGTATTCAAGCAGTTTCACGAGATCATGAAGAAATTCTGTAAAATCTCTGCGAATATATTAAAATCCTCAATGCTGCTCAACGGAGATCTAGTAGGATCCGAGGTTAATCGAGCAATATCACTAGGCTCAGAGGCTCTAATGCAAACGAATTTTGAATGCTTAATCTCTTAAAGGTAAAAGAATAATCCAAATCTTGGTTTTAAGGCTGAATAAACTCTGAGCGAGGATTTACGGATTTCCTATGAGATCTGATAAAATTACTCACAGAGACTCAACTTGTTTCTCTTCCTATACTACGTGTATGTCATGCATTCTCACTTACTCAACAACAATTGTGCTCGTGTTTTCCTTATTATCCAAAAACACCAACTTAACGCGCTCATCCAACGCAGCATATGGTGGCTTGTTCGCAGCAATACGATCTTCGTGATCAGTTTCGAATTCGATCTTCTTTGAATCGGGCACTGAACGGAATTTCGGTGCGGCACACTGATTGTTGTGGGTAACACAAACCGGACTGGGTTCAATATAGTCGATAGACCATTTGTCCACCGGTATAGCAGTAACAGAGATAATAGCAACATTACCATAATCATCAGAATCGGTCTAAAGAAAGGTGAAATAATGAAATTAAAAAATAATAATTATAATTTGTATGAAATTTTTACTCACCGTAACGATAACCGGTTTCAAGTCGTCCTTGTTAATATAGAATGCCTTCTCACGACTATATTCATCGATAATCGGCGTGCGACAGGCCATGGAGTAAAGACACGGATACAGTGTAGTAGTGCCCCAATTATCTTCATTATCACCCAAACTTAATTTGACAAAGAAAGGTTCCGGGTATTCGGGTGTGCTCACATAGTCGATAACAAAGATGTAACGACCACTCTGCGGCACATCGACAATGTAATTAAGTTGGCGTTGACTATCGCCAATCACAGGTATATCGCCAACATGACCGATTATCGCCAAATGATCAGGATTGTCGTAAACTTCGGTCGGATTGGTGGGTTTGCCATTGGCGCCGACAATGAACGGTGTTGTGGATGGTTGGAAGCTGGGGAAGCAAATTAAAATAGTTATATATAAAGAGGAGTCATGAATGAAAATCAAAAACTCACTCATCCACCGAGGCATATTTGTAATGACGACAAAGCTCCATATTGCCCAATTCGCAAGGGTTTGTAATTTTGCGCGTCAACACTGAAGCTTCATAGTATGCCGCTGGCAGTAGCACAAAGTAGTCGAGCATCACATTCTTATTCGCTTTGGTTGTGAAGGTGTAACGGGAGCCCGGATCCAACACTATCGGTGAGGGCTTATTGCCCTTAACGCCGGAAACGGTAACAAATTGTGGCGAGGTCGTTGGACGTAGCAGTACTTTCACGCTGAAATAAAAGAAAAATATTAAACAATGAGTTAATAAAAATATTTGTGCAGCTCTATTAACTCACTTTTGGTCCACCTCCAGTGGATTCTCCGATTGTATAAGTATACTCGCCGTCACGTTGAATGGATTTTGGTTCACATAGCGTATAACAATACGATACACCGAGGACTTCTTCACCATAAACTCATTGCGCACTTCATTTTGTATATCATTGAAGACCGCATAACCTTTGCTGCTGAAGCCGGGGAATACGTTCTCGTCGTACTGGTAGCGCACTTGTGCACCTGATGGTTGTGCACCGTCCTCATATTCATATTGGAATTGATGCAGCGTGGGGAAGTAGTGTGTTGTCAACGGCTGCGTACAACCGCGACCCGTTACACGTGGATGGCACTTACACTGACCCGTCGACTTGTCGCACTCACTATGCTCCGAGCCGCCCACATCACAACTACAGTCTTTGCAACCAAATAGCGAAGAGCCATCCAAATCGTAGGTGCCATCCTTGCACTCCTTGCATGTACGTCCCTGTGTATGTGGCTTACATGTACACTGGCCGGTCTTCGAAATACATGTATCCAATGCAGCTATAGTACCATCCGTCCAACAATCGCATACCTCACAACCATCCGGATTGCTGATATTTAAATTCCAATAGAGCGGCTTGCATTCATTGCAAATGCGACCGGTCACACGTTCCTTACACTGACACAACTCACCAACGGGTACTGAGCCACAGCCGGCGAATTTGTCAATAACACCAGCCGGGTCACAGTTGCAATCCTCACAACTGGGGAAATTGTAAAAACCTTCCTTACAAGAGTCACAAAGCTTACCACCGAAGTTGGTATAACAAGAACACTGCCCATCAGCATTACAGGTGACACCCTCCGAGCCGTGCACATCGCAATTGCAAGCTAATTGGGAGTGACATCAAAATTAAAGAACTCAAACAGCTTTGCTTCACTCAATATACTCACGCAAGCACTCCGGATAGCTGTAGTAACCGGCACTACAAAGCGTACACTGTTTGCCCGCGAAATTCGGTAAACAGTTACATTTTCCCGTGTTGTCGCAGGTGATGGCAGTACTTCCTTGTGTGGAGCAGTTGCAGGGCTTACATGCTGGATAGTCGTAGTAGCCGGGTAGGCACATGTCACAACGTGGTCCCCCGAAACCTTCACGGCAAATACATTGACCCGACTCTTTGTTACAGATCTCCGACTCGGTACCTTGTATGTCGCAATCACAATCTGGAAGGGGTAGGTAATAAGTTAGATTAGCTCTCTTAGGATGTAATACCTTAGCCTTGCTAGACGTACTACTTTGGGAACATTATGTAAACCCGATAGTAATATCTCAATTCCAGAGTAGAAAGGAGCGGTGAATTTCAAACCGATACTCAAGAAGTGCCTACTGTTGTTATTGTTGTTGTAGCGGTTCGCTAACCCCGCCTATGAGCAAGTGAAAGTCTAAGTCAACGAGCTCATCTAACGGGCGGTCCAGGAAGCGAGCTATTTCGACGGGTTCAGACAAGAAAGAGGTGAAGATGGGTTGGTTTTAGGAGGCATACAAAGAGGTGGTTAGTATCGTGCGGGGAATATTTGCAGGCAGGACCATACGTTGGGTATGTAGAGGTCAAGTCTGTACCGCCCAGCCTTGCCCTAGTTTGTTTGGAGACCACAGCTTTGATCTTGCGCGATCCTTGGGCTAACCTCCGTTGTTATTTGTGAGCAATACTCTTCTGAGCATTCAAACTATAGTTGTTTCAGAGTACCGGTTTCTATTGCGTTCCATCCGAGGAACTTTACGTTACTAAACCTATTTTTCTAATTGCGTTGATATCTAGGCGAAATATTATAGTCTGGTACAAATTATACAAATTGTGACTTTTAGTGTCTAAAATTCCTTCCTCTCAAACTTTAACTGAACATTTTGAATCCCTCATTCTGTTTAAGCTATTAACCCACACCTCCATTAGCCATATTCTTGAGTTTTTAAAATGACTAGATCTTCATACTCACATTGGCACTTGGGATAGTTGTAGTAGCCATCCTTGCAATGCTCACAACGTACACCACCAAAGCTGCTCAGACACTTGCATTGACCCGTCTCGACATCGCAATCGTTACTTATAGAACCGATCTTATTGCACTGGCAGGCTGAAAGTACGCAGAATGAGTTAATTAAATATTTCAAGTACTTGACTTCCTGATTACCTTTGCACTCCGGGAATGCGTAGAAACCTTCAGCGCACTGTTTACAATAGTGACCAGCGAAATTGATCTTGCACGGACATTCGCCATTGACCGCCTCGCAGTGATAACCATCGGTGCCATTCAAATTGCACTCGCACTCACGACAATTCGGGTAGCCATAGTAACCGTAGGCGCAGGACGTACAGTCTGGCGGTTGGAAAGCTTTGCGACATTCGCAACGTCCGGTCTCCTCCTCACAATGACCCGTGGAGTAGAAGTAGTCGCAGTTGCAAGCTGGAAGTGACAATATTTATTATTAAGAACACAGCTTAAGCACATTGGTCTGATTTCCAGCTACTTACGTTGACACACATCGGTTTCATTCCAGAATTTGCCGAACGGACGATAGAATTTGCCCTTACATTTGTTGCAGTTAATGCCCTCAGTATTGTGTTGACAGTTCTTGCACACACCACCGCCATCATAGTAGCCGTGTATGTCCAAAGACAAACCCTTACGATCAATCTCCTCGTCGTAGTCGCACTCATTAGTGTGACCGTGGCAGTTGCAAGCTGCAAAGAGATATATGAAAGAGTGAAATTCAAAATATTTTTATTATCATATTCATTATGGTCACTTTTCACTCACGTTCACACTCGAATGGCCGTGCGTTGGTATTCTGTCGCCATTTCTTCTGCTCGAAACCGGGGCAACATTCGTTACATTGTATACCGCAAGTGTGATGCTGACAGCGACAAGCCAAAATACGCACCGGACTCTTCGGATCCTTCACATCACAGGTGTCGGCATGTCCATTACACATGCAACGACCACCAATCGAGATATCCTTAATGGAGTAGAAGTAGCGACGTGTCACGGTGGGATCTTGTCTTGCCACTGACATCAAATGGCCAAGCAAATTCTTCGTACGCAACAAACGTATGCGCACATTTGTGGCACGCGTCCATTCTTGCAATACCGTGGAATTGAAATAGTTCGAGGCGGAGGGACGATCGTTTAACAACATCACCGGAATTTCACCATTCTCCAATGGCACAATACGTGAGAATTCTGTCGAGCAGATAACGTCATCATCGCGTGTAATTGGCTTGTAGGAATCCTTGCCGAAGTAGGTGATACAATCGTGTACAGAATCGGAGAAATGCATCCATGGTGTCCAGCTTTTGCCATAATCGGTAGACTTCTCCAACGTCCACAGACCGGGACGTGGTGAATTGCCCATACGTATAAAGAGATAGGCGACATGGAATTCCTGTTGATGAAGAATTACAAAAAAAAATTGAATAAAGAAATGTATGTGTGTTTGCGTGTACAAATGTGTGTGTATTTGCTTTTGTTCACATCCGTTGGCAATAAAAGTAGAAATCGACGCTAAATCAGCGCAAAAATTCATTGCATATTTTTAGGCCTTCATGCGCTGTTAATAGCGTGCACATATTCGCACGCTACAGTCGGTAAAAGTTGCTTTTAGAAAACATAGATGGAATGACTTCAAGCAAGTGCAGCGTGTAATTAATACATTTACATTTCATTCGAGTTTATGAATGAATTTTTAACCTGTAGTAATTAACTAATTAAAGATAAGGAGACCAAATTTTTGGAGAATTTTAGAGTTTTTCTTGAAGTCGGGAAAATGCTCATAAAAACCAAACGCGATACAATATTTACGTGATTCAAAAAGCAGTATCTTTGGGATGAAATACACAACTCGTTTTTATGTATACATTGAAAAATATATAATAACAAAGATATTCATGTTTATAAAGAAAATAAAAGTTGAGTTCTCTATTATTAAACGTATTAGCACAAGCAAAAAGTCATCTTTTCTTCATAATTTTATGTGGCCTCCGGCATTAAAGGGGTTAACTGACAGTATAATGAACATTCGATTAAAGGTCTATTTAGTGGGGTCGATATTCCCTGCCAAGAAACGACAACAATTCAAAATTTGTACGCATAACTTTAGGTGTTGGTCTGGCCAGGATTCATTCCCATGACAACCATACACTACCCTAACAGGAGAGCGTTCTAAAAACAATTTCTTTTTCAACCGTGAGAGTTGCGCATTCAAAAGAAAATGTTTCCGTGCTCTCCCAACTACATATACTTAAAATCACACTTTCGCTTTTTTTACAACTTTTCTCTGGGTACAAATCGACAATTCTAATAAAGTGTACAGATATTCGTTTGGTAATACTCAATGTCAGAGTCAAAAATCCATCGCTCTTTAAGTAAACAAAAATGGTGAAAAAACAACACCCGAAAAATTAATGGTGATTTCTTTTGTTTTTGTTTGTATCCCAATCAATTAAAATTCACTAAATTAATTTGTACCCATATAAATGTAAGTTTGTATGTTCATTAAGACCCAGTAGGAATACATAGCGCAGAATGATAATATATTTAAAATGAAATAAACTAAATTAAACAAATAAAATAAGCCGCCACCGAGTGGTAGATGGACTTTTATGAGGAGTATTTCATGTCAGAAATACATTCGATGGTTGATGTATGTTTGTATGACTGCAGTGGTCTCTTATACTATTCAATATTTAAACATGGCAAACTAGTTCCAGCAGCCTGTTGATGGAATCCTTCGCTAAGTTTATTAAAAGTACTATGATCTTTTAGCCAATAACTCATTCTACTAACCTAACAAGCCAAAAAAGTTTATGTGCGGTGAAATGTGGTCGTACTTTTTGAAGAGTGAACCAAACATATTTTTATTTTAAACTAGATTTTGCACGCTCCATCGTCCGCATGGGATTTCAAAATGTTTCTAATAAGATTTTTAGCTCGTTTTTTTGTTTTGCGTTACTTTTTTTGTTATATTATCTTAACTTTTTGTATCCAAATGTAAAGCAAATCGAACAATGAATACTATTTTTTCGAATAGAATAATCTTTAGTCGCATGCTAAAGAAATTTTTATTCCAAATATTAAACAAATTGAACCAAAAATACAATTTTCTTTTCTGTGGTTCACTTCCCGGAATGATAAATTTGTATCGATCGGTACCAAGTCCACTGCCCGAAATTAATGACAAAGAGCTATCTATATTCAAAAAATATCCAGAAATTCTAACAAATAACCCGATTTTTTCAACTCTGTCCCAGGTCAATATAACGAAAGGAAAGGTATTTATTTAAATATTAACATGTGCATAGAACTATATAAATATGTTTCAAAAATTAAGTAAGTTTTTTCGATTAAATCGGTCCCAGGTGCACTTTGCTGAATACAAATTTATTTATGTGTTAATCTGATCTCGAATGGCTATCTATATTCCAAATATTAGCAAATCGCTCTATAAATACGATTTTTGCGAGAAGATCGATCTCAGTCTCACGACCCAAAAAAAAAACTAAAGCCAAAAAGCCAAACATACTCGTATGTATGTACCAAATTTCATGTATACCAAATGATAATTGCAAATTTTTCGAATAGAGCGATACCAGACTACCAGTAGAAAGCTACCTTTGTGCCAAATGTAAACCAAACAATTTAAAAGAAAATCTGAGTTCTCGGAAAATTATTTATGATGCTTACGTCATAGCATGGAACACATTTCCAAAGATCAGTGTTGTAGATCAGTGTAGGTGTATGTTGATCATGACAAAGTTGTACGCAAGGGAAGCCTCAAGAAATTATACGATAATATAATTGTTTACCCATAAGTTATATCGCAGCAGAGCAGAATATTGATTATACATCATTTTTGTATTGAATAAAATGAATAAATGTAGTAAAAAAAATATTGGGTTTCTCAACAGTCTCACTTTCCGTGGTACTTTTCCATATGAAGCAAGAAGTATATTTTAAAGAGGTTTCAATAAAATTTGCAAATTTCTCTAATATTTTCATATCTAAGAAGAATATATTCCACAATTTGTTCTGCATTATTTATTACAAAAATTAGCATCTGCTTCACATATGTACATATATACATTTTACCAAGTAAGCGATATTTGCATGAAATGAATAATTTAGTATATGTACATACATATTGCCTTATTGGTACTGGTATGTTTGTATGTTAATTCAAAAGCAATTGTAAAACGTGCATTTGTTTTTAGAGTAGATCAGCCAAATGTGCCGAGAGCAACATTATCAACTGCATACATACATCTGCACATACATACACGTGAGTAAGTTCTGCCATAAACAAATTTGTGAAGTAAGAAACGAGCAAATATTGAAAATGTGTATACGAGTATATACATTCGTACGTTTGCACATAAAAAAGTACACAAAGTTAGTGATTTATGCATTAAAAAAATTTAAAACAACAAACTTTTTTTAAAAACTACAAAAAAAAATACTGAGACACAAAATAATGTAAACAAAAATGCCTTAATGGAAAATTTAAGACTAAATAAAAGGTAGACTAAAAATTAGAAGGTTTGTTTGAAAAAAGCTTAAGATGTTCATTAATGGAAAAAAAACTAAAATTATATATTAATAAAAGAAACATTAAAAAAAAAAATTAAATAAAAATACCTTAAAGAAAAGGGAAAAAAATTCACTTTACTAAAAGTAAATATAAAAACACAGTACAGAAATATTTAATATAATAAAAAAGTATAAAAAAATACAATAATTTTTTAAATAAGAAAATTAATTGAAATTTTAAGCAAAATAGTGTTGCCAAAACTTTATTTCGGTTCAATTAACGCTCTAGACTTTATTACAATTTTTCTTGAACTAAAAAATTGCAATGATTTCATTTTCATTCAAGGGAGTTACAGAACATCATAAATATTTTCAAAATTGCATACATTCATAAAAGTTCTTTAAATTGTTGTTTTCTAAATATGTCTTTTGAGGTATATAGGTATGTATGTAAGATGCCTAATACGCTTAACGCGCTCAATTATTATGCATACACAATTCATTTTAATAAACAAATAATTGTCTGCTATTTTTGCTTTTAACAGCAAAAACCGCTTGCTGCCGACAGCATGAAATAAAAATCTAAAAACACTACACGCGATGAGATCATTGGCATACTCCAGCCGTCAGTCAGCAAGTAAAGTAATATCGAGCTAAAGCATTCCAGCTATACAACACCAAAAATTATTTATTTAGAATATGAGTAAGAAACTATTTAAAGGGTGTTTAATTTGGGAAGAAAATCAATTTTGAAATAATAAATTATTAATGAATATTTTTGTTAACGGAAAAAGTTGAAAAAAATAGCTTTGAAGGACAGTAATATGTTTTTTCGAGCAAAAATTTCGTTGGGTGTTTAAAAATGAGGAATTTCACACCTGGTTCGAAATTTTTTGTTCTTCATTTTAACTTTTAAAGGTTTTTTCCTTGAGAGTTTAAACTACTCAATTTTACACCAAAGAGCACCCTGTATATTTTAGTTTAAGTGCTAAAAAATATTTTAAACTATTTGAAGCAAAAATAATTAGCATAGGTATTGTATATACCAACTATATACTATATGTATGTACAAATAAATGTATTTATATAAAGAGTTTTCCAATAAGAGGTGCTATTTTGAATAGCAGCTAAGCTATTCCGGTAGACGCCACTTTTGAAACTGCAATTTTTTCATTTTAGGCAAGTAAAAACTACTTCAGCAATAAAAGTGGAACGCTTCAAAAACGCAATGGAAAGGTTAAAATTTACTACAAAAATAGTGAAAAACTGACTCAGATGGTTCCTAAGCCTTTTTCGGTCCGCAATACAAAAATTGGTGGAAAAAATGGAGCTGTTGAGACAAGTTAGTGATGTCAAGAGTAAAACCAGATGTCACTCAAGAACACAGAATATTGCTATTAAGACCCAAAATGTTGAAGAAAACCTTGGTTTGTCCATTCCTCTTTGTTCTTTGGAATTTTGCATTCCACAAATGTCACTACACCGACTTGGGTCTTAAGGCTTATAAAGTTCAGTTAACACAATAACTCAAACCTTTTGACCTGATTGGGCTCTTGAAATGCATGAAAATGGTCCGGAATTTTTTAAGAAAAATCATCTTGACTGATGAGACCCATTTTCACCTCGATGGCTACATCAATAAGCAAAACTGTCCCATTAGGAGCTCGGAAAGCCCAAGATCTATTACCGAAAACACTCCCCATACTCAATGTGTAACTATTTGGTTCGGTTTATGGTCCAGTGGGGTTAATGGATCTTACTTTTTCGAAAATGAGGCTGGAACAATAGTTGCGGTGAATGAAATGCGATTAATTATTGATCTGGACAACGTTTACTTTCAACAAGACGGCGCTACGGGTCACACAAGCAGCGAAACCATCGATCTTTTAAGCGAACAACTTCCGAACCATGTCATCTCTCGAAGAGTTGATCGCAATTGGCCACCGAGATTTTGTGATTTAATATCTTGCGACTTCTTCCTTTTGGGACCACGGGAAAGATAAGGTCTAGGCAAATAGGCCAACGTCAATTCCAGAACCGTTGGCATACAGCAGCCATTTAGCGATTTGCTGATTGAAAATTTCATAAAAAGGATACGGTCCTGTAAGCGTAGTCATGGGGGCCATTAGGCTGATATTGGTTTTCATTATTAATGACATATCTTCCTCTTTGTATTGAAAAAAGCATCCGATCATTTATCTAAAAAAATTCCATTTTTTTTAATGTCAAAATTAAACCTCTTAATGGAAAACCCTGCATATACACGTATGATTGATAAGAGACCACAACTGGAATTCTTTTACTTTTAAATTAAAGCAAAAAAACAGTTCAGGTTATGAGTATATTTCAATATAATATTTTTAAAAACGATATGACTAAATTCATTTTAAAATTAGTTTTTTGAGATTCCAAAAAAATCCTAAAATTATTTAAAAATAAAAACAAATATTTTGATCAAAAACTAGTAAAAATATATTTAATTCCATATTTGTTCGAACTTGAAAAACATTATTACAACCGAACTCTGTACATTTACCACCCTGCACCGAAGCTTGAATGTTTTACAAGCATAATCAACATACGAGTACATATCCAATGTCAAAAAAAAATGTATGTATAGTTAAAAATTCAGCGGATATGCAAAAAAGAGTGCAAAGCAGAAAAATTTCAAAAATAAAACAACAAAACCCACAAATGTAATCACACACTCGCTACGGCAAGTGAAACGAGCATATTGTTTGTTGTTGTTTGGCATTTTACGGCAATTAAAAGAAGCTATAAAATATGCATTTAGCCTGTTAATTCTTCATATAAGCCACGCCGCCAGAATTGTAATTAAAACTGTTGCACGGGATGAGATAAGCCTCAGAGCGGACGCACATCTAAGCAGCAATGATCGGAGCATATTTATAATTCCACATAATTGTAATTATGTATGTGCCGGTATACGATATACGTGTAAATGTAAATTTTTCAATGCTAACTACTTGTGTTGGCGTCAAAAATTAATTTATATGCTCTGCAATTTTTATACAGCTATCTTGTTGCAGTTTAACGCGTCTGTGGCATGCCACATGATCATGTGTCTGATATTAAATGTATTAATATATGTAGGTATATGTATACATTTCCTTATTACCCTGATGGAAATTAAATTAAAATGGCGGAGAGTGCAGAATTAATAAAAAAATTATAATTTTTGATTTCGGATAAGAATTCACTGCGACAGATTTGTCCACAACTTAAGTAAATAATTTGAAAAACTTTTAATTGGAATGAGATGTCAAGATCTCCTAGTGTCTTTTTGGCATACAAATCCATCGACCGCTCGGCGCCTCCTTAGAATAAACTGCAATTCTTTAAATTTATTGTAAAACAACAAGACCCTCGTTCGGAAATCGCTTCAGCGGTTAAAAACTGCCAATTTTAGAATAGATAAAACTTCTGAAATATTTAAAATTAAGTTATTTTAAGTAAGGTTATCTATTTTGTGGTTTCAAAAGTACTGAGCTGTATTTGGACATCAGTCAAACTTAACTGTCAAGCCAAACATGTTCTGAAATCTACTAAAAAATTTGATTCAAACATGGCCACTTTTCCTGCCTTGAGAAGAGATTATAATGCACAAATTGGGTGTATTCGTGCGGATTTTTTTTCGAAAATTAAGACTTTATTGCGAAAAAATTGTCTTGACCAACTCCTAAGACTTTTGCAAGTTCTTCTTGCGTCTGGCATGCATCTGCGTCGAGCACTTTTAAACCGTGCAAACCACTTTTGGCACGTTCGTTCGGCTAAAGCATGGTCACCATAAACGTCCAGTGAAATACGATGGCTTTCGGTAGCACTTTTCTTCATGTTAAAGTAATGAAGAAGAAACTCCCCGCAAAAACACTTTTTCTGGTACAAATTTCGACATTTTCAAATGAATGAAACAAATTGTTGTTCACGGTAAAACAAATGACATCTACTGAAAACGACGCGAAATGACAGTACCTTTGCAATGATTATAGCCACAGATGAACACGACGTGAAATAATACTAGTAGAGCCCTCATCATCGTTTTCCTAGTTGCACCTCAAATATGGATACTATAATTGAAACTGTAGCTGAAGACCTGAGCTGAGACTCCCTTATGGTGCATTATGGCATTTTCTGCACTCGAAATTGCACCAACATCCAAATGAAATCCAGCTCACACAACAACTCTTCAACATCGAGTCACATTTCTCACTCGTGGGATACGTAAATGAGCGGAATAGTCGCATTACAGGCTTCGAGATTCCCCGAATAATTAAAGAGATGACATTACTGCCAAAAAAAACTTACTGTCTGCTACGCTCTTTGGTCAGGAAGAGTATTTGGACTTCACTTCACTCAATTTGGAGCGATGTGGTCATCAGTTAACCAAATTTTTTTGTCCTGCAATTGAAGAACATGACTTAGACAAAATGTGGTTTCAAAAAGATGGTGTCACATGCCACACAGCACGAACGAATATAGCTTAATTGCTAAAGAAATTTCTCGGCTTCTCAATCTCTCGTCTTGGCGATGTCAATTAGCCACCGAGATCGAGCGAATTGATACCGTTGATTTTTTTCTGTGGGACTACGCGAAAGACCATGTTTATGCAGATAAACCTTTTACTCTTAAGCACTTGAAACCCAACATTTGCCGAGTCATGACTGAGATACTGCCCAATATGTGCCAAAAAGAGGTTGAAAAGTACCTCAAATGGAGGGAAGTTGGTAAAAATTCGCGAGGAGGTCATTTGGATGATATATAGCCATTTATAATGAAAAAAACGAATTTCGTGGAAAAATTTTTTTATTTAATTTATTTTAATTGCATTTTACTTTTATTTTTTTCGAAATCGCAAAATGGATAACGGTCTTCATATATATTATTAAAATTTATACAATTGCCTTATATATTCACATTCTGACTTCAATTTCCGCCTGCAACTGATAAAGGCTTTCATAAATGTCTTGACTGAAAAAATTTACTTCGAATTAAAATTATTTAAAAGAAGTACACGTATGTATGTATACAACTATTCCACATTAAAATACAATATTTATTTTTAAGACATTTTTAATCGAATATGGTTTGTCCAAAATGTAAATAGTACAATGTGTCAGCTTTCTGGTTATGTCAAAATTTTCCTAAATTTGTTAACCACAGTTAATACGTAATAAATATAAGTCAAATTATAAATAAAATTAAAAACTCTTCAAAATTATTTTAGGTGTATTTCTGTCAGCTTTAGTGGGATACTCGAACTTGAATTACAATTTGAATTTGAAAATATGATCGCACCCATTGAGAAGCACAGCGCCGAAAATCTCTGCTTGTGTGAGTTCGATCACTTTCGTTTTCATAATTTTTATACGTTTCTTTTTCAAGTTTTAGGCCTAAAAATTCTCAAACGAAAATAAAATATGAATGAAAATTTACTAAGGCAAAACTAAGCAGAACTTCCAAATTATGTATAGATTATAAACTATTGACCTCTTCACATATAAAAACCAGGCGATAAGCTCTATAAATGGTTACATTGACAACCAAGCGTATGGTATGTATGATTGTATGTTTTTATGTCAGCATTAAAATTGAAATATTTTATTGCTTATCAACGGGCACTTCCTTTGACTGAAAACCACTTTCAACTCAAGAAAACTTATAAGTCTTCATTTAAACAACACATTTTATGTATGAGTATGTTTCTATGTATATTGGCATATGAATGTAAGCAGTAAATAGGACAGATTAAAAAGCGGCATACAAATGCTTTAACCCAACGCAGAACAGTAAATTCTTATAAGAGCGTATGCGTACACACTAGTTGACGGGGGCTACTGCCCAATAGGAAATGGGTTACTTTACTTCAGGGCGATTATAAGCGATGCTTACTTTTTATAATATTTTTTCAAGATATTAGAGTGAAAAAGTTAAATTTAATTATTTCTAATATTAAATATTAAAACTAATCAATTTAATTTCAAAATATTAATTGAAAAAAGATAAATACATTTAGTAATTTTAGCGAAAATTTATTTCAACCGGAACTTTGTCTATTTTTTAATATATTTCCAGTTCGAATAAGGTTATCCATTTCGAAATAGCCATGACTTGATGAGTTTTGGTTTTCAAGTGCTGAGGAATTAAAGGTTTACCTGCAATGAAATGGAATATCCATGAAGAAAAATCAACAAAATCGACATTTTTTTTTTTGCCGAGCAAGTCGTGGGCACAAAAAGCGCTTTTTGTATCAAATAATCACGGGAGATGAGAAAATGTGTCTGTACGTCAATGTGAAGTAAAGAAAAGAGTGGGTAGCCCCAGGAAAGACGCTGAAGCCGAGATTCAAGCAAGATCTTCACCCAAAAACGGCCATGATCTACGTTTGGTGGGACTGGGAAGGCACGGTGCACTGAGAAATGCTCGAACGAAACGCCACTGTCAACAAGGAGCTCTACATTGCCCAGCTGAATCGTGTAAATGAAATATTCGGCGTAAAAGACCTGACAGACAAGTCATCTTGCTCCGCGACAACGTCAGGTCCCATGCTGCACAAGTCGTCAAAACAGCACTCCAAGAACTCGAATTGGAGGTTCTTCAAAATCCACCGTACTCTCCGGTTCTTGCACCTACCGACTATCACCTTTTCCTCTCTCTGTCAAACCAAATGAGGGGTGTTACCTTCGATGGCGAAGAGGACCTTAAAATCTGGCTCAACAACTTCTTCGGCAGCAGATCGGCCGATTTTTGGCGAAACGGCATCAACAGATTGGTCGAGAGGTGGGAAGGGTCGTAAACAGTAACGGAGAATACATCATTGATTAATTTATCATTATAATTATTGTTTTTTTTTTTTCAAATAAATCTCTGTGAAAAAACTCTACGAACTTCTGTTACAATCCTATACATATGTACATGTAGCTCTATCTAAGCTCACATTCGTGATTTCCTGCTGGGTCGCTGCCTCCATATTGTAGCGAACAATAAAGCTAAAGCAAACATTACGGAAGTGCGTTAGTGTGCGCAAGTGTGTGTATATGTAAGCCTTAGGCTTATCACAAGCTGGCACAAGATGTTAGCACAATGAACTTATTTTATAGAAGTTTTTAGTATTTTTTTTACTACTAGAAACTAAGAAAAAGATTTGTAATTTAAAACTTTTAAATAAGAAACAAAATAGTTTGAAAAATATATATGTATAAATTTTTTTGAGCACGTCTCAACTGATAACCTTTGACATATGTTTAAAATACAAGATTAAATCTACCAAAAAATTTTATTAAAAAATACAAGAAGAAATCATTTTTTGTGGCAACCAAACTTGAAATATTTTTTGAAAGTAAATTCATTGTCTTTAGCAATTTTTGCTTTCAAAAAATTTTGCTTTCTCAGCAAGTTTTCACTGACTTTTACCAGGAAAATATATGTACTTATATGTGTTTTTGCACTTAAGCACATTTTTACATGCACAATGATATACGAGTATGCACTTGCTTGTGGATATTTTGTATCTTAAAGATGCAACCACAAATCAAGTTACTTCTTCAGTATCTTATGACAGTCTGAGCTTTAATCAGTGAACAGAACAGGCCAAAACTGTCCACTGAACACGAGCGGTGGAGAACAAGTTGACAGAAATTTGATGCGTTTGTAGCAGACGTTGGTTTTTTAAGGCACTTTCTTACCTTTGCTACACACACAAACAATTTTATGACTACAAATTTATGCTTAAAATGAATTTAATATGTCTGGCTTTCGTTTTTTCTGTTTGCTTCTGTATTTTTTTTCCTTCTTTTTTTTTTTTGAACATCCTTACGAAGTTCGCTAGCCATGAAAATTAAAATAAAAAAGATTATTATTATTAAAAAAAGGTCCACAAAACGCAGAACCAGAAATTGTACTAATTTTTATGACCCAACCATACTCGCTTCTCTATATGTAGGTATATACCTGTTGCCTGTGTATACAAAACATAGAATGACGTGCAGACGTTTAATGTCTACAGAATCGCCCATCAAGTGCCTCAGCGTTTAGCCGCCACATTTTACACATTCTTAAGCGGCTTACTGTGGTTTTTTATGTTTTGCCTGACTGATACCTTGCAACGCGCCCAAACGGCTGGCTGCCTATACCTTCGATGTTTTGTTTTGATTTTTGGTTTTATTTTTCGATTTTCCCCCCTTCTTTTTTGTTGACTGCTCGCGTGCGTGATTGTGCATTTCATATGAGCTGCTTGAGTATCCACTGAAGCAAACACTCATACATATGGTACATATATACATACATATTTGTTTCGTTTCTTGTTGAAAGAAGAAAATATTTCAATTTTTTTCTTTTTTTATTATTTTTTCTGTTCTTCGCTGTCGCAATGTTGTTGTTGTTGTTTTCCTTTTGCTATAATGTTTGTTTTCATCCATCCATTTGACTTACCTGTCCGAAATCGATGGTCAGATTGACTTCATTGTATTTCATGCCACGTGAAAGTGGCGGACTCTGCCACCAAGCCTCCGTACCGTCAATGGCATATTCGGCAGCGTGATTCTTTTCGGGTACACTTGGATCACAATAGTCGCAAACCTGAAATTTGATAAAAAAGTAATTGTTTAAAATATTTTTTTCCTAATTTTTAGATAGTTATTAAATAATGTACGAAAATGCTAATAAATTGAAAAAAAAATATTTTTTTTCTATAGCACTATTTACTGAGCTCTTATCTGCTTCTAAGTCGGTATTTTTTCTACTATTTTTTAATAAAAACTTTTCGCCACGCAGTCTTAAAACTGAAGAAAAGCTAGCTTAAAAAATCTTTTTTTTATTTTAAATTAATTTCTTTTATTCTGAGAATGTTTTTAAATATTTAGTGAGAATGAGCATATTTAAATTTTTTGAAACATAAATAGAAGTTTTATTTTCGTTAAAAAAATCTTAGATTAAAATACAAAACTAGCTAAAGTTAAAAAATTGGTTCAGAAATTTCTGAAAAAAAAAAACATTTTTTGATATATATCTGCTTTCAATATTCCCAGAGACCTTTCAGTGCAAGAACTTCTTCCATGTAGATATTGAAGTTACTTTTTAAATTGTTAGTTCCAAGTAAATGATTTTGTTTATTTTCCAAAACCGATTAAAAAGTCCTAAACTTAGAATTTATTTAATTTATTTTATTTTTTTTTCTTAAACCTCTCATTTCATAACCTTAAAAATTCTAACAGCCTAATTATAAATGTTTTTTTTTCAGCAAATATGCAAAAGATACACAAATTTTCGAAACACCAAAAATAGCCTAAAAATAACATTAAATCGAACAGATGTTGCCAATATGTTTGTTAGATTTTTCTGAGTTTTTTCCTTATTTTTTATGTGCTTGAGCGCACATACTGCTTGCTCCACGGGTAAATATCTTAGATAAACAAAAAAACGCAAAATTAAATTTGCCCAGCCATTAGCCAAAAAAACTAAAAAAAGATAGCAAATAAAAAGCATACAAATGAGCTTATCTAGATAAAGTACAGACTGTAAACTTCTAAAATGTGTATACTCAAATTATGAGATGTTAGAAAAAGAAATTTTTTTTTGAAATTAAGAATTTAGTTTTTATTAAAAATATTAAAAAATATGCACATTTTTATATTAAAAATATTAATTTTAAACAGTATCAAAATATTTATGATTTTGTAAAAAATGTGCCAAACTATAGCTATAAAAATTTCCACTTTTCATTTTAATAAATTTTCACAATTTTAATTTTTAACCTTATTTTATATATAATAAAATATCTAAAAATAAATATTTTTTAACAGAGCCCTAAAAGATTGAAAATAATTTCAAAAAATTATTTGAACTGAAATGCTAAATTCTTCTGCCTTTTTGTCAAAAAGGATTTTAACACTTTTTCCTTCATTACAATCAGCACTTCCGGTGTTTAAAAACCATACACTTGAACGAACAACTAAATCGCACCGAACTCAATTAAATTAAAAGCACATAATCTCTCTTTCTCTCTCTCTCACACTCACACTCACTCATTAGTCTCCTCCTTACCTGTCCTTGAATGACCGAATAATAGATGTGATCATTCTCCGTATTAGCGCCCACTAATTTACAATACAATTCCGGTCCATCAGTACCCACACCACATGTGGCCGATGCATAAACTTTACGTCCTGTAGCCAAATTGAAGTACGGTGGGGTGAGTTCAGCCAAAACGAGACTGCCGCAGCAAGCGAAAAGTATTAGAGCACAGGAAAGTGCCACACCCACGCTGCCGCCGCTACGCCACCATTGTGGCTGTGCCATATTGTACTTGAATATATATGTGTATATTCGTATATATATATATTTTTTCTCAATTAATCCTTTCGTGAAGGCGAGTACGCCACTGCACACATACACACAATTTTTTTTTCGTTTTTTTTTTTTCTTTTTTTTTTTTGTTAAGCGGAAATCCTCTTACTCATGCACTACTTAATTTGATTTCCTTTTTTGAGCACAGTAAAGTTTCACTTTCCACACATTTTTTTTTTCCTATTTATCACTTTTCACTTTTTTCACTTTTCACTTTTTATTGGAGCCCATCCATTTATCCAACCGTCTGGATGGCCCTTTCGCGAGCAACTGAATTCAAATTTGAAAAATTATTTCCTTCTGACTTCGGCGTACAAAGTCAACAATCGGCGTTGACACGATCGCCTTAATCGCTGCGTGTGTGTGTGTGTATAACAATACATACTTAGACATGTGATAATTCGTATGCTTGCATGTAAATATGTATGTATGTACATACTTTTGCGGCATACGCTTATCGGCAATCTCAGCTGTTCATGACTGACTGACTGGCTGACGACGGACAGCTAGCACGCACTCACGCATGCATTGCTGCAACATGCAACATTCGCTTGGCAGTGCGCAGTGCGCAGGAAGGGAAGATGAGAGTGAGGGTAAGAGTCAAATTGATATTGGAGTATAAAAAATGTGTTGTTGATAAGAGTTTGTGGATTCTTGTGCGCATTTCTTTGCTGCAAGTTTGAGTGTATATGTATATGGTACTTCTAAACTCATACATACATGCATGTATCAGTATGCGTTAAAACATATTTTTGATATTTTCAATGTGAATACATACATACATATACTTACATACATATATGCATGTATTTGTGTCGAGTAAATCGTTTATCAGAGCTGTATTTGTACACTTTAATATACACAAATCCATACTTGCATACATACATATAGAGTTATTCTCTTGATAATGAAATATTAGTAAACAATCGCTGTTATAAGCGACAGGATTTAAAAAAGTATGTGAAAAAAACGTATGCATACTTTTTAACATACACATGTGTATGTATGTATGTATTATAATTATGCAATTTTTTCGTTTTTAAATTTAGTGAGAAAGTATCACTTATTTCTTGATTAAAAATCAGAAAAAAATTTTATTTATCAAAAGAACTTGGAACAAATTTATGTCAAAAATTTCATTGAAAAAAATTAAATGATTAGTTGTGTAGAAGAAGCAAGACGTAAAATATTATAGAATTTGCCATGATGAAAAAAAACAAGGTAGTTTCACTTAGAAATTTTTTAAAAAATATTAACCATCGGACATAAAAAGACTTTTTGACATTTGCCTTATTTTTGTGCTACTAATTTCATTTAAAAAAAAAAATTTCAACATTATAAAATTAAAAAAAAATTTATTATAAAAATGTAAAACTTTTCAATGTAAACAAAAAAATAAAGAAAAATAAAACGTACTCGCAAAAAACTCAAAAGGCTTTGCATTGTAGTTTCTGACATTTAATGGAAAGAAAATTATTTTCAGGCGGCTTGGCATTTTTTTTTTATAAAAAGAATATATGAAATATTTTTAAAGAGCTAACGTCTTGAAGTTAAAATGAAAATAAGATATTATATAATTTAAAAAAATATTTTTCTGTCAATTTTATATTGAGGTAAAGTACCTTACTTTTTTGTATCATGGAATTTGCATTATTTTTTAAAATTACCAAAATTTTACATATGAATAAATTTAAACAAATGTCAAATTTTTTGAAAATTGATTTTTTATTTTAAAATTTAAAATTTTGCAAGAATTGCATTAATAATTTTTTTTTAATTTGAACAAAGCAGCAAGAAATTTCTGATCTAAAATTCATTCTATATACGAGTACATATATCAAATATCCAATGCAAACCTCAAAATATTCATTTTTTTAGATTAAAAAGCATTAATAACGCAACTTTTATAACTTTGATTAAAATATATATGTACATATATTCTAAAAAATGTATATTATTTTTAAAGCTTATAAGAAAAAAATGCGTATTGAACAAAAAACTATTAAAATTATTTTGAAAAAATTAATTTTCTCATTTCTCTGCTATATGGCATAAAACAAGCTTTATACTCGAAAAAAAATTTAAAAAAAATTCTTAAGGGCTTCTCAGCTGCCAACACACATTTTTTCTGTGGGATTATGGGAAATGACGTCATCTTGGTGGAGTTATGAATATTTTCTTTTGAGAATTTCAGACATTATTTTTCAAATGTACCTACATATATCTTAAAAACAATAGATAGTTTGAATAAAATATTTTATTTTTATTAAAAAAAAGTGCTCAAAACCTGGTTATTTCGGTCCATTTCTTGCTGTAATAATTTTGCTATTATCACAAATAAGATAAATAAATTTTATTCATTTTTATCCAAATTATGGCTCAGAACCATATCTCGTAAATTTCTAATCTACAATTTCTTAAATTCAATTTTTTATTTAATACTTCAATTTATTAAAGTTAAAAAAAAAAATAAAACAAGCAATTATTCTCCATTTTATTGCCCTTAATTATCAAGCATCTTAGCTGCAATTCAGATAGCATTTACTGGCAGACATTCATTAGCGCCTTTTATTGGTATATCTCTATTTATATACACATGAACTTACTTACTTACCTACATATGTATGTATGTGTAACATATATTTATACATATACATACATACATATTTATTCACATATCTCTTCTCTTGTTTTGTTTTTCTCTCTCATTCGTTTCGTCGGTGGCGTAAACTTAATAAAAACAATTTTTCACACACATTACGGCAATAATTTTTACTTTTCTCTCCATCACCACATTTGTTCATTCATAATTAAATTCCGGCACAACTTCTGCCGGCCGGCGTGTCATGGAACGCGTTGGTAGTTGAAACAAAATAATAAACAAACAATATTTGTATTGGTATATTATACATTTATTGATGAAATGGTATATGTTTAAACATACATATGTGTAGGTCGAACACTTACATACCATACATACTTTTGGTTAGACGCAAGTATATTTATAGTAAATTCAATTTATACAGTTTTAATTGTTGGAATAAACTCAAGCAAAAACAATAACATTTGATTTTTCTAATTAAATTAAATTAAATACTCAATTATATTACATATTTATTTATTTACGTTTTATTCTTATCTTTACTATTGCACTGCATGCACACATGCATACATAAATAGCAGCACATACATATACATGAAGCATTTTACTAATATGTTTTCTTAAGCCACTTTTGGGCGCATTTTTTTCAATTATCTGTCATGTGCATGAACTGAGTTGAATAAATTAGAGTCGAAGCATACTTTTCGGCGGTGGTAATTTATACATCCATTATTTTTGCATTATATTGAAAGCTTCATTTACCACAGTTAGAATTATCCGATTGATGTTAATTTATTTATTATTATTTTCACAGCCTAATAATTCGCTTATAGAGCAACACATGGTAATCACATTTTGCGAGATCCGGACTACAAGTTGGTTGCGTAAAAATCTCACAATCAAGCTCTCGGAGTTTCTGGACCTTCCTATTAATGTGTGTGGTCTTGCGTTGTTCTGATGAAACACAATTCCCCTCCTGTTGGCCTAAGTTGATCACTTCTGAGCGATAGCTACCTTCAGTGGATTATTACTTGCCAATTCTACAAAACACACAACAAAACCTTCCTGGCCGTTTATTCTCGTTTGTAGACCGTTCGCAGTCCTTCGACCACGACCGTCTGACGTTGATGTGAACAATTTTTAATCAGTCACCATCCGCTTTGTTTTACCAACGATTCAGCAACAATTCGCAGATGAAAATTCGGCCCATGAAGTTTTTTCTCAATAACTTATGTGGAATCCATACTTCGTGCTTCTTTGTAGATATATTCACCCTTTTCCATGTAGTTCTAAGTTATCTTTTGTGCAATATTTAGCTTCTGGACAGTCGAAACGGCGGGGAAAAATGACATCTACCAGAATAAACAGCTGTAGCTACTGAAAATAACACCTCTTTTTGGAAAACCCTTTATAAGACACATTAAACAATTTGCTTAGCTGCGCCATTTAGAAATATTTATAACGTACATAAACCGTTAATGATGCATTACGTCTGAAATTAATTCAGACTATTGTTCCATAATTGATCGAATGAAAAGACATATTCGTATGTGATATAGCTCAAACAATGGTAGTCAAGACGTAGTTAATATCAACTCTAATTTAATTAAAAAAACTGCAGAAATGTAAAAGTAAAGAGTATATATGTATGTGTCATTAAAAAAGTTGTACTCACATTCAAATCTAACTACGTACATACATATGTGTAAGTATAACATATCAACAATACATATTGAAGCAGCACACCAAAGAGCAATAAAACCAAAAAAAAAACAAAAACAACAACACATTAAATGTGCTGCTGCGTGAAGGTAAACGTCTCTATTGATTGCAGCGTTGCTTGTTGCACAATCACAATATCTTATGTCTACGACAATTGTGTCTTTTTTAGAGTCACACGAGCGCAAAGAATCCGCGATGCAACATTTTGCAAAGTATGTACTCGTATGTATATGTTTGTTAGTGCTTAAGTGTGTGAGTGTGTGCATCACCAAGAGAGGTATGGAAGACTCGAAAAATATAATATTAGCATGGAAATTTACCAAAAACTTAACAACTTGTAGTTTATTGCTACCAAAATTTCAAAATTCGTCCGACGGCAGCGGAAATCAATAGAGCGCGACAGCTTCGAAACGCTTGCATTAGCTACACATACATAGATATATGCCAATATCAAAGATGAGTGGATATGTATTGCTTATTTGTTTTGTTTTGATTCACTCAACATGTGTAATTATGGCAAACTAAATGGACTGTGTGCCAAGTTGTTCAAATTCACGATCACCACAATTAACCCGCCACTTTGCCCCAACCGTTAGTTGACCGCTGAAGGTTGTTGTGTCGCAGCAATTACACGCATACTCGTACATATGTATTACAAATATACTGCGCTCGTGCGCAACACTATTTGTCACTGTTGCAACACGCATTGCACCTTCAATACTGGTATACCCACTTTTCTGCCACTTTTCGCCATTTTTTGTTGTCAAGTGTCAAGCCAACGGCGTGTGTTTTCATTTCCGTTAGGCAGCATGTGGCTACATTCAAAAACCAAACTGTAAATTTAATTTGCCGAATTTGGTTATTAATGTTTTCAACCAAAAAAAATTTTTTTTTTAATTTTTCAAGCTTCGCTGGATTATAAATTGCTAGAATTTCATAAAAAAAAAACTTGCAAATTACTTTTATTTGTTTGAAAAATGCGTTGAAGTGACACCAATTGCAGTATCAAGAAAATCTACTGCAGCTGCGCGACATTAACGAGCCGTCCAACTACACCTTCGCAATACAAACAAGTTCTCAATATTTGGTTGACTTCTAACTGCAGCCTAAAAAAGGAACTTACGTTATTGAGAAAAACCAGTAGACTGTCATTTTTAAATAAATTAAAATTTTTGGTATTTTGTAATCACAATGAAGAACTAAGAAAAATTATAGTAAAAGAATATAATAATTTATGTTGATTTTATGGTAGGTTGAAGGCTTAAGCTTAATAGAATTTATTTATTTATTTTATTTTTTTATTCAATTTTTAGGAGCTCTGATTGTAACTTTAAATCCCTTTTTTACACATCAAAACCTAAGTGTACTAGTCCCCAGCTGAAAGCGATGCAAGGACTGAAGCAAAATGAGGAAGGTAAAAAATCAATCTCACCAAACGTATCTTGATTTAGATCATATCTCTCCGATAGATTCTCTTTTGTTGAATTGGAAAATACGAGATCTTATGCATTTGCGGCCACCTCCGGGGTACCTCAAGGTAGCATAAATGGTCTTTTATTAATTCTTCTTTTTTATAAATAAAGGCTCCAATAGGAGCATTAGGAATAATTTACCCCTTAATATTGATAAAAAATTTAACATTACTTTTTCAAAATGTGCAACTGTGCTCAGGTCGACTTATTATCTATTTGATAATAATTTTTCTTTTGTAAATGAATTTTTGGATCTTGGTGTGTTGTTTGATGTGGGATTTATCTTCATTCATCACATCAATTGCATAATTCCTAATGCTTATTCTAACCTAGCTTTTTTACAGCGGTATGGTGGTGATTTCAAATATACCTACACGCGTAAAATTTGATATAATTCCTTGGTTACCACAATCGATTTTCACAGACTTCACTTGAGACCAATTCTTCACCAGCCAAATCATTCACTATAAATAGGAACAGTTGCTGAACACTTGGTGCGACGTTCAGACTATAAGTTTAATGCATGAGAACTTCCCAACCAAGCTCTCGTCTGTCGTTGTTCTGATGAAACATAATTCCCTTTCTTTTAGTCATAGCTGGGCACTTCTGGACGATTGCTTCGTTGAGACTGTCACGACCGTTTTCATTTGGCATTGCTGTACCAGGTGTGTTTGTTGAAGTGTGCCGGTTTTACTAGTAGATGTCGCTAGCAATATGTATAAATTTCTATGATTTGGCATGTATGTAATTTTTTTCTATTGACATTAACCTACAAAAATACACAAGGTACATTCTGCCAAAATAATAGCGTCATATTTGTTTACCTTAGTGAATATGTCCAGTTTCGTTCCAAGTAAATCGCATTTGCGGCATTCGTTACTTTTCTTATTTCATCAACAGAAAAAAGCAGCTGAAGCTGGTAGAAACTTATGGTGAACATGCTCCAGTGATTAGAACATGTGAGACATGGTTTCGTCAATTTAAAAGTGGAGATTTCGATTTGACAGACAATGAACATCCTGGTGCAGCGAAAAAGTTCGAAGACGAGGAATTGCAGGCGTTATTGGATGTTGATCCAACCCAATCGCAACAAAAATTGGCAGAAACACTACATGTGACTCGAGGCAATTTGCCAACGTTTAAAAGCCATAAGAAAGATCCAGAAGTATGGAAAATGGGTGCCACACCAGCTGAACGATAGACAAATGGAAAATCGAAAAACCGTTTGTGAAATGCTACTTCAACGATTCGAAAGGAAACCTTTTCTGCATCGAATTGTCACGGGGACGAAAAAAGGATTTATTTTGAGAACCTGAAGCGAAAAAATCATGGCTTTCCCCTGGTGAAGCTGGCCCATCGACTGCAAGGCCAAATCGCTTTGGCCGTAAGACAATGCTCTGTGTTTGGTGGGACCAGTGTGGTGTGGTGTACTACGAGTTATTAAAACCTGGTGAAACGGTGAACACGGATCGCTACCTACAACAAATGATCAATTTGAATCATGCGTTGACCGAAAAGCGGCCGGAATGGGCCCGAAGACATGGCAAATTATCTTGCAACGTGACAACGCGCCGTCTCATACCGCTAAGCTGGTGAAAGACACATTAAAAACACTTAATTGGGAAATATTATCGCACCCGCCGTACTCTCCAGACCTCGCCCTGTTCCGACTATCACCTTTTCGCATCGATGGGACACTCCCTTGCAGAGCAGTGCTTCGCTAATTTTGAAGAAGTCGATAAATGGCTCGTCGAATGGTTTGCCTCGAAAGAGAAAAAGTTTTTTTGGAATGGTATACATACTTTGCCTGAGAGATGGGCAAAATGTGTAGAAACCAATGGTCAATACTTTTATAAAAAAATGTTGAGCTTCCTCTGAAAATTAAGTGTTTTCTTTATCGTAAAAACCGGCAAATTTCAACTAACACACCTGGTAAGTGAGCCACTTTTCATCACCTGTCACCATCCGCTACGAAAATATATCCAACATTTTCCAAGTTGTTTCAAACTGTTTTTAGTGTAAAGTTTAGCTCCTAGAAAACCGAAGCAGTACTCGCATGACGGTCAGACTTGGATATTTCAAATATTTTATCGACATTTTCGTAAAAAGTAAAGCTCTCTGTCAACGTCGCTAATAAAGAAGAAGAAGAAAAAGAAGAAGGTACGATCATTAAGCATTCGTTTACATATTGCTTTTAATTAATTAATTAAAAATGGAATTTTCACGAATACTACTAACGAAGTTGATTAAAGTTGAAACTTTTTAACACAACTCGTTTATTTTTTTTTTTGTTGACTTTGCAGGTATTCTAATAGCCAACCCGTTGTTCTTTTCTATGTTAGGTGCAAAAGGTTACAACTGATTTTGATGTTTTTTTTTTAATATTTTCTCAACTAAATTAAAGATTAAATAACTTTCGTTAATATAACGTCGTTTTAAGTTTTAATTAAAGAAATTTCAGTAAATTGATACCAAAAATTTAAAATAATAAATGACTTAAATGAAGTGCTTAATTTTCCATATTTTTTGGTCTTACCCTTTGAATGAGAATGAACGATCCATATAAAAAAAAATTTGTGGAAAATTCGAAATTAAATTAAAAATATTTTCATTTCGTCAATGGAAAAATTGCTCCAACACGAAAAATTCTCGTTAAAGTGCAGCATTCTATAATAAATAGTAGTTAAAAGAATTTACGAACACTCAACGTGCGCTGCCACGCAATAAACCACCATTAAGTACTTCATTAATCAAAGTCTGTATGGAATATTGCCAACAACTAGTACAGAACAAGAATATGTATATACATATGTATGTATGTATAAATTTATGTGTAAATAAACAGTGCAGAGCTGGTTACATTCGCCTACATATTGTATAATGCAGACAATATATGTATGTACATGTGCACGTATAAAGGAAAAAGAAAAAAAAAGCCACGACCTACAAGCTTCTTATTGAATGTACAAATAAATGCAACTTTACCGTTACCACTGCCACTGTCAGGCAACAAACTAGCCAAATTCACTATTTGACAATAACAACAAATGCAAGTGCAATCAGCTGTAACATGTAGCCTACAAAAAACGCCTGCCTACTTGCCTACCTGTATCTGTAACTGCCAACTGTTGCTGGCTAAATGCATACACGTACGAGTACATGCAAACATACGTATTTTCACTATTAAGATCAACGCTGCAATTCAATTCTGCATTCAATTACGTTCTAAGCTTTGGCGAGTAAACAACTTAAGCGGGTAAACGGAAACTAACAGTAAATAACGGCAAATAAAACGAACGAGTGACTACTAATGGAAAATTTTTAAATTTTCAACATAATTTGTGGATTTTCAAACTTTGGATAATAAACACGAAAACAACACCAATTTACAAAAACAAAAACAAAAACAAAAACATTTCCAACATTTTAACGCATTTAACGCTCAGATAATGGTCTTGTTGCGCGTTATAAAATATCTTGTGGGTTAGTAGTGTAGCTGTGTGACTTCATATGTGCATATATAGGGTTATCCTTTTCGTGGTCTCAAGAGTACATGGCTGTATTTTGAAATCTGTCAAACTTAACTGTCAAACCAAACATGTTTTGCTTTAGTTAAAAGTTATGCAAATGGTTCGCATAACAACCGCATAACGTATTAAAGTTGCTAAAAGCTAATACAAAAATGGTGATACGTCGATTGGTTGCTTGAAGACCAAGCAATGGATGGCAATTTTTCGAACAAAATTTTCTTCAGCGTCGAGGCACATTTCTCACTCGGGGGATACATATATAAGTAAAATTGCCATATTTGTGTTCTTCGAGAATTCTCAACTAGTTGAAGAGAGGCCATTACACCAAAAAAAAAAATACACTCTGGTGGACTCTTTGGTCCGGAGGTGTGATTGGACCATACTTCTGCAAGACTGTGAAGACCGTTACTGTCATTTCGGTGCCTTATGATCTTAGAAACTTAGCGACGTTTTTTGACTAGAAATTGAAGAACACAACTTTGACTATATGTGGTTTCAACATGGTGGTGCCACCTGCCACACAACAAGAACGAATATCCATTTATTGCAAGAGAAATTTCCCTGCTGCGTAATCTCTCGCCTTGACGAAGCCAATTGGTCACCGAAGTCGTGCGATTTGACACCGTTGGATATTTTTTTTTTTTGTAGGGCTATGCGACATGCGAATAAACAACATTTCACATTTGATTCAGCTATGACTGACATGCCGCCCAATATGTACCAAGAAGTGATCGAAAATTATCTCAAACGGATCGAAGTTTGCAAAAATTCGTGAGGTGGTAATTTGAATAACGCATTGTTTTACATATAGAGCCAATTATAAAAAAGAAATCTCGTGAAAAAAATTATTTTAAATGCATTTTATTTACGTTTATTTTCAAAACCGCAAGTGGATAACCCAGTATTTGTATGTATGTAGATTGTTAACATGCGAGAATTGACTTTCAATAGACGCTTTGCTTCGACACACTTTCGTTCAATTTATTTTGTTTTTTTTTTATTTTTATTCATTATTTTTTTATTTTTATTTTTTTTTTCTGTACATTGTGTGTGTGCTCTTGCCGCGTAGAACGAGTTAAAGTATTGACTTTGTGGTGCCAATGAACTTTGTCAGTACCAGTTGTGTTATGAAAGTATTTTTGTAAATCAATTAAATAATGCAAAAACAAATATGTTAATTTAATGTAGTTAACCAAATTTTTTGTTTATTTAAAGGTTGTGTTGTGCGTCTTTGTGAGGAGCTCAATCACAGCGTTCTCTCCTGGAAAATGCTTAAATATCGTATGTTGCAACAAAGATGACGTCGGTCTTTAGTGCGTGGCTGTAGGCAACAGATTCTTGTTTGTGTTTTATTTCTTGCCGATTATGAGCTGGTAAATATTTTCGAGGATTTGTCGCAGCATTCGAGAATAATGAAGTTCGTAAATTAAGTCTTTTGTAATACAATACAGAAAAAAGGATCAAAAGAAAGTGTGTTCAAAATGGAAAGTAAATACTCTGGAAATTGTTTTGTTAAAAAATAATCAGTGTTTATTATTGAAAGTATTTTTTTATTAAAGGTATAATTTTCCCAAAATACTTTTTTTAACGAATTTTAGATTTAAGACCAAAAATAAGAAAAACCTTTTGAAAACACGTACAAGTTTATAAAATGTATCTCATCGAATTCTTACGAGTATTTATTAACAATGACTAACGGCGGCTGTAGTAGCGGAGTGGCTACAAGTGCCTGTTATCATTTGATGGTTGATGTGTTCGATTCCTGGCTAGACCTAAGTCACAAATTAAAAAAAAAAATTTTTCTAATTGCGGTGGACCCTCTGCAGAAAAAAGAATAGAAGTCCATCAATTAGTCGGAGGTACTCATTAATTATGTCTTTGTACTCCCTTCATAGAAACCTTTGTCCCTATTAACAAAAAATTGGGACAAACGATTTTCACAAGCTTCTCTTGCGGCTCATTCTTCATGGAACAGATGATACACACTTTTTGTGAGGCCCGGGAAATAGAGGGATGCATAAGAACCTCCCAACGGCCAACGAAGCTCTTCGTATTTACCTCCTTCATACGGTCCAATTGCAAACAGTATAGTTGCAAATTAAGAGTTTGTCCTTGAGGAAGCTGCTCATAGTGGATGATTGGGTTGGCGACCGTTTTTGTCGGCTCGCTGCTCTTCGGCGATGACCCTTTTCATTTTACGTTGTTTTAATCGCCACCCATCATTCGATTCAAAAAAGGGTCGACTCGCAGATGGAAATTCATGTGGCACTAATATATCGAGCTTCTTTGTATATCCAGCCTTTTTCAATGTGTTTTCAAACTCTCTTGGTGCAATGTTAAGCTTCTGGGTAATCGAAACCTGATCTAATGAGAAAGGCCGCTCTGAATATAATAATATATAATAAGCATTCTTTAAATTGGTACTTTGTAACCGTTGCGGCGATTTTCGGCCGAGCTCTTCCTCCAATTTGTTATGTGCTTATTGATGATGGTCCACAGTTTATCCTAAGCTGTCTCTGAACCATCGATGAAAATTTTTTTACACTCGGAGAGCCCTGCCCTGCCAAAGGGCGACTGCAATAAGAAAAATTATTTTTATATAATTTGTTTTTTCAAACCAATACTCGAACCCTGACCTCTCGAATGTTATTACGCAATGCTAACCAATCAGCTATTGCAGCCACTAACAGAAGAATGGAAGCTAAAATATTGGAACTCAAAAGAAGAACGGAATGAAGATAAGGTCCGTACTATAAGGTGAGTGCATTAGGACCTCCCATCCGAGCTCCTGGGGGTTCTGGCGCGTTACCAAAGACGTGTGTGGTCTGGCGTTGTCCTGATGGAACACAATTCGGCCTCTGTTGATCAAAGATGGCCTCTTCTGGATGAGTGCTGCCTTCAAGCGGTCCAGATGTTGGCAGTAGAGGACCGAATTGAGCGTTTGGCCATAGGGGAGCAGCTCGTAGTAGATGATGATTCCTTGTCAATCCCACCAAACATACAGCAAAACCTTCCTGGCCGTCAATCCTGGCTTGGCCACCGTTTCCGCCGGCTCACCGTGTTTCGACCACTACCGATTTCGCTTGACGTTGTCGCAAGTGATCCACTTTTTATCGCCAGTTACCAAACGCTTAAGAAATGGGTCGATTTTGTTGCGATTCAGCAGCGATTCGCAGATGGAAATTCGGTCCATCAAGTTTTTTGCGTTAGTCCGTGTGGCACCCAATTAAATAAGTGCTCACGTGACGGCCTGCTTCTACTATTTCCATGATTTTATCGCAATTTTCGACGACTGGCCTCCCGACGCGTGGTGCATCTGTGACAACGAAATTACCGGAACGGAACCTTGCAAGCCACTTTTGTGCTACACGTTCGTTTTAGGCCCATAAACTAAATTAATTTTTCCAGCCGCTTTGGCTGCTTTTTCGCCTTGATCGAAGAAAAATTGTAAAATATAGCGAATTTTCTCTTTGCTGGTGTCCATCTTTGAGTGAGTCAATCAATCAAAAAACTGTCAGAGACAGTTACTTGACCTAATATATGATTTTTCTGCTGTGGCCACGGCTTTCTTTTCCTAATCGAAATACGTAGTGGAGAGCAGATATAGGGATGCAGGATACAATGTAATGCAATGTACGCAAACTAGTCCCTCAATACCTGAGATATTTCAACTAAGCTTTTAAGTCAGATGCACGGGTACACCTAAATGATAATTTATCGGAACCGGTTAGACCATACAACTATAGCATACATATATACGACCGAATTTTCAGACTTGAGATTTTGAGTCGAAAATCTATCAAAAAGGGAGCTAAGAGTATGAAATTGTATAATACGTAGTTACAAATAAGCACACTGATGATCAACAAAATCAGAGATACGATTATGTAGTATATCACATAGTCCCTATACTTATGACATTTTGGGTCAAAATTCAAAAAAAGGGTATCTAAAAGCGTGAAATTTGGTATTCTCCATCATATATTTAATTGAGTCATGAAAAATAAAAAAGACTTTAGCATTGGCGAGAGAGCCTTTTTTGTTTATTTTTTAGTTTTATTCAAAAGTTTGTATTTTTCGTATTATTTACTCTTAATTTTCTTTATTATATTGTATAAAATGTTAAGTATTTTTCAAATTTAAGAAAGACCCTAATGTATATTTATATATATACATATGTACATAAGAATTACTCCCGATTTCTTTCCTTTTAATTTTTCGCTTTACATCTAATTTTAACTGAAGAGGATTTATTTTTAGAACGCTCTTATCATCTGCTCAAGAGTATAATTAAACAGCCTACAGTGAGCGTCTAAAAATAACCAACAGTACGATGACATATTCAAAGAATTTGCATGAACTTACATATGTATGTACATACATACCTATATATGTATGAATAAAGGTTTGTATTTTATGAAGCAAAAGTATTTTTTATAACAGAAAAAAAATATTTATATAAATACATTTGTACATATGTATGGATAATTACATCGCTCAGAGCAAAAGCTCGTTTAGTTGCAGAAAAAAGTATTATATATGTACATACATACATATATTTATAATATACAGACATTAGTTTATGTAAACAAACGCCCTATATTTCAACTAAGTCAAGCAGTCAGCTGAGTGCAGCGAGTTATTTCCGATTTGAACTGCCGCTAGCGTTGGAATAAAATCAGCAATTAATTATAAGTAAATATTTTATATTATATTTTGTACACAATTACAATAGAATCTAATAAATTATTTGAAATTTTAATCAATTAGAAAGCGCTTTTTAGTTAGACCGGAGCGAGATGAGATCTCGGTTGGCTGACGTAATTTTATTCCTACAGAGGGTCGATGGCCGCTATATCTGAATGGTTAGAAGTGTGTATTATTGTACTGAAGATCGGGTGCTCAAACCCTGACCAAACAAAAATTTCAAGTTGTAGAAAAGTACAATAATTTAAACAAAATTTTTAATTATTTTAACTACAATCATTTGTGTTCCTGTCTATACACATGATAATCACTTTATACGATGTTCGGACTACAAGGTGGATTCCTAAAAACATACCAACCAAGCTCTCAGAGCTTCTGGCGACTCACTATCGATATATGTGGTCTGGCGTTGGCTTGATCAAGCACAATTCCCCTCCTATTGGCCAAAGCTGAGCGCTTCTGTGCGATTTTTTCCTTGAGACTGTCCAATCATTGACAGTATTGATCCGAATTAAGATTTTGGCCTTAGGGAAGCAACTAAATGTGAATAATTCCTTGCCAATCCCACCAAACACACAATCGTTTTTTCCGGTTCACTGCAGTTCGATCACGACCGTTTTCGTTTGACTTTACTGTAAGTGTTCCATTTTTCATCACCAATCACCACTTCACCGCTTCAAATTTGTTATGATCCAACAGTAATTCGCAGATAGAGCTTCTGTGCATACAGCCTTTTTAAAGTGGTTCCAAAGCTTTTTTTTTTGCATTGTTGAGGTTCTGGGAAATCGGAATAATGCTCAAATGATGGACATTCTGTACTCCTTCAAACGAAATATGTTTAAAAATGTCACTATGGCACAGATGCGTCCCAAAATCATCAAGGCTGCCGAACGGGCTATCATAAATTACACCGCACTTATCTCGATGCCGGCGAAAAGCTGAGGAGAAACTAGAAGTCCTGTCAAAACAACGCCTTAGAACCGTAATTTGAGACATCTAAGCTAGACTAGGCGTCATCTTCATTGCGACGTTTCTGCACACAATAACTCTCTTAGAGATGGGGTGTGAGCCAGACTCAACACTGACATGCCCAATGTATGTATGTACTTAAGCAGGGTTATCGAACAGCAGCAAACACTCTGGGACTAGGTCCTTATATGGACATCGTCATAAAATTTGAAAATGTCGGAAACTAATACTTATTTATTTCTTTACTTAGTTTTAAATTATTTATTTATTTATTTATGTATTCATTTATTTATTTATTTTTTTTATTTATTCATTTATTTATTTATTTATTTCCTTATTTATTTATTTATTTACTTTTTCATTTATTTATTATTTTTTATTTATTTATTTATTTAATTAGTATTTATTGTCTATTATTTATTATTTATTAATTATTATTTATTATTTATTATTTGTTATTTATTATTTATTATTGATTATTTATTATTTATTATTTATTATTTATTATTTATTATTTATTATTTATTATTTATTATTTACTATTTATTATTTATTATTTATTATTTATTATTTATTATTTACTACTTATTATTTATTATTTATTATTTATTATTCATTATTTATTATTTATTATTTATTATTTATTATTTATTATTTAGTATTTGTTATTTATTATTTGTTATTTGTTATTTATTTTATATTATATCTTATTCATTATTTATTATTTATTATATATTTATTTATCTGTTTATTTATTTATTTATAATTATATATTTATTTATTTCTTTATTTATATTTAATTCATTTATTTATTTATTTATTTATTTGTATTTGAGCTACCCTACTGCTAGTAACCGTTATCACTAAATATTATTTACTATAAAAATTGATGAACTCATCATTCACAAGTATTCCCAATAAAAAATAACAATTTGTGTGTAAAAACAAAAATATTTTTTTCAAATTCAGCGAATATATGAATGGTGAATATTATTATCACTATGACCACGAGCCACGTATGTAGACAGGATGGAAAAAAAACGCCCCTTATATTATATATTTCAAAAACTATACAATATTTATACATAGATATATAGGTATGTATGTATTTATGTTTAATATGTACAATTTGCCATAAGTATTGATAAGCCGGGTTTTATTTATATTCCTAGTTAAACATACCTACATATATATTTCATAGAAAATGCACACACGCATATACATGTATTTACTGTACATACTTATCAGTAAAATTATATATGTATGTATATTAGTATTTGCAATGACGTGCTTACATACTATGCATGAAATACATTTAAATAAGTGTATGTAGTTATATATGTACATATGAATGTACACATATTAGTGTGTGGTGCTGCTCAGCTGCAAAATGTTTATGAGGCGCTTGAAAAGATAATTTCAGCTCATTAACGCTAATTACAGTGTATGCTTGGTTAAATCAACTAAGAAAATTTTAATATTTTTTTCAAAATTAATTTTAAATTATATTTTTTATTTCTCAAATAAATTTATTAAGAATATGTATAAAACATATTTATTTTTTTTTTAATATAAATTGTCATTTTTTTAGCTATGATCTGTTTTTCTGTAAAAAATAAGCAGGTCTATTTTTTAATTTTTTTTTTTTGTGTACTAAAATAAATAAATTATTTATATATGAGCATTTGACTTTCTAAATACTCTTGCTCATTTTATTTAGAGCTTACTGTACGCCTCAGCCTGCTCATTCTTATATTGAGTATATAAAATCTATGTGCATACATATCCGTATATAAGTACATACATAAATACATACGTACATACTCGTATGTTGTGAAAAATTTCGAATCCAACGTTATAACGGAAACTGGGATAGAAATTCACGACGCCAGTGAGAAGAGATCAGTCGACGCAGCACAGACAGTCAACTAAAAGATACCGTGACAGTTAGACATTTAGAGCAAAATTTACATAATTTTATACATACATATACGAGTATATAATTTCTATTATTTTATATTACAAGATAATTATTTATTTTATTTTTTTCTGAAAATGAATAACAAAATTACAATTGTTTCCACATTTTGTTTGCTTTTGGGTAAGTTTTTGAAAATGAATTTCATTTAATTTAATAATATTTTCATTATCTAATGCGCTTTTTTTCTAATTTCTCTTTTTTTTTTGTTATAGTTCTAACGATTGCCACATTAACGGCGGCTCAGACAGAAGCCGAACCGAAGAAATGTAACGAAGATTGTCCAACGACACGAGATCTTGTTTGTGGTTATGACAGCAATTGTTATGCGAGATTTGACAACAAATGTCTATATGATCGGCTGAAATGTACAACCAAGCATAGTAAGTAATTTGAAAAAGAGATAGTATAAAGGGAATACATTTTAATTCGGTTTGGATGTGTGTGAACTTAAATATTTTGATTTTTTTTTTTTTTTTTTGAATTTTGAACACTATAAAACTGTGTGGTGTTTTACCAAAAATTAAGTTATCGGAGAAAATAATGAAACTAATAAAAATGAGTACATATGTTCAGTGAAATGCTCGATCGCAGTGATCTACGAGAATAAACGAGTATGTATATCAAATATAAAATCCACTTTTCTTGAAATTCATCAATGATAAATCATAACACCTATGATGAAGTGTGAATGAGTGAATTTCTCTAACATTTTATTTATGTGTTGTACTTCAATAAGGCATTAGGAAAGGCTTTTCAGTTCATACTAACATGTGAACCCCATGACCGTCCCATGGGAATAATATCTAAAAAAGCTTGCCCCTCGGCAGAAGCTTACCAACCCTCCGGGTGCATTTCTGACATGAAAGTCAAAGTTCATCATACAAATTTATGTGTAAGTCATTCAGAGGCGGAGGCTTAGAAAAACTGTGGTCCAGCCGTTTGCTGGAAAATATAACATTATTACGAACACCACAATTTGGAGGCGGAGCTCGCTTCATTATTTAATGTGAAAATATCTTTTTAGATTTTAGTTTTGAATATTAAAGTGTTAAACAGTAAGACAGGAAAACAAAATTTAGTATCAGTATAATTATAAAGAAGTTGTTGTTTTTGTTTTTGTTATAGCAACTTACATAGAAGTAATCGTCTGTTATTGTTGTCAATGCGTCAGACCTATTCCGAGCTTTTTTATCTTCTGTCGGTGTGGCTCTTTCCACCAAAACTTTACATTTTCTTTTACATGAGCACGTCTTTTCCAAGAGACTGCTAGAAGAACGCTCTTGGCTCACCACCCTTCGCCGAAAAGCTAGGTGCTTGATGCAGTCAATGATGATACGGCAGCCTGTAAAAGGATGCGAGCATAGTATGGATAGCTGGAAAAATTTCAAATATTCATAACCGCTCACTCAGGCTTTAATCCCTGTGATCATAAAATCTTTGCAGCCAAGGTTCAGTAACTGCGATGACAGGACATACTCTCTTTGATTCTCTTCTCTCTTCGATTCCACTGCATTCACCGTCTTAAAGGCTTGTCAACCATAAGAAATATTTCATCTAAAGTCATTGCTTCTCATACTCATTTTACCACCCTCTCTCGACCATATTGAAGGCGCATATACCATAATATGTTGGGGTACACTACTTTACAGAGTAGGATGGCTCCACTTAGGAGAAAGATTGGTTGTGTGTAGCATAATACATTAATCCTAGGTACTTTATGGCCTCCTTCTCATTCGCTACTCAATACCGATTTGAATTTATCGATTATTAGCTGTAGTCTCAAATTCCCGCAACAGAGAACTTATAATAACGAGAGGGTGCAAATTCAGCTCCAATTTATATGTAAACAATTATTTCAGTTTTCAAATTTATATATTAATTAAAAAAATCCGTCTTCTCCAATTTCAGATCTTGAAACTGTGGACATGTCACTATGTGATTTGGCTGAACGAAAAACTCATCCGGCTTACAGGCTTTGCTGAAATATTACTAATAAAACTAACATTCAATTCTACTAACTTACTATATATTTTGATAAATATACTCAAACAGTTACTACACATAGATTTAAGGCGATTTATTGTATAGTACGTATGTATGTATGTATTAAAAGGAACGAAAAGAAAAATAGAAAATCTGACTATAAAAAGATAATTTATAATAGCATATATGTACATACTTAAATAGAATAATCAAATGATCTAAAACATAGTAAAATGAGTAATTTTTTAACAAAAAAGAGTAAGGACATATTTTTTTTTTACAGAAATTAAGCGTGATGTCATAAAGTGTAGAAGTATGTGAGAACTTTGTCATGAATTGATTACATGTGACGTCGATGAGTTTCTTAGATGATGGCGCAGATGATTACGTTATGATGTAAGCGATATATACATACATATGCCGGGATTTCTTATTCATCTTAGCTACGAGTGATCTGATGTGACATCTTTGGTGTCACGTGATGTGATTACTATCAGGTGATGCGACATCATTACTATCACGTGATGTGATATGCAAGTCAGCTTAATATTTCTAATTTTAATTAGGACCCGAAATGTATATAAAAATCATATCATAAGAAATGTGTGTATGTAAATATGTATGTAAAAAAATTTTTTTGCATTTTCTTAACTGTTTTGTATAAAAGTAAAAGTAAAAGTCACGTTAAAAGAGGGTGGTGCCAAGATGGTCTTCCATTGGGGATTACAAGATCAAGTCTTCTGATTGCTGTTTAGATTATTACTAGAGGTGCCTTCCGTCTGTACAAAAATCGCTAAAGACTCTGTACAATTGAACTTCCGAGAGGGTGCAATGTTAGTGAATGAAAGCACAACTATTTTATGCTTGCGCGGTCTTGCATTACAGGCCACAACCTACCGGCATCTCAAATGAGAATGGGCATTAGTAGGGGGGTGATACATTATGCACTACTTAGCAGGTTTAGGAAGACTGGCATGAATGAGTCTTTGGAACACTTCCACTATTCCTATCCGACCTAGTGTAAAATACATCTTAGATGTCTACAAACAAAGTAAATATTTATTTTTTAAGCTTTACCAAATAAACTGTTGAGTGTGTGTTCTATTCATGACTTGAACAAATGAATGTACTAAAGTAAGCATCAACCCAATTTGCAAATGGAAATGCATTTTTTTTCTACTTTTCTAACGAAAAAGTTCCCCCAAAACAGGTTTTATACTCACCATTAAGTGCTAGAAATTCAATAAAAATCAAAATACGGCAAATTTTGTGAGCAGTAGTAGTTAAAAATTCTTAGCAAATAGTTGTTTCGTGAATTGAAGATGCGTTTATTAGCAATTTTAACGTCAGGTGAGTTAAATGTTTAAAAATATTTTTCTTATAAATAACTGTAAATGTTTAATGTTGCAGTTCTACTGTTATTCACGTATGTTGACGCACAGTGTCCTCAAATTTGTCCTGCAAACTATGTACCCACTTGTGGATTTAATGGACGTTGCTATAAAAGCTATAGCAACTCGTGTGCCTTGAATGCGGAAGCTTGCACCAGGCGACAAAGTATACTTTTTTTAATAATATTTAATATAATAACTTTCAATTAAATTTTTTTCTTTTATTTTGTTTTTAAATTTTTGTTTTTTTTTTATTTTGTAGATATCAGACAAGTTGATTATCGGGAGTGCTCAAGGCCGGGCGCGCGGCTCTGTTAGTAAAGGACTTTTTGAAGTGCACATACATACATACATATGCTTATACGATTCAAGATACATGATATATTAAGTGAATCTGGAATAAAGTTTTGAAATATTTGTTACTGAAATTATAATGATTGATTGTTAACTACTCATGCAATTGGTAAAAGTTTACATATATATAATAATGTAAGGTCTGAGCACATGACTTACACAATATGTGGTTTCAACAAGAAGATGCCACATTCCACGGTCGCATAATCTTTCATCTTGGCGAAGTCAATTTTCCACCGAGATCGTGCGTATTGACACTGTTTGACTTCTTTTTTGTGGGGCTACGCGAAGCACCGTGTAGATATGGCCGAAGATGTCGCCCAATATGTGCCAAAAAGCGGCATCTCAAACGGATCAAAGCTTTTAAAAACTCGCAAGACGGTCACTTAAATGATGTAGTGTTTCTCATATAATGCAAATGCTTAAACTTTATAGTAAAAAAAAGAATTTCATGAAAAAATAGAATTTTTAAATGCATTTTATTTGATTTTATTTTGGAAACCTTAAAATGGACAGCCCTATACAATAATTTGTTTTGCATATTGTACTTGCATATATACATCTTCACACTTGTATGAATTCCCACAATAAAAAAATCACGTGACATAAAGTGAAATTGTGCGCCGAACCAACCCAAGCTGCACGATAAAAAATTCCCCCTAAGAAGCCAGTTGTCATCAAAAATGTAATAGTTTTTTTCCCTTTCATAAATACATACAAACAAAATACATAACACGTTTGGAGAGTACTTATTGATTTCTGATAGTGCCAAACACGAAGGGATTAACAAAAGTTCGGTCAGTTAGGAAATCTTCCACTGATGACGTCACTGTAGCTCTGATGAAGTCTAAAATTGACGAAGACCCACGATTGACACAAGAAATGATTACTAATGAATGGCCATGGCTTACGGGCTGCGTTGCTAATATTAAGTAATCATCTGTGATACACGAATAAACCTGCTCGATGGGTACCACGAATTTTAAATGAGGCCCAAAAAGAGGCTGAAGAGCAGTTAGCTCAATTGTTCCTAAACAAAATCGGGAATGGTTCAGTCTAGCAACTTTAGTAAAGTCGTTACTGGCGACTATGGATCTATAGGCTTAAGAAAAGCTTTGAAATCAATGGCGATTGTGTAGAGAAGATAAAAAAGGACAAAGATTACGAATAAAATATGGCAGGTGGATTTTTGTTTGAAGCTCTTTTTCTTCGAAGGGCTTGAAATACCTGCCTCGGAGAGGAATTAGAAATAAATAATATTCTATGATTTTGAATGTTGGTCGGATGAGAGCTCACTACTAACCACTCGACTGTTGCAACCGCCGCATTAAATTATTCACGTTTAACTATTGTTCAACATCAATAACCACGGGGGAGTCACCACAAGCCCCAAGCGCTCAAGATTTTTATTATTATTATAAGCAGCTCCTAGTTTTCCCCGTTTAGCTGAACGAAAACAGAAATGAGTTGAGGGAGATTAGAAATGTTCTCTAGAAGTCTTCGAAAGGGAAAGGGGAAACTTTCAAGTCTCAGAATGGCGTAATGCTTCGCATAAACTATTATGAAAATGATCATTTATGATAACTACAATGGCAAATAGTTTTAAGCGCATACACCTGGAGCTTCTCAGCGCCCGAATTGAGTGGAAAGATGCTCACTTTGTTTATAATTGTTATATAAAGCGAAGACTGGTAACAGCGTCATCTAAAAGGTGGACGGAACGAGACAGAAAGAAGGTAGGACCTTGTAACATCTACTACAGCGGTGTCATAATGGAGCGTTATCAATTAGTAAGATTACTCAAAACGAAGTTCATCAACATTTCCATGATTTGCGCTCACGGCGAGGAGAAAGGAATGTGATCCATTCTTTCTTGTATGAGCACCTGGAATGTTCTTTATAATAGCGATTTTCAGCCAAGCTTCTTCTCTAATTTATAGTATGCGTCATGGTGGAGAGACATAAAGTTTTTTCTAAGTCCCCTCCGAATTTTATGAAGAGCTCTTTTTATTTCATGTCAGAAATACACTCGGGGCGGTTGATATTCCCGATGGCAATCGCAATGAGAAAATGTTGGCAAGGTATTCCTTCTCGACATGCTGCGTACTATAGTCCTAAATACTCAGCTAATACGGTCGCCAATGCATTAAGAGCATCCATCACCATCACTGCCTTTGCTTGGTATCTTCAGTCCACACCAATCTGTTGTGGACTGGCATGCTATTATTAAATCGACTATTGTAAACAGTGCCTACGCCAGTTAAGAAAAAGAATATAAGAAGAATAAATATCTCTCTCAACCCTTTGGGAGAGTAAAACATCTTACTTTCTCAGTTTCGTTACTATACTACTGCTTGTTCTCTTCCGCAATGCGAACTAACTTTTTTTTAGTAAACAAAAACAAAATCTTAACGCCGCTATGCCGAGATGTACGATGAATAAATGCATACATATGTACACTTATTAGTGATGATAACAACTGTGTAATAACTATTGTTTATTATTCCTATTATTAGATAATTAACCGCTATATCTTTGTATGTCAACATACATACGTATGTATGTACCCGTTTTCATGCCTTATCGACTAAGGTATGAAACGTCTCATCACAGCACCCATTAAACCGAACATATAACGCATTAGACCTTCCTCAGTCTCTGCGCTTCGTGTGGCATCTTCAACTTCTTCCGGTCTTGTGGTCGACACTTCCTTATTGCTTAAGACTAAGTCAGGCTCCTTCATTATCTCTTTCCGTTTTGGATGGTATATCTCATCGACATCAAAGTGATTTATTTGATTAAAGCTTTCATCATTCGCTGGATCCATATAAAGACGTGATAGACGTGTTGCAAGATCAACGCTAGGATGAGCGTTTATTAGTGTAATGGTGTCTGTAATTATTTTCACATAAAATTTGTAAAAAAAAAAGCAACTGCAAAATTGATTTATATTTTATCTTACATGCCAACAAAAAGCAAAAAAGGATGGTCAAATTTTTCATCTTTTCCTTTTGCTTTTTCTTTCTCGAAACTCGCTATGGAATTGGAAAATCCCTCATTGGCTGACTAAATCAACTAGCAAGCTCTTTCACTCAGTTGTGCAATTTATTAACTTTTACTACGTGACCAATTTTCATTTCATATAACTGTAAATATTTCAGCATCAACATTTTTTCGCTTAAATGGCTTTTGAATCAGCACGTTCTTAAACATAAACTACATAAATATTAAGATCGTATTTGAACATAAATGGCTTAACTAGTTACATACATATGTATGTATTTAATATTTATTGTATGTTTTAGTTTTAAGACCGTCAATTCATTTATTATTCTCGCCTCTCTGGGCTAAATGAGAGCCAATTAAGAATTACATAGCGAAATATATGTTAAACTGAGAATATCTTGCCTACAGAACACCACCGAAGGTCTACCAAACCTGAATGCCAATGGTTTCAGTTAACAGTGAATCTAAAAAAAAAACATTCATAAATACACTTGTATCAATAAAAACAATATTTGCATATACATACACACATAAATAAAGACATCAAAAAACGTTTGAACTTAGAAATTTAGCGGTATTTATTGTAAGATGCGTATATAATTTAAAAGTTTACCAAGATTTTAATTTGAAGTTCATACATAAATTATTTAAAAATATTTCTGTGAAGTTTTTATTGAAATTGTTTAACATAGATTAATACACATACATTTGTATGACCAGGTTTACTGATTAGAGAACCCATCCTAACTGACATTCGTAGTTTAGAAAACTCAAGCCTTTTCATATCCAAAAAATATAGTCCAACGCTCATAGCCCTCCTCACATATAAATGTTTCCATGGAACAATAGTCGTTATCGTAGTCATTAAGTGCTAAAACATTTTAATAGCAAACAATGAAAATATCAACATTTAACTCTAGAATGAATTACTTACTCTTTCCTGCCTTGCAGGCTGCTATATCCAAATGACATTTCGATGCATATTTCCTTATACAGCCCTTATCGGCATCATAAAGACATAGAGGTACCGTAGTTCCATTTACAACACATTTGTTCTCAACACCACAAGTCTTCTTCATGATATGAGGAGCTGTTACATTTTTTACTTGAGAACGTATTGCATTTGGAATGCTTTGGTGCTTTTTCGTCTCAACGTTTGCGCTATTCATAGTTACATTTTTTACTTGAGAACGTATTGCATTTGGAATGCTTTGGGACTTTTTCGTCTCAACTTTTGCGCTATTCACAGATATTAGGAAGCCTATTTCGTTTGAGAAATATAATTTTTATTTTATATTTATACATATGTTTTTATTACATGCAAAATATTAACAAAATTACTTTACTCACAAAATATAAATGACAACACACGCTTTTTCACCGTCAGCATATTTGTACTTAATGTTTTTGTTTAAACATAAAAGTACATATACCTCTAGGAACGATCAAATAAGTACTAATTGCACACTTCTTTAGCTAGTTAAATTAAAGTACCCACTTACAATTATTTTAAAGAATGTTTACATTAATTTTGTTATCAAAATACACCGTAATAAAGACTTGGGCGTAATTATTTAGTATTGCTCCATTGTTCATATTAGCCCAGCTAAACCACTTTTGAATGGTTGAAGAGAGTTAGATACATATTTTCCAAGTGTATACATCTAGTGGCAAATATATCCACATTATTAAAAATTTAAATTTTTAATGTTTGGATAAAAAATTGCCTCTGTAAACGTTCGTGCATATTTACACTTCCGTGTTTTGTTATCTAAAAAACAAATTAATGATCGCTTAGTTTGCGCAGAGATCTTCTATATGCGGTGTACGATCATGCGCAATATTTGCTTAAGAGCCAGTTATTCCATATTTTGTAGTGCTCATCTCATATTCAACTTTTAAAGTTAGCAGTGAGCTCTTTGCAGTAAATTTCAACACTAATTTATGTGTTCAGTTTACAGACCAAATGTATGCGCATTAATAACACAATCATCCCTAGGGTTAGAACTTAATGTAAATGGTTGCTTTTATTCGATATTTTTCCTAAACACTAATAAATCTTAACTTATAAATTACAAATATTCTTTTTAAAATCTTAATATTAACGCCGTTTCTTTTTTTCTTGCTTGCGTAGTTTATGCAGTCGTCGCATGTTTCCGATCTCGCCGTTGTATTTGTAATCCTTTTAAAAAATGGAAAACGAAAGATATAAATATTTAAATGTACTACAAATGTTAATTCTTTCAATACTTTACCTCATTACCATCTTCACTACTAGATCCTTCAGCAGCAGCAGGAAGTAAAATCGATGAAGCGATGCATACAAGTTGAAATATTGCACCTATAAATAGTCCATATCGCAAAAGTGTACTGAATAAGTCCTCACTGTTATATTTATCCAAACGAAACCCATTTTCAAATAGATTTCCGCTCATTTTAATTAAAATCTAATACTTTTTCAGTTAGACTTATCAAATTTTTTCCCCCAATTCGCAGTTTTTGTTTATGTTTATGCTGCAATATGCTTCTTCTTGACGATGTGCATATACATACGTCAGTTACAATGATTTTATTAACCCTTTAATGCTAACTGTCTTAAATTTGCTTTAAGTATTTTCGCCAAATTAAATACTCTTCACACTTTTTACAGTTATTAATTTTGAATTTACTTTTATTTTCTCTTCAATATAGCAAAGCTAATCATTTTCATAAGAGCATCAAATATTTGTACAAAATATAATATTCCTCAAGACTGTTCATTAATATGTAATATTTATGCCAGCATTAAATAGCATTATAAATAAAAAATTGTACAAATGAGTTAACTCATACTCTCTCGTAGAATATCTGATATAGTACTATCGATACTGAGTATTTATAATCTATGAAGCAAGTTTTCCGCCCGATGGATCACATATAGGATGAGTGCTACTTTCATATGTGGGAATCATATATTTAATATTGATGAACGCATTGGGACCTCCACACGTTTCCAGCAAAGATAATGTATCTTCGATAACATCTCCTATACGCCGACTACGGTCTGGATCAACACCAGAACCGAGGTTAACATTGATATTTTTGTATAAATTGCAAACTGCCAAGAGTTGACGATAGTATGGTACTAGAGCTTGACCCACACAAGGTCCTACAATATATTACAAACATTTGTACAATTAATTTCATATCTAAAAAAAAGTATACATATGTTTTTCTCCAACATACCAACCAAAACCATAGTCTGCAAGACTTTTAACGCTGCAATTATTATACGTTTATCTCTAGTATTAAATGCTCTCTTGAAAGGCAGAATTAGTTTCGGTAGAACCGGCAAAATTTTATGTGGAGCTTTTAGTATCAAGTCCATTGCAGCTTCTTGTGCTAATGAGCGTATGTCGATATCAGTATCAGCGAGGCTAAAAGATATCATAATATATATATATTGAAATACTAGTAAGGTAAGGTTATATAAATAGACGAGTATATCTATTAGTCAACATGCAATATTGGTGCTGCAACCTCTGTTGTGGCCTAATCATATGTATTTAACTTCTAGGAGTAAGAAACCTCATGGCCTCCTAAATCATCCTTGGATTAATGATAAAGCCTAACTTTTTGCACTTTCCCGAATGAAATATTTACAACAGCAAGTCTTGGGCAGCTAAGGAAAACAACAACCACATATTACATACCCATCCACAAAAATTGGTAAATAATAACAGTAATCAAGTTCTTTTGGGTCACAAAACCATTTCACACTTCCGCTAATACCCTTTCCGCTGCCTTTAATTCTTTTAGCCACTGGTATGTCCCCACGACGAAAATACATTTTAAAAAGAGTTTCTTTAACCGGACGTTTCTTGTATATATAGATTCTAAAGAAATTAGGAATTTACATTAAGAAAGTGGTATTAATTTCATACCATTGAATCTTACTTTGGTGGTGGTTCTACAACTGTATTCTTCTGCAGAGCTTGATAGGTGAATGCAGGAACTATGCGAAGAGGCTGTAAGATTTTTTTGTTCTTAATTTTTTCGTTGGAATGTAATTCAACTTTGCATTGCAATAAAAATTTACCAAATTTTTCCTCTGTATCAAAAAAGTTCGACACTCCTTTCCCGTTATATGCATTATTTATGTCTTCTCAGCCACTTCTACCGTTATTCAGATTGTTATATATTTATAAGATTCGTAATACTATATATCCCAAATAAAATTAAATAAAAATGCCAAAAGTTAATGAAAAAATTTTAGTGCGATAAGTTCAAACAATTTGTGAAAAAGTTACTGTCACATGCGTAAAAAAAACTTTCTGACAAATCTTTTATTTTTGTTTTGGCTCTTTTCAAAATTAGCAGTTTTTCTGGCATTTACAGAAAAATCAAACATTTTTAAAACAAAATGTGGAATTATGTTATTGTGAATAATTGTATTAAATGACATTAATTGAAGTGGCATCTCTCATTGGTCGAGTCAGCTGATTTTTGGAAGGTTATTTCAAGATTGGTTCTAGACAAAGAAAAAGATCTGATATCCAAATCTTTTAGACCGGTATTAAGTAACACAATTTGTTAAGTTAGTAACGAAAAGAGGTGTTTGAAAGCATAAACTGACATGTCAACATTACGTGTGGCATTAAATCGACGATTCGTCACAGGTGTTGTTACAAGGCACTCTGTTGGCTATGCGTTGCCTGTATGCCGATCAATAGGGTCACAAGTTAGACGTTACGCCTCGCAGGTTACTCCGAAAGGAAATGGTACAAGTACTTTTAAGCTGGCGCTTATTGGTGCTGGACTTGGTGCCGCATCTGGTACCGTGTATTCAATTTATGGAAATTGGAAGGATAAAAGTTCTCACATGGAGCATCAACGTATACCGCCGAAAATTCTGAAAGAATTACCCGATGTTAGGATAACAAAGCGCTTCGTTAATCCTAATGATAACTCTGATTTGAACATAATACTTTTTCAATATCAAACCTGTCCTTTCTGTTGTAAAGTGCGTGCATTTCTTGATTACATGGGTATATCATACTCTGTTGTCGAGGTGGATGCAGTACTTCGACAAGATATTAAATGGTCGGAGCAGAAAAAAGTGCCTATGATTTTGGTACAACAAGGAGATGGACGATATATACAAATGACAGACTCAAGCGCCATCATCTCGCTTCTCGCATCATATTTAAATGATAAACAAACTGATGTAGGTGATTTGGCGACATTTTACCCAATGATATCGTTCTTCGATGACAATGATAAGAAGCGCCTGGACATACTGAACAAATACTTCTTAATGTATCAAGATAAAACACCAAAGCATATAACCAGAGATACTCAAGAGTAAGTAATAGTTAAATAATTAAAAAAATATATATATTATAAATACTTTATAATACTTAATGATGTTTTAGAGATGAGCGAAAGTGGCGTACATGGGCAGACTCACATCTTGTACACCTCATTTCACCTAATTGCTACCGTACTTTAAGCGAAGCACGTGAAACGTTCGAGTGGTTTTCGAAAGCAGGCGAGTGGGATATTTACTTCCCCAAATGGGAACGTGATCTAATGGTAAATGTTGGTGCATTTGCTATGTGGGGTATAAGCAAAATGTTGAAACGTCGACATGGTCTATCGGATGATGTTCGATCACACATATATGAAGCGCTTAATAAGTGGACTAAAGAATTGGAGAAAAGAAAACAAAAGTTCATGGGTGGCGATCGGCCAAATTTAGCTGATCTATCAGTTTTTGGTGTACTCAATAGTATGGAAGGATGTGAGGCGTTTGGTGATTGCATGAAAAATACAAAAATAGGTAAGAAATTATAAAATGGAAATACGAAAGTACATATAATATATTTTATATCTTCAGGTGAATGGTACAACGGTGTTAAGAAATTGGTGGACAAAAATCGAGGTAACTTAGTAAGGCGAGCGGAGTTGGTGCCTCTAGCTGCATAATTTAAAATAAGATTCAAGAAACAAAAATTGTTATTTATATGTATATAAAACTCAAAACTTTTAAAATTTTAATAAACAGTTAACATGTTACATTATTTTTTTAATTTTAAAAATTAAGGGGTACTATATTGGATATTACAGCTAAGGTTAACAAACTACAAGTTATTTGTGTTTCTAAAACCACTTTTCATTATCATTATTTTTTTGTTTTTCTGGCAGCACTATATTTTTGATGTCACAGCATTTTTAGCAAACTGTCAAACAAAAAATATAAATGTCATTCAATAGACAACGCAAAGAAGAATTTCTGCAAATCACTTGAGGAAACGTAAATTTCTTTAAATTAATTAGAAAATAAACTTAATCTTTTTTAATCATGCATAAAATTCAGTCTTTTCCTGAATACCAAGTGCCCGGTGCACAGCATCAAGATTTTTCTCCATATGAATCAAACGGAGGGTAAGAATGCGCACATTTCAACATTTCGACTTTTCTAAACCAAGTCATTAACAGATCTATTGTGGCAATTGCCGGTGAGGACTACGTTGTAATTGCGGCTGACACCCGTTTGAGTAGTGGTTACACCATCCACACCAGAAAGCAAAATAAACTATTCCAACTATCTGAAAAAACTGTGCTCGGTTCAACTGGTTGTTGGTGTGACACACTGGCCCTTACCAGTTTGGTGAATGCACGCATGCAAATGTATGAGCATCTGCATTTGAAGACAATGTCAACAGAAGCAGTCGCACAAATGTTGTCAATTCTCATGTACAACCGACGGTTTTTCCCATACTACGTTTCGAATGTATTGGCTGGTCTTGACTCGGAAGGAAAAGGTGTTGTTTATTCTTACGATCCCATTGGTCATTGTGAACGTACCACATATCGTGCCGGTGGTTCCGCTGGTACTCTACTCCAGCCCGTATTGGATAATCAAATCGGTGGAAAAGATAAAGATGTGAAGAACAAGCCAAAAGTGCCATTGGAGAAGGCCAAGGAAGTTGCTAAAGATGCGTTCATATCAGCAGCAGAACGTGATATCTATACTGGAGATTCAGTAATCTTGAAAGTAATTACGAAGGATGGCATCACGGAGGAAGAGGTGCAATTGCGCAAAGATTAAATTGTAAACCTAATTCTACATATTTTTCACAAAACCTTTTAATAAATATCTGATTTTGTTTAGAAATAATATAGTTAGTTTTCTTTACCTACATATAAGAATCTATAAATTTCGGTAATAGCTTAAAGGTAACTAATAATAGAAGAGTGAACATTTTCAAGCGCTCTAGTGTCTAAACAAATTAGTTTTGGTTTCTTTGAAACAACTTTTTTTATCAAAACCAATGCAGATATGAATCATATGCAGGTATGTATTCGTGTAGACAAACAAAAAAAGCAAATACTCTCTACCTTTGTATGTATACAGTTGATATGCACTCCATATGTAATAGTCACGTTTTCAATGCCATTAGGTTGGGTCAATACTATTCTTTATCATTTGCCCAAATGTATTACGTGAATTTGTAAATATCTCTTCACATCGCATTACTGGACGCACAAAATTACATACAGTATAGGTAAATGAATTTCATAAAATTCAATAAAAAAGGTTTAGTTAGGGTTTTCTGCTAACCGCATATTTTATTTATATTTTTTGTTGAGTTTTTCATTTAAATTTTAGGCATAATAATATAAATAATTTTTCTGGTTTTTTTAATATTATAATAGTAATAGTATATGCATGTAAGGTTGTAATCGTTATATACTACATTCATATACATACATATGTATATAATATATGCTTAGGTGTATGTACGTTGTATATTTGCATGCGTATGTGTCGTTTGTGTTTATTAATAATATGTATTATTTTTTTATTTGCTTTATTATATATTTGATTATGTTATTTAAAGGGAGGCATCATCGACATGCTGCACTCATGTTTCACCAACTTGCTCACCGCTTACACTACAGCTCCTCTACTACCCTTTTTTCTTACTTGAAATTTTAAAAGAAAGCAAATTGTATAATTTTTTCGCAGTTTATAACTAGTTTTATTTGAATTGCATTCCTAAACATAGTAAAATGAACAAACATACAAAATAACGACAAAGAACAAAAACAAAAGAGTCAATCGTAAGCCGCAATATAAAGTTGCCTTCACATATTTATGTATGTAAGTCGTATTGTTTTTCTTTATTATCATTATCCTATTTAGTAATTTGATTTTTTTATATTTAGTCTGCTTGCCCTCGATTTTTATTTCTAAGAAGCCCAAATTTTCAAACTTTGCAAACTATCGCCTTTTCAATTCATTAAACCTTTACCGAAAAGCAGATATTTATTATGCTCAATTATTTTTTAAAGGCAAGACAGTAGATATACGATCGTCGCAGCGTGTTGGAAATATCTTATCTAAAAATTCTTACAGTTCCACCCTTAACACTTTCCTAAATTGGCTTTTATCGTAGTCAAATGCTGTGGCCTGATGAGTTATTGTTTTAGCATATGACGATTTTGGTTAATAATCTTTTTTTTTTTTAAATAAATGAATGTATAAAAATATTTGCAAGTTTATGTAATAAGCTTTCGGTATTTTTTTTTTAATTCTCTTAACTTCTTTCTACTTCTGTAGCGTGGCATAAACGTAAATAGTGTTGACTAATAATTACTTTTCTTTAAATTAAAATACACTAATGCTGCTATACAATCGTAATCAAACAGCCTTCTATTCGCACAGCGCACAGATCGATTGAATACATATACATGGTCATCTACCACAGAAAGTTAACACACTCGCTTATCCGAATTTAAAAACTGGCTAACAGGACCTGCCGAGCCCTTAAACTTGGCAAAATTAATGAATGGAGTTGGTAGCACCGAAAATGGCGATGAAGGTGATAGATTGTAGCTTTGGGTTCGCTGAAGATTTTTGGAAATTTTGTTGTAGATGTTTTTCTTGTTGCTGTACATATATTGGTTGGCGATACGTCTGTGTTGGCTGCTATGCTACTAAGCCTCAGGTAGCGGTTTCAGCTCCTTTATCTGTTTAATCAGATATGCTTTTTCATCGTTGAATTGCTCATCTTCCGAACGATCCGTGTGGAAATTGGTCAAGAAGTCAACCAACTTAGATTGGTTGCGTAGTAAGATGTCTAATATAGGCTTCGGCTTATTCGGATTTGCTACAAACACCTTGAAGACGTGGAAGGCCTCAAATTGTATATTACGAGACTTTTCTTTTAACATATTCATCATAAGTTTCAGATTTTCCGGCTCCGAAATGTAACGTGTCATTACGGTGAAATTGTGTCGATCCAGTAATAGTTCACCTAATAATTTCAGACTTTGTCGTCTGGTGACATAATTTTCTGAATTTAACAACCTTTGATAATGTTGCGTAAAGAATCTGTCATAGTTGGCCTCGAGGAATTCAGCGCACAGTAATTTGTGACGTGTCAGCAATTCTTTGAATGTGGAGAATGCATCTGACGCAATATCGAAGGTTGATACCTCTACATAGCGGAAGAACTTGAAGAACTCATCCGAGTGTAACATTATTTTAGCAAGTGCCTCATATCGAGCACACTCACGCAGCATTGTGCCAGAATTTAATGCAATTTCTGGATGCGCATCTTCATAGCCGGCCATTAATGTAAACAATATTTCCGGTTTGGTACAAATATACTCTACTGTGGGTGAGCGTGTGCCGATTTGTCTTCGCAGCACATTATTGAATATAAGTGCCACATGCTTCTTGCCTTCAAAGTCAATACGGTGAAGATTCTGTATTAACAACAACAAAAGATTACTATTGTAAAGCTCTTGCGACAATTGTGCTACTACATAATCAGCTGGTGGCTCTGAATCACTGCTGCCATAAAGCATATTCTTGATCGATACAAGATTTTTGCTTACATCCTCCTGCGCCTTCTCTGCTTTTCGATCACCACCCGTTTCCAGCGCATTGATTGCTTCCTTAAGCGACCGCACCAGTTCAGCGGGGGTCTTTTGTGATTTTCCAAACAAGGGCATTACGTTGGCACTTTACTCGACAAATATCACACACCCGGTTTACCACACACACCTACTATTTTCGTACTGTCACACCAGACTGCTTCGAATGGCGTTAACGTCTGTGTTCCACACAAACTGTATTTGAACTATGACTATGAGACTGCACTGCGGTTTTACTATTGCTGCCACACTGTTCCTGCGGTCGATGTGTCTTTTCGCTGTTGTTGTTTTTGTAGTCGGCTCGTTGCGTTCCGCGACTAATTGCTATTCGCTGTACCACCACTGCCGGAATAAACGTATAAATCTTGGCAAGTTGTTTGTGTTATTGAATTTATTCTTTCGCTGTAAAACTTTGATGAATTTACTCTCCGTTCGTGTAGTTTATCGGTTTTAAAAGTTTTTATTCTGTTAATTTTCTACTTTTGTCGTTCTTGGGTGTAGTTGAATAAAAGGAAAGTTTTCGCAGTTTTCGTTTTTACTTTTCTTTTGACTTTTCTCTTTAGCCGTCCTTTTTAGGTATGTCGGGTGTTGCCAGGCTTTCGTACAAAACTAAACGTCAAAAAATGCTTAAGCGTGCTGCCAGCTGTGAATATGTCACTGCGCGAACGGATAAAAAGTGAAAGTGGAAAAAAACGACGTGATCAGCGGATATTACATACAAGACGGTTACAATTAAGCAGGCTTTGAACGATTAAAGGCGGTAGCCGACTGAAGCATGCGGAGCCGGTTGCTTAGTTTGTCCAATTCAAGAGAATGTTTTTTATAAAAGTACTTACGTCATGAGTTAAAAACAAACAAAAAAAAAAACAATAAAACGCTATTTTTATTATTTTGGTATGACAAAATTATTTATGTTTTTTGCTTTTATTTCAATGAACCTTTTAAATTATAGTCATTATCATGATAATTATAACACATAATACGATAAAATATGGTTTATAATATTTTATTTTTAGTTAAGTATGTATATTATTAATATTATTTCCAATAATGTAGAGAAATATTGCGAAACTTTTTTTAAATATATGTATGTATATGTATAAGTTCTTGTGTAAATGTATGCATGTATATATGTATATATGAATATGAATGTAATTTAGATGTAATATGCGCATAAATTATTTTTATAATTTATAATTTTTGTATTGTAATAATGCGATATTTTATAGTTATTTTTATATGAGTTAAGTTTAGTTTTTAAGACGTATTGCTAAATATGTACTACTAGTTTTTATTATAATATAATATCATTAAAATAAACATCTCCCACTTATGTATTTGGTATTTTTAAGATTATAAAATAATTTTTTTTTTCAACGTACGCATTATTTTTCAATGAAACATATGTACGCACGCTGTACATAAGATGATTTTGATTTGAGCATTACGTTCATACTTCAATAGCACACATGCACTAAAACATATCGCTAATTTCTAAAAATGTTCACACACGACCTTTCCATTCAGAGCAAGCTAAGAAATTACTTTCAATTTCAATAAATACATTTAGTATTTTATAGCTTGTATGCCAGTGTGTGCAATTTTGTTTCACCTTAACCTCATATATTTAATAAATAGATTTATGTACGTAATTTTGAGGTTTCAATTTATTTATTTTTTAACTCGGTTAAACTTAAAATACTTATTTGGTTTTTATTTTGCTTTAGTAGTTCCTCCTACAACAATTACCTGTTTATTTCATTATTTATTTTTCTTAATACAATAACGTTCAAATGCGCATGCTAATGAAAATTTTAAAAATTATTTTAATTTATAACAAATTTTACTTAAATGTACGAAAATAAAAACAATAAATAAATAGTTTTCGAAAAGGTAATAATAAAAAGTTGTTGATTACAATTTAATTCTCTGTATGCCGTTTACATTTCTACAAATGTGGAAAATTAAATGAAAAAAAAAAACACTAAATGTATGCCACAATCTTTAATTTTTATCATAATAAATATTATCGTTGATCAGTGTTTTTTTTTTTTTGTTGATATTAAAAGTTTCTTCTCCAATTCTACATTGTCATTGTAAGCTTTTCTATAAAAAGTGGGCGTAAAATGAAACAGTTTTGTAACTTAAATTAAGCGTAGTTAGAAATAATTATAACTTTCGACTACATTTGTCACAAGCTTAGTATAGTTTTAGTGCGCTACAATATATATGTACTCGTATATACAGAAACATATTTCAGTAAAACTATTTATTAAATATCTTTGGGTACTTTATTTTCTCAGCATTTTTAGACGCATGCAATTTTGCTAAAAAAACGTTAAATTTGAAAAAAATTGGAAAAGGAAGTGTTGCAGTAGTAGAATAGTTCGTAAAATTCTGCCGAAATTGAGCGAAAAAAGCGAAAAGAATTCCTGTTGCACAAATAGTAACATTTCGCTTATACGAGGCCTGAACTCCAACAATATTTTGAAAAAAGTATATTTAACTGTACATACAAAACAGTCATGTTCAGTTGATTTTATTATTATATTATATTTAGCAAAAATAATTTTTTTGTTCAATTTGTTGAAATAGAGAGGCTTTATTTCTAAAATATTTTTAACAAACAGCGCTCAAATAATATTACTAAAAATATTTCACTTTATTTAGAACACTACTACAAAAAATAAAGTGTAGAAATGAAACGGAAAGGTTTCCTACTAAACATTCTGTCAAGTAATGCATAAATGTAAATGTATCACAGACCAACGAAAAACTATTACTTTCTGGAAGTGTTAAATGTGCGCAGAAAATTGCAAAATATTCTTTTAAAATGCTTTAGAATGTACATTAAAGTAAAGTTTGTGTTTAAACATATATATATACATATATGTAAATTCGCCATTTTTTTTTACAATTTTCGAAAGCTTTGAACGCAACTTAAAAATTCATTTTTTAATACATTTCATATTTTGATAAATTGCCTTCTAATTCAACAACAAATCGCGCGGCACACAAACGTTGAAGTCTGTTTTTACCTCTACTGAAGTCTCACGGATTTGCTCAGACTTTCAAAATCCAGCAACAAACCCTCAACTTAGTAGGAAAAGCTTTTCTACTTTTATAGCAACAAAATATATGCCAACCAAACACTGAAACATTTTTCTGACTTTTTTTTTTGGCACTATAATAATTGGAAATAGTATGCAAACTTATAGCAATGCTTTAAAATGGTTTCGCGTATGCACAGCAGAGAAATGCAGTTTGTTATATTCTAATAAAATTTTATAATATTTTCGAGCATTTATCATTAAAGGGTAGTAAAAATTTGTTGTAATGCTTAAAAATGACACATACATCGGCATATATTGCGCTAATTTAAATAGTTTTTATTAACCCTATACTTGTGTTAGTTATTACAATTATATCTAAATTTCATAAATATGAATGTCTAAAATATGGAAACAATTTGTAATTATGTAGAATTGAAATAAAACTAATGTGTAATTAAATTGTTATAGGAATACCTAAAAATACAAATAAGTCTTAGTAAATGAGTACGCAATGCAAGTTTTATCAATTTTCCAAGCTCGCATTTTTGTTTTTTTTTTTGTTTTTACTTTCGTTTCTTTTCTTTGAATAATTGTTGTTGTTTACTGCTAGTAACTAGTACAAGTATTTAGTTAAAAATGTCTTGATTTCATCGTGAGGGTAAGTCTACAACTAACAGCAATTTAAATTGGATTCTTCTTGTATGACTAGATTTTGTATATTTTTTTTAATGCTTTTTTTTTTGTATGTTTTAAATATATACAGGGTTTACGCAAGAACAATAAGCAGTTAGCGTTATAAACGGCGTTTTCTTTGTATTAAAAAAACAATTAAACAAATCATACGCTTACAGATTAGGATTTAGAACCCTGCACTTCATTTGAAGTTAAGTAGTTTATATACGTTTATATTTTGGTTAAATAGTTAATGAATACATAGTTATACTTGCATAAAAATATACTTGTATATGTTTTGGATTAACTTGCTAAACACTTTAAAATTAAATATTAATATTCTTCCTTTGTAGCATAAACGTCTTTATAGTTCATAAGTGTTGTTTGTTTTTTTTGTTTTTTTGTTTTGTATTTTTTGTTTTATAACAAATTAGTGAATTCATCACGCACAATTTCAAATCCCACCGTTTTCTTCACACAGATGATATGCTTTTACCATACACATATATACTCAAGCAGGAAACTAAAGCCTTTAACTTCTCAACTTCTCCACCTCTCACCTACAACCCTTTCACCCTTCTACTACTACTACCACCACGTACTTTCATTTGCGTTTTATAAAATTTCCCTCAGCGTCCAGCCAGCTACGCCATGGCGGCGGTATCTCTCGCCTCTCCCCAATACCATCTTCAGCACAACCGTAATTGTTTACCCCCGACCGTGTTTCCCGCTTTAATAATATTTACCTATGCAAGGCATTTGTTAGTTGCTTCAACGATTGACCCACTTCGCTGACCAGACGCTCGTTGTCTTGCACATTTTTACTGCCAGCAGTGCGCAAACTCTGCGATTGTGTTTCGACACGTGTCACCAGTTCGCGAAAGTGAAATTTCGAATGTGGTGGCATTGTTTCGTTGTCAGCGAAAACTACACAATTATTTTGTAGTATGTTGAGTTTGTCGCTTAGTTGTAGCCATTGTGAGGCCGAGATCGAGTTGACCGGATGTTGGAGTAGCGAAGTCTCCAGCAGTGCCACAAGTTCTAGTATACTTTCGCGTGTGATTTGTGTGGAACTTTGTAGCGTGTTACTGAGTGGTGTGTTTGTGGTGCTATCCAATGCATTGACGGCGATCTTTTGTGAGATGGGCGTGGCGTAGATGGTCAATTTGGTGGGTTTGAGTGGCACAGCAGGTTTATTTGTAGTGGAAATATTATTCGTGGTGTTATTTGTAGTAGTAGTAGTAGTATTAGCCGCAGTGTTTGTGGAGAAGCTCGATGTGGTGAGTTTGTTTACGACACTGCTAGGCTCTACAAAAAGTGATTGTGTCATTGCTGTAATTTCGTTGTTAGTCGTTGTGTTACTTCCTGTTGTTGTATTAGCGGTGGATGAGTTATTGGTGAGTGATGTACCTTGCTCACCATAGTGATGATTGCCATCTGTGAATAGTTGTGTAGAAAGAGAGGTTGTTAGTTGGGATTTGGTGCTGTGGGTATTGTTGAAAATGGAATTTTGATTTTGATTTTGATTCTGGTTTTGGGTTAGATTATTTGTGCTGTTGGTAGTTGTGGTAGTTGGGGGCGGTGGTGGTGGTGCAGCTGGTGGCGGTTTATTCGCTATGGAATTTGTGACATTCATGGCATTGGTACGTGGTGAAATTTGAGTGCTAAGTGGTGGAAAACGATTTGAATTTGCTGTGGGCGTGGTTGCAGCATTCAATATGGGCTTCAAAGAGAATTTTGGTGAGAGTTGATTGGTGCTTGAGGTGCTCGTGGTGGTTGACGTGCCAGTGTTGCCACTATTTGCTGAGCAGTTTGCCTGTGTTTGGGTGCTTGCATAGTCGGCGCCACTGCTCGGTTGCTCCCACAATTTCTTCAAACTATTTATACTACCTGTGCTGCGTCTCTTGCCGGATTCACTGTCATTTGCGCTCGCTGCTGAGTCATTATCTGCTAACTCCGTTGTTCTGGTTGTGTTGTTGCAATTCATATTTGAATTGGTATTTACAATATGTTGAGTATTACCATTGGTATTAGCAGTTGAATTAGTGTTGACATTTGCGGTACTTATGGAATTGCCATTATTGCTATTGGTCACATCATGTTTTGTATTGTTTTCAGTCTTTTGTTGTGTTGCTGTGGTGAATTTCTTATCCCCCTTGCGGCCTAGCGTGCCTGTTGAGTTCACAGTTTGACCCTTTTGTAGTATACTCTTAGGCGTTTCATCTGCGCCTACGTCTTTCTTAGTGTCTTTCGGATCTTTTTCAACTTTTCGCAAATGCGCTTTAAAATCGATGATCGTCGTTTGGTTTTCGGTCTTCTGTGTGGGTGTTGGTAACTTTTTTGGCTCAACCTTTTTTAACTGTGCCTTAAAGGAGTTTGTATTGCCATTCTCCTGCGTTTGTGTTTGCGAGCCGGCAGAGTCGCCGCTGCTGCCACCGCTAAGTGCTTTTGGCGGTTGCGGTGGTGTTGATTTTTGCTTCGACAAATTCATTTCAGCCAATTCTGTGAACAACAATGAAACGGGATCGACTCCACTGCCTGTTGGCGGTGGTGGTGGTATGGTGATGCCATTTTGCAAATTTACATTATTTGCCGAATTCTCTTTGGAACGATCTTTTATCTCAGCCATTAATTTCTCCTTCATATTGAGCTCTTGTACATTACCGCCGGAATTGGCATTTGCCGATACTTCGGGTGGCGAACCCAATGAACTGCAGGAATCTGTCGATGGCTCACGCTTCCGTAGCGATACACCAAAGCGTGTGCTGGCTTCCTCAACGCTGGGTGCGGTGTTCGAGACATCATTATTACTGCTATTTGGTAGTGGGTACTGTGTTGCAGTTACACTTCCCGCTTGTAGTTCTTCCAACACCTCCGGAGCAGGTGCTGGCGGTGGTGGCGGCGGCGGTGTCTCAAACTCCTCCGGTGGTGGTGGCAAATCCAGTGGCGGTGGCGGAAATTCCAAATTGGCTAATGCTGGCTGTTGACTGCGTTTGGGTGAATTGCTGGAGGAAGCGCCACGAAAGGAGGAAAATGTCATCATAGTGCCATCAGCGGCAGTGCGGTGGCGCTGCAGTTTATTTAAACTCGCCGATGCGCTATTCTGCATAGTGACACCGCTCGACGAATTGCTGCGTATCATTTGCTGTGGTGGTGTTGGAATGGCAGGCGCAATGTTGGCAGCTGACTTCATTGGTGGTGGCAATGGCATGACATGTGCCGGTGGCAGTTGTTGACGTGTCGCAGCTACATGCAAACCACCATGGCCATTTGTGGTGCCGACAGGTGACATTGTCGAGAGGTGAGTGGCAATACTGTGTTGTGGTGGCGTATTCGGATCCTCCAAACTATTTAGATAAGCGCCTATGCGCTGCACTTTCGGTAGTGTGCCATAACGGTTGACAACACACTTGACATTGTTCACTTCCAATGCACCAACAGTGACATGATGTGGAGTACAGGCGCCAGCGCTGCTGTCACGAGGCGCATGGTGTTGCTGTTGATGTTGAGATCGTTTGCTTTGACGTGTTTCGAGCCCACGATTACCCATAACGGGTGTGGGGCGCTTAAATGAGCTATGCTGTTGCCCAGAACGTGGTCCAATGCCGCCGCTATGCAGTGAATGTGGGAGTTTACTTTGACTGGTGGGCATGTTCTGGCACTCCAAACTATCGCCGGTGGCATCAGTGTCCGGATCGCCAGTGGTATTGTCATTTTCAGAATCATAACGCTGTGTCAGACTATTCATATCTCGTGTGAGACCTAGAGGAGCAAGCGGTTAGAGAGAAGATAAAAAAAAGAAATGATATCTGTTAGTAAGTGAGTGTGAGAGCTTCATTATATTGCATTTGTATGCAGAGTAGAGCAATGCGTAGATTAGGTGGATGCGTTCGTTTTTAGGGGCGACATTAGCATTTAGTTTGGATGGAGGACCAGCAACCAGGCAGTAAGATTATTCAAATGGAAATGAATGTGGTAGGCAGAAAGCAAATAAAACAGAGTTAGATTTTCATACATAACTATATGCGTTTATACAGGGTGAGCTGCTGGAAGGCGAGACAAATAGCTGGCAGACTCACTTCAAGATACACAAGTTATCGAACGTACGTCGAGTCCAATCCAAAGGGGTACAGGCATGCAGTGATTGATTTTGTTCTGATACTTGTTTCATTTGTTCTAATTTTGGCGCAACTTGAAGTGAGAAGCTAACATATTACTTACATACATTATCTCCGTTGCAGCCCTGTATAATTTACATAATTAACGATAATTAGAATAAGTATTTATTTGAAAAAGTATTAGTAAGTAAGTAAGTAATAAATATTAATTACAAACTTAATGAACAATAAAACGGAATGAAGAAACAAAAGGCAAGACAAACATAAGGACAGATTAACGAGTAGAGTAATGAACTGCGGAGAGTAGTAAAGTGTTTTGTTGAGAGAAAATATTCATATAATGCAAAAGTGATAAAGGTAGTTGATAGAAAACAGAAAAACATATAAATAAATTACCTATTCATTACTCAGTACATAAAAAAAAATTCAGATTACTAAATCAAAAACCAAAGTACCAAAAATTATACGAAAACAATTAAATAAACATATAAACAATGTAACAATTAACAAAAAGTAAACAAAAACAACACAAAGGATATGTTTTAATAATCTTACTCAGGTGTGAAATACCTCGAAAGAGTATATCGATTAGGAAACTACTGCAAGAGGATGATTTCTTTATAGAATATTGGGGAGGAGGTGGTGTAGTACACAAAGTATAAGAATTCGTTTTGCAACGTTTATTAGTGTTATTGTTTGGGTTTGTGGATGGTACAACGTTATATGGTTGTGGTTGTATTGGAGTTTGCTTTTGCAGTTGTTTTTGTAGTTGTTGCTGTAGGTTGAAAAAGATGCTACTACCATTTGTATTGTGTTCATCAATGAGATTACGTGATTCATCCTCACGATACGTAGAATCGCGGCTGGTCGATAGTAAACTGTAACAAAATAATAAATAAGTAATTTGTTATATATATATAAAGGCATAAAAATAAGGACATTGCATACGCACCTTGTACGCTTTGGTGGCGCTGGGGCTTGTTTGCCTTGTTTGTTGGTGGTGCGGCGCATTTGAACATTGCCTTTACCCTGACTTGAGAATGTGCTCAGCTTTGTAGAAGTGGAACCAGTTTCTAGATATCGAAAAAGGATTGATTGATTAGTGTTTATTATTGACATTATTATTATCTCATTTACCCGACATTGGCGTGCCTGCTGGTTGCTCGTGTAGACCGCCGCTCGGTGTCAAACCGCCTCCACCACCACCACCGCCGCCGCTGCTGCTGCCACCGCCGCCACCATTCGCTGGTATACCCTTTTTACCCATTTGTGGCGTAAGACTCTGTGTCATCGTTGTGGCATTCAATTGTTTCGCGACCGCCTCAGTAATCGATGATTCCTGCAGATCGAAGAAAACGAGACGTGGTCGTCCATTATTATTATTGTTCTTACAACGTATTTTCATGTTCATAGCTATTTTTTTATGATCATCATCATTTTGATTTTCATGAATGTTTCTATATCTAGTTTGAGGCTCTACAACAATAGCGTCATTCAACGTATCGGACACAGTGGTTAGCAACATATTGGCTGCAGTGGCCATATTTTTTGTTGCTTTGGCACATTTGTACCCACGATTGCCGTTACGATCACATCAAAGTTCAACGCCATCATCGTCATCATCATCATCATCATCATCATCGTATTCATTATCATCTTCCTCCTCTTCTTCTTCCTCCTCATCTTCTTCATCATAATCTTCACAAAATTCACCACTGTCACCATTGTCATCCCACACCTCACCCACCTGAAACATATGCTCCAATGCATGATGTATACTCTTGAATGTCGGCCGATCCGCCGCATTCCAATGCCAACACTGACGCATCAAATCGTAAACTTCCGGTGGACAACCCGGTGGCCTCTCCATGCGATAGCCCTTCTCAAGCTTATGAAATACATCGGTGAGATCAATATTGGGATATGGTGAAGCGCCATATGTGGCGATCTCCCACAGCAAAACGCCGAATGCCCAAACGTCCGACTTAGTGCTGAACTTATTGTACGCCAAACCCTCTGGCGCGGTCCATTTAATGGGAAATTTGGCACCAGCATGCGCTGTATACGTATCATCGCGCATGAGACGCGCCAAACCGAAATCGGCAACTTTAACAAGTTTATTATCGCCCACAAGACAATTACGTGCCGCCAAATCGCGATGTATGTAATTACGTGATTCCAAGTAACTCATGCCGGAAGCTATCTGCGTTGCCATGTAGAGAAGTGCCACAGCGTCGAGCGTTTCACGGGCAGGTGAACGCAAGAAATCCAAAAGATTGCCGTGCGACATGAATTCGGTGATGATGTAAAAGGGCGGTTCACGGGTGCAAACACCTGTAAGGAGGGAAACGTGTGAATTAACATATTAATATATAGGAGGGTAGAAATATGGAATCCACACATTTTCTGTGTGTTACTTAATTGAAACTCACCAATTAGTTGCACAAGATTTGGATGTTTCATCTCCTTCATTATTGCCGCCTCTTCGAGAAAGTCCTTGAGTGCCATTGTATCCTCTTTGAGCGTTTTCACAGCTACAGTATTGCCGTAACGCTTCCAAACGGCCTCGTACACCTCACCGTACTGGCCGCCGCCCAACTTATGCTTCATCACAATGTCCGTGCGACAGATTTCCCACTCGTCCGGTTCGGGACTGAGTGGGAAAACGGTCGGTTTATTTTGTTTGGGCGCCGGATACAGTAGTGGCGTTATTAACCCATGCCCTTCGTGTTGTACACTATGATGATGCACAAGTTCGGCGAGTGTGTTAAATTTGGCTTCCGCTGTGACAAAAACTTTACCATCCGGATCCTCGGAGATGCGGTAATGATACACACGACCTTCATATCTATCAGGAAATGAGAAAGAGAGAGAGAGAGACAAGGAAATTAATAACATTAAATTTAACAAAAAACATATGGTATACACCGTACTTACCTCAAACTAATACTCCTTTGTCCGGGTGAACTTTCACTCTCGCGCACCAAAAAGCTGCCATTAATGCCTGAACTGAGTAAATATTCGGCAGCATTACGCGATATCGGTCCATGATACCAAGAGTGTTTCTCAAGCGAATTCAGTGGCGTTACATAGTTCGATGGCACCCAACCGACATTGCCGGAGTCTGAGTGTGCTTCACACCATTCGCCCGACTTGTTGTACGACAAAATGCGCACCTGTTCACCCTTCTTCAGGCTCAATTGATTCTCTCCACCCGCTTGAAAGTCATATAGTGCTACAAATAATTGTGGATCATCTTCTTCCGGACCGGGTGCTAGCAAATTTTCCTTGGATGTCCAACGATGTGCCGACTCGAAGCCGGATGTGGCTGAACTGTGTCCTTGACTGTGACTTTGTGTGTGTAGTGACCCGCCATCTTGGCATTGTATATCTGCATCAGGCAACATGGTTGTACCCGCGGGAATGTGTGGCAACGGACGAGATTGTCGCAGTGCTTCTGCAATGGGACGAAAAGGAGAAAAATGTAGACATTTGTTTATTCAGGAGGAAAAGCTAGGTTAGTTGGTTAAATGAGAGATAATGATTTGCAGTTTTCAAAAACAATTTGCACCCTTTTCGAATGATGTTAATATTAAAAAAAATAAATGTTTTTGCAATTACTAAAATCGTCGCATTCGGTATACTAATGAAGCTTCAATTCCGTTAAAGTCTACCTTAATATATGAAGATATGAAAAAAAAGACTCCAGTAGATGGCGCTTGATTCGAATTAATAACAAAAATCTTATAATTATATTATAGTTCGGGTTAAAAAAAGCACATTTTTCTAAGCATAAATTCAGATCGCGGCGAGGTGGAACGAAACCGTCCCTATATTGTAGGTACAGCAATTGACATGTTGCCTAAGTGAATGAGATGCTTTGACCTATTGACCAGGTGTGAGTCAATTCTTAAGTCACCCCACTACACTGAAAAGAGTGTTTTCGTAATTCAACTAAAAGGATGGGTTTGTCTGGACCTTCACATTGTTCTCTTAAAGCGGGTGCTACCAACTAAATGACCACACTATAGACTTTCAACAGCTCGTCCACATCTGACTACACTTCATATAACCATATGCGGAAATGATAATTCATATTCAGCTATCTTTGCGATTTGCTCTACCCAAATGATCATAAATATGAAAACCATTCGAATAATTTTCATGACTGAATATTATTGCGTAGGGAGTCGCACACGCCACTGTTTGTTCCACTTCATTTAACGGTGTGCTCTATTTGTTCAACACTAAGCTATTACATAACAATAATGGAAGCAAAAGGGCACAAATAAATGTTTAACATTCAAATTTGAATGGATGGTTGAACACTTAGGCATACCTAAAAACTACTCTAAGTAAAAAAAAAATACCCATTTGGAAATTGCTGATGCATACGTGTAGTTAATAATGTGTCACAGAAACTCAGCTTGTTAGAAAATGCATTCAAAGCTACGAGTTATCCTTATTTCCAGCAAGGCTCTAAGGCTCATAAAATTCTGGTATTCGTTTCATGGTCGGGGCTAAGTGTAAAAGCACACACACGCACACACACATGAATACATACATAAAGATTGTAATTGTGAGTATAGAATGCAGTTTCTATCATTTGATCAAGTGAATAGCAAATCAAGTGCCAATTGATAACCATGAAGCTGGCTGCTGCCACTCTCTCGATTCGCTGCACTCATCATTGCATTTTATGCCAAATACAATATACATACATACGAGTATATGTATGTACATTCATACGTAGAACCAATAGGTGAGATGTGTGCCTGAATGAATGGGAATGGCATATGATGTATAGGGTAATACATTTCGTAGTTTCGGGGGATACGTAAATAAGCTTCGAATATCCTCCAAAAATTTAAGAGAAGGTCATTGCATAAAAAAAACTAACTGTTTGCTGCGCTCTTTGGTCCGAACAACGGCAAGACTGTTACTCTCAATCCGGAGCGTTATGGTCGTATGATAAGAGACATTTTTTTGGCCTGACATTGAAGCTCAGTCAGAATTGAGAAGGAACTCTCCGAGCCGTGCGATACGAAACGAGGTTTAAGACAAGGTGACGCTTTATCGTGTGATTTCTTTAATTTGATGCTGGAGAAAATTAGTTATTGTTATTTAATTTATTAAGAGCTGCAGAGCTGAATAGAGAAAGTACAATCTTTTACAAGACTGTACAATTATTGGCGTATGGCGATGATAATGACATTATTGACCTCAACAACCGCGCCGAGAGTTCTGCTTTCACCAGACTTGATAAAGAAGCGAAGCGAATGGGTATGTTAGTGAATGAGGACAAGACGAAATATCTCCTGTCATCAAACAAACAGTCATCGCATTTGCGACTTGGCCTCCACGTCACTGTTGACGGTCATAACTTCGAACGAAAACCAAACTCTACAAGTCCGTCATCGTTCCCGTCCTTCTATATGGTGCGGAAGAATGGACGATGACATCGGATGAGTCGGCCCTGGTAGTCTTCGAGAGAAAAGTTTTGCGAACGATTTGTGAACTGGCAATGGCGAATACCGAAAACAACGTAACGCATTCTCTCGCCTTGGCAATGTCAATTGGGCACCGAAATCGTGTGATTTGACACTGTTGAACCATTTTTATGTACGGCCACGCGAAAACCCGTGTATATGCCTTTAACTCTTGAGAATTTGAAAACCAAGATTCGCCAAATTACAGTGCAGATACTGCTCAATATGTGTCAAAAAGTGGTCAAAAATTACTTCAAACGGATGGAAGTTTGCGCAAATTCGCGAAGCGGTCATTTGAAATTTCACGAAAAAAAAAATTATTTTAAATGCATTTTATTTACGTTTATTTTCGAAACCGCAAAATGGATAAGCCTATACTTTAGTTGATTGCCAATGCTCCTCTTCGTTGTTGCATTTGAAATGAAACAATTCTTTGCAGGAGTATTTTTTCTAGTTCTTTCAGTTGTATTGACGAGTAAGTATTAATCTTACTGTGGCACAGCCTCCACCACCCCGTTGCCAGTGCAGCGAGAACAAATTATTTATGCTTTCTGCCTTTCATCCGTGCCATTGTGCTGTACAAAAATGTTGTTTTTTCCTTTTTAGTCTTTTTAGTTGGAAATTGCAGACTTGTTTTTTTTTTTGTTTTAAATTTAATTAATGCTTTTTTTATCTTTAATGTGCTTAATCATTGGGAATTTCTGTTTAATAAGAAATGTGGTCATGTTGCTTTTTTAAATATAATAGTGGTACTCATTTAAAGTCGCAAACTTATAGGATTTGTTGAAAAATTCGCCAACTGCCAATGTCGCAAATCAATTCTTCAAATTTATATGAAATTTTCTTCGCGATAAAATAGCAACTATGCGAGACTATTTTTAATGGCAATTTGTCATAAATAAATTTTTTTTTCTTCAAATTAAGTAAAAAAAAAATGGAATTGTCTATGCAAATTTATTTATGGATTGTTTGTATAATTTAACTTTTCACAGATTGCTCGTCGCAATTCCTCCCCTTCATTAGTTCGGTCACGTGGTAATGACTCCTCAAGTTGGTAATCGAACTGATCATCTGGTTGGAGTATAAGGTTGTACAACAATGAGCATCAGAGGATCCATTATTTCACTTTTTCATGCCATTTTCATATTTAGTTTGTAGTTTTAAGCTTTTTAAGCTGCCAAACCTTTCTTTTAGCAAGCCAAAACAGTGTTGAATCCTAGTCCCATAACTACTGAATGTTTTGTTGAAAAATGCTCTTTGGCTCTGTGTTAGTTCTCGGGAATTTTCTCTAAATAGTGTTATAAGAGTATGAGATAATTTGTAGGCGCTTACACTTGCGATGCATTCAGTACCACTAAAAAAATTTATCAAACACTAAATGTCTTATTTGCAGTCTATAACCGCATACAGCCTGAACCTTAACAGACTAGATGTGATTCCGTGAAAAGTACGCTTCTGGGTCTTGTGAAGGTTTTCCCGCAAATGGAATTTCGGTACCATCAACGTAGCCCACGCAATTAGGTAATTCATTCCATGTTTCTGACGCGAGCTTTTGGCCAAAATAGATACTCATCTTTGTGTTTTAATAGCGCATTAAAGATTCTTTCAGTTAAATTCTAAAATTAAAAATCGTTGATATTCAGAATGATACCATCATCACCAATTCCAAACAATCCAGTACTTTTCGATAGATTAGCACCTTCGCCGCTTGAGCCCAAACGATATAATACAATTGTGAGTTGCGTTTCAAGAGGAAATTGTTTGCGGGACTGATTAAAAAGCACGTCTCCCTTTATTAAATTTAAACTAACATCAAAGGTTTTCCAAGATACGCATGTGATCGTCTTGAATCTGCTTTCATCGAGTTCCTACAAAAGCACTTTTAAAAATATTTTACATTTACAATACATATGCTTCAGACAACCACTACACTCGTTATGGGAAAAATTGATGATATAAAGTTGCCGAATGGTTCACTGTGCGTGCTACTTACCATGCGGAAAGTCATGGGAAGAAAATATCAAACCTCAGAAAGAAAAACAATTTACGGTTTTTTACAGGCTCCCATAAAATTCCATCAGAGATGGCTTAAAATAGACTGTACGTCACTAGATATGTTGGAAAAACATTAAGGCGGATGCCACAAAATCATTTCAGCGGATTTAAATCGCCAATTATTCACAATAGTACAAAGGAGCGTTTTCATGTTCGCGGAATAAGAGGGTTGTATGGGGGAGATTAGGAGATTAGTAACGTAACGTTTTCACTGATTAATAATTATTATAAATACGAGGTTTCATTGTTATTAGACAATTAGTCTTTGAGCTATGGTCAACCAAGAAACATGATCGGAAGTGAAAAAAGAATTAGGGGAAAAAATCGATTATCGTGTCGTTATAAAGTTCCTTACCAACCAAGGAAAATCAGTTGGGACCATAATGAATGAGATGGCATTGGCTTACGGCGACTTTTGTTTGGGAAAAACCACGATGGACTAGTGGCACAGGTTATTTAAACAAGGAAGGGAAACATTTGTAGACGACTTGAGGCCAGACAGTATCATTGAGGTGATCACGCCAGAACTTATCCAAAAAGGTGAAAACATTGTACTCGATGATGCTCAACTAAAGAAGAAAAAAACTCGCAGAAATGATTGGAGTATCCGATACAACCATTTTTAAGAAACTGCACGATCATCTTGGTGTGTCTAAAGACAGCGAAAGATGTGTGCCGAAAATGCCCACGCCTCTGCTAAAACAACACGGGTATGTTCTGCATAGGGTGGGCTTCAATATTTGGTGTCAGCACAGACCTGGCCACGTGTGATTATTTCCTGTTTTCAAAAATGAAAGTAGAGAGAAAACATTTTTTATGAGAGCGTAAATAAATTAATTGATGGGTCTGGAAAATATATGCTTCATGCAGGTAAATATATATAAAAGGACATTTTTTTTTTTGTTAATTTCCAACCGCTTATTCTTCATTCCGCGAACATAAATATGATATATATATTATGATAAATAATTAAAAATAAAATAAAAATAATTTACAGAGGAATTGAATATACTCGTACTAGTTTGTTACAATAAAAATTCAATCTTTAATTTTCGACATATGTGTGAAGATCAAATATCTGAAATCGAATGCAGTTTATTGTAATTAAATTAAATTTTAATTATTATTACAAATTGTTTAATTATTCTATATTAATTCAATTTAATAAATGAATGTTAAGCTGGTGACTTGAAAAATAACATTTTTAACCAAAATTCTTTTGTCTATTTATTTATTTTCGTACAAAAAAATTATTTTATTTATGAGTATTGAAAACCGTGCTGTCAAAGGATAAGTGTATATTTTCTTTAGTAAATTTTTACATTCCGTCAAAGTTTTCTCAATGAGACCAAAATCCCTCTGTAATCCATGGCAAACCAACAACCGAAAGCTCTTCTTCCAATAGAACACTGCTGACTAAAATATAAACAACAATAAAAACAGGCATTTTCTCAAGTACTTCAACAAGTATAACAACCATTAATGCTGAGAGTAAATAAGAAAACTTGTTTAGCGAAAAAGCCAAAGAGTAAAAGCAAAACAATTGAACGTTCACCTGAATTTATGAGATAAGATTTTGACAAAAACAAAGTAAAAAAAAAAAAAAAACGAAAACGAAAATAAAAAAAAACTATACATCAGAGACAAACAGAGAACCGGCAAGAAATATAAGTGGCGGGGTATTGAGTGTGTATATATGTATGTATGTTTGTACTATTGCCGGTTTGGTAGAAATTCGACAGTTAAGGGCTTTCTGCTTGAAGCAGAGCAAAGAAAGCAGGCGGCAAAGCGAAGGCTGGAGGAGACTACAATGACAGTCACCTGAGTATCAAATAACAAGAATACAACAGCAGACATGAGGCCCCAATTGCTAAGTTCAAATATTCCTTATACAATTGTACATAGTACATACCTATATAAGTAAATATGTACATATGTAAGTAGGAACATCGGAACGGATGGGAACTGAAATTTTACAGGCAATTTATGCATTGCAAAAGTATTTATGCAGGAATGCTTCAATGAAAACGTGCTGAGCAGCAAGCGGCGCAAACATACATATACTCGTACATATCCATACATAACTAAGACTGCTTTGACTTGTACGTGCACTTACATACTTACTGGTATTTATTTATACAAACATGTATGGTACATATGTATGTATGAAAGAATTTGTTGCTACAATTTTCATTGAGAAAATAAATAATTCACGATTTCAAAGTGACTTTGAGGTAAGAAAACCGTTTTTGTTATTTTGTAGCACTTACAGATTTGCTTCTTCTTCTTCTTATTCTGGTTTTCAGGGAAGCCACATTTTTATGTTGTGGGAAGATGTTGGAAAAAATTACAAGAATGTTAAAGATACAGAAATTATTAGTTCAATTTGTACATTTTATTTTGTGAAAAACATACAGGAATGTCTTTCTTTCTTTTGCAGAATGTTGTTTGGTTAATAAATGTTGCTTGTTTTTGTTGTTGACATCAGAAGTACAACATTACTGATGTCAAGATGTAAAATAAATGGTAAGATAACAATACCAATACTAATGGAACATGTGTTGAGAAGCAGAAATATGTATGTATATTTAATGTCATTCAGGCAGGAATTTCAAATATGTTAGAATTTATTTCAGATCAGAGCAATTTGTCTTTTGTAGAAAACAAAAAGTTTATTATATAAAATGCAAATTACTAATTTTGTAAAATTGTATTTAAAACATAATAGGTGTAGTAAAAAGTAATCTATTACTTTTTCACTTTATTGGCTTTATTGGTCTGTATCTCGGGTTCTATAAGTGCGATTGGAGAAATGTTGATCATTTAACTCAGTACTGTTTGAACGCATGTCAAAGATGGACACCAGCAAAGTGAAAATACATTATATCCTACAACTTTTCTTCGATAAAGGCGACGAAAACGCACGCCAGGCAGCTTCTGATACTCTAACAGTCGATCATGTACAATTTTGGGTTCGTCGATTTCGTTTCGATAATTTTGCCGTAATTTGACTCCACGGTGTGGAAGGTCAATTGTCGAAAATGTCGGTAAAATAATGAAAATCGTCGAGTCTGACCGTCATGCCTAGGAGCTTAACATTTTACAAAAAAAAAAAAAACACTTTGGAACCACTTTAAACGACTGCATACGCAAAGAAGCTCGATGTAGGAGCGCCACCTGAGTTAACGAGCCATTTCTGAAGCTGATGCTGACTGCTGATGAAAAGTGAATCACTTACAGCAACGTCAATCGCTAGTAGTGCCCTTCGACCACCTGCACAAACGGTATTGAAGTCAGAATAGACAGGCGGTGTTTGGTGGAATAAGTTCGGACATGTGCTGTCATGTCTAAAGGAAAAAATCGTCCAGAAGCGAAAAGCTTTGACCAAAAAAGGGCAATTGTGTTTTTTTAACAGGGCAATGACGGGCTACACACATCAATAGTAACTCATTAGAAGCTCCGAGAGCTTAATTGGGAGCTTCTATGCATCCATATTACAGCCCGGACCTCACCTCATTTGACATCTGATCCTGTGTCTATTGAAGAATTGACCGCACGAGAAGCCTGTGAAAATCCATTGTCCCAATTTTTCCGGTCCTTCTGGCAGGGACTAAAATGTCCCAACAGTCGTTTCGGGCGGGACTAAAATTTATTTTTAAAAGATAATAATTAAGGATTCTTTTGAGATCTGTTTGAACCAATTTCTTATGGTATATTCAAACTCAGGATTTTTAAGAAAAATTTTGGGATAAAAACATCCCAGCCTATAGACGGTTAATGCAAAAATAATGGATTACTTTTTACTCAGGCTTGCGTTATAGTGGTCCGATGTGGCCGATTCCCACAAGATATCGTTTAAATGTAACAGTGTATCTGTCTTTGGTTGAAATATCTCGAAAGCTGAGAGATTAGAAAAGCAGAAAATAATTATTTTTTTTAACTGAGTATTATTTTAATGTTAGAATTCTGCAAGTGTTAATTTCTTTAGGACTTTGTTTTAATATTGTGTAATAATTAGAATACAGTAACTCATATTAATGATCAAAATTTATCAATTCAACGCAACTAAAAAAAATTAAATCCGATATAAGTAACTAAGGTAAAGAGTAAAAATATAAATAAATACCGCTTAATAATGATAATGACTCAAATCATTTGGTAAAAAATATCAAAAAATTCAAGTGATGAAAATATTAAAAATCGATACAAACGAACTTAAAATAATATTCCACTAATAATCTTTTTAATTTTGAGCTAAACGTAAATAAATAAAATAAAAACCAAATAAAATAAAAACAAAAGTATTTCTGTGTGCTACCTGAATCCGATCAAAATTTAAGTTACTGTATGCACATACAAATTATTAGTTTTTACATTTGCTTTCTACTTTTAATTCGCACTATTTTCTTCTTTTTATTTTGTTTTTTATTTTTATTCTTACTTTTATTTTATTATTTTATTTTTCCACTACCTCAATTGCGTAAAAATATATTACCACAAAAGATTTTGCAACTGACAAGTGTATATATGTACAAATGTATTTACAAATGTGGAGCGGAGACGCGTCAGGAGCAGCAAACCACAAACATTGTCGCTGAGGCCGAACAACACTGCTGTTGCTGATTTTTTGTTGTCGTTTCTGGTGATTAAACAAAAGCTTTGGCGGTTTCTTTTTTTTCTGTTTGTAAAAATGCTTTATTTTAATGAGAGCAGCTTGGTATAAAGCAAGCGTGAATTAAGAAAAAACAAAACAAGAAGCTGGGAAAAACTTCCAAGCTTATTCTTCAAAGTTTGCTTTTCTGGAGCACATGGTTGGTTTGAAAAAAAAAAATAATAATAATACAAGAAAATACACAAAATTATTAGAACATTGAAGGCGCTGTGTTTAAGAGTAAGAAAAATGGCTCTGCAGATACAAAAATTTGCTTTGAAATATTAAATTTTGAATAAAAATATACAAAATGAAATGAATTTTAACAACATTTTTAAGAGCTAAAAGCCGATTCAAGAAAAATTTTTTTTTATTTTCCTTCCTAGTTTTTTTCATATTTTTTCTGTTTTAATTTTTTAATTTGAAGCTAATATTAGATGAAAAATATCTACCATAATTTAATTATAATAAGTAAGAATCAATTTATTTTTAATACGCCAATTTTTTTATATCTTTTGCACCTCTTTCTTTTCGTTTCGTTTCTAAAATAAATCGCAAATGGAAGCAAGCAAAATGTCCACAATGAACACATTCAAATATACAATTTTTAAATTATTTATGTGCACATGTATTATTTTAATTTCATTATACCAAAGAGGAAATACTCATTTATCTACATAAGCTATAACAACAGCTTGTCATCGTCGCGCTTTTTTGTTGTTGTCGAGACTGACCGGAGACCCAAATGAGCGCCACAGGCACATCATTAATTTACAACTTTGTTGTGCTATAAAATCTGATATGCATTGTATGTAAACGTGAATATGGGAAATGAATACATACGTATATGTATGTATTTATGTGCACAAAAAATGCTTGCATTCACGTGTTTATATATACAAATTTATATATAATATTGCATATTCATTCATAAAAAAATATGAGTTTTACAAACCGTAAAAAAATATTATCTTACATTCGTTATATAGGAGACGGCTTCATTCCGGAAGTATGTACATATATACATACATATATGTATATAAACAACAGAAATAATAAGAAATCAATTTTTTCTTCATCTCAAATATGAAAATCATTGCTTAGAGAAAGGTTGAATACAGGTACACACTACAAACATATGTATGAGAACATTCATACACATAAATGTAATATAATACAAGACAAATACATATACAAAACAAATTTGAAGTCTTCAATCGTGTGATTCTTTGATTTAAAAAGGCGATTAATTTCTCAGTTTAGCTATGGGTGCCGGGAACTCAGTTGGAGATCAAACATGAATTATGTCATCTAAATTAATTTCATTCACCAACAATGGCAGTAAGCTTGAAGATGATCGTAATTTTGTTTAAAATTCTACATATTTACTACAGCTTGAATTACACCAGACTAAACTTGAATTAGATTGCTTATGAAACCTTTGACATAATGACATCAAAAGGGCAACTTAAAGAAAAAAAAATAATCATTTCAGCCAGTCTTAGCAAAAAAAGGCAGAAAAAACTAAAAATAATAAGCCCATAGAACAATTAAATTAAGTTCTTGCTGTATATTTGCTCATAGTTATATATGTATGTATGTATGCATGTTCTGATAAAAGCACACCTGTTCAATTTAGCTTTTCATTAACTAAATTTAGCAAAAAAAAAGCAATTAAAATATAATATATTTGTATATACACGTATGTATATAAAAACTACTTAAAACACACATTAAGCGCATGAAAAGAAAAGAAATTATTCATTAAAATGGCAAAAAAACCTACATGCCTGTAATTTGTTAATAAAATTATTAATGACCGTCAGGTCGGGCAAATATGAACGCAAAATAAAAACACCAGACAGACAATAGAGTCGTCGTTGCGCCAACTTTGACGCCATACAAAAGATCACCATATTTATGTGGAAATTATTTATATTGAGCGGCAATGATTTTATGGAATGTTAATTTCTAAATTGCACTATTATTTTTCGCTGAAAATGGTTGGAAAAATGAATGTCGCAATTATTTGTAGCAACAAAAAAAAAGTATGGCTTATTTATACGCGTATATATGTATTTTTCCGGCACCATCTGAAGCGAAAACACTAGCTTATAATGAAAAAATAAAAACAAAAAAAAAGTAATAATAATAATAAAAATACGTTAAAAATAAATATTTAATATTGCGAGTGCCAAGTGTAGGCCGTTAAATTGATATTACCAAGAATTTGTATGTGTAAGTAACGCGCAGCACGTGACAATAATTCGAAGGCTTGAAATTCAATTATTTGCTATTTTTTATTTATTATTTTTTTAACGTTATTTTTCGGTAGATTTACAGTAAAGTTATTTAAAAAATAATCAGCTTTTTTAATTAGATTAAAAATAATTATGTAAAAATTAATTAAAAAATATCGAATAAAAAATAAAAAATCAAAAAAAAAAATTAAAAAATTAAAGAAAAAAAGAAGAAAATAAAATAAATGAAAGAAAAGGAAAATAAAGTGCAAAAGTATATAATTAAAAAAACAAAAATTATGTTAAACAATTAAATAAACGGATGTGGTCGTAGAGACCTGAGTGTATTCTGCGTATGACGTATGCACTCGATAAGAAAGGATTTATTAATTTAAAAATCGATTTAGATTTACTTGAGCAACTCTTTGCTTAAATTGACATGTTGAACACTTTTTTTTCCGGGAAGTGGACGCGTAATAGTAGCCTTGGGCTCAAATTATTATTGGGAACACCTTTTCTCCCGTGAAGTTGGTCTGGGATGGATCTTGTACTTTAAATCGTTTGATTTACCTATAACTTGGAACGCAAGAAGCTTTGGGCCCAAACTATTATTGGGAATACTTTTTCCTCCGGAAAGTGGGCTTGTGATCGATTTGGTGGCTCGGCTTTATAATAGTTTACAAGTTATAATAAAATTAATAATGTAATAAACCTAATGAATTTTATTGGGACCATCTTAAAATTCCTTGCGGCATAAGTCGCGGGCAAACTTTAGTATAAAATAAAATAAAATTACCTAAATAGAACAAATAAAAATAAAAGAAAATAAAATTAAATTAAATCAAATTAAATAATATAAAATAAAAATAAATTAAGAAATATTAAATAAAAATAAAAAAATCTAAAAATAAATTAAAAAAATTAAAAGATGATTTATAAAAAACACTAACTAATGAAATAAAGTAAAAAAAAAAATAAAATATAATAAAATTACATGTGAAAATTAAATGAAATAGTAAAGTAAAATAAATATAATAAAATTAAAATAAATTATTGTACATTAAATAGAATAAAATTAAGTAAAATAAAATAAATAAATTAAATTAAATAAAGAAATATAAATAAACGATAAACAGATAAATCCAAGGAATAATAAAATAATTATAAAATAAATTAATTGAAAATAAATACATGAAAAGAAAACAAAATAAGTTGAAATGAAATAAAATAAATGAAACAATAAATTAAACTAAATTCAAATTAACAAAGTAATAGATAATAAAATAAAATTAACAAAAAAGATATAATAAAATCAAAGATAATCAAAATATATGCGTATAAATTAAACAAAAAAATTTAAAGTAAAAAAACTAGATTTAAACAAAAATAAAATATTTTATTTAATTTTATTAAAAATAAATTTTTTCATTAAACAAACCAATCTCATCTACTCAGCACATTTCTTTCAATAACAAATGAGTTAGGAACGATGACATTTTAAAACGTACACACACATACGTATTTTCAAATAATTTGCGGTTAGTAAAAGTGCAAAGGTCTACATAAGTACAGCGAAACTGAATGAGTGAGTAATTTATTTAATTTACTTTTCATAATTTTGAAGTAATTTTTTTTCTTGCATTTATGGTTAGTAGTGATTGATTGAACGGTTAGGTTAGTTGGTTAATTTTACCTAAATGTATTTGATATTTAGCCGCATCACGGAGCTGTTGTTGTTGCACTCTATGCATTGGACCTATAATGGGAGAAATAAGTAAATAAAAGAAGAAAGAATATTTTGTTAAATCAGAAAACAGATTAATATGTTAAAATTCTTGATTTTTTTTGTGAAAGAAAAAAACTTTTGATGAGGAGAAGGAAAAACAAAAAATAAAAAAAATCGGGTACAAGCGTACCAATCTGCCGCAGGAAAAATGATTAAGCGAAAAAATGTGTTTCGATGATGATGATGACAAAGCGCATTTGAATTATTTACAGAAGAGTAAAAAAAAGAAGTCAGTGGCTAATGAAGCATTGCGCCAGGCTAAAAAGGTTACTATGAAAATATTCTATATATAATAAATTTATTAGTGGTTACTTTTTTATTTACTGTATGGAAGGTGAACAGAGCAGAAAAATTTTTTTGCTAAATGTCCAGTTGATACGTAACGTTAATTGATGATGAATTGAGGCAAGCGAAGGAAGGCGTTAGAAAAAATTAGCAAGAAAATTAAATGTACCGTTTGCAGAAATAAATTTAATGCTTAATTATTGAATTAGTTGTTGCTAAAAAATGCAGAAAAAATATATACATATATTTTGTGAACATTATCTAGTCAACCATTGAGCAATTTCATTTTTTTTTTTACTTTATGCTTTCACCGGCGGAACTACGCATTGTTGCACCTGTCATTTATGCTATTAGTCGGCAATTCTCTCAGTCGTTTGATAATTTCCGCAAATTTACTAGTCTAATCGCTACAGTCAGTCAATGGAGTTTCACATAATTTTCTCAACATTTTTTTTTACAGCTTTCTTTCATGTTAATTGTTAGTTACAGAAATACTTATGTACATGTGGTTGTGTATGCATTTGGCGGAGCTTATGCGATTTGTCAGCTGAAGGTGCTTTAATGTCTGCATGCTTCCTTTAGTTGAGTGGCATGCCATTAGAAGTTAAGAAATTTACCATTAAATAATAAAGAAAATATCCATATACAAACATATATAAATAGGTATATGTAGATCGTTAAAGTTGCACAGAAGCTCATATGTTTTATGGGATAAAGGCGCAAATGCTAAAATTCCAAAATATTAATACACTTGGGAACTCGTCTAAAAATGTAGTCTATCCGTTCAAATATTAATTTTAAAAAATTAAGAAATAATTCAAAATTTTTAAAACTTCAAAATAGTTTTATATTCATAGAAAGAAATAAATAAAATTATCAAAAAAAAAAATGGTTTGTGCAAGTAAGAAATGTGGAGTAATAAATTCAAAGTTCCAATAAAGTTTATTCATACGAAATATGCAGAGTGTGTATTAAAAAAAAATGTGTAAAACGCACATTTATACCTAAGTACATATATATGTATGTATGTATAATCTCGCCTAATAGTGTGACTTTCTGCCATTGCATGATGTAGTGGCAGGCAGGCATTATTACATAAATATATATGTATAATACTAAAATGAGGCCGACGACCTGAAATACAGTCGCTTTCATAGTAATAGCCGGTGTACAGCAACAAAAAATCTAAACTTTTATATATACACATATATATTTTTTAAACTTATGTATTTCAAGATATGAACGCACACATACATACCATCGCGGGAATGGATTGAAAATTCTCACACAAACTTTTACATAACCATCAAACATACTTATGTATGTATGTACATGTGTACATGGATAAGTACCGGCATATCGTAAAAAGAGTCGAGTAAAGTGAGGAAATTCTTAAGTATACTGTGAACTCGTAGATTTATTCATATATATTTATGTACGAATATCTACGTATGTTCATATATAGAAATTCATTTATGAGTAGTCATGTTTGACCCAGTGAAGTGACTTTTTGTTGGAAGCTTTCAGATTTTTATTATATTCTTATTTGTATAAGCTGGAAATCTAAGCCGAACAAGAAAATGGAGTGTCTCTACTTTATTGAATAACTTCAAAAAGAAGTACGAATATTTGAGCACATCAAAGATATTGAACAATTTCGTACATATACATAAATATTAGGCCAAGTAAAAAGTTCGTTCGGTTTTTATCTAAGAGATGACGTTATTGTCCATAGTACTAGTGTTACGTGTCGCATCATGTCATACTATACGGCGCTGAAAACGTGTTTATTCGCGCTAAAAGTTGTCTTTGACAGTTTTTCGATTGATTGACTCAGTACATTGTGAGCGCTCGTCAAAGATGGACACCAGCAAAGAGAAAATTCGCTATATTTTACAATTTTTTTTAGATCAAGGCGAAAAAGCAGCCAAAGCGGCTGAAAAAATTTAATTTAGTTTATGGGCCCGATACTGTAGGCGAACGTGTAGCACAAAAGTGGTTTGCTAGGTTCCGTTTTGGTAATATCGATGTCAAAGATGCACCACGCGTCGGGAGGCCTGTCGTCGGAAATTGCGATAAAATCATGGAAATGGCAGAAACAGACTGTCACGTGAGCACTTATTTAACTGCTGGGGAACTAAAGATAAGCCAGAAAATCATTTTGAACCATTTGAATAACCTTGGATTCAAAAATAAGCTCATTGTTTGGGTGCCACACGAACTAACGCAAAAAAAAAACATTATGGACCGAATTACCATCTGCGAATCGCTGCTGAATCGCAACAAAATCGGCCCATTTCTGAAGCGTTTGGTGACTGGCGATGAAAAGTGGATCACTTACGACAACGTCAAGCGAAATCGATAGTGGTCGAAACGCGGTGATCCGGCGGAAACGGTGGCCAAGCCAGGATTGACGGCCAGGAAGGTTTTGCTGTGTATGTGGTGGGATTGGCAAGGAATCATCTACTACGAGCAGCTCCCCTAAGGCCAAACGTTCAATTCGGCGCTCTCCAGAAGAGGCCATCTTCGATCAACAGAGGCCGAATTGTGTTCCATCAGGACAACGCCAGGCCACTCACGTCTTTGGTGACGCGCCAGAAGCTCCAGGAGCTCGAATGGGAGGTCCTAATGCACCCACCTTATAGTCCGAACCTGGCAACAAGTGATTACCATTTTTTCCTGTCCATGGCGAACGCGCTTAATGGTGAGAAGTTGGACTCAAGAGAGGCTTGTGAAAATTGGCTCTCCGAGTTTTTTGCCAATAGGGACGCAGCCTTCTACGAGAGGTATATAATGAAGTTGGCATCTCGTTGGCAACAAGTTTACGAACAAAACGGCGCATATTTGATTTTAATCGGACAAATCGATGATGATACAAGTCTTCTCATAAGGATTTAGAGGGATACCTCACATGCCTTCTGTCAAAAACAAGGTCAGCTTGCTGGAAATCGCTTTAATATTGTTATGATTATTTCTTGAACAACAATTTTAATATCAAATAGTAAAATTTATATCGTCTTTAACAATAATTGAAAACTAACTGAAATATTCGTCAGCTTATGCAGATGCCGATGCACAAGACAACCTGACTGACTGCACGCTTAAACACAAAGATATAAGCTTCTGCCTCACAACAGTTAAAAAATGTTAAACTAAAAATAGGAAGCAAGCAACAGTACATACATATAAAGCTACACTTATAGGATGCAGCTGAGCATAAATACTGAATGAGGCCAAAGAGTCCATGAATGAATAGAGGAAGGTTATGAGTAGAGATAACTAACATTGCCTATGGCAAGCCATGCTGAGTATCATTCCCAGTTTAAGTATCACCCCTCCGCCTTTGCCATAAGCATATGAGCGGTGCATACATAAGGATCCCCGTGTACGTTGCTGCTGCAATGTACGAGTGTGGCCATGTGCTAAAGTCGTTAAATGCTCACGTGCACAAACGTATGAGGCACCATACGAATACATACATATATGCACTCTTATGTCTACGTAGAGAATTTGTGAAAAGTACAATTTGGCATGACATGAAAATGTGAGGAATTTTTTTTATTTAGTGCATGTCATGACTTTTACAATGCCAAACGTGTACTGGTGTGTATTTTTTGTAAAAGCACACTCCACGCGCCGGCATTTTCTCCGCAGGAGTACTCAAAGCCAAACATGTGTAGTGTTGTAAAGGCATTTTGCTGGTGTTGTAAAAAGACGCACATAAAAGCGAGGAAGTTTATAGACTTTGTAAGCAATACAATCAATGACATTGAAGGAGGATCCTTAATACTATTTACAAAAACGAAAAAAAAACAAAAAAGAACACCGTTACGGAAAGGCAAGAAAAGGAAATTTGTAGTAGCTTTGTTACATATAAAAGTAAAATTTATCTCCATTAATAGTTATCGTTGTACAGTAAAGGGGAATTTTTTTAGTGCTTACCTATAGGCAATTGTATTTAATATATGTATGTATATATGCCAGCAGAGCGCAAGGAAAACTTCTGAATGAGGCCACGGAAATTGATGGTTCACATCATGCTATGATAATAACGATGCTTTCGAAATGCATTTATCACTTTTAGCATACATTCCCATACTGTTCGAGCGTAAAAATTGATTGCTGCTATAATTGAGTTGGCAAGCTCTCTTACTTCTTCCCTGAAGTTGAGTAGGCGAAAAATGAAAAGGACTATCAACAGGATTATCTCGCTCTTTATAAGTATCCACGTAATCAAGAAAACGAAACGTCAATTCAGTCAAGGACGTATGTAAGAGTCAAGCACATTAATCCCTCTAAAAAACTTGTTGAACTTTCGGTCATCTTCGTGGTATCACAACTAAACTAATATGTATAGCTGATAAAATAGCTAACGAATTGAAGAGCGAGGCCTCTCTGGAGGTGGGAGTCCCTTTACTTATTGGTGATCACCAGGGATACCCGGCCAACTTTAGTTCGCAGACGTTATGCGAAAGCTCTGAGGCAAACGAACTTCTTCGCCGCTTTAGTTTTCTGAGGCACAACGTGTAATTTTTTTTCTACTTCCCTTCTAGATGAGCTTAAAAAGTAATAGGCATTAAATTGAAGGCTTTATTTACCTTAAAATTATAAAAATTTTGTCAAATATGCAACGTTTTGCTCGATAACTTTGCGATATTTTGAAGTAATGGCATATAAACACTTGGCAAAAAATTGGGACAATCAATTCTCACAGGGTTATCTTGAGGCCAATTCTTAACCAGTCTGTAGACAGGAATAGATGGTATTCACTTGATGAGGGATCCCGACTATAAGGTGGATACATAAGAAGCTCCTAACTAAACTTTCGGAGCTTCCGGCGAGTCACTATCGATGTGTGTGGACTGCCGTTGTCCAGATGAGACACAATACCAATCCTGTTGCCCAAGTGTGGCACTTCTGGGCGATAGTTTACTTCAGAGCAGGTCCGAATTAAGAGTTTGGCTGTGGGGGAGGACCTCCTAGTGAACGATTCCTTGCCAATCACACCACACACACAAAACAAAACCTTCCTGATCGTCAATTCTAGCTTGGAGACCGTTTATGCCGGCTCACTGGCCTTCGACCACGACCGTTTCGTTTGATGTTGTTTCAAGTGTTTCACTTCTCATCAGCAATCACCATCCGCTTTTGGAAATTTGGTCTATGAGGTTTTTTCGTTAACTCATAAAATTTTGTCTGAGAAAACCCCGTAATCAAAGCCTATAGGAAGTCTGCGTTTTCCCATTGAAAAACATAAAAATAATCTTCTTTTAGTGTTGTATACTAAGTGTAATAATTCCGCAAAGGTCATGTGTTGAAAAGCACATTTAAGCTCAACAAAGAGCTTATCAAAGGATATGCATATAATGCATGACCATGCAAGTACTTTTCAAATGTGTGGGCCGGCGAAGTAATGACGACAAACTATACCAAAAGGACACTTCAAGTGAATGCGCTGGTAGTAAAACAACAATGTAAAATACACAGAAATAGTGGCACTAAGTGGTGACGCAAAAGACAACGGACAAGTGGCGCGTCAGGATGTCTATGAAACTACAGAGCTGCCGCTGAAAACTAGCTTCGTATGTATATTTTTGCACATTTATTTACACTAGTCTTGGCGTAAGATGAAAAGTCTGCGAGTTAGTTTAGAAGATGTCGGGAGCCTTGTCTGATTAGTCCTTGGATATTATAAGTATTTGCACTGACTGAAGGAAATGACAATCAAAATAGATGTTAGATGTTAGAAAACGTAGAAATATAAGTGAGACTTTAAAAAAAAAATTAACAAAAAAAATGTGGCTAGAGAGAGCTGACGCAATAACAGAAGTGGATTGGCAGCTGACGTATGTGGATGCATAAAGGATACATACATATTATATGTACATATATAGATATGTAAGTATTCAAGCATGCCTTGCATGCGTGCAAAATGACGCCAAGCAAATGCATAGATGTCGATTTTTGCGTCACAGCAGCACGATAAAAGTGACTTGACTTAGCTTACGGACTTGGCATTCCTAACATTCAATGACGACGGGGAAGTCTACGTGTGGCACATACAAAGGATGAGGGATTTAAACACGCATATGAGCTTAAACGTGTCCTACGTGCTGCAATCGCAACAGTGGCATATGTTGCATGAATTATATTGCGTGCTTGGCTAGTTGCTACTTGCTACTTGCAACGGTACCCACTCACTTGCCGACGCTGCCACACTGTTGTTAAAATAAAAATACATTACAAGAAAAAATACGTTTTCATTTTTATTATTATTTATTATTATTATTATTTTTTTTTTGAGTTGTCACACACAAACTGAAAAGACCTTTGAAAATGCAAAATTCACAGCAACTACTCATGCAGCGCCTGAACAAGGGAAGCAAGTAAAGTAATCTCGAAAAAGTAAGTAATCAGCAAACAAGTGCAGTCACAGAAAAGATTGAAAAAAAACTACAAAAAATGTTAAAATAAAAACTAAAAAAAATAAATAAAAAAATGCGAAAACACTGTGGCACCAGTTGTAAAAAGTGGCAAGCAACAAGAAACCAGAACAAAGCAAACTCAAGCAATTTAAAGAGCGCGTAAAACAGAAGGGTTTATTTCGTTAGGGTAGCAGAGTAATAGTATGTAGTACTCATGAAATATGCCATTCAAGTCCTTGTACATACCTGTGCGTTGTAATAAAAAAAAGAACTAAACATGTTTTTGAAATAGGGCGCAACTTTGCACAAGTAAAAATGAATGAAGTTGCTTGAAAATGTCTGGTAGTAATTAATGAAAATATATGTGTATACTTATAGTATGTATTTGCTGCTTTAAAAATGAATTTTACGCATTATTTTGTGGTGAGTACAATACAAAAATGCGATAGCCGAGTGGTTAACATTGCGTACTGCCAACATCCGTCCGACTAACATCCAAAAATTACAGAAACTTTAATTTAAGTAAGAATTGTGGTTAATTTTTCTAATCGCGGTCGCTCTCGGCAGGTAATTTCAAACCCTCCGAGTGTATTTATGACATGAAATACAGGCTCCTGATAAAAAATCCATTGGTCTTTCGGAGGCGAACTAGTATAAACTGTAGGTTCCTTCATTTGTTGGAAACATATCAAGATGCACACCACAAATTGGAGGAGGAGCTCGACTGAAAATCGCCATTTATATAGGGTTAACCTTTTCGTGGTCTCAAAAACCGGACTGCTTTTTGACATCAGCCAAATTTAACTGTCATAAGGTAAAAGTCAGGCTCAAAAATTGTGATTCAAACATTGCGTTATGATCTTATGATAACCGAATTTTTTTTGGCTTGAAATTGAAAACCGCGACTTGGACAATATGTGGTTTCAACAAAATGGTGCAACATGCCACACAATACGAGCGAAGAAATTTCTCAGCTGCGTAATCTCTCGTCTTGACGATGTCTATTTGGTGCCGAGATCGTGCGATTTGATTTGCTACCCGAAAGACTGTGTATATGCGGATAAACTTGACCACTTCAAAACCAACATTCGTCAAGTTATGGTTGATATGTATACCGCCCAATATATACCTAAGTCAAAAAGTGGTCGAATATTTCCTCAAACAGATCGAAATTTGCGAAAATTCGCGAGACGAATGACGTACTGCTTCACAAATAATGCCAAGGTTTAAGCGTTATAATAAAAAAATAATTTCTTGAAAAAAAAAAAACAAATATTTTAAGTACATATCTTTTACGTTTATTTTCGAAACTGCAAAATGGATAGCCCGGTATATATAATAAAAATTCTGAGTGCAGAGAAGAAGGTGATCACTCTTTCAGGCTCCAGTGATTAAGCACGCGGCTTTTAAGTTTGGAGGACCTTAAAATTTTCTAGATCCCAACAGGTGCCTAAAACTTTCCTGCTGTCAAAGAAGATTTGCACTAGTATTTAACTAGTATGAACCTTATGAGAAGTCAGTTAATTGACATTTCGATACAGATTCTACTCGTTGCTTACGATTTCTATGTTTTCCAACAGTAAATTTACCAATTCTTTTAGTTTCACTACTTGCTTTACATTACATATTTCTCTGCCATTTCCTTTAGTTCGACATCTTTTTCTTACTTTCATAACCATTTCCCTCCAACAAGCATTTCTGCTTTTTAATTCCTTTATTTATTTATTTTTTTCTCAATTTCATGCACTATTCACAAAAGGGTTTCCCACTTAAGCAGTATGTATATCAAGTATCCCGTTGCTCCAAATGTACTGCACTCCTTCATGGATTTTGTATTTCTTATATGTACACCATACGACAGTTCAAAGAACTTTTACACTCTTACTACTCACGATTTCCATCACTATGTACTCGTATTTATGTATTACTTTTGTAGTTACTACTATTTCCTCACTTGCTTTTAAGCTTTCTTTAGGTGAAGGAGACCATACATGCATAAATGTACGATTATTTGACAAAAAAAATAAAAATATAAAGTAATGAGCAGGAAGGCGGCGTTCCGGTTGCCGGTTGAATGGCATCAAATGGCGTTGTGACACGAACCTGAAAGTTATATAATCACTTTGAAGAGAAAAGTAAAATAGTTCTATGCGTTGAGAGTAACCAGGCCCTGAGGTGGGAAATTTACATTATTTCAATTACTGTTGCATATGTTGCTGTTGTATTAATAAAATTATTGCTTGTGAAGCCTCAATTTTAAGTCAATGCCAAAATTTCAGTTATCGTAGTATTCATTAGAATAGTTTTGGACTAAATTCCATGGCATGACTAAGATCAGCACAAGAGGGGTGCCGAGAATGCTCACGCCTCCGCGAAAAAACAATAAGGTGAGCTTCGATATTTTGAGCCACCCACCCTACAGCCCAGACTGACCACTAGTGATTATTACCTGTTTCCAAAAGTGAAAAAGAGCTGAGGGTCTAAAATAAATGAATATCCATAGATAATGAAGTCAGAAGGCAGTTTTACGAAAAGTTCACTCGATTTTAGAAATTGTTTTGGTTTCTTTCAGTCATGCGTGCTCACCTCCGTGAAGTTGGCGCTGAAAGCATCGTGGAAGATGTAATGTTCAATCGGCTGAAGGCTGAACACTCACAAAGGTAATCAATACTCCAGCGTTTCGTCGTTCTCCGTGCAAACTCTGAAAACAGTCGATTCCACATTACCTAGCATATGGAGATGATATCTTAAGTTCTCTTTTGCTTATTGCAAGCAACAATAATTTAGTGGTACATCTTACATTGGTAGAGTTCAAAGACCTTAAGTGTTCCTCTATAATCCACTGTTTTAGACAACATTTGAGTGAGCTGATGCTTCTGAAGAAGTCGGCTGGTGATAGCCTCGCTAGCATAAGATAGCTCATTCGCCTTTTCCTTGCATTCTACATACGTATGATCTGGGATTCTAGTGATATTGACTGTATTTTCACGCGATAGTCTCTTCAATGCCTCTCTTCATGTTCTAACGCATTTGGACTTTGTATTGAGGCACTTAAAATTGCCTTAATTACCGCTTGACTGTCTTTTAGAAACCTATTCGATTTTTCCTTTAAAGCAGTTGCCCACAACCTCTGTTTGGAATAAAGATATAATTCACTGAGTTTGAAGGTAACTTGACTTTTGGCATGGTCACATAAGGAATCCTGCTTCACATTTAGACCCATCAGTATAGATATGATTATCTTCTTTGTTGCCGATGAGCCAAAAAATATGAATTAGCTTACAAAACAAAGGTTTTTCCAATAGGAATAATATGATTTCTAAGTGTCTTTTTGGTCATTTTTAATATGTCATGATCTTTAATTTTTTTATATTTTCATTGAAGTTAATAATGTTTACAATTTCATCTTGATAAAATATACGCAAGAACAACGTTTACGAACAACAACAACAACAAAAACATGAAAACGATAACAATTTTTTTTAAGAAAATATTCTTCTCCGATGAGGCTCACTTTCATCTGAGTGGTGTGGTAAATAAACAAAACTGTCGATTCTGGTGCGAAGAAAATCCACAAATTATTGATGAATAACCATTAAATTCACCTAAATTGACAGTTTGGTGTGGTTTTTGGTCTGGTGCAATCATCATCGGTCCGTACTTCTTTCGAAATGAAGCTGGTAGCACCGTTACTGTCAATGGAGAGCGATATAGATCGCTGATAACCAACTTTTTATGGCCACAATTGGAAGAAGTTGATCTTAAAAACATGTGGTTTCAACAAGACGGGACTACGTATCACTCAGCACGTGCAACAACCAAATTATTGCGAGAAAGGTTTGGAGATTCGATTATTTCAAGAAATTGGTACATTGAATTGCCTCCAAGAAGTTGTGATTTAACACCATTAGACTACTTCTTGTGGGGTTACTGGACTTTAGGAAAAAACCAGGTTCTCTTCAAGCTTTAAAAGTCAATATTGAACGTGCTATCCATGACATACGACTTGATTTAGTGGAAAAAGTGCTCAAAAATTGGGTTCATGGTTACAGTAAAAGAAGTCGTGGAGGTCATTTGAATGATGTTATATTCAGAACTTAATTGTATCGATTGTACTTCACATTCAATAAAAAACATTTCAGTTTCCTTAATAATTAGCGTTTTTTTTTTAAGAAATTATATCACTGTTATTGGAAAACCCTATATTAATTAATACTGTGCTGATTTGATATTTTCTATACGTATATAATTTGCTTTTGAGAAGAAAATGCACCTACAGTGCATGGAGAGATTCGTCAATTCTTTGTTTTGCTTACTCAAAATCGTTTTTCGTTACTTTCGCACGAAAAAAAAAACGCTCTGAAAAGACATACTAGTTAAGATGTCGCGCTTGATGATGGCAATGACAGTTTTGATATTTTAACAATATTATTGACATATTTAAGACTACCACTGCACGTCTTCCTTTCTTTCCATCCTCCAATTTCTTTTTCTACATTTTCCAAGCGTTTTCGTTTCAAGTCTCGTAAGCTCATCACTTTACAAACAACTTAACAGACATTTACATTTGTTTCTATGGTATCTTAAATCTTGAAATTTAACGCCAACATAAATTTTTCTCAATGTTAATAATAGACTGCAATTTTCCAATTCTCTCTCAACTGGGTCAGTAATGGCGCCAAAGCGTTGAACGGACCGACTAAGTCAGTATCATTCCACCAAAAGTACGGCATGTCGCCGCGTTGTGCTTATTCTTATGCTTGTATTTGTTGTATTTATTGTATATGTTTGTATGTATGTATGGAAGATTGTTGCTTTTATTTAGCTTGAAGCGTTGCTGCCATCCAAATCATTCATATTTTTCGCTTTTATGTCAGTCAGTATACTAGTTGTAGTTGTAGTTGTTTGCGAAAGTTTCGCTGGGGCCATTGTTCGTGCGGCCCGGCCCGGCCCGGCTTGGCTTGGCTTGTCTTGTCTTGCCCTTGGCAGCACAATGAGTCCCAGATATTCTTTACGATACTACGTACATAAATAAGTATATGTAGGTATGTATATATGTCGTCTGTATTGTTAGAGGCAAAATCCATTTGATGGCACTTTAAAGCTTTTTGAACAATTGCAGATAAGCACAGCGGCGCATACAAACATACATACACATACATATATACCCGTACAAATTCACCTACATGCACTTGCGTAGCGCCAAAAGCCAAAAGTAGTTGTTGCACACAATGCATTCACATGCATTATGCGACGTGGATAATTTTGCAACGTTGACATAATAATGAGAAAATTTGTTGAAATATTCAAGCATCATTAGCTTAAATTTCATAATCACAGTCTTATATTAAATTCATAAACTTCAGACATTTTATGTTGCCTGCTTTTGACGCATCAATTAGATTTTCGTTAGTGTCGTTTCACTTCCAAAATAATTACGCAAAAGAACTTAAAGCGAATATTTAATTAGTCGTCGGCGCACCGTGTCGCGAATGTGGCAAAAAATCTAAAATTTCTAGATTCGTAAAAAGAGGTAAAGGGGTTAAAATTCCCGTTAAATAAATTTATAACTATAATTTCATTGAAAAAAAAACTAAGGAATGACCGCTAATTCCCAACACTTAAATACTGGTTTCATTCACCTTGGCAATCTCCTACGAAATGACAATTGTAGGACATTTCATCAGCTTTATACTAGTTAAATACTAGTTTATAACGTAGAGCTTCTATTAAATGCGTGACAGTGGCACTTCTTAACAAATCGCCTCGGTTATCATGAGTACTATAACAACGAACAGCGCATTTTAATTCAACGTGTCAGAAAATGAAATTCCACTATGGTGTGGTAAAAATTAACACAACACACCGCTGGCGTGGTGGTGATATTCCCTATGCAGGTGATCTACGAACAAATCGCGAACTGGTTTTATTTTAATTTTGAATTATAGAATGTAAGTAGAATTTTTGCATACTAATTTGGCTTTTCGTTACAGAGCTAGTCCTCTGATCTATCCATTTCGTGGTTTCAAAAGGACAGGGCTGTATTTTGGCATCTGCCACACAACGCGAGTGAATATGGTTTTATTGTGAGAGAAATTTCCCGGTCGCGTAATCCCCCATCTTGCCTTATGGATTACTCTTTTATTTACGTATTGAATTTCAGTGCTCTCACTCGAATATTTTCCAGGCGTACTTGAATCGAAGGTGTAATATATCATCAAAAAATTAATTTCGTAACCGATTCCAACATAAATTACGTGGATATGCGTCTGGATGTTTTTTTTCCAATAAATGGAGTAACCTACAAGTTATTCTAAGCTGTTTCCAAACGGCTGCTGGATTGTTATGAGGAGTTTTTTATTTCATGTCAAAAATACACACGGAGGTATTGACATACCCTAACAAGGGGCGACCGCTATTAGAAAAATTAATATAAATTTTTAATTTAAAATAATTCTACAAAATTAATTAATTATTTTTGACTACAAAATTTATGAGTTTGCAACACTGTGTGAGGTTGCAAACACACTTAGCCGGCAGCTCATCAAGTGACAGTTGTGACAAATGCGCATTTTATGCTACACAGGCTTACTGCTTACGTAAATACATATGTATATTCAACCGGACTAGACTTGTAGACGAACTTCAACTTCTCAACTGCTTTATGTTGAACGCAATTTCATTTGTCGGTGCGTTGGTGTCACTTCAATTCAATTTGTCTTGTCTTTTCGTCATTTCCATTTAAGCGGAAACAACGCGGTCGGTACGGAGCGGAAGTTAACGTCCGTGCCAAGACTCAGCGACAGTTTTTGGCACTGCAAAGTTAGATATAGACACAAGAGCATATTTTTGTTATTGCTGTAGTTGTTACGCCACCCTCTCGCTGGATGACTGGAAGGCTGACTGACTGACTGACGCCTGCCTGTCAGCGACAGGCCACTTGCTTTGACAGCTGCTGCGTGTAGTCAACTGCAGAAAACACGAACATTTGTTGCTGCCATTTTCTTGTCTTCAACATTCATATTAAATGAGCTTCAATTCGTAATTCATTTCCTTAGCAGAGTTCGCTTGTCTCAACTGTCGTGTCGCCACATTCAGTTGCAATAATAGCATTGTGCAAATTTACCTCTTCTACAACTCTTATGCCTAACTTCGTCTCTTCAGTTTGTTCGACGTCTTGCTGCAGTTCATTCTTACACATTTCCCACCCAAGATTATCTGAAGCAAGTCCATTCGTCATTTCATTTATCTGTCGCTAGCGCCTTTTTTGAGTTTCTGTAAAATTTTTCATTATTCGCATCATTTAACGTATGTATGTTGAAAAAATGTTCATGGAAATTCACGGTTATTATTTTGAAAAACATTTTTGTAACTTTCTCTAATGGCGCAAAAAAACTTTAATTGTAATTCGTTATTCTGTTAGATTAGATAAACAGAGTTAGATCCAGCAAATACATTAATGGAAGTTTTGTTTTGGCTTCACCCCAACTTGCTAAGACATAAAATTGCTGTTCCGACGGTGCCGAGCAAACGATTCTACCCTGTACTAGAATTTTTCCGAAGGTAGGGACGAAGAGCCGTCCGTTTATTAATTCAAGGGAAATTCGCAGCCAAAAAGTTACAATCGCCACAGAGACCCAACAGATTGACTACATGAGTCTCATTCCACTCACCACAAAGTCATTAAAAGGATTTTCGATAAGATCACTCTTACCATAGTAGATTTCAGCGCAGTCGACAAAATATCGTAATTTTAATCGCCCATTTAAACGAAAATGATTCAAAAATGTCGTTTGATTCGTAGATAAAAAGTTTGATCTTCAACAAGAGATCTTTACAGTTCTATACCTATTGATGCTCACTTATTCTTTGTACATTTCCTGACTTTCCTTTCCAATGGTCTAACGCCAGCAAAATGGCTCTACTAACCTTATGTTAGATATCATCGTTGTCAATCTCGAATTCCTTGAGGTTAATGTACGATCCTTCAGGCGCCTTCCAGATAATGACACATTTCAGGATAAAAAGAAAATTAATTTGGTGATATATGTTTTTCACTTACGAAGTTTATGGTATGATCCCTCGCTATCCTGTCACGACAACTTCTAAGAAGCAATCAAACCGTCAACCAGAGTTCGGATGAAATACTCGGCTGATATTAATATTAAATGTCAGGCTGCCCATCTGACGTTCACAGAAGGTTTAAAGTCTAGTAGTTTGGGAGATAGGCTAGGTTTTTTTTTTGCAAATATTTCAAACTCACTGTAACTATCATCAGATCCATTAAGTAAGCCTAAGATTTTTCGATAGTTTTTTTTTTCTTTTCGATCGGCAATAGCGTCCGAACTTTTAACTGAAAGAATTTGTGTAGACGGATCTGCATACCTATAACCGTTAGCTACTCTGTTAGACGACCTTTTTAACCTCTATCCTCGGTTTTCGACCGAGCTCTTCTTCCAATCCGTCTCGATGTTTTTTTCTCACAAAAAGAGGCTCCGAACCGATGAAGAATTTTTTTTCTTCTCCTTTATTGGCATTGGCACCGCTTACGCGATTATAGCCGAATTTTGTATGAAGACCTTCTTATTTCATGAGTGAAACACACTCGGAATTGTGGACCCTACCGAGAGGCAACCGCATTCAGAAAAGGGAAGAAAAGGATACTGAGAAAATCAAGTGAGCTGGAACATGGCCCATTTATTCGACCGGGGGTTTACGGTTCGTTCTCAAAAGCTGGTGCCATTCTTGTTAGTTTTTGCCGATCTCGGAAGTGATGACCTATTTCATAGGAAAAGTTTAACAGATTAGGTAATGATAATTTATGTGCCTCGGCGTCTGTTTCTGACAACAACATTGTTTTTTGCATTTGCGGGAAGTTTTAATTTTCTATTTTAATTGGAAGGAAAGTCATGCAGAATCAGGCGAATCCATTGACGAGAAATGTTATCGACTGCAACTAATGCTTGAACCTCGCATTGGGTGAGAAACGGCCGAAAGACATGGCAAGGTGATGTTTCAACATGACAACATTCGACCCCTCCTGGTTTTGACGGCCAAAAACTACCTGGAAACGCTGAGATGGGAGGACTTACCCCACGTGCCGTATTTCTAGACCTTGTCACCAATGCGGTTCTTTTGAAGAAATCGAAATCGAAGAATTGCTCAGAGAGGACTAAGTTTTTAGAGATGGTATTCGAAGGGAGAGACGGACAATGCTTTGAATGTTGTATTTTCTACCTTTTTCCAATAAAAAAAAAACACTTTTTTGAACACAAAAAACAGACCCTATTCATTTGTACTCTTAATACTATATCAGTAGCAAAATACTTGAAAAATTTGTTAACAATGACAAAACTGCTGCTTTAGAACATTTTAGTCAACAACTTCACTCATCAATCAACAAACCCAACCTCTGCATTCCCAACCTCCAAAGAAACGTGGTAAATATTTTAAGCAAACTTTCCTTTTTTTAATAACATTTTACAGCTCAAGTTCATAAAATAACCTTTACAAATAAGGACGCACGCTTAGCGAAAGAGTGTGACCAATTCATTAAAACCGTAAAGCAAATATTAGCACAACCAACGTATCAATGATGAAATGGGCAAACAAAAAAGGGGAAAGAAAAAATAAGGATATCGAAAAATGTTAGCCTAAAAATTAATAAAAGCCAAAGAACACAATGCAAGTATTAGAACAAAAGAAAGATAGATATTTATGAGAATTTAGCTACGGCAATAGAATTACCCAAAGGATAATGCCTCAATCAAATAGAGTGCAAAATAAATATAAAACAAATTTATGAGAAAGTAAGCAACAAGGCGATGGTCAAACGGTTAAACAAAGATGTAGAAGCAAGAGAATCTTAAGTGAAAATTTTCACTCTCTCAAAAAGCGAAGCAATACAGAGCAAGAGCAAGCACAATAAAGCCGGGTTAGCAAAGTAAGAAATATAATCAAAGAAAGCAAAAGCAAACACAAAAGTGTGCGAACCAAAGGCAAAAAATTAAAAGAAAAAAATTCCACCCTCATATTTTAGGAGTATTATGGATAATCACACTAAGTATGCAACGGTAAAATTTTCACTCTTTTTCTAAGGCTTCAGTGAAGTGCAACAGCAATTATTTGACGCTACCAACTCATGTATGTAGAACTCTGGCAAATGTGTAGTGTGTAGTGTGTGGGTGTTATCACATTAGGGTGTGATATTTTTTGGAGGGACAAACTTATTTTTATATCTTTCAAGTACATGAAATGGTGTAGCAATTTTGGCCAGAAGGTTGTAAGCACTAGAAGGAGAAGACAGCTATTCTTTCTTGTTTTGAATATAAATTCCATGCTAAAGGTGTATGATTTTGGTTGACACTAGAATTACCTGCTATTGAAACCAGTCAAAATGACTGGTGTATAAGAAATAATAGTTATTGTGGTTTCTAGTCTTTATTCACTCTTAAAAAATTACCAAAAAAAAAAGTAATATTAAAAAAAGGTAATATAAGTTCCCAGTTTGAAGTAATTTTGACTGTTTTCAATAAATTTATCCCAAGCTGGTAAGGCCAAAGCGTACGCATACTTGTCTGTTTGCAACCGTTGACTATTCTTTTGTCTCAGTAAGATCCCGTCTACTCATGGTGCTGGAGAAAAATGTTGGTCCCCACCTGTTGTTCCACAAATATTGAAGCCTCCAAGTTTTTCCTTAGTACGCCTCACGTGAGTATAATATTACAAGAAATGCCTTCAATTTTGCTTGCGTAATTGTTCAGTTTTTCCCGTTCATGGAGCCTTCTAACGCACGACTTATATTCCCGTTCATGAATTGGTAATCTACCGGCAACACTTCCTTCATCAATTCTCGTTCAAAAAGATCCGTCTGAATTTTGAATTATATTGAAATGAATTAAAATTGCACGACCAGTCAAAATGACTGGTAATGATTGGTACGACCAACATCAAAAAGTTATGGAAAATTTATTTTAAATAAAAAATTAAGCTAAATTTTCTAATTGCGATCGGCCCTCGGCAGCGAATGTCAACCCCTCCGAATGTATTTCTGACATGAAGTAAAGACTCCTCATAAAAACAGCCATCAGCCGTTCGGAGGCGGCTTAGTGTATCAGGTGTGTTAGTTGAAGTTTGCCGGCTTTTTCGATAAAGAAAACACTTAATTTTCAGAGGAATCTGAAAATTTTTTTATTCAAAGTATTGACCATTGGTTTCTACACATTTCGCCCATCTCTCAGCCAAATTATGGATACCATTCCAAAAAAACTTTTTCTCTTTCGAGGCAAACCATTCGACGAGCCATTTTTCGATTTCTTCAAAATTATCGAGACACTGCTCTGCAAGGGAGTGTCCCATCGATGCGAAAAGGTGATAGTCGGAACAGGGCGAGGTCTGGAGAGTACGGCGGGTGCGATAATATTTCCCAATTAAGTGTTTTTAATGTGTCTTTCACCAGTTTAGCGGTATGAGACGGCGCGTTGTCATGTTGCAAGATAGCTTTACCATGTCTCCGGGCCCATTCCGACCGTTTTTCGATCAACGCATGATTCATATTGATCATTTGTTGTCGGTAGAGATCCGTGTTCATCGTTTCACCTGGTTTTAACAACTCGTAGTACACTACACCACACTGGTCCTACCAAACACAGAGCATTGTCTTACGGCCAAAGCGATTTGGCCTTGCAGTCGATGGGCAGCTTCACCAGGGGAAAGCCATAATTTTTTTCGCTTTGGGTTCTCAAAATAAATCCATTTTTCGTCCCCCGTGACAATTCGATGCAGAAAAGGTTTCCTTTCGAATCGTTGAAGTAGCATTTCACAAACGGTTATTCGTTTTTCCATTTGTCTATCGTTCAGCTGGTGTGGCACCCATTTTCCATACTTCTGGATTTTTCCCATGGCTTTTAAACTTTGGCAAATTGCTGTTCGAGTCACATGTAGTATTTCTGCCAATTTTTGTTGCGATTGGGTTGGATCAACATGCGATTCCTCGTCTTCGAACTTTTTCGCTGCAGCTTCAGCTGTTTTTTCTTTTGATGAAATGAGAAAAGCAACAAATGCCGCAGAAATGATAACGAAAGTGCCGAAATCAACTCACTCTGGATTTTAAAGACGATTTAGAAATGTTTTGAGAAATGTTTCACAAGTTCATAAAAAATAATTGAAAGCTCTCTGGATCAAATCAAAGAGGGTACATGTTTTAAGTTAGTTTTCGGTGGGCTTCTAATCAAGAGAGGAAACTTTCATTGTTGGATGAGCGTGATTATTAAAAAATCATAAACTAAAATGATAACTTTACACAGATTTTAATATTTAAAAATCTTCTTTAGAATTAAGCTTGAAAGCATGAAAGTTTTCTCAGAACAGGGCATAGCGCAAACTGCCCTAATACGTCCCAATACATGCATTGTTGCATATGTTGCAAGGGCGTTGACGAAAATGACGATAGCTTAATCCACATGCGTGTTGCTGCTGCTGCTGCCACCGGTGCACAGGCACATATGCTGATATAGCAAAAAATATACAATATATGTACATATGTATGTATGTATGTATGTTAAGTACATATGCCATGCCACAATAAATGTTTGTATGACCGGAAAAATAAAACGAAGCGCGCTGAGGAAGTGAGTAATGAGTAAAAGCATAAAAATCGATATGTGTGTACAATGGTATAACCTACAACAATACGCATATGTGTACATATGTCTATATATTTGAATGGCCAAACAATAAGGATGAGTTGATAAGACCGGCGGCGCGTCACATAAGTGCAGGAGCACACGTACACGTACACGTATACACAGCGAGAGGCATAAGGAGTCATGTGTACATACAAAAGTAAGTACATATATAGCACACACTATGAATATAAAGGTATATTTATGGTTCTATAGGGAGAAAATCGTTGCAAATTTATTTTTATTTTTTTCGCCATTTTCAGTTGGGGGGAATAAACGAAAATGTGAAACGTATGCAACTCAACAATGAATTGAAATGCATACATATGTTGGCTTGGCAAAGAAGAATGGCATGGTGTAGCGAAAGTAGACAAATACAAACAGCTCTACCTACAGCAGTGTAAGCCTCTAAGTCAGTATTTCGCTCGAGTTTGGCTAAAAGGATGAATTTTTCCATTCTCGCTGTGCTGGGTGGAGGGCAAATGAAATCGAGACTTTAGACATCAGTGGCGACGTGCAAAGTTGTTGATGCCTGCACAAATATCAACAATGACACTGGGGAATTAATGTGCTCATATGTATGTATGTATGTATGTAAGTATAAAGAATCGATGGAAAAAGGCACAACAATACAAAGTGAGAAAAAAAAAATGCAGAAGCAGACAACGATGGCAGCGCCACAAAGTGCATTGTAGAAGTACATATATATTTTGCTAAAAGCGAAAATTTTAACAACAATAAGCAAATATCGAAATCATTGCAAATATAAAAGCGGCAAAGTATTGGTGATTCTTTGAGGGAAGAAAAGCGAATGCTCATTCATACATTCATGAGCACATTTCTTTGGTGGTTGTAGCTGATGAGAATAAAAGTGATAGTGTGTTGTATTTCGTACGAGCATTTTGCCAAAAAATTACAAAGCTTTAATTCAGTCTGAATGTCCTTGGCCTCTACAATATTCGAGGCCTGCAGGATAATAATTGCGATTATTGTAGAGAACTTATTATGCTTTAAAAATCCAAACAAATAAAAACAAACGTACATTAAATGCATACATATGTATGTGTGCATGTTAACGTTTGAATCTTTAAATAAATAAATTTTTACGCAGTAAAACTCTCTTTAAAAGCACAAAGGTCAACTGTAACCGTCCAAAATGGAAAAATTTTGGATTTGGTCCAGGTTTATTGTTTATTTAACACATTTTTCATTTCCACTCGATCGCGGTGGACGATTTCCTGTTAGTGTTGTTGTTACAACTACAACGCTTGCCTGCCTCGTTGTTATAAAACCTCTTGCTTCAAGAGAAACATTCACAAAGAAAATTTGAACACGACAAAATAATCTATTCAAATATAATTTAATGCACCGAAAATGCTTACTACATTTTCATTTACAAAAAAAAAAAAAAAAAAAAAAAAAAAAATGGCTAGCCAATGTGACTGCTATGTGGGCGACGCTCAACCAAAGATGACTAGATACGAAACTCAATCAAAAACACTCAAAATACAACTCTGAGCGTTCCCCCATCTCACATTCTAATGTTGGCAGCAGTGTCAGATCGGGGAACATTCAACAAAATGCACCAGTACCACTATGTCAACAAAAAAATCCATTGTTTTTGTTTCAAAAGAAATTTGCTTCAGCAATAAATATTAAAGAAATTGTTGTAATTTTATTCTTAAAACTTAATATAATTAAATGTTTGACTGTTTCTCAATGAAATATTTTAGTGAAATTGTATTTAAAGACGTTGTTGTTTGTAATAAAATACCCAAATTATACCTAAAAATCCAAAGAAGTCATTTTTCTATCACAGTGGCACTGTTCAGAAATGTTATAAAAAATGAGCATTTTTGAGCGCTCTCACGAAATAAAGAGTTTCGTATCTAGTCATCTTTGGCTCAACCTTCAACTAAATCTCAATGCTTACATTTGTTTAGTCACTCATTGTGTTCTTCTCCCTTCGTCCTTAATACTATTTGCAACTTAAGCCAGTGTGAGAAATTCGAAAGGACATTTTCTCATTCGAATTTTTTTTGTGCTCGCGGACATTGAAATGATTTACAAACGAAATTATTTGTCCAAAAAGGAAATTACTTAAAAAAAATAAATACCCAGGAGGAGAAAAAAGGCGGCTGAAATGTCAAGTGACCACATAGAAATGTCATGTTTTTCTTGAATAATAGACTGGTGTGGTGAAAATTGTTGGCGAATTTTCGTGAAAATTAAAAGGATTTGTAGAATAGTACATATGTTTTTGCTTTAAAATGAATTATTTAAATAAAATGTATGTTATTTATGACAAATGTGAAATGTATTTCGCATATAAAAATACTGATGTTATTTCAGTTCTATTTCTAAATGATACTATAATTTGTAATATGAAAAATATTATTGATAGATAATCCAATTCCTTATGTTGATTTCTTTATTCAATTTTTTATTTTATTTTATTTTTTTATTTCATTTTTTTTTTATTTTATTTTTTTTTTTATTTTATTAGTTTTAATTTAAGTTAATTAATTTTTGTTATTTTATTTTATTTTTTTATTTTATTTTGTTTTTTTTTCTTTATTTTTTTTTTTATTTCATTTTTTTATTTGTTTTTAGTTTTTTTATTTTTGTATTATCATTTTTATTATTTTTTTTTTATCATTTTATTTAATTTTTTTATTTTTTTCATTATCATTCATTTCCATTTTTTTATTATAATTTCAAATAATTTAAATTTTTTAATAATTTAATGATTTAAAATATTTTTATATAAAAATAAAATAAAAAAAAAAGAAATGATAAAACAATAATTAAAATAAAAAAATTAAATGATAAAAAATAATGATATTATTTACAATTTTAAATAATTTAATTATTTTTTTATTTTAATTATTTTATGTCATTTCATTTTTGTATTTTAATTATTTTTTTATGATTTTATTTTATTTCCTTTTTAACACTTTTATTTTTATTTAACATTTCATTTTATTTTTTATTTAACCCTTTTTTATTTTTTATTTCTTTTTTAATTTAAAATTTTATTTTAAACTTACGTAAAATCTTTTATATTTTTTATATTAGTTCATTTTTTTTCACACCTATTTTACTTAATTTTATTTTTTGTTAATTTAGTTATTTATTGTTAATCATTTATTTCGTAATTTTAATGTTTTGCCACTAGGTTATTTTTATCAAAATTTCTTTTATTATTTTACTTTTACACGTATGTCAATTTATAACCTTTGTTTGTGATATTAATTAATTTCAGTCAAAAATCTTATTTTATTATAATTTCTTCTTTATTTTTATTTTTTATAATTTTTCTTATCATTAATATCCCTGTTATAATGTTTTTTATTTATTATTTTTAAAATTTTTTATTTTATTTAATTTAATTTTTTTGGTTTGTAAGTTTTAAAGTTTTTTATCTTAGCTTTTATTATAATATTTCTCAATATTATTTTTTTTTATTAAATTTAAAGCTTATTTTTTATTTTATTTTTTATTAGTTTTATTTTTTTAATATTTTTTAAATGTTTAAATAATTTCCTATTATTTTAATATTCTTTTCTTAACTTATATTTTCTTTGTCTCCTTTTCATTTTATTTACTTTATACATTTTTTTCATACATATTATAAATTTTCAATATAAATACTACTTTTTTAATTTTGTAATTTTTAAGTTTACCTAAACATGTAGTTTGATAGATATTTTCGGCATATTTACATAACCTTTGTCGAATATGTGATGAAATATGCAGGAAAAGAACTCAATAGTAACCACCAATTGCGTAAGTATATGAAAAATTATTCGATGTGAGAATATATTTACAATCAAACGATTTGTGCATGAACCGCCTTGGATATATACACGTACATATACATATGGTATATCGTTATGACACTTACGAATTTATGATTAAAGCTTTTACAATGTAAGTACGGGACTGGTATAACACTGGATCTTTATATAATTACCTGAAATGAGAAGAAAATAAAATTAATTTTTTTATTGGAAATATAAATAATAACGTTTTTAGTATGCAAAGATTAAGATATCGGTATTAAACTAAACACCTCATGCAAAAGCAAATGAGAAACTTTCCCACATACCAAACTAATATTTTTCGTAGGATATATCATTTTGAATGAATTAAATAAAAAAAACTACTATTATTTTATGTTTTATCAACCTAAAAACATTAAATTAGACTAACAATTAAAACACACTAAGACAGAATTTTGACCGATTTTAAAATATAATAAATTTTCAAACAAACTAAAACGAACTCTAAAACTCCAGCCAAATAGACCTAATCTGACTGTTAGATCCTATAATTGTTGAACATATTCCAAAAAAAAAAAAATTTACATCTCTACTACCAAATAAAAAATACCACAAATATTAAAAAAAAACATATCTCAATAAAAAGGAAGAAATTAAAAAAAAAAAATACGAGAAAAGGTCAAAATATTTCACGCAAAAAGTTTGCCAATTATTTCCTTTCCTTTCCCCAATTATTCACTCAGTCAGCCATTCAACAAAGAAGCTCAGTATTCGAAATATTATACTAGTGAAAATCAAATAAATTTCAGGTTCACGTGCATAAATAAACAAATCGCATAAACAATGTCAGAATTGCCCAACTTGGCGCATGTGAATTGAAGGAATGTATGAATGAATGAATGAATGAATGAGTGAATGAATGAAAATGACCAACGGCGGCCAGTCGAGCGATTGGTAATCAGAAAGCAACCGTCAACAACAGACAACCGACAGGTAGGTTGAGGTTGAGCAGCACTCATAAAGCGGAATTCTAAACAATTCGGCAAACTGCCAAAAAATTATACGCGAAAATTAGTTCAACAAAAGGCAATCGCTTTTGCTCACTTTCCGTGCGTTTTGTTGCCGGCTGGTTGTTGTTTGGTATTTATGCATATGCACACACACGTACATACAAATATTTTCGCTTGTTTCCATTTGCGCTTGCAGGAAAATTTGTATATATGTGTGCAATATAAACTCTCGCCGTTACTCAATTAGTTGTACATTGAGTGTACATATTTTAAATTTATTTATGTATACGCTCTCGCCTGAATGTTTGTTTGTTTATTATGATCATAGATTATATTCATGTTCGTTATGAACTTGTTCAAAGTTGTTTAATAATGAGATAGCAGTGAAAACAAATTTAAATGGTTAATTAAAGTGTCGTTGCAGATCATATGAGAAAGTTTATATACAATTTTTAATTGATTCTCTATGTGAGTAAATTCGTTTAATGACCTTATGAAATTTAATATTTATAAAAAGATTTATGGGAAACGTGGAAGTATGCATTTGTAAATATTTTATTTACACCTGCTGTAGATTTTATAGATATTTGATGAATTTCGAAAAGCGTACAATAATTTGTGTTATCTGAGCGCAAGAAGGAAGACTAAATATTTAAATTTTTTCAATATACAACTGGAGAGCATTTGAAGGCCTAAATTCCAGGTTTAAAGGACGTTAACAAGACACTGTGATCTAAAAGTTATATTAAAGCTGTCTTCGGCAAGTCTTTATACCTTTCATGGCCATATTAACTTACTGCTATTTCCTATTAATTCTACAGATATTAATTGGTTGGAGGGGCTATGTGATAAAGTTTTCCGATTTCAAAGACTTTCGTTTACAAGGTTCATTTCTATATATAATAAATATGTGTTCAGAACACCTAAACAAATATTAAAGTTCTCCGATGTCGATGATTTTCGGTGACAATTTTTATTTATAAATACGTATGTAGAATAACAATTTAAAAGCACTTACATCCTTTTTTGACGGATTTTCGGCTCAAAATCTCATATCTGTACCAATTGGTTGTATGGGGGATATATGATATATTGGATGATTGCATAAGTTCGTGCCCGATTTCAAGTGCAAGCTAAAATTGAAATTTTTTGAAGAAAGCGCTTTTATTAATCAATTATGTATTCGCCATCAGGTTCGGCAATCCACTCCCAACGTTCAACCAATTTACGGATACCTGATTCATAGAAATCGCGCGGTTTCTCGTTGAAAAAGGTGTCAAGGTGCTTTTTGACGTCTTCCACATTTTTAAATTTTTTTCCATTCAAATTGTTCTGCAGCGATCGAAACAAATGATAACCAGAAGGTGCAATGTCGGGTGAATATGGGGAAGCGGCATGATTTCCCAATTCATCTTCTTCAGTTTGGCCAGGGTCGGTTTTGCAACATGTGGCCTGGCGTTGTCATGATGGAAAAGAACTCCTTTGCGATTGGCCAAAATCGGACGTTTTTCATCAATTGCTTTCTTCAATTCGACCAATTGCTGACAATACTTGTTGGCAGTGATCGTTTCTCCAGCTGGCAAGAGCTCAAAATAGATCACGCCTCGGATATCCCACCAAATGCACAGCAGTACCTTCATCGGATGCAATCCACCTTTCGACATCGGTTCCGCCCCTTCGTGTGCCTGTTTCCATGTTCTTTTGCGTTGAACATTGTTGTACAGGGCCCATTTTTCATCACCAGTCACGAGCCGATCCAAAAAAGGTTCGTTTTTGATCCGTCGAAGCAAAGAAATTGCTGTTGACATACGGTCCACTTTGTTCTTTTCACTCAACTGATGTGGCACCCATGTATCGAGCTTCAAAGTGTACCCAACCCTTTTTAAACGACGAAACGCAGTTGATTTGTTGACGTTCAATTCACTGGCAACCTCTTCCGTCGAAATACGTGAGTTATTCGCAACTAAAGTCCTTAGAACATCGTCATCAAGCTCAGAAGGCCGTCCACTGCGAGGTTGATCTTCGAGGTTAAAATCTCCAGAACGAAATTTCGCGAACCATTTCTTTACTGTGCGGAGTGCTGGAGCACGGTCCAAATAAACTTCGCGAATATCTTTAGTTGCAGCGCCCACTGTTTTTCCTTTGCGGAATTCGTATAACATAATATGACGCATATGATCTTTTTCGTTGTTCATCTTCCATGCGTCTTTTCACTAAGCAACTCAAATCAAAATGAAGTTATTTAATGCTTGACTTACAGTTCGGACTGTTACCTTTCCAACGATATATAATATGTATATATTTCTTTCACGAGCGCCACTCTCAAACGATTCGTACGGCATCCAGCGGAATCGGGCACGAACTTATGCACTCATCCAATATGTAGTTCTCTGATATCGATGATTTTCGGTGACAATGTTTATTTGTATAAACGAGTGTAGAAAATCAAATTACATACTGATAGATGCCTTTTTTATGGATTTCCCCCCAAAATCTATTAGGTTGAAATATCTCAAAAACTGAGGGATTATTTTACGAATTTTATACGAAACATAGCTGAGGATAGGTCAGACGAAATTCGACCGCCAACTCAAACAGAAATTTGTCATGAGATTCTCTTCGGGTTTCGGCGTAATTTACAGCCAATACCAATATTCAGTGAATGCCAAATTGCATATGGAACGATTGCACCGTCTTTAAAAACTATTTCTAAGTGGTAACGAAGATTTCAGACCGGACATTTTTCCGTAGAGGACGAGCCCCGAGAAACCAAAATCTTCTACTGATAACGTCACTGTAGCTCAGATGAAGTCCAAAATTAACGAAGTCCGACGGTTGAGGCAAGCAATTATTGCTAATGAATAGGGCTTGAATGCGAATATTAAGTAATTATCTGGGATACACAAAGAAATCTGCAGTACTCGATGGGTACCACGAATTTTAAATTAAGCCCAAAAAGAGGCTCGAGACGAATTTTGCCCAATTTTTCCTAAACAAATTCGAAAATGGTCAGTCTAGTAACTTTAGTAGTCATCACTGGTCACGAATCTTGGTTCTATAAGTACGATTCAGAAACCAAATACCAGTCCATAGTATGGAGCCCAACAGGAGCAAACCCATCCGTAAAATCTAAGCAACAAAAATCAGAAAGACAGAGGATTTGCGGCGCTACTTTTAACATCCTGACAACGCGCCTGTGTGGGATGGCTGAAATAATGAGTAATTTAATTTGCAATCTCTGGAATCGAAGAAATACGTCCAGCACCATATTACCCGGATTTAGCACCTTGTGGTTTCTGGTTATTTTCAAAAATTAAAAAAAATTTAAAAGGAGGGTCTTTAATAGCAACGAGGAGGTAATTAATGCGGTTAATGCTGAACTTGATAAGCTTAAAAAGCTTTGAAGACTGTTTTCAGAAGTGGATCTATAGGGTTAAGAAAGGCATTGAAATCAATGGCGATTATTTAGAGAAGATAAAAAAGGACCAAAATTACGAATAAATACAAAAAGAATTTTTTATTTTATTTTTTCTGGTCAACTTGCCGAGCTTTTGTTAACCCACTAATACATATACTTATAAAAAAAAACACCATTAAAGCTCATCTAAACTAAAACTTGAGACTATAATGAAGTAATTCAAAAACGAGTGGTGCAAGTAAAATACAATATAAAGTAAATTTAATTAAAATATTACTCAAGAAATGTGAATTTAATATTACAACATGAGAAATTGAATACTTAATATACTTTAATTAATATAAATTAAAAAAAATATTATGTGAAATTTTTTTAATCAATTCATTCAACTCACTCCATACTGCACATCTCAAACTCAACAAATCGACATTTGATACAAAATATGCACGCACTGAACTCTAGTGAACCCTCTATCTATGTGGTATGAATGAATGTATTCACATATGTACGCATTTAAAAATCCATAGTAAAAGTTGTGGGCTTCCTTCTTAGCAATTTAGTGAAATCTTTTTTCTGGCCACATATGTATGTATGTATTTGTTTTCAATGTTTTCGCTTTGTTATTGCCTGTTGCAACGCATGATTTCAATGGAAGAGTCACAAACGGGATCAAATTGAGTTTATAAACTCTTACTTACACACACACATATGTACATATGTATATATTTTACACCAAAGATAGTTTGTGTAGCCATTGCGTAAATAACAACAATAACAACAATAATATCTAATACATACAAACTTTGCGTATGAATGGCGGAATCGCTATGAAATTGAATAGTGGCAAAAGACGGATGGAGCGCGCTTTTGGTGGCAGCAATAAGCCGGTTGGGATGTTCGGTTTAATGTGTGGCATGACAGTGAAACCATTAAAGAGTATATAATATATACGAGTATACTATGTATTGTATGTATTGTAAATATAATAAAATAGTTGATGTTGTTGTCGTTGAAGTTGTGTGTGATAAGGTTGAGTATTAGAAAACCGGAGAAACTCGATCAATAGATAATACGTAGAAGACTGGTGGCTGGCTTGTGGAAATGCATGGAAAACTGTTACCATAAAAAATGTTTCGACATTTAGCGGTATTTTGTTAATGACTAAACGACATGCAGGTAAACGGGTTTGATTTTATTACAAAAGTTGCTATAAATGTATGTACGTACAAACATATGTACATATGTGTGTATGTGTATTTGGTTGGCACAAAAGAAAGGTTCTCAACGCCCACAATTATGTTTTCTTTTATATAATATTATTATAAAAAAATGTTATGCTATAATTATAAAAAAAAAAACTACAAAAAAATACTATATATAAGTATAGATATACATATGTATAGTACCTACATAGGTATACACTTTTGGCAATGCGAATCCAAATAATGCCGAATTATTCAGAGAAATAACTTAAAATATTGCACAAATATTGGATGAGTGCATAAGTTCGTGCCCGATTTCAAGTGCAAACTAAAATTGAAATTTTTTGAAGAAAGCGCTTTTATTAATCAATTATGTATTCGCCATCATGTTCGGCAATCCACTCCCAACGTTCAACCAATTTACGGATGCCTGATTCATAGAAATCGCGCGGTTTCTCGTTGAAAAAGGTGTCAAGGTGGTTTTTAACGTCTTCCACATTTTTAAATTTTTTTCCATTCAAATTGTTCTGCAGCGATCGAAACAAATGATAATCAGAAGGTGCAATGTCGGGTGAATATGGGGGATGTGGCATGATTTCCCAATTCATCTCCTTCAGTTTGGCCAGGCTCGGTTTTGCAACATGTGGCCTGGCGTTGTCATGATGGAAAAGAACTCCTTTGCGATTGGCCCAAATCGGACGTTTTTCATCAATTGCTTTCTTCAATTCGACCAATTGCTGACAATACTTGTTGGCAGTGATCGTTTCTCCAGCTGGCAAGAGCTCAAAATAGATCACGCCTCGGATATCCCACCAAATGCACAGCAGTACCTTCATCGGATGCAATCCACCTTGTGCCTGTTTCCATGTTCTTTTGCGTTGAACATTGTTGTACAGGACCCATTTTTCATCACCAGTCACGAGCCGATCCAAAAAAGGTTCGTTTTTGATCCGTCGAAGCAAAGAAATTGCTGTTGACATACGGTCCACTTTGTTCTTTTCACTCAACTGACTCCCATGTATCGAGCTTCAAAGTGTACCCAACCTTTTTTAAACGACGAAACGCAGTTGATTTGTTGACGTTCAATTCACTGGCAACCTCTTTCGTCGAAATACGTGAGTTATTCGCAACTAAAGTCCTTAGAACATCGTCATCAAGCTCAGAAGGCCGTCCACTGCGAGGTTGATCTTCGAGGTTAAAATCTCCAGAACGAAATTTCGCGAACCATTTCTTTACTGTGCGGAGTGCTGGAGCACGGTCCAAATAAACTTCACGAATATCTTTAGTTGCAGCGCCCACTGTTTTTCCTTTGCGGAATTCGTATAACATAATATGACGCATATGATCTTTTTCGTTGTTCATCTTCCATGCGTCTTTTCACTAAGCAACTCAAATCAAAATGAAGTTATTTTATGCTTGATTTATAGTTCGGACTGTCCCCTTTCCAACGATATATAATATGTATATATTTCTTTCACGAGCGCCACTCTCAAACGATTCGTACGGCATCCAGCGGAATCGGGCACGAACTTATGCACTCAGCCAATACTTACATACATATACGTATACGGCTATATATTTGTTATGAAAAAAAATCAAAACTTTCGTAAATGTAGTTTCTAATGAAGACATAATTAAAAGCAAAACTGTTATTATTCACCACTCACAAAATAATTGTTAAAAAAAGGAATGTACTAGAAAATGAACATATAAATGCGTGTAATTCATAGATTTTTTTGCTTATTTTTTTCTTTTCGTTTTGGAATCTCTGGTGAAAACATGAAAGCGAAAAAATGCATTTAAAATTACTTAAATATTTTTATTTCATAAGTATTAATTGGCTGTCATTAGCGTAAAAGTAGTGAAATGCATTTTCACTACTTACACGTACAAGAAGACAAACACAAAGAAAATTAAAGAAAAAAACCATACCAGACTTTGTTATATGTACTCGTACATATGTATGTAAGACTTTCACTTATTAAATAATAATGCTTACAAAAGTGACAGGTGATGAATTATTTGGATATTTGTCTGCATATATGTATATATGTATGTATGTATGTTCGAATAAACTTCTTATGTAGTTTTCATTGCCTCTAATGAACCACAATTATCTGCTTGTGATAAAATTTACAATATTTTTGGTTTATTTATTTTTATAAAAATTACTAAAGAATCAGACCTTTAATGAACTACAAAGTACTAAATATTCCATTGCAATTATTTGTGTTTCCAACAATCAATACTTATAAAATCATATTCATATTTTTTATAAATATTCATTCATATATGCTTTTTGAAATTATATTTTTATTTATTTACTTTTTCTAAAACCAATTACACACAAATAAAAATTTATATATGTAAATAAATAGAGAATAATGGTAAAAAAAAGTAAGAAAGTGCAATGAAGAAATTAAAAAACGTAAAAAGAAATTAATTAAAGAGAGAATCTTTTGTTATAAAAAAATAACTAAATAAATAGAACTTAAATAAAAAAATTAACTATAAATAAAAAAAAAAATTAATAAATATTATAGTCAGTATTTGTTTTTATTTTTTTAGTGGTCTATATGATATATTTCTCCGATATCGATGATTTTCGGTGACAATGTTTTTTTGTGTATGAGAATACAAAATTTCTTGATTTTTTATACAGATTTTTGTCCCAAAATGTCATATTTCAACAAATCGGGGGGTCTATTTGACATAATCCTCCGATTTCGATGATTTACGGTGACAAAGTTTAATTGTATGAACGTCTATAGAATACAAAATTTCATGCTCTTAAGAGTTTTGTTTTTTAGATTTTTTTCCCCAACTCTCATTTCTGAACAAATCGTTTGTATGAGGGCTATATATGATATACGTGTAGTCCTCAGATTTCGATGATTTTTCGGTTTAATGTTAATTTGAATAAACATCTGTAGAATACCAAATATCACCCTCTTAGATGCCATTTGGATGGATTTTACCCAAAATCTCATATCTGATCAAATCGGATGTAGGGGTTATATGATTAGTCTTCCGATTTCGGTGATTTTCTGTGACATTGTTTACCTGAGTTTACTTGTATAGAATACCAAATGTCACGTCTTTTTGACAAATTTATTAGCAAAATTCTCAAATCTATATAATAATACTATAGTAGTCGAATCTGGCCGCGTACCGAATTTAGTTGAATTATCTCAAAGCCTCAAAGACTAATTTGCGTTCAAACAGACGAACAGATAGACGGCAGGCGGATATAGCTATATAAACTCAGCACGTCATGCGGATAATATTGGTATAAATTTTGATCGGTCTATCTCTTCTCCTTCTGCTACTTATATACTTTGGGGCAAAATTAATATACCATTTCAAGTTCATGAAAAGTATAAAAGTACAAAGGTATAAGTATATAGGTTATATGTTACATTTGCACATGTGTATAACCTGACAAAAATTAAAAAAAAAAAATAGACGCTAAGTATTATCCACCAGTATAGTAGGTGTGTGCTCCAATTTAAAAATATTTTTCCTCATAATCATATTTTTTAATGTCTCTAAAAAGGTCAATTAACCCCAAAAAACAAAAAAAAACAACAAACAACGCCCATTAAATTTGCTTGTATGCAAAATTTCAAAAGCTGACCAAATTACACATTTCCGTTACGCCAGATTTAGAATAGCATAGAATCGAAATTTTTTTTTGCAAAAATGTTTCGAACAAACACTAGTGTGTTATAGAAACAATGATCTAGTATTTTATGTTAGTTACCGTTAATGTAAATTTAGATGTTTGTTGTCATTCGCATTTCCATATTTGAGAATGTATGCATGTATTATATTTACATACTCGTACCTATGTACAAATGTAAGTAATAATATGTAAATATAACCGTTGCTTAGAGCAATGAAAACCACAGCCACCGGGAAAGTTGAGACCTTTTACGCACTCTAATGTATGTATGTATGTATAAGCATACATATTTGTGCAAGTGTGTGTGTGTGAACATAGCGCAACATTTAGTTTGTACTAGTTTATGATGAGTTGGGGACTGAGAGTGCGGTTTGTGAGTATCTTCATACCAGCCACTATCTATTATATCGCCTATTTTATGCTGTATTTTCATTTTCTATGAATGTACATTTGTACTATATTTTTTATGAACTTATTTTTGCATTGTTTGTGGTCTGACATTATGTGGGTTCTGACATTTAAACCACCTTTAATTATATTTTATGTTGTCATTCGTGTGCTTACGTGTAAGTGTCACAATTTTAGCCTTTACCGTTACCGTTCATTTAATTGGTCTTCACGTGTTTATGTATGTATGTCACCCCATTCAGTACATGATCTAGATTTATCGTTGACATTCATAGAAAGCTAAAAAGGAAAATAAACATATATATTTGTATGTATTTGGTGTGCAAATTAGTTGGATCTGTTTTTTGTTTTTTGTTCAAAAAAAGTGTTTTCCATGGAAAAAAAAAGTAAAAAATATATTATTCGTCTTCTCATAGGCTACTTTTCCCACCTCTCTGGTAATTTTCGAATTTCGAATACCGTCTCTAAACAATTAGTTCTCTCTATGCTAAAACCAATCATTGCGCCCTTCATCGATTTATTCAAAAGACCCGAACCGGTGACCCCTCAAAATCGTTTTGCATGCGTCGAAAAATCCATCTGATCGCCCCAGGACTTTATTTGTGTTCGACGCTAAAAACACCACTTTTGAAGCGTCGAAACCATGATTTATAAAATTTCGCAAGCAATCAATAATGCTGTTATTTTAAACACAAACCCGGACATTTTCGAAGAGGCAAAAAACATTGTTGTTGTCAGAAATAGGCGTTGTTGCACACTAATTATTGTTGATAGATGTGGAACCTTTCCGATGAAATATGTACATAGGTAATCGTTTCCAATTAAAAAGTTCATACTCCGAAATTGATAATCGTTAAACTTTTTTCTCCGTTAATTGCATGATTTAAATGATTAACTATATTACTTTCCATTAATTTACTTAATAGGTAATATACGACCTGTACCAATAATTCACTGCCGACAACGTTGCCAATTTTCACTAAGGTGTTCCACCATGCGTAATTGTATTCTTCATCTATAGTATTAATATTAAAAAAAACATATTTTCTATGATCAGGAAGCAAAAGCCACACAAATTTTATGAATGTCTCTTAACCACGAGTTTCCAAGACAGATCTATCTTTCTTTCAATGCAATTGGAATAAACTCTGATCTATTGAAAATACGTGTGCATATGTATGTATGCATCTATGTATAGATGTACAATGTGGGAAGAATCAGCGTACTCTCAAGTGAATCGCTCAAACGCTTACAGCACTAATTAGTGAAATAAAGTCTATTGACATTTCGTACACAAAGTAATTTCGTACTCGAAAAATTGTATTCAACTTTTTTATTTGTAACTTGAAGAAAATCTCAGAAGAAATCATGTCGAGACATGTTTCATTTCCCATCATACAAACCATGGTATGCAATTCCAGATTTAATACTACAACAAATAATACATAATTGAGCACAATTACCACCAGCTGAGTCGTGACAAGAGGAAGTGACGACGATGCGAACGAAAACAATTGTGGGTGAAATACATACATACATTCATACTAGTACATAGAGACATGAGAAATGAAAAAAAGTGAAGAAAGATTTTAATGTGAATACACACACTGTTGTACATTAATATGTATGTATGTATTTATGCATTTGTGTCTGCTGGAATTTGTAAATCAAATAAAAATCTTGAGATTCGTGTTGTTTACGGGGATGGGAAATTTATATTTAAGAAACACGTACATACCTACATATGTATATACTATCTAAAGGAATTGGAAAATAAAATAAAATAAACTAAGTAGAATGTAAAAAATTAATGAATATATGTACCATATATAAAATAAATGTATTAAACTAAAATAAAATACAAAATGCATAAAAAGAAAGTAAAATATATTAAATTAAAACAATAAAGTTGTTCGGTTACTCGACTATGAAGAAGGTCGAATAGAATCGCCCACTTAAAAACAATAAAGAAAGCGGCGGGAATCAATGTATTACCGGCCGAGCTGTTCAAATACGGCAGTGAAGAACTGATCAGGTGCATGAAAACATGCCCGACGATTGAAACCTAAGTGCGCTCTCCGCATTCCCACAGTCTGCTCCAATAACCGTGGGATAAGCCTTCTTAATATCGCTTATAAGGTCATATTCTCTGTGTGAAAAACTGAAGCCCACCGTCAACAAACACACACATCGATTGAAACTCGCCAGAAGCATCCTTTTTAAGTGCAGACCTCGCAACAAGTGATAACCTTCTGTTCCCGTCTATGGCGAGTGATTTGGCTGGAGAAGAACTGACTTCAAGAGAAGCCTACGAAAATCGATTTTACCAAGTTTTTGTCAATAGGAAAAGCGTTTCTATGAGGGAGGCATAATGAAATTACCTTTAAAATGGCAAAAAGTTATCGAGCAACCGGTGTATATTTGGCATAAATCGGATAATACTCACTATGGCAAATAAAACCCCCAATTTAATACAAAAATAAAGGATTATTTTTTAGTATACTTAATATTACATCATAATCTATAATAAGGAACCAAATGGTCATAGCAAACAGGAGCCTTACTTATGTATGTATAGTTTAAAAACTTATTTTTAAATTATGGTAAAAATAAATAAATAATAGTGTACAATAAAGTAAACAAAATAGAACAAAATAAAATAAAAGAATTATGCTCAAAATAAACGCATAAATACATATATATGTGTGTATGTACATATGTATATGTACATGTAAATACATTAATTTTCATAAGCATATAGAAATAAAATTTATATAAATTCACTTTATTTATTTTATTTCTAACTAACAGGTATAATAGAGCGCTTATGTCTTCACAACTGACATTGGCAATCATTTATATAAAATATAATAAAACAAAATATTTATGTATGTATGTACTCGTATATGGTATATCATCTATCAACAAGAAAAGTATTATATACAATCGTATAAAAATACTTACATAATATTAATATTCAAACATACAAACATATATATGTATATAATATATACAATACTACTTTGTAGTAGATATATTATATAAAATAATTTACACCGTTAACTACCAATGATTGCACGTTTCTGTTCATATGCCCGAGTATATATTTGTATGCATGTAAAAGTAAATGAAAACACTTTATAACTTATGTACATATGTATGTACTGGCAACTTGTTCACCGCCAACAGACCAACGACCGTAGAAACCCGTTCCAACCATTGCCAACACCACGATTGCTGCAATTCTTTAGTTGGCTCATTCATTTGCGTACATCGGTCGTCGTGTCGCCGGTCAACAGGCTATCAATGTAATTATACGCCTCGGTAAATTGCAAATAAATAAAAATCAAGCATGAAATAATTCAAAATAGCAACGAAACAAAATACTAACAAAATACTATAATACATACTCGTACATACATACATAATTATGAAAAATAAAAAAATTAAAATACATGAAAAGCCGAGGAAAAGCAAAACATTATGCTATATGCAGTATGTGGCGTTGTTGGCATACGAAGAGTCTCTTTGGTGCTCCACCAGCGTGTGCACTTGTTTTTCACCATTATCGCGCTTGTGAGTCATAACTGATTTCAATGCTACTAAGCATATCCCAAATATGGAAGGCGGTTAAGCTTGTGAATTGGCGTACTTAGTAATTTTATTTATACAGGGTTAGCCATTTCGCTATTACGAAAATAACGTAAATAAAATGTATTTAATATATTTTTTTTTTTATAATTTTTTTTTTATTACAAAATTTGAGCCCTGGCATTTATATGTGAAAAACTACAACCATGACTTGGCGATTGTTGGTTTTCAAGTGGTCAAGAGTTAAAGATTTATCTTTCGCATAGCCGCACAATAAAAAACTCCAACGGTAATAAAACGCACGATTTTAGTGCCCAATCAACATCCACAAAATAAGAGATTACTCGGCCGGGAAATTTCTGTCGCAATAAATAAAGTCGGTTATCATACGACTATAACGATCAGAACTCAGTTTTTTTGGTGTCATGGTCACTCTTCAATTATTATGTCAAAGGTAAAAAGTTCGTTCGGTTTTTATCTAAGAGACGGCGTTATTGTCCATAGTACTAGTGTTACGGGTCGCATCATGTCATACTATACGGCGCTGAAAACGTGTTTATTCGCGCTAAAAGTTTGTTTTGACAGTTTTTCGATTGATTGACTCAGTACGTTGTGAGCGCTCGTCAAAGGTGGACATCAGCAAATAGAAAATTCGCTACATTTTACAATTTTTCTTCGATCAAGGCAAAAAAACAGCCAAGCGGCTGAAAAAATTAATTTAGTTTATGGGCCCGATACTGTAAACGAACGTGTAGCACAAAAGTGGTTTGCTAGGTTCCGTTCCGGTCATTTCGTTGTCAAAGAAGCACCACGCGTCGGGAGGCCTGTCGTCGAAAATTGCGATAAAATCATGGAAATAGTGGAAACAGACCGTCACGTGAGCACTTATTTAATTGCTGAGGAACTAAAGATAAGCCAGAAAACCGTTTGGAACCATTTGCATAAAAAAACCGAACGAATTTTTTACTTTACCTATTATATGTTTTTTAGAGGCTGCCTAAATATCGCTGATCAACCCAGAACAAAAATACGACTCTCAGCTTAGTAAAGAAATAGGCGTTTCAGTTCTATCCATAAATGCTCATGCAAATGCTAAAAAAAATATACACATGCATGTACATAGGTATGTATGTATATTTAAAACACTTTCCAACTTTGTATCCAAACTCTGATTGCACTCTCTTTAGAGAACGTTTTATCTAGCTACGCGCATCGCCATCAAATTGTAGAGCTGATAAATTATTGAAAACATATGTTTCTAGTGTTAAAAATACACACATACATATGCATATTTGAGTGCACATAAGTGTAGGCGTTTTACTGTTTGGCTCCACAAAAAAATTTTCTGTCGGCTCTCAGATACTTGTAAAATGCATATTATACATACATACATATGTATTGTATGTAGGCTATCAGACGGACACTGCGATGATGATGATGATGATGATGATGATGTTGAGGGTTATGATGAGTCTTGGACACTCATAGTTTTCAACTTTTATTTGCAATTGTCTTTTTATTTCCCATTGCTGTTGAGTGACTTTTTTGTTTGTTTCACATTTTGCAGTGATATGCGTATGAAATTATATTTAATTTTGGTTCTCTCAACTCTTTCATATATTTTTTTCTTTTAACAAACATTTTTTTTAGTTTCTTTTTTAGTTTTTGTTTACTTTTGAAGTCAGACGAGTTCAACGTATTTTTAAGTGGACTCTGATTACAGGAAAACTGAAAAAAACTTAAATAAATAGTCTAAAAAAATGTAAAAAATAATAAAACATATATATGTACATATGTACATACATAGATACATTAAATTTACGCAACTTTTTATTTATCACAGAGAATTTGTAATTTTAAAATTTGTATGACGTCATTTAATATTTTCCAACTATGAAATTATTAACTAATGATAATCTCTTGTATATAATGTAAATATTTTTCTCGCCATTTTTGGTGGTAATAAAAATAGAAAAAAAATAGCCAAGAGTGTTCCCTAATATTTCCTTAAATTTTATAAATATGTTATTCTCGAATTGATAGCCAAAGACGTCCTTTACTTTTTTTTAAGCTTTGAGGTATTAGTAGTTCTCAAGTTGATATCCAACTAATTTCTCTAATGTAACCTAAACTTTAAAAAATGTATGGTTCCCGAATTGATTACTAACGGAGTTCTCGAATGTTTCGTCAACTTTAATGTTCTTGAGTTCTTGTTCTGTGCAATATCGTTCTTTAATAATTCGATGACTTTGAGAAATTAATAGTTCTCAAGTTGATATGATTCTTTGCTAACGTTTTCGCAACTTTTAACCATTTTAAGGTATCTAGACAAATCAATCAATTTGAATTTGGTATTCCCGCAAAACTTTTACGACTGTGCAAAATGACGCTGGACAACACCAGAAGCGCAGTCAGAATTGGGAAGAACCTCTCCGAGGCGTTCGGTACCAAAGGAGCTTTCAGACAGAGTGACTCTTTATCCTGCAATTTATTTAATTTAATGCTGGAGAAAATAATAAGACCTGCACAGCTAAATATTGGGTTGCCCCAAAAGAAACCTGACAATTTTTTTGAACAGGCTGTGACTATTTAATTGTATTTTTTTTTTTTTTTTTTGACAGTTATAAGCTTACTTGTATTATTTCGTTAAAGCAAAAAATGCTAGCAACCAGCAACCAGTTGCATAAAAAAATTAAAGAAACACAGTGTCGAAGTTGGTTTGTAATATTCCGTTCGGGAGATTTTTCACTTAAAGATAAGCCACGCTCTGGTCGGCCAAGTGAAGTTGATGATAACGATATCTAGGCTTTAATCGAATCGAATCGTCATGTAACTGAGCGCGAGATTGGAGAGAGATGTTAAGTATAACAAAATCAGCCGTTCATAACCATATACGACGTCTAGGACTTTTACCAGTCCAAACCTGATATTTGGGTTCCACATGAATTGAAAGAAATCCATTTAACAAGCCACTTCAACGCTTGTGAATATGATCCGTTCTTTGAAACAATAACGTCAATCGAAAAAGATCATAGTTCAAGCATGAAGAAGCGCCATAAACCACTTCAAAGGCTGATATTCACCAAAAGAAGATTGTGCTGTTAGTTCGATCGCATTAGTGGGTTGTGGTATATTTTGAGCTGCTTCCAAGAAACCAAACGATTAAATCGGATGTCTACTGTGAACAACAGGATAAATTGAATACATCCATCAACGAGAAGCGACCAGAATTGGTCAATCGTAAAGGTGTCTTATTCCACCATGACAATTTCAAATCGCACAAATCTTTGGTCACTCGGCAAAAACTGAGAGCCTAGCTGGGAACTGTTGATGCGTCCACCAAATAGCCCTGACCTTGGACCGTCAGATTACCATGTGTTTCGATCTTTGCAGAACTTATTAAATGGTAAAACTTTCGAAAATGACGAGGCTATAAAATCGCACTTGGTTCAGTTTTCTGCAGATAAAGACCAGAAGTTCTATGAGCGTGGAATAATTATGTTGCTGGAAAGATGGCGAAAGGTCATCCAACAAAATGGAAATTACATAATTGATTAAAGTTTATTATAAAATTAAAAAAATGTCAAAGTCTTTAAACCTTTCATGACTATATAAAATTTTATTTTAGGATTAAATATTAATTCTCAATTTCTGAAAAATTGGTGAGGGCAATATGATGAAGTTTTCCGATTTCAATGACTTTTCGTAGAATGAAAAAATATCACTCTTTTTGAAGATTTTTTGCCAAAAACCTCACACCTGTACAAATCAGTTGTATGGGAGATATAGGTATGCTTTTAGAATGATTTTTCGAAAAATTTATGACCCGAAAAATCGATCATATGTATATGTGTATGTTATAGTTAAAGAGACTAGTTTGCATACAAACAGATGGACAGACCGACAAGACAGTCAGACGGATATGGCCAAATCAGCTCAACTCGTCATTTCAAACATATCGGTATAAATTTTGATGTGTACATTTCTTCTCGTACTGTTTCTTACATATCTTTTAAGGTGCATAAAAGATTTAATTACAATTCTCTAAGAGGTATTACAACACTTTCCCCATGCGAATTCATTTGGTGCCGTTTCCTCTACAATTTACAGCAATTGAAGGTAATCATTACACATTAACCACTCACCACAATCAAAAGCAACATAATTTTACTTTTAACTTAACAAGAAAGCATGCCAAATTTAATCAACGCGCTAAGCCTAAAACTAAGCCCATAAGTGCGACAGAAAATACAAGGTAAAAAGTGAAAAATCGAAAGCAGAAAATGTGAAATGTGAAAAATTATCTAGCAATAAGCCGTGTGATATTATGGGCATTAAATTATGAAATATGGTGGCAAATTTCGCCACAAGGGACTGCATAAAAGGGAGTGACAGTGCGCTGCGCTGTTAGCTTTTATTGAAGCCAACGAAGAAATGGGAGTAAAAATTGTGGTAAATAATGAAAATAAAATTATATAAAAATAATTGCATGTCTGGAGAGTAACTAAAAGATAAAACAAAAACAATAACAAAAACAAAATGTAAAAGAAAATAGCGTAAAAATTATTTATAAATGTGTACAATGTAACATCGAACCAAAAGGCAATGGCCAGGCAGCAAACCTGCAGTGTGAGAGCGAGTGTGTGAGCAATAAACTATACACTTAAGGCAACCACACCAGTTTTGGAGAAGCGGAGAGGAGGTGTAAAGAATCAAGTGGATGCAGATATAAAACAAAATAAAAAATTATAAAAAATAAATAAATAAAAACAAAATTCATTGGGTGTGTGCAAGGTGCAACGGTTGAATGGAGTTGCCGCAGTTGATTTCAGAGAAAAAGAAAATATATAAAAGCCAAATGGCGTGTGCAACAAATAAAAACGATGAAAATAATAAACAAAAAACGAAAATAACAAAAATAATAATAAACAACTTCAAGCAATAGACAGTCATCCAAAGGCAAGAAAGAAAAAAACAAAAAAAAATAACAAAAGGCAAACAAGAAATGCAGCTCCATAAAGCTGACTATGGCGGGCGAGTAGTGAAACTTACTTACTACTCGCTTATTTGTTCAATGGTGCTCCAACAACTTGCAACAAATATACAACAAATATAGATGTGTATGCCATGTTTACCGCGAAAGGTGGAGGAGCACTCACACTCACACGCTGCCAACACTCAGACACTAAATCCATTGCAATGTAAAATATTTAAATTTAGCTGAATCGCTTGATGGCAGACGACAAAAGTGTGAATATTGCCAACACCGGTCACGTACGGCTGCCTGCTGACTGCTGACTGCTGGATGGTCGTCTTTCGTCTAGCTGACGGCCGCCCATCCGGCCAAGGTGGCAGGCAGGCATAATGTACACACAAATTTCCAAGAGAATCACCATTTACCGGGAAAAGAAAGGAAAATTTTCAGACATCGAACAACTATACAATTGCAGCAAACTGCAACTGTCACCAAGCCAAAGGAGTGTCCATTAAAAAGGAAGAGTAATAGGTATGGTGTGCTTATAAATAAATACACAAATACATTCTACTTTAGGGAGGGGGGGGGGCAAAGAAACATGGTAGACCAAGAAATTTAATACACACTTAAAAATACAAAATTTACATAGAAATATGTACAAGCGAATAAAATGGAATTATTGTTGGATAAGGAAGCAGTCAGCCAGGCTCCGCGCGAAGACGCCACGTATAAATGCATCCACATTTCCATCTACAATGCTTAATGTTGTATTTATGTGAAAGCATGAGTGCTCAACTAGGAATTTAGTTTGTCACTTTATAAATAACACATTTAAAATTTTGCAAATAAACATCAAAATGTTGGCTGCAATGATGACACTGTTAAGTGATGTTTTTGATGATGATTGTTTACCTACGCTCGCCTCTACATAATGTACATACCTACATGTTTGTACTTGCGGTTAGCACTATCTTTTGAAAGAGATCTAACCACAAACAACGGAGGTGGCACTGAAGGTAACACGAGTGCATAATCATTTTGTTATTGGCAATTTGCACTCAAGCCGTAAAGAAAATCTGAGAAAATCAAACATTATTAAGTATTTCGCAAAGTTTGCATTGAAAATAAAGTGATGTGTGTGTAATATAATTGCATTGAAGATGAAGGCACAAATTAGTTTTCTTTTTTTAGAAACAAACGCTGTCAAAGGAATAGGAATACATATAATGAATATTTTAACTTTTTCGATTTTTATATTTTTATTTTTTATATTTTTTATATTTTTTTTATTTTTTTTATTTTATATATTTTTTTTATTTTTTATATTTTTTTTATTTTTTTTATACTTTTTTATTTTTTAAATTTTTTTATTTTTTATATTTTTTTATTTTTTATATTTTTTATATTTTTTATATTTTTTTTATACTTTTTTATTTTTTAAATTTTTTTATTTTTTATATTTTTTTATTTTTTATATTTTTTATATTTTTATATTTTTTTTATTTTTTATTTCTTTTTATATTTTTTATTTTTTTATTTTTTTATTTTTTATATTTTTTTTTTTTATTTTTTTTTTATTTTTTTATTTTATTTTTTTAATTTTTTTTATTTTTTATATTTTTTTTATTTTTTTTAATTTTTTATATTTTTTTTAATTTTTTATATTTTTTCGCTTTTCATATTTTTTTGATTTTCATTTTTTTTTTATTTTCATATTTTTTCGCTTTTCATATTTTTTCGATTTTCATATTTTTTCGATTTTCATATTTTTTCGATTTTCATATTTTTTCGATTTTCATATTTTTTCGATTTTCATATTTTTTTGATTTTCATATTTTTTTTTTAATTTTAATATTTTAATTTTGCTTTCATCTTTTCTCTCTTTCTCTATTTATTTTTATATATTTATTCTGATTCTGTTTTTTACTTTCTATTTTTTTTTTCTATTAACTATTCTTATTTTCAATTTTTTGATTTTCAATTTGTTTTTAATTCTTAGTTTTTAAATTTTTATTTTTTATTATTTATTTTTAATTTTTTGCTTTTAACTTTTTATTTTTAATTTATTATTTTTTAAATTTTTATTTTTTATTATTTATTTTTAATTTTTTGTTTTTACCTTTTTATTTTTAATTTATTATTTTTTTATTTTTTTTATTTTTTATTTTTAATTTTTTTTATTTTTAATTTTTTTTTATTTTTTTTATTTTTTTATTTGTTAGTTCTCAATTGTTTTTTTTTATTTTAAGTATTTTATTTTTTAACTTTTTTTAACTTTTTATTTTTAACTTTTTTTTAACTTTTTATTTTTTACTTTTTATTTTTTATTTCTATTATTAATCTTTTATTTTAATTTTTTTGTTTTTACTAATACTAATAGAATGAGAAAAAATCTAAACGTTGGATATACTCCAAGTGGCTTCTGCCACTCCAGGTGAATTTGGTAAAATGGATGGCAAATACTTTGGAGCCAATAGACGCACCCAACCAGAAGATTTTCTAGAACTTGAAAGCTTTCGATAGTGAATACGTAGATAGCAAGGCTACCTTAGGCCAGAATAAATCTATTACGATACCACAAAGATTTCAGAACTTATGCCTGACCAGTCAGCACCCTCTATTTAAAAAAAAAAATCTGAACATTCTAATTAGCTTGACATCTGTGACCTGTTGAATAAAATCCAACAAAATTTTTTAAACATACCATGAAGTTTTCATTGCTGCTCGGCTGTTACTGCTGATATCTTTTCCTAAAAAACTCGTACTTTAACCAGTTCTATAAATAAAAAACAAAGCCGGAGCCGGCAGCTTGTAAGAATAATCTATGGACGGATTCCTAGAGAAGACTCCTCCGCCATGAGCCAGCTGTACAGATTTTTAAAACTACGCGACGGTGTGATATAATTCTCGATTATTATTGTTAAAGAACCTAAGTGCTCTCCAATTGAAAATAATACATTTGCGTGTTTGAACTTTGTCGAGTAGCTTGGGGTTGGTTGTTTTACCTACATAGTCCAAGTTTTTGAAGAACACTACATAAAATAACACCATACAAGAATACTAAAAAAAAAATATCAACGCAAACCACATTTATTACTGATAACTCTCTTGCTGGCATGTATCTCTCAACTAAGTTCGCGGATAGAGAATAAATAGGAATAACTCTTGGAGAACCCTAGGTAATACTTCATCTAGTTTTCTAGAATCTGTCCATTAAATTGACTATGACGCTTACAGCAAACTCAAAAATCATTTTACTTCAAGGACTTTCGTGCCTTTAAAGAAGAAACTGACTTCGCAAATCGGTAAAATGGAAAGGGAAATCATGCAAGTGTTTCTAAGCTCTTTGTGATTTCGCACAGTCTTTGTAATTACATGCGTATTTGAGTAATTCCCAGGAATTTGCTAGTTAAGCATTTGAATAGCATACCACGAGTATGTAAGCTCTTCACAAGGCAAACACTACCCATCAGCAAACAAAGTGAGCCAAACAAATGAACATTTCTCCAAATGGCCCTCACCTTACCTAGCCATGCAAAGAGAAAGCCTACAACAAAAAACCCAGCGGATCAGCCAGGCAATGACCACTGGATGGCGATTAATGTGACAACAACAACAACAAAAAATATTAAAATTTCAACGAATTGAAGCCACTTCACTTACTACCGGTTTCTTTTCATATAAAATTTCAAACCAAACGAGACATGCGCTGTAGCAAAAGATGGGAAGGAAGTGAATGTAATAAACGCGCTTCTTTCCAACAAGTACCTACCAAAGGCAGTGCAAATGAGGGGGAAGACGAGTATTGTTGTACGCTCGCCGCATACGCTTTTGCTTGTGCATAGCTGTAGTGTAATGAAGCGTGGAGGTCAAGGTCCCCACTGCAGCGGCAGCACAAGCAGCAGCTGAGCAAGTGTGTGCGTGCAAACAAGCCCCAAAGCGAGCCGCTACGTGATGTGCGAATCAGTCATGGCTAGTAGTGGCAGCGACAGCGGCGGTGGCGTCGACGACTGCAGCCAAGCCAATGATTTCGTTTGTGGGTACTTGGTGGCGTGTTCGAATTGGCTTGGTTCGTTTCGGTTTGGTGCAGTGTGGTGGTATGGAACGTGATGTGCGCGCAGATTGCACTAATTTAAATTAATGCCGCTACTAAATGAACGAATGCCAAAGAATAAACGAAAATAAAATAATGTTAATAATGATGGAAAAAAATAAAATTTAAATTATTTATATATAGCAAAAATGTATATGTACAAACTTATCCTAGTTCACATGTACAGTTGTGGACACATAAATGGCACAAAATTAGTTTCTTGCAAAATGCTAAAATTTTCTATTGAAAGTTGTTCATAACCAAACACTTGCTGCCTTAGTATCTCTTACGTCTCTGGCCCACAAATATTATTCATGTTTTCTTTATTTTTCTAATTTTGAGTGGACACATAGATGGCAGAAATGACTTTGTATATGCATTACCCTCGTAACTTTCAATAGAAGTACATGATATTTGTTTATTTGGATAGATTGTTGTTTGAAAATTTGATTTGAGTAACAAAAATGAATAAAAATGGGATCAGTAAAATATACAAAAGCTGAAGAAAGACAGTACGGAAATGCATGAAAAAGGACAAATTGTGGCAGAGAAAATTTTCAATATTTCTTCAATAAAGTTTATAACGCTATTAATTCATGTGTACAGAACCCTGATGTATTGGCCAAAGACGAAATTCGATTGCCATGTTCGCGAAAAACAGATGCCCCCGGATTCTGATTTTAAGTAGAATGATTCACTTCAGCCATCGCGACCAGTAGCATCCGATATAAGCCATTCAGTGGATACAAAAGCATCAAGCAGGCTTGTTAGAAGGTGGTATAATGAAGCAAAATTGTTTGGACGCATTTTCAGGGAAAACCCGCTTCCGAGAAAAAAGAACATTGGGAAGCGATTGACCACGGGGACGGAAATATTAAGGTGAGGGGTCTATTTTTTTTTTGGCATGGCATAGGTCCACTTGTACGAGTTTCAGTATTTGAAACACCATATGCCTTCGATAGCATGCCAATTAAATGGAATTTTATGGCAAAACAACCACAAGCATTCGTCCAAATCAGATATTGACTAGATAAATGTGGAAAAGATCGATGTTTTAGATTGACCAGCCTACAGTTTTGACTTGACTATTGAAAACATATGGATTGAAGTCAAGATTGAAATCACAAAGAAATATTGTAACAAAAAAATTGAAAGATAATTTTTCTACCATCCTGAATGCTTAGTATGCCATACCTATAGTCAAGTGTTCAAAACTCGAGGAAAGTATAAGTCGCAGATGTGAAACAATCATTGAAAAACTAAAGGCTACAGCACAAAATACTATAGATTAAATAGTGTGTAGAAAAATAAACATGAATTTTTACTTAATTTTTTCTTCTTTTTCAAGGTTGTGCCATTTATTTGTCCAGCTTATATCAACACCTTTTCAATTTAATATTTTTAACAATAATGAATTCTAATTTGAGCTTTTGTTATTACTTAATGTGAAAAGTAAACTTTAGAAAAATACCAAAAACTTGTTAGTTGATGAAGTTTTTAATGTCGCAAAACCATAAGAAAGTCGTCTTAAAAAATGTGCTATTTACATATATGTATGTCCATAGCTGTATGTACATATACTCGTATGTATGTATGTATCTACTTATTTATTTTTATCGACATGTACAACAAGCTCTTCACCGCTTCCGATTGCAGATAGCGAGTAGATAGTGCGAATATCGAAATAAAAACTTTCGAGTACTGCAACGTGCTTTGTTAAAGAAATCTCCAGTAGCATATACATATAATATATAAATATACAATACATAGAAGTAAATATGTTTATGGGTTCACGATAAACGCTGATTCACTGCTCGTTCGCACGTTCATGCTACAGACTAACTGTTGCCAGTGCCAAGTTGTTGTTGCTGCTAAGCTGAAGAGCACGCCTAAGCACCGAGTATGGCTTGAAGCGAGAAAAAAACAGTTAAGAAAACTCTCGTAGTATAAGCTGTTAATGCGGAAACATGTATGCGAGAATGAATAAAGCTGACCAAATATTAAAATAAACTTTAAAGAAGCAGAAAGATCAGGTCTTACCAACAAACTGTTAGCTGATTCGCTGTTAGATCAACCGTAATATGGATTATTTAGTAGGCCGATACTCTAACCGCTAAAGATACGACTATTTGGTTGATTAATTAACTGGACGCTAAAAATGTGTGAAGATAATAGCATGAGCAAGCACCACATACTTTTTAAGGGAAATTTACATACAACAAACATGTTTTCGATGAGTCCTTGCTCTATGAATGACTGAAATAAATTAGTTGTAAGGATCTAAACATATTCATCTCTTTTGCGACTACCAATCGCAACTAACTGGAGTAATAGGTATAGAAAAGGCCGTAAGGGCTATACGCCAGAGACGATCGGGAAAGAGCTTGACTTATGATTTAAAGAAGTTACCAAAAGCAGATGGAAATCTGTACCCAACTGAAAGTTAACGTATCAAATTTAGCTCAAGAATGACAGAACAAGAACAACTAATAGTTCTGGAAAGTATATTTATATTTATAGGAATAAAATGGACATGTCCCAAAAAAGCCGTTGCCGCTGCTACGAGCTAGTTGTCCGGCTCTCTCACAAAGTCTACATAGAATATTTCAGGTACCAAACTTGGGGTTGCCCACAAAAAGCATAACCACATATATAATAAATAGTTTCATTGAGAACATCCAAGTGGTTCGATTTAATATCCATACTTCATCCTGATATAACCAAGGTATATCCTGCATGAAAATCAGAGTCACCACCTCTCTGCATGCTCTTTAAAACCTACGCATCTAACCTTCTTTCTGAACGCGTCGAAACAGCTCGTTTCTTGCACCGCCCGTTGGACGATTTCGATGGCTTATACTACCATAATATTGCTTGGTCCTAAGCGTGGTTTTATAGCCGATACAAGAACAACAGCAGAGCAATGTTAAAATGGATGATGAAGTACAAATTAAAGTCTTAGTAACCCTTTGACCGCTGATTGAGTCCAAGACTAAAAACTTTCGGAAAGCACGCCTTCCTACCTGCCTATAATGGGTTAGGCTGATACTTATCCAACCCTAAGCATTTGGAATTTATTAATGACAATAATCTGTAAGTTGGTTCTTACAAGAAGATTTTTTTACTCTGAATCTAGTGAGGATTGCTTTAGACGAAATAATATGAGTTGCTTCGAAACGGACCTTGACTTATTACTATGTACTCTATTATAGCGTAGATGCATAGTTATAATAGGTGCTTAAATAGATTTTAAGTCCGTCTTTTGTTAAAAGTTAAAAGACCCCTTGGTTCTAGAAATTTATTTTAGAGGTTATTATGACGAGCATTTTATTCGGTATTCAGTGGTGTTAGCTGAAATCCTTTTGTCGAAGGTAAATCAAACACTGAATATTTATAGCGTAAGAACAGCAGTAATGACTACTTTTTTAATAGTTTTTTTGAGCACTTAGTATTATCATGTGGAGGGTCACGGGTTTGATCCTAGACCAGTACAACATTAAATATTGCTGAAAATGAATTGTATAGCTCAAATTTCTAATAGCGATAGCCCTTCGGCTGGAGATGGCAACCCCTCCGACATGACATAAAAGCTTATAATAAAAATCTATCAGCCGAAAGTTCTTCATCGAAAGACTTTCAGAATAACTTAAAATTAAGACAATTTTACACCTTCCATTTTCTTAACCTTTTTTTAAATTTCAGCGGCCTTTCTTTGGTATTCAACGGGTTTTTTTTTAAATAGTTGTTTTCGTTTTGAAGTTCTCGTAGCATATTTTTAGGAGAAGTGTACTGCTAGAAGAAAAATCGTCTATAACTTAACAACAATTGTATTTCCAAGGTGTTCGCCCAAAGGTTCGGATGACTCGCCAGAAGCACTGTGAACTTGGTTGGGAGGTTTCTATGCACTTTATAGTCTGGACCTTGCACCAGATGATTACTATCTGTTCCTGTTTATTACAAAACCTGAGAAAATCGATTGTCCCAATTTTTTACCAATAGGTTCAAGAGTTTCTATGAGAGAGGCATTATAGAGCAAAGCAGCGCATATTTGACATAAATCAAATAATTCTAACTTTGTTTAATAAAGCCTTTAATTTTATGCAAAAAAATAATGGATTACTTTTTACTAAGCCTGGAAGAAATACATCTAAATTAATATGTGTATACTCCATTTGTTGGAAAAACATCGAAACGAAAAATCACAAATTGGAGGAGGAGCTGGACCGAAAATCGCTTCAGCGGTTACAAAGCGCCAATTATATATACGTATGTATATATATTCGTAATAAGATTTCTGCATGAAATTTCTTATTTTACTAAATACACATTTATCTATCATTCATGATATATTATTATCCTTTCACTGAGAATATCCATTTCGGTAATGAAAATATGTACTTCACATTGAATATTCATAGCAAACATCAAACGGAAAAATGGCATTGGCATATTTTCTTTTACTACTTTACCATTAATGAGAAAACGCGCGATAGGAAGGATGCTGGTGCTGACATTTTTTATGAACCTCCATATGTATATGTAGTCCCATTGGATTTAAAAAGTACATTGAGTAGAAATTTATATTGGTTTTAAGTAAAAGTTTAAAAGAATTTGCTTATCTAGGGTTGATAAACTTCATAGCACATACACACATACACATGCTCATGCTGATGATGATTATCCCTTTCCCATAGAACTTGTGACTTTGCTTAAGGCAAGCAGCAGAAGAGATTGTCAACTACTGAATGACTGACTGACTCTATAAATACACTACAAAAATTATTCACTTTTCTATTTCTTCAATTTTTATGACATTCTCCTTATTGTTGCTATCCCTGTGGACTGTGAGATGGCGTAAAATTAAATAAAATATTATATTTAATTGCACAAATGATGGCGTTAATGATTTACCCCCTTAAAAGTGGTAATTTTCTCTTTGCTATAGAAGTCAGCAGAGAATATGTTCTCGAGTAAGTGATAAAATTGAAAAGGAATGTGCATGATAAGTGAGCAAAGAAGAAGCAGGAAAATGCATATACTTTGCGTGTGAGGGAGTGAGAAAGTGCATATGCGCCAGGAACTGACTCAGCAACAAAATTGGAAGCAATGAAGTCGAACGAGTTGAGAAGTAGGCGCACTTCTAAAAATTTAATGTGTATATACATACATATGTAAGTATAGAACATCGAGGAAGAATTAAAAATTCAAAGAAATATATTATACGCGATATTGGCGCTGGCGCAACCAGCTACTACACATGGACTGTCCATGAATTATATGCTATGGAATATATTAAGAATTTATTTGTATGTAATTGTAAGTGAAATGGAAGTTGTACTAATTTTAGAATGCCTCGCTGGCGTGCTATTCTTACTCATATACATATGTATGAATGTACATAATCACATCTGTATATTTCAACGCATGCCACCAAGTACACACACAGCACCATGGTGTATGAAAATGAAAGGAAAATAATTGCTTTGCCTTTGTCATCGAGATACTTTATGAGGCGCACATGTGCGTTTTCGTTTTTAGTCGTCCAAGCGTCTGACGCCTGGAAACCGTGCGTTGCAAGTCAATAAATACTCATTTATATATGTACAAATGCGGTTGTGTATGTTTCCATTTTTTTATTGCCACATTTCTCAAAATTAAATGAAACAATTTTAAATATACACTTCGGCGACGAGTAGCTGACGGCAAATGCTTCCACAGCCAGTGAAGTCTAAAGGCAGAGAAACCAAATTTTAAATATGGTAAATACTGAGGTTTTGCTGCGGGCATGTTGAAAAGTTGTATACTGAACTTGAAAATATCCGAATTTTTGTATACATTTGAATTAGTTAAGAGCAAAAGCAAATAAAGAGCAAAAATCAAAAATATTTAAAACACAAATCACCAAAACAACCGTCCTTTGTTTGTATTACTAGACTTGTACACATTTTCAGCTGTGTCTTGGGAATAAAGAATTGATGTCAAAGCGTTCACTGTACCATCGCATTACTTAGATATCGGATGAGTATTCTTGGGAGAGAGCAGGAAAAGGGAAAGAACTCACTCACTCACACAACAAATGGGGGTTAAATTGCGAAACTGAGATTAATGTTTCCGTATCATCTGATGACGCTGCTATCGTGCTGAGGGCAATGAGTTCGAATCCTGACCAGCACAAGCCAGTTTCTGCCAATTGCAGTCGTCTTTCGGCAAGGAATGTGAATAAAATGGGAATAAAATGCTTCTTATCATCCATCATCAGCTGTATGGATACGGCTTAGAGAGATCTGTGGGAGCTTTCATTTATTGGAAAAACATCAAGACACACGCCACATTTTTCGGAGGAGATATGGATACCACTATCTCTATGGGGATCCCATCTCTTTCTAAAATACGCGAAACGTTTACTATAACTGATAAATGCAGTGAGAAGTTCCCATTAAATGGAATTCTGCTTTGATTTTAGTTTTGATACAAATTGAGAACCGGTCCACAAAAAGTAAATTTCGTCACTTCTTAGCATCTAACGCTAGCCAGATCTGAGTTGTCAAATTACATGTGGAGCCCATATGTGAATAGATATTTACACTCATCATGTGTTCCTTCTCTCGCAAGCTTGTCCGCTGCTCAGTTAAACGGTATATCTCTATGCCCAGGTACTCAGATCAAGGTCATGCTGCATTTCATCGAGTCATTTAAGAATAATTCTGCATTTTATTATGACTTTTAACTTGATAAAGTTTCGCTGAAGAGCTCTTGGTTCTCAAAGCATTTAGTATTAGATTAATTGCAGCAAGTTCCGTTTGGAAGACGCTACATTCGAGTCAGCGTAATTCTATTCTGTCACATGTTGGTGATGGTTAATCCGCCACTGATCTAGAACATTTAAGAGAAGAGATTAACAAGACAGAATTAAGTGGGAGCTGGGCGGGCTCTATAACTTGGTGCCTCCAAGACTGAGTTGCGTACAGTCCAACACCGTTCTAGGTCGATTGAAGTTTACCTTATAAATCTAGACGAAAGATTTTTAGGAGAGTTTCTAGTCCCTACATGAGAGTCGATGGATTTTAGAGGAGGAGGAATTTAGCCGAAAATCAAAGCAGCGGCGATAAAGCGCCAATTTTTAATAAACTAGGTATCTAAATTTTTACTTTCTACTTACTACTAACAAATAAAATGACGCTACGTTAGTCTACAACGTTTTTCAACATTTGGCAGGTCTTAACAGACAGAAGCAAGCGATTTTCTTGAACCTTGTTCATTAAAATGCCTATACAACGAGCAGTTCTACAAACTTTGCATTTAGCCACAGCACAAACAAAATAATATCCCGACAACTACACAAGATTGAGTTTCGTCGTACTCTCTTTCACATTTACTCGCAGGTCAAAACGATCGTGGTTACAAAAATCGCTTACTTTTCATTCATGCCATAGAACAATCATTCACCATCAGGTTAACAATCTCTTCCAGTTAAATTTTCCCTCTAGAATATTTCAAGTATGACGTAGTTTCCCTCAAACATTCAAATTGTTTCAAGATTACTTATTATTAGAATTAAAAATATTTTAAACAAATCCAAATTCCAGCTAAACTTCCAGTCACTCGTTAAAAATGAACACTAGAAGAAGCATTTGAAATTCTTGCACACTCATTGCCTTCTTTGTATATACGAGTACACCCATATATTTCAAGAACATTGTTAGCTCTTCTACAACTTCACACTTTTCCACGCAGCTCCTCATTAGCTCTGAAGTTCATTTGCCTTTTAATTTCACTGTCAGTCTAATGCCAAAAAAAAGAAAAAAAAACGAAAGAAAGAACAGAATAATCATATGACACCTCCTTCACAACCCACACCAATCGTTTCAAAAGGAATTTATACAACAACACCTTGGGTAGCACTTTAGACCTCTTCCTACTTTACTACAAAAATAAACATTTTTTATGAATATCTTCCGCACTGCTTGTTTGTATGTCAAATACCGATGTCATGATATGCCTTTCTCCCCTATTTATCTTATTAAGTATTATATGTTATGTGCTACCTTGACAGTTTAGCTCGTCATGGTTTGGCTAGACGTAGACGTGGGCTCTTAAGTAGCTTCCTTCTGGTGACCGTCACGCCAAATAGAACACTTGAAAAGCTCATATTACACTTTCGGAGCGAGTATGCGTGCAAAGGAGAACCGAGGTAAATATTTGTTTGAAGCCTCGGCTATGCAACAACAACAGCAACAAAGAAAGTGGTGATGTTAGTGTAATTGTGTGTCGGATCGATATTTCAAGTAATTTTTACAGCTAATATGGTTTGGAGTATTTGAAGTGGAGGATTATGGTCGTATGTATTTGGAGCATTGAAGTGATATTTGCTTTGCTTGCTTCCGGCGTTATGGGCCACTTTTTTGGGTTCTTGAGGAATGCATGCAAGATTATGTGGATTGAATAGAATAGTATGAGGGCAGTTTCCAATCAAATGGAGCGGTTGAGGTTTTAAAAGGAGCATGAACTAAGAGGGCACCAAAGAGAAATAATATAGTTCAAAACTATTTTTGACAACTCAAACATATTATGAGATATACTTTCGAGTACCAATTACAACAGCTGTTGATAAAAAAAAATATTGAATGGAATTATTCCATGCGATCTTTACAATGAGGTGGAGGTCTTCCTCTTCCTATGTTGCCATCAGCTGGTACTGCGTCGTTTACTTTCAAATCTGGAAAGTTTTAAACAAGTAAGATGGCAGAACATAGGCAGCAAGCTTTGCATTCGCCTGTGCACAGGGGACCAAAAACCTTCCACAAAACTTTAATCCCGAAAACTTCAAAGATCAATCATCATTGGATGCCATCAATGTCCTCGCTTCTATACCATTCAGCAGAACAGAAATGATGAGGGTCTTGTAGAGGTCGGTCTTTGTTCAATTGACAACCTGACAAGAGCGATACTGCATATTGCGGGCTTGGAGTGTCCGATTGTCCCAAGAGTGGGGTGCAGTAGGTAGGTTAAGGTGGTTTTCAGTTATGGTGGTGTGAGCCTGAACTAGCACGCCGGATGGCGGAGGGTGCATGGTGTCCATGTGTGCACCCTCTTATAATTCTCACTACTTTGTGCTCAGTGATCTTCTTTCTTAAGCGAAAATTACCGTAAAGCAGCTCAAAGGCTTGCCGAAGAGACTGTTTTCCCTCCATAATCTCCATATCCGGATCTTTTCATTATCCCATTCAGGTGTCGGAAAATCGTCTGCCTGGTCCTTATGAAGAGAAATCTCAGAACTGCTGGTGGTAAGAAAATAAAGCTTCCGGCAGAGATGGATGACAAATCAAATTTTAAATGCCATTTTTCTAAATCAAGACTCTTTGGCTGGGGAAGGGATCCGATCCCTCTCCACAGGAGTAGATATCACCGTAGCGGTGTTTCAACTGATGCAACTTGATTGCTAATGATACCAACCTTTTCCTTGATATTATGAGCAGCGTTCATGCTTTCTGACTTTAATAGATGAAGTAATCGGACCGTCAGTCGGAGACTTCCGTGAACACTGTCGTTATTTTTTTTTTTGTTGATTTCGTCCTTTTTTAAATGTGGACAGGTCAAAATTAACGGTACGGCAGCCACTTTACGCTCTTGTAGAATGAGTTGTCTCTTTAACTCTGCAGATCGAATTATTTTCTCTAAAATTCGATTGAAGAAGTCACCCGAAAATTCCTCATCTTGACCAAAACTATCTTGGATACTTTTTCAGCCTTGATTAGCTTATACCTTAGAAGTAGAATCATATTGGTCGCTCATTAAGTTTCCGATTTTACTTTGTGACTCAAATAGGGCTGAATGACTCAATGGAATGGTCCGCATTGGCTCAGTTAAGATCTGGATATTGTAGGCAACTAAATTCCTACTAATTTAGTCTTAACTCCGACATAACCAACGTATGAGACCCCGCACTACACTAACAACCTCTTTGCATGCCCCTTAAAGTCCACTAATCTAACCCTCGTCGAAACAGCACATTTCCTGGGCCTCCCGTTGGATGACCTCGATGGCTAACTTAAATTGCTTTTACCTGCTTCTAAGCGGGATGAGATTAGCCGCTGCAACAACAACCGAAAGGATCCCAGTCATTGCTGATGAAAGTTGTGTACGAGTATATAAAACTGGCTGTAGTGTGTGTTTCGGTTCTTTGCCAATAAATGATATATGGTATATTTTTTGTAATTCGTTTTGAGATACAAAAAAAAATTAAATTTTTGAGAGCTACACTGAGTTTTTGGTGTTTCTAAATCAATTTATTATAGCTAATTGGAAATATATTACCAAACCAATGTTAGAAAGTATATTTTTTAGTTTTATAATGTATTAAGAGTTAGTAGAATATAATTTTCTAAAGAATTTCCACGTTAAACAACAAAAACACGAAGTTCACTAAAGCCATTCTCAGGATGTCAAGTGCATTTCAACAGCAGAACACTCGCAGCAGCAAACTCCCACACAACAGAATGTTCATAATTTCATTTATCAAGTCAACTGACACGACGTTTATGCATGTATGTATGTATATACGTACATATGTATATGACAAAAACAGTTAGTAGTGTAGGTAACGAAAGCTGGTTATAACACCTAACAAAAGGCATACTCGAAGTCATCGACATACACAAAAGGCAATAAACTTAATTATAAATCAATCGATCGATCAGTGAAGCACAAGGCGTAAGCTACAGTGAGTGAGTAGATGCGCAAGGAAGTTGTTGAGTGTACGAGTATATAGTCAGGGTATAACCAAAAGCAAAAGCAAACATTTACACTTATTTATAAAGGATATGTACATATGTATAATAAATATATATCACACTCCTCCAGCAGGAGCTTGTTGTCCTTGCGAGCCTCAAACACAAACAGACACACACACCAACTCGATATTTACACACCTAAATAGCTTCTGGATGATTCACCGGTATCACAATCGCGCAACTTTCGTTCCAAAAATAAAAATAAAAACAAAAAAAAAAACGCCCACCACCCACAGCTCCAACCGGTTGCCGTTGCCGGTTTCTGAGCTGCGCGTGTCTATTCTATTATATTTTTCGCACTTCGCACGGCTAACTTCAAGTTCCACTTGCTCGCGCTGAAGTGTAGCGTGTAGTGTGTACTTAGACAAATGTGCTGACTGTGACGCCGATTCGAAGGCATTGCAAAAATGCTGATATCGACAGAAGGATAATGAATATGTACACACATAGACGCATGCATATATTATACATATGTATGTCAGGTGTTATTGACGCCATTCATACATGCTTTTTGCTCACAGCTTTCATGGTTACTTAGTGAATTGGTTATTTCGGTTGACTTGAAAACAAATTTGCTGAGAGGCGTACTCCCGCAATGTGAAGCAATATATTTTTGCGTTTTATTGATAATGAAAATAAAATGTTATACACACATATCTATATACCTATGTACATATGTATGTATGTAAGTAAGCAAACTCACATTTATACAATGCACATCTTATGCAATAATTATTTGAATAACACGACTTTTGTCTGAATGTGCGATTGCACTCTTAAGGTTTCATTTGTCATTGCATAATGTCTATTGAGAAAATACCGTAAACAAGTAATTTAATATAGACATCTGGTTACTGCCGAGTTATTGAATTTCAAGCAAAATCAAAGCGTGATGCTGATGGTTTTCGGTTTGGCATTCATTTTTGGCTGATCAGGCTGTGGTGAATGCAATTCATCAATCATGAATTAAACACAAACGAGTGCGTTAGATAAGTGGTGAGCGTTTGATGATTGCGGTTTTTTCTCGTAGTGAAGGCTTTTAACCATCTTAAATGTTACCGTTTGGAACGGTATTATTTTATGGTATCAGGTGTAGACTTGCATGAGGAAATGAGCTGTTTAAAAAAATATAATTATTAGTATTGAAAATTTTTTCGGAATATTATACTACCGCTCTCTGAGTTCGGAATATTCGATATATCTTTTGCTATTAAAAATATACAAAAAAAAAAATGTAATTCCACCACCAACGCAAACACCTTCTCTAAATACTATTTCTAAGTGGTTCCGAAGATTCCAGACCCGTCATCCAGACCGTAGAGAACAAGCTCCAAAAAGGTCGACCAAACTCTTCCACTGATGACGTCACTGTAGCTCTGGTGAAGTCCAAAATTGACGAAGGCCCATGATTGACACAAGAAATAATTGCATGAATTGGGTTCGAATGACATTGCTGTATCGTGAATATTAAGCAATCAGCTGGGATATACAAAGAAATCTCCTCCGTGTGTACCACGAATTTTAAATGAGGCCCAAAAAGAGGTTCGAGTGCATTTCGCTAAATTTTTCCTAAGCAATTTTGAAAATGGTCAGTATAGCAATTTTAATAAAGTCGTGTTTGGTGACGAATCTTAGTTCTATAAGTACAATTCACAAACCTAACAGTAGTCCATAATATGGAGCCCAACAGGAGCAAACCCACCCGCAAAATCGAAGCAACAAAAATCAGCAGCAAAAGTAATGATGCCAGTTTACTTCACCCGATCTAAAATCATAGCTGCTATTCCGCTGGAAAAGGAGCAGACGGTAACTGCAAAATGGTACACTGAAGAGTGCTTACCAAAAGTTTCCAAAAATATGTTGGAAAACAGGAAGGCAGAGGATTTGTGGCGCTACTTTTTACATCAGTTTTCAATTGAGTTCTGTTAAGGTTTGGCTGATTTTCCAATAAATACGTATGTGATCAGGAATTTTCAAGATCATCACGTCACATTCACTTTCGACAGTTGAAGCGACAATTTAGACAAAGCGAGATGGCCAACGCTTATACTTGTTTTAAGCAAGACAGTCTTCCCCATAAACTTCACATACTAATTCTTAAAAATAAATAAAAGGTTATTATATTTTTTCCCGATTTATCTTTTCATTTGCTTCAATTTTTCTTTCTGTATCTTTTAGAGTAAGTAGGCCTCGGTGAGAGCCTCAAAAAATTTGATTTTAAGAAGTTAGAGCTAGTCAGAGTTTTCAGAAATCGATTTTTGATTTTTTTCGTTTCCATATATTATAATACCTTTAAAAATATTCCCTAAAAATACTATGTAAATCAGACAAATACTTTTCGAATTGTTCGAGAAATAGTAGTGGACTTTCGGGTCAGCCTGCAGTCTGTTTGAAACAATGTTTTTTGCACTGAAAGCCATTGTAACTCGAAAACCGATCAATATATTTCAATGAAATTTATTCCGATTTTGAAAACATAAGATACTTGTGCCTTATCTAAAAACTTTTTTATTTTGGCTTAAATTTTTTACCAACAGTTAAGTATTTTTTTACAAACGAAAAAAAATTCTCGGGAAGACTATACGGTGTGTCCCAAAAATAACCGAACTTTTTGGATATAAAATAGTAAAATACACATAATATTATCTTTGAAAGTTATTATTTATTCAAAATAGGTTCCATTTGACTCAACACAACGTTTGGAACGATCAACCAGCGCATGTATAGATTTTTTTATGTCATTTATAGAAATGTTCTTCAGTACCTCGGTTACGGCTGCTTCATTTTTTTCGATTTTTTTTTAATTTTTTAAACTTCAATTTCAATTTTTTTTCAAGTTTGACACAAAATTTTATATTTGCTCTTTGTTCCATTTTTTTTTTGTAACCATTAGCACACTTTTGGTTTTATTGAAATGGCTGTCACTTTTACATCTGTCATCCGACTTACATGAAGTTAGGTGCGTTTGAAAGAGGATGAATGTATCTTTTTAATGTTGCAAATTTTGAATACATGGCGCTGTATGTTGTATGATTTAAATATAAAGTTCGGTTATTTTTGGGACACACCGTGTAGGGTACTAGATTATTTATTAAGAAAAAAGCTGATTTTATGATGTTCACCACATGACACTCTTTAGATACTGGGCCGGGAAGTCAAGCCTAAGCCTTAGTTCTTGACTCTGACTATCCTTAACACTTAAATACTACACATCCAGCAACCGAAACAATAATTTTGTGATAATTTTTCATCTTCGTATTTTTCAACATTTGAACATTCATAGATAAGTATATACCTATGTATGTCCAAAATAATCATAACTAAAATCTTTCTTTTATTCATAACTCATTCTCTAAAGTTGTCAGTGTATTTTAAAACTTTTCTTAAATTTTTTCTGACCTTGGTCAAAGACATTATCTACTAGCGATAATGGTGTTCCTAGAAAAAGATTAGAAACAGGATTGAGATCTTTTTCATAATTATCTAGCCGCTATAGTTCGTTTACTCAAATTTACAAAAGTGGTTTCAAATATATAAAATAAATTAAATGCAAAAAAAAAAAAAACAAATAATAATTCCTAGATTGTTTCTAACAAAAAATATTAATTTCCTAAGCGTTTTAATTTGGGAAATTTATAAATTAATTTCAAAAACTTAAAAAACTGAACAAAGAGGTAATCAAGTGTTTATTTCAAAAATAAGTTTTAAAAGAAAGTTTTTGTCTTACTTATTTGCCATCATCATTAATGTTAAAAAAAAAACATAAAAGCAAAAAAAAAAAAACAAAAGTAGTTGTAGTAATTCGTCAAACAGTAATCATTTGTTTACTTACTTTTTCCCATACTAAGACCATGCAAACATTATATACATGAATATGTATGTTTTCCAGTAGTCAAAGTGTGACCGGCATATGCTGGTACCAAGCCAAAACCAAAGATCACACCAGATCAAAAGCAAATGTGCAAATGAGTCTAATCGGCAAATCCGTAGACCGACAAGCAAACAGACAGATAACCAGTGAGCAGAAGCGTAAAAGAGTAGTAATGCTTATTTGCACACATTGCCAAATGTATCTAATTACATTTTGTCGCAAGTATGCTTTGGTCGCAATACAAACAGATATACTTAGCAACATGATAGATAGATAAATATTGTAGATACGTATACAACTTACTAAATAGTAAAACCACTAGTCACTCTTCATGGCGACAAGCTGTGACAGCGCCAGTGAAAACATTGTAACCACATCACACCACATTGAAATCATACATAAATATTATATACATAAGTATGTATGTACATATAAAGGTATGCATTATGTCAACGAACAAATGGATTAACGGCAATGAAAGCAACGAAGAGTAACAACTAACAGTAAATAAGTATGTATGTGACGAGCGAATAGGAAATTGCAATACTTATATTTGGAAAAAATATAATATATACATATAAATATAAATATATGTATATAATATTATTTATATATAACATTTTGTGATCCACTTATACACTCCACTATTTAGAGAGCAACACTAACTTTGCGTATACTTTTTATGCTACACAACAACAGCTTCACTTACTCCCATTACGCCCTTTTTCTGTCCACCATAAGTCCATTGGTGCATTCATTCATTAGGTTGCTACCGCACATGCATAGAGAGTATATAGGTACATAAATACACAGCTACATATGCAAATATGTATAGTACATCCGCCGGTTAAGCCATTTATTTGCCTTTTCTGTCCAACAACAACTCATTTTGCATTTCTATTTGCTTTTTGCTTTGTATTGCATGCCTTGATGCTGTAAAATCGCGCAAACATCAAAAGTCAGCAACAACAGGCAATCACCATCAACCCACTAAGCAATAAACAAATACAAAACTATCCATTTGTCTACAAACATTCAGCTCTCCTACGTCCAGCTTGCGGTCTGGGGCAGAACAGAACTGACATTCAAACGCATCGCATGTATTGTATGTATACATTTCAATTGGTTTGAGTTTTGTTGTTATTGTAAATGTTAATTTGAATAATAAAGGTGGAATATTGGTTAGAGACATGCAATGTAGGAAAGTAATTGAAAAAGCTAGTGAAATTATTTTTAAAACCCCTGCTCTGTTTATATAAATATAAAATTTCCGTAAAATGTTTCACATTTTGTATATTCGATCTAGCTTTCGGACAAATTTGATTTGTAATATGCAAAAAAGTGTGTGTCTCCGCTAAATGTTGAGTTATGCGCCTGATTGTAGGCAACGTTATCATGTTTCATTGATATCTTCCATATGACATGATAACAAAAACATTCCCTACATTTACTATGAGAGCAAAAAACTGGTATGACTGCAGCAAAGACAACTATGAAAAGATTTCTCTTTTTCTTTTAATTTTTTTAACAGAATTTTGTATATTATTATATAAACCACATTTGAAAATTTTAATAAAAAGAAAGTATATATAATATTTGGGCTAGAAATCTAAAATCTGTATTTTTTTTTTAATATTTTTAAATCAAAAAATTAATAAAAATATGTTTTTTATAAATTTATAAAATTTAATTTTAATTTTTAATTTTTTATTTATCTAATTTTTACCATTAATAGCCACAATACTTTACCTTACAGGGCTTGTATCAAAATACATACATTTATGTATATCTGTAAAGCACTCAGTTACACATAAGAGCAGATTTCAAAAAAAAGTTTTACCGGTAAGTTCCGTAATTCCATACAAGTGCCAACAACCAGCCCTCTTGTATGTACATACATATGTATGCAGCTTTAAGGCTTTAAACATTAATATGCAGTATGAATTTTTATAAATATGTATGTATGGATGTATCTACTTGTACGAGTATGTACTTGCATTTACTCACCAACAAAGCACTGGAAAACTTCACACAATTAATTGAATTTTGCTTTAAATTATGCAAAAAAAAAACACAAATTAAAATTTTCTGGCTCATGTGAACACTTTTTAGGGCACACTAACTAACATGCTATTATGAAAATTGAAAACAAAAATAAAATTAAATAAAATACTAGAGTTGCACAAAATAGTAATTTTCGCGTTGTGATTACTGTAATTTTAATGGGTGAGCGAACTCAATTAAAATTTTACGCTTTTGTTTTACGTAACAAATAAAATTTTAGAGGAAAGTGTAAGGGAAACTAACTATAGCTGGAAAATAATGATAATACAACATTTTATTTTCGGAAAAAAGTCTAAATATAATAGATAAGTAAAAATAAAAACAAATATGAAAAATTAAAAAAAAATATAAAAAATTAAAAAAAAATATAAAAAATTATAAATAAATATTTATTAAAAGGAAACAAAAAAAAAATAAGTAAAAAAAATACAAAAAGACTTAAAAACATACAAAATATACCAAGAAATTCAAACAAGTATACAAAAGAAATTAAAAAATATACAAAAAAGATTTTAAATATACAAAAAAAACTTTAAATATATAAAAAAAAATTTAAAATCAATAACCAAAAATTAAAATATATTTACAAAATATAAAGGATTTTCAAAAAAGAAGTTTGGTAATTATAAACTACGTCAGTAATAATAAATATAGTTTAAAAAAACACGCTTTTAAAGAATATTGTACTAAAAAGTTGAAAATAATTTTGAAAATAAACTTAAGACAATAGTATATAAAAAATACTTGTATAATTAAGAGAAAAGCGTGGGGAGCTTTGTACCATAATTTCCATATATCGAGCGCCCCACGCTTTTCTCTTAATTATACAAGTATTTTTTATATACTATTGTCTTAAGTTTATCTTCAAAATTATTTTCAACTTTTTAGTACAATATTCTTTAAAAGCGTGTTTTTTTTTTGTTTTTTTAAACTATATTTATTTTTAACTTTTTAGTTTAATATTCTTTAAAAGCGTGTTTTTTTAGTTTTTTTAAACTATATTTATGATTTTATTTATTTTTTGATTTTCTCTAAATTAATTTTGTTAATTGGAACGCCATGATGTATGCAACGATTCGCATTTTAAATTAGGATCGCGTCACCGCTAAAAAGTTACAAACTGACAGACAGACATACTGACATACAAGTGAAGCTAATATAAAGCGTGTAAAAATGGAACGATACACGCTTCAACAACGCATTGAAATTATTGAAATTCACTCTAAAAATGCTGAAAACCTGAAAGAGACATTTTTCGGTCGCCGTGAAACACCTTGTTGGACCGCAATATAGAAATTGGTGGAAGAAATGGAGCTGTTAGTACAAGTTAGTGATGTGAAAAGTGTTGAATAAAACCCAGGATTGTCCATTGCTCGTCGTTCCTTGGAATCGGGCATTCCACAAACGTCACTACACCGTATTTTGCATAAAGACTTGGGCCTTAAGGCTTATAAAGTTCAGTTAGCATAAGAACTCAAGCCGACCGATCATCAAAAACGTCGTGTCTTTCTGATTGGATCCTTAAAATGCATGAACATGATCCGGAATTCCATCGAAAAATCATCTTGACTGATGAGGCTCATTTCAACCTCGATGGCTAGGTCAATAAATAAAACTGTCGCATTTGGGGCTCGGAAAACCCAAATTTATTGCTGAAAAGCCTCTCCATAAGTTCCACGCCAACAGACCAAAGTCAATTCAAGACCTCAAAGAAGGAATTCGTGAAGTTATTGAGGGGGCATACAGCAGCCACTTTGCGATTAGGTGATGAAAAATTTCATAAAGGACACGGTCGTGTAAGCATGGCCCTGGCGACCATTTATCTTAAATTAGTTTTTCATTATTTGTGGCATATCTTTTACTTTACATCAAAAAATGCCTTTTTTCTTTGAATATCAAAATAACACGTCTTATTGAAAAACCTGTATGTTGCAAAAGCAAAATATGTAAAACATAGTGTTTGTAAAATATAGTAAAATCATATATTACACATACATATATATATTTTTGTAAATGTAAACGTATCAGTTTGAAGCAAATAGTTTTTAATATTATTTTTTATGGACTCTAAAATAACATTATGTAATTCAAAAGATTCGTAGAAAGTGGCTTAAAAGTGTTAACGAAATAAAATTACAAAACATTTGTTTAATCTTCCTCAACCTTTTCTATAATTAAGCAAAGCAATACAACAACAATATTAATATTTCTTTTTTTTAAATGAAATATATCAATTTAATTGTTTAATCACGAAAACCTCAAACCAATAAAATTTATAGTATCTATATAACGAATATATTCACAGACAAGTGTATGTTTGAATGTACATACACGTATATGTGCGCCAGCTTAAGCCAATAACATTTGAGTAAACAATTAATTAATAAGTTCAATAATAAATTATACAAACATCATGGACCAGAAAATATATAGATATTTACATATGTATATATGGCGGATCTCCAAGAGAAACAATAAATAGTAAAACTGTATCTAAATATTGTAGTTTCTTGTGCTGCTTCGCATTAATTAAACGCAAGAAAATTCACATAATTTGAAATTCAAATGCCAGACCACAAAATATTCTCTATGGTGATAATAATAAAGAAAAAACATAGAGAAGCACTGTAAAAGCGTGGAGTAGAGGGTGGAGGCGATGCGTGTCTACAACGATTTATATGCCAATACACCGCGCCTGTTGTCAATTTGATGGTTCAGCCAACCGGCAGTCATCAAAAGGTGATTATAGTAATTTTTAATTGTTACGCGGAAAACATGAATCAGCATTGATGACGACACGAACGACAGGAAAAAGGAAATGCTAATACGACCGACACATAATAATATTGAATAGTCAAGTAACGTTTAATGACAGCGACAAGTAGTAAAAATGAATACACAAACAACTAAATAAATATAAATAAATGTAAATAAAATTCCAACAAATTTCCTTCATGTCTACAAATGTCAAAGCACGTTATTTAGTTTATACATTTGTATGTAAAATATATGTCTGTTTGTGTTTGCATGTACGAAAATACATATATTGTAAAGCATCAATATTGCACACGCCCAGTGCGGATGATCATTAAGGATAAATATTAAATTGTAAATATGCAAATTAGAAAGTGTTTCTCTGTGTAAAAGAGAAAAAGAAAACTAAAAAAAAAGGTTTAATATAATTAACACAGTGATAGTTTCCAAGGCAATTTCAGATTTTGCCCTGATAAAAATAGTTTTCTTTTTTTTTGCATATAAAACTACACACGAGTACATTATTTTTACATTAGTTTTAAAGGGAAAAGTAATAAAAAATGCCGCAAAAAAATGTATAATGAATATAATCTCTTTTGCAGATGTGTATACATACATGCATGCCCTGTAAGGAAAAATTGTGCAAATAAACAAAACGCAAATTTAAAAAAGTTACAGAAAAAACTGGACGAGTTTTTGGTATAAAATATCTTTTCAAAGTTTCTTATAATAAATTTTGCTGACTATAATGTCATAAATTATTAGTTATGTTTAAGTGTAATGACAATAATTTCCTATTGGTTATTTACTTGTTCCGCTTAATTTGATTGGCGCAAATAAATAAGTGAGATGAGGCTTCAAGGCGATAAGCCATACACAAACCACTGGATTAAAAAGAAATAAAAAGTGAACTATTCGTGGATATATATTTTATTCAACTATGTATGTACTTATGTATGTTAGGTTGGGTCAACGGTTACGAAATAAAGCCAATAAAGTAAATTAAATAAAACGAAATAAAATAAAATAATAAAAACTATTAAACAAGCAAAAATGAATAAATAAATAAAAAATTAAACAAGATCAAATAAAAAAATAAATAAATTAAAATAAAATGAAAGCAAATGAAATCAAGTAAAATAAATAGAAAATGTAAAGAAGTAAAGCAAAAAAAAATATTTAAATATAAAATAAATAAAAATAAACCATAAAATATATAATATAAAAAGAAATTACACCAAATGAAATAAAATTAAAAAAAAATGAAACAGTAAAATGAAAAAATATTTAAAAATAAAATAAATGAAAATAAAACAAAAACGCGCAAAAAATTAAATAAAGGAAAACAAAGTAATTAAAACTAAATTAAAATGAGGTAAATTACAATAAAATAGAACAAAATAAAATAAATTAACAGGCCGATAGCCTCCGTTGCTAGTTGCCTTATTCTTGTAATGTAATTATTTATAATTATATTTCAAATAAATAAATAAAATGAATTAAAAAAACTTAAATTCTATTAATTAAAAAACAATTTATATAAAATAACGAAACGAAATAAAAATATAAATTAAAACGAAATGAAATAAAATAAATGCAATATAAATAAACAAAAATATAATTGAATAAAAAAGTGAAAAATTAACTACAGTTAACTAAAAAAAGTAAATTTGAAATATAAAATAAAGTAAATTTAAATGAAATAAAACTAATTAAGATAAACTACAAAAATTAAAATAAATTGAATAAAATGAAAGAAAATATAAATAAATATATAAAATACATTAGAATAAATTAAAGGAAAATAAATTAAATTAAAATAAAATATAGCCAAATAAGATAAAATAAATAAATTAAATATAATAAAAACAAAATAAATAATAATTAAAATTTGTATAAAAGAAATTATTATAAAAATATTTCGAGCTAAAAAATTAAATTTAATCAATAAAAATCAAATAAATGAAAATAAATTTAATTAAGCTCAAATGCAACAATATTAGATAAAACAAAATTATATAAAACTAAAATTTAGTAAATTAAAAAAGTTAAACAAACAAAGTGAAATAAAAAAATAAATTATGTAGTTTAATGCAAATTAAAATGAAATAAAAAGAAAGCAACAAAATACAAAAATATATATAAATAAAAGAGTGAATAAAATATTTAAATATAATTAAATAAAAATAAATTGAAGAAAAATAGAATAAAAAAATAAAACCAAAATTAAAATTAAAAAAAAAAGAAATAAAAGATAAAATAAATAAAAATATAATTAAATAATCAAAAATAAAAAAACAAACACCGCGCCGGCCGTCATTTTGATGGCTCAGCCAACCGGCAGTCCTCAAAAGGTGATTATTATATTTAAATTAAATAAGGCAAAATAAAAATAAATTGAAGAAAAATATAATAAAACAAAATTAAATACAAATATAAATATAAAATACATTAAAATGAAATAAAAAGAAATAAAATATAAAATAAACTGAAATAAATTAAAATAAAATACAACGAAATCAAATAAAATAAAATATAACAAAATAAATAAAAAAAACTTAAATAAATTAAATTAAGATCAAATACAACGAAATAATTTAAATTAAATAAAACGAAATGTAATAAAATGAGAATAAAACAAAATTAAATTAAATAAACCAAAATTAAAAGGATGACCTAAATAAAAAAAAATAAAATATAAAAAATAATTGAAAAATTAAATAACCTAAAATAAATTAAATAAATAGTAAATATTATATTAAATAAAAATTAAAATTAAATTAGATAACATAAAATGAAAATAAAAGAATATTAAAATGAAATAATCGAAATAAAAATAAAACAATTAAGAACATAAAATTAAATAAATCAAAATAAAAAATATATAAATAAAAAATTAACCAACTGAAATAATTAAAAAAATGAAATAAAATAGAATGAAAGCTAAATAAGATAAATTGAAATAAAAATAGAATAGAATAAACAAAAAAAATGAATTTAAATAAATCAAAAATCTTTAAATTAAATTTAGATAAATTTAAATAAAATAAAAGTAAATTAATCGAAATAGAAATAAAATAAAATAATTTTGAAATAATTAACACTCAAACAAAAATGTACATCATTAATCATTTTTACGAAAAAATTACAAGTAAATTTTGTCAGTGATTTTATTATGAAACTCAATTTTTTTCATACACACCATGTAATTTATGCCACAATTTCCCTTTGCAAAACATTTGTGCGAATAAATCGAAATAAATTGCGCTCAAGGTCCATAGCGACACTTCAACCAAGTAATTGTCACGCAAATGTGCCGCATAACAGATATATGTGCATGAAAGATAGGCGACAACGAGATACAAAAGTAAAGTAAAGGCCTCGAGGCATTGAAAAAAAAAAAAAAAAAATGTAAATTGAAATAGAAATGGGAATTAAAATAATGATGGCAGATGGAAGCCACTTAACAAGTGAGAAATACACAAATACATATATGCTTACTCGTACATACATACATATATCTAGAAAGAAATTTCAGTCATGATTCAAGTTTACTGAGCCACAAATACAATAAAATACGCGCATAAAGAGAGAACAATAGATATGAAAATATATGCACATACAATTGTACATATGTACATATGTGTGAAAATCTGGTTGTTATTACTGTTTGCTATCATCAAAACGTGGATTCATTAAAGAAAATTAGAAACTCGTTATGTTTTCAATTGCGGTAGGACACTGTTTATCATAAAAATTGTAATAAAATAAAGCTAACACACTGATTTTCCAATAGACTCATAAAATTTTTATGTATGTAATTACATATTTATGTATTTATACATATATACATATATGTATAAGTATAGCAGTGCAATAAATAAAACCAAATTGGTAGCTTCATTAGTTGCAATTATATTTTTAGAACTTTTGCGTGGAATTCAAGCTCAGTGAGCGTTGAAGAGGGTTTCCGAGTGGACTCATTCAAAAGCACTTGGATTTATATAAATAAAAATTAATATGGGTAACTATGTGCCCAAATATGGATAACATGAATCGACTGAGTGCACTTTACAGTAGCCGTTACAATACAACAACTCCATAGTGTTTGCTGACGCTGCTGAATTTTATATAACCGCCGGCAATAAACGCCGGATGAAGTAATAAAAGGTCATTTTCGGGAAACGTGTCAATGGAATAAAGTGCGTAAATGCGTAAAATGCCTTCCGGAGGTTGACTAATATCACCTACGGGACAGACGTACATATGTACATATGTTTATACTTACATGTGTATGTATGTATGTATATAAAAACATAAGTGATGAAAATATACAACGTACATACATACATATGTACATAAATATATTTTAGTAACTACACGCAAGCAAACTTATTGGAATCATCGTCATCCCCTGTGTATGTATGCATGTATGTATATATGTGCAGGCAAAATGAAAGCATTACATTTATAAGGAAAATTGCCGGCGGTTGGATACATATGTATGTATATGTACATGTAAGTATGTTCACAAAAATAAAATTCTGCTATTATTCCCTCATCAATATCAGAAGTGACGACGTTTTTTGTTTGGAAATTTAAATGTAATTTTTGTAAATACTATAAGAACTGAAGTGAAGGGTACGGAAAGAACTCCACCCACACGATGAAGGGACAATAATAAAAATAACAACAGGCGTATAAGCCACAAAGAGCATATGCTGCGACTACAAGGGAAGAGTGTAAAGTTGGAACTTGTGGATGCAAAAAGAATTTATTTATGTAAGCACATATAATATATATACATACATACATACATGTAAGCAGTAGAAGGCATGTGCCTATATACATACGAGTACATATACATATATATGTATGTATGTATATTGCTTTATTAAATTCGAGTGCGCAACAACACCACAAACTTTCAATAATTGTAGCGCCGTGGCGTAAGTCCCATAAAATATGAAATCTACAAGAGTAGCAACAGAAATGCATGCGCTGCAATGCAAGCCCAGTATCGGCTCTCGGTTGACAATTACTTAAGTAATGTTAATGTTTGTATGATTGAGGACCCGCCAGAAAGGAGAAATTTTCGAAGTGACTAATAAATTATACAATTAAATGAATTACTTAAGAGTACGTGTAGGTAGTAGAAAAAAAAACACAATAACGCCAGAAAAATCAATGGAGAGTCTAATTAAGATTTATGCGTAACAGTGATGCAAGAGTTAATCAATGTACGCATATATACGTCTTGGAGCTATGTACACATGCTTAAAAAAATTACTTAATTTATGATATTATATTTAATTAATTTTTTTTAATCATAATTAATGGAATATTAAAAAAAATTTACAGTATACATTGAAGAAATTAATTATTTTTGAAACATATAGTGAATATCTGAAAACATGACTAATCGCTCACTCTAAAGAATTTATAAAAGTATACAGATTGGCAATTGTTTAACAGTTCCTCCGATGTATAAAATATATACATATTACATAAAACTGTCTGAACCGACTTTATAAATATTGTGCTGAGCGCTTGCATCATGTAATCTATTGAAAGGCACCCACGCGTAATTTAAATGTCTATACATATTTATATACTTATACTCGTAGCATACTTTAGTGGCAGCCAGCCAGCCAGTCAGCTAGGCAAGCGACACCGGGCCAAACAATGGTGGTGGCAATTCCTGCCGGCAAACAAACATATTTATTTAGCTGCCTGTGAACAGAAGCCAGCAAAAAAAAAATCCACCCTATTTCACAATGAAAACCTAGACACAGTATGCCACCCGCATAAAAGCTACACACATACATAAAAAAATCCAGCATTTAGCTAACCATATAAGGAAGAGAGAAAGTCGCAAATATAAAATAGAAAGTATAAAACACAATGCCACAGAAGACAAAAGGAATTATACAGAATGTTTTGTATGTAAATAAGTATGTATTGCACATTTATAGCTTCAACGAAAAAAAAAATAAATATATATAAAAAAATTAATGCGGCTACATTGTTTTATGTATGTAAATACATACTAAACGTTTGTATACACAGAGTCAGACCGGCAAAGCATACTCACCATTATGTTCTGTGAAAATATTCATTCCGATGGCATTGCAACGACTGTGATTGTCCTTCGATGTATGTCCAATGCTACTACCCGAAGCGTTTGTTGAACGATGCGAACTACCGCCCACCACAGCTGGTGTTGCGGAGGATTTGATGCGCGAGCCACGCAATGTGGAACCAGCTGCAAGTGCATTTACACTACCAACACTAATGCCATGAGACGACGACAAGCCGACTGGGCTGCCACTACTTGGTACACCAATACAACTGGCGGTGCCGCCATGGCCACCGCCACTTGAATGTGAACTACGCTCCTTACCCTGTTGTGCGCCCATAGTGGTTTTTTTTCGTTACTATATTCAGAGAAAAATAGTCAGATTTTATCACTTTAAGCTTGAATTTAATTTGCAAGTAATAAACCTCTTCAGTTTTTTTTTTACTTTTGTTATCAATGAATGAATCAATTGCAACTCAAGGTTTTACGCGATTTTGTGGGCGTGTTCGCTAGACCAAATGGAAATAATTTCCGAACCCGAATTGAGAGGCTATTCGTCCGGTGTATAGCGCACTGACCGCAGGCGGAAGTGCATCAAATATTTCCTCTGCGCGTATTATACTTCCGTCGTATAGATCGGTCGTTATGTACTTTTATATGGAATATATCATTTTTGTTTTATTATACAATAAACCCGTTAAAATAAAGATTTATTATACATTTTGATTACACACTCACTTTCCACTACTCTATACTCGTATGCTTTTTGCATTTTACCTTTCCTACGTTGTTTCGCTCTTTTGTAGTAGACATAAAATACCTACAAAAGGGAAGTTGCAATTAATATTTTTTCTCTACTTTGCGCAACTCCTGGTTTATCGGCGCAAGTATTTATTTTTATTTTTTAAAGATAAGCAATTTTGATTAGAATTTTTTAACTTTGAACATATGTATTTTTGTTTGTTTTCACTATACTGTAATATTTGTATTGGGAACGCTGTTTTCCATTATCGGCGGCGACACATACACTGGAAAATCACGCCCTGCCTGAATGCAAGTGCAACTTGTCTGCACTCAACTTCTACTCTGTTACTTCAAGTTTTTTTGGGAAGTACCAAGATGCTGACTCCAGTATTTAGTTGTAGACAATAATGCATTGGGCAATTTTTTCTTAATTTGTATCTTTGACGATCGCTTCTTTTAACAGACGATTTCATACATATCTTGTTGGCGTTTTCAAAACTCCATCAACTTATTTGTATACCACTTTTTTAAATTTCATACATTTCCGAAACGTCACGCACTTGCACTTGAATTTACTGGCGACTACGCTGTGTGGGAGCCGATCCCACACAATCTGAAAAAGCGCTTTATATTGAAGCAAATTACGCTATTTTAAAAAGTCATAAACTTTTTCAAACCGATAACATATAATTAATTTTTTGCACTCACATATGCAGAGATAAAAAACTCGTCTGCACCAAATCGTCGTTCTTCGTCGTTTGAGATAGTTTTCCAATTTCATTTTGTTCAATTGTTTCGTTTCTTAGTGCACTTTAAAATGCAATTGTAGAGCCATCTCGCTCTTTACAGAGAATGTCATTAAAAGAAAAATTAAAATTACCTCATGGTTGTATTAAATGTTATGAATTTTTATTTTTTGAAAAACCAATTTTTTTATCATATCTTCCGGGAGATATTAAGGCGACTATGTACATCTAAATTTCCAACAAAACAAAAATTACTGGCCCAATAAAAAAAAATTGAATTAAAGAAAAATACGTAGGCCTCTTTCATAACCTCATTCATGCCATACTATTTTTAAACGAAACTCTCGGATAAATAATTAAGAAAAGATTTTCCGTTGACTTCCATCAGCTGAAGATATTAGTCAGTTTGTCTTTCTAATTTCTATATTGAACGAAGTGTTAGTTTACATAATAACTCGTGTTCAACATATATTCGAATAATATTAATATTCTAGAGGACTGTTTTCGGTACCATCATATCTCAGTTCGACAAATGATTAATAATTGAAGTTTTGAAGTTGAAGACGCTCAAATAAATTGGCTGCAACATGAAATTAATTTCAAGGGGACCAAAAATGTCCACTGAACTCGTATCAGACTTAGGGATCGAGAGCTTGTTCGAAAAAATCAAATCATTCGATAATATAACAAACTTTAATTTAAATTTATTTAAAATTATTGAGTTCACTAAAGTTCTATGACATTTCGACAATTAAAATTGAAGTTTCAGTTAATGAGCAATAAAGCAATTAACGAGTATTCAGCAACTACAGAGCTGTTTGCATTTTTTATCGATTCGGTTTTTTACATATAACGTTCGTCACTCGACCACATGCATTCAATTCATATTTGAGCTGGCAGCTTCGATGCCGAATGTCAAATGAAATAAACTGTCAAATGAAAACGTAGCAGAAGTTCGTCATATATATTCAGATTTTTCTGGAATCGAAAAATACTTTGCAGCTAGAAAGTTTTTAAATAAATTCATAAAAACAATTTGCTATATCCTTAAGAAATGTAAGTAAATGATTTTTAACAAATTTTTAGGTGAAAGGAGTAAAAACTTATAATACTTTTAATATATCCTTACAGCACGTTTCGCCAGAATAAATTCAAGTATTTGGGGCACACACATTTCGTTTATTAGTGACAACACATTTGAAAAGATATAACCAATAGGTGCTTAAAGTTGTGAAAAGAATCTAAAGGAAGATGTCGGATTGGGACACAGTCACTGTACTGCGCAAGAAGGCGCCCAAAGGCAGTGCAGCCAAATCGGAGACGGTGGTTAATCATGCCAGACGACAAGGAGTACCCGTAGAAACAACACAGAAATGTAAGTTCAAAACCAATTTGAGAAGATACCTTTGTGGGGGTACTTAGTACAATTTATTGTATTAAATACATTAATCGATATGTGCGGAGTGCAGTTCTACGTGTAGTGCTAAATCTATAGAAAATGTGCTGAATACTTCGTACGAATAAATGCAAATATATACATAAATATATTCGTGGTTAAATTGACACATGTGTATTTGGCTTTTATATATGTATGTAGGCACATACATATGTAAATTAAATGCATCTTAATTGTATGTACCCGGCGCACTCAGTGTTATTGTTTTGATTTCTCTTTAATCAATTTCACAATACAAGCTCTTTAACTTAGATAGTTTCATCAACGATTGTAATTGCTAAATAAATGACATAAGATACTTTGCTTACTTACGTCATTTTTATCACATATTTCATGTGTGCCATATCACGGTCAAAAGACACAGAGGATTCGCATCTTTTTATGTCTTATGCTTATTTTTACACACATATTAAACTATTTATATACCTAGTAGTATTTGATTTTAATGGGTCAATTAGAAGTGTGAACTTATCAAGGTCAATTTAATATGCCCTTTTAACTTATACTTTAAACTAGTTGATACTCGGGAAATGATTTTTTTACTGAACATATTTCTATTTGAAAAAAAGTAATAATTATAACAAAAACTTTAATCATCACTATTCTTCCTTTTTAGATGGTGCGGGCACCAATAAACAACATGTAACCACAAAAAATACTGCCAAACTGGATCGTGAGACTGAAGAGCTTAAGCATGATAAAATTCCACTTGATGTTGGTAAGCTAATTATGCAAGGACGTCAAGGGAAAGGTCTCAGTCAAAAGGATTTGGCTACTGTAAGTAAAATGATACCGATAATTAAAATCTACCCTACAGTTAATAACTGTCTTTCATTTGCAGAAAATCTGCGAAAAACAACAAGTCGTCACCGATTATGAAGCTGGCCGTGGCATTCCTAACAATCTAATTTTGGGCAAAATTGAACGTGTGATTGGCATAAAACTACGTGGAAAGGATCGCGGCCAACCGCTACAGCCTCCCGGTAAGAAATGAGTCGATACTGCGGCTGCAAGTGGCAACGCTAGTACTAGTAATTCAAAACCAAAAAAACAACATCCATAAATCACATAATGCAGCGGCAACAAATATCGTTGCTAATGTGAATGAATGCAAATGTAATAAATGCGACTAACGTTAATGCTTACACCACCAGCGGCAAACGCAAGTAAAGTTATCGGGAGGCTGAAAAGCTTTTCTTCCATTATATGGGAAGCGACACTATCGTGTTAGGACACACATTTTTTTTAAATTTCATATAATCATCCAAACATCAAAACATACAAAAAGAAAACTTTTTAATTTAATTTATATTTTATTTTTGTGGATTTGAATCTAATATATTCTGCTTTCAGCGACAGCATAAATACACAAACCTGTAGCAACATTACAAACACGAAGTAAAGCAGAATACAGAATAGCAAAAAGGAAACTTAAAAATTGATAATTGTAAATTAAAATAAGATTTAATTACATTACAATTTTGTGCTAACATACATACATACATGCGTACATATTATAATGAAAACAACAAAAAAAAATTTTCAACAAACTAAAATTATGATAATGAAAATTTATAAAAAAAAAATTAATAATATATCGATTTTTACATCAAACTTCAATCATGCTCAAACATTTTATATAGTTTACATAACTATATTGGATATTAACAGTAGTAGTACATCTACAGGCACAACACATCCGTCGTTAAATACAGTATAATATTTCATGCTCTCTATGAAATGGTGAAATTCATTATTATTGATCTTGAGTGTTGTTAACAGAATTCAAGGTTTTGAAACGATTTCTAAGAAATTCTGAAAATACATAATAATATTGTAGTTGTATGCAGTTTTCTTTTTTTGAAGTTAACTTAATATGCATTAATATATATGTGTATTTAAAGTTAAACTCTGCTGGTTTTTATTATTTCATTATTTTCTATTAGATATTTCACTCTTAGACACTGCTGCCAAGGTATTGCCACTCGGTATTTATTTTTATTTGTGAAGGGATGCTAGAAACAAAATTTGGTTACTTCAACAACCTAAAAAGTTTTTTATATTCAACATTTTTAATGTTGGTTTTTTTTTATTGAAAATGGCGGACAATTAGCGAAAAACTTGCACACATTAAAAGTTTTGTAATACAAATAACCGATTTGGATATTAACATATCGAAAGTACAAAATTTCGGTTTGACTAAAGTAATTTTGTTGATATTATCCACTACACTAGTGACTTGTGTCATCAGAAAATAATTTTTCACAACTTAAACAAAATTTTTTAGCCACATCAATTTTGGTATATGTGTAATATAAGTAAGCATGCATGCTATACACAAAAGAAATATACTAAACAACAATAACAATAACAAAAAAAAAAATTGTAATAATGTCTGAATTCTTCCTTATATTGTTCGATGGTCAATATTAATGTAATTAATTTATTGCCGTTTAAATAAGCGTATAAACATACTAACGCAATGAGCAATGTACGATATACAAAACAATAGATGTTTTATGGTTTGAATTTAATAATAAAATTGAACGTAAAAGTACATATGTACGAGTATGTCGAATTGCTTTAATGAATTTTGGGTGCAATTTGGGAAAATTATGTACTTTGAAGGATAAAGGAGAAATGGGTAAGGTAAGGTGTATTTCATGTTCATTAGTAATACAAAAAGAGTGTTGCATACTTTTAGGCGCTAGCTTCCGGTGAGTGCTTCGCAGTATCTTTTGGCCTTAAATGGATTGTAGCGAGTTAAAAAAAAGCATTTTAAAATAAAAATGACTTAAAAACGTTTCTTTTGTACAGCCTTTATTAGGATTTGTCCATTTTGAGTTTCTTAAAGACCGACGAGCGTGTATTTAAGTTCAAGCAATGTAATCAAGCATGCTAACAGGACTTGCGATTTTAGCTTTATAATAAATAAAAAAGGCAGTTCTTAAATTTTTTGTTGTTGGTTTATTTATTACATAAATCCGTGTTACATAGTTCCATTTTCATTAAATAATTTTTTTTTTTATTTATTCATTTAATATTTTAGTTCAAATATATGTATATCTTCATTTGTTCGCTTGTAAAAATAAGAAATAAAAATATTTGCGCTTTTTCCATATTTTTCTTTCTTTGTGTGTTGTCTATTTTTTCACCGTTTCATTTAAATAGCTTACTAAAAATTGTAAGTATGTAGTGATTTACATTTCTCTTTGTATACATTTTTCCTTCTATGCGGACTTACTCGGTTGGTTTGTTCTTTTGTTTATAAAGTTTGTATTTTAATTTTAATTTTTGTTTTTTGTTTTTATTTTTTATTTTATTCTTTATTTTAATATAAATACACAATACTTCAACTTAAATAGTTAGCATATACATACATACATACATGTATAAAAAAAGGATAATGTAATAAAATATTGTGACCCACCCACAATAACAGTAGTTAAATTATTTATTTATAATATATATTGTTAGAGAAAATAACTAAAAAATTATTAAAAATTTACAGACAGATTTTTACGAAATAAGAAGAGAAAATCGAAAAAATTGTATACGTAAAATTTTTAATTTATTTTTTGAATTTTTAAAGTGTTCTAGCGTGTGCTAACACAATTTTAGCACTTCTAACAAAATAATAATTGTAATGAATTTAAAAAAGTAAGCAATTTTATGACATTAAATAAATTTGTTTAAACATTTTTTTTTTTACAATATTTCTTTAGGAATTAATAACCAATATTTAAAAAGCTTAGATATTTTTTTAATTTTTAATGCTTTAACACAACAGCTTAGCGTTTTTAATACTATATATAATATAATATATTTTATTTACGCATTTGGCAACAGCGATTGTTTGCATACTTTCTTTAGTATTGTGTGCTTCTTAATATACCAAATTTGTCAACATTTGAACGTTTGAAAATTTATTACAAATATATATGTGTATACGCTAAATGAACACTTGTGCTAAAAACACACTAATTTCTTGTCTTTTTTCAAATTTCTTTCTAATTGTATGTGATGCATTGGAGTTAATTATACATTATTTAGCAATATTAATAATATTAAACACCGTTAATAATGCTTATAATTCCCTTATTCTTTTTTTAAATGTTTGCTAAAGCTTTGTGCAAAATGAATACAATTGTTTTTTGTTGTTGTTATTGTGTTGCGTAGGTAACAGCCATATGCCGGTTTAAAATTAGAAATGCATATTTTGTTGTGCAAGTTTGCTAATAATACACCAAGAGCCTAAATATAATATTTTAAATAAAAAGTGCAAGCCTTTTCAATGCTTTTAATTAATTCCTTTGTTGTTTAAAAAGAAAAAAAAATTAAATATTTTACCTTTGGCGTATATAATAGTTAAATACAGCGAGGATAAACTACATTTTAAAAAGGCAACAAATTAATTAATTTTTTTTTCAAAAATTATTCAAACGCCTCAAAAATGTGCAAAATAAAATTTCCCAGCGTACAAATGTGCATATACAGCAATAAAAGAAATCTACATATTAATTTGTAATTGTAGCATGTGTACTAATGCGCTTTTTTTTTAAATTTCTTAATCCATTTTTTCATTGCGTACTAGCGCTATATAAAATTGACTTTGTTTACAGATTTTTTTGCGCCAAATAGAATTTTGTGATAAAAAAAAATTAATTTTTTTATTCATATTTCTTTCTTTTAACAATTATTTTGCTGATTAAAAATTAAAGAAAATTTACGTATGCACAGTTTGAAAGAGAGCGAGCGAGTGGGCGTCTGTGGGGGTGATAGATAGATAGTTGTAACGCCCTATAAATACAATACAATATTCCATATCATACTAAATTTAAATTGCGCTTATTTGCGTGTGTGTTTTTAAAACTAAGCAAACATGTTTTGTTTTTGTTGTTTTTTGTGTGTCTTCACAGCTTCTTAACAAACATTTCTTTGTTTCTTATTAAAAGTGCTAATACAAATTTGCAGACTTAAATATTTTGTAGGATCTCTTTTATACATACATACATATATTCAAGTATTTTTGGCTGCAAACGAACATACATACGTGTATATGTATATATGCAACTAGTATGCATTTATAAGTAATTTTGGTTTTTTTGTTTTTCATTTTATTTTTAATTCATCCTTAAAGTATGCAACACATGTATATAAGATACAAAATACCTAATGTAACTCGAGTAAAATTGATGGGTACACACAAATGGCTCACCAAAAAGATTTTTTATTGTTGTTGGATTTATATATATATTTTTTTCCATTTTCTTTCTTTTAAATGAGAGACCAAATGAAATTTACCAGTTTCAAGTTTTTCAAAAATGTTTTTTTTTTGTTTGTTCTCCTTTGTATACACATACACACGTGTATGTATACACGCTTTACAAATAGACTTAAAAATATTCAAAATCCATTCATTATAAATTTCTTTTTTGTTCATTTTTCTTTGTAATTAAACAACTTTTAGTTTTAAAATTTAATGAATACAACAAAGTAGTATGTATGTATTACCCACCGCTACTTGTTTTGAAATTGCGCTGCTGCATCTCCCATAGTCTTACTCTTAATCAAGTCACCTCCACTGCATACTGTTTAGCGCATAAATAATTGTATATTTTCTTTCATTAGTACTATGTTTGTATATTTATGCTTTATAACCCACATGTGCTGTCAAAGAAAATATATAATATATATACATATGTATATACGGACACTACTGACTACTGACTTTTGACTTTTGACTTATCCATTGCTCTCGTACGCAAAAAAATACATTTCAAACCCGTTCACATTCATCAATCGGCACCTGCAAGAGCACAACCGCACGCCCGCCCAACAAAAAAAAAAATAAAAAAAAATAAAATAAAAATTATAAAAAAAAATAAAGTGAAAATAGTACAACATAACATTTGCCATCACCCCACCCAGCGTCGATGATACTGCGCTGCTGCTTACTGCACCTTCGACTTGTGTAGCGACGCAGCACCGTTAACAGCACTACCGTTCAGTGCACCCTTGCTGATGCTGCTCTCGGTTAGTAGTGATTCACTGCTTGGCGATGACAATTTGGCGGTATTTTGCGCTGCCAATGAAGCGGCCATGCGACGACTCTTCTTACCGGCCGGCGATAAGTATGTCTTGTAGAAGAAGCGTGCAAAGAGCACAAAGTAACTAAAGTACATCGCAATCGACAGATTAATGTTGGTTTGTGAGATGTTGCACGATTGACGACCATGCGTCTTGAGGAAACCATTGGCCCACACATTAATCGCACAGCCGACAATCATTTGTGTCAATTGCAGTGATGTGATGATCATGGCAATGAAACGTGGTGGATTGAAACGCGCCGCTTTAAGCGCATAATAGGAGTACATCACGGAGTGTACACAATAATTCATGACAATGAACCAACGCGCCGACGAGGTGTATTCTGTGTACGAGAACCAGGAGTAGATGAGCACAGTAATGTGGTGGTACCAGTGTAGGAAAATGAGTGGCTGTTTTCGCAATACAATGAAAATTGTATCGCCTAATTCGGGCAGTTTGGAGAGTACAAATAACCAGGTCCAGAAACCGCAAACGCGATCTTGTTCGATGTAGCTGCAAAGAGAGAGAGGAGAAATAAATAAATAAATTTAAAAAATCGATTACTAAGATTTTTAAGATAATTGTATGTTTAGAAATGGCTTATGGCTAACTAACTATGTATATACATAAAAAGAAAATTATAAATTAAGTTTGCTAAATAAAAAAGTACAAATCCAAAGAAAAGGCGAAATCATGAATTTTAGGAAACGAGAGGAGAAAAAATACCAAACCTGATTTTTATGCATATTTGATAATAAATTTATTATAAAGGGTGTCCCAAAATAAACGCAAAACTTGAATTCGCCGTCATTTGTGAAAAAAAAACAAATTTAACAGCTGACAGGTTAGGGTGAGCAGAAATGGGGAGAACTAGTGATCCTTGTTTATGAAAAATATCTTATATATTTATAATAAAAGTTTGGCTATGAAAATACACTTCTTGATGGCCCAGTTGAATGTTATTCATCTAGACGTCTGGTTTCAACAAAATCATGTCATTGCCACAATACAATTCAATATATGTTCGCGGAATGAGGGGGTTATAGGGAGGTGATTAGATTCGTAAGATGTTTGGTGACTCATATATAAATATAACCATAATTAGTATAAATATTAGGTTTCGTTGTGCTCAGACTAAAGTTCTTTACCAAGCTAAGAAAATCAGTTGCGACCATAACGTATGAGATGCCATTTGATTACGGCGACTCTTGTCGGTGCAAAATTATGTTGTACAAGTGGTACAATTTATTAAAACAAGGAAGGAAATTCCTTGAAGACGACCCGAGGCCAGGCAGGAGCATTGAGGTGACGACCACGGTAGAACTTATCCAAAAAGTTATAGAAGAAACAAACTTGCAGAAATAATTGGAGTATCCGATACAGCCATTTTTAAAATCCTTTACGATCATCTTGGTATGACTAAGATCAGCGCAAGATGGGTGGCGATATTGCACCTCGCAAAAAAAAACGGCCACATTGTGTTGGCTGCGCTGCATAAGGATATTTTGTATCATCCACTCTACAGCGTAGACTTGTTTTGAAAAATGGAAAAAAGAGCTGAGGAGTAAAAAAATTTATCACCGATGATGGAATCAGCACGGCCTGAATATGTCTATTTTTAATATCGACGATTAAATTTATATATGAGTTTCCGTTTCACTCTCTCTTTCTTGAGCAATCCATAATCCAAAAACATTTTAAATACTAAAATTTGACAGCCTAAAAAGTATATAGCAGACATTCCGGAAAGCTCAAATCGTTTGTCGAATCTGTGGTAGGGGAGACGTTTACCATAAAGAGAAACGAAAATTGGGTCATTCGAGCCCTACCTGGCTCGGCAACGGCATCGAGTAATTTTTCAGTAGAGGAAAATATCACAAATCAAGTGTATCTGGACGCCTATTGTCATTTCCCTATTAAGGAAGTCCTTTGTTTCTGCTTAACTCTGTTCTGAGTTGTTTAGGCAAAGTTATATCCAAATAGTACTTAACGGAAGAATGTTTTCTTATTGGAAATTCGTCTATCGCCGAGAGATTCCGATTGGATGATGCTAGCTGAGTTTTTTGGACCAGATGAGATCGACTATATCACCGCACTCACGCAGCAATCCATTTTAGACTTCTCAGTGTAGATCGAAATAGTGTCATTCTCTCTTATGTTACCCTGTCTCCATTCAAGTCTAGAAGGTATCATCATCTGACATATATTACTGAAGCCTAACCTTGAGAATATAGTTTGAATTGGTTACAAGTTTTGTGTGCTGGTTCAGAATATCAGTATTACAACCAAAGCTCCATAAGTTAGAGTTGGTCCAATAGACATACACTTGACTATATTTGGGTTTAGACCACAGTTTCTGCTCTCAAGAGGTTAAAAAGATATATAAACGTGCTTCACTCGTTCATCTTTCAATTCAGTTCGGCATCAATCTGAGCCCCTAGCTCAAAAAAATTTAACTCAAAAACTACGAAGAAGAATATAAATGAAGAACAAAGTGCGAAGCGAAATCTTTAAGGTGTTGGTGGTCAGAAAGACTGTTGAATTTAGAAGATAACACTTTTCAAGTAACTCAATCGAAAGTTCTCTGTTGACAAAACCCGACTTATGTATTTTCTGTTTCTCAGCAATTCAAATTTAAGTGAATAATTCTTAATTCCAGGTAAAAATGGGTATATGTATATAAAGTGTTGAATTTCAGACAACAACGCGAAATTCGGTGCGAAAAGGTACATAAAATCTTGGCTGAGTGGAAAAATAATATAAAAGAAATCAACAACAATCGCAGAAACGACCTTAGATCAAAGCTTAAGTGAAAAGTAGCTAACGCGCACTAATTGTACGTGCAATTAGAGTCATAAAGGATTAATAGAAAATAATAAAAATAAAAAATAAGAAAAAATTAAAAAAAAAAACAATAGAAATGGTGTGATGAATAATCAATTTGAGCTGAAAAAAATTAGCAAACATTCACCATATGTATGTAGGTACATATTTATGTATATTTTTAGCAAAGATAGTTCATTAAACCAAGAGGTTAGAAAACATATGGAAAACACTACAAAAGAACGCGGTTAATGCGCCAAACTTCAGCTTGGAATCAACAGCCAACACGGTACACGCGTATGCAAATTTTTAACATTTCCAGCGAGTAATTCATAAATGCTGTAAAAGCAGAAACCGGGCAAAAGTAAGAAGGACAAATGTGAAACCAAATAAAGAAGTGTTAAAGCGAAAATAAAATGTAAACAAAAGAAAATCAAAAACAATACGACAGAAAAGTTGAAAAACTTGTTTTCGAATTAGGAATCTCACGGCTTAACTGAGTTGACAGGCGGCATGTAGCAGGCTCGTCTTGACTTATTGGAAGCTGTAACAGTAAAGTGCGCGCGCGCGCAAATCTGCGTCATCATGAACGAACTCAAGGTCAAGCACAACTGCCCGGCGAATAGTGTAAGCATACATACATATATACACTTGAGCAAGAACTTCTGTCGTTGCGCAGCTGTTTTATTGTCATTTTTTGTTTTTTATTGACTACAAATTGAAGACGACCGACCGATACGGACCGATCATTCATTGTCAAGGATGAATTGCGAAAATTTTCCAACAGCAGCTCATCGCGAAAAAAAACAAACAAACAAGAAATTTAACAGGAACTAAATCAAGACAGGATACCAAGCCAACTGCGCAACAACAAAGAAAAGTGAAAGGTTGACGTGGAGTTGAGTGCACATAAAAAAAAATTAAATAAAATAAAATAAAAAAAAAGTAATTAATAGTTTTGAAATGAATTTATATTGCCACTTACCTAGGAACGCAAACGGAATGGAAAAGTCCATAATGACGCAGCACATGTAAAAGTTCTGGTGCCGTTCGAAATGCGCCCATAATACTGAACATGGCGAGCATTGTATTCCAGATAATTAATGGACCGCGCAGTTGGAATCTGAAATGAGGCAATGATAAAGGGAGAAGGTTTAAATATATAGTATTGAACAATTTATGGGTAATTTCTATAAAAAAATTAATTCTTTTTAATTTTTGTTTTTAAATTTAAATGGATTTGAAAATAAATATAAGGATATTAAAAATAATTATTTTTCTATAAATTTCTTTTTCTACATTTTTATTTTTATACCTTTTATATATGTTCATGAAATGGTATATACGGTTCTTTGGTCCGCAGTTTGTAAGTACCAGAAGGAGAAAAGTTAAAATTTACACCGATTGGGTCAGAATGACGAGTTAAGTTGATTTAGCCATGTGCGACAGTCCGTCTGGCCGTTTGTTTGTACGCAAACTAGTCCCTCAGTTTTTGAGAAAGAGAGTTTTGTTGAAATATTTGGCATACAAATATATTATTATATTTAAGCGATCATTTGTCGGAAGAGGGCAGATTGGTTCACTACAACATATGTACATACATATATACGACCGATTTTTCAGCTTTGAGATTTACGGTCATAAATCCGTCAAAAGAGCATCTAAGAGCATGCAATTTGATATTCCATACACCAGTGTGTAATAGTACTGAAAATTTTCGAAATCGGACAACTATAACACATACTAGCTCCTATATACCGATTTGTTCAGAAACGAGACTTCGGTCGTCGAGCGTGAAATTTGGTATTACATAATCGTATCAACAAATAAACCGAAAATCATCGAAATCGGAATACTATAGCATTCAGCTTCCATACCTACAACAGATTTCTTTAGATATGAGGTTTTCGGTCAAAAATCCGGTAAAATAAATATTTAAAAGCATGAAATTTACTTATTAGATCAATACCAACCAAGCTATAAAAAATCATTAATCATCTCTCGATAGAGCAATCCATTCATATTCAAAAAAGTAAGGTTCAATGACCCCGCCGGCCCAAAAACCGCACCAAACACTGACACCGAAAATCATCGAAGATATGAGAATTAATATTTAATTCCAAAATGAAATACCATAAATTTAATATGGCCATGAAAGGTATAAAGACCAGAGACAGCTTTTCTTTCATGTTCAATTTAAATGGTTTTTAAAACATGGGGATATTAAAAATAATCATAAATATTTATATTTCTCTACATATATTGTTTCTACAAATCTTTTTTTCTATATACATATGTATGTTTTTACTGTACAATGTACTTATTCCAAAATAAAGCTTAAATAAAAAAAAAATTCAAAAATAAAACAATCCAGAAAACTGTTTTTACTCGAAAAAAAAATATAATAAAAAATTAAATATAAAGAATATTGCAGAAAATAAATAATTTCTGTATAAAAATTATTTTAAATTGTACAGTTGGCAACACTGCGTCGGAGAAACTGATTTTTATAAGTAAAATTCAAGTTTCGTTTTTCTTTTTCATTGGTCACCCTGTGCCAATATTTGCTAATAATACAAATTTGTAACGAAATAATGGTTTTTAAATACCTACATATTGTATATCAATTTTCAGTTTATTAAAATATTGAATTTTTAATAACTCAAAAGGCAAATAACACCGGAAATAACTAAATTCCCTTGTATGTATGTACGCATGTACATTTTCACTCCATAATTTACTGTACACATTTACATATGAAATGAGAGTGCGTGCATTTGAAAATAGTGTGGGAGATTTTATTGAAAAAACAATAGGTATACAAAATTAAATTGATATTAAAAACTGAAAATATCAACAAAAAAAAAAACCGAAATACAAGCAGATAACAAAAAAAGAGTAAATAGCTTGATGTAAAAATCAATATTAAAGCAATAAAGTACTTACAATAAAATTATTTATTTGAAAACAAATCGATTTATATAATTGGTGCTATGTAACCGCTGAAGCGATTAAATAAATGATTAGCTTTTAAACTATTTTACCAATAACAAATGTATAATATTGTATTGTATATGTGTGTATGAATACATAAAAAATTCATTGTTTGTGTCCAAATAAAAAAATTGCGCAAAAATTGGCAACACGGAAAAAGGCTGTAACAATTTAAATAAAAACAATATAAAAAGTATTAAAAAAAAATTGCCAAAAAAACTGCTTGCGGCCATAAAAAGTTGCAAATTATTTATATTCGCTATATGTATAACATGTATGTGTATACGATATGTATTTTATTTGCATATGAAATCACCAGTCGAAGTTTTATAATCTATATCAAAATTTTTATGACAAAAAATATGTGTAGGTATGTATGTGAAGCCATGATAAAAAGTTCAATACAAAAGAGAGAAAGAGAGAGAGAGAGAAAGAGAGAGAGAGAGAAAGGGAGAGTGTAAGATCTTTAAATGGAAACAGTTATGGATATTTTGAATATGATGCTATTTTTTTTAACTTAATTGAGATATAAATAAAATGTACATATTCCAAAAGAAAGTTTAAATAAAAAATTGCAAAAATAAAACACTTCATAAATTTATTTATACTCACAAAAAATATAATCACAATTTTATATAAATATAAAAAAAGTTGCAAAAAATAAATAATACAACTAATTTGAAAAAAAAAATAAAATAAAATAAAAAAAATTAAAAAAAAAAATAAATAAATAATAATAATAAATGCAACAAATTAAAAAAAAAAAAGTATACATAGAGCTTTTCCTCAATTCAATTACGCCAATTAAACGCTAATAAAAGTTCAATTTTTATAGCACGAAATTTAATTACGCAATAATATACTTAGAATTTTCCGCCAACAATCTTACACCCTAATAGAACTTAGTATGTAATAGAGCAACATTTGGAAGTTATTTCTTGTCTGTTTGCAAAAAAAAAGGAAACTAAAAAAGTTTTGCCGATTTAATTGTCGGTTGTGCAAGTGAGCTTATAGCAACTAAATGAAAATAATAACTACCTGCATCATTATTAAGCTCAATTAAAACTATGTATTTTAACAGTGTTATGTTCGAAATTTTCCTATACGCGGGTATGATTTTTTATTAGTAATTTGTTGAAACAGGTCAGAAATGGCACGTCTCAGCAACAAATTAAGTGAATTTTAAGCTTAGCTTATAAATTATAACTATTTCATGTCTACAGATTTGGTTCCATTTTTTGCTTACTACAATATTTTTTTTTAATTAAAAATTTAAGTTTCTTTGTTCAAAAACTAAATTTAATAATCGTAATTTGCGCTTTGTAACCGTTGAAGCGATTTTCGGTTGAGCTCTTCCTCCAATTTGTGGTGAAATGGAAGGACCTGCAGTTTATACTAAGCCGCCTCCGAACGGCTGATGGATTTTTTATGAGTAGCCTTTATTACTTGTCAGAAATACACGTATACTCGGATTAATATAAATAATGGAGGTGGTTTTAAGTCGCCTCAGAAAGGCTAATGGATTTCGAGAATGGATTGAAATTCCCTGTCGAAGAACGAGCGAACTAAAAGAAAACTGTCCATAATTTAGGATAACACTCACTCAAATTTCCTTTCCGCTTAGCAGCGCGCAATGACCAACCACTCGGCTACAGTTGCCAATAGAACAATAAAATAATAAAAAAAAAATAATAATTCACACTTGCAATGCTACCAGATTGATATTCATGAACATCCTAATAATGCTGCCAAATGCCTTTGATGGTTTCAATTTAACTCCAAATCGATGTTCAATTTAGACAAGCAAAATTATTAAATTAAATGGAAAAAGCATCTGGTAGGTCGATCTTTAAATTTTTAAAAATATATCTAATCATAAATCTCATGACTATGCACCTGATTTAAGTTTTTCAGAAGTTTCAAATTAATATTTATCAAAAAAAAAAAAAAAAACAAAAAACAGAGACCTAACAGCTTGAAAATTATTAACACCTGATAGTTATAAACAATAACACATGATTGTTTTGGCGAGTTAACCAATTAATTTTTTTATCATAGAATTTCCAAGAATTGCTTATCATTTACATATGTATACGAGGCATATCCAGAAAGTAAGTGCACTGAGGCTATCATGACCGGAAGACTTTATTTTCGTCATACTGGCAAGTAGACTTTGCAACGAGACTGGTTCGAGGTCAGTATATTGAGAACTGATAAAGGTTTCGTGAACAATATCAATCCTAAAAGAATTGCGGAGCGCATTCAGAACAAAAGGAGAGGTATCCTAACAAACGGAGTTTGCATTGCACACAGCTAACGTTCGATGGAACTGCTCGTCTCGTTTAAATGGTATGTCCTGAATCATACCACACATTCCTCTTTACATCTCTATAGCTGCGCATGTTTGGGAAAAGGTTTTTAACTGACGAGGAGGGAAAGGTATAAATGGAGTAGTGTACCAAGTGGTTGGTGGGAAACTATTTAGAAAAATGCATCAAACAATAGATACTCCGCTACACCACCTGCATAGTGAGAGGCATGGCGGCAATGTCGAAAAATAGCTAACATTATGTAGTAAAGTATCACGTAATTTTTTTGTTTAGATAAAAATATTTAAAACCTACAAAATTCTGTACACTTACTTTCCGGATATGCCTCGTTTATAAAAAAACAAAAAAATTAAAATCAGCTCTCTTTGACCAACTTTCATAAATACACTTTAAAAAACACATACTAATATATACTCGTATACATTCATAAATAGTTTATTTTCAGCGCCTCCTTGGCGGCGTGCTTAAGGCTGCTGATAAAATTTTGGTTTATCATGTGAGAATGTGAATGTGAAAAAATATAAATTAAATAAACACACATGTATGTATGTATGTAAATATGCGCAAATCAAAGCATAAATGTGAATAATTTTTAAACAAAAAATTTTACTTTTTTTGCCTGAACAAATCGCCTGATAAGAATAATTACTCTGACATTTAACCGATACATTTTTATTCAGGGGGTTTAGAAAGTATAATATAGGTATTATTATTATTATTAGAAAATTGTAATAAATTTAGGTTATCACTTTAATATTAAAGTTTACGCTAATCTCAATTGGCATAAATATTTATATATACTATATTTAACTACCAGCTGTGGTGGCCTGTCAATTGCGATTATTATTATTTAACCCAGTAGGAAGTTTAAGGGGTTAGGGGTAGTCAGAGGCACGAAAAAATGAGAATTTTCAGTATTTTTTTTTTGCTATTAAATAATTTTATTTTACAAAAGTAGTGATATGGTATTATTAAACAATGTTTTGACTTGAAGTCACGAAAATTTCGAAAAAAAAAAAATTTATTTCCGAAGTTACAGCTGTCTGTGTTAACCCAGTTCCAAAAAAAGGTCCTTGCGGTGACAATCATAAGTCCTTGGAGATTCATCTGAAATCAATCGGATAAAAAAAAATAGTTTTATAAATAAATAATCCTGGGCCTGATCGAAGGATTTTATTTTTTTTCAAAAATTAACAAAATGGCGGCCTCAGGAAATTTTTTTCTAGATTTTTGGGAAAAAATCAACAGTTAATTGGTCTTAAAAAATCGAAATTTTTCACAAAATAAAAATCCTTCGATCAGGCCCGAGTTATTATGTATTCTACAAGCTGTATAAATTTCATTAAAATCAACTGAGCGGTTTTCGAGTTACAGTTGTCACCAGTTCAAAAAACATAGTTTTGAGAAAAACGCGTTTAAAGTTTCACACAGCGCTTTGAAAGGCCCGAGCTCTCTTTGTTATTTGTCGAATAACTTAAAAACGAATTATCGGATTAACTTGAAATTTTCAGAGATTATTTTTAAGATATTATACTTAACGAAAATGCAAAAAAAAAATTGATTTCTTGAAAATTCTGACTACCCCCAACCCCTTAAGTGAGTTCTTCGCCAGCAATCTATGAGAGAGTTAACTTATGAAGCAAAAAAATATTTTCCATATTTTTTATTACTCAACCAATGATAAATATCTAGTTATACTAATAATCGGTTTGTAAAAATTATTTTCATTTTTTTTCTTGTATGATTTCTAAGTAGACTTTTGCACTTTAACTACTCACGCCTTTCTTATCTATATCACATTCGACAAAGTGTAATTTACTGGTAGATTCGTTGACAGCTCATTGTTATTTTGTGATTTTATTTATCATCATACATATGAACATGTGTAATTACATATAAATAATTATGTATGTTGACTCATTCTACTAAAAATTGAGTTATCGATAAGACCATAGAAGACACCAGGAACAATTTAATTATGAATTTTCGTAAACAAAATTTACTCAAGTGCTAATTTATCTTTTGCAAAAATCTGTCGGTGGCTTATACTTGTTCAAACAGTTAGCTAATTGCAATTAAACAAATTAAGTTTTAATTATAGCGCAATTTAAAATTTTCAAAACCGCAACAGTTTTAATTTGAAGTTTTTTCAGGTTTGTTTGTTCAATTAAAAAGCCATACACAAAAAAGTATTAATAAAAAAAAACTGATCAGAATTTCAGGCAATTCAAAGAAAATTTTCAATAATTACTAAATAATAAATTTTTATAAACAAAATTCAGTAAATATTTTGAAAGCTGTCAGTTTCTAAGGCTGGGTTTCAGGTATTAAATTAAATTAAAGTTTTCTATAACTCTTGTTATACATCAAAAGTTCAAACTTTAAAATAAAAAAAAAAATTTCTTGAAAATATTTTAAATGCATTTTTTGCGTTTATTTTCGAAACCGCAAAATGGTTAACAATGTATATTTGAAAAATAGTATATATATGTATGTATAAAGTGATTCCTAGTAATTACGGATATTAGTAGATTTTAATACGAAATCTCACTTTACATACATATATGCTGGTAAATAGCCGTATCAGTGTATATACTTATGATATACCTTCTGCTCAAATATATACGAGACTTTATCCATAGCTCGACAAGGACAAGACAAATGGCCATACTTTTTTTGTTTAGGTTGCCAGGACTGTTATATGTTTACATGTCAAATTTGAGCGCGATCTGTCACATAGTTTTTTTTTACGGCACTATAAACAAGTCAACCTCGAGTGTGTTTTTCGAATTTTACTATGGAAATTACCGTATTCACCCGACATGGCACTGTGTGACTTTTTTCTTTTCCCTAAACTCAAATTGCCGCTTCGTGGAAAGCATTTTCAGTCGATTAAAGTCATAAAAGAGAATTCGAAGAAGGAACTGAAAGCCATACCTAAAGCGGCCTACCAGAAGTGTTATGAAGATTGGAAAAAAAGGTGGCATATGTGTATCGGCTCTAATGGTGACTATTTTGAAGGGGATAATATAAATATTGAAGAATAATTAACCGTTTTTGTTTTATTGAGCCAGTCTCGTTTATATTTGAGCAGAAGGTATACATATAATATAATCTAATATATTCAGTAAGCTTTTACTTACATATGTATATACAATAGTTCCAATCATTTTGCAAACATATGTTTGTATGTACACAACTAACAAAGTTATAGCTGGAGTTACGAGCTTTGTAAATAATAAAAAGGGTCAATTCTATTTGTAATGAACTTCAGTTGTAATGCAAAATTAGCAATGAAATGCTTTTAACGTCAAGTGCTAGACTTACTTTTAACTATGTTATAGTGTATTTTTATTTTTGTAATATTTTATTTCATTATACTAGTATATTGAATTAACTGCGTCGCAATGATATCTCGTTTCTATTAGAATATAATATTATATTATTGTATAATAAATAGTAACAGTAAAAATTGTTATGAAAGTTCGAGGAAAGTTGTCACTGCAATCTGCGCAAGTTCAGCAGCCATTGGTAAGAGATGGAACCTAAACCCGTTTGTTGTTCTTCGATATATACAGCGATAGTTAGAGCCATTTTATTCTACGTGGTCCCTGTCTGGTGGTCAGCACTCGAAAAAACTACCTTCAGGAGAAAACTGCACAGAGTCCAACGGTCGTCAGATATTCTCACTAGGAGAGCTCTACCATCGATTCTATTAAAAGCCCTGGAAACTCGAATCAATCTTCATCACCTGAATTTGTAAGGTAAACTTCACGTGAGCTGCAACGCGATTAGACTGGACTGGGTACAGCACTACAGGGCTATCCTCACTTACTGTTTTGATAATCTCTTCTCCACAAAAATCTTCAACAGGAATTAATAGGAAAATACAAATGCTCTAGGATCAGAGTGACATAGCCATCTCTACGGATGACCCTAAACTCTATGAAAAATTAGGCTTTGGAATTCACTCACCAACGCTCTCAATAAATTTTAATTTGAGGTTACCAGATTAATGCCGCGTCTTTCAGGCAGATCTTATTGCAATCACGGTAACCGCAGAAGGGTTACTCAAATATCTAGCTCCAAACCAATTAATCACCATATAGTCGGATAGCAATTACAACACATCAAAAGTGGCGTTGAATGCAGGAGTACTTTAGAAGCAACACAGCTACTGTCTGGTTACCCGGCCTAGGGAGATTACAGGGAACTGTGCGGCGGATGAGCCAGCCAGTGTGAAGGTACCACTCTAACTACAATAATTTCTACGCATGTTGCGTGCATATCTCTGTCTACGGCAAGTCACGCTGAAGCTGGTTTTCGTTAAAAAGAAACCAACACCAGATAGCTAAAAGAAAGTACTTGTTCTGTGACTTTGGACTTCTGAACCGGTTCAACTGGTATACTAGTTGGATGCTGTATAATTGGACTTTCCGGTAGCAGAATGAAATACTTTTCGTATCATTTTCGTCGAAGCTGCAGAGTCGAAAAAGAGTCTGCCGTGGATTACCTCTGTCACTGCCCAGCCCTAAGCACTAGGATAACACTTGCTTGATTGCCTGGCTATACCATCGGCTGGTATAGACAGTATCAGCACACGAAATGGTTTGTACTTCTGAGAAGTAGCTCTCATCAGCAGCCGCATCAACTCAACTATGCTTAACTCAACTCAGCTGAGCCACACAAATCTTTACATGTTGGCATTCTGGTTGTCTTAATTTCAATTAAGCAGCTTGAGCATTAATACCCTCACTGCGCAAACAAATTACGTCGTTGTGTGAAAATTTTTTTAATTAACGTTTGAACTAAAACTATGTCATAAATAAAATAAATTTAGCACATACATATTATTATAATAATTACATACATATTTATTTACTAAATCTATTAAACTGAATAAAAGAATGGCGAAAATTTCTGAAATTTGACCTAAGAGAGTTCGGTTGATAGAAAATAGTTTCATGCTATGGACTGAATATAGATATCACGTTTATAAGGAACATCGTCTTAAATAAGACCACGAAAAACGAATATGTTTTGTCCGACTACAAAGCACCAACTTATAAAGGACAGACACCAGAAGCACCATAGATCGTGACGCAGTTATCGTCTAACAACCGTAATACGTGTTGGTTGTAGTAAATCTGTCTTGATTTGAATTTTCGAACATATTTACGTATGTACATACATGCAAACATATACATATATGTATATATGTCTAATAGCACTGACTTCTAAATAGTTTTAATTAACTATAATCACTACTACTTTAATTGCATGCTGTAGGAATGAGTTTGAGTGTACCTATGATTTAATAAAACTATGTATGTACACATATAAAAATATACTATGGATTTAGCTGTAAACAAATTAATAGATATATAGTATAAGTAAGTAGTATCTTTGAACTTGTTTTATCCGTAACATAAAATTGTAATTATAAAATAAAGCAACCTGTCGACTGATTTCCGTCAATAAATAATAAAAATGGTAAATATTCAAATAAATCCCCTTTTAATTATTAAAATAAAAGTATAAATTAAGTTCAAAACCTCTACCTTCTACTTTTACTTCCACACACCCGTCATATTTATTTGCCCAAATCTTCAGAACAGTCTGTAAACGTAAGCACATACATAGGTAGGTATGTACATATATGATATTCCACTCCTTGTATGACCGTATGTGTATACCACATGTGTTTGCTTATTAACATTTCAAAACTTTTTGCTCCCTCTTTTCTGTTAAGCTCTCACTCGTAAATATTGGATGAGTGCATAAGTTCGTGCCCGATTTCAAGTGCAAACTAAAATTTAAATTTTTTGAAGAAAGCGCTTTTATTAATCAATTATGTATTCGCCATCATGTTTGGCGATCCACTCCCAACGTTCAACCAATTTACGGATGCCTGATTCATAGAAATCGCGCGGTTTCTCGTTGAAAAAGGTGTCAAGGTGGTTTTTGACGTCTTCCACATTTTTAAATTTTTTTCCATTCAAATTGTTCTGCAGCGATCGAAACAAATGATAATCAGAAGGTGCAATGTCGGGTGAATATGGGGGATGCGGCATGATTTCCCAATTCATCTCCTTCAGTTTGGCCAGGGTCGGTTTTGCAACATGTGGCCTGGCGTTGTCATGATGGAAAAGAACTCCTTTGCGATTGGCCAAAATCGGACGTTTTTCATCAATTGCTTTCTTCAATTCGACCAATTGCTGACAATACTTGTTGGCAGTGATCGATTCTCCAGCTGGCAAGAGCTCAAAATAGATCACGCCTCGGATATCCCACCAAATGCACAGCAGTACCTTCATCGGATGCAATCCACCTTTCGACATCGGTTCCGCCCCTTCGTGTGCCTGTTTCCATGTTCTTTTGCGTTGAACATTGTTGTACAGGACCCATTTTTCATTACCAGTCACGAGCCGATCCAAAAAAGGTTCGTTTTTGATCCGTCGAAGCAAAGAAATTGCTGTTGACATACGGTCCACTTTGTTCTTTTCACTCAACTGATGTGGCACCCATGTATCGAGCTTCAAAGTGTACCCAACCTTTTTTAAACGACGAAACGCAGTTGATTTGTTGACGTTCAATTCACTGGCAACCTCTTCCGTCGAAATACGTGAGTTATTCGCAACTAAAGTCCTTAGAACATCGTCATCAAGCTCAGAAGGCCGTCCACTGCTAGGTTGATCTTCGAGGTTGAAATCTCCAGAACGAAATTTCGCGAACCATTTCTTTACTGTGCGGAGTGCTGGAGCACGGTCCAAATAAACTTCGCGAATATCTTTAGTTGCAGCGCCCACTGTTTTTCCTTTGCGGAATTCGTATAACATAATATGACGCATATGATCTTTTTCGTTGTTCATCTTCCATGCGTCTTTTCACTAAGCAACTCAAATCAAAATGAAGTTATTTTATGCTTGACTTACAGTTCGGACTGTCACCTTTCCAACGATATATAATATGTATATATTTCTTTCATGAGCGCCACTCTCAAACGATTCGTACGGCATCCAGCGGAATCGGGCACGAACTTATGCACTCATCCAATATTTATTTATGTATATAAACACATACATACCTATCACATGTAGGTATGCTTTTATATTTTTGCACATTCTTCTTTCGTTTATATTTTCAATACACAAACAAAGCAGCGCTCTCTGATTCTCAACATGTTTATAAACAACCCTGGCTAAATAGTAAAATCGTGTCTGTTGAGAATTTGTGCCTAAAACTAATAGTAAGGAAAACCGTCCAACCTTGCTAACAGCTCGGTTGATGTGCTTCTAGGCAGTGAAGTGGGTGGGGACTACACTTAATTGTGCTGTGTCTGCTCGCTTTGCGAAGCGCCAATTTTTGAATGGGCACAGGTCGTCCCTTCGAACTTATGCGCACGCTCACTACTTTCGAGTTGTGTCGTAGAGTTTGGGTGAAGCGATCTGCCCGAATGATGAATAAATTTTAAAATGAAAGGTGTTTTATATTTATTTTAATTACTAGTGAAACCGAAGTAAGCAAGTAATGAAAATTATTATTTTTAAATCAAATAAAGTAGAAAATATATGTATATAAAAAATATTTAAAAACATTAAAAAAGGTTCAAAATATAAAAAAAAGTCAAAATATAAAAAAAAAGTCAAAATATAAAAAAAAAGTCAAAATATAAAAAAAAAGTCAAAATTTAAAAAAAAAGTCAAAATTTAAAAAAAAAGTCAAAATTTAAAAAAAAAAGTCAAAATTAAAAAAAAAAAAGTCAAAATTTAAAAAAAAAGTCAAAATTAAAAAAAAAAGTCAAAATTTAAAAAAAAAGTCAAAATTTAAAAAAAAAGTCAAAATTTAAAAAAAAAGTCAAAATTTAAAAAAAAAGTCAAAATTTAAAAAAAAAGTCAAAATTTAAAAAAAAAGTCAAAAATTAAAAAAAAAGTCAAAATTTAAAAAAAATTCAAAATTTAAAAAAAAAAGTCAAAATTTAAAAAAAAAAGTCAAAATTTAAAAAAAAAAAGTCAAAATTTAAAAAAAAAAGTCAAAATATAAAAAAAAATCAAAATATAAAAAAAAACATTTCAAAATATAAAAAAATACAATTCAAAATATAAAAACATATGAAAAATATTTAAATTTGATTCCTAAAATAAATTTATAAAAAAAAAAAATAGAATAAATATATAAAAAAATATTAAAATATAAAAATATAACATATAAGAAACATTCAAAAATATAGAAAAGTTATAATAACAAAAAAAATACTTAATAACAAAATTAAGAAAACAGTTATAAAAAATATTAATATACTCTTTTAAATAATTTTTTAAATATCAAACACGTGTATAATAATATAATTAACATGAAAAAGAAATATGTATGATAAAAGACATAATAAAAGTAAAAGTAAAAAACTTTTAAAAATAAATAAATATATTTCAGATATATAAAACTTTAATAGTAAAAACATATTTCAAAAGACTAAAAAGATATTTAAAAGTATGACAAAAAATATTTAAAACAATCAAAAAATTTTAAATATGAGAAAAATAAAAAAAAAATTAAAGCAAAATAAAAAAATATAAAGAAAAATAAAAAAATATAAAGAACAATAGAAAAATTATAAAGAACAATAAAATAAGAAAAAATAAAATAGTTTTTAAGAAAATTAAAAAAAATAAAATAAAAACAAGTTTTGAATACAAATAAAAAATATTAAAATAAAAAACTCATTCGATCTCCCTGAGAATCGAACCCGTGCTCTGCAGAATTTTTGCACAAAATAGATACAAACGTCCGTATGTATGTATGTACATACATATATATACTTGATTGCAAAGCAGCAGTCAGCTAAATGTATGTACCAACCCTGCAGGAAAAGATACTAGTATAATTAAGATACTACTTTATTTTTAACACGAAAATGTTCAGCGAAATGTCTATTATTCCTAAAACTGATGATTTGCGTACTAATAGTGAATTGGTATTATAGGAATGTACTTAGCATTTGTAGCTTGTTATTTTCAACTTTTAAATTTCTTTTGTTGCCTTCATTTTTGGATTTCAAATACTTTCATTTTTTAACATAACGCTATTGTGAAATAAATTTTATTTATAAAATAAAACATTAAAGTTTTTAATAAAAATAAAAATATAAATATATAAAAAATAAAACAAATATCGAAAAACTGCTTGAGATTGAAAAAAATTAAATATATAAAAAAAATATTAAAAAATATAAAAAAAAATAATATTTCAAAATATAAAAAAATTATTACCAAAATATAAAAAAAAAATTTTCAAAATATAAAAAAAAACATTTGCAATTATAAAAAAAACTTTCTATTTAACCAGAAATTTTACGTAAACTAGCTTTTCACTGCAGAGTAACTTTAGAGTAATGCAATGAGGCAAAATACCCACCTCTATCTACAATAATAAAAACTCAATGACAATGAAATTACTCATCATACATGTACACATACAGATACATAAATGCTGTCATGACATAAACCAGTGTTATGCAATAGCATACGCAGACGACAACCGCTTTCCCGCCAACTTTTATAAAGCTTCTCTCTTCCTCTTTTATTGCTTTATTACTTTATACACACATACATATGTATATGTTTTGGTTTTTACGCTTTTCTTTCATCTCTTGACCAACTAATAATAAATGCATTGCTAATTGTGCAGACAAAAGCGCGAATGCGATGAAGACTTCATGTCTCCTTCACTGAAAGTTGTCTGCTGAGGCTCTCTCGCGAAACAATGGATTTTTAGTCGACAATTTGTTTAGTGTGCCAATTGTTTACTTGTCGGCTGATAATGGCAATCAAGTTAAACACAAATGTTTATACATAGTATGTATGTATGTATGGTATGTATTTATTTTTATGTTGTTAGTATTATTGTTATGATAGCTAACTTGGTTTACGGCTTTTGACAATTGATGTCAGTTTTGGCCACGCGATGCCGAGCAATAATAGCGGGAATTAGGCTACAAAATTATTGAAAGAGACAAGATTTTGACTGCAAGTTAGTCGTGCAACATGCAAGACATGAGCAAAAGAGAAAAGTTATAAACAATATTTATGTATTATACATATGTACAAACATATGTACGCATATTACAATATTTCTACTATTTGTACTCCATTTCATATTCGTTGCGCGCACTTGCATTCGTTCGTTATTGACTTTGTTTATGGTAGAATTAGCCGCAAGTTAGTTAGCAGCTGCTATTGGCGAGCAGCGAGTGGCATTGCCAACGAGTTGGCATTCATTAGTGCACCGATTGAGGTGTCTGCCAATGTAATTAGAAATATTGCAATCGATACTTTGACTTTTTGAATGGGTAAGCTCGGGCTTGAAGTCAATGGCCAACCGAAGACAAACTAATGGCATAACAGTGCCAAAACAAAATGCAAAAAACAAAAAAGAAGAAGAAATCAAAATACATACAATGAAAATTACAAATTTTAAACCTTGAACTCAAATTTGTTATTTCGCTGCTTTCGTAATTCTATGTGCTCGGCTTAATTTCATTCATTATGCGTTTGTTTTTTTATTTAATTGTATTCTTTTTGGTTTCGAATTGCCCACTACTAATTTGTATCGTCGAAACAAGTCCGGTTTTTGCAAAATGCCTATATGTATACACGTATACTAAGTTATTAATTTACATTGAAGAATTGTATTATTTTGATTTTCAGTAATTTAGGCAAATTAAAACATTGCTAATTAATTTGATTGAGTGTCAAAGAAATTCCAGCATATTTTATGCATAATAAATAAATAATATATCTGCAGGCAGTGAAATGGTAGACTGGTATGGAAAACTACTAGTAAAAATGCAAACTACTTGAATTCTGGTTAATAACTAGTCCTTTTCTTAGGAGGGATATTGCAGAATGACAAATAAAAAAATAATGTTAAACAGATTTAATTTATTGAATAAAAGGCATAATTTTGAAACGGTTTGAAAATCGTAAACTAACGCTTATTTTTCAAAGCCGTTTCTTTTTATCGATTGCGCTGAGTTAAACGTTTAATTAGAACCCTAATTATTTTGCGTAAGATATTCGAACGTATTTAGAACATTTTCTTCGTGACAAAATTCGCTATACCTATAGAATTAAATTCACATATGTAAGTCTTTTTGAGTACATTTTCTAAACAAATTTTATTTTTAAATATATGCATTAAAAAAATTTCCAAACACTTTTAAGTTTATGTAAATTAATGTAATACTTAAAAACAAACAACTTTTTATTTTTTTATTTTTACGCAAAATGGAAAAATACTTGTTTACAAAATAAATTTCGTTGTTTGTTTAAAATAATTAGCATGTTTGGCGAATTACTTAAAAAATATAAACAAGAGTTAATAAATATTCCAATGTACAATGTTTTATTTATAAGGCGAAAATGTTATTTTTTAATTATTTTGTGAAGAAGAAATTTACGCTTTCGACAAATATGGTGATAACACCGTTAGTGGATTTGAGTTGTGAATAATAAATTGTATATGTTTAAAAAATAGATTTTAAGCAATGTTATTTGTTTTAATAATTTATTTATTTTCCTATTTTTATTAAAAATTATTAAACCCAGCATTATAACAAAATGCCTTGCATTACCAGAGCGTATCGATAACACAGAAAACGTAAACAAGCAAAACATAAATAAAAAAAAAATTGAATAAAATAGTATAAAAGTAAGCAGGAAAAATAATAAAATAAAATTTATACAATAAAAATATTTCTTACATTCATACAAACATATCTAACTATGTATCTAAGTACGCTCGCACGCGCTTTAACTATGTAGCGACAGGTGATCCGGCATAAAAACGGTTAGTGGAGCACAGTGGAATGGGGGAAGCGCGAAATAGGTATTTATGTATGTAGACATACGTATATGTATGGTGTGTGGTAGGTACATAGGTATGTACTCGTATGTACGTGAAGGCATGGTTGTTACGATGAAGTCAACATAAAAGCATAAATTAAAAAAAAAGCTAGTAATAGTTTAGCAATAAGAAAAGTTGTGTGGCGTATAGGCAACATAATATACGAAATATGAAATATACTCGTATGCAGCACTTATTAAAAAAACAAAAACTTAGTTACATTAAATGAAAAATTTGTGCATAACAAAACTTGTGTAGAGAAAAATATTAGTATAATAATAATTATAACTGTACAAATTTTGAAGTACATATTACGACATAAATTTATTTTAATTTTTTTTCCCTAAAAGCCCAACAATTAAAACATATCAAACGCAAGAGAAAGCTTTAATTGTGATTTAACAGAGCACAGACGAAGCTAACAGCTCTTTAACAGTGAAATGTGAATTAATAGAATATATTACTAATGTTTAAATACAAAGGAGACAACAAAAAAAAAAAACACATATAAAATATATGAAACATAATGCAATATAAAAAATATATAAATATATATAAAAAAAAATATAGAAAATAAAAAAAATATAAAAAATAAAAAAAAAGTGTATAAAAGAAATGTAAAAACAAATAGAAAATATAAAAAATATATAAAAAAAATAAAACACATAATAAATAATAACATAAATAACATATAATAATAACATATAAAAGTATCAATAAAACATGTAAAAACAAAACTATAAAAATACAAAAATATTCAACATTTTTTAATATTATAAAAAATTTTTTAAAGCTTTTACAAGAGAAATACAAAATCCTATAAAAAAAATACAAAAAGCAAAAAAATTAATAAATGCAAAAAATGAAAAAAAAAATATATAAAAAAAACAAATATGAAAATATATATAAAAAACAATATGAAAAAATATTTAAATTAAATTTAAAAAATATAAAGAAATACAACATTAAAAATATATAAAATTGTGTAAGAGAAATATCAAAACATATAAAATATAGGAAAAAATTAAAAAAAAATAAATAAATAAAAAAATAAAAAAAACGTATATAAAAAAGTATTAAAATATTTAAAATAAATTTAAAATTAATAATCATAAAAATAAAAAAAAAATTAATAACATAAAAAATTTAAAAATATATCAAAACTATAATACTATTAATTACTGTAAAGGTTTCGCAGTACATATGTATTACAAAATAAATATAATTTTATATTTTTGCTTTAAAAAAAAAGAAAAGAAAGACAAATTATTATCATTGTGATTTAACAGAGCACAGTTTGAATAAATCAGAAATTTTCAAATACAAAGGCGATTACAAGCCAAGAGTTCATACACATGGCCATTAAGCAATAGAAGCTGTCTGAAAGTCACGAACTCTCAATTAAAGAAGAAAGCAAAATGCCAATTATAAAATGTTAACACAATAGATATGTATAGACCTGAGTGTGTGTGAGTGCGTGTGTGCGCGCTTAAAACCAGTTTCATGATCAATAGCCACATTAATTTTAAAGAGTTAAGATTTAATGAATGCACGAAAGTGTGTTATATTAACGCTAATATATTACGTATTATACATATGTATGCGCGCACATGCCAAAATCGGCTGAACGCGCAACAAAAGATAATACAAATACACACTCGTACATATGTACATACAAACTAACTAACAACAAGTTGGCTCAATTTTCGGCCGGTGGTGTGACTTTTCATTTTTTTGTTTGATAAAAATGCGTGAAATAAGAAATATAGAAAATTTACAGGTGTAAATTGTACGCTATTGTTTGTATGTAATTTCATATGTAATATTTTCTTCTTTTTTTTTGTGTGCTTCTATGTATGTAGGTGTGATATACGCGACTTTTGACAAAAGTTGTCATCACATTGGAATTCTTGTTTAAATATTTGCTGCATTTATTAAAATTTATACGCATATACATATGTATGTGTATACATACATACACATGTACATTTCTATACATATTACAGTTTACTACCTTCGATTTTTTCTCTCTTGCAGACCTTGTAATCATACTTTCATTCACAATTTCACAATATAGCAACAAAAATCAAGTAAATGGCGAGCGTAATTTTGAGTTAAAAAAGCGTGTACGTAAGTAGTGGAAGTGCAAGAGATAGAGAAAGCGAAAAAATATACAATATACATACATAAATAGCTGGTATATTGCATAAGAAAACAACTGCTGATTTTTGTTTGGCAAAATTTTGTAACTTTTTGCAGCATCAACAGGAAAGTTGAGAAAGAAACAATATTGCCAAATAATATAAAAAGAAAAATTGTGGAACGAAAAGAAATCAAATAACGTAAACTGTAGTGGTAATTGAAATATAAAAAAAATTAAAAGCTCCCGCAAACTAAATTGCTTGGGAAAATAATAGATAAAAATCTATTACATAACGATGTATGATAAAATAACATGTTTCATTTATGAATTATCTATAGCACTCAATTGAGCTACAAACCATTAAATTAACCTTTGGTCATTAATACTTCATTGGAAAATATAAATCACCGAACTTTAAATCGTAGGAATTTTTGATTTAAAAGTAGTATTAAAATAATATACGCATCACTCATTTAAAACAGATAATCAAAATTAACAGTCATAGAAATTATGAAAATGATTGCAAGTATATATGTATTTATTGGCACACCGAACACTATTAAACAGAAAAAATTAACTTCGAAAAATACAAATCTACAGGAGATTTAGCAACGCTAATAATTATAACTACCCGAAGGAAATATTTTTTTGTTGTTGCTTTTATAAAGCACGCTTTTAAACTGCATACTGGATGAGTGCATAAGTTCGTGCCCGATTCCGCTGGATGCCGTACGAATCGTTAGAGAGTGGCGCTCGTGAAAGAAATATATACATATTATATATCGTTGGAAAGGTGACAGTCCGAACTGTAAATCAAGCATAAATTACTTCATTTTGATTTGAGTTGCTTAGTGAAAAGACGCATGGAAGATGAACAACGAAAAAGATCATATGCGTTATTATGTTATATGAATATGTTATACGAATTCCGCAAAGGAAAAACCGTGGGCGCTGCAAGTAAAGATATTCGCGAAGTTTATTTGGACCGTGCTCCAGCACTCCGCACAGTAAAGAAATGGTTCGCGAAATTTCGTTCTGGAGATTTTAACCTCGAAGATCAACCTCGCAGTGGACGGCCTTCTGAGCTTGATGACGATGTTCTAAGGACTTTAGTTGCGAATAACTCACGTATTTCGACGGAAGAGGTTGCCAGTGAATTGAACGTCAACAAATCAACTGCGTTTCGTCGTTTAAAAAAGGTTGGGTACACTTTGAAGCTCGATACATGGGTGCCACATCAGTTGAGTGAAAAGAACAAAGTGGACCGTATGTCAACAGCAATTTCTTTGCTTCGACGGCTCAAAAACGAACCTTTTTTGGATCGGCTCGTGACTGGTGATGAAAAATGGGTTCTGTACAACAATGTTCAACGCAAAAGAACATGGAAACAGGCACACGAAGGGGCGGAACCGATGTCGAAAGGTGGATTGCATCCGATGAAGGTACTGCTGTGCATTTGGTGGGATATCCGAGGCATGATCTATTTTGAGCTCTTGCCAGCTGAAGAAACGATCACTGCCAAAAAGTATTGTCAGCAATTGGTCGAATTGAAGAAAGCAATTGATGAAAAACGTCCGATTTTGGCCAATCGCAAAGGAGTTCTTTTCCATCATGACAACGCCAGGCCACATGTTGCAAAACCGACCCTGACCAAACTGAAGGAGATGAATTGGGAAATCATGCCGCATCCCCCATATTCACCCGACATTGCACCTTCTGATTATCATTTGTTTCGATCGCTGCAGAACAATTTGAATGGAAAAAAATTTAAAAATATGGAAGACGTCAAAAACCACCTTGACACCTTTTTCAACGAGAAACCGCGCGATTTCTATAAATCAGGCATCCGTAAATTGGTTGAACGTTGGGAGTGGATTGCCGAACATGATGGCGAATACATAATTGATTAATAGAAGCGCTTTCTTCAAAAAATTTCAATTTTAGTTTGCACTTGAAATCGGGCACGAACTTATGCACTCATCCAATATAATGCCAAGGTTCAAACTTTATAATAAAACAGGGATTTAAAAAAAAAAAATATTTTAAATACATTTTATTTATTATTTATGCTGTGAAATGTGACGAAAAAGTGTATGATGTGAATGATCGTCCCGCCACCAGTGCCATCAAAGAAATGTTCTTCAACTTATCGCTGATTTGACAATCACGCCACGATGGAATAAAAGAACGATGTGACCAAAAAGAGCGTAGAAAATAAATTCAATCTTTATGATGAAACAATATCAAACGGGCTAAGGCTGATCGACTTCCCTCAACCAAATCGATCAAGTCTCCCTTGTTCTAGAGGAAGTGCGTACATTCAGAGGTTCTAACATCGCCTCGAATCACTTTCTTGTCGGAATGAATTTTAAAATATTTTTTGCTTGTTTTTTTTTTACACCTTGTGCTCATTTTATTTTTTATTGTTGTAGTTACTGCAGTTTTTATTAGTATTATCGCCAATTACTTAATTTACGTATTGACAGCTTGTCTATCTAATTCAATTTCAAGTAGCTGCAGCAAGTGTCAATTATAATAGCCGAGAGATTCAAATGATTTAAGAGGTGAGTGTGTGTGTGTGTGTGTGCATAGATTGTCACATTTTACAAATACGTTTCCGACATTGACGTTATGCAATTAGTTTATAGACAGTTTTACATAAAATATTAAGAAATTGTACATTGATAATACGGTATTATTTGTAAGTGTACAAAATAATAAAAAAAAAATTTAGTAAACGTAAAATTATTGCAAACTCTTTTCTTTATAATAAAGCTAAATTATATGCGTTTTATATCGTTTTGAAATCTACTCTTTACATGGTTTTTCTCTTTATGTTAAAGAATCGAGGGGAAAATCGATAAAGCCCGACGTAGAAAAGTATATGCAACAACAGCCAAAGCAACTGTGGTCAACATGCGGCAACACCTATGTACACGTACCTTCTGTTCAAATATAAACGAGACTTTATCCATAACTCGACAAGGACAAGACATATGGCCATACTTTTTTTTTTTGCTTAGGTTGGCAGGACTGTTATATGTTTACATGTCAAATTTGAGCGCGATCTGTCACATAGTTTTTTTTTACGGCACTATAAACAAGTCAACCTCGAGTGTGTTTTTCGAATTTTACTATGGAAATTAACGTTGAGCAAAGATGTTTGTTTGAAATTTTGTTATTCCAATGGAATAAGTGCGACGGACGCTATGAAAATGTTGCAGAAGGCATATGGGGAGTCTTGCCTATCACGTGCACGTATTTTTGATTGGTATAAGTCGTTCAAGGACGGCCGTACATCGCTGGAGAACTTGCCCCATGATCGTCGTCCAGCAACGTCAATAAACGAAGAAAACGTCGAAAAAGTAAAGAAAATTGCGTTGGAAAATCGTCGGGTGACTGAAAGAGAGATAGCTAGTGAGCTCAACATATCAAATGGATCCGCTCATAGCATTATTCACGATGTTTTGGGCATGAGACGTGTGTCTGCTCGACTTGTTCCAAAATTGTTGCTCATACGCCCAGGCTGTACGCGATAATTTGACCAAAAACAACGTAAATATTGTTCCGCAAGCACCGTTTTCACCCGACATGACACCGTGTGACTTTTTTCTTTTCCCTAAACTCAAATTGCCGCTTCGTGGAAAGCATTTTCAGTCGATTGAAGTCATAAAAGAGAATTCGAAGAAGGAACTGAAAGCCATACTTAAAGCGGCCTACCAGAAGTGTTATGAAGATTGGAAAAAAAGGTGGCATATGTGTATCGCCTCTAATGGTGACTATTTTGAAGGGGATAAAATAAATATTGAAGAATAATTAACCATTTTTGTTTTATTGAGCCAGTCTCGTTTATATTTGAGCAGAAGGTATGTATGTAAAAGCAAATCGTCAAAGGTGGATTGTGTCAGTGACTCGTGCAACAAGGAAATTAGACAAAAACACGAGAATATGTCCATACACCCACAATTTAAATGTAGATAAATGCGAAGCGACATGTAAAGTTTATGCATGTTTCGTCTTTGGGGAAAAAATAATACAAAAATCCACATAAAGACTGCAATAATTTGGGTGTAGAAAAATTGAAGAAAAAAAAAAAGCTAAAATAAAACAATGAAATATTTTTGTTTTGCATATGAGTCATGACTCAGCCTTTAATTATATAACACATAACTTATATACCTATAAATGTATGTAAGCATGCATATACTTTATTAAACATATTAGAGGGATCGTTCTGTGGGCGTGACTGCCTTTACGTAGTTATAATACACAAAGAATATAAATTGGTCTAGTAAAAAGTAATCCAGGAACTGAATATTGCACAAGAAAAGAGCTGGATACGCAAAAAAGCTCGATCTATGGCTGCCACTTGAGTTGACGAGAAAAATACTTGATTGACCGAATTTATATTGAATCGTAATCGAATCGATACAGAATCGTATGAAAAACGATCTATTTCTGAAGAGGATACTAACTGGTGAAGAAAACTGGATCAACTTCAGCAACATCAAACGAAAATTATTGTGATCGAATGGAAGCGAGCCGGCATAAACGGTCTCCAAGCGAAGATTGAAGGCTAGGAAGGTTTTATTATGCGTTTGGTGAGTTGGCAAGGAATGATCTACTACGAGCTGCTTCCCTACGGCCAAACTCTTAATTTGAACCTGTATTGTCAGCAATTGTCCGGCTTTGGACAACACCAGACCACACACTTCGATAGTGACTCGCCAGTAGTTCTGAGATCTTAGTTGGGAGGTTCTTAAGCATCCTCTCTAAGTGCGGACCTCGCACCAAGTGATTATCATCTCTTCCTGCCTATGGCGAATGATTTGGCTAGTAAAGAATTGGCCTTAAGAGAAGACTGATGAAAATCGATTATCTCAATTTTTCGCTTAATTGTTCAAAGGTTTGTATAAGATAGGCGTAATGAAAGACATTACCATCAAAATGGCAAAAAGTTATGGAGCAAAACAAATATTTGACATAAATCGAATAATTCTAACTACGATAAATAAAGCAATAAAATTAATGCAAAAATAATGGTTTACTTTTTGCTAGACTAATGTTATAGTATTTATATAATATGTAGGAGAAATGAGACAATCTATAAAGCCATTTATTTGTTAGTTCATACTCGTTTTCCGTTATCAATGACTAATGGGACTAGAGGTCGAAATTAAGAAATAATTGTTTTTATAGAGCAATAAAATTTCAATATATTTCAGTACAGCTAAATGTGTTAACAGTTTCATTATAAAATTATTAATTAAAAAAAACCGTAAACTTAGACCTCATTAAAATTAATAAAAATAAAAATTTAACTTTTTCTTAAAACAAGCGATATAATATTATTAAAAATGTACTCCATAGCCGCCAATTACTGACGATGCTAAAAAATAATTGTTGTTTAATTTGCTTATTAATTATACAATAATTACATTGCTTCCGGTTAATAAAAATTATCATTAATGATTTTACTATTGTATTGTATCTAAATTTATGAATATTTCATATAAAAAAGATATGTATGCAAATTAGCAGGTTATTATAAATATTTTTAGTGGTCTGTGTTTTTTTTTTTATAAATTCCATAAAACTTTTTTGCAACTTTTTCCTCACTTTTTACTAATGACTGCATTTTTTTCTAAATATCTTTATTGACTTTGCCAAGTCTAAAGTACTTTCCATTTATTTACACTCAACCTCTATTAGTCATTACATGCACTTTAGTTAAAATTTTATGCAAAACAAATATTTGTGCAACGTTTGAGTGCTACAAACGAGTAGTGAAAATTTTCTGTAAATTCTGTAATCCTTAAAATCTAACACACACCCATCCGGGAAGACACTGGCGAAAGTAAATACTTATTTATGCGGGTAAATATAATACTAACTATTGTAATTAAAATTTAAAAGCATCTTCAATGCTTTGACGTAAGTTTGCTTAGCAAACATACATATATGTACTTATTCAAAACAATACAAAGTTTTTATTGATTTTCTAGGAAATTGTTGTTTGCGAAAAATAAAAAGAAAACAAAAGAAAAAAGAAAATCGTTAAGGGCCAATGATGGGTTAACATTAGCAAACTTTCAGTCAGAAGTAAATATATTGTTTTCCAATGAAAAACAAGGGAGGAGTATCTTCCTTTTGATAAAAAAAAACCCTTGCAAACGTTTTACTGATCACGATTTGATGGCATAAACTTGGAATGCCCGATCTCTTAATTGGGAAGGTGCCGCTGCCCAGCTGGTTGATGCCCCCGTAAAACCAAGACGTGCAATGAACGGGACAAGGACGGAAGAAGCTGGGTCCTTGAGAAATATACTACATTGGTCATATAAAGGAGCGCAAATTTAGTGTTGGATTTGTGGCGAGAAAGAGACTCTATTGCCGGGTACTGACTGGTGTTCAGTCCGGTGGATCAAAATGAAATTTTCCAACACATCGCTGATTTGTACCTATACCCCGACGGAAGAAAAGGACGATGTCAAAATCGTGCTTGGCGATTTTAATTATATATAATTTATTCCTTCCACGGAATATTCAGCTGCAATAACAACAGACAGCCGAACGGATATCTATTTGTCTTGAACACCTGATTTTTGAGAACACTCATCAGCAACTCGATATAAGGGATTTGTGCGGCATCTTAAACTCCTTACGTATTACCGATACGGAAACTATTGGTTTTTCGCAGTGTCAGAAAAAGAGCTGGTGCGATGAGGAATGTCGAACTGAAGATGAGTTGAAATGCGTGAGCTTGAGAAGCTGGCCGAGAAAGGTTATTGCTTGAATATTTTATAAAAAGATGAGATGCGGCGCTTCACAGAAGGTTTCAAAACCGGAACATACTCATTTAGGAACCAAGGTGATAATCTGATGACCGAAGTTCACAACATGCTTGTGGTATGGAGGGAAGCTATGTATGTCTAAATTTGGGATCCCCGCAAAACTCATATGAGTGTGTAAAATGACATTGTGTACAACCTCCAACTCCATCCAAATTGGGAAGGACAAGGTTTTAGAGAAAGTGATTCGCTAAAGTGTGAGTTCTGAATCGCGACAGCACCATATACCATACTACATTGAAGATACGATGCTGTTGGCGTATGCAGATGATATCCAAGTTGTAAGGACTTTGCCTATTAAGGTTTTAGCATCAACACCACTAATAGTGTAAACTTAGAGATCAAACGAAGAATAACAGATGCTAATTTGAGCACGGTAGGCAAACGAAAAACAGATTCGACTCTCGACTAACTAGATTACGCTCTATTAATACCTCACGAGCAAATATGGGAATGATCTAGTAGCATTTGAGAGATCTACCAGGGGTTGAAGTTTGTCGGTTTTACTAGTAGATGTCGCTAGCAATATGTATACATTTCTATGATTTGGCATGTATGTAATTCTTTTCTATTGACATTAACCTACAAAAATACGCAAGTCACATTTCGCCAAAATATTAGCGTCATATTTGTTTACCTCAGTGAATATGTTGAGTTTCGTTCCAAGTAAATCACATTTGCGGCATTCGTTACTTTTCTTATTTCATCAAAAGAAAAAAGCAGCTGAAGCTGGAAGAAACTTATGGTGAACATGCTCAAGTGATTAGAAAATGTGAGACATGGTTTCGTCAATTTAAAAGTGGAGATTTCGATTTCACAGACAATGAACACCCTGGTGCAGCGAAAAGGTTCGAAGACGAGATCCAGAAATATAGAAAATGGGTGCCACACCAGCTGAACGATAGACAAATGGAAAATCGAAAAACCGTTTGTGAAATGCTACTTCAACGATTCAAAAGGAAATCTTTTCTGCATCGAATTGTCACGGGGGACGAAAATTGGATTTATTTTGAGAACCCGAAGCGAAAAAAATCATGGCTTTCCCTTGGTGAAGCTGGCCCATCGACTGCAAACCCAAATCGCTTTGGCCGTAAGGCAATGCTCTGTGTTTGGTGGGACCAGTGTGGTGTGGTGTACTACGAGTTGTTAAAACCTGGTGAAACGGTGAACACGGATCGCTACCGACAACAAATGATCAATTTGAATCATGCGTTGATCGGAAAACGGTCGGAATGGGCCCGAAGACATGGCAAAGTTATCTTGCAACATGAGAACGCGCCGTCTCATGCCGCTAAACTGGTGAAAGACACATTAAAAACTCTAAATTGGGAAATATTATCGCACCCGCCGTACTCTTCAAACCTCGCCCCGTCCGACTATCACCTTTTCGCATCGATGGGACACTCTCTTGCAGAGCAGTGCTTCGCTAATTTTGAAGAATGTCGAATGGTTTGCCACGAAAGAGAAAAAGTTTTTTTGGAATGGTATCCATAATTTGCCTGAGAGATGGGCGAAATATGTAGAAACCAATGGTCAATACTTTGAATAAAAAATTTTTGAGATTCCTCTGAAAATTAAATGTTTTCTTTATCGAAAAAACTGACACACCTGGTACATAAGTATATAAAAGTCTTGTAAAGAAGTCCATAACTGTGATTTTGAAATTGTTCTGGAGAGGAAGAGAGTTTAAAATTTTCATACAGCTCCATAGAAGATTAGTGGGTTTCTGAGGTATATTTTTTTTAACTAAAATACAAAACTCCATTGAACCAAAACTCGATTTGGGCGGTTATGATTTTTGACCACTGCTACATACATACCTACATATATCAATCCATGCAATAGACAAATGTAAAAAGCTATGAATATGCATGATAATAAATAAATAAACTATTCGAACTTGAAATGCTGGAATGCTAGAAATTATTCACTTCAATGAAACAAAATATATTCAATTGTTTATTCTTCACACTCTTACGTATGTATATAAGAAAACATTTTTGAAAAAAAGAGGAATCTAAGACTGCAATTTGACCACTAAAATAAACTTAAACGTGTACGCGACACGTGTTCAGTTGTGAGAATTGTTGATTTTGCATTAGACAAGAAATCCATTGAAATATAAACAAAATACTAATATTTATTTCCAGACACTGCTAGCTGCTATTTATGCATTTACATATGTACATAAATGTATAAGTAGCAAATAAGCACTTACGCAAAAAGGAAGGAAGCAATAAATGAAACGGCTTCAGGAACGCATTATGCAGTGAATCCGAATTTTGCATGCTACTATGTATGTAAGTATTAGACCGGCGTTATTGTTGTGCAATTAGAAGTGAGTGAGCAATAATGTTGTAATTAAATAAACAAAAAGTTGTAAAAAATGTCGTAGCCAATAGTACATAATTTAGCATTTTTTAATATTCTTGTGAGAATTTAGTGTTGTAAAACTCGTGTTCCCAAATAGCTCAATATAAAGTAGCATAGTGATCGAACTTTGCACGGATGCAGGACGTTTTGATTGTTAATACCATAAATATTATTCGTGTTGAAACTGCTTTTTTCAAGTCAATTCGCTAGTATGATTACCTACTCTGTACCTCTTTAGAACTTACGTGAAAACAAAGCAAGTTCAACTAGGTGGCAACCCTGTGCGACCATCCTCTGAGATAACACCGCAGCAGATTATGTTAGAATAACAGTTTACGTGTAATTTCAAGGAAATTGTTAGAGTCGTTTTCGCGATGGATCGGGATATACTATATATTAGGCCTAGTAAAAACTAATCCATTTTCGAATAAGATTGCTCTATAAGTGTGATTGGATTAGGCTAGATGGTGTTAGAAAGATGATATTTTGTATAAGAAAAAAGATAAAGGGGAAGCGTTGATCACTTAACTCAGTACTGTTGTAGATGTAGATGCTTCTCGGTGCGGAAGGCCAATTGACGAAAATGTCGATAAAATAATGGAAATCGTCGTTTCTGACCGTCATTCGAGCCCTAGGGCTAAACATTGCAGCTGTGGTGGCCGAGCATCGAGCAGACTTTGAAGCGCGTGTCCTCGAATACTCATTTTTCAAGTCTTAGGAAACGCTGCCAGCGATAGCAAAAATAATATACATATGTCCGATCGAAAAAAATCGAAGAGATCTAGCTTCAGCGTTAAATTATCTTCTATTTGAACTAAAAAATATTATTTAAACTATTTTCCTGCAACTTGAAGTGACTTTTTTTTCAAAAACCTGATTTTTTTTTCAAACTTCGAAAAAATTTGGAATTTTCCAACTTCTTTGGTATTTTTTTGGTTCATATAGAAGAGACACTCATAAAATTAAAAAAAAAAAATACTGTTTTAGATGCATTGCACGACCGTTTCACAAGTTCATATTGCAGCCGCTTCAGAAAACTTATCGCAACATTCAAAAATTCCAATACTTTTGATACTAAAAATTGTTTTTTGAATTTCGTTTATCGCAATAATTGCCTTTCCTTTCAAAAAAATTGCTGAAAAAACGTTTTTTTCGGGTTTTGCCAAAAAAAAGCTTATGAAACGAATTTCCATAAGCGAAAGGCTACTGAAACGTAACAAAATAGACCTATGTAAGGAATTATCCACTATAAACTGCTCCCCTGTGACCAAGCCCTTAATTTCGACTTTAATATTGTCAACTATTGCACCGTCTGAAGGAAGCATTTGCTCAGGAGTGCCCAGCTTTGGACTACAGGGGAGGAATTGTGTCTCAGCAGGACAGCGACAGACCGCACACATCGATATTAACTCGCCAGAAGCTCCGAGAGCTTGGTTGAAATGTTCTTATGCATTCACTTTATAGTCCGGACCACGCACGAAGCGCTTACCCTCTGTCTATGGAAAAGAGAAGCCTTTGAAAATCGAGTGTAACAGTTATTTGTCAATAGGGACAAAGTTTTCGATGAGAGAGGCATAATGACATTACCTCTAAAATGGCAAAAAGTTCTCGAGCAAAACGTTGCATATGGTATAGGTATGACATAAATCGGATAATTCTAAATTATGGTAAATGAAATTGAGTTTAATGCAAAAATAATGGTTTCTTTTTTACTAGTCCAATATATGTAGATGAATTGCTCGTTAAATGTAATAACATATCAGATTGAAAAAGGTATAAAATAAAATTATATCTAAAATATTGTCCGGCCTTCAATATGATATTTTTCGATCCCAAAATTTCGGTAATGCAAAAATTATGCCAAAGTGTTCTTTTTTTCACTAAATATGTACGAAGAAAGTGTTACATATTTATTCAAAAAATCAAATATTAATGTTTTTTTATGATTTGCTTTGATTCTGCACTAAAATTCACTTAAATAAAACTATGTCAGTAATTTCGAAAACTTTCGTGCCTTTGAAATTTGTTTATTGCCCATAAATGCACATTTATGCATTTAAAAAAAAATGTACATACATACATACGAATGAAAAATGCGCATTTCTTAGCTTACGAAAAGCTAATTTCTAGCGTGTAAGCGAGCAATGCACGCAAAGGTTATTACATTTTTAGTTGCACACATACATATGTATGTATGTACATGCAAGATTTTTCCCTAAACAACGCTCACATGCAATTTCATTTAATTCTTCTTAATCTAGGAAATATTACTAACATTTTCTATGATTTATTTGAAGTTTGCCTCTTCTTGAAAATCGCTGATAACAAAAATAATTTATTAAGTGAATATACTTACATACCATACATACATTAGAAAGAGAAATATGCTATAAGAGTGCAATTAAAAAAACCCAAGTCAGTTTACAATTTAAAGAAGATTTCATCTACAATACAAGATGGACTACTGTTTACTATGTATATAACCATCCCTGGCATCGCACGAGATTTCAAGGTGGAGATTCTGGAGAGAGATAGCTTCAGCTTATACAGACTCCATTCAATTATAAACGCCCAGATTTTTATCAAGCTCAGCAGGTCTTTTCGTCTACATAATCAGCTTAGTGCGAAAGACGAGGCCATACATGAGACTGTCTATGGTCTAGGTACTCACGGTAAATTGCACATAAATTTTTATCGAATAGTCACGAAACATCAAAATATTTGGAATCTGTAAAACTAGCATAAGAAACGGTAGGAAGTTCTCGCAGATCATTTATGGTGCTAGCTAAACAGTTCCCTTTGTACGTGGTATGTGTGACGGTCACCTTAACATAGTCGGTAATGAGACGGCGAGAAGCTTTTTTCTTCCAATTTGTCAGCATGTTCATCTCCACCAACAAATTTACTATATGAAAGTCATTCGTCGCAGATGCTAGCTAGGGACCGATGAAGTGTAAATTGTCAAGTGTCTAGGATAGTGTGACCGACATGAGAGCTTTTCTCGCCAAAGTAAAATGAAAATGATATACACAATTATAGATATTCTGACAGGACAATTCCTATTGGGCAGGCACGCAGAGAGACTGGGTGTGTCATCAAACCACTTTTGCAAGAGTAAAACAGTGAAGGAAAAAACAGCAATACTAAAGCTCTTCTTTACGAATGCCACGTACTCTAGAGAAGTATTTAGATTTAAGTTTAGGGTGGCGCGGACTTTTAGAGACTTGAGCGAAATAAGGTCAATTGCTCAAATTTTTGTAGGGATTCTCAGTGATATCACAATTGGACCGCTCGGTGGTTTCAGTGCGGTAATGTCCAACAACCACTTCAATCTAACCTAAACCAATGAGATTCCGCAGAAAACTATATTAGAAAATCAATCTACTGCAACTACAGTCTGAACACTCGACAAAATAAACGAGAAACTTCAGTAAATTTTACTGTTAGCTTATGACTCGTTAAATATGAATTATGATGACTTTTATTTTAACTCTTACCATTTAAAAATGAGTTACAACATTTCAGGGCAATATATTTCTATTAGCTGTCTTATATTGTGTTGGTGCTTGGATTGCGAGAACGCCGTTTACTGGAAGAGAGTTCAGGTAGGTGTTGACTGACTCTTGGTGAATGACGTTTAAAAGTTGTCAGTACGCCGTCCTAACCAGCCATTCTCATCTATGGTTCTAAATGGGTTCTACTATTTGTATATGACTAGTACACCCTTCCTTATGTGGCTAGGTGAGGGTTAAACCTCAAGTAAATGTTTGTTGGGATGCCCCCGTTACGTACCTTAACTCGTAGGTTTCAGGTAATTCGAGTCTATTGGATTCTCTATTGGGTTGGATGTTTCTGTATACTGTCTTCGACTATGTTTTGAAGATTGTTAGATATAAGCTTGAGGTTTTTATTTAACCTTTGTTGTCTTGATAAATAAATTTTCTGAAAAATCTGGAATCTTACTAGAGCGAAATTTTGTGCCACTTTTGAAGCAAAGAAGCATTTTAATAATAAAAATTATTGAATTTCGGATGAGCGCCTATTAAAGGTCTAACGTATAGCAATTAGAATTTTTTGGATTTAAAAAATTTTAACTTTATTAAGCCTTGTATCAAATTCATCATCCACAATCTAATGTTTCTTTTAAGCGTTTTATATCCTCAGGAATCAACTGACTTATAACTTTACTCTATAGGGACAATATAAATGATATAAAAGTCTAGAAGAAATGACAAAAAGATATGGAAACATAAAAATAAAAGTAAAAATAAAAAGATATTTTTGCTATTTTTATTGCTGTTTCTTTATAACTGTCGGATTGTTCATAAACCACGCGGTCATATATAGAACATTCTTGGACCCCTCTCTCCCTTCATTTAACGTAATTGGTTTCACAGTACAGTTAATAAATCAAACAATCTATAAACTCATAATCAAAGTATGTTTCATCTGAAGAAAATAACGTAGCTTTGCTCTCACCTCCTTCCACTTCCAGAAATAATTTAATAATTTTAACAAAAAAACTTAAATTGATTTCGCTTAAACGCATGCAGCCAATAATCATTTCACCTTCCTAAATTCACTTCATCTGCACCACGAGAGCGAAGAGCGAGTAAGCGAATTTTAGTGTCGCAAAGAAAGTGTCCAGATTAACAGCAAACATGCCGCCAGCAATAACAATTTGTTTACGTAACGATTGCTCGGTGAATATGAGTAAATTTTTCTTGAAAGCAGCATTCTGTTCGACCCAATTACTTGAGAATATGGCATAGCTCAATTGCTCGAACTCCATTTGGGCGCTGGTGCCAAAGTAGCAGAGCGGAAACACCTCCAAGGGCATTGCGAGCAAAAATACCACGTAGTATATATAAGAAAATGTATCATTCACAAAGAAAATCAAATAAAAAATCACTACACCCATATTGATGGCGGTGACCAGAATTTGCACAAAAGTGCCGACCGAACAAATGCGTTGTATGGCAATGCGAAATCTGCAAAAGAAATTTATAAAGACAAGAGAATTTTGATTAAAATCTAAGCCGACTGAAAATCATGTTAATTGTGCACCCACTCAAGTAAATCCTTGTAATCCTCAACGCACTCAATAAACTGCAAATTTTGCGTCTGCTTTGTAGAGCCACCACTCGACTCGTGACCAACACGTGCCACACGCAAGTTCAGCAAACGCACATGTCCGGCCAGTATAGCCAACGCCATTGGTGGAAATGTGTCATTAATTAGATTTTGAAAAATCTGTGCCGTTACACCAAAACACTGGTAAAAATGCGCTGTCGTATAGCCGAATATGCTGCGATCCGTGTTGAAGGGAAAATATGCTGGATACATGAGATGCCAGTCACCAAGAATACCAGCAATTATGGTGGCCACTTCGGAGGTAATTGCCGCGCCGAGTCCAATGAAGGACACAAAGAAGAGTACACTCTTAGCGCGTCCAAGTGCGATAGTTTTATACCAACGAAAATCATCTAACTCGGCTATGTGTTTTTCGAGTTTCGAAATGATGGCGTAGATCTTTTGCACTTCAGCTAAACGCCACCAAAAAGCGAAGGTTTTTATGCTGCACGCCAAGCAGGTGAAGTTGATGGTCATATTTTTGAACACATCGGACTGCTTTTCACTCTGAATTAGGCCAATCATTAGATGTGTGGGATAGCCAATGGTTATGATCAGGTTTAGGAGTAGTGAGTATAGGTAATACAAGTAACGGTAGAGCTGTGTTGAAGGCGGCATTTGACCGAGATAACGCCAGGTGACGTCGTGAAAGTGAAAAACCGAGATGCCAGTTACTAAAGTTTCTTCAAGTGTGGCTGACATTCTCGTTGATATTTTATCACTTTTAATATGTAAATTAAACACGCTTAAATGTTCAACACTTCTAGTTGATAATTTTAATTAAAATGTGTGTTATTAATGTTTCGGTGTGGCATTTTATTTCAAATTCGTTCGTAGGTGATGAATGAGCTCATGAATTCTTAAATAATTATTATCTAATTAATAATTATAATTATTCGTAATGGTGTCTGGTTAGTTAATTGAAAATTTTAATATTTAATTCAATTTTTTTTTCGGTGCTAACAAGAGTGACCCTTTGGAAATTATCTCCACTTATAAGCTTTCACACGCTAATACCTCTCATGAAGTTAAAGTTAAAGTGATTTTTGGTCGAGCAACCCCTCTAATTTTTGGTGTTTATCTTGATGCTTTTCGGCACGGGTGGCGATAGCAATAGAGTGACGAGCTGAGTCGATTTAGCCTCTCTCTGTCTATTTGTTTGAACGCAAACTATTCGGCTCAGTTTTTGAAAGTTTTGAACAAAAGGTCATAGGACGATATTGCATCGGACAGAAAGTTTTAGGGTTAATCCCTTCACGGCATGTTTTAACGAAAAAAATATTTCGATACCACAAATTTAGGATCTCTATTTATTACCATTTTCGAAAAAAATTAAATTTTATCAAAATCCAGGAACTACCTATTTTTTTCTCATGTTCTTGAAAACCCATTGCTCTAAATTCTGGATATCTTCTAAGCTACGATAGTAACTTTTAGGAAACAAAATTAACAGCGAATGTTACGTTCAAAATTTTCCTTCTAGAAATTTTTAACCATGTTAGGAACCTGGAATAATTTTGGAATCATTTTTCCTGAATTCCTCATTCAATTTTCTATAGATTTGGTGGTATCGTAAATTTTCAAAAACGTTAAAATATATTGAAAAATATTAAAAACCAATTTGTTTTAACAAAAACCGATTTCTTTATACGATTTCACAACTAAAAACAGCAAACAACATTAGAAACACTCCTTCAAAAACAATTAAGACAAAAAAATCATAAAAATTATTCTGAGTGCCATTGCACCACGGAGCATAGCATCTCAAGTTGCTTACGACATCTGTTCTTAGATCAGGTATTTTCTTGGTAGCCAACAACAAACAATGAAGGCTAGATAAGGTAAGTAAGCGAGGCCCTTTGATTGGTCGTAAGGTTTGGGACCCAACGCATAAAAATTTAATAAAAAAAATAAAACAAAACATCTCATATGAAACTTTTTAAGGGCATGTATCTGGAATTCTTAGTTGGGAAGTTGCCGTCCAAGAAGTGCGTTGGATGAGAAAAGGCCGGAAGAACGTGAGTCTTTGTGAATATAACTATAGCCGTCATATACGAAAAAAAGGAAGCACATTTGGAAGGTCTAGGCGGAATCACACATTTACTCTTCTTCTCCACAAATGAAAACCACATATTTTTTTGGTAATTTTTGAACTTTTTTTTCGAACTTTTTAAAATTAAAAGCTTTTCAATACAACATTTAGAGCAAAACAAAAATTGCGGAATTTCCTACCAAAAACAATGTCGAAAAGAAATTGACTTCAAATGCACATTCGAAAAGACTTTACTCAAAGATCGATTATCGGTTTAAAAAATCGTTAGTAATAAATTTGTGTTAACCAGCGTTAAGAATAAAGATTACGCTACTTAAATACAAATCAAATAATCATTATAGCAACGCAATAAATCAGAACAAGTTGATATAGGTATGTATGCATTTACTGCTTCAAAGCGATAAGTTTTATTAATTACTTCGTTACCGATACTTCTGTTAATATTTATAAATTTCTATTTTTTTTCAAACTGAGTGAACTTAATAAATATTTATTTAATTGCTAAACGTCACATGGGTAAAAAAAATATGTTTCTTTGCAATAACCTATGAAGGGTTAACCATTTCGTGATTTCAAAAGCACATGGCTATAATTTAATGTGTGTCAAACGAAACATGTTTTGTTTAATTGGGTTGCCCCCAAAAGAAACCGTTACAGTTTATACTAAGCCGCCTCCGAACGGCTGATGGTTTTTTTACGAGGAGCCTTTTATTTCATGTCCGAAATACGAACTTTTTATTTAAATTAATTTTCCCTAACTTTTGGATGTTGGTGGCACCGGGATTTGAGCCCGAGCCAATATCAGTACGCAATGCTAACCACTCGGCTACTGCGACCGCCATTTGACACCGTTCGACTTTTTTTGGGGGGGACGACGCGAAAGATCGTGCTTATGCAATGAACCTTTAACTGTGGAGCACTTGAAAAGCAACATTCGTTAAGTTATGGCTGAGATACCCGCCTAATATATGCCAGAAACTGGTCGAAAATTACTTCAAACAGATCGAAGTTAGCAAAAATTCCCGAGGCGGTCATTTGAATGATGTAATGTTTCACATATAGTGCTAAGAGGCTCAAACTTTTTAATAAAAATGGAATTTCATGAAGTAAAAAATGTTTTATATGCATTTTATTTTCGAAATCCCAAAAATAACAACCCTGTACATTGTTAAATAAAAACTATATTTCTTATATTTCTTTCCTGACTTACCTGACACGATTTTGCATGAAATGCTGTCCGCCAAATATCACCAACATGTAAATGCCACAATAGTAAAATACCCAAGTCCAATTCTCCACCATCCATTTACGTGTACGTTGATGGATAAAATCATTTTCGAAATCGAAAATGTATGAATAATTCGGTGTAACGCTTATATCCATGTTCAACATTTGTCTGATTTTTTTGTTTTATTTTTGTATTTATTTGTAAATTTCTTTAAATTTAGTTGGTTTTTTTTTTTGTTTAATTATTTTATTATTGACTGGGTAACTCTTTGGAACGTTCTAAGTATTGTATTGTGTTTTATTTGTTTTTTGCTGTTGTTGTTGGCATCACCTAATGTAGGCGTTATGTTTGTTTCGTTTTGGTGTCCAATTTTGTTTTTTTTTTTATTTATTTATTTATATTTATACTACTTTTACACTAAGTATTTGTGACAATGCGTGCTTTCAAGCAATTTTCCGTTCAAAAAAAATGTTTTTTTATCCAAATTACGGTACTAGCGAAAAATTTTATTGTCGTTTGACGGCGGCTGCGTGTTTACTGCTGAAATGAAATTGAAGAAAATATTTTTTAATGAAATTAAAGAGAATTAGTTGCAATCGAATTATTTGTTATTAAAGATTATGATCCTCAAATACATGTTGGAGATTTTATTGTGACATAATTTCCAATTTAAAAAAAATTAAGAGGCAAACACACATCCATTCATATTCGTCCACACATATCAACACAGGTAAAGTCGAAATGGTACTCTGAACGAGGAGGTTTTAAGCACTTTTTTTATTTTTCTTTTATAACGACGGACCTAGCGTTACCCACATCTCGCCCAACCGATCGAAGGGGCGCCGAAAGATAAGCGAAAAATCTGGTGACCAAAAATCAGTGACAATCCAAATTGCCCTAAACCCGAGATCGAACTTGGAAGGCCGCGGTTACACTTACCTCTTACGCTCAGATTTACTCATAAGCTACTATAAATTATATGGAAAAAGAAGAAGGAAATTACTTAATTATTTAAAGCTCTTAGGTTACGTGTAAACCTCCCCTAATAAATGGCACGGAAATCGCTCTTTTTATGATGAGGCTTTCATGTCAAAAAATTATTCGGAGGGCATAACATTCCAAGCCGAGGGACGATCGCAGTTCTCCATCAGTACTCACAACAGGCATAAGAACACTACGCTGTTTAATGGGAATTCACGGTAAAAGAATGGGATGTTTCTCAAATGATTCCTGTCCCAGCTGCAGGGGTATAGAGCATTAACTGGCACCCTACATCACTTTCACGGGAAATGCTTTTCCGAGTGCATCGCTGATCTAACCACAGCAAGCATTAAATTTCTCACATCATATATTAGATGAGGTAATTGGATGCTTATGGTATAATGGTATCACAATAGACCAAAAGCCTGACAACGATATATTTCGCGAATACAGAGACAAAGGCTACGATAACTAGTTCATGAGAGTGGGATAGGTGAAAACACTTCAGCTTTCAAAGTCCTCGATGCTGTGTCTACTGAGGACACGCTGAACACTGTGCCGAGCGTAAACACAATGAATATGGGAAAAAATATTTGGAACGGTTTACATAAAAGCCGATACGAACTCGCACTGATACCACTGAGTAAAACAGAGATGAGAGCAAAGTTAGCCGATGTGAAAAAAAAACAATTTTGAGACTTTCTTTGCTCACATGAGCTGAAGTTGCATTGTTTTATTTAAATATATTAAGTAAATCCTATCTGCTCTTCCTACTCGATCTTGTTTTTTTTATTATTTTGTTTAAAATATTTATCTACTATATAACCTCTGCTAAATAGTGGATCTGGTGATACAGAAAAACGAGCTTTTGAATGGCTTTTGATAAAATCAATCAGTCTCCCGAAATCGTTATCTATGAAGACGAATTGGTCATTTGAAGCTTCTCAACTAAGCGGAGATTTCTTTTATATTTGTACTACAAAGAGAACATCCTTATAAACTCCTCTCTTGGTGACAGTCTTTGGTCCGAAAACAATCTGTATAAAGACCCGCCTATCGTGAGAACTATTGAATTTTAGTCGTCTCTTACACCAGGCATACCAGACCCTACCCTTGAACCTTTAACACGCTGGGGTTCCTCCTTAGCCTTTCGTTAGGAAGAGTGCAAACCCTTACGAAGCATCGATTGATATAATATTTTTGAGTGACTGTCGCTACCAGTTAGTGGGTAATCTGTGAATAGAGCACCGACCAAAGGTGTTTCGAGCTATGTATGTATATATGTACGTATATAATAGTACTTCAGCATCCCATGGACATGCACGTATCATGCGTCTAATTTATCGGGTTGACGCCAAAAACCAAAACTTTATGTACGTGCACAGATGTGTGTAAAAATCGGATGTTGGCTAGTCGTGCATCACGCCACTTTATGCAAAATCAACGACGAGCTACCAAACAAACACAACCATTATATTTAGTATTTCTAGCGTTTTTTTCTGCTAATGTGCTACAAATAGTGATACCTATATAAATACATATGCATGTCAGTATGTATGAACCGGCGATAAGCGTATGCGCTTGCCAACATCTCGTGCAAAATACTCCGGCCATTTTTCATATATGAAGACATGTAAGAGTATGTCTGTATGTACCTACAAAGGGTACACGCCCACGCTATGTACTCTAGAAACACTCACGTAGTATATAAGTACATAGACACATACATACATGTATGTATACGCATATTCAATGTCATCGGGCTCTAGTCTCTCTTTGGCCACTCACTCCACTCCCACTAGGCAGCGTAACAACAACAATGATTTTAATCAATAACTGCGAAAACTGCTAGGAAACGACCTTGAGTGTAATCCACACACCGGCACATACTGATAAACGGGAGCAGCGGCGCCAGTTGACTCTGGCAAGGGATACGAATATTGCGCGCCCAATGCGGACATCCAAGCAACATAACAGCACCACTTGAGTTGCATGCACTTTAGGAAAAGATTTTTATTTTACGACAAATGCAGTGATAGCGTTTTCTTTGTTTGCACTATATGTATGAATGTGTGTGTGTACTTAAGTGTATTTATTTGTTTTTCTTTTTTGATATGATACTTAATTGTATGCTTTTGTGGATTTGTTTGGCTTGAGATTTACCAGCTTATCTGATGCGTGTGTGTGTGTGTGTGTGTGACTCGTCTATTCAATGATACTTGCAAAAATTCTTTCTAATTTCATCTGCAATCGACATGTTTGTCGTTTATTTGTGTGTGAGATGCATCGGACTGCAACGGAAACACCCACACTCATCGGCGTTTTTGGCTGCATATGCCGCAATACATCTGTTGTTGCTCTTTATAGAATCTTTAAGTGTTTTGTTTGCCAACCCACGTCTCGTCGTCTGCTGTAGAACAGATGCTTGTTTGTTTCATTTCCCAAACATTTCAGATTTTTCTGAATGAAATCATTCACCATCGCATGGTCACTCCACCTCTTCCGCCCTTGGCACGTATGAGTATGCACAGCAATTGCTTCCCTGAGATAAATCTACCCCAACAACCACTTACTTATGGGCTCTCTCTCTCTCTCTCTCTCTCTTGAGAAATTCTCTTGAATATTTTTGTTATTGTTATCTTGTGTGTTTAAATATATAGAGATGTGCAAAATTGTGGAATTTGCTCCTTTTATTTACTTCCGTTTGCTTTTTATATCTCGAAGGTAAGCTCGGCTCTCCAATGTAAGGAGCAACAGAATCTTGTGCCCTTTTAATGACCAACCTAGTATTCTGATATCAGAGTAGGATGGGTGAAGCAAGCTTAATTATACTTTAAATGAACTTAGTTTAATGTTACTTGCTGACCTAAACTGGGTTAGACCGTTGAAAGGTTGACAGCCCTTGGCCGCATAAAATCCGGATTAACTTCGCTGTCGTGAGACTGCATTCTGCACAACTGCTGGACAGGACGGCAAACAGACAGGCATTCACTGAGAGTTCGTCAACACCTTCATAAACTCTCTTCCTGCGAATGGCGTTCTCGGAGTGAAATCGACACCTATTGCAGACGAAGAGTTCGGCCTCGAGAGTTCGGCGTAAAACTGGTATAACAATATCCAGATCTTAGATTAAACTCCTACTTATCCACACTTGACCTCGACATACCTAACATACGCGCTGATTGTAATGAATCCCCGTACGACACTAACCACGTCTTTGCATGCCCCTTAATTTTCCTCAGGTCCGAACCCCTCGAATCAGCTCGTTTCCTGAACCTCCCGTTGAATGACCTCGATGACTTAGAATGGTATAGGCTGCCCCTAAGCGGGGCTAGTAAACTTTAAATAAACCCAAGAATCTTGGTAGATAGTAAAAGCCTCCGGCAAACACATTATCAAGCACATGGCTTTAGATAGCTTTATTCTATACTTAAGGAAGTTTTTTTTTTAAACTTCCAGTGGTTAGCATCGTGTACTACCATGCGGATGGCCCCGGATTTGATTCCTGGCCAGTCGTAGTTCCAAAATGACAAGAAATGTCAACACCACCGAGTGTATTTCTGATATGAAATGAACAATCCCGTCATAAAAATTCTTCAACCGTTCCGAGGCAGTTTGGAATAAACTTTAGGTTCCTCGCTTTGTTGGAAAAAACATCGAAATATCAATACGCTCCACAAAAATCAGAGGGGCGGAGAGGAGAGCTACTCTATGGTATGCCCGGCCGTTCTGTTACATAATGCAAAATGGTGTCCTTACAGTCTAGTTCTTTCTTCATAAAGTTCTTCTGAGGGGTAGTTTCTATTTCGAGCTCCCTGCGGTAGTACTCCAGTAGATACTGCTTTCAAGATATAATATTACACACCCTCCTTTCTCGGTTGCGTTAATTAAAACGGTTTTTGACTACGTTATTGCTTTATTCTTTTCCTTCTTTATGTGGGTGTCTGCGAGTTCCTCATATTCAGGTCGGTGGGGCCTTGTATGTTGAGAGTAACGTGTCTTTGTTATCTTTCAAATTTGTTTTCGTGGAATATTGCGGGATTGACAACCTTTGGCCGGACTCGACTGTCGCAGGAACTATTGGATTTTAGTCACTTCTTAGGACAGGTATGTCCTACTGCCGATAAATTCTTGAACCACTAACCCGCAGAGGCCACTTCCTTTGCCTTAACTCAAAGTGTTGCTAACTAGCGACTTGAGGTGCTCTTTACAGCTCTGAACTTAGTGCCAAACGGGGAATAAATGTCTACCGTAAAGCTGAATAATTGCTTTGCAGACTGTCTTTGTATACACTTTTTTTTTGTGGTTTACGTCTCGAAGTTTTGCCAACAAATGGATGGATCCACGATTCATTTTGAACTGCCGGTGAATATTTATGAGGAGCTTCCTCTATTTAGCTCATTACTGTTAGTATTATGGAATATATTTGCAAGCACGAGCACACATAACGCTCGCGCATTTATTACATACATATGTACATAAGTCAGCAACAAAGTCTCGTGCGACACCAAGTGGCACCAACAAATAGAATTAGGTACGCTTTTGAAATGTGTGTGTGTGTGGAATAGAAAATGTGACCTAGCGGCTTGGCGTTGACGTTGATTTTGTGGATATTTTTCGCAATGATTTTCCTCAACTGAATTGACAAACGAAATGCCAGCAAATGACAGTGAAAAGTAGATATAAACACAGTAATAAAAAAGAAATAAGTCAACTTAATAAAAGAGAGTTGTGTGTGTTCCTGTTGTAATGGGTAGTAGAGCAAAGAGGAAGAATAAAATAAACTGGCACAATAACTATTTCGAAAAAAAAATTTTTTTGGTTTGGTATTTTTAAAATTTTAGCAAGAAGATCTACAGTGTATATAACTTTACTTTTTATCTTATTCAACATGTTTGAAAATATTTTTATATTACTTTTTTTCTATTATTATTTTTACTTTAAAAATTTTTTATTTTTATTTTTTTTGAATCATTATAATTTTCACTGTGAAGCAATTAATATTTAAAAATATATTTCTTTTTAAAAAATAAAAAACTTGTAAAATTTATTTACATACATACATATGTATTTATATGTATATATATATAATTGGCGCTTTATAACCGCTGAAGCGATTTTTCGGCCGATGTATAGAGCTATTTAATATTTAAATAGTGCTCTATAATATGCATACATACATACACACGTATAAAAAAAACCTATTGAAGCGAATTGAATTATGAAGAAAGCGAATCCATTCAGTATTATAATTATGGGCACTTTTAAAATACAAATATATTTACTTATCTACATACATATCTACTACATTGTACTAGCAAACGTATGAATTTTCAAAACATTTATAGATGACCAAATAAAAAGAGTAGGTACATACATACATATGTATATCTACCTACTTCTACTGCCGACGATAAGGCAGAACAGTAGACTCATACAAACTACGTCAAATCATAATTGCTCGCCAAAATAAGTTATAAAGCTCGTCAGAGAACACGCCACCGCAATGATTAATGTACATATGTATGTATGTAAATAAGCATACGGCGCTATATTATACAGTATATGTATGTATGTATATTACAGATTTTTGCACAGTGTGATTGGAATATGCAATTTTTCCGTAATAAAAAAAAAACAAAGAAATTGATCTGAATTCTAATTATGAAAATTTGCATATAAAGTACTCACATACCATACATATGTATGTATGTTGGAATTAATAAGAAAACTAAGTACTAATATTTTATTGCCCTAGAAACAATGTTTGTGAGATGTTTTCCTCCTGATGTACAAAGTTAGGAGGATATTTATGGTTTGGTAATAGAAATTTCAGTTTTTATAGGCGCCAGCACAATATTTTCGATTTTCGTGGCGCTGTATTTTTAATTTATATACACAGGTACATTGTTTCAAATTCACAAAAATCACCTGACCTGGTCAAAAAAAAAAATCGAACACGTAGCAATGAATAACCAACCATTTTGGACAGTTTTGGACTAGTTCAAATGTTTATGATTTATTACTTAGTAAGTTTTGAATCCTCACATAATGTTTGTATTAAAAACTTTTTCAGTGAAATTTATAATTAAAATTCTAAAAATAAAATTTAATTTATAAAGAAACCCATGATTAATGAAATGTAAACAAATTTATTATGTATATACATATGTACGTACAGCTGCGAATACGAAAAAAGCAGTACCATCATTTGCAAAGCAATTTTCTAACACTGTTACACTTTTTTTGAACACCCGAGCAGTTTTATTTGCTTATTTATTCATTTCGTGGGTAACAAATTTTACAGGGCGACAGTGAACACAGAATTCGAAAAAGTAACATCATTTACTGAATGGTACATTTTAATACCAAAGTAAATTTTATTACCTGGACAGAATAGGCCCGTAAGAGCCTTATTCCTACAGTCATGTCACTAACTGCTAGATTTAAATGTGTCGTTTCGATTTAAAGGTTTCGAATTTGCCTCATCGATTCGATTTCATATTACTGAAAATAATGAGAATTGTGTCTCCTGATAAATTGCCTTTGTCACGCAAAAGCACATATGAACCTGACGGATCTCAAACCATAATTATTGTTAAATAGGCTTTAATTTCTTAGTATTTTGTACTATATCTTTGATTTTTGATTTTGCTATAAACAAGATTACTCTTTGATGCCCTGTCACATATTTGTTATCAAATTATTCGAAAATTTTCTCAGATCTTTTTGTTATAATATCGTTTCATTGGTTTGAGGTGTGGGCTTTGCAATGACCAATAGAAAACACGAATATTTGCCCTCCCTAAGCCAATCTTGTTTGACCTTCGTGGCAAGTTTAGGCTCTTTTTTTTCCAGAAATCCAGTACAGTGACATGGAATTAGATAGGGTAGGTTCCATATTATTCTTTTAGATGTCAAATATTGTTATTTATTCGCCCGAGTATAATAACTGGTACTCAAATCTTGACCTTTTAGACGATGAATCGTATTTTTAATCATTGACAATTCTATTTATTTTGGTTCCATCGGTCCATAGTGCATTTTTCCACAAACTTAGCTTCCGGTTCTGATGTGTCTTACTAAACTCTAACCATTTTTTAATGGCGTTTTGACACGAGTGACTTTATGCATCTGATGCGTCCGAAGAGCTAAGCCTAGTTTTAAACACCTTCCCACAATGCTCTTGTTAAAATAAAATTCTTACAGATAGATACACAATGCTCGTTCCTATTATGGCTCTATGTTCAAATATCATCGCCTTACACGGAAATTTCGCTCAAATTTTCAAGGTACCTTGTTTTTCGCAAATTTTAAATAATTTTCGTACACTTGTATTGAGTGAGTGATCAAATAATTTTAATTTTCTTTTTCGTTTTTTTTCTGTATTTTTACGGATTATTAAAGTTCTACCAAAGATACTGCTGCTATATTCATGCCCACAACTGTACATACATATTTATTTAGATATCAAAAGTTAGATTAGATACTTTCTCGAGGTTATTTTGATTACATTTTGAAGCCATACAAAACACCGTGCGCACATAAAAGAAAGTAGCTTCATAAGTAAGTAGATATTTACACGCGCGTAAAATTGAAGACACTAAAAAACTGAGCGATTAACTAACAAAACTTTACACAAGCATACCTACATATGTATGTATGCATTGGTATTGTAGTTATGCTCGTAGGTAAAGCTAGCAAAGTAAAACCAAAGTTTTCGTTGAATTTACTTCACTCTTTTTGTTTGCATTTTAGTAAGGGCTTTCAAAAAAAAAAAAGGTTATTTTTATTTTTCCACTTTTATTTCTTCATAAAAATATGGCTCTCTTTGCTATTGTATTTGGACACCTTTCGTCTGCTGCTTGCACGAGTGAGTATATGTAGGTATTGTATAAAATTTGGCTAGTGCTAATGTGCAAATTTAGCATGCGCTTGTCTTTTCATATTTTTTTATTGCAGATACGAGTAACTATGCGTGTGTGTATGTACAATATATGCGGCAATTTTTAACGCTTTGACTATCCCCCACCGCTAATATGCTTAATTTTTATTAAAGCTCAGCTTTAGTGAAGTATCCGGTTTGATTTTATTATAATTTTGTTGTTGTTGCTCCCTTCTACATTCGTACGGCGATATCATATACATAGATACATAAGCATATATTGCATGAATGAAGGGAGAAACGCAAATTTTGCAATTTTGCGATAGCAGCAAGTTAGATTTCAATTTAGCGACAGCTGAGGTGATGATCTTCAAAGGAATGCCCGAGTGATAAAACTGATAGAAGTACTTGCCACATTCCACATACATAAATATACCTATGTGTGTATGCAAGTAAATACAAACAAATTGCACGCAAGTAGATTTTTCTGACATTCGCAAGATTGTTTAGTTAATTTACTTGATATGAGAAACGAATAACACAAAAAAAGACCTTTATCGTAGTGGAAAATATATAAGTATGCATGTAGGTGTAGCAGAGTTATTTTTTTTTACATATTGTCTGCATATACATATGTACATAGTCATTATATAGAATTTAGAATTAGTTGCGTTTATTTTCTCTTCGTAAAGATTCGTAAAGAGATTATATAGATATCACAAGTAATTCATTCCATTGAACTTCATTATTACTCATTTTTGCACATGTCGGCGCTTTTTTAAATGCTTGCTAGCCGACGTAATCGATAAAATTCACATGTGGAAGCGAATGAAAAAATCAAACAGGAAAAAATTTCTCCAACCGAATTTGTTCTTTATATCCTTAAATATCACAAGCACACACATTTTTAAACGCAAGCAAATATGTTTTAGCACCAAATACTTCCTAAACAAGTTTTCATTTAATTTATGCACAATAATTTTTATTCGCAGAAATATGAATATTTACTTTTTTATGAAGTTTACTATTGAACTTTTCTTAAACGCGTTCCAACACTTTCCCAAATTTTCTACTGCTTCGACAGCCGGGTCTGACTGATTGCAAATTGGTGGGAGCTCCATTGAAATACCCCGCTTAGTGTTGCCGTGCTGATGTTTTCATTTCTATTACTCTTTTATTTGTGGAACGAAATTGGGTTAGTGTGTGTCTTGGCTGAAAGGCTTTAAATAAAGAAAATAGTTTTGGTTAATAATTTTGGGTAAATAATTAAACAAGTAAAATCCTAAGCAGTTTACATATATATCCTAGTTAATTGCTCATTTTTAAAATTAATTTCTACAATAATTTTCAAGTAAAATATTTCCAACGGTTGGGATGCAAGTTATGCAACCCTGCTGTGACACTTATTCTAGATATAATTTTGTAATCGTTTCATAAAATATATGTTTAAAAATAAATAAACCCTTTTATTATATATGTTTGGAGCTATATGTACTTTATATTTGAATAATTTGTGTGAGTATAATTTTTGGTTCTATTTTGTTATTGTATGTTGTAACTTCTTCTAAAGAACACTCTGTTACTAAACAGCTGATACTGACATTTGAATATTGACATATGGTTATTCAATAGCCCCAACTGGCTTCAACTTCGTTTGCATATCCAATAGTCTCACATGCAATTCATTAGTTTGGTTTTTTGTAAATATTCTGCTCTCATAGTGCACTAAAGTTATAAATTTAAAATGTTATCGGTGCGTACGCTACTGCCATGCAGTCGTACATTGGTTTCGATTGGTCAGCGTGGTTTAAAAAGCGTGACAACCTCAAAAACTAATGAGGCTGGAAATCTTCTAGTTCCATTCAACTGCACAAAAACCCCACAATATAGTCTTGTCGCCCGACAACAACCTATGTATGCAACCAGCAGTTCACAAAGTAATGACGCTGATGATATACGTATATACTATGGTGGACTAGCACCAAGGATGAAAGCAGTGAAAGTGTTTTCACTCACCACCAGTTTGGCTGGCTTGGCTGCACAACCAATATTATTAGAGCAGGGTTTGCATATTGGTGGTAAGCCGATGGCTGTGTTTCTTTGCGGATTTGCTGGTTTTTTCACATTTGTTACACCATTGCTATTGCATTTTATTACCAAAAAATATGTAACTGAAATTCATTACAATCCAAAGAGCGATGAGTACACAGCGACAACAATTTCAATTTTACTTTACAAAATTAAAGTGAGTAGCGATTGCATGGGTAAATGTAAAACTTTCAAGTATTTTATATGAGTTTACTTTATTGCAGACGAAATTCAGGCCCAGCGATGTTGCGGTGCCTGAAGTGCCTGGCATGTTTACCTCTTTTAACGTGAAAGGTAAACCATTATTTGTTGATCCTGCACTCTTTGATGACCCCGATCATTATGCGCGGATAATGGGCTATGATAAACCAGTGGATTTTAAATTAGACTTAACGGAGAGGACGAATAAATCTGATGAAACCCTTAAGAAAACTCAATAAAGTATTGGTTTAAAATATATTAAAAAAGAACAAATTTTTGAAGATATACCTTTTAATTACCCATGAAATATCACACGAATTATATGTATCTAAATGGGTAGTATCTTCATATTTTGGTCGCTTTATAAATTTTTTTTGAATACGAATTGTTTTATCGGCGAAAATAAATGGTGCTGGCTAAAAGCACTCATTGAATTCGAGTATGAGCATTTATTTATACATTTTGCAATAATTTTTCTTCATTATATGCAAAATAAATTCAAATTGCCATCGACTAAATTTCATAATTCATTAGTGATGCTACATAAGCAGCCAAACCATTTAAATTATAAGCAGTGGCTTCTAAACTGTACCAATCAGCTGTTCATTTGTTTACCGCGTTGCAGTGCATAGAAGAGCGAGCATGTTTCAGTAATTAAAACTAATAAGATTTTAGTTAAATGCAAATATATAAGCGATAATGACCAACAAAGATTTAAATATAACTTTAGAATTTAGGTGAGTAGATCAGATAGGATATTAATACTTTATATACATTAATAAGGCACATAAATTTTCAGTGCTGGCGCAGAATTACTGTTTGGAAATATTAAAAAACGCCAAGTGACATTGAAGGGGGAAGAAAAATGTAAGTTTACTTAAATATAAATATATACATAAATCGGTATTTTCGTATATTTATACCAAAGGGACGATACGTAAGCTGCTAAAGTGGATGCACGCCAACATTTTGACCGAACGGCCAGAATTATTCATACAAGATGAGTCAGTGTAAGTTGTGTGGGTTTCCTAAGATCTTAAGAGTTTTGTTTTGATTTAGTTATAATAATTGTAGGCGTCCCGGCATTCTGGTGCTTATAAACGATACGGATTGGGAATTACTTGTAAGTGTTGTTCAAAAATCAGTTATAAATTTATTTTAATTATCTTCCGAATTTACTTTTAGGGTGAACTGGACTATGAAATACAACCAAACGACAATATTTTATTCATTTCAACCTTGCATGGAGGATAATTGCTGCTTGTCTCTATTTTATATTTCATTTATTTAATAACATTTTTATTTATAAGAAAAATAAAATGATATTTTTACTATCAGCGAACCTTTTTTTTATGAAAATTTATTGTAAAGTAGCAAGAGAATTAATAAATACAAATGGTTTGGTGCTTTACTGCAGGAAACGGTTTATGTCTTCGCTAGTTATAAATAACGTCAACATATAAGACATTGGCCTTTCGTGAGGAATGAGTTTGCTTGGCGTAACATTAATGCGCTCGACTGTCAAACTCTCGCTCGTGGGTTCAACCCCCAGCGTGCTGAGTTATTTCGAATTTATAGTGCAGTTTTTATGATGTAAAATTTTCACCCGAATAATCCTGTGGGCCTTTGCCGTTCGCGGCGAAGGGACGTAATGCTGATTTAACTGTACTCTTTTTTGTATTTAAATTAACTGCACTCTTTTTTGTAATATAAATATATAAATATATATACATACTTTGTTAATATTCACTGCAGGACAATTTTGAGAAAATAGTCAAAATTTGCAAGTGGGTTTCTGTTATAAAGGCGTAGAAAGACAGCGGAGATGACATTTAAAATTTTTTCTTGAATAAAAATAGCGCTTTGATTTCATTTTAGTTATTTTTTTTTATTACATTTTCTTCATATTTGCTGGACATGCAACTTATTTTCGTAAATAATTATACACTTCTTACATACATATGTGCTTGAAAGTGTATAATAGTACATTAAATACATTTCAATTCACTTTTTTTTTAAGATTCCGTAAATTTCAATATTTGTAAAAATAACTTTACATACACTAGAATAAAAATATCGTTTATATACATACATATGAACTAATTAAAATAAAATATCGAAATTAATTTGTGATATGAAAATGTGACTAAGCTACATACATAAATTTCTAATAAAATTAAATTATTTATTGGAATTCGCATCATATAATATTATTGTTTACTTGTATAAATATAAATTCATATACATACATATGTTACAAATGGTATTTTTTGTAAATATTAAAGCTAATCAAAATTTTAATTTGAAATTTGAAAATATTTATGCATAATTTGCTATAATTTTGTTTTTAATTAATTCATTATTTACTTTGCGCTTCGGCAATAAAAAATGTTGACACGTAGAAAGAGAATTCAAGCAATTTAATTAGAGACTACAATGTGTAATATGTGTATGCATGTAATCAAAAAAATGTTAATAGTGAACGGATTCAATATAAATGATTTTTAAAAAATTGAATATTTAAAGCAAACTGTATTTAAGCACTGGTTAAAGGAGAGATTCTTTTTACCAAAATATTTAATAATATTTTTATTGATAACTTTAACTCAACAAAATGATTCAATAATCTGCAGTTTATATATAAAAATGCATTATTTATATTGATTCGAGAAAATTAATGCTAATTTGTTGCTTAATAAATAAAAATATATGTATACGCCATGGCTTAGCAGTAATGAAAAAAATCAATTATTTAAAATTTAAAATAAAGATATAACAAATTAACAACAAATAAAAATTATATATTTAAAATCATATACTAATATCTATGAACTAACTGTAAGCGCGTTTAGATGCTCATATTTGTATGTATGGTGAAATTTAGTAAAATTGTGTGTACACATAAAAACCACTTAACTAGTATTTATAAGTAAATATCGTTTTTTACTACATAATTCATTTAATTAAAAAAAAATATTTCCAAATTATTTCTAATTAAGTTTTCGACATTTTCCAATTCTTTTGTTTTCTCGCTACTAAGTATGCGCTCTTAGTAATTAACTAATGCTTTTTGTCGCGTAATTTATGCGTTACAAGCAACTTTTTCCACGCCGCCTTTTCGCTTAAGGATTACACGGACCGCTTATGCTTAGGCGTTCTTGCAGCGCTGCTGGCGCTGATTGTTGGTGTTGTAGTTCTTTGTGTTCTCTATGTTGTTGTTGTTGTTGTTGCTGTTGTTTCGTGTGTTGAAACCTGTGACGACGCATTATTACGGTACCATCGCCAATGGTGGCTGTTGTGATGCTGGCATTTGGTGATGAAAGTCCCGCTGTTGTTGTTGTTGTTGTTGTGGCATTTAACCAGCTACATGTGGCATCTGTTTGCTGCTCTTGGTCCGGCGTCATAGATATGTCGGAGAGTATGCCGCTTTCTGCATGATGAAGATATGATTGATTGATTGATTGATTTATTTTTTTTAATTTAATTTAATTTAATTTTATTTAACAAAAATTTACCAACAAATAACAGATAGAAGTGAAGGTAGACAAGTGTAGTAAACATAACAACAGAAAGGCATAAACACATACTGGTACATAGATAACAGAAATTTTGAAAATATTTACAATTTAAAAAATTATAAAAACAAGTAGGTTGTTTTATAAAAACAAAAAAATAATAAAAATAATAATACTGATACAAATAATACAACAATACATATTAACACATAACATATTATATAAACGTACACGTGCATAAAATTTTTTTTGAAAAAAAAAAGTTTTTTTAAATTTTTAAAATTTTTTTTTTATAAATTAAGAAATTTAAACTTAAAAATATGTTAGTAAAACAGGTAGCGTAAATACAAACAACTAACAACAAAAACAAAAAAAAAAATCACATTTAAAAAAAGTAACTCAATTCAAGCTCAATACCCATCGACAGTTGACTGACAAGCGTTGTTGAGCGTTTGGAGCGTGCTGTACCACCACTGCCGGCGCCACCTTTACCACTGCCACTGTGACCGCTACGGCCACTGCTGCCACTGCTACTCAGCGTATTTGTATTAGTGGCACTCGTGCCGTTATTCACGTTTGTACCGCCACCAGCGCCACCGGTTAACATCAAAGTTTGCGTCTCATTGATTAGTTCGAGCGCGTGATGACTGCTTATTGTGCCGCCGGTAGCTGACTTGCTATTACAAACGCTACCGCCAACACGCTCCTGACCCGACGAGCTGCCCGTGCTGAGCGAGGAGCTGCTTGTGCCGCTCGAGAGTGAGCTCTCGGAGATGAGTGAATTGGGGCGTCGAGCACTCTTTGAGCCATCCAAATGCATGCCGGCAAAGGAGTGGCGTAATTTGGGTGCTGCAAAGAAGAAACATTTTTTTTTGTTTTAAATTTTGTTTTTAGTTTTAAGCGCTAAGTGTCTCTCCTTACCTTTACCAAGTTGTGATATCGTTATTGAGCGATCATTAATTTGATTATTGCTGGGACGAATGTCCAGACAGGGTTTACTACCGATGCCCATCGAAGACATTTCGGCTAGGCGAATTTCTGCAAAAAAAAAAAATTATTATGAAAGAGAAAAAAAGTTTTAGAATGCCCCGAAATCAACATTACTCCACTATTTTCAACATTCCAAAGCATTTTGATAATCTTTGAAATTATTTTACCTCGATTTCGATTCGCTTGTTTCCACAATAACTTCGATATTTCATCGGTCCATGCATTTTTAATGTCCTCCGACATGCATTGCAGCGTCCAGGTGTCTTCCGGTTTACGTTTACGGAACCAAATTTCAAATTTCGTTTTAGAATCACCAACATGTGCCGTTAAGCCAATATCCGAGGTCTTGATGCTATTCTTATAGATATAAATGTCAAGATTCTGATAAAGAGAATAAGTTTTTTTTTGGTTAAAAATTTAAATTAGCTTGTCACAAATTCATTAGCTCCTCAGGAACTCACCTTTTGATCCGGAAATCGACGTGCCTTACTGAATAGCACAAGATCTTCGAAGAGAAATATTTGACGCAAAGATTTTTTACCGCCACGTCCTTGCCATACGAGAAATTCATTTTGACGCATCAGACGTCCTTGCTCCTTCACATTGACATCACAATCGCGTAGTGAGTCCATTGCGAGGAGATCATTACCATGTCTTAGTTGAAATTTAACCATTTCTTCAGCACGTTGTAGTTCTTCAACATCGGCAGCGATTTCTTGTAGTGCGGCACCCTGGGTGGAGAAAGAAGGAGATAGGAGGAGATGTGAATTAAGGGACAGAGTCTGGCTTATTAAACTTTTTTCACTGAATTCTTCTTGACAATAAAGTATCTGCTTTTCTGTTGCTCAAGCAGTTTGTTGGAACAGCAGTATGGAAAATAAGCTTTTCAGACGAAAGACTAGAAACAGGCGAATTCGATACGAAGCCAAAAATGACACTCTAGAAGGTCTACGCTAATTCAATAACCAAAGAAAGAAGAGAGCTTCCATTCTACCATTCTCAAGATAATTTCACCCCTCCGTCCCTCCGAGCTTGTTTAATAGCAAAAGAAAAGTTCTATTCTACCATTCTCAAGAGAATTTAAACTCTCCGGCTATCCGAGCTCGTTTAATAGCAAAAGAAAAGTACGAACCCGTCATTCTTAAGAGAATTTAAACTCTCCGGCCCTCCGAGCTTGTCTAAAAGCAAAAGAAAAGTTCCACTCTACCATTCTCAAGAGAATTTAAGCTCTCCGGCTCCCCGAGCTCATTTAATAGCAGAAGAAAAATACGAATCCGTCATTCTTAAGAGAATTTAAAATATTCGGCTCTCTGAGCTTATTTAATAGCAGAAGAAAAGTTCCATTCTACCATTCTCAAGAGAATTTAAACTCTCCGGCTCTCCGAGTTCGTTTAATAACAGAAGAAAAGTTCGAATCCGTCATTCTTAATAGTATTTAAACTCTCCGGCCCTCCAAGCTTGTCTAATAGCAAAAGAAAAGTTCCACTCTATCATTCTCAAAAGAATTTATACTCTCCGGCTCCCCGAGCTCGTTTAATAGCAGAAGAAAAGTACGAATCCGTCATTCTTAAGAAAATTTAAACTGTCCGGCCCTCCGAGCTTGTTTAACAACAAAAGAAAAGTTCCACTCTATCATTCTCAAGAGAATTTAAACTCTCCGGCTCCTCAAGCTCGTTTAATAGCAGACGAAAAATTCCATTCTACCATTCTCATGTAATAAAACTTTTAATCCTCAAACATGATGAGATCTAGAGTTTTCTTTGACTTTCTTTTCAAGTATAAACTCTTTAAACTTAAAAAAAACGAAAGCTCTACGAAAGCTCTACCTATACTTACCTCAACAGAATTGCACGCTTTCACCAATTGCTGCAGAAGCAAAGCATATTTTCCCATACGTTGCACGGGCTTCAGTAAATAAGAGGCCAGATCCATTTTGTCATTCAATTCGAATTGTTTGGACTGTAAAAGAAGAAATAAATAAATTAATATATTGAACGATTTTTTTGAAAATTATTGAAAAATATTTCAAACTCGTTTTAAAATTGAAAGTGTTTGCGAGTGAAACATGAAAGCTCATTCATGGAAGCTCAGCGCAGATGTTTCTGCAAAATTCGTTTAGTAAATACTTTTGTGTCATTACCTTGAAGAACGCCGTGCCGTATTCACTCATTAGCGTATCACTTTTCGGTTTGTTTTTATTATAGAGCGCATATAAATAGAATTTCGATTCCATCTCTAAGAAGGCGCTGCCAACCTTGAGCGGATTACGTTCATAACGTTCCAGTTCATTGAGAAAATGCCATTTGTGGAATTCGGAGATCTTCTCAATGTTGCCGAAAATGACATTACGTTGGCCGCGTAACGGCTGCGGTATGTCTTCGCGCAACAACTCGTCAACATAATTCTCAATGACATAATTCAACGAGTGTACATAGTCGCGTTCAGTGCCAATCATTTCACGCATGATCAATAGAAGCGTTCTAGAAAATGTACAGAAAATTAATACGAAAGCATTGAAGGTCAGTGGTTAATGAGCAGCTATTTGGGTAAATGAATGTAAATGTAAATGGCGTACTTTTGTATTTTCGGATCCAAGCAGCTGAGTTCTTCCAGCTTCGACAATTCCAAACTTGAGGCGTGGTACTGCAGATGCGCATTCGCCTCCATGGGTGAGTGTATATCATTGTAGCGCTTAATCGGTCGTTCATAGCATTCGAAATCCAACTCATCGCTGTTGTGACTATAATTACAAAAAAAAAAAAACAAAAATATTGACATTTTTTAAATGATAAATTCTACACTCCACACACCTTTTGCTATACAAATTAGCCGCCTCATTGAGACTCTGACACGAGCATACACGCGTCAACTTTGGATTCCCTTCGCAGCGTTCACAGCCGCCCACGCCAGAATCGGCTATCTTCGATTGTTCCTCCTCGCCATCTTCCATTTCGAGCTCTTCACCATCCACGTCCAACAACTCATCCATATCCTCCATATTGCGACTCTCACGCCAGCAATGACATGTCTGACCGTCGAAGGAACCAATACCGGAACTGGAACGATGACTTAAACGATTCATGCGCGGCAGTGGTGTACTTGTTATGACGGCTACATGCTGTAGTTGTTGCTGCAGCTGTTGTTGTTTGGTTAAAGTGTTGGTGTTGTTCCTACTGAATGTGAGGTTAAGACTATTTGGTTTGTTGTGGTGAATATTGCTGGCTATTGCCTCTGCACTACGTATTTGGCATGTGGGCTCGGCAGTTGCTAATTGTTCTGTGGTGGTTTCTTCATTGCTGCAATCTTCTGCTTGTGCCAAATGTTGCTGCTTTTGACGATATTTTTCCAAAAGTGTTGTTGCGCCAGCCAACTCGGCTAGACGCTGCATCTCCTGTTGCATGTGCGCGTCATGTTTGTGCGTCGCCAGCAATTGTTGTAGTCTGGATGCAGCTTCGATGCGTTCACGCGCCAGTTCCAACTTTTCGGCAAAGCAATCGAGCGCAGATTTCAAATTTACAGCACTTTCATGCAGTGCCTCGACGTTGACAGCTGCATCGTGTAGATCGCGTCCTTTGGCCAAGTGTTTCTGGAAGAGAAGAGGAGAATTCATTAGATTCATTTTGCATTTAGGGGTCTTTGGGGGCGAGTAAGGTTCTACTGCAATGTAGTCGGCTGGTATGAAAATCAGAGTGGTGAGGAAGAAAAGATTTTATAGACAAGCGCAGACATTTTGGAGATCCCACCAGTATGTATGCTTTCACGGTTGCTACTGTGAAGGAGTTAACCTAGAAATACAACAAGTCAAAATCCATCTTTCATTCTTGCTCATGACCAATGTAGTCAGAGGATATTATTAACCCATCAGATGTCTTCAACAAAAAGCGTTGAAGAAGGGAGCTTGTACCAAAATTCCTCCAGAACCTTGAACTACAAATTGAAAATAGTGCAGCCAGGTTATTTCTCTAGTTATTATTTCCTGACAATGAATGAGCACCTCTCAGTTCGACTATCCAGAGTGAGGTTTTTAAAACACGGCCACTTTTAGCCAAATGTTCGTTCTTTTCCCTGTTTGAAGACAGTTGGAAATATCAAGTGAAATCAAATCACCTGATCTTTCTAACAGTGTGGTGATCTTCTTTTCTTCTATACCACATCAAATACTTTACTGAAGTGCTTTAATCCATTCGGACGACAATACCTATCCGGTGTAGCCGATGTCTATTCGCTCGCTGAACTATTTCAATATCATCGTATAACTCGTACAGCTCATCGTCCCATAGTCTGCGGTATTTCGCCGTTACCAATGCGCAAAGGACTATAAGTAATTCGCACAACTTTTTTCTCGAAGACTCCCAGGGCCGACTTATTGGATTTTGTCATCGTACATGCCTATGCACCCTATAGCAAGATGGAAATGATGAGGGACTCCTAAAGTTTTGTTCGTCGAGAGAGAATTTTACTTTTCAGTTGCCTACTGAGTCTAAAGTAGCACCTCACGGCTCAGGGATTCGGGCATTGATTTTTTTCCGAGGTCATGGAAAACATGAGTTCCCATAACATGTGTGACATATATGGGGTCCCATTTTTACATACTGGGCAGAGCACACTTAAATTGCAATCGTCTGGTATGCTTTGGGTCGACCATATTCTGCTTGTGCCAAAGCTCTCCACCGCCATGCTTGAATCGCTCTGCCGGTTAGCCATCACCCTAGGAATTGCTTCTAATTTCCTCAAATAATGATCTCAAGATTTTTTATTTCAAACTTTGCTGAAACTTTAAGATTTTACTACCTTTTTTATAAGCTTTTGGGCCAAAGAGAGGAATTCCCTAGCCTAGTCTAGGTGAGCGTCCCACGGAGCCGCCTATCAAATATCTTACTTAAACATATTAGAGCTCTACATGTTGCATAATGCATATCTCTAACGGGGTTAACCTTTGAACTTACCATTGAAATAAAGTAATATTTTTCAAACTCCTGCTCCTGCTCTTTGATAGCGCTTTCATAATCCAGCTGAAGGGTAGCAAAACGCTGAAGGGTATCATTGCCATCGCTGGTGATCCAAGATGTTACCTGTAATGAAAGAAAAAAAAAGATTAGAATTAGGAAAGTCTTGAAAGAAAAACCTAAAAAAGGGATAAAACAATCAATCAATCAATCAAACGATCAATTTCGCCCTAACCCTACCCTAGTGGATCTCTCTTTTAGCTAGACGACAGTGAGCTAAGTATAGTTGCACTAAATTTTTTTTTCAATAAATTATCACGTAACATCACAAGTGATAGAAAAAAAGAGACGAAATCTAATCTTATCAAGTTGGGTTTTTATATTTGGCATTTTTTGTTAATCTTCAAAGCAGCTTTACTTATGACTCATCTACATATTTATGTAAATAGTATCTAGACGTGGCGTGCAATTATCGTACTTTAATTTCGATAAATTGAAGCAAAAATAGACTTTTTGGGATCCCCCAAGAATCACTTTTTTCATACGTTAATATGTATACGAGTATTTTCATACCGTACAGTGTAATTTGATGGCCTCCTGTTTAATAAATCATAAATATTTATTTATTAAAATAAACTTTTGTTTGTATGATGTCTAAAAATTCACGCGGTTTATCTATAAACAAATATCAAACACATGCGTACTCACTGATAATAAACATATATACACACACGCACACAAATTATATGAAAAGCTCGAACGAGTACGAGCGAAATGCGAATTTTTGAGTTTGTCGAGTGTAAATACCCAGACACTGCAAATTTTTTTACTCACACGAGTGTACACGTATATACATACTCGTATATACATATGTAAATACTTAATTTTTATAAACATATGTCCATGTTACATACACACATATGTATATGTGAATAAAATGAATAATTGATAAGCAAATTGATATGGATGTAGACAATTTCAGCGAAACTTGCGTAGGTACGAGGCTTCGGCCCGAAAATGAGAGTGGAAAAGTAAACCTACATATTAATTTATATGTATATTTAATTTAAATTTATTTTAAATGAATATTCCATAGCATTTGATTTTATTAATATTTATTTTAAATTATTAATTATTTCTAGTTAATTTTAGTATTAAAAATGTAAAATAATATAAATATATATTCTTCTGAGAATAAAAGTTTAAAGATATTTTTTTTAATTATTATAAATATTTTATAAACGTTTTATAAATATTTTTTTTTGTAAAAAATTATCGTTAGACATTTTGTACTCATTGGAAAAATTATTAAAAAAAATTTAAAAATAGAACGAGTAGTACATTTTTGGAAGCAATTTTTCGTTTTTTAAAAAATTGTTTTTATTTTCATTAAATAATGACTTGTGGATTTTTTTCAAACTTTGCAGAAGCTTTTATATTTTACTCTCTTTTTTAAAATTTGTTGTTTCAAGAAAATTAACTCTCTAGCCGTAAATTTAGGAGAGTCACACTGAGTCTATCGAATATTTAAATAATATTAGAGCTCTATTTGCTGTATAATAAATATTCCAAATTATTCAAAATAATAATAAAAATAAATAATAATAAAATATTTAATATTTTATGAAACGAATAACGTTAGATATTTTACACTCATAGCAAAATTAACCAAAGGTTTTGTAATTTGGTGGCAAGAAGATTGATGCAGAAATCTCATTAAGTTTATTAATTTATGGCAACTCTGTTATTAAATTTATAAATTGAAATTTAGCAAGTTTTAAAATACTTTTTTTTTATTTTTAATTAAAACATTTTTTTGCTAATAAAATATTCCTTCATAAAATTATAAAATCTAAAGACTTGTCATGGAAATATTTACGCTAATTTATATATAATTTTATTAAATAACAATAAATAAATATTAATACTTTTTCTGAGGGAATTTGCATACAATTAAAAATTCAAAAAACTAATTATTTTATAATGTGTGTTTTTTAATTATTATATGAATTTAATATTTTGATTATTATATAATATAGCTAAAATTTAATTTTTTTAAATTATTTTAAACCCACATTTGGAATAGTTTAATTATGTAACTAGAAATAACACTTTATATTGTTGAAAACTAACTAATTTAATATAATTTTTAATATTTTGAAAATAAATATTGGATTGGTTTTTTTATTTTCAAAGCAAATTTTGGAAAAAATTTATTATTAATAATAATTATAATTATTTATAATAATTGTGATTTATGGCAACTTTATGTAAAATATTTTGAAAGAAATTCTTTTTATACTTTATGAAGAAAATTGCTCACAGAATCTTATATAAAATCTAAAACTTGATACAAAATGAGAAACCACGAACAGATTATTGCCCAACAACTCACCGAACAGAACTATTATTAACCGAAAATACCCTGTGAGGGAAGATACTACTTGTTAACTGATGTGTAACTAGTTTCAATTGTTGCAACAACTAGTTCATCTTCCTCTCTCGATGAATGGGAACCAAACTGCTATGTAATGCAGAAGCGATGAAGACGATATCAAAATCCAATGAGTCGGCCTTGGGAGTCATCGAGAGAAAAATTTTGCGTACGATTTATAGTGCTTTGCGCATTGGTAATACCACAGGCGATGGAAAGCTAAGCTATACGAGTTATACGACGATATTAACATAGTTCAACGAATGAAGAGTAAATAGAGAAGAAGACCTTCACTCCGTCATGGTTTCACTTGGTATTTCCAACTGACGCCATACAGCGAACAGAAGGAACGAGCGCCGCCTTTTTGCTGATTCGGGTACAATCGTGAAAACGGTGCTTATGTCAATCAAGAAGAAGAAGAACTTCATCTTCCATCATTATCTAATCTTAGTGATTGGCATTGTTAGCTTGGCGCTGATCCAGGAAAAATAAATTATCTGATTATAGCTCAGTTTCAGACTAGTTAAATACTAGTTCCTTTAAGTCCGTTGAATATCTAATTCGCAAAAACAAAAATCAAAATAAATTTGCCAGCTGTTGGACTCGAATGCTGAATCTCAAAGCGTTACAGTGATTTCCATGCCTGAACAATCGGTTATCGTGTCGTTTTATCAAAAACAAACTTTTCACTTCAAAAAGTCCAGGTGTACAAGTATGAAATGTCGGTTCGAACATATAGATGTCTCGCAAACGTAAATATTTATCGATTGTCATAAAACTTTGACCTTGTGAAGTGTCAACCTTGACTGTCGAACCACCATAGTTTTGCGCGAATCGAGCGTCATTATCGTTTACTCTCAGTGCAGTCAACATGTCGAGTTTCGTGCCGAATAAAGAGCAAACGCGGACAGTGTTAATTTTCTGTTTTCATTTGAAGAAAACAGCTGCGGAATCGCACCGAATGCTTGTTGAAGCCTTTGGCGAACAAGTACCAACTGTGAAAACGTGTGAACGGTGGTTTCAACGCTTCAAAAGTGGTGATTTTGACGTCGACGACAAAGAGCACGGAAAACCACCAAAAAGGTTCGAAGACGCCGAACTGCAAGCATTATTGGATGAAGACGATGCTCAAACGCAAATACGGCAAGCTACCAACAACAATTGATCAATTTGAACCGTGCGCTTCAGAGAAAACGACCGGAATATCAAAAAAGACAACACAAGGTCATTTTTCTCCATGACAACGCTCCATCACATACGGCAAGAGCGGTTCGCGACACGTTGGAAACACTCAATTGGGAAGTGCTTCCGCATGCGGCTTACTCACCAGACCTGGCCCCATCCGATTACCACCTATTCGCTTCGATGGGACACGCACTCGCTGAGCAGCGCTTCGATTCTTACGAAAGTGTGAAAAAATGGCTCGATGAATGGTTCGCCGCAAAAGACGATGAGTTCTACTGGCGTGGAATCCACAAATTGCCCGAGAGATGGGAAAAATGTGTAGCTAGCGACGGCAAATACTTTGAATAAATGATTTTTTCTTTTTCCACAAAATTTAACGTGTTTTTTGATTTAAAAAAAACGACATTTCATACTTGTACACCAGAAAATAAAATACACTGCCGTGATGTCCCAAAAGTTAACACCAGATACCAATGTTGCTGTGATATAAATTATTATTTCCGTTTCTGACGAACTACTACTACAAATTTTGCCAGTAAATATCGAACTAATATGATTTCATCCTTAAAATACTAGTTGCGAACTAGAATATATAAATTCCACTTTGGTTTTGCTCTACTGGGTATATATGGTACATGCGTATGTTTGTTTGTATGCTTAGATGTTTAGATAGAAATTTATATTGTATTAGATTATTTTTCGTAGAGATAAGCAAAATTTTGCTCCCACATTCATGTACCGTTACTCGCTCAGTTTGGTTAGAACGCTGTACGCTGTGACGAGTTTGTTTTGCTTTGAAATACATAAATATTTATAAACACAAAAATACATTCAAATGGAGCTTTTGCAGAAAGAGCGTGTGGAAATGGTAAATATTTTTAGATACATACCATACCATACATAATTAATTAAAAATAAAAAAATATATATATATTAAAAACAAAATATTGAAAAACTCTTTTTACCCACAAGCGCAAGCATCTGAAAAAGGTGCTCAGTCCAAAGGAGAAACCCTTCGACGGCCTACGCGCACGTACCGTTGTTTTGCTCACGCATCGCCTTGATGGCGCTAAAGTTTTCTTCAAAATGACACATAAAGAACCTCTACGTCACAATCGCTTTGTAGCATGGAAGTACTGTAATCTCATGCATATGGCTATGCGCTATGGTTCACCGTTAATACTCGAAATGTTGGCGCAGGAGCAACAAAAGAAAATCATTTATGAAGTGGCAGATTATTGGACATATCACAGTGATGCGATATCTGTGTGTATAGTGAAATATTTGAAATTGTTGTTGCACAAATTAAGTTTCCAACGTAATTATGGCTTCTTCAATGGTGCGCTGGAGGCGGATATTACCAAAGATTGGAATGTGGATTTGTGGTAGTTATAAAAAAAAAAAAACCATTCTTAACAATTTTGTAAATTAATATTAAATTCTGTTTTTTTTTTAATTTCATCTCTTTCAGCTACCAATTGTGCACTGACATCTTTGACTACTTGGATAATTTGCTCTGTTTGCAGCAGGTCATCTTCACCAGCCTCACATTGCAACAACTCATGACCGCCACGCCAGAAACGCTCTGCCGTTTGCAACCGCTCATTAATATCGCCGCCGAATGTAGCATTCTATATGATCAAGCGGTGAATGCCATGGCTGTGGTTTGTGGCAAATTGCCACCTGTCGATGTACTGGGCTTATGCAATCGCTTCTATTCGCTTTATCAGCTTTTGCGTGGCTTTTACAGTTCATTGCAGCAGGTGAAAATCATATTGAAAATGGAATATATACCGGAGTTGTCTACCGAAGTGCCGGACTTCTTGGCTTATAGCAGTAGTAGTGCATGTGGCAGACAGCCGACAGCACCGGCGGTATGGCAGTTGGATGATTTTTGAGATATGACGGCATCAGGCGGAAAAAGACGAAGATGGAGAGGGGCAGAAATGTTCTAAGCAAATTATTGTGATCACTGTGCATATGCATTTACGTTTTTTTTAGTACTATTTAGTGTTAGATTATATAATACATTTATTTCCATTAGGTAATGTCTTATAAAAAATATGTTAGTCCGAAAAGAATTTTTATTTTCAAGAAAATATTAAAGTATTCAGAAATGTAATTAATACAAATATTGTTTTGAACATTAAGAACACGATTGTGAGGGACGCGGCCATAACTTTTAACGTCTTTTGTACTGCAAAGACTTTCCCAACCAAATCATCTAACAAAACTTGCCTCAGCGCTTGATAGATGATGGATGGAGTCTTAACCAAAACCACATATATAAACAACTAATGGAGTAGCTGCAGTTTATTCCAAGGCCCCTCCTTCTAAGCTGCCTCCAAATGGCCAATGGAAATACACTCGGAGGGCTTGAACCTCTCTCTGACGACAGGTGACCGAAATTAGAAAAATTAAAAATCTATAGTCTTTGTTGCTGGTCGGGCCAATACTTGCTCTCTGGCAATGCTAACCACGCGGCTTTTGAAGCCGCTATTGCTGATTTGAAACTACACTTTGGATCAGTACATCTTCCCCATCCTTCCTATGTGTCACTTAAGCATGAAAAACTCTACTCCAATCCCGAAGACTGTCGCTCGCGTCCAGATGTTACTGCCAAGATAATCCTCTTGGGGGATATGAAGCAGGATTAGAACTTAAAGCACGACTTCGGGAAAGTCCAGGAAATCATTTGAGGAATTTATACCACATTCTGTAAAAGCTAACAGCACAAAACATTCGGCTGTGTGGGATCAACTATTGTGTCGTGACAAATGTAGTCAAGCTATATTGAGAGTTGGTCCCAGAGTAATATGAAGATCTAGTAAGTGGACACAATGGAAAATATGATTTGCCAAACTCTCAAATCACATTTTCTTGAACTAAGCGTGGGTTTTCCGGGTCTACAGAATAGCATGGAGTTATCAATGGGTCAGCAAAGCACCAACAATTCAGTGTTTGTCTTGTCAGTTATGTCCAAAAGTGATCCAATAACTGGAATTTTAGTAAGATGTTTGGCACGAACTGGAGCAACTATAGTACTAGTACTACCCTAATGCGCAATTCGTACGAGTGTGAATGTACGAGTATGTTTGTATTTTAAAAACGCATCCGTAATCTAATCTGCAAGCCTCTACTGAGAACACAGCTTGTGTGGTCCAGTTTTAAGTATTCATTTGTTCTTTTAATTTACATTAAATTATTTACTCTATAAAGCCGCTTTAAATCTGCTTTGTAAATCCCATTGTCCATTCACCCGCTTTTGCTGACGTCTCCAATCGTGTGAAACATACACATATACTCGTACAACGGTATTGAGTATCGTTGACTTGTTTACCAATAACTTTTTTGCTGCGATAAGGCGTGACAAATTCAATGAAAAATGTAATTAAGTCAATGCAAATGAAATTAAGGCAATTGAGAGGGTGTGGGTGTGAACATACGTACATACATATGTAGATATGTGCACATACTTGAAAGTGAAGGTGGTGAGTAGTTATTAAGGGTGAATGCAGAGAGGAGTGTGATTAATAATAGTGGGAAAATTGAGTGATTTAAAAAGCTCCTAGAATTGGGGTCACTAGATTATCATAAGTATTTAAGTATGTACATATTTGTCATATCAAATAATTCTGCATAAGGATTGAATGCATTAGTATTGTAATCAAAAGTGAAAAATCAGAGTCAGACGTTGATGATATTTTGCTAGATTTTTGTTGTTCTCTGGGAATTAATCGTAATTTAAGCAGGAATTTAATACCACTTAATATTTCTTATCAATTATAGCAACAATAATTCATTATTAATTGCGAATGAAAAACGGGAAATGGCTTTTTGAAATAATCAACAGAAAGTAAGTTTATATATTTTTTTTTCAATTAACCTCATATTGATTTTTTTGTGTTTTTTTTCTTCTAAATATAAAAGTATAAGACTACTCATGTTTTAGTGTGCTTTTGCCATAAAATTTACATAAAAATTTATTTTATGCTTAGAAAAAAATATTCCTTTTAAGAAATTAGCATATTACAACAACAAATTTGAGTGTGAGAGATTTCGAACCCTATTTATATAAACATTTATGAAAAATAATTTCAATTCAAAATGCGTGGAAAATGTGAGCCTAGCACCTTTTAGTCACAGTAATCATTTGTGAAGAGAACTCCCCGTCAATAAATGTATTTGTGGCAATATTTTATAATTTCAATGGAAGTCGAAGTAAATACTATGTAATCTTAAATTATTCACGGTACATTATTATTAAAATATACTAACAAAGTTTAAACAATTTAAAATAGAAAAGTATGGAAACTATAACGAATGCAAAGGAATGTAAAGAAGGAAATTTTTACAAAAATTATATAAAAACCTTAAGACTAAAAATTAAATGAACTAATAAAATAAAATAAATTTATAAAATAAAATAAAATAAACTAAAATAAAATAAAATAAAGTAAAATAAAATAAAATAAAATAAAATAAAATAAAATAAAATAAAACAAAATAAAATAAAATAAAATAAAATAAATTAAAACAAAATAAAATAAAGTAAAATAAAATAAAATAAAATAAAATAAAATAAAATAAAATAAAACAAAATAAAATAAAATAAAATAAAATAAAATAAAATAAAATAAAATGAAATAAAATAAAACAAAATAAAATAAAATAAAATAAAATAAAATAAAATAAAATAAAATGAAATAAAATAAAACAAAATAAAATAAAATAAAATAAAATAAAATAAAATGAAATAAAAAAAAATAAAATAAATAAAATAAAATAAAATAAAATAAAATAAAATAAAATAAAATAAAATAAAATAAAATAAAATAAAATAAAATAAAATGAAATAAAATAAAACAAAATAAAATAAAATAAAATAAAATAAAATAAAATGAAATAAAAAAAAATAAAATAAATAAAATAAAATAAAATAAAATGAAATAAAATAAAACAAAATAAAATAAAATAAAATAAAATAAAATAAAATAAAATAAAATGAAATAAAATAAAACAAAATAAAATAAAATAAAATAAAATAAAATAAAATGAAATAAAAAAAAATAAAATAAATAAAATAAAATAAAATAAAATAAAATAAAATAAAATAAAATAAAATAAAATAAAATAAAATAAAATAAAATAAAATAAAATAAAATAAAATAAAATAAAATAAAATAAAATAAAATAAAATAAAATAAAACAAAATAAAATAAAATAAAATAAAATAAAATAAAATAAAATAAAATGAAATAAAATAAAACAAAATAAAATAAAATAAAATAAAATAAAATAAAATAAAATAAAATGAAATAAAATAAAACAAAATAAAATAAAATAAAATAAAATAAAATAAAATGAAATAAAAAAAAATAAAATAAATAAAATAAAATAAAATAAAATAAAATAAAATAAAATAAAATGAAATAAAATAAAACAAAATAAAATAAAATAAAATAAAATAAAATAAAATAAAATAAAATAAAACAAAATAAAATAAAATAAAATAAAATAAAATAAAATAAAATAAAATGAAATAAAATAAAACAAAATAAAATAAAATAAAATAAAATAAAATAAAATAAAATAAAATGAAATAAAATAAAACAAAATAAAATAAAATAAAATAAAATAAAATAAAATGAAATAAAAAAAAATAAAATAAATAAAATAAAATAAAATAAAATAAAATAAAATAAAATAAAATGAAATAAAATAAAACAAAATAAAATAAAATAAAATAAAATAAAATAAAATGAAATAAAATAAAACAAAATAAAATAAAATAAAATAAAATAAAATAAAATAAAATAAAATGAAATAAAATAAAACAAAATAAAATAAAATAAAATAAAATAAAATAAAATAAAATAAAATGAAATAAAATAAAACAAAATAAAATAAAATAAAATAAAATAAAATAAAATGAAATAAAAAAAAATAAAATAAATAAAATAAAATAAAATAAAATAAAATAAAATAAAATAAAATGAAATAAAATAAAACAAAATAAAATAAAATAAAATAAAATAAAATAAAATGAAATAAAAAAAAATAAAATAAATAAAATAAAATAAAATAAAATAAAATAAAATAAAATAAAATGAAATAAAATAAAACAAAATAAAATAAAATAAAATAAAATAAAATAAAATGAAATAAAAAAAAATAAAATAAATAAAATAAAATAAAATAAAATAAAATAAAATAAAATAAAATGAAATAAAATAAAACAAAATAAAATAAAATAAAATAAAATAAAATAAAATAAAATAAAATAAAACAAAATAAAATAAAATAAAATAAAATAAAATAAAATAAAATAAAATGAAATAAAATAAAACAAAATAAAATAAAATAAAATAAAATAAAATAAAATGAAATAAAAAAAAATAAAATAAATAAAATAAAATAAAATAAAATAAAATAAAATAAAATAAAATAAAATAAAATAAAATAAAATAAAATAAAATAAAATAAAATAAAATAAAATAAAATAAAACAAAATAAAATAAAATAAAATAAAATAAAATAAAATAAAATAAAATGAAATAAAATAAAACAAAATAAAATAAAATAAAATAAAACAAAATAAAATAAAATAAAATAAAATAAAATAAAATAAAATAAAATAAAACAAAATAAAATAAAATAAAATAAAATAAAATAAAATAAAATAAAATGAAATAAAATAAAATAAAATAAAATAAAATAAAATAAAATAAAATAAAATAAAATAAAACAAAATAAAATAAAATAAAATAAAATAAAATAAAATAAAATGAAATAAAATAAAACAAAATAAAATAAAATAAAATAAAATAAAATAAAATAAAATAAAATAAAACAAAATAAAATAAAATAAAATAAAATAAAATAAAATAAAATAAAATGAAATAAAATAAAACAAAATAAAATAAAATAAAATAAAATAAAATAAAATGAAATAAAAAAAAATAAAATAAATAAAATAAAATAAAATAAAATAAAATAAAATAAAATAAAATAAAATAAAATAAAATAAAATAAAATAAAATAAAATAAAATAAAATAAAATAAAATAAAACAAAATAAAATAAAATAAAATAAAATAAAATAAAATAAAATAAAATGAAATAAAATAAAACAAAATAAAATAAAATAAAATAAAACAAAATAAAATAAAATAAAATAAAATAAAATAAAATAAAATAAAATAAAACAAAATAAAATAAAATAAAATAAAATAAAATAAAATAAAATAAAATAAAATAAAATAAAATAAAATAAAATAAAATAAAATAAAATAAAATAAAATAAAATAAAACAAAATAAAATAAAATAAAATAAAATAAAATAAAATAAAATAAAATAAAATAAAATAAAATAAAATAAAATAAAATGAAATAAAATAAAACAAAATAAAATAAAATAAAATAAAATAAAATAAAATAAAATAAAATAAAACAAAATAAAATAAAATAAAATAAAATAAAATAAAATAAAATAAAATGAAATAAAATAAAACAAAATAAAATAAAATAAAATAAAATAAAATAAAATGAAATAAAAAAAAATAAAATAAATAAAATAAAATAAAATAAAATAAAATAAAATAAAATAAAATAAAATAAAATAAAATAAAATAAAATAAAATAAAATAAAATAAAATAAAATAAAATAAAACAAAATAAAATAAAATAAAATAAAATAAAATAAAATAAAATAAAATGAAATAAAATAAAACAAAATAAAATAAAATAAAATAAAATAAAATAAAATAAAATAAAATGAAATAAAATAAAACAAAATAAAATAAAATAAAATAAAATAAAATAAAATGAAATAAAAAAAAATAAAATAAATAAAATAAAATAAAATAAAATAAAATAAAATAAAATAAAATGAAATAAAATAAAACAAAATAAAATAAAATAAAATAAAATAAAATAAAATAAAATAAAATAAAACAAAATAAAATAAAATAAAATAAAATAAAATAAAATAAAATAAAATGAAATAAAATAAAACAAAATAAAATAAAATAAAATAAAATAAAATAAAATAAAATAAAATGAAATAAAATAAAACAAAATAAAATAAAATAAAATAAAATAAAATAAAATGAAATAAAAAAAAATAAAATAAATAAAATAAAATAAAATAAAATAAAATAAAATAAAATAAAATGAAATAAAATAAAACAAAATAAAATAAAATAAAATAAAATAAAATAAAATGAAATAAAATAAAACAAAATAAAATAAAATAAAATAAAATAAAATAAAATAAAATAAAATGAAATAAAATAAAACAAAATAAAATAAAATAAAATAAAATAAAATAAAATAAAATAAAATGAAATAAAATAAAACAAAATAAAATAAAATAAAATAAAATAAAATAAAATGAAATAAAAAAAAATAAAATAAATAAAATAAAATAAAATAAAATAAAATAAAATAAAATAAAATGAAATAAAATAAAACAAAATAAAATAAAATAAAATAAAATAAAATAAAATGAAATAAAAAAAAATAAAATAAATAAAATAAAATAAAATAAAATAAAATAAAATAAAATAAAATGAAATAAAATAAAACAAAATAAAATAAAATAAAATAAAATAAAATAAAATAAAATAAAATAAAACAAAATAAAATAAAATAAAATAAAATAAAATAAAATAAAATAAAATGAAATAAAATAAAACAAAATAAAATAAAATAAAATAAAATAAAATAAAATAAAATAAAATGAAATAAAATAAAACAAAATAAAATAAAATAAAATAAAATAAAATAAAATGAAATAAAAAAAAATAAAATAAATAAAATAAAATAAAATAAAATAAAATAAAATAAAATAAAATGAAATAAAATAAAACAAAATAAAATAAAATAAAATAAAATAAAATAAAATAAAATAAAATGAAATAAAATAAAACAAAATAAAATAAAATAAAATAAAATAAAATAAAATGAAATAAAAAAAAATAAAATAAATAAAATAAAATAAAATAAAATAAAATAAAATAAAATAAAATAAAATAAAATAAAATAAAATAAAATAAAATAAAATAAAATAAAATAAAATAAAATAAAATAAAATAAAATAAAATAAAATGAAATAAAGTAAATTTAAATAAGTTGAAACAAAATAAAATAATATAAAAAATAATGAAATAAATTAAAATAAAATAAGAGAAGGTAAAACGAAATAAATTAAAATAAAATAAAATAAAATAGAATAAAATTAAATAAGCTAAGCTTAAATAAACTAAAGTAAAAGAAGCTAAATGTAAGAAAAGGAAGAATATCAAATTAAAATGTATTAAATAAAGTAATGTAAAATAAATTAAAACCGAAATAATAATCAAATTATTAATTAATTATTACGTGCATTACCAATCTCTGTAAATTGGCTTATGTGCATATACATAAAAACACATTCTTCACCTTGCTGTGATCAACTTGCCACATTTGCAATTTTCGCCAATTTTCGCGCAATCAAAATAGTATGATTTGCGTGTTGCAAGTAGTCAGAAAGAATGCATGACTCCAATTTGCGCACAACAAATATTTATAGTTATGTACAATATAAGCCTATGTATGGTTATATCTGCACACTTTTGTTTGTACGTAAGTGGAGCACGTGCCTCACACTCTAACAAATTGCATGCGCACTACCGTTCATCTGGCTTCGGCTGAAGTTGGCTATTTTTAATGAATGGATAGATGCGCCATTCAAGAAGAGGAAATAAACACACACACACTCACAAAAGCGGGTGTCCAATCCACAGAAGCAATTGCTGCGGTAGCTCCAATGGTCTGACTTCATCTTTATGGGGAAGCAATAAAATATCTCAAACGCCAGCCATGAGCTCTAGTATTCCACATTTTGTTTGCCGTTTGCTGCTACAAGCGATGCTATCAATTCAATTGACCGTTGGAATGAATAGTTGTGGCAAAAACAACAACCACAACAATAAGTTGGATCAAAAGCAACATGCTGCTACATACATACACGTATGTACATCTAAGCTTCCAACAGTGGCGTAAACTTGGTATAGCCTGGCTTTGAACACAGCAGGTGAGCACGCCGCCGCGACGCCAAGAGCTGCCATCCAGCGCTACCATTAGCGGTCGTCTTGCTTCGCCAATTGAGAATTTCTTTATCCAATTTTCATATCTAATGGGATTTTAATTTGAAAATTATTAATTAGTAACTGACAATGTCAGCTTGTCTGTCTGTGCGCTGTGAACGCGTTGGAGCATCTCTTCTACTGCTCGCTTGTGCTCAGCGCACCGTTGATGATGATGCGCGTTATGTTGCACGCGCTTGGCAGCGCCTTAAGTGGCATGCGTGAAAATTGATTGCCGCTGTTGCACTGCCACAAAAGGTTTACAGTAAATATTGCTGCAGACGTCGACTAGTAAAAGTTGCTGCCACCGACCATCAGCTCAAGACATGCGCAGCGTGATAAAGTCGCTGCGTTTGTTGCTATGAGCAGTAAGTAAGTAAGTACGTAAGCATGTGTGTACACGTAAGTATAATAAATATGTAAGCAGGCAGGCGTGTAGCAATAATTTCTGTAGCAGATCATAAAGTATAATTGAAAAATTGACAAATGATGGAAATGTTAGATTTGTGATGTGTGATAAAATAGTGATTTATACGCCTTGTTGATGTTGGCGAATAAAAAAAGAAAAAGCAAAAAAAAAAATAGATATTAAAAATAAATATGTAATTACTTGTGTTGCTGTACGCTTGGTTTATAACTGCCGGCGTTAGACTGTTGAAAAGAAAGTGTGTGCATCTTAAGTATTTAATTTGATTTGACGATCGTGTCACGGATTGTGTGAATAAATAAATTTCCCTTTTCCGTCAGAAAAAAATGGAAAAAAATTAAAAAATAAATTTTATGAAAAAATTAAAGAAAAATACGAAAACTCTTTTTTGCCATCGATTTCACTGTTGTGCGGGTTCTGTCACTTTTGAAAAATTGAAAATTTCACCAACCACCCGTGTCATCCGCCTAACAAGCTACGGTAGTTAGCCTCTATGAAACTCTTAAAATAGAGCAATCAAATTGCAATCACCTATAACAACTACAACAATAATTGTAAATATTTACCTGCATTTTATCAATAAAATATACCCAACACGCAATGACAAAAAAAAAATGTTTTTAAATATTTCTCCGCCCTCTAGCTTATAAGAATGCTCGAAAAGAGAGGAATATTTCATACCTTCAGCTGTTACTCCTCTCTTAGTATAATGTCCCCTATAATGAGGACATTTTAAGGGCCACCGATGCTTTATTCATAGCACTTATACCACCAGACTTCGTATAAGCGATAAAAGTAATTCTAACTGATGACTCGCATCCACCATAAAAGAGAGAGAGGGAGAGAGAGAGGCGAGAGAGGAAAGAGAAGGAGAGAGATAGAAACTCTTAGCATTTTGGAGACATCAAGTAAGGCCAGGTCCTTGTCCACATGAGAATAGTGCCTTCTCTATCTTTATGTATCTTAATAATAAAAAAAATTAAGAAAAATCTGGTTCCGGCTGTTAGATGAACCGAAAACACTGGTTAACTTAAATATTTTCTTGAAGGGTATACATATTTCAGTATGTATGTAAATATATGTCTCTAAAATGTTTGTCAACAACAAGCAAGTGCGACTTTTATGTAGGTTAAATATTTTTCTAACGACATTCGTATTGTTAGCCGGCAGCCAATTTGTAGACACCATAAAATAACAAAACAAAAGCTGCTGTACTACATTGGTGGGCATAAATATTGGATTGTGTGCAAAATAGAAGGAAAAAATGTCACTTGTGTAAGAGATGTGGGTTAGCAGGAGAGAGAATATTTAAAATTTTTCGTTTTAATTAAAAGTAAAATAAATTGAAAATTAATTAAATTCAAATAATGAAATAAAAAAAAAAATTTTTTTTGTAATAAAATTATGATTTATGAGTACAAGCAGTATAAAGTAAAACCTCAAGTTAAATAAATTTATATATAAAGACCAAGAACTGATTTCAGAAGCTAATTGAAAAGTAAAAAGTTATAAAAAAAATTATAAAGTTAAAATTATCTTTTATCTATTTTCGGTAGATTTTTTTTGGATAAATTTGTTATTAAAATAAACGAAAACTTAATTTGATTGAGCAAAAAAGAAATAAAATAAAAAAAAAAATTAAAAATAAAAATTATTATATTATTTTCAATTATTCAATATCTAACAAACACGAATAATTGATTTATAATTAGCAAAGAATTGAAAATAAACCAGAAGCTTAACACCAAATTCCAAAACTGGACACAATTTGCGTGCCCTCCACTGTACAAATTAACATTTAACATTTACATACGTGTACATACATATACACGTTGTGGTGCTACTCTTTATCTCAGTTTTTTTGACTGTTAAATTTTGGTCGTTACCGTGATTTATTTCGTATATAAATTGTTGGCATTTTCACACGCGATGCATTCGTCAGGCAAGACATGCGATGGAAATATATTTCTTTTATTATTTTATTTTATTTTATATTTCCCAAAAAATTCTGCCAACAATGTAACTATGTATAATAGTATATACTAGTTTGTACGTTTGTATGTATGTAAGTATGTTAGATATTGTACAATATTTCTATTTTCCTGTAGGAAGTCAATGGAATAGCGCCAATTGGCAACACGCATTCAAATTGTATTATATGTAAATATGTATGTATGTATGCAATGTATGTGGCATTGTTTTGATGGCAAGTGCAAGTTGCAAGTTGCAAGTGGCCTTAAGGCGGACGCACAGCAACTGGTTTAAAGGAAGTAGCAAATAGGCATGTATGAATATACGTGTAGGTGTGTGTGCTTGTGCAAACATATGGGCGTGTTAACAATGTGCGCATAGCATAGAGAAAATTAAATAAAGTAAAATCAAATAATAAAAATAAAAATAATGGTAGAAGGAAAAAAAAATTTCCTTATGGTGAGTGGTGAAATTCGCCTTTGGGTTAATCAGCGGTGGAATTTGCCTACAATGCTAATCTTTTATTTTTTTGCATATATGTACGTGTATATTTATGTATAATAAATATATTTTTGCATCTTGCATGCGGATGTGTGGTAACTTTTCGCTTTCATGCATATATACATATGTACATACAACTAAAAATATTTATACATATTTATACTTTTATTTTCTTGATGATGCATTCATAAATATTGCATTTAGCCTGATTTATTTAATGTGGTAAGTAGGGCACGCGTGTAAGTAGGTGATTTAATTGCGGTAAAAGAAATTTTTTTTTAATAATAATAAGCAATCTTTCAGATAACAATAATGTCTTGGCGGAAATTTGAAATTAATTTATTAACATTTTATTACACAATTTATTAGAAAAAAAGATATGTACATAAAATATAAAACATATGTGAATATAAATATGTACTTTTCTGGAAAAATAATAAGTAGTAATTTTTGTCTGAATAATTACATCTTTTATGCATAATTGCAGACTGCGAAAAATAAGGCAAATGCTGAATTTCTCTCGATTAATTCTCAAAAGCTTTAAAGCTTAAATCTAACTTTTTTAATTAAGAAAAACGTTTTTCTGCAAGAAATTATGAATATATTGGATAATTAATTCTTTTAATTATTAAAAAAAATTAATTTAGTATTTTTGCTTTAGATGGTTTAACTCATCTATATCTCGCGTTCAGTAATTGCGATTAGATTACGCTAGATGGCGCTAGAAAGATTATATTATTAAAATGATTATAAATCACTTAACTCAGCACTGTTTGAGCGACTGGAAACCAGCCAAGAGAAAATACGCTATATTCTACAATATTTCTTCGATGAAGGCGAAAACGCAAGTCAGACAGTTGAAAATTTGAATAGTGTAAATGAAATAATGAAAATGGTCGAGTCTGACCGTCATACAAGCATTGTTTCGATTGCCCAAAAGCTAAAAAACCTCATGAATCAAATTTCTGACTGCGAATCGCTGTTGAATTATAATAAAATCAACCCATTACTGAAACGGATGTTGATTGGTGGTAAAAGTGGATCACTTATTGCAACGTAAAATTAAAACAGTTGAAGTCGAAGGGCAGTGAGCCGGCATAAACGGTCTCCAAGCCAGGATTGACGGCCAGGAAGGTTTTGTTGTGTGTTTGATGGGATTGGCAAGCTGCTTCCCTATGGCCAAATTCTTGATACCCACCGGTACTGTCAACAACTGGACTGTCTGCGGGTAGAAATCGCCCAAAAGCACCCAATATTGGCAAAATGGAGTGGAATTGTCAGACCACACATATCAATAGTAACTCGTCAAAAGCTTGGAATTCTCATAGTCCGGATCTCGCACCAAGTGATTACCATCTGTTCCTGCCAATGGCGAATGATTTGGCTGGTGAAGAATTATCTTCAAGACAAGCCTGTTAAAATCGATCGACTTGACGATATACACATTGTAGTAAGAATATCTGCGATAATCAAACGTAAAATAAATGTGGAGTGCCATGTGACTATGAGAAACCTGCCAATATTGTACAGGTATGCACTACTTAATCACTACAGGAAATTCGACAAAACGTTACTCTAAGAAGACCAGCCGGTAGATCACTATCTACTTAATTCGATTTCCTTAAAATAAATCACATAGAAATAGTAAATAAATTAAATTGGGATAGGCTTTTAGCCATCGATTAAATAAGATACTCAAATTATTTAGACTTGGTTGACTCTCGCTGATTCGAATAGAAAACTCTTCTTCTTCTTTATTGGCGTTGGCACCGCTAGAAAATTCACCACCATATAAATAAAATAGCCAAAAATTACCTCAGTGCGAAATTAAATGAAGTTTATATGATGATGGCGGCTGCCATAGCTGAGCAGAATGACAAGCCGACTTCGAGTGCATTTCTGATGTGAAAATCAAAGCTCCTCATAAATATTCTACATCGACTGCTCGTAGGCGGCTTATAATACACTGCAGGTCCCTCTATTTATTACAAAAACGGAAAAACATCGAGACGCATAGCAAAAAATTTGAGAAGGTACTGGTCAGCAGTTACAAAGTGTCAATTATATAATTATTATAATTTAGCAAAAATTTAGATTGCTTTAATCATTTTTTTCACCATCCAAAAAATATAGTCCACTTTCTGCCCTACCAAAAACGTAATAAAGAACCAATTCCATTGAATTTTGTAAGCAAAAGAGAGCGCAGAGCTTGACTATGATCTCTAATCGACAGCGATCGAAGACTGAAAATTGGTGAACTCATCGAACGCTGATGTGGGGGAGTGAAAGCAATTTGTTTTTGGAACATAAATTTGTGTTAAGATTTTGGCAACTTTTTGCATATGAAACTATTATTTATTTATTTTAATTTACAAACAAAGTTAGACTCTCTCTCTCTCTCACTCCCAACAGGGCGTATGAGCAACTTTTTGTTTAATATTTTTGTTTTATTGTACCATATTTCATGAAAGTGAATTTCTTTTTTATTAAATTTTCACTTACATATTCCGTTATTTCGGCAGCAATTATTTTGGTTAAAACATCACAATTAGGTGCGTGAAAACGACTTATGGCATGCATGGTTGCAAAAAAAAAAATCATAAAAGATTTAAAATATTTTTAATTTTTTTTTAATTATTATTATTTTTTTTTTAAATGACGCATTAAATTATTATAATGAAAAACATTTCAAACTAAAAACTGCGCTTTAGATCACACACGCATAACACAGATTGTATTTAACTATTTTATTTTAAATTATACAGCAATTCTGTTTAATTAAAAACAATTTCATCTATTACTGTTTTGTTATTTTTCTCCTTTTCTTTCAAGTCGATTGCACTTTTGAGCGTGTTTCTCTTTTTCTTTTTATGAATAAAAAATAAATCAATCATTTGTTTTTCATCACAATTGTATGCGCGTCGATCGTTGTAAAATTTGCTACTGACTGACTAAAGTCGCACTGCTGGTTCCAATGGGCAAACCAAAGCGCGACTTCAATACAATAGCAAGCATACATGCATACATACATACATACATACATACATATGTACAAACTTACAATTATAATTATTATTTATTCGTAATGCATTCCAGATTCCAAAATATATGTATATACCTACATACATATGTGCTGGTATGTGTGTTTGTATGTTTGTATACGAGTATATGTATGCATGCATGTATATATAAACAAGCAAGTGTTTGTATGTACTTAGTTTATGCACTTATTCCAATGAAAATGAAAATGAAATTAAATCAAAAACATCATTATGGCATATAGTTTATATAAACATATGTACGTGTATGTATGTATGTACATATGTATATATAGGTATAAATACATAAAAACAAATGCTTAATGCGACTGCTTCACAATGAAAATGGAATGGATAGTAAAAGCGAAAAACAAAAAATTAGAAAAAGAAAAGTTTTACAAAAAAAAAAGCAACAAGAAAGCAAAACAGATAAATAAAATATAGAAAAAGTGTGAAGCAGAAAATAATAAATGAAAATCTGTTTATTGGCATTAAAACCGCGCTTAAGCATCACCAATGAACGCGATATGAGGTGATTATAAAGTTAAGTATATACTTGTGTGTGTGTTTGGCTGTGTGAATATATTTCTATATGAACAAGTACATAATATATATGTGCATATATACATATGTATATATTTCTATGTGATTATCTATGCATGCATGTGTATATGTGCTGGTATTTATTTATTTTATAAAACATTTAATCGCATCTGGATGTCAGTGGAGCGATAGGCGCGCTTCAACTGTGTACCAGCCACTGCAAAAGGCACACACACACACACACACACATACATACACATTAACAACTACATTATAAAGCCTAACAACACAGTCCGTGTGCGTAGAGTTGCCAAAGGCGGCGTGGCCGTGGTTGCAAAGCAAGTAGCCAAACAACTGATATCGCTGAAGGCTCTCTCAGCTGACTAGCGCATTGCACCGACTGTCGCCGTGCTGTGCCGAGACGCAAGCTACACTCGCCTTTATCGTATCTTGCAGCTGCAATGACATATGGTTGCGTTGCTATTGTAGATTTTTCTAATGGCCTTTCGGCTGGCCACACGCCAACACTACAATGCGCTGCTGATATGGCATTTTCATTCTTTTTATCGCTAAAAACTCTCTTTTGTAGTAATTGCTTCCGTGCCGATTGATAATTTAGAATTTGCAATTGATATTTGCATATGTAAATCGGTAATGACAGCTTGTGTGTGTGTGTGTGTGTGAAATAACAATGAATTTGTAAAGCCACACGCGGGCGCAGTATGCGAGTGGTCAACGGTGCGTGGTATCATGTGGTTGTTCGAGTCCTGGTTAGTCTTATATCAAAAACTATTGCGGTCGGCCTTCGTCAGGGAAGGTTAATCCCTCAGGGTGTACTTTTGACATGAAATAAAAAGCTGTTCATAAAAGACCATCAGCCGTTCGAAAGCGGCTTAGAATAAATTGTAGATGCCCACTAGAAAATAGAGGAGTAACTCTTTTTTTTTGGCAAAATTATAGAAACCATATAAAAAATGATTTCAGCTAACTAGTCATTCTATTAGGGAGTCTCGACGCAACCTACATGCAACCTTAGCCTTTTACTGTTACATTTCCTGTTTTGTCTCTAGATAAGTAAAGGTAATACTTCATTATCTTACAAAGAAAGGTCTTCCCAGCAAAAAAACATCAATCTGTATTTGCTCACTTTGTTATCCTCATGCCTCGTGAACAGTTCCAACAGCAATCTTGGGTCCTATCTTTAAAAAATCTTCTTGTTAGAGCCTAAAATGAGTTGACTTGTAAATATGAGAGCGTTTCCTGTGCATTATTTACCAATCTGAATGGGACTGATATACGCTGCTCTGAAAATTTGCGCTCTTTAGTCTGGTTATTTCATTGCCTACGATGTGTTTGTACCCCATAAAGGTGAATTTCAGTTTTCTCCTTCAGTTTCTTGAATGCTTTTTTGTAAAGGAGAACCCAATGACCGCTTGACTATCTACATAAATATGTATTCTTTATCTGCGAATGCTTGCTATCTGAAGTAGATTTACTGCCATTTTGAAAGCAAATACTTCGGTTAGGAGTATACTGCGTGGGTTTGGTAGCTGGAATAACTTACTGACCTCAAGTTGGGTGCAAAAAACTCAAACTCCTACCAACGCGTTCATTTTAGAAACATCTACAAATATATCTGCAAACTTAGCCTTTTGCTACATCCATCTGCCTCTATTGGACTGCAGAAAACTTTTCGTCAGACAGGCGAGGAATAACGCTATACTACTGTACCCATAAGACCCGGTTTATAGCTGATAAGAGATGTGTGGTAGTCGTTGGTGGAATGCCATCATACTTATCATTGAGAGTCTAAATAGTCTTTTGACCCTCTTCAGGTTTGGGTTTTCTTTAGCCCTTCACCGTACTAGCAACGAAAACTCAGTGGTAGGATAGAAGATCTGAAATTCATCCTAATATAATTGTCCATGCATATAAGGTGATTTGAGACGAGGCCAGATAAAGAAAACATCTTCTTGACAGAAATGCTACTCCAAAAGCTCCGTTGGGATCGGAAAGGACCTCCACGAGCTGTTCCACTGCAATCGAGGCTTCTGGCTAGGTGACTTCTTATCGTGTGACTTTTTTAATTTGTTGCTGGAGATCGAGCTGTAGAGATATGTAGAGAAAGTACAATTTTTTATAAGAGTCATTGGCTTTAACAACCCCGCCGTGAGTTCAGCTTTCTCCAGACTAGATATGGAAGCTTAGAATATGGGTCTATGGGTAGTGAACGAGGACAAGACGAAATATCTCTCGTCTATGATACTGTTGGTAGTAATAACCTCGAGGTCGTAGAAAATTTTGTCTTTCTAGGACCCAACATTCACATCAACAGCAATATCAGCCTTGAAATCCAACGTAGAGTCACTCCTGCCAACAGGTGCTACTTTGGACTGAATTGGCAATTGAAAAGGAAAGTCCTCTATCTAGCTTTGAAACTTTTCGATGCAGTCCCTGCCGGCGGAAGCAGAGGGAAGACCCCAAACTAAAACTCCACTCCGTTGGAAAGACCAGGTAGTGTAGAACCTGGCTCTACTATGTATTACCAATTCGCGCCAAAGAGCGAAAAGAGGAATTGAATGGCGCCATGTTGTTAACTCGGTTATAATCGCGTAAGCGGTGTCTACGCCAATAAGAAGAAGAATGGAGTTTCCAATAAGTGTTGAGAGATTCAAAATTCTATTAGAAATTTCTTTAATTTGGGAGGAAAATTTAAAATATTCCCTTTTTTAAGTAAGTTTTTTATTGAATTAAAATAGTTTTTTTTCGAACTTTCCACGTTGTTGTTCTAAAACTTTTCTGATCTATTTTTCTATACATTAGTAGTACTTATTCACTAGTTTTTTACTGCTGCGGATAATGATTATGCTACTATACTAATTGTATTTATATTTATCATGCGCTCATGCGAAAATCCGCAAAGCTCAAAGCGAATTTAAATCAATTTCGAATTATTCATGTGTCTCATTTACTCTTGACTTACAGTTGTTTGTCTAATTTTCCCCCTCCCCTCGTTTTTCTCTCCGTTTTTATTAGTTTTACTGCGGCACTTTTTGTGGCATATCGAATTGCAATGGCAGCACTTAATTCAATTACATTTTGTACTGACAACCGACAAACACGCCCGATAAGCTTGTAGACAAGCGGGCAGACAGAGCGACAAACAAGCGTGAGGTTCAGACTTATAGACGCGCCGGCCGGCGGACGTACGGTGCTCCACGTACGGGCAAAGCGATAAGCCTATAATGTATTTGTATAAAGCAAAAATTAATAGCGACTACGATTCTTGCCTACGAAAATTTATTCACACACAAATCTTTTTGGGGATATGTAAATTTTTATGCCGATTGAAATGGAAAATTTTAGTTGCGATTTTTTTTACTCACATTTTTAATATATGTAAATATATTTTTTTTACTAATTTTTTATTTTATTTGTTTTTTTTTTTTTACCGCACACAAATGCAAATTAATGATATTTCGCGCATTAAAGCCAAAGTCAGCCGCCACTTTGTGTTTACGCAACATTGACGTGCTAACAAGCGCAGCAACATGTTGCCAACATGCAAACTAAGCGACGCGACTGCCCGCTGTTGGCATCTAGCGGCTGCATTTAACCTCGAACAGCGACAGGTGAACTTCAATGTTGTTGCACGCGAAACAAAAAACAAAAAAAAACAAAAAAAAATTTACGCTTTTTCGTTCAATAATTTGCATTTGTTTTTTTTGTAAAACTTCAAATTGTTTTTATTCTCTTATTTTCTTCAGTTATTTGTGGCATTTATCTTTATTTATTAGCGTCTTTTGCTGTCTTTGCACAGTTTGACATTCACAAAACTCGATCGACCTGCTCCGTTGCATGCGATTATTTCATAAGTGTGATTGTTGTTGTTATTGTTGTTGTTAATATATTATTATATTGACACGGTTGTTGTGTTGGTGTTGATATGATTTATTCGAAAATTGAACAGTTGGCAATTGCATCTTTTGCCACTAAATAGGCTTTTAATCGTCCTTTAATTGCCTCGATTTTATTATTGTTTGCATTTATATTGGCAATAAGCTGATTTACTTTTGAAAAATTGTACAGCAATAAATTTTACTGATACTCGTTATAATGATTATTAATGATTTTCGATTTGCCCATATTTGGCAAAAATTTGCTTGAAGATTTTTGGTAGTAATCTGAGGTTTACATAAGCGCCACTTTGGACTGTCTTTAACTACAGAGACCAGCGATGAGAGGGGAAAATGAATAAACGAAAAATTTGTGCAATCCTCGTGCAAGATGCGGTAACCAACCCGTCTGGAGTAATGGGTCATGGTTAAAAGAGAGGAAGTTGGAGTGTAGCCGCTCTGAAATATTTGGTTTAAGGGTTCGTTGAAGTCTAATTACAACTGCTGTTCTCAACAGGTGCTTCTAAGAGCGGACGTCTGTTTGAAAGTAAGCGGCTCGCTATATAAATATGTGTGCAAAATTCAAACCTACTCGCATAGCGCGCTGGGCTTGAGATCCGTGCTAACAAGCGCAGCTCTAATGGGAAGGTTCATAAGACTCCTATTGAGGTACCCCACTGTTGATGACAGCTACTGCAAGCATATTAAGGACAATGACTAAGGACGAAGTGCATACAGTTGGAATATCCAATCCCTTAATTGGGTAGGTGTCGCTGTCCAGTTGTTTATTGTCCTCGTAAGCCAAAATATTGATATCACCGTCGTTTAAGATGTGCGACGGAACAAGGTCCTTGTGATCTTTACTACAGCGGCCATATAGTGAAAATTTGTTGCTGGATTCGAGATAGCATGAACAGTGCATTAAAGTCTCGTCGCAGAGAGCGATGTGACCAAGCATGCCTTTTATGAGCGCCCGGAGTGTACTCATAAGCATTGACCCCGCCACGATGTCGAAATTGTGCTTGACGACTTTAACGCCAGGGTGAGCAAAGAAGATACTTTTAGCACAACAGTCGGAAAATTTGTCCTTCACGACGAAAAATTCTTCGATAGGTTGAGGCTGAGGCTGAGGCTTTAGTTTTCTGTAGTACTAGATTCCAGCACAAGAAAATTCATTAAGCTGTCTCCAGATCGCAAAACTCAATACCAGATCAATCTTTAGGCGGACGGCATATAATATCTTCAGCGGTTTAGATGCACGTACACATCGAGGACGTAACATCGACTCGGGATACTATCTAATTGTAAGAAAGTTACACATCCACTTTTGTTCAGCAATACACCACCTTTAACAGACACAAGCAAGGAAGGTTCTACTTCAAACAGCTGCAGTCTCAAAAGACAGCCGAACGATTTTATATTCGACTTTCAGGCTGTCAGTATAAACTTTATAAAATAAACTTTAAATAAACTACAGTTTACATTCGTTGTAACGCTGTGTTCGACCGCAACGCGAACAGTATGGTAAAGATATCGAGAGTAGAGAAGGAAAAAATGTTAAATTTGTAGAGGAAAACAGAAAGAGACCAGATAGCGTGAGTACGAGAACCAGAGCACACTCATATTTGAAATATGAGAGACGATCTGAGGACCGTTGTTCAGAGCATGCTGACTTCATGGAGGGCATAGTTTTCCAGGCAGCAGTAATGAAGACAGCAGAGTAGGTGATGATTTTGGACCCCCTTTTCATGACGGGCCTAGACCCCGCTTCGATATTGTTGGTATAGACGTTGCATTACCCGACTATGACGAGATTCGCCTAGCGAAGAATAACAAATCAGCGGGCCGATGAACTACCGGGCGAGTTTCATGCATCAATTTTTTTCCGAAGTATTGTCGCACAAAAGTATGTATCGAACTTGAGTGTGTTTTACCTAAACCTTAAAAAAGAAGACCCTACAGTGTGGGTTTCCTGGGTTTAATATCGCATATAAGGTTTTGTATGCCGTTTTGTGTGAAAACCACCGTGAATAAACTGATCGAGTGTGGATCTGGACCTAGACCTGGTTGAACCACAATAGGCCAGGTATTCATCATGCGTCAATTCCTAGAAAAGATCTTGACAAGGATCGACACGCACCACCTTTTCGTCGATTCTAAAACTGCCTTCGACAGCACACAGAGCTGTTGCCTATATGCCGTGATATCCGAACTTCGTATCGTTGTAAAAAATATTCGTTTATGTAAACGAACACGGAGCAACACCAAAAATTATGTCGCTCGGTGCCAAACACGGCTTCATATAACATGGCTCTTTATTGAGTGACTTACATCAATTGAGAAGAAGAAGAAACGTTAATAAATTTCTAAATCACCACAGGACACCACACAAAGCAAATCAATTTATTGTAATTTACAACATTTCAAGAATTTATTACATTCCTGACGCCACATTTCTCACCAAATTACACAAACCAACACATATCCACTTTATTTAAAGCATTCTTAGATAAATGAAGACGGAAAAGAAGCACAAAATAGCGTTAAAAGTTAAATAAAACATACGACGATTGAGTGGCTGACAGTTGAAATGAATGTGGATAACGCCTAAGTACATACCTAGCTATGTACAGTTAAGTGTGGTGAGCTAAGTACCGCGTTCGCGGGGAAGGAAACAATGTATTGTAAGAAGCGAGTCAGGAAAGCAACTAAGCAAGTTAGTGAGTGAGTAAGTCGTTCCTTTAAAGTAATTTATATGCTGACATTCTATTTTTAGTGATATGAGTATACGAATTTATGGCTATTGCTGTATAGATAGATTAGTAAGGCAATTTTAAAGTGGACTCAACGAAAGGAGGATATGAAAATATATTAAGAAAAACATTAAATAAAAAATAATATAAAATGAGAAACAAAAAAAAAAAAACAAAACAATGAGAAAAAAAATTTGAAGAGAACATTTTAAGTAATAAGTCAAAAGATTTATTCTCAAGGAATTTTATTTAAATTGGTAAGAGATGAGTGGCCGCTGCTGAAAGTGTGTTGCTTGAGATTGTTTGGAGAGAATATTATGGTGAATAAAACATAATAAATCTTTGAACCAGTGATTTTTTTAATATAATATTTAAATATAATTTTATTATATAAAATATAGAATTGGTCTAGTAAAAAGGTAATCTTGATATAAAAGATGCTCCACGGACTGAAAGGCCAATTGTAGAAAATGACGATGAAATAATGGAAATCGTCGATTCTGACCGTCAAGCGCACACTGTTTCGATTACTCTTGAGTTAAATATTGCACAAAAAGCAGCTCGAAACCACTTAAAAAAAGTCCTGGATACATAAGAAATCTCAATGCAAGGGTGTAACATGAGTTAACGAGAAATAAACCCCATGAAATCGAACTTCCATCTGCGAATCGCTGCTGAATAGTAACAAAATCGATTAATTTCTGAAGCGAATGGTGACTGGTGATGGAAAGTGATTCACCTACAGCAACGACATATAAAAACGTTCTTAGTCGCAGGGCAGTGAGTCAGCACAAACGGTTTCCAGGCCGGGATTGACGCCCAAGAAGGTTCAGTCATGTGTTTAATGGATGGATCATCCACTATGAGCTCCTCCCCTACAACAAAACTTTAAAATTGGAACCGTACTATTAGCAATTAGATCACCCAAAAGCGCCCAACTTTGGCCAGCAGGAGGGGAATTGTATTTCATCAGGACAATGCCAGATCACGCACATCGATAGTGAATCATTAGAAGCTCCGCATCCACCTTATAGTACCATGTGATTACCAACTTTTTCGGTCTTTAGCGAAAGTACATAATATTTGGCAGAAATGGGATGCTTTTAATTATATAAATAATTAATTTAATGCAAAAATAATGGTTTACTTTTTACAAAACCAATTGTGAAATATTTAAATTTTTGAGGTTGTTAAATTTTTTTTTAATATAAGGTAAATATTGTGGATTATTTTTGAGCTATTTTAAAAACCATTAAACATATTTTTAGGTATCGAATTAAAGGCTTTTTTTAAATACTAAATTACTTATTATTTTAAGCTCTTCACCATGATTTTTATTTAACGACAGCCTAAATGTAGACTACATCTTTTGACATAACCTTGTTTGTTTTATGGAAAATAACCAAAAAAATGTGAAGAACAAAATCAAAATCGATAGATAAAAAAGTATGAAAACAAAGCAAAATATAAGCAACACAGTGAAAATAAAAACTAAAAAATCTATCAAAAAAAAATTAATAAAAAGTTAAATAATAGAAAAAAATAAAAAAATGCAAAAAAAAAAGAAAAATATTAAAAACAAGTGAAAAAATTTAAATAAAATAAAAACTCACTACCTTTTCCACCCAATAAATCAATATCCTCTCTTTAACGCTGTCACTACTTTTCTTAACCGCCACTTAACTGTTTAACGCTTCACTCTTGTGCGAGAGTAGGCGCATACCAGTTTCGCACACATTTACCTATCAACACTTGCTTAATAATAACATTGTAAAAAATTTACTACAATAAAAAAAAAGAAAACAAACAAAACAAAGAAATAAATAAAGTTTATAAAAAGGCAATTCGCAATCGTTACAATTTTCTTTTCAATTAATTTTCACTTTCGAATCTATCAAATGGAGAGTCATAAATTTTGTTGCCACCGCAAACGTCGTGGACGGTAGGCAGGCAGGCAGGCAGTCCAGCAGCCAGTCAAAGACAGCCGGTAGTTCGCAAAAGTGGCGGCACGCATTTCTATACATACCCATGTAATGCATGTCCATATGTACAATATATAAATATATATATTTACGTGTGTGTGTGCGTGTGTTTGCGCGTGCAGCAAGCAAGCGTGTAGCAGCAATCAAGTGACAATAAAGCTTGCCGCGTGTTTATGGCTACCAGCAATGGCTTGAGCGACGCCATCAACAACACCATCAAACAAGCCAGTGGCGGTTGGAGCAAGAATTGCAACAACAACAACAACAACCACACCAACAACAACAGTTATAGCAATAACTATAAGTATTGATAGCACAGTGGCTAATGTTGACTTCTTCGACGGCCAGTTGCAGCATCCGCCGCCGATTTATTGCCAATAGAGCGGCGCATGGACAAAGACCAAAAGGCAAAAATGCAAAAAAAGAAAAATGAGAAAAATGAAGAAATTAAAAGTAACCAACTCAATGATTGTTTGTTATTTGTGTATTGTTTTTTGTATTGTTGCCAACATAAGTCGCGCTCGCATTCTTGCCACTTCAACGTTGCAACTGTAAAATGTGCGTATAAGTTTGTATTGCGCATGCGCGGCGTTTTTGTGATTTTCGTTTGTACTTCAATAAAGCGTATTTCTTCGCTTAATCTAGCTATTACTTCAGCAAACCAGCTTTTATTTGACCTATGTATGTTTATATGTACATATGTACTGATAGAGAAGGTCCTGCTGCCGCGCTTTAATGGCGGAAGAGTGGCAATTAAGCGACAATAAAACAGTTCGAAAGTATGTGTGTGATACTGTGTGTGTGTGCTGGTGTCTTGGTGCTTACATTCATCGGCCTCTACGCACGTGCACTCACTTAAACTCATATAATGAATGGCGACTAAATTAAAAGTTGATATAAAGAGTGTCATAAAATTTTCTTTATCGTCTCTCTTTTTGGAAATATTAATACGAGCTATTGTTTTAACTTTATGTATTTGAGTGGTTTGTTGTTTTGTTTTTGTCTATGAAAAGTTTGGAAAGTAAACAAATTTGATGTTGGAAGTGCGTTTATTGTGGAATTCAGTTAAAAGAAAAAATAAAAGTAAATAGTTTTTCCTTGGCAGAGAGAAAGAGAGAGATAGAGAGGGAGAGAGAGAAAAAGGGAGAGATAGATAGAGATGGAGAGAGAGAGGGAGAGATAGAGAGAAGGAGAGAGAGAGAGAGGGAGAGAGAGAGAGAAAGAGGGGAAGAGAGAGAGAGAGAGAGAGAGAGAGGGAGAGAGAGAGAGAGAGAGATGGAGAGAGGGGGGGGAGAGAGAGAGAGAGAGAGAGAGATGAGTATAGTTTCTGTAGGAGATGGCAAATAAGCTTTTACCGAAGTGACTGTAGACTGCTCATAAAAAAGTATTTCTCATAAAATCAGCTTCGGACGTACGAGTATTTAAGTTAGGTTAAGTTAAGTTAAGCGGGTTGATCCTTTGAAGAGTCTCTCACTGATGATTCAATGTCCATAGCGTTACCACATACATTATAGGTATATGATATAAGTCTTGTGCTGCTACACACATTGGCTTTAAGAATATTTCTGGAACTACAGTAGCTTGCAGTATAATTTATTTAAAGAATTTACATATGTTTCCCACATTATTTTCGTTTTTCTATAGGTATTGGTTTACTACCAAAGCCCTTTAAAGGTATTCTTTACTGCTCCGAATAATATAATCTTCAATAATTGGTGCTTTATGATCCATAAAGCAATTTACGGCCGAACTCCTCCTCAAACTTGTGTTTTTCCATCATTTGGCGGGCCCTCATTTTTTGACCTTATTCCAAGCCACCTCCGAACACCCGATGGAGTTTTATGAAGAGCTTTTATTTCATCAGAAACACACTTGACTATAACCGACTAAGATTGTTAAGCCTATAATTATGTATTCTTATGAAAGTATGCGGCTTTTATCGGTTCATCGTTCAACTCATGACCTTCGTTGGTCATGTGACCTGGAACCAGTAGGGAAACCACTAGCGTCTTTGTTCAGTAAGTCATAGCCATCTTTACAAGCGATAAAAAATGCTGTGGAATCCACTGACCGATTGTCACATTTCATATGAGCATGAGGCTATTAGACCATTTCAGCGTAGAAGTCGCCAAATGGCTGCTCAAATTTATGTACGCATGACATTTATTCTAATATATATTTTTATAGCCAAGCTGTATAGAAGCACACTGAACAATCTCTCGAGTAAATGTAATATAGATGTGCCCCAGGTGCCCGGGCACAGGGATATACTAGGTAATTGAACCGTGGACGAGCTAGTGAGAGGATGAACCCTTCTAGCCACAATGAAGCATGCACACAAACCAAGACTGGACTGTGTAAAATAAACATACATTAGATGGCTCAATGAATGAGATTACGTGCAACGTAATCAGAGAGATATGGCCTGAGTTAGATGTAAAAAGATCAAGACATGCAATATGGCTCTCCATCCGTATATATTAACACGTCAATAATTAATGGAGCTTCCCGTGAGAAAACAGTGCGTAACTATTTTAATGATCTTTTTCGTAGCTGTAGGGAGTAAGAGGATAAATAGACCATTGCAGACTACTTCTTTCACTGTCCAACTTTAACAACCTACCGACACAAGTTCTTCGGGATCGTTGATGCTGATCATTGAGTGACCAAATAATCTTTCAGGCATTCCAAAAATTTTGTTTTTTTCTGTAATTCTCCACTGTACTATAAATGTAGTCTAACATTCATTTCGTTTTGATTCACTCCTCTACATTGAGCATTTACGACAACTTATGATTTAACACTATTACCACATGCTTAGCGCTTAGTTTGGAAAGCAATTTTTTTTCCTGATTTTTTAAAAGTACAATTATAAATTGAAATTTACAACTGTATTAAATTATTGTAAGTAATATTTTAATTTCGAGGTGTGAATCTTGGGTAGTTACTAACAAATTGCCTAATTGTAGGCAACGTTTCACTTCGGTTATTTCCTACTTATATCAAAAATAATTATAGCCTACATTTGGGAGCCGAACGTTACGCCTTCTTTAGTTTGCCACTTTACAAAAAACTAGAAAAATTGTGAAGTAAGAAGTTAAATAAAATTTGAACATAAAATAAAAGTAAAATTTTTATTTTTGTTTTTTTTTTTTTTAGGTATTGACCATCAGTTATGCAATAGAGTTAAATCTAAAGGAACTAAATGTTGTTGCATAACTCTTCACAACTGACTATTAATAAGTTTATAACTTTGTTCGTACATGACATTCCTTCAGAACGCAATAAAATGTGGTAACAGTTTGTTTATTGGCATTTTTGAACCCCAGTGGGTAGCTCTAACAAGTAAGCCGCACGTAACATTTAATGACTGCAAGTGTTACGAACACCTGGCACACAAAGTTGCAGGTTACTACTGGCACTTGAATGTGTGAAAAATAAAACACTATACTAAAAAGTAATAAATCAAATAAACTTAAATAACTCTATAGAATCTTAGATGCTAATATAAAGTTTTATCTGCGTTGGAATATATATGCGAAAGCTTGGAATGAAGTGAATGACGTGAGAAGCTCTAGATGCTAACTAATAAACTGGAAATTCGAAGAAAAAATCAGGTATGAATCGTTTAGTGAAATCTACAAAATTCTGTTTGATGGAGGGAATATTATTTTATTTGGATAAAAGGATTAGGTCATCATTAAATCAGTTAAAGGCTGCCCCTGACACTATACTATAGTATAGAGCAGCGATTGAACATTTTTAAATATACATACGAGCATTTTAATTTATAATTTTTTATAGACGGAAAAGTGAAAGAGTAGAGGAGTAAGGAAAATATTAGAGCTTGGCCGCTTCAATGTATATAATGAAATAATCAACAATCATTAAAAAACGTTGCCTACATTTAGGCGAAAAATATAAAAATGAAAACATATTGACTTAAAAAATATATTTTTCATAAATAAAAATAAAATCTTTGAATTAAAAAAATAAATTAATAAGTAAAAATAAAATTTAGGCATATTAAACCAAATATATATGGTATGTACTAGTACATGGATATACAAAAGTGTAAACTTCTTGTTGCCCCATTTCCTGTATTAAATACAATACAACTTGCCACACGTTACGAATAATATTTTTTAAAGCCTCTTCATGTACGTTGTTGTTGGTTTAGTTGCCATTGAGTATCTTATTACTGTCAACTGTTCGGCCGTTGAGGTTAATTCTTTCATTTACGAGTGTAAGCATGACCGCAGTCACCTCGTCAATGCTCGACACGGAGTGTAAGAGGTGGTAAAACACACAATACTTACATAAAAAACGCAGATATTGCAAGAGAGAAAGAATATTACAGGTTGCTAGTGCTTCCTTAGTGTAGTGTAGTGGAGAGTGAGGACTCTTGCGAACGCGTCGGCAGCACAAGAATGCGTGTCGACTTCAGCACTTTAAATTAAAAAACAAAAAAAAAACAACAACAAATGAAGAAGCAATTCGCAGCTGGTAGAACAAAGCATAAAAATAAGAAGAACAAGAAGAAGAAGAGACGGACTACAGGCCACTTAAAAGCCAACATATGACCGAATTACCAATATTTGCTTGCATTCGTATTACAGTAAATGAAGAAGCGCAGAAACGGACACGTCAAACGCAAAGTAAGAAGCAGTGCGCCGAAGTAATGGCTTGTATGGTTGGCTGTAAGTTGGCATGTGGCATGTGGCATGCGGTGTCTTGTCTGTCTTGTTGCACTTGGCTGTTAGTTAAAGTGTGGCGTGGGGAGGAGTAGCTGTCTCAACCACAGCCATAACCACAATCGCAACAAGAACAACAGACATAAAATTAAGTCTTAGCGAGTATGTTGCATGCAACTCCACAGCAGGCAGCCGTAATTTATGTTGTGCATTTTTGTGGCAATGTTATGCAAGTCAAACCCAAAAGCGGGCCAATACGGGCGATAAATATTGCCATGTCTTTCACACGTCGCGGTGGGATCACACAGGTCTCTGAATGCACAAACACACACACAAACACACAAACATACATACACACACAGGTATGTAACCATTAATATTATATTTGCATTCTAAGGGCCAACGCCAACAATACGGATTTTCATTCTAAAAAGTTTAACTGGCAAACATTCTTTGGCTCCACGCGTCTGTATGTATGTATGTTTAGTACGATGTGTGCGTGTGTGTGTGTTAGTGCACTGTTGGCCAAACAAAAGTTGACACACTTTTAGTTTTACATTCACAACGGTAACTATTGAAGAAATTTACATGTGCAACAGCGGTAATTCGTTTATTTTATATTTTACCGTTGAGCGTATGTATGTAAATATGTATGACCTCTATCTGTAGGTTTGCATGTAAATTCATATTTTATTTTTGGCACAATCAGTAAAATTAACTTTTTCGCCGCAAATTAAGCTCATTAGTCGGCTTTCGTGGCATTCTTTTCGACTCTCTTCGCTCAGCCTGTGGCGTAGCCGCTTTGGCGATAGTGATCTTGGCGGCATGACAGTTGTGTAAATTTATGTCTGATATTATAATTATACGTGTACATACATACATACATACGTACATACTTATGAATGTCGGTTTACTATATAATTTTTCCCTTTCATATTGGCTAATTTGCCAAATTATTCAGAATTTGTCATGCTCCAAGCGATGCACTGACATTCTTTCTTTGTTGTCATTTTAATAACTGTTGTAGTTGTAACTTTGAAGGGTAGGAAGAGAGAATGTCAGAAAGCACTATTTGAAAAATAAGTACTATCGGTCAATATGCTGGGTGTGGACCCCAGTTCAAGGAAATACATAAGAAATGTTGACTTTAGCTTTGCCCGCGGGCTTGATACCTTTCAATGGTATTTGACCAAAGATCAATTTTTATAGCCGAAATTAATCAAACGTTGGTCGGCGCACATCCTTGCTGAATCGGATTCCGACTGGACAATGGGCGTCGCTGCCTGTACTAGGCTGGCCTTGCAAACGCGGTGGGCTTTTGGTACTGGTCATGGCTATGTAACCAGGCGACATACATATGCATCCATCATCCTGAGAATGCAGGTTCCTTATAAGGAAGACTTAACAATTAGGTAGAGAAAGAAAAAAACGAGCTGGGATATCAGATAAAACTTCTTCTTCTTCACTGGCATAAACCCCAATTACGCAATTATAGCCGAGCGAACAATAGCGCGCCATTCGGTTCGTGTCTTCGCTGTTTGGCACCAGTTGGAAGTATCAAGTGAAAACAGATCGCTCTCGAAGAGATCTTTCTTTTTCTCAGTTTCCACCGGTGGGTACTGCATCGAATACTTTCAAAGCTGGAGCGCTCTCATTCATTCAAACGATATTACCTAGTCAGTGTAGTCACTGTCTGAACTATATTAATGACGCCACCGTATAACTCGTACAGCTCATCGTTCCATCGCTTGAGATATTCACTGTAGCCAATGTACAAAGGATCGTAAATCGTTCGCAAAACAATTACCTCGAAAAATCCCAAGGCGGACTCATGGGATGTCGATGGAAAAGTGGATACTACCACCGGCAGACGCAGTGTCGCTACAAGTCGTGAAGAAAACAGGTAGTAGGACTACTACCTAATCAAGGCTGCGAGAAAAGGTCTCATTGTCCGTGAATGCTAGAACAATGAAAGCGTTGAAAACTTTCAGATGATAAGATCAGATCTCTTAATATAATCTCTGCCACATAATATTCGACCCAATAGACCATGTCCAGCACATAGTGAAGAAAATATAGCGACCATAACTGAAAGTGTACACGAAGACCGTAGAGTGTCGATTCGGCGTCGTTCGCAGCAACTCGGACTGACGTATGGAACGATTTGGCTCATTTTACGTCGAGATCTTAAAATGAAAGCGTACGAAATACATTTTGTGCAAACTGATGCCGCTCGACCTTCCCATGCGAAATCGTTACGCTCTATGTACTCTTGAAAAGTTCCAAGGAGGTTTGAAGTTTTCGAAGCAAATTTTGGTCAGCGATGAGGCCTATTTCTATCTCAATGGATATGTAACTAAGTGAAATTGCAGCATTTTGGATGAAAAGCAACCTGAAGAGACTCAAGAGCTGCCATTTTAGCCAGAAAATACGACGGTTTGGCATGGTTTGTGAGCCGGTGGAATCATCGGTCCAAATTTCTTCAAAAATGTTGCCGATGAGAACGTAACCGTCAATGGCGACCATTATTCCGCCATGATAACCGACTATTTGATGCCTGAAATTAAAATTCGTGATCTCGGCGACATTTGGTTTCAACAAGACGGCACCATCCATTACCATAAATCGCATCAATCAATACCCTTATTGAGAGAACACTTCCGTGTTTTCGGCCGTTCGGTTGACCACCAAGTCGTGTGATATCACACCGTTAGACTTTCTCCTGTGGGGATATGTAAAGTCTAAAGTATATGCGGACAATCCCACTTCGATTCAGGTCTTGGAGCAAAACATTACGCGTGTCATTCGGCAGTTACCAGTCGAAATGCTCGAACGATTCAGCGAAAATTGGACTCAACGGATGGACCATCTGAGACGTAGCCAACATATGGCCAACATTTCAGATAATCTTCAAAAAATAAATGCCAAAGAATGTACTTTCGAATGATAATAAAAATTTCCCATTAAATTTGAATTGTCTTTATTTTTTTCTTTAAAAAAGTAGGGAATCTCGAAATAGATCACCCGTAGGTGCTCATTCGGGGGTCATGGACGAAGTTCATTACATACTTAAAAGCAAAAGTAATTTGTTCCGCAATGATCTAGGGTAGGATAAATATCTAGAAGAGTCAGGGCAAGACTGCTGAAAGCTAAATGAAGCTTTTAACGAATAGACTCGTAAGTGAATAATGCTTCTTCTTGAGTCTGGGCGGTGTGGGAATATACGCCGGTACTTACTTGCTACATTGGTGAAATCTTTTTGAGCTAACTAAGGTCTCGTTGAGGTTTTTGGAGCACCTTTTAAGAAACAAAAACTCAGTTATTCCGAGCAAAACTCTCCTTTTATGTAAATAAAAATCATATTTATTTACAAATTTCCAAAAAACAGCTTGCTATCCCCAAAGAAAATATTAATGTATAATGTATGTATGTATTAGCTATAAAAGATTTTTACGCTGAATAATTATGTCCATAAAATTCCCATGAAGTGAATAGGCATTTTTGCAAGCTCAAGTTCCCAAATGAAATCATACTAAAATCAAAACTAAATACAAGCGATTACATGTGTGTAAGTAAATACGCGTAGGCCTCACCAAATGTGTAGTTGCAAGATGAACATCGCGATATGAAAATCATATCATCCGATAGCCAAATGCTCGTGCGCACCACACTCGCGCAAGCAAACACCTAAACCACAAAAAAGGGGTTGGGGATTTAGCTGCCAAGCAATAACAGCCAGAGCAGGTAAGCAACAACAACACCAAAAATGATAACATAGCGCATCCAGTGCTCATAGCAATAAAGGCGTATAGAAATAACCACAACAACAACAGAAACGTTTTATTTGCCACTACTCATTGCTCATCGCTCCTGGCATGATACATTAAATATATTTGAACATTTATTTGCTTTAATAGCTGGAATTGGTGGCGTCGAGTGTAAACGAAGCTGGATGCTAATACAAATGTGTGTGTACGTTTGTCAACGTTTGTATTAGTTTACACGTGCATGTCATTTGTCGCTGGCGATAAATGTTGAGCAACAAGTTGTTGCTGGTGGAATGTCATGGATGGCGCAAGTACGATAAACAGGTATGCAGGTCTGGGGGGGTTTAATGCCGCTCGTGCTTGAAACGAGTATAACAAAACACTTGGGGAAAAATGATATAATAAAAAGATTCATAGCTTTTGCATTTAAACAAAAATTCATTAATCATTAATAAAATTTAATGTTAAGCCTTTATATAAGTAATTGGTTATAAAAGGCTGCAGCATGGTTAAAGTTTATTTGGTAATTTAATTTATGGAAAATGGGTTTAAGTGGTAAAAGAATTCTTTGAAATCGATATCTAATAATGGCTGCTATTTTGCTCAAGTTAAAAAATTATGCTTCGAAGTAGTTAACTGGATATATTTTTCGTAAATAAGTAAGTACAATTTTTCTTATTGTTTAAAAATAAATTCTAAAAACTTTCTTTCAAAGACATACAAAAGTAACTTTCTGAACGTTCTGAAAGAGATTGCCGAAATGGGATGATTTTCATGATAAAAACAAAAACGCAAAAACAATATTCATTAACGTTTTCTTCATATTATTCTAATACATGTTTAAATTTTTTAACTTTATTTTATATTACAGACCGCGTTAAGGTCGAGGCAAACTTGGCCAAAATGGACCGAAACAGGTGGAGAGGCTTATATAATTTAATTAAATTAAACCTTAATACATTTATTTTGTTTTGTTTTATTTTAATAAATTTTTTTTTTTGGGTAATTCTCAATAGTTTCTAATTTATTTGTTGTTTAATTTAAACTTTTATAATGTAATTGTTGTAATAATGTAATTTTTATTTTTTTTATTGTATTAATTTTGAATTTTTTAAATAAAATACTAATTTATTTAATTTAAGATTATCTAAATTTATTTTACTTTGAGTTATTTTATTCTTTATTTTTACATACATATGTACTTCATTTTATTTCATCATATTAATGTATTTTAATTTAATTTAATTTAATTTATGTTCTTTTTAATTTTTATATTATATAATTATATTTCCCCATAGTGTTTTCAATTTTTTTTTATTTATTAAATTTTATATTTAAATTTAACTCGTTTTAGTCGATTTCATATAGCTTATTTTATTTTATATTATTTTATTTTGTTTTATTTTATTTTAGCTTTCTTTATTTTTTCTTTAATTTTATTTTATTTATTTTTTTATTATTTATTTAATTTAATTTTATGTAATTTGATTTTATTTGATGTCATTTAATTTAATTTTTTTATTTCATTTAATTTTATTTTACTTTATTTAATTTAATTTTATTTTATTATATATAATTTTATTTTATTTTGTATTAATTTATTTTATTTTATGTTATTTTATTTTATATTTTCTTATATAATTTGGTTTTATTTTATTTTTATTTATTTTATTTTATTTTATTTAAATTAGATTAATTTAAATTAATTTAATTTAATTTTAATTTATTTTATTTTATTTTATTTTATTTTTATTTATTTTATTTTATTTTATTTTATTTAAATTAGATTAATTTAAATTAATTTAATTTAATTTTATTTTATTTTATATTATTTTATTTTATTTTATTTTATTTTATATTATTTTATTTTATTTTATTTTATTTTATTTTATTTTATTTTATTTTATTTTATTTTATTTTATATCATTTCATTTCATTTTATTTTATTTTATTTTATTTTATTTTATTTTATTTTATTTTATTTTATTTTATTTTATTTTATTTTATTTTATTTCGTTTCGTTTCGTTTAATTTAATATAATTTTATTTCATTCATTTCGTTTAATTTAATTTAATTTTATTTCATTTCATTTTATTTTAATTTGATTTAATTTAATTTAATTTAATATTATTTAATTTTAATTTTACCGAGTTTAGTTTTTATACATAAAAAATCCCCTCCTTAACGCCTATGCTATTCTATACTAAAATTGTAGTGCAAAAGTAGTTGCTATCGTCGTCTACCAACTGTGTTCGTATTGGTACAACAACTCCAACCAATCATTTGTTAATCAGCAACAAAGATCGAAATCAACACCAACACTCATCAGCGACGCCGTTGCTGTCACTTTTTTAATTGAATTAATCGGCAGCAATACCGCAACGATGAAACGGCGTAGAAATGAAGAGGTGGTTTGAAAGCCACCATCGCCATCACTCATACTCGTATTCCGAGCAGAGTTGTGGGTCTGTGTGTGAGATAGTTACGTTAAACGTTTGGGGAGTTGTGTTAAAAAATAAGCTTTTCATTTGTAACTTTTTTGATTGATATTTTGACATACGAAAATGTTGAGTTCACATAGAGATAAAAATACATTCGAGCAAGTAAGGTTTATCGCACCCATTTGGCTAGCTAACGGGCTGGTTGGCTGGTTCAACTTCTCGCAATGGGTGTTGCTAGTTCATGGCCAGTGTCAAATATTTTTAGCGAATTTTCTTTACATTTTTTATCTGCCGTGACATTACAAATATTTTCGTTTATTTTCCTTTGGTTTTGCATTTGCATTTTCGACATTTCGAACGTGTCGCCCCTCAAGTGAACTGGGCGTCTACGCGCGGTCACTGGGCGTGTGATTAATTTGTGCGGATTGTGAGTCAGCGTTTACAACAATTTAAGTCAGCTTAAGTATTTTTGATGTTGTTTTTGTTTTGCAAATTTTACGACACGATTTATTTATTTTGCTTAAATTGAATTTCTTTACCTTTGCTTTCACTTTTGCATAATTAAAAATCAATTTTATCACACAACAAAGTTTACCCCAACCACAAATTAATGAACATATGTATGGTATGTACTCGTATGTGTGTATGAAATAAAATGAAAATGATAAACTGACACCCGGCGGCAAAAGCGATACGCAAACAGGTGACAGCCGACAGTCGACAACCGCGACAAACTTCACTCCATTTCCATGGCGGTTTTGCGCCATTTCGCCATCGTCATCTCCAATTGATTGACAACAACTGGGAAGGCCGGCCGGCCGGCAAGTGCTGCATGTCAGTGGCATATTTCCGCGCCGGATGAACACTTTTCAAAAAAATACGCACATTTATCAACCTCAATAAAGTTGGCCAAATGGGCAAGTTAAATATTATTGCCTCTGTATGCAAATGTGTGTGCGTGTGTGTGTGCATGCGCTTGAATGAGTGTATTATTGTTGTTGGTTGCATTTATTTAATTGCGGCAAAGATGAATTACAATCGTTAAATTTATTTTTGTTTTTGGGCGAAACGAATACGTAAAATGTAAAGACTTCCATACATACTTATTAATATTCACTAGCGCATTTATACTCCCATATTTAACAAAAAAACCAATTTAAATTCATTCACTTTCCGCTTGGAAATTTTAATACTCATTTGTATATGTCACGCAAAATATTCACCGTTAATTTGTAGGCAATGATATTACGCATTTTAGTGGTAAGCGCATTTTCTGTGAAGGATATTGGTATTTATACCGCTTTGCTGCTTGCGAGTGTTAAGCACGTCGTTCACTTTCGCACATTTGCGGACAGATCAAAAGTTAATGCGAAAGTTGATACTTTTTTAATTGAAAATTAAATTTGTATGTGTTATTCTAGACATAGTACATACATACATACGTACTTAGATATATACATATATATATATATATATAAATGAGAAATCCAGAAGATTTTGATTATTTTTGAAAGTTTCTAAAAAATGGGGTGAATTTTACATTAAGGCCAGGTTCCTATAAACAATTTCCAAAATTTTTTTTTTCCCCCGTAAACTGCTAGAAAATACTCTTAGAAGCAATATAGAATTAGTCCCGAAGGTCCGCCAGAGCAAGAAGTAAGTATAGAAGAGGGGAGAGCGGAGCGCGTCAAGCGATAAATCCGGCCGCTCGAGTACTTTTCTCGAACTTGGTGACACTCTTATTTATAAACAAGAAATAAACAGCATTTTACTCCTAAAATGTCGGTACTACAATCAAAAATATTTATTGTTATTAAAAAAAAAAGAAATTAACGATTAAAACTAAAAAAGGGTAAAAAAATGAAAAAGTCCGCCTTTTTTTGGTGAAAATGTTTCATTGTAGTTCCGGGCATAGCAAAAGTGATACAGAATAAGAGACCGTTTTGATTTTTGCCTTCCGATGATTCCTTTAACAGTCATCGTGTCACTTACCTAACAAAAGAGAGGTGTTTCAGCGGCAGTTTCAATTAATATTTTACGTCAACTTATCTAAAAAAACTTTGTTTTATAAATTTTTCTTTTTAAATAAATTAAATTTGTTTGAAAAAAACACTTTATTTGGAGTAACCTGGCCTTAAAATTATCAGAAAAATTTTTTATCTTTTATATGAACTCCCTGCTGAAGAAACCGTCTGAGAATGCTCAGCTATCGTGACTCTTTGTGACTGTTTCAAACTAGCTCGTATTTCTTCTTTGATGTTACCATAGCGCGAAAATGGAAGTTGGTGCCAATTTTCTATCCATCTTAGCAAAAATTTTATTTTCACTATAAATCATGCTGAGAGGATAACAGCGAGTTCAAGGGTTGCAACTTAGTTGGACCGAAGAAATAAGAAGTCACTAAATGAATTTTAATTTTTTTACAGTCTTGTTTTTCATGGGACATACCATAAATTAACAGTTCTTTCGAAATTGAAACTTCGTGATTCCCGTGATTTGAGTTAATCAAGCAAATGTGGACGAGTTCTTCTTCTTCTTCTGAATTGGCTTAGGCAACGTTTACGCGATTATAGTCGAATCAACAGTAGTGCGTCATGCGGTTCTCCTCTTCGTCGTTCAGCCTTCATCTTCTGCTATAACCACCGATGGATACCGCTATCAAAGCTTTGAAATCTCGTTTTCCCCCATACGGACAAAATGACCTAGCAAGTATAGCCGTAGGCCCTTAACTCACTATGCCAGTGTCGTCTACAATTCATCGTTTTATCGTTCACGAGTTTTGCTATCGTATGTATCGTATGTAAAACGTCATCTCAAAAGCCTCTCATCGAAAACTTCTAGTGTCCACTAATCTGTACTTCTTCAGGACATTCGGTTTGTGTTCGAAGGGAGAGAAGACTTTGAAGTCCTGCTAATAAAATTGGCAGTACGACAGATGGCTTCATTATCAGCTCTTCGCTAAAGGGAACAGAAACAGTAGAGCTTTTAACAAATGTGACATTTTGGGCGGGATAATTGAGGTACACTTCATTGGAACTTTGATTCAAGCTACTACGTTGTTACACGTATTGGAAACTTTTACTCGGGTAGAGATATCTACATCTTCTGTAATACTTAGACTTCTCTGATCGATCACGACAAACATTAAAATCGTATTGATCTATCGTAGATCTCTTCAGGAGATGTCTGAACAAAACAGAGTGTTATTTCTGGTTTGGGTTCTTCATCACAGAGACTTGTGAGGCAAGATACCACATATTCTGCAGCATAAAAACATACCTATATGCAAACTTCTTCTACAGTCAAAGATAGGCCGTGTTAAGGTGAGAATAAAACTTGAGCTGTCGAGGCAAACTTAACCGAAATGGAACCAAAACATGTTAAAGGGTTTATATTCTCTCTAGTAGGAGGACATTGAAAACAAAACCGTCATGCGTAAGGGCTAGGGGTCTCACTCAGAATGTGTTGCAAGATCCGTAGGAGCTGCTTGAATGACGAGAAGGAAACGACTATTTTCCACCTATTATGCGGTTGCTTTACTCTAAGCCGAAGAAGAATTCAACATTTCAGAGTCGCTTTTATGGATAGCCTTTGCTGTGTAGCAGAAGCCAAAGAAAGCGACGTAATAAAATTTATGAGGGAGCCGCAAGTGGAAACCTTAGAGTCAGAGAACATTCCTAGTGGTATAATGATGGGTAAATTTTATCCTGGGTCAAAGCTCGCGTATCACCAGAAGAGGTTCGAGAAAAAACACTACAAAGCGTTTCTTCCTAACCTCGCGGAGAGGTCATTCTTAATTCCAACGAAGCTTTCGGAGTTGCTCAGTTTGTGTTGTTCTTTGATGAATCTTTAAGCCTCAAAGTCACGCTGATAAGGTCGTCTCGTTCCCCTTGGGCGTGAGACTTTCTCTTGAGTCTATGTGTAAATGTTAGGTTATTTAAAAAATAGAGAACTCTCGAGTTAAAATACGACTCAAGGTCTTAATTGGAGGCATGGTAAGTCAAAAATCATGCCACAAGCTTAACTTGTTTTAAAATAATATCTAATAGCGCTTCTGCTTCTTCCTCTCCAGCCGGTTATATAACTTCTTAGTTATTTCGCAATTAAGCGCTGGCGTCTGAGCGCCGTTATTGCTTGCTTAATTGCGTAAATGCAGTAATTGATAGATAAGCAAGGAGAAAAATGTAAATAAAAGTAAGAAACAATAAAATACCAACAACAACGAACGATAACTAAACATCATAGCAACGTCAAATGCAACTCAAAAGCAGCTAACAAAGTAATTAACGCAATACAAATACGGGTTGGACAAGTTCTAGCTGAGATAAATAAAAAATGAAACAAAAGGAAATTAATACTACTGAATGACTGAATGACCAAGTTTCTTCAGTGACAAAGTGATGGCCATCACAAAAGCATAGAGAATTGAGCTTCTTCTTAAGTCAATGCGCAGCGCGCAGACGCCTCACTTTTGAGGTGAATATTTGTGTATACACTTCGTCTGCTTGTGACCGCACATAACGGTCGCGCGAAGGCGTTACAGCTGTTAATGAAGATATTTCTAAGAAAAATATTTTTTTTATCTTTTGCATAAAAATCCTTCTTTTTCTGTTTTTTGGTAATATTTTATCTAATTCATGCAACTCTGACATGCAACGCACGAAAAACTGTGAACTCGCTGTGGAATTTTGCCGTGCACTTTTGACCGACAAGTGACATTGAAAAGTTGAGGTCAAGCCAAGTTGATTATGCCGAAAATGTATGCGTTAGAGATACTTCAACTGCGGACGGACATTAGGTCGTCCGGTGGCAGAAATGGTGGGCATATGCAGTTAACTGTCATGCCATTGTTGCCGCAACGTCACTCACTCACTCACTCACTTACAGGTAACACACATGAGCATACATATGTGCATGTGCGTTGCATGCAACATTAGTTCATTATAGCTGGCAATTTACTATGTCGTACCGCAGTGTAGTTACACACACACACACACACATACACACATGCAGCGTGCTTGGAGGAATTCCATTGCTTCGCTTGGCATTCTCAGGTGAATGAAAGTTGCACTCTAACGGCAGCAATTGTTGCTTCTGTAACGCCACCCGCATGTATTACCTATGCTCCTGTTGCTGCCACTCCGGCTGAGGTCGCGCCATTGCAACTAATTGCTTGTGCACGCAAATAAACACACACAATTTACAAGATGCGCGCTGCACAATATATCCCGCTCTAACGGCACTTTGTTGCACATACGAGCATAGAAATTTTTACTGCCGCTAATTTATTTTCAAATTTCATCTCATTGTACGCTTCATTGGAAGCGATGTTTTTTTGTTTTATTTATTTGTTCGCTTGTGTGTGTGTGCACAACAATTTACGTGGGTTGGGCGCTAAGTGATTGCTCGGCCGATATGATGGGAGCAGCAGTAAACAACTGTTTTGTTACCTCTGAAGATGCCACTCAACGTACGTGTAGATTTTCTGTTTATCGGCGCTCATCTCCGTGGCAATCAACGCTTGTGACATTTGCGTTAACTCCCAGAAAAATGATTGTATTGCACCTTCACTTGTTTAATTAATATGTAGGTACCGTTATTATGTTAATGAACATATTTGCTGTTTTGAAATTAAATGATCCTTCCGTGAAGACTGTACGATCTTTGGCTCTGGTGAGGTACTAAGCGCGTGGAGAGAAAAGGGCTGACTGTTTATCTTGCAGCAACGCCACCAATTCCAAGGCGTAGCGCTTGAGGTGAAGAGAGAAGCAAACTGTATTTGGAAAGAGTGAGTAAAGAGTACGATACGAACTGTGAAGATGTTCGAAAATTCGATAAAAAAATAAGGCGAGTTTAAAGAAAGAAAAGGCGAAGGACATTCAGAGCATATTGAGTTGATGGGGGAAACCCTTCTATAGCCTAATTCATTATATTCCATTTGTAGCTAGCACTCAGATATGTGAAACCCGAACCCATAGTGGTTTAGACTTTAATCAATGATGAAGTGCAGACAGTGATCGCTCGGATATAAAGTAATCGAAATCACTGCCATATCAACTGAGCTGGCGGCAAAGCACTAAAAAATGCATAAGATACATTGCATGCCTAGCGAACGAACTTTACTTTGCTCAGTCCTATCCAAGAGGAAGAGAGGAACGCATTCATCGTGAACTAGAGAAGTCTTTCCAATATCAAGTACTGTGTAAAAGTTTAAAGCCCAACATCAACGAAGTGATCGGACTTTACCAATAAGAGTTCCGACTGGCTAAGTTTGCTATTAACCACTTATCACGAGCAAATATCAAACTCTACAAGTCACTCATCGCAGACGTCCGACTTCATGGAGCAGTAGCGTGATCGACGACGAAATCCGATGAATTCGCACCAGCAAAAAAAAAAAAATTATGAGACATTTTTTTACGGAAAATTTGGCGGAAAAAGACCTGGCTGTCTCTAAGCATTTCATTAAGAAGAAAAAGATCTCTAGTCAATTATAGCACATCCTAGAAGCCGCAACTTGTAGTTAGTAGAAATTCTTCTGACTGCCCAACCACTCAAGGATTGAAGTAAAAAAAGTCTTTTTTAAAAGCCAATTTAGAAGACTTTGGGAGTATGAATAAGAGTGCGGCAATGTTTTCTGTAACCCCAAAATTTTAACAGCGGCAAACTTGTGCGTGAATTGTACTTCCTCACTGGTACTGATGAGTGTAGCTCATCCTTACACCAGGAAAATGTGATATAAAATATAAAGCAACTCAGAGGCCTTTTCAGGGGCATCACTAGAGTGGATTCGTAATACCGAGCATCCTTGGAGCATTAGAGCTTGCACATTCGACGCAAGGACACTTCCAAAAGCGTATTTCACTCTTTAATAGTTTCATCTTGTGTCGCGATTTCTGGTTTCCGTTCAACAAAGCACTCTTGCAATTTACCACCCAAAAAGTGTACGCTTAAAAGCTTTCATAGGAGTTAAATGCTTTAATAGCTTTCTAGTTACAAGCTAAAGTGCAATCAAAACCACGCGCGAAAGCAATTAATCACTGCTGGAGAAATGGAATCAAATAGGCGACAGTGCAGAAAATCAACTGTCACATCACACGGGAGGCGAGTGCACACATATATCTACATATGGTACATACATATGTATGTAAATACGAGTATACACTAAATTGCTGAGGTTAAATCATATGGCATTCAGTGCAAACGACAACCGTACAACAAAGTAAAGTGGCACATGCAGCAAGCGGTAGCAAGTGGAGTAGCAGTGGAAGTCTGAAGCTTTGCCGAGCGGTAGTGTTGCGGCGCACTCTCATGTACTGCATGCGACATTTAGCGGATACGCGTGATAAATCACAGCCGCCACATTGCATTAAATGAAAACCATATTCAATTAAGGAATGCCAACCGCTGGGATGAGTTGCTTGCATTCATAAATAAAAGTGCAGCAAAAAGTGCAGCAGGTGAGTGTAGGTGCTGCGGCAGAGGCTGTGGGAGAGGGTGTGTTTGTAATTAGAGGTGAGAGAGATGTAAAACTTGTTGCTGTTGTAGTCTACAACGCGACATTTCCTTTGCGACTGTTGGTGGGGCCAGGAAATGTTTTTTTTCTTCTTTCTACATTTCAATTGCTTTTTTCGTCAGAGTACAAATGTCGGCAATCAGACGAGCAACATTTTCGGTGCCGCCGTCGTTGATGGCGCTGTCGGACAGCTGCAGATACAGATAGCGCATGATTAGTCACTAACAGACAGATATAGTGATGCAAAAGTATGAACCGGTACCTTAAGAGGAGCCGAGGATCTCACTTTCAAGTTTACAGCAGCGGAGATGGATTTGAAATAGCAGAAGATAAGTTTGAGCTTTCATATCTGAAGTCATGTGCCAACATCTAGGGAGGTTTCAGTAGAAGTCCTATATTCGCAAAAGCCGCTATTGATATTATAGATACGAATTTAATCTCAGTCTGAGAAGTTGAAAGACTTTTTCTAAGCCGAAGTTCGAGTCGTAGAATGGAATTTCAGTTCGTTCGAGATCGACGTATGCTTCAGCTCTCTACCGGTCGTAGGGCACAAGTAGAGGCGATATAAAGTTCAGTTTGAGCCAGACTTGGAATCGAGCGTTCAGAACTGTTGCTGGTGAGCAGCATTTGAAGTAGACTTGCTTGGTCAAAGATCTATCGAAAAATCCAACCTTTCGCAGTGGATCTAGACCACAGCGCTGAGAAGGTGTTAGGAGCAAGTTAGACTACGTCCTTTGATCTATTGATTTTGATAGTGAGTGAGAGTCTCCATTGATGTAATACAGGGAGAAGACAGAAGGAGCATTCAGTTTACAATTCTTGTTGCTGTTGATGTTTGATTTGTGGAATAATTTAAAGGAGTCGGATGCTCAAAACCTAAGTCACGTCTCTCCTCTGTCTACATAATGGCGTTTACTCGTGCCACAGCCAACGAGAGACCGAAGCGAATTTGTCAAGCTTTTACTTTTACAGTAATTCCATTTAGCCGGAACCGAAGTTCAGACTTTGTTATATCCCTAACGGCACTTCTGTTAACATATACAATAATAGCAGTTAATATATTTTTGAGTGAAACTGTGATTGTGGCAGCCGCTTAGTGCTTGCAACTGGTTCAGTCAGTGCGGCAGCACAAGCAACATAGCGGCTGATAGCTTTGTGAGACTTTTTTTTTGTCCAATTTCAAGCTACAAGCAACTGTAATTCAGCAAAGTTGCAACTTTGTTACAAGAAAAACAAAAAACAACAACAAAAACTCTCTCACATGTCTTGACGCTGCGCGGATTGCCTTTGAATTGCTTTTAAGTTATTTATTAATTCACATTGCAACTGAATTCGCTTTGTATTGCCATGTAGCGGCCTTGCCACATTATTGCGTATGTATGTACGAATATATGTGTATGCATGTTGGTTTGTGGCAGCCACATGTTTTTGTTGCATATACATATGAGTACATTACATTAAATGTATATATACTCGCACATGTTTGTTGTTGGCTTAAGCCTTTCCTTCAACTTTATCTTGCGCCTTCCTTTTCGGCTTTGATTTGGATTAAGTGAGGCTTTTGCTTTCGGCTCGGCTGGCTTGCCTTATCTATGCTCTGAGCGAAATTCGCAAGAAAAGCCACAGACTGTTGTTTATCCATCCGTCGTCTGGCGTTTAAGAATAAATGTGTAAGTGCGCGTGCGCAACGATTCACTGCGCTTACGCGGTAAGGCGAATGAATGCATAAATATCTGCGGATTAGTGAATGCGAATGTACTTGGAGAAAAATTTTACTATTCATTAATCATAATTTATTGGTATTGAAATTGTTGTTGACTTCAAAGCATAATAATTTTTGATTGTATTTAATATCAATAGATAAAGCAATGTATTGTATTATTAGATTGGAAGAATAATTTGAAAGATTTAAGGTGGAGGTTCTCTATAGCAGCTGAAAGAGAACTGCGATGCTATTTCTGACTAAAATCGCAATAGTCAAGATAATCTTTCCTCAGAGTGCATTGGTTACCTCGTATCGGGAAGAGATTAACATAACAAATCCTAAAAAGAGCTATTCTAATTTGTTATATCTTCAAGCTCAGAATGTTCTAATATTAAATTTCTCATATATACATATAATTTATGTACGCTGAAGAAATTTCCGGCAGAGTATCTCCAAACGGCTTATGCACTTTTATGAAAAGTTCTTTTTTCATATAAGGACTACACTCGGACGGATTGATACTCCTCGCCGAGAGACGACTATAAATTGATTTTTAAAAATAATTTATTAAGTTGGTCTGGCTAGAAATCGAACCCATGACCCTCCGCTTGTAGGCCTACACTACTAATCATTTGACTATAGTGTCTCAGAATTGTTCGCATAAAAAATACGTACTGTTCGTGTGTTCAAAAAATGGGGAATCATAGGAAAATTAGTCTCTTGTTTCCTAAAGAAAAATATCTATTTTCAAGAATTACGAACTTCAGCACAGCGAGTAAAATCGGCAACGTTGCATGTTGTTTGAACTGATTCTTGAAAAAATACCTCAGCTGCATACTAGTAAAATACCAGACCAGTTCAGCATAGTAAAATACCACTTCATCGGAAAAAAAATTATTGGCAGTAAAATCAAAATCGGGGACAGTATAATTGGGTTGAGGTTTTGTTACTGTTATGGCTGCATGTTTTTTAAATACTAGTTTTGAATTAAAAGTTTTATATGGAAAGGACGGAAACGACGGAGTACTGACTTCACAATGAACTACTTGTTGGTTATTTCAGATAATTCAAAGATGCACGGACTAGTTAAATTTATTTGAATGGATAAAACTATACAACCGGATAGATAATTAGGTGAAATCAAAGAAGCTTGGTAATAGCAGGTCCTTTCGTCTAGCGGTTCACCGTAGCGAAATTGGCGGCCATACATAATTAAATTGTATCAATATCTTCATCGGTAGGCAGGTAGTACCAAGAGCCTTGGAATCTGATCACTTAACGTGACGGTAAGCAGTTCTCTCTGAAGTTCATATGCCTGCCAGGGTATAGTAATATACCGAATAACGAGATGACAGACGCAGGGGAGCACAGTTTCCTTCCACTTTTGTCAACATAAAAAAATCCCGTCCTTCCTCTGTGCACTTGTTAGAGAGTTATTCATTGCAGATGCTTACTGAAGATGTAAGTAACTCAATCACTGCAATGTGACCGGATAATGTGGCCGACGTGGCATAAAAATGAAAGAAAATATATGAAGTGATGGGTCCGATTACGGAACATATTTTAAGAGGCAGACAGTGAGACTGGGCATACCAACAAAAGACTGAAGATTTGAGGCACTTCCTTTAACTTCTCATATTGGTTTCACTACCAGGTGGGGTCCATCTGGGGGAATCTTAAAAGGTATTACAATGGGTTAGTTAAGCAACGTTGCAAGGGGAAGATATATATGGCAGAGCATGGTGAATGGGGGAGAAAAGAGTTGAATCAGGAGTATGACGGACGTACTGGTGGTTAGAAAACCAATTGCTTTTTGAAAATTTCCATAAATTCGCAATTCTCAGTGCATTACGTCGCTTGAAATGAAACTGGCAAACAAAATTAAGTTGTCCATATGGGAAAGTGTGAATAAATCAAAATATGCAAATCATTTAGAAATTTGCCGATAATTCATTAGTGTATAAATAGCCAGTTGGGAGGGAGGGGACTAGCTTGGTGGCGTTGAAATGTAGTTGCTACTAATTGCTACCAGATTTATTGCAAAGATTTTCACTTTTCAATAATGTGAAAATAAATTTCAACGCTAACAGAAGAAAATGCAAATTGAGCAGAAAGTGTGCAGGCGAAGTGTGCAGAGTTGGAGATAGGGAAATTAAATGACTTCCGTGAGGCAGAAAAATAAAATTAAATGCAACAAATGAGATAAGTTGCGGCAGAGATATACATATATGGTATGTAAGGGAGTGAGTTTGTGAATATACACATACACATATTTAATACAAGTCTCATATATATATATAATATTAGAGACTCAATCATTTATTCTAACCAAATTTTACCAAATAAATTTTAAAATTTTAAAAAAGTTAAAACTCCATTTTTATTGTTTCTTTTAAGTTCATTCAACTCAACCACCAGCGACATGTCCACCGCATCCCCATATCATCAATATTCACATATTCATTAATATTTAAACGAAATTACATATTTTAGCGATACTCACACTCCTTTGGAGAAATACGAAACTGTTTTGATTAATCGAAGATGCAATTTCATAATCATCCTATCGTAGCTTTAAGGCTGAAACATGCCCAGCTTGAGTACGTATGTAAGTTTTATACGGTTATCTATGCACTACAGTTATTTTGACTTGAATAAGGCAAACAATACAACAACATGGATACGTTGAAAAAACTCCTCTTGGCTAACAAATTGATAAATCGTGCACCGCATATTTGCTCAAGGCACACCGTTACCACCACGTTTTGCAAGCAACCAACAGACGGACGGACGGACGGATGGAAAGAAATCGAAATACGTCTACAGCAGAAAAAGATACAATATTCACTACACACTTTTTCTGAGTTCAGCCTTTTGCTGTACGTAGGTATGTCCACAGGTAATCACTAATGGACAAGAGTTGAAAAGTCAAAGAGTGTCAAGTGACAAACTGCATAAAAAAGATGCGGCGACAAAGCCGATTTTGTTTGGTGTGAGAAAGAGGATGAACGTGTCTCAGCGTATGCCTTGCATGTACAACAACAATAGGCAAACTACAAATAATAAGTACAATACTTATTACAACAGACTATGTCATATTTGTCAAGAAGATTACAAAAGGTTTGTGCAATTCCACTTTGTTGACACACAATTGTATGAACATATATACCAGTGAGATATTTTTCAAAGCTTTATTGTGCATCATTTATTAAATTTATGAAATGGTAAGAGATATTTTGTTTGGTGTTCCATTTGTTCATATTCAGTTTTTGCTTTCTGTCGTTAACCTCATTGAATGGACTGGATACCAACACATTCTAAACTCCCAAAAAGGCATTTTCTTTAATAATAAAAAGTAAAATAAAAAAATAAGTATAACTCAAAATAGTAAAAAATAATAAATAAAATAAAATAAAACTAATTTAAATAAAATTAAATATAATAAAATAAAATAAAATAAAATAAAATAAAATAAAATAAAATAAAATAAAATAAAATAAAATAAAATAAAATGAAATAAAATGAAATAAAATAAAATAAAATAAAATAAAATAAAATAAAATAAAATAAAATAAAATAAAATAAAATAAAATAAAATAAAATAAAATAAAATAAAATAAAATAAAATAAAATAAAATAAAATAAAATAAAATAAAATAAAATAAAATAAAATAAAATAAAATAAAATAAAATAAAATAAAATAAAATAAAATAAAATAAAATAAAATAAAATAAAATAAAATAAAATAAAATAAAATAAAATAAAATAAAATAAAATAAAATAAAATAAAATAAAATAAAATAAAATAAAATAAAATAAAATAAAATAAAATAAAATAAAATAAAATAAAATAAAATAAAATAAAATAAAATAAAATAAAATAAAATAAAATAAAATAAAATAAAATAAAATAAAATAAAATAAAATAAAATAAAATAAAATAAAATAAAATAAAATAAAATAAAATAAAATAAAATAAAATAAAATAAAATAAAATAAAATAAAATAAAATAAAATAAAATAAAATAAAATAAAATAAAATAAAATAAAATAAAATAAAATAAAATAAAATAAAATAAAATAAAATAAAATAAAATAAAATAAAATAAAATAAAATAAAATAAAATAAAATAAAATAAAATAAAATAAAATACAATAAAATTGAGAAAATATAATAAAAATACATCAACTCTTATTGGTTTATGTCCCAGGAAGTCCAACTTTCCTTAACACTTTCTCTCCCAACTAAATAAGCCACCACGAACTTTATCGGTCACACTTACCTCGTTAATTTCATCCTCCAGCGCACGCTGACGCGTTAGCTCACGCAAACGCTCACGACGCTGCTCCGTGAGTTGCTCCAGCCGTTTGGCAGCGCGATCGACCTCATTGAATAGTAATGTCACTTTGTGTAGTCTAATTGCAACATCCATGTTGCTGCAACACTCTACTCCTCCTCCTCCTCCTCCTATTGCTGCTGCTACAGCCTTATTAGCTATTGTCGTGGCAATGGCTACTGTTGGTTTTGGCTCTTGCTGATTGTGGTTGATGGCATTACATGACGTCATTGCGCTCGTCGTGTACTTTGACACAGCGGGACGATGATTTTGTGAGTGACTGCCATTACTGTGTTGTTGTTTTTGTAGTTGATGCGACATGCTAAAGCTATAGCTACCACCGAAACCGAGATGGCTGATGGATGAAATAGTGGACAAGAGTTTATTGCCACCAACACCGCTACCGTTGATGTGGCTATTGTGGCGATTGCTGTTGTTATTGTTGCTGCTATGGCAGTAGCGACTACTATTGTTGTTGTTGCTGTTATTATTCACATTGTTGTTGCCATTTTGTTGATTATGACTATTGTCACCACCAGTAGCACCAGCACCACCAGCCCCATCACCAGCACCAGCGCCCGCACCGATTGTCGTCGCCGTTTCCTTGGCCAACTCCTGCAGACGCGCCAACTGTAAAGCGCCACGTTTGCGCAAATTATGTAATTCAGAATCCATAAGCGCGCGACTTAACGCCCGATGTTGCGCATACAACTGTCGACGTGTTGGCAGGCCCTGTAGGTCGGCGGAGCGTATGTCACTCATGGCGGCCACCAGACGATGGCCCGCTGTGGCGCATTGCCGTTGGAAGGGTTCGAGTGCGATGAAGAATTCGCGCCACTTCCTCGCGTCGTGATGATGCAAACCTTGCAATTTGCCGTACGGTATTTGTGATGGTGCAACACTTGTCGTGACTTCATTGACGCTAATGAATTTCAGTGTATAGTGTTGCTGTTTTTGTTGTTGTGTGGCTAGTTTTTGCTGCTGTTGCTGCTGCTGTGGTTCCTGTACGAAAGAAGAGCAAAGAGCGGGATGGGGAATTAGAAAAACGTGTATTGTTAGCTACTACATTTGGTGTTGTTGTTATTGTTGTTGTTGTTGTTATTTCTACAATTTCTCAATCATTATGGTCGGTCCATTTGGTTCGTTTCGCTAACTATTTATTTCACTGCTGTTTGTACATCTGTTTGTACGCGTGTTTTGTTTTTATTTTCTGGTGTGGTCATGTTTCTGCTTTTGTTGTTGTCGGAGTTCTTGTTAAAAATCGGGTTAATTGGGTGTTATGTCGGGGCGTTAACCGCGTGCTCAGATGTTGATCATTTGTAAGCGAACTTTTTCCCCCCTTTTTTGCAGGTATTCATTTGCTATTTTTGTTGTTGTTTTTGCAATTTCGCCTCCTTCCTACTTAGTTGATAGTCGGTTGGTCCAACTTATATTACCCTACATTGTTTGTTTGAATTTGTTTGATTTTTTTTTGTATTTATTTCTCAGGTTTCCCCCCCTCATTGTTCGTGTTGTTGTTGTTGTTGTTGTTGTTGTTGTATTGCTTTCAATATCTTGTTATTTATTTGCTAAATTGTACTCATTGCTACTCATTCAATTGTTAACGAGTCGACATTCGAAGACATTTTAACTCATTTTGCTTTACAACCAACTAACCAGAGCTTCAGCTCTACAGCTCTTCAGCTCTTTTTTGTCGATTTGCCGTGGCCTCTGGGTGGAGATACAAGCAGAGTTCAGCAGTTCACTTCTGATTTATTTTGGGAACTTTTTGGTCGGTTTCTCTGGTGAACATTTGCACTCGGTGGCTTATTTATGTATGTCATTTTGTGAGAAAGTGAGTGGCTTAGTAGAGAGTGGCAGCAGGCAGCCGAGTGAGCTCAGAAGTGATAGGTGGAAGAATGTCTTGACCCTACATGTTCTATTAAATCTCTGCTAGATCTAAAATATCTCTCGAATAGCCATTGAGTTTGTTTTCGATATAAACAGAGTTGAAGTTTAAATAAAATCGAGGACCGATTCAACAATTGAAAATAATTACAGAATCTGCTATGAAACTTATGTAGTCTTTGTTCTAAATAAAGCTAGATATTTTTGTTTACCACGGCCTGATCTAGCTGTTGTTTCCAAATCAACTTATTAGGATTATATTTTGATGAAGTTGCGGGTACCTAATAGAGCCTTAGAAAATGTCGCAACGTGGTTCATACATTTTGTATGGAGAAAGTTGGGCGGGGACTTTTTCAAGTAAGTCACCGCCGAGCTTCTTACTTGCTGCTCATACTTCCACGACCCTTTCAACAGCCGGTTAATTATATTGAAGTTGCACGGAATATTTCCTGAGGAAGAATTTCGAGTTACAAAAAACCAGCTCATTAGAGATGATTAAGCACTGAAAGTTGCCTGTGCACGGTATGGTGGAACAATGTTGGATGGAATCGTTATTGTACCAATCTGGGTGATCTTTTATTAAAACTAAGTTGAGCTTATGACCCAAATGTTTTATTGACCAAGTCATATGATTCTCTACAACTTCAGACCTTACATCATGCTCCATCTTATTTGCTCTCATTTTCTTGGGTTGAGAGAACTTCTTCAGGTATAGCAGCGACGAAGATTTGTGGAAAGGTTAAGGGAAAACAAAGTTGGCACTACATAGCCGAGATTATTTAATGATTTAAGTAGAGAAACCTGCAATTTATTCCAAGTCGCCTCCAACCGGCTGATGAATTTTTATGAGAAGCTTTCTTGATTTGAAGTCAGAATACGAATATAATCAAATTTCTATGATTTTGTATGTTGGTTTGGCCAGGGCTCTAACTTATGACCTTAACCATGGCAGTACGCACTTCAAGCCACTGGACCACGTACGGTCCTCGCCTATGTGTAGTCCACCGAAAAATTGTCAAAGAATGTCTGTTTTCCACACTTTAGGAAAGGGTCTCAAGTGCTCAAGTGTTCGTCCAATGAGTACTCTCGTTTCTCAACCGATGAGCAGGGCGCAATTGAGTGCTTTTGAATTGAAACGTGACCATCTTGACCAAAAATCTTTGCTAATAGCTGCATTGATGCTTATGAATTATGCCCATTTATAATCACCACTGACACGCCATCACATGGAGCGGATGGGCAAAACTTTGTGGAAGACTTTGGGAAAGGATCTTGGTTTGCGGCCTTACGAAATCCAACTCGTGCAAGAATGGGAGCCAAAAGACCATCAAGCGCTTTGCACGTTCGGTAAATGGAAACTTTGTTCAGCGTTGAAGCTCACTTGAGTGGACATTAATAAAAAAAAATGTCACATCTGGAATGATGATGATCCACAAGCTATTCTTGAGATCTTTTTGGGTAGAGGAACCATATTAAAATGAAGTCGGTTATAATGTTACAGTCAATGGGGAACGACTTCTTCATGCCTGAATTGGAGTATGTTGATGCGGACGATCTTTGGTTCTAACAAGACGGCGCTACATTTTTTGAAGGAGACTTTTGGTATGCGTATTATCTCACATCGTGAGCCTGAGGCGTTACCTGCGATTTAACTCTGCAGAACTATTTTTTGTCGGGTTATATGAAGTCGCTGATCTACGCAGATAAGCCCGAGACGAGTAACTACTTAGGAGGGAATATTCTACGCGATTTTCCTGACATTGAGCTTCTCAGGTGGAGCTTATTCGAGCCAGCCGCAGCGGCCACTTACCCGAAAAACGCTCGAAAACCTTATGTCTAAAAAGCACCCGCTATTATTGCATATTTTCTGTCGTTGTTGTAATTTTTGTTGTTGTTTTTTTGGTTAAAGCGTGGGCGCAAAAAACTCACCTTTATGTAACTTTCGTTATTCTCGCCATTAGTACAGCTGCTGACAGCTGTATTGTTGCTAAATGCAAGTTGTTGTTGTTGTTGTTGCTGTTTTTGTTTTTGCTGTTGCTGTTGTTGTTGTTGCAATAAGTTGCGTTCGAGGCAAACAGCAAGAATTTCGCAATACGCAATTTGCCTTGTCAACAGACGCAGACTTTGGCAAATTAAGTCGATTACGCACATTTGGCTCGACTTTTCGATGGCAATTAGAATGGTGAACGTTGGTGTTGCAGCACCGGCGTTGTTGCCATTACTGCAATTGCGACTGCTGCCGTTGTCAGTAGTCGTATGGGCGGGTGATTTAACAACTGTGGCTGTGTTGGTTGCGGCGGTGGTTGTGGCCGTTGTGACATTTGAGGTGACTGACATAGTTGTGGAATTGCCAGAAGCTGGTGGCATTATGGTAGTTGATGTTGTTGTGGACAGAGACGACGACGATGCCGCCACCGCTGCTCTGGCCATTTTCGGTGTTGATGGACGGCTGTTGGACGGTTGTTGTTGTTGTTGTTGTTGCTGCTGTGACTGTTGGTGGTTCTGCTGAGATTGTTGTGTCTGCGGTTGCATCGAAGGTTGCTGCTGATGTGTGGTACGGTCATTAGCATTCACAGTTGAAATTCTGCAAAATGAAAACGAAATTCCAAAAAAAACAAAAATTAAATAAAATGTAAGAAATATTTAAACAAAATGCGTGACTGATTACAAAAAAAAAAAAAAAAAAAAAAATAGCATGCAACCACAGAAGTCATGGGTAGATGAATAATTTTAAAAACTCGTTAGAAATATCAGAATAATTGAGGTTTTCTTTTATACCAGCTGCAGCCAATCAATAATAAATATGCGTGCGTGCCAATGCGTGTGCGTGTGTGTGTGTGTGTATCATGAAAAGTGATTCGAGAACTAGATAAATGATCGATCATTAGCTGATCTGTGAGTAAACTCGCAAATAGTCACACAATTATATACATACGTGTAGTTATAATGGAATTAATGGGTCTGTAGGAAAAAATTTAAGCTTAGCGGATCTATTTTTCAGAAAAAAAAGCAATAAAAAAATTAATTTTTTGTGGTTGCCCTTCCGAAAGGAATGTCAAGGATTCCAAGTGTATTTCTGATATGAAATAAAGGCTCCTCAGAAAACACCATTAGCCGTTTGGATGTTGCTTAGTGTACACTTTAGGCCCCTCCATTTGTTCGAAAAAACATCAAGACGCGACTAGTCACCATGAACCGGAGGAGAAGGTCGCTAAAAATAAGCTAATTGCCTTTCTTACAGCTGAAGGAGTGGATTTTTGATCTATTGATCCTTTTCCAAATGTGGGAAAGCAGGCTAGCAGGCAGTTAATAGAGTATAACGTGAAACGTAGTGGTTACGATAGCGCTCTCATTACTGTCTGTCGTATGCCTTTAAGCAATTTAAAATCCGAAGCAGAGTATTTTAGAAGATTTTGGAGCTCTTCCAACGTACACATGTAGGTTGTACCACACAAATACTGAGGTTACCAGTACTGAAGCACGGTATATTAAAAGAGGAGTAATTTTTCTAATTTACAAACTCAGGCTTTCAAGACCGCAGCTTTCCAGCTCACAGCTGCACCTATTCCAAACATAAAGTCCAAAAAGACTCGATATATCGGAGTGCGTCCACAAAAGTTTCCTCGGATTTAGCCAGGGCCCAATCTTATACACGGGTTGGTTACCGCATCCCGCAAAAAAGAGTTGCTCACGTTTCCAGGAAGCAGAACTACAACCCAAGAGCGAATACCGAAGACGATGATTTCATGAGCTGTACGAGATGTACGAGGACATTGGTAGAGTTCAGTGAACGAAGAGACTGTGGTTACGCTGGCAAGGTCATGTTGCTCGTATGGGTGACGACTATCTAGCTTTTGAGGCAGTACCCGTCGGAGGAAGCAGTGGAAAAAGGTTCCTTTCTTAAAAAAAAAATTAGCTGAAGACGGACCGGACTTTTTTGTTTTCAATTCGGACAATCTGCGAAGAAAAGAAACGATTGGCGTGCTATTTTTGACTCGGCTATTATATGGAAAACACCGCCATTGATAAGATTTAATGGAGATAGACGAAATAGACGAGTTTTGTACTTTTTGAAAGACATCGATTGAATTTTACCAAATAATTATGACTTTTTGCCTTTCATGTGCTTCAAAATTTGCTCTCTCCCCACTTTTCAAATCTAACCAAACCTGCCGCTTTCATCCATGAAGTCATTTGAAAGGAGTGGCCTCGATAGCTTTGATGATACAGATGCCGTCTGTTTTGTCCGCCTATTCGATTCTTACTTCCCATCAGAACCAGTATTAACTGCATCGCAACTTTCCTTAAGAATCCACAGAGTGCATGTGGTCGTTTTTACATTTCAGAGCCGAGGTCCTGAACCCGACATACAGTCTGCTCTATGTGCCTATGACCAATGTATAGTAAAAAGGGTTATTTATAATATCTTTTACACATTTACTTAAAATCTGTTTATAAAGTGTAACCACTTTGGAAGACATCTCTCTACAGGGTGTGTAAAGAATTACTTTGAAGTATCTACGCATTTATCAGGCAACATAATTTACAACTGAACCCTGACACAGAAAATGCCTTTGTGATTATTATTATTATTTTCATTGCTTGTTTTTTGTCAGCGAAAATCCCATACACAATTACTTATACCAAACACATCACCTTGTTATGTTGCTGTAGTTGTTGTTGTTTTTATTACTAGCAATCGAACACAATCATTTATTTATTATCGCTCATTTGTGCCACAAACAGCAAACATAAATAAATGAATAAATGTAAATAAACGAAAATAAATTCTAGACGCAGACTCGGAGTACCCGCGTACAGCGGCTAAATTAGCCTGGTGAGAGACGCGATAAAGGTGTGAGATGGTGTTAAGCCGCTGTCGGCGGTGCCAACAACACAACACAACACGCTCGCTATTTAATTGAAATGACGCTGCATGTGGTCAGCTGTTGGCATTATCTGCGGCACAATTCTACTTTGTACTTTGTCTGTCAAAGTTGGCAAAAACATAGTCAGCGACATTCTCGCAAACGCGACAGTTACATACAGGCAAACTTATGCACTCGTATGCATGTAGTTACACAGAGTGTGAGTAGAGTTGGCTGAAAGAAGTGGTGTAATCAGAGGTGCAGCGCTTCTTCAGATCGGCCTACGCATTTTTGTTGTTTGTCACCGGTGTGTTGGCATTTTGCCTTTTAATTTAAATTTTTTGTTGTTGTTCTTAATTTTTTTCTACGGTCGCGGGTAATAAGTTGTTGCTGACTGATATTGCACTTTTGAAGATTTTTAGTTTGTGCATTTTATTAACATTTTTTATTGTTGCCATATTTGTCATGCAACCGCATTAAATTCACGGATGTTGTTCAGTTTATTCAAATAAGATTAGAAGTTTTAAGAAACGTATTATACATACGTAGTAATGAATTTATTAGGGTCAAGTAAAATAGCATTAATTAAATTAAAATAAAACAGAATAAAATAAAAATAAATAAAATTTAAAAAAATAAATAAAAAAGTAAAATAAAGTAAGATAAAGTTCATAAAAAAAATAAAAAAAATAAAACAAAACAAAATAAAATAAAATAAAATAAAATAAAATAAAATAAAATAAAATAAAATAAAATAAAATAAAATAAAATAAAACAAAATAACATAAAATAAAATAAAATGAAATCAAATAAAATAAAATAAAATAAAATAAAATAAAATAAAATAAAATAAAATAAAATAAAATAAAATAAAATAAAATAAAATAAAATAAAATAAAATAAAATAAAATAAAATAAAATAAAATAAAATAAAATAAAATAAAATAAAATAAAATAAAATAAAATAAAATAAAATAAAATAAAATAAAATAAAATAAAGTAAAATAAAGTAAAATAAAATAAAATAAAACAAAATATACTAAAAAGAAGAAAATAAAATAATGCAAAATAAAAAAATACAATGAAATAAATTAATATTTAATTAAATAAAGTTAAGTAAAATTACATAAAAAAAAGCAATCAAAAAAAATTCATTAAAATAATATAATATAGGAAAAATAAAAAAATAAATAAAATATTTAATATAGTGTGACTTTTTTGCTACACCCTAATATCGACTAACTAAAATTAATTTGATCTTTTTAATATAATTTTTTTACATGATTTTCATTTTTATTAATTTTTGCTATTTAGATGAGCGTTTGCGTTTGAATTATTGTTGGTCGTTTTGCACTTTGGTGTTGCGCACAGCTTGCGGTCGAACGTTTCACATTTGCTTGTGTGATTGTTGATGATTGGCAATTACAGGCGATGTCGCTGGTGGAAGCTCAGTATGTGAATGTTATTGCAGTGATTTGGGTTAATGTCGCGTGTATTTGTCATAATTTGCCTGGCAGCTACTCGTTGCATTTACGTATATACAAACAAGTATGAATTTGGCGAAGTAGATTTTACACCAAAGTATACTATGTAGTATATTTATACATAAATATGTATATGTTCATTCATTAAGTGCATGTACAAATGTTAAAAGCTTTACTTGTTTAAAATTTATTTATTATTATTTTTTTTTTTTACTTTTTTGTTACAATCTTCGCAGTTGGAATTTCGAAATAAAGATCTCAGACAAGCGCACCCATTTATATGAGTGACAGAGACTGTGTCATCTCAATAGCTTTTTTTTCTGCGTGGAAGTAGTAGTGGAACCAGTTGATTAGGCGCATTTTAAAGAAACGTAAAAAAATTAGAGAAAAAATTTTGAATTATTTTGTAAAAATATTTTAGTGAATTGCTCTGCTACGGATCAATTTGTGGCTTCTTTGTTGTAACTAATTTTATGTTGGCTTATTTCAGACTTTGAAAAAATGAATAAAGAGATTTCCTTATTTGTGATTGCAAATATTATTTCCTAGAAATGTTAAAATGATACAAGAAAACGAGAAGTAGATCAAGACTTCAGGCTCAGTATTGTGGATACCCTTTGCCATGAGATCGAAGCTAAAGTAAGGAGTCCATTAAATCAGAACAATGTTTTTGATATCACAATAGAGTTCTCAAACGAGACGACGTTCTCAAGTCGACTATTTCTAATCTAAAATTTTACAGATTTTCTATGTTACATGTAATATGATCCTAATGGCTTAAAAAGTGAATGTAATAAGTCTTAATACCTAGAACAAGTGTTATTCCCATAAAACTTTATTTATGCTTTTTCAACTTTAACGCGTGTGAGAATTCGTAGCTTTGACGAGAGATCGAGCGAAAAAGAGAAAAGTAAAAACAAGAACAAGCTGTGATTAATAAATGCTGCCCCGAAGAATATCAATGCGCCATAAAACTTTATGTGCTAGGAACATTAAAGAATTTTATTACACTTTGAGTGGAATGAAAACCTAAAATGGAAATACAAATGAATGAAGGCGATAGCTAAGAGACCAACCCAGCGACAGCGCAACACTTATTAAACAATGAAGCATAAATTTTGAGAAACCATAAAAATTTCACTTTTTTCAGCTTAAAAATTATACAACTTTTGTTCTTGGAAGCTAGTTCCGTAGATATATTTATTAAAATGTAAAATATACATACATAAGTATGTGGAAACACATTTGTTCTTGCTAAGATTTTTATGCTCAACTTTTTAATACTTAAAACTTTGGTGATACTAAAATTTACTAATTTAAAGTTGTTGCTTTAATTATTAACGATGATCGAGTTTGCATAGGCATCACTGCAAACAACAGAGAAATCCAAAACTAACCATAATCCATACAAAAAATATGATCTAATTAACATTGCGTTATCCTAGGGCTGGGGTATATATTCAACCTCTGCCTAACATCCGATTAAGCTATGAAGTACCTACAAGAAATTAGTTTTGAAACTACTCCATAAAGATAATTTACGAAAACTTTCTTTCGAACAGACTTTTTACTTTCGAATACAAACTCGCTTCGTAGAATATTAGTAAAACAGAATATTTATCATATAAATTTATATGAATGGTATACTTTCATTACAAATTTCTCATTTATAAACATAATTCAGCTTACGAATTTGTTCGATTTACATTGGAAAGTCTTAGCTCAACTTAAGAACACCTTCTGTGTACCAGACGAGCTCATCAACGAAACGAGACTGACTCAATTTAATTTTCACACATTTTCAGTACACGAGTATAAATCTCATTTTGCGTACTTGCAACTTCGTTTAGTAATTGCGTTCGTTAAAACACGAACAATCATCGTCTAACAACAAGCTGGTAGAGCGAGACGTGAGTTGATCCAATAGTACACTACAGAGGTGTATCTATTGGATTACTCCAGTGGACTATACGGTACAAAAATGTTTACAGCGTTGTATTCCTTTGAAGTATAACATTCAATTCGCTTTACATGGTAGCTATGAGTTTCACAAGAATTTCATAGAATTTTTCAACTCAGGAAGTGTCGAATGATGGAAACAGGTTGAGTGGTGAATTGAGGTAAATGAGGAACATTTTTATATACATATGTATATATTTTTTCTTAATATTTTTATTTTTTTCTTAGTTCATTAATTGCTCGTAAAATACGTTGTCGCTCTCTCGTTACTTCTTAAGACAAGCATTTTTTTCATATTGTATTTTGTCCAAAGTGTTGGCGTCAATGTTGTTGTTCATGTTTGCTTTTGGCGTCACCTTTTGTAAGATTTAACAGCCGCTTGGAGCCAATTTAACTACACTTATTGGCAATTAAAAGGTATTAGCTTTGGGTGGAGTTGGCAGCACCCAAAGCGAGTGAGTGCTGCAGCTGATTAATAATTTAAAGGCCATCAAATATTTTAGATTTTTTTTTTTACTTTTTTCTTTGTAGCGAAGACAATTTTATGGCATTTATTAAGATGATACTTGTTTTTTTTAACCACTAAAGGTTTACGAGTATATAGGTATGTGCTTAGTAATTTCAACTGCTTTGAAGATTTTTAAATTTTAATAAATTAAACACTACACACGCATTTGTACACACCTCCCTTCTGTGAAAGAGTTCTTAAAGCGTTTTATTTTAATCTTCAATTTTATTTTAGTGCCCATCGACGAAGTGCCCTTCTAGAAAAAGGCTTCACTTCATATCATAATCATTTGTACGGCTCATTGAACAAGTCGCCGCGCTATAACTAAGCACTTAATCAACGTCAATATCTTTTTGCCCAACAATAATATCAACTGTGACCAGCAGTTAGAATGAAAAAACAAAAAAAAATATAAAAATAAAGAAAAAAACTCATAACATTGATTTCTATGCAAATGAGGTCAAGATGTGAGCTGCGATAATTTAATTTCCCTTCATGCATCGCCGAAAGGTTTTAAAAATAGTTGAATGTGTGCGAAAAAGAGCATCTTATGGTCATAGGTAAGAACAGCCTACGGTTGTATTGTGAAATATAAGAGTATATAAATGTACGTAAAGACGTGTATATAAGTGTATATGTACGTCTCGAGTGGCTTGTGAAATTACTGAAGCATTTAGCACAATCTGGATCACTATTTTGCTAAATATACATACATATGTATGTACTTTATCATCTATATACTACTCCCTGAAGGCTGCGCAGGCAAATTTGTTATAATATTCTGCATTAATTCCTATCAAGTGAAACCACTCAGCCGTGTTGTCTGGCCTTTTGGTGTGCTCTTTTTTTTTGGTTTTGTGGCATTTTCGGCCTGTCCACCACTCGTTGATAAAGGCATACATACACGTATATGGAGTTTGGATACATTTAGTTAGTGGCATGGGAACTCTTGTGCCACATGGCATTTTTGTATGCTTGAATTACAAGACAACCATAGCTGATGGTTTAAGTTGATGTGGACAATGATATGTGGCAGCTTATGTTGGTGAGTTGATGTTGAAAGATGATGACAGCGTATGATGACGTTGCAGTTTTTGCAGAAGAACTACATATATGCTTATAGATGTATATATATGACAAACAATTTGGCACTTTGGCTTAATATAGGTATGCTATATACGAGTACGTGGAAGAAAGGTGCAACAGATATTTAGGGAAGTGTAAATATAGTTGCCACAAGGGGGAACAAGGGAGTCAAGGAGTAACAAGGGAGTCAAGTAGGGCCAGCCTAACAACCGCCAAAACCACGACGAAGCCAAATGTGGAAAGTTTTCTTATAGTTTCATATTTTATTTAATTTTATAGTGAAATAATTCTCTCGAAAAGTAGCTAAGAGCGTCACAGTTTTTATTTCAATTATTGTGTGAGATAAAATAATCCTAGGCAGCTGTGCGTACTGCTTTGTGGAGAGGGGTTTGAAGCACCGGCCAAACCAAAACTATAGAAAAGCGCAGTTGGTTTTGAAATTTCCAAGAAACAAACAAGAAGTTGTTTTTATTTTTAATCATTTTCGGAAAAGAAAAAATAGTTAATTTAGAAATTTTTTTATTTATTTTTTTTTTAAATGTTCAAAAATTCTAAAAAACGCCGTTGTAGTTATAAATATTGTTTTATAATATTGAAATTTTGTTTTTGAATTTTTTTTTTATTTTTAACAAAAAATTTATCCCTGAAAAAATTTCGTCCTGAGAAATAATGTTTAAAGAACATTTCTTTCTATTGTTTCCAATATTGTGTTTAAATTGCTCATAGTTCTTTTTTAATTAAAAACAATATTTACCACATCTTTAAGGTCTGTCTGATATGAAAATGACAAGAAAAAAATTATTATCAGTTCTTAAAATTCTAAGTTCATTTGAAAGAAAACATGAATTTTCAAAAATTCTAGCATGAAAGATGAAACAAAAATGTATAAAGTTGTCTGAATTTTAAGTTAGCCTTTAAGCCACTTAAAATTTTTCGAAAAACTTTTTTTGGAGATATAAATAGAGGCTTTCTTAATTTCACCCCTCGCGGTAGCCTTAAAAATAAAAAGAATTATTTTGTGAAATTTCAAAAAAAAAAACAATTTTTAATCATAGGTTACGGTGCAATTTTTTGTATTAAAAAATTATTTTCTATAATTTCGAATGTCGTTTTCCATACAAAATTAGGAAAATATACAGTGTTTATGCAACAGCCCTTGCTTAAGCCTTTCGGGGAAAAAATACCTTGAGTTTCGATTTCGTTTCATTTGAGAGAAAAAATTCCTTTGTCGTCTCTGATATAGTTTTAAAATTGTTTTGAAAATTTTTAAATTTTTTTATTCTATAACCTTATATGATATTTGTAATACAGTGCGGAGAAAAAGCGCGTGTCTTAATTTTTTTTCGAAAAATATATCGAAGGAATTAGAGCTTTGTCATCTTTTTGTGGGATTCTGAGACAATTTAATTTTTTTTTAACTTTTTTTTGTAATTTCAATTGTATTTTTGTTCAAATTATGAAAATAAATAAATCTTCCCGCGGAATTTGAAAACACAATCTTTTTTTTTGTATTTAGATAATGAAATTTTTTAAATTAATTTTTTTAATTTTTGTATAAAACTATTTATTTCCCCAACTTTGAATGCCGTTTGCCATAAATAATGTGGAAACAATGCAGAGAGAGGAATGTATTGTCACTTATTTTAGATATTATGCATGTATGAGGGAAAAGTTCTGATTTTTTGTTTTATTTTCGAAAGTTCATTGATACAAAACTGAAATTAATTTTTGTGCGAACTTATTGTTATTTTTATTTTTATTTTTTCGGTGATCACTATTCTGAATATAATTTTTCAAGAATATTTCAAAAGTTAATAGTTTAAAATGTTTCAAATGAAAAACGGGAAAAAGTTCGAAAAGAGAAGCTCAAAAAATTTTGAAATAAGTAAAAACTTTTTTATTCAATATTTTTTTCTACTAGTTTATGTACTATCGAGTTACTTTCGGATTACTATTATCTCTTGCTGCTTGAGCGAAATTCTCTGTTATTGAAGAAATATAGGGAAGAAGCTTTAACAAAGCTTCCGATGAAAAGCTCGTTTGTCGCGCTATAAGTTTCGAGCTTCGAATAAACTTTTTTCGTTCTCCGATTACTTTCCTATACAGTTCTTCATACCACAAGCAAATTAAAATGCGCAAAAAAGTGGCAAACCGAGAAGGAAAATTAGAATTAGAAAAGTTAGCCAGCTCCCAAGAGAACTAGCTTGACATGCCTCGATTTTTGGTCTTTATTTATTTTACCCTTTTTCAATGCTCACGTCAAAAAATCTCTTTTTTTTTTTTTTTTTTTTTCAAATTTCACTTTGGGCCATTTCAACTTGAACGACAGGATCAGCACAATCAGTTATCAAAATTATAGGGATTTTAAGTACATTTACCTCACAACTCTGAGTAGAACATTTTTGCTGTAGTGATGTGTATGTGTATGTATGTACATGAATGGCTCATTCTAAGTTAGGTCGGCACGTCACTCAGTCATATACCGTCAGCCGTGGGGCATATGCGCCAAGTTGCCAACCAAGTCAGAAGCATGGATTAGGTACGGAGAAGTGCAGGAGAAGATCAGTGCTTGGTGTTGGCGGCTTTTAACTTTGTTCTTTATTCGAACTTAATTTAAATGCAATTGGACGGACAACAGTGAGTTAGGCAGACAAGCAGAGACAACAGTACCAACGACAGGCATGCCGAGGCGGACACATTGTCCGAGTTTGTATTGCCACAATCGCCTGACTATCCGTAACTTGCCTGACTGCGAGGTGAATAAGAATGAGCCTTGCTTTTTGACAGTTTCGTGACACGTTAATTTTACGTTTTTATGCAGGTATGCTCGAAGCACTTCAGAATATTTGCAAATATACATACATACAGGTACATAATATTATAACCATGGCAACATAGGGCAGTACAGGCTATGAATGATGACGGCTCACCTTTTTGGGTGTGCTCCCTTTCTCATCTACACTCGCTCTCATACAAGAGGAATTGATTGCCAAGAATCTGGAAGTGGAAGAGCAGTCGAAAGGTAAGCTACGCTATTAGCAGCGCTGCTGTGTGTTTTGCTTTCTAGGAAAAAGCTCGCTGACCTGCATCCGCCACACACATTTAGCTCAAAACTATGCCAGTGTGGCAAACAGGCGTCAGGCGTCAGGCATCAGTCGAGTAATTTGTATTTATGTATGTACTCGTATTTATGTAGGTATGTAGGTGCTGCTGACTCTAACGCTTCATGTGTGTCCTGCGGGCGAGTTCTACATTTTGAAGTTTTTCTCACGACAAATTGAATTTTTATTGCCCGAAAGGTTTTTTAATTTTTTATATACAGCCTTTTCGGTAGATTTTTTTTTTGTAACAAATTGTATGTGGGTGATTTATTGAGCGCTCATTGTTTGTGAGGGTCAATTCAAAAACAAAGCAAAAAAAAAATATATATATATTTTGTTAGAAATAAATCGAACGCTTTCCAGGAACCTCTGCATATATGAATAAATTTGTGTGAAAATATTTATGTTTGTATGTATGCTCTCTCTGCGTGCTATGCGAAATATTAATGTGCAACATCGAGGTCAATTGCAATTAGTTTACATATGCAGTTAGCGGGTACTCCATTGAGTACCGTTTTAATATTTGTCTTGACACTCGTACAGTTGCCTCCACTCAATCTTCACTATTTGCGCATTTTGACAACAAATGTATCTATTAGCATCTGCCAAAGGTGCTGCAACAATATGTAAATATTAATTGGCAACTTATTGTCAACACTTGAAATTTTAAGTGACAACTTGTTGTTCGCGGTTGTTTGTCTTCTGCGTGCGTGACTTACGGAGAAGAGGAGTCACAAAAACTGCCTCATGGCACAGTGGTGTGTTGATGGAAAATATGAAAAAATATATTTAACGTTATGATATCTAATGTCAAGTTATGTTATGTTGTGCGATGTTTTGTAAGGATATCTTCTACTGAAAGGCTTTTGAGGCATTAAATCCACTTTGCCTTTTACTGGCGTTAGGACTCAGAGCAAGAGACTTAAAAATTCGATGAACCCAGAGTTACTTACCTTCCGCCCACTCAATTGATCTCAGTTGATCTGATCTGATATGATCTGATCTGATCTGATCCAATCTAATCTGATCTGATCCAATCCAATCTAATCTGATCTGATATGATCTGATTTGATCTGATCTGATCCAATCTAATCTGATCTGATCTGATATGATCTGATTTGATCTGATCTGATCTGATCTGATCTGATCTGGTCTCATCTGATCTGATCTGATCGCATCTGATCTGATCTGATCTGATCGCATCTGATCTGATCTGATCTGATCGCATCTGATCTGATCTCATCTGATCTGATCTGACCTCAACTGATCTGATCTGATCTGATCTGATCTGATCTGATCTGATCTGATCTGATCTGATCTGATCTGATCTGATCTGATCTGATCTGATCTGATCTGATCTGATCTGATCTGATCTGATCTGATCTGATCTGATCTGATCTCATCTGATCTGATCTGATCTGATCTCATCTGATCTGATCTGATCTCATCTGATCTGACCTGATCTCATCTGATCTGATCTCATCTGATCTGATCTGATCTGATCTCATCTGATCTGATCTGATCTGATCTCATCTGATCTGATCTCATCTGATCTGATCTGATCTGATCTGATCTGATCTGAACTGATCTTATCTCATCTCATCTCATCTCATCTCATCTCATCTCATCTCATCTCATCAAAATTCATTTTTTTATAACTCTGCTACAGTTGCTAGACACAGTGTCAATATTCTAGGTGTGCCGTACAAGCAGCGCCTGTCCAGCAGTAGCACTGAGCACATAAATGCTTGGCGGTAAAAAGTATCAGCAAAGGGCAGCCAATGGAACCTCCCTATCAGCACCTCCCACTGCCACACTCATATCTATGTTTGTGTATATATGTATGTATATACAAAAGCATTTGCTGCTGGCATGCAAATATGCTTCTATTGCACTATAGCATTTGGGTATGCGCATGTGCGTCAATATTTGAACAACTGTGCGTCGTAATAGCCAAAGCGTGTGACCAAAACAACGCTTGCAACACCGTCTAAACAAATGTGTTGTCAATAGACGTTGCTGTTGCTGTTGTTGACGTCAAAAAAAATGCAGTCATAAAATTAACTTTGCCACACACATAAAATAAACAGCAGACAAACGCACAGCCGTACATGCAACATGAGCACTTTCAACAACGTGCAACAAACAAAAGGAGCAATTCGAAATAGAAAATATTGCATGGCATTGTAAATTTCGTTGCTAGCACTAAATATACACAGACGTGAGTGTGAAATTACAAACAGTCAGAGTACGCGAACGATCGGAATCGCAAGCGGGCCTGTGGCTTGGACCAATAAGTAAACGAAGTGAGGCGGCCGCGAGGAATGCGAAGGGTGAGGGTATGAAAAGGGAAAATCGATGTGGCAGTGCTGATAAGCGAAAAGAAAGCTAAAAAAGAAAACCTATGTGGCATGATAGTTTTATGTGCGCGCGTGTGTGTGTGTGTGTGTTTTTGTTAAGTACTTTGTGGCAGTCAGCGTGTGCAATGTAGCGTGCGTATCCAATCAGCAATCTGCGCTTGAACGCGTGTTGATTTCATTTGATTTGAATTTGAGTTTTCTTCCCAAAGGCGCACAAATTTTCGCAACAACAAGTCTCGGCGCGCATGCGCATGCAACACTGATTTGTGCTGATATTTACTTGTAGTTAGAGTAAAATGCGTTTGTTACTTTTGACTTCCTTGTCGCGCATTTTCGTCGAAATCGTAATTGCTAACTGCGGTAGCAAATAATTTTGCACTTTATGTTGTGCGAAAAGTTTTTCCTTTTTTTTTATTTGTTATTTACGTTTAAGTTTTCAATTTATTTTCTATTTTTCTCAAAATTAAATCCCATACGTGATTTTATTTTATTTTTTGTTTTCCGAGCAGCGATCTACAAAATTATTGGCGCCACGCAGCTGTGAACATGATTTTTGCGTGCGCATGCGCAGTTTTTGGCAGTCAACAAACACATCACCTCAACAGCTTTGTTGCACCTTAACACAAATATTTCGCTTAAATTTTTTTTTTTTTGTATTGGAATGCTTTTCGCAACTTTTGATCACCTCCGTATCGATATGCCTACGGAATTACGACAGGAAAATTTACTTCCCATTTAAGAGTGATTTTATTTCACATTAATTGCAATTGATTTTCTTGACATCAATTTTTTCTATTGCGAATTTTGTTTCACAATTTTTTCATGCGTTCATTTAGTTTTTCTTTTTTGGTTTATTTATTTATTTTTATTTTTTTCAAATATTTTGTGTTAATGTTGTTCATTTATTTTGTTGTCACACTTTTTGGCGCTTTTATGTAGGTGTGTACATTCCATTTTTTGTTTGTTTTGGTTTTGATTTTTTCACTCACCTTTCAGGTAACGTACTGTAGTAGAGCAACACCGTTGCAATTTCGTAACAATTCAGTCCGGCTGCAAGTACACATTCCGCATCGACAGTGACAATTGGATGGCCTTTTAGATCGCTGGTACCTGGAAAGGAGATAATTGATATTTATTTATATGTGAAATATAAATATATTACTTATATATATAAGTATTTTAAGTGTTAAAGTTAATTTTTTGATACTTCCGTATACAATTGATATATATGTATATTAACAATATCAATTGAGATACATATGTATTTCCAAAAACAGATTTTATTAGTGTCATCCCAAGAAAAAAACAATAGAACAAAATTTTATTTATTTTTTTATAAAATATTTTATTTAATTTTTTAAGAAAATATTTAATTTATTTTTTTATAAAAATATTTTATTCAATTTTTAAAATTTTTTACAGTTATTTTTTTTGTCTCAATATGATCTCAATTTTCTAAATAATAAAAAAATAATAAATAAGAAATATAGAATTATATTATTGACGTATGGGTATCTTGTGAGTTAATGAGAAGAAACCTCATAGACCGAATTTTTATCTGCGTATCGCTATTGGGCCGTAACCAAATCGACCCATTTCTGGAGCGGATGTTGACTGGTGATGAAAAGTGGATCACTTACAGCAATGTCAAATGAAAACTGTCGCGGTTGAAAGGCAGGTTTTGTTGTGGGTTTGGTTAGATTGGCAAGTAATTATTCACTATGAGCTATAGAAGTGCACAGCTTTGGCCAACAGTAGTGAAAATTTTTGTTTCATTAGGACAACGCCAGATCACACACATCGATAGTGACTCACTAGAAGCTTCGGGAGCTTTGTTGTTGCATCCATCACATAGTTTGGACTCAACTGATTACCATTTTTTAATTTAATTTCAATTGAGAATTATGTATAATTATATACTAAGAACACTTTGAAGCTATTTATTTCGGTGATTCACTGACATGCGTAGTGCTTATGGTTATTACTAGTTATAAACTAGTATTTTAAGGCAGAATTTATACCAGTTCGATTTTGTTTGCAAATCACCATCAACAGAAAAACGAAATCACATCACCTTTATTTTGTATTAATTCTAATTACGGGCTGTCATTAGATCTAGCTGTAGACAAGCTTCTCTATTTTATTTTTTGGCGAAGTAGGTTTTGAATATCTACACAAATAAACTAGTATTTAACTAGTATGAGGCTGATGCAAGTTTCCAGAATTTGTAATGTTCTAGCTTATAACTAGTACAATGGTTCCGGACATTTGCAGCGGTACTTACAGAAGATGTAGGTACAGAAGAGATAAGTAATCACTTAAGATGTCTTTTAATGAATATTATATTTAATCAGCTGAGATTTTAATTATATTCCTGAATATCGACATCAAAAACGTCATGCTGATGAGCTTGTTGAACGCAACTGTACCATGATTGGCCGGAACGGAAAATTTTGAAAAACATAATTTGAAAAACGACATCCTAAAGATGAGTATATAGAATAAGCGGTCATCGACAAAAAAAGGGAATACTAGATATTTCAGCAGCTCACAAGTGGTCTCCTTTTCATTAGGTGGAAAATAATTTTTTTTATGTAATATTGACTACTCAAGGCCTATGCAGTTGTCTACCGATATTTTGGTGTTAAAACATGAAGGTGATAGAAAGTACAGTGTAGACTAACCGGATACCATTAAGTTTACTGAGTTTCGTTTCGGTTTAAAGCTAATATCCAAGGACCTTAACTAGTTAACTAGTTGCTTCGAGACGTGGAAAGTGTGGTTAAAATGTTTGGGGATCACAGACAGACAAAGCATATGAAGCTTTGGGTTCAGTCGTTTATACCGAAAAATTTTCCAGTATGGCCGGATATAAGAATTCCACCGCGAGATGGAAACAATTAAGCAGGAAGCAACTTCTTAAGACGTCACATCAAATGATCAAGAACTGATTGAAAATACTGGTCAGATTTGGAAACATTAAAACAAAATAGGTAGGTAAGCAGTATTCAGAATTTCTTTTAATTGGGCGAGAAGCTAGGACTAGCGTGCAGGTTTTCTGTCCTCTAAGTTGCATCTATTTTATGCGAAATTTACCCAAAATAACTATTATTTTTAGAAAATCATTTTATAATATATAAACTTTTCACCAAGGAAATTGAGTTAAAATAGCGCCGACCCATTTTTTATTGGCCACGCTTCTGAGGTGTCACTCGTAAAGCGAGTAAACACTTTTTTTTATTAAAAGTGAAAAGTTTTAATAACACCCCTGATGCGTAACATAAATTTAATTTCTGTAGGAAGAAGAAAAAAGAATATGGCAACCATCGAAGTAATTTGCATGTCAATTAAATTTATTTCATTTACGCTGCAAATGAACTTGACACAATTATTGCCACCAGACAGCAGCACGATACCACACCATTCACCCAGTCACCCAGTCATCCAACGCAACAGTCAAACAGCAAACACATAACCACGCAAAAGCAACAACAACAACTAGATAAACAACCGCCCAACACTAGATGCTGGGTGAGTTAAAATGAAAAAAAATTATGAATTTGTAAGCATGCCACATGCCACCACTAAACACCTGTACTATGTATGTTGTCATCATTTTTCACACTCAGCCAATTTCTTACACATTGGGTGGTCAATTTAATGTTAATGTGTTAAAAAGTGTCTGCGAAGGCTGCCGCTGCAACGACTACTGTGCTCGGATGCACTTACATACGTATCTCGATGTACGTTTGTACAAAATTGAATATTGGCTTAATTGCCTTGGAAAAAGTTGTATCGCACTGAGCTTGGTGCGATCTTTAGCAGCAACTTTAGCATTGCCACTGATGTTGGTGGCAGCAACGCTAAATTGATTTGGCAAAGTGTTGCACGTAAAATTGAACGACACTAATGAAAATGAAATGTCAGTCAGTCAATGGGGCAAGTACGGTGATGGCCTGCGGTGCTAGTAGAGGTTTAGCCAAAAGCGTGTTAGAATTTCACTTCCACCACCTATAAATTACAGATTTTATGATGAGACTGCCATAAGTGTAGATAAAATAGCTGAAGATTTGATATGATATAATTTGAGAAAGCAGTGATGTGATATGTTATCATAAGATGAACTGATATGGTATGATGTGATATCATGCGATGTGCAGTGAACTGCAATGATGTGATCCCCGCATCATCAAAGGCTATCAGTCAATGAAATTGTCACCATGTAACAGAAAAATACATTTGATGTTGTTGTGATGAACTCATAAGGTATGATGTGATATCATGCGATGTTGTGTGAACTGCAATGATGTGATTTATACATCATCAGGAGCTGGCAATCAATGAAACCAGAAACATACATGCATACACCAACACAAATGTAACACATAAACACATTTGTTATTATTATGATGATCTCATATGGTATGATGTGATATCATGTGATGTGCTGTAAACTACATTGATGTGATATCTGCATTATCAAAAGCTTACAATCAATGAAACCAGAAGCATACATACATATGTACACCATCATACATATATGAGACACATGTACTCTTTGCAGCATTCATTGACATCACAACGATGATGGTGTGAATGAAAATGAAATGCAAATCAATTTACACTGGCGTCTTTCAACGTATGAGCGCGTCAACAAGTGAATGGCAAACAAATTGCTAACAAATTTAGTTTAATATGCAGTTTAGTGGAACGATGTAAGTGGAAAATTTTTATTTAGCGAAAGTTTAATTTAGAATTATTAAAAAGTCATAAACAAAAGAAATTCGTGTTTTGATGAGAAATATGCAAAACAGCCAATGCGTAGACGGGAAAGATGTCGCATAAAAAATAAAAAAAATTAAAAATAAAAAAGCAAAATAAAATAAATAAAACAAAACACAAGAAAAAGTAAATAAAGAATATCATTTTATTACAGCCGGATGTTTTTTCATTTGCTGATTGCAAACTTACCTGGCAGATAAATACCCGATGTGGTTAAAAGCTTCTCAGGGATTTCGCTGATCGAAGCAGGTGGCACAATTTCACATTCAAATTGATCTGTAAGATAGATAAGAAAATTTTTGTTCATTTTTTTTTTAGAGAATTTCGTTATAATGTTGTTTGTAGTTTACATGAAAAATATATTTGAATTTTAAAGATTTTTATTAGCGGAATTTTTGTATTCAAAGCATTTTGCTCTGCTTAATTGCTGTGCATAACATATGTATATTTTTATCACTCAATACAAAATACACTCTATATTCTATTTAATTGCTGTTGCTCAGCCCACACATGCGACGTTTAAGTTGTAAATTTATTTTTTCGAAATTACAAGTATACTTTGAAATTATTATTTGCTTACATCAACATTTAGTATAGAAAAAGATAAGCTGCATGTCGCTATTAATGTATAAAATGTGTTAATAGTTTTAGTTTGGTTAAAAATTAAAAAAAACAGGCGCTCATTAAGTAGTTTAATCCAGAGTTGTTTAAGGGAATTTTCTTAAATACTCTCAATTCTCCCTCCACAGTGTGTTCGATGTAAGTTTGAAAACGATATCGAAACAAAAGACTTACGACACAAACTTGCTAATCCTTCTAAAGAACAAATAGTGTTGCCAATAAAATTTTATTTTACCTTTTATTTGCACCACACATGCTGAGTGTTTACGAATGGAAGGAAACTCTTCTCATCAATCGCATTAATATTTCGCGGAGTAGAAACGAGAAGAATCATAATATGTGAAAAAAATATTGAAAATAAGTATATTTTAGTTTAAAAACCATCATTGATCAAATGAGCCCCACAATTGATATCAAAAGACAATATTCATTAAAAGTGGAAAACTATACCCTTGTAAGAACACCACATAGAAGGCATAGCTTTGCAGGGGTATAGTTTTATTTGAGTTGCTTCAAAGACCAAAAATTATTTATTCGAATCTCTACTGTCGTTAGCTATATCAATTGCACGAAGAAATCCAGTAGGAAAATGTTCTTAGCTGACCAATTAAAAAGATGTGATGTAACAAGGCGGAACGCCAAACCTCACACTGGCACTTGCCACTCGTAAAAAATGAACAGAGCTCCACTGAGAACTTACTTAAAATCATCAGATTACTATTTTTTCTAACTCGCTTCAGAACAATTTTAATGGCAAAGATTTTGTGGTATTTCGAATATAGAATTTTTTGATTCATGGAAAGATGGTCCAAGACTATAAATAATATAAAAATATTTATAGAATAACCAACGTTAAAGCTTCTAAAGTGATTTATTTTGAAAACTTATAAATGAAAAAAAAGAAGATTAGAATGATTTTTGATATACAATATTGTTTCATCGCTACGCCGCAACTGAATTCTATTCTCTGCTCTGTTCTATTGAAGTGCGCAAAATGACATTGGGCGTTACATCGCCATGATAGCCAAGTGGTTAGAGGTTATCGCTGTTGCGCGTTAGGCTGTGGGTTCGATTCCCGGTAAAGGAAAAAAACTTATTTTTATTTATTTTTTTTTTAATTTTTTTTTGGTGAAACAAAAATTCAACATACTTCAATGAACTAGTATAAAACTAGTATAAAGCTGATGCATGGTAGGACAATTTTCAGCTCGTTGGTCATCGCCGGAAAATAGATGGAAGATAAACTAGTTGGTGTAAAAATGTAAACTAGTTAGATTCTAGTTGACAACGAGTTTTTTCGCCTGCAGGGAAACCACCACAAAACGCTTGAATGTCTTTTGTGAGGAGATTGAAAAGAATATTTTTGTTTTTAAAAAAAATCTTTATAAGTTTGAATGTTGGTATGACGAGTATCGCATTGAATCTGCATGATATTATGTTCGTGAAGATTATATGCCATGTGAGCGTTCTTTTTTATTCTAGACTAGTCTGGTATACTCATTGTACAATATTTAAAGTTTGAACTATGCTTAACAGGTTTCTTAAAAATATTAATTCATTCTAAAAACTGAATTTCACTAAATATACCTCAGTTGGCGGGATTCAAGAACCTATGAAATTTCCCAAATTAACTATAAATATTTCATACATTTTCCAAAAAATACGATTTTAGAAATTTTCACACATATTTCTACATGGAAGTTAACCTTTGACATGTTGACACAAGAAATAAGAATAAAAATATAAAAACTTTTGGCATAATTTCTGACGCTAAGTTGGATACTGTCAAAACTGTGATATTGGGATGATGATGACTTTCTTAAGAAACCCTGAATTCCTTTCATACAAATATTGTACGAGTATATTGGCCTAGTAAAAAGTAGTCCATTATTTTTTTCATTTAATTTAAGGCTTTATTTACCATAGTTCGAATTTTCCGATTTATGTAAATAAAATATGAGCCGTGTTTTGCCCGATAACTTTTTGCCATTTTCGAGGTAATAACATTATGCCACTCTCAAAGAAACCCTTGTCCATATTAGCAAGCAACTGGGACAAGTGATTATCATAAACTTCCCTTGAGGCCAATTCTTCGCCAAAACAAATCATGCGTCATAGAGAGGAATAGTTGATAATCACTTGAAATACACACCTCTTCTGTTGGTGAAAGCTTGGCGCTTCTGGCGCATTGTTTTTTTTAGATAATCCAATTGTTGATAGTATATGTCCGTATCAAGAGTTTGTGTACCAGCTCACAGCGGATGATTGCTTGTTAATGCCTCCAAACACAAAGAAAAAACTTCCTCCCAGCAATCCAGACTTGGAGAGCATTTGTGGCGGCTTATTCAAAGATGGGTCGGTTTCGTTACGATTCAGCAGCGGTTCGCAGATGGAAATTCAGTTCTCATTAACTCATGTGCTAGCCATGCATTGAGCTTATTTTTGTGTCCAAAATTTTTCAAGTGGTCCCAAACTGTTTTTGTTTTCATAGTTTACATGGGCAATCGAAATAGTGCTCGCATCACAATGATCTCCATTATTTTATCGACATTTTCGACAATTGGCCTTCCACACCGTGGTTCATCTTTTTCATCAAAATTTCCGGAACGAAATCGACCAAGCTATGAATTACTGCTACAGCATCAGGACCATAAACACTTTCTAATTTTTAGCTGCCTGACTTGCGTTTACGTTTTTCATCGAAGAAATATTGTAGAATATTTGCTGGTGTCCATCTTTGACATGCGCTCCAACACTACAGAGTTAAGTGATCAATACTTCTGTCAGTTATCTTTTTAAGTACAAAATAACATCTTTCTAATGCCATCTAGCGTAATCCTACCGCACATATACATGGAAGAGAAGATACAAATCACTAAAGCTATATATTGCAAAAATAATGGATTACTTTTTACTACACCTAATTTTCTTGCATATATACGTATGTATAAAACTTAAATATTTTTGTTGTTTTAATTTTTCTGCGTTTTTTATGAATATTATTTTCTTTAATCTTTTATTTATTTTAACTATAAGATATTTTTTTTTTTAAATTCATTCTTTTAATCCTGTTTTTCTTTGAATTTTGTCTTGAAGTGTGTCTAAAATTTATATTTGTTGCTATATTTTCTAATAATTAATGTTGATATTAAATGAAATCATAGTAAATATTTTGCTTTATCTGCAATCGCACAGTAGATAAATGATTGCAATTTAATTGTGTGGTTTGCATAATAATTTCTGCACCGTTAAGCATTTTTTCATATGGAAAATTTGTTTTTTTATTTTTTATTTTATTTTTTTTTCTGCGGTGTGACCACATATTTGCTGTTGGTGCGGCATGTGTAGGTGTCAAGGTGCATTAATTCATTTAACACATGCGAGATATATTCACACTTATGTACATGCCAATATATATATATATACTGGTGTATATTTTCCAGACTATATATAGTACATATGTATATATGTGCGTGCATAGCATGGAAAAACGCGAGCAGCGGCACCACCTGCAACGACAATGTGGCGACATGCAACAAATATGTGTGTTGCTACAAAGCACGACGACATTTACATTAAGTGAAGTTGAGTGTTGCATATATTCGTATGTATGTATGTGAGTATGTGTGTGTGAATTTTTCAAAGTTAATTTCAGTGGGCAGACTAAACAATTTTTGAACTGGTTCAAATTAAATATTTTCGAAATACTTGCACTTTTACGTTTGACATACATACTCGTACATATATTTAAAAGCAGCTTGCGTTTGTGTGCATGTATGTATGTATAAAACAAATTTGACTGCATTTTCACATTTATTGCGGGAGTTGCTGGCATATGCATGTGCAAATGTTTGCCTTTCTGGTATGTGGAGCAAAAATATGCGCGCAGAAAAGCAATAAAACTTGGTTTATATATATGTATACATATATACCCAAATTTATATATAACTTTATCTAAGTCACACCACATGCGTTTCTACTTGCTGTGGCACAGTAATCGATCGTTTCCGATTGCTGCCACCACAACGAGCTGGAGTAATTAAAAATGTAAGCGTGCAACCAACGCAATTCCGAGTCGCGTTGCGCACCTGCAACTTAGCAGTATTAAACTATATACGCACACATGTGCACATATGCTTTGTATATGCATGCGGCAGCAAGAATTCTTGTTTTTCTCTATTGTCGCTGATTTGCAATTTAATCCTTTCCATTAAGTGTCTCCGCAATGAATTAACCATAAGCGCTGTGGCAAGCCACAAAAACCACCATCAGCTGGCGGCCGTCCAAGACCATATACAGCTCCCACACTTGATTGTTTGAGAGCGACAGCGTGAGCTATTCATTTACCCACACTTCTCTGCTTGTTTCTGTGTGTGTTTGTTACACTTTTTATTACAGTTTTGTTGCATGTGGCTCACAGTCGACAGTCGACACACTTCGCCATCAATGCCAAAGCGAATTTCAATGCGGGCGTGAAACACCATTTGCCAAATGCCACAGGTTGTTGGGACGCATGTAAATTGCATTCTGAGTCTTTTATATTGAATAGTGTAAGTGGTAACCAGTCCATAGGTTAAAGTCTCGTCTGTAGCGGTAGGATTAGAGAAAATGAAATTTTGATTATCTGTTTTGCTTATGGTGGCGGGTATGGTTTATTTTAGGGTGAAAAGAAAAATAAATTTCTCGACTTGGAATTTGTAGCTAAACGAACCAACAGATATTTTCAGGTTATGGGAAAATATAGCTCCATCGATTAATTAATTTTTGACGTACTTTATTTTATAAAGTATAAATATTTTAGCATACTTTCGGGCCTTTTCTCTCTCTCCAGTCTCCATTCAAGGCAAAACAAGGTAAGCGAGTAAAACGGAGAGTTGACCAAATGATAAAGCTTTCATTTACGAGTATTTAAAATAATAAAAAAAAATAAATAAAATAAACGAAAATATTCTTTGTTAGGTTTATCTCAAGATTTAAACTAATTTAATGAATTTCGGATCTGGAAGAATTTTTTTTTGTATTATTAGGTCTAGTAAAAAGTAATCCATTATATTTGTAATAAATGTCTATAGTGCGATTGGATTACGCCAGACGGCGCTAGAAAGATGACATTTTGTACCTAGTAAATAATTGAGAGAAGTGTTGATCACTCAACTCAGTAATGTTGGAGCGCATGTGAAAGATGACATCAGCAAAAATTCTACAATACCTATATGTTCGATAAAAGCGAAGTCAGTCGGTTAGGCACATTTCTGGATTCATCAATTTCGTTCGATGCTAAAGCGCTCCTCAATGTGGAGGGCCAATTGGCAAAAATGTCGATAAAATAATAGAAATCGGCGAGTCTGATATTCATGTGGGCACTGTTGTGATTGCCTACGAACTAAACATAATTTTGAACTAAAGGGTGGCTAAATTTTCAAGGGCCGATGTTGATTTTGAATAAAACACAAACTATTTAGGAAATTATTGAAATTTTATTTTATTATGATATATTGGTATTACTCAATTATGTATGTAACAAAATATCGGCCAAATGAGCGCTGCGACCTCGGCGGCACACCTCCATACGATGGTCCTAATTTTCGATGACGCTGAGGCATAATGGAGTTTCTATGCCGTTAATGTGCCGAATTATCTCATCCTTTAGCTCTTGAATTGTTGCTGGCTTATCGACGTACACCTTTCCTTTCAAATAACCCCAGAGAAAAAAGTCCAACGGTGTCAAATCACATGATCTTGGGGGCCAATTGACATCGCCATTACGTGAGATAACACGGCCATTGAATTTGTTGCGCAAACGAGCCATTGTTTCGTTAGCTGTGTGGCAAGTGGCACCGTCCTGCTGAAACCACATATCGTCCACATCCTTATCTTCCAATTGTGGCCATAAAAAATTCGTTATCATCTCACGATAGCGAACACCATTCACAGTAACTGCCTGACCCGCCTCATTTTGGAAAAAATACGGCCCGATGATGCCGCCAGCCCATAAACCGCACCAAACAGTCACTCTTTGTGGGTGCATTGGTTTTTCGACAATCACTCTTGGATTCTCATTCGCCCAAATGCGGCAATTCTGTTTATTGACGAATCCACTGAGGTGAAAATGTGCCTCATCACTGAAGATGATTTTCTTCGAAAATTTTCATAATAAGTCTGGATAACTTTAACACGTTGTTGGATTGTGTATCTCTCCATGGTTCAAATTGAGTAAGTCTGAAATAGAGAAATGTCAAATTAAATTCGGAAAAAAACTTGGCGTTTAGGTGTGGTTCACATTCAACATCGGCCCTTACAATTTAACCACCCTTTACTTGAAAAAGGCTGGATATACATGAAAGCTAAGCTGGATGTATGAGGGCAACACGAGTTAACGAGAAAAAATCTCATGGACTGAATTTTCATCTGCGAATCGCTGCTAAATTGTATCAAAATCGACCAATTTCTGAAGCGCATGCTGATTCGTGATAAAAAGTGGATCACCTACAGCAAAGTCAAATGAAATCGGTGCAAGGGGATTGAGGCGTACCAAACGGTTTCCAAGCCGGGTTTAACAGTCAGTAAAGTTTTGTTGTGTGTTTGGTAAAACTTGCAAAGAATCGTCAACTATGAGCTACTCCCCTGCGGGAAAACTCTCAATTCGGTCCTGTATTGATAGTAATTGGAGCCTCGGAAGAAAACAATAGCCCAGAAGCGCCCAGCTTTAGTCAACAGTAGAAGTTTCATCAGGACAACGCCAGACATCATACATATCGATAGTGACTGGTCAGAAGCTCCTGGAGCTTAGTTGGAAGGTTCTTATGTACGAAGTGATTATCATCTGTTCCTGTACATGATCAATGATTTGGCTGGAGATTTTATGCCAGTAAGGACAAGGATTTCTATGGCAGAGGCATAATGATAATACCTTCATAATAGCAAAAAGATATCGAGCAAAATGCTTAATATTTGACATAAATCGGATAATTAATAGATTACATACATTTTTTTTCAAATAGACTGGTCCATTTTCTGAAAAAAAGGTTTAACATTTCAAGTAAGTCGAATCAGAAACAAGGGATTGTTCTAAAAATCCCTGGTTTTTTTTCTGGTGAGAAAAGTAGTTTACGTGCTATTCCCATCAGCCCATCTTTCAGAAGGATCGGTCAGGCCATTTTAGAGGAGTTTTCTATAAAAACTGTCGCATGACTCTACCTATACTTTGAGTCTTTTGATACAAGCGACATAATGAAAACCCAGTGAAAACTCATCCAAAAAAAAAAAATATATATATATATATATATATACTATATATATCTGAGTGGAACCTATGAACAGAGAATCTTTTATAATATTTTCCACTCCAATAAAGGAGTGTTTCGAGACTGTCCGAAAAGCAACCAATACATGATGCTTTGACAAAATGTTCTGAAATTTCAAAGAGCTCACAGCTTTGTGGATCAATTCTTATTGGTAAGTATTTATGAATTTTGTTTTTGATTAATTGAAATGCCTTTAAGAGCAATTCGGTATTATTGTTTTATATTATTGTAAAAATAATTTTGATAATTTTTTCAAAAAACTATCATGTCTGTCGTAAATTTTAAATATCTCAACTATTGACAATAATTAAAGACCTGAAATTCATTTTTCTGCGGTTCACTCGCTATTCCCAAACACCAAACACTAAATACCACTTGATATGCTCACGTGCTCACCTGTGGAGTAGAATTTTCATTCAACTTGTATTTCGAATGGCGCGCAATTGCAAAAGTCTATCAACTATTGCTTTTGTGGCATGTCTGTCATTTTCGTTTACCGTCAGTCAGCCAGTAAGCTAGTGAGCCAGTGCATTCATAAGCTTTCGTACAAATCCATTGCCGTTTTGTGGTTCTTTTGTGGTTATTTCATTTAAATATATGCTTTTAGTTTTAATTTCTGATATTCGATACAACTTTTTACGAGTTATGTCAGAGTTGTTTTTTTTGGTTTCTTAATTGTATACCGTTATTGAAGTTTTTTGTTTTTCAATTACGTTATAATGTAGAGTGATCATTTGGCTAAGCCGGTGTTATTGCTCTAAAATAAAAAAACGAAATCATTTCGGCGTGTGGGCGGAATTAATGGTAGCTCGCATGTAGTATGCGCAGGCGTAGTGATTTCCGTTGTAAATCGCCACATCATTTAAGTTTCGCTTTTGTTTAGAATTTTTTCATATTTTATATGTATTATTTTACAATGCTATCAAGTCTACCCTAAACTAAGAGATATAGAACAAAAAGAATATTTTTTTTTAAATTTATTATTTTTATTGATGGTATAGGCGGCCGCAACAGCCGAGTGGTGAGCATTGTGTAATGCTATTCTGAAGACCAGGGTTCGAGTCTTGGTTGAAAAAAAATTCAAAATTATAGAAAATTAATTTTTCTTTTAAGGTCCCCCTCGGCAAGGAATGCCAAGCTCTGCGAGTGTATTTCTGACATGAAATAAGGGCTCCTCATACAGAACCATCGGCCGCTCGCTCATTTCCATGCCTTTTATCGATAATTCCTTGATTAATTACAGTGTCGAAAGCATTTCTCGCATGAAAATTGTACTTCGGTTTGACAAAATGTCGTCAGGGATTGACTTCAAATCCATGTTCAACAGCAGATTACAAAAGCAGTATTTGAATGTAAAAAGTCTCGTTTTCTTCGGGATGTAATAGGTATATTCAACTTTGATGATTTATTAACTTAATTTCCAGAGGATTCAAATGAGAGAGAGGTGAAAATGTGATTTTAAAATACAAAGTTGCTTAGGGATTATATAATATCTTGAGTGTGTTCAATTATTACATAAAGAGGCGTCGCATTAGCCGTCGCGTAATACCATGTTGAGGGTCATGGTTTTGATTCCTGACATTGTGTTTGGATAAAGTAAGAAAAACGCTTAGATTTTTGCTTCCACTTATAATCAAGACTAAACTCAATTCACCTGTAAAATTAATTACGTTAATCATACGCACTGTAGTACATACATTATTATAAAGTACCAAGAATGACTTAATGTGGAGGAGACATTTATCACAACAAAATAAAATTTGTCAGGCATATTTTCAGAACCTTTTTCTAAACTTACCTACAATGGATAGACTGTGGATGTAATTGTAGGTAATTTCAAAATATAATTTTAAATTATTTTTACTGCCAAAGAACACTATTAGTGAGCTGGGTTCCAATATTAGGTCAAAAGAGATGGCGTTATTGTCCAGAGTATTAGTGTTACGGGCCGCATCATGTCATACTATACGGCGCTGAAAACGTGTTTATTCGCGCTAAAAGTTTGCCTTTGACAGTTTTTCGATTGATTGACTCAGTACGTTGTGAGCGCTCGTCAAAGATGGACACCAGCAAAGAGAAATTCGCTAAATTTTACAATTTGTTCTTCGATCAAGGCAAAAAAACAGCCAAGCGGCTGAAAAAATTAATTTAGTTTATGGGCCCGATACTGTAAACGAACGTGTAACACAAAAGTGGTTTGCTAGGTTCCGTTCCGGTAATTTCGATGTCAAAGATGCACCACGCGTCGGGAGGTCTGTCGTCGAAAATTGTGATAAAATCATGGAAATAGTGAAAACAGACCGTCACGTGAGCACTTATTTAATTGCTGAGGAACTAAAGATAAGCCAGAAAACCGTTTGGAACCATTTGTATAACATTGGATTCAAAAGGAAGCTCGATGTTTGGGTGCTACACGAACTAACGCAAAAAAGCATGATGGACCGAATTTCCATCTCGCTGCTGAATCGCAACAAAATCGACCCATTTCTGAAGCGTTTGGTGACTGGCAATGAAAAGTGGATCACTTACGATAACGTCTAGCGCTATCGGCCTTCTACTGCCAACAACTGGACCGCTTGAAGGCAGCACTCATCCAGAAGAGGCCATTTTTGATCAACAGAGGCCAAATTGTGTTCCATCAGGACAACGCCGGGCCACACACGTCTTTGGTGACGCGCCAGAAGCTTCAGGAGCTCGGATGGGAAGTCATAATGCACCCACCTTATAGTCTGGACCTGGCACCAAGTGATTACCATCTTTTCCTGTTCATGGCGAACGCGCTTAATGGTGAGAAGTTGGCTTCAAGAGAGGTCTGTGCCTTCCACGAGAGGGGTATAATAAAGTTCGCATCTCGTTTACGAACAAAACGGCACATATTTGACTTATATCGGACAAATGTACGCAAAGTTATTATATTTTGAAAAATCAATAAAAAAATCCAAACGAACTATTTACTTGACCTATATATCTCCTCCCTCAACTAGCGTTCGCCTTGGCCGATCATATTTATGTAAGCTATAGAGTTTACACGTCAAGTCCAGCATGAGTAAAGAAGTTATACTTCAAAAATAAAATAGAGAAGGTAATTAGAGTGTAAACTTTGTTATTTATGGCTATAAATTGGCAAGCTTAATTCATTTAAATCAAAGGATTTAAAAAAAATTATTCAAGGAATCTGTTATGTAGGTATGGCGATCTTCCAGAAGAACTATCACTTTCACTTTTTTCCGATTAAAAAATTGGTAAGACTATATTTTAAATGAAGAAGACTTCGAAAGTGCATACTGAAGAAATTCGAAATTATTTTGGTTTTAATGGACAAGTTCTCCGGTTGAGAATTGCTTGAAAATATTGAAAATTGTATACTCTGAGTCTTGGGATCAAACATATAGTTTGTGAATAGTATGTAAGGCGTTAAACAAATTTCCTGCAATTTAAACTCGAGATTAAAAAATTAGATATTTCTAAGCACATATTTATGAAGAACCCATATATCGCCTGGTGAACATGATCTTTCAAGCAATCCAAATGCCTCTCCAAATCCATAACAGATGCAGCTGCATTACACTATTTTATACCAAAAATAGTAACTAAGGTCTAAAGTCTAGACACAAAATAGTAGAGCGCAATTAACACCAACTAGAGCTAGAACCAAAGCCAAACAAACCAAACAGGCCTTTCAAATTCGCCGACAGACGTTTCAGCTAATTATTAGGCATTCAGTGCAAATTAAAAATGTTGCACCTGCCAAAATAAAAGCTCGTGAATGACGCCATGCAACACGCAACATGACCATTTAATAAAGTAAACATGGCAAAAATTGGCTTAAGTAAATAGCGGTAATGTGCAGTTTAAACAAATAATAAGTTACATACACATTCGACATTTTGTTGATTATATCGCTAGCGCTAAAGCAGCAACGCCTGGCCACTTAATGATAATAAAATGTGAAAAAAATTAAAACAATTTTTAAAAAATTTACAAAACTTTAAATGACGCGTGGATAAAGCACACAATTAAGAGACATGCAGAACACATACATGTATTTATATACATAAATAAAGGGTGTTTTTTAGAGATTTGTTTTTAAAGAAGAAATAAATGCATTTAATTTAATGCTATGCCCAAGAATTTAACTTTATTATGAAGATAAGGATTTACGTTTGTGTTTTAGAAATGATTTCGTTCCAGTCCACCCGAGACTGAGTCAAATCAGCTGAGAGGTCCAATTCTCGACCACTTTTTAGAGCAATTGGTGCTGTATGTTAGCCATAAAACGCCAATATTCTCTTCCAAGATGTGGATAGTCTCGAGCTTATCTGCGTAGAGAAGCGTCCTCACATAATCCCAAAGAAAATAGTCTTGGGTGGCTACGACGTGAAATAATGTGCTCACCACAGGCATATATGGTACAATAAATTTAATGCTTCGTTGTTGTTGTTATTGTAACCGCAAAAATATTTACCAAAGTAGTTTTTGGCGAATGTTGCGGGAGTGAGAGTCCTTGGCCCAGTTAAAAATCCAGGTAGTTCCGGTATAAAGACCCGACTGCCGGTCTTACGACAAGCATGCCTTACCGCGGATAAATTTCTTCAACCCCTAACCAGCAGGGGTTGGGTTGCTTCGTCGGCTGTATGGCATGTAGCGCCGTCTTGTTGGAAGCTGAGGTCGTGCACAACTTCCAATTCAGCCGAGATTAAACAATCAATAGGACGTTTCCCATTGATTGTAACATTATGACCGGCTTCAGTTTTGTAGAAATATGGACTATTGATTAGTTCCGCCTAAATAATACAGTACAACAGCACAACAGTGAGTTTTTGGGGATGTAAAGGCGTCTCAACAATGACTTGTGGATCATCAACACTCCAAATGCGACGGTTTTGTTAATTTATGCACACATTCAACCAAAATTGAGCTTTATCGCTTCATCGGGATCAGTGGCCAGCTCGTTTTGGGCCGATTCACCGAACGTGCGACGTGCTTGATGGTCGTTCGGCTTCAATTCTCACATGGGGATGGGTTTTGTAAGCCCACAAACCGTGACACTTGCGCAAAATCTCTAATAAAGTGGATGGGGGCGGCTAAAATTGTGACGAGCGTTGGGTGATGGACTCATTCGGGTCTTCTTTGCTACACTGCGCTACAGCAGCACTCTACGGCGTCACTGAGAGGACGCATTATCATCCAATAGAGTAAACGTGGTGCGAAACCGATTCATGGTTGCACGAATTACCGACTCTGCTGGAGGATTATCTCAACGAAGTGTCGCCTGAACCGAACCTTTATTTTTACAATAAAACCTAATTTGTAAGCGTTGTTCTGGACTATAAGCTAAGTAAAAATGTTAAAAAGAACAACACCGAAAAAAGTATTGCCTGATTGAAAACCACACACCTAAAAAAGCACCCTTACATGCATAGAAAAAGGCATACATATGTATGTATGAATGTGCTAATATGCTTTTGACGGTGCCTAAAATTAGCACAGCGGTAGCAGCAACAAGTGCAACAAGAAATAAATGTCTATATATTTGCTTGCTGCTTACATATTTATATGTATCTATGTATGTATGTATGTTCATCTGCATCTTTATGCTTAAAAGCAGCGCATGAGTTTTTACGCTTTGGGCATTTAATGGAATATTGGAAAATTAAAGTTTGGCGTTTGCGCTGAAAATACGCTGAGCACGAGGAAAATGAAATCAAACCAAACAAGCTAAATCAAACACAACCACACACATATAGGTACAAACTTTACTGCAATCAACTATTTACATTTTACGCCACACCAAGTATTGACTTACAACAATAACAACTAAATATTTTTACTTAGTGGCACAACAACAAGAAGTTACGCTCATAACACAACACTAACGGTAATAATAATAATAATAACAATCATAATAATAGTATTTGGCAAATGATTATAATTGTATTGATAATTGTATGTATGTATGTATAGTGTTACCAAAAAAGTATGCAAAGCCAAAGCGCCACCCTCTGCTTTACAAATTGGCGTCCACACGCCAGCATAAAGCGAGAGCTGTGGAAATTGCATGGTACTCTCCCATGTTGTTGTTGTATTAAAATGAAAAAAAATAAAAATAAAAATAAAAAATCCAAGAGATAAACCAACCTTCTATATCTGCAGAAAATTTGTTAAACAACCCAAACTTACCAAGGCAACCGAGTGGTTCGCGTTTAATCACTGCAGATATGCCAAAGTGAAGGCAGGGTTGCCATACGGTGATTAATAATTAAAACATAATTTTTTTGTATATAAAATGTTAGATAAAACTACACCAAGCAGACAGGTATAACTACTTGGTGTAGCAGGCACCATGAGGACTACCTCAACAAAGGCTCTAGAAGTCATCTTTGACATTAGGTAAATTATGTATGGAGCAATCAACTAATTGTTCTAGAAAATTGTGTGCAGTTCCCTAATTGTGAAGGACATTACAGTATGCAGAATATTATTTCAGAACTCGACTGAGAAACGGAAACCTTGCAGTAGGGAAGAATGCTCGCAAGTCGGTCCATCGATAACAGTCAAGATAATCATAATTATATTGATGAGTATAAATGCGAGGCAGGCGGTTTTCTGTGAACAACCAAATAACTGGCTTCAAACTCAATGACTAGATGTCTGTCTTGCAAGCAGAGATTGTGGGCATTATACAAACTGCTAAATTAAATCATATATGTAAGTGTGTCAACACAAGGTCCAAATACGGGTGAACATGCAATGAGGCAAATAACAGACTATCGCGGAAAGATACAGCGAATATCATTTGTATTCCATACCACACGGATAAAGAAAGCAAGGAAAAGTCGAATGAGCTGGCTCGCGGGCGATGTTGTCATAAACAAATGTCTCAGTCCTCTCAGTGCCTTCCTACGTTGCCTGAAGCAGTGGACCATGGCGGAGTACTTAAGGTACCACCAAACTATTTTCAGGCAGAGTGATTTGTAGACTGACAAAACTGTTTCTGGGTTTAAGCAAACGAGAGCTTTATATTCTTTTGGGTCCATTGAAGGAGCTTCTACACCTGAGTTATTATCTCCATAGATCAAATAAAGTGAAATCAGCTGAGTACAGAGCATGCGCGGCAGATGACGAAAGCGTTGGAGCACTTCCTTTTGCGTGTGTCCGGTTTTCAGCCGATTGTGATGTCACATCTTTCACTGCGTCCCCAAATCTAACCTTACTGAGGTGAGAACATATCGTTGGAAAAAATTAAATAAGTTTAATAAATCGAGCGAAATATTCGCAAGGATATAAGCGGTACGATGAGCATACTCTATGTCTTAGGAGCCTCCGACCAATTAACCAAACTATATACCAAATAGGATAATATTTAATATGAAAACCTAAACAAAAGTTATCCTGTTCTTCAGCAGGGTTTCTCTTTCAGGAGTACGTATATTGAAACGTCCTAATGGCACAGATTGACTTATCCAAATATCTGTCGAAGACCACAAACATTTCGTTTAGATCTTCCTTATTCAGATTGTCTCAAAGGTATTTAAAAATGGTGATCTGGGTTTTTTTAGAAGGTGGCTTTTACTCTAAGTGTCCTTTGATTCGCCTTTGATTTTTTAAATGAAATAATTTCGTACGAAAATACCTATTATTAATCTTTTGGGAGTAAAGATATTCAATTAAGAACTAAAGAACTTAACGTACGAGTAAATTATACATCATTATTTAAACTTATCCAAGAAACAAGGCCTTGGAGAAATGTCATCTAGAGGGAGGCTCAGGAGATGAGCTGTTTCCATAGGTTCGAAAAGTAAGGAGAGAGTTGTTAGACGAGTGAGTTTTAAAAAGCATGTACACGTACACATGTGACTAGTGCCGTCTGGGGACTCACAACATACAGGTCAAATGGTAAGTATGACCGGATCTGGTCCGGATAGGTAAGAGTTCAGTCTACTACATAATTATCACAGCATTATTCTGATTTCCCAAGGCTACTCAAGCACTTGGTCTGCTGTGGGTGGGTAGTTGGATATCGATTACGCCGTTGACGGGAAGAGATTTAATAAAGATATTGCCGAAATCTCCGTGAATAGAGCTTAGGATCTGCTGCTAGCTTGTTTTGTCAAAGATTTCTTTTGAATGAAGTCCGTCAGATCGAGTACTATCATCCCCAATTGTCTGGTGGTTCAGCTATCAGTAGATATCAGGTGATACCATGTTGTTTCCTGTTATGTATCTCAAGCCGGCCTTCTGACAGCCTTGTAGCTTCTTCATAAGGGTTTCATTAGCTACCAGTGTCCAAATCGTTTCGGCCTAATTTATGATCTGCTGCCGCACTTTCAACATCATCGAATTTCAGATTAAGTTCGAGTCGGCGGTCCAGCTTCTGAAGAGGGTAGCCGGGAATGGCGCTGGCTGAAATATCCTATCCAGTCACCAATACTGAGCAGTGTCATTGGCATATGAGATCAGTGAAACGCCTTCTGGTCATGGAAGGAATTTTGAAATAAACTAATTTGACAATAGGGGGCAGAGGACATTACTTTGTGGACTCGTTTGTATAATTCTCATAAGTTTGGAATTGTGATATCGAAATTTTACCGAAGACGATCATTTAGGTAATTAATGATCCGCTTCATCAGTCATTTTTGAGAGATCCTGGTTCCTCTGGACAGTTCCCGCGTAGACTCAATTTGCGTTAAGGTCTTGATCTATCAGGGTGCTTATGGCGTTGGCTACGATGGTGGTGCTTCAGCCATGCTGGTGTGCTGCCGGACTTGAGAGATGGATGAAACACGGACTGACTGAAGACCTTGCTGAAAAATTGTTCTCAGCTTCAGCACCCGTTCGGGCGATTGTGTTTGGAATATTTATCCTTATTTTTGCCTTAAAAAAGCTCTTCTGTTACTATGAAGGAATTTGGGAACAGTTTACAGTTACTCCCCCCCAAATACCAGTTGGCAACTCTCAACAGTCGGCGAAGAAAAGTGCCACTGCATTGCGCTGCTACATCGAGTCATCGATACCTTTTGAAGAAAATATTGCCAATTTGCAGTTGTTTTTCCCGTAACGGTTGTTAGGCTGCAGCGTTGCAAAAGCATTTGTTAACTTTTAACATTTTTTTATTTGTTTATTTAACTATTTATTTATTTTCTTTCTTTACTTCTTTTTTTTTGCATTCGCTTTTACTGCAGTCACCGATATTGCCGGCACAGTTGGTTTTGTTGTTGTTTTGGTTTATCGCTGCATTTGTGGCGCGTTGCACAGATTTATTGACTGTTAATAAAATTAATGCGCTGATTTGATGCTCTGCAGCAGTTTTATGAGCTTTTCGTGCCACACAAATGCAAGCTTCGTTCGCCGCGTCGTTTCGGGCACTGTTTGGTTATGCCGCCTATAAAAATAATATAGAGATAGGCCGAGTAAGTGGTAAAGGGAGGCATGGCGCAGTCATTAAGCTGATGATGGTGATGTCGGTGGTGATAGTGATGGTGGTGGTGGTGGTGGCGCTATAGTGTTGTTTGTTGTTATCGCGATGCGCGTTGGGTGATAGGCACCAAGTGACTAGGCATAGTGTTAAAGCGATTTGTTTGTATTGCTGCAGCGAAGGAAAATAAAACAACAAACGGGAAAACAAAAACAAAATAAAAATAACAAAGTCAGATAGAAAAACATGGGCGTTGAAAATGTAAAGAAAAAATAAAACATCAACTTGGTGAAAATACGTGAATATTATTATGAGAAAATATCAACAAGAAAAACATAACAAAAATTATGATAACAATAATTGTAAGCGCCAGTCCATTTAAGATAAAAGTAAAGCAAATAAAAATTGTTTGCCTCTTGTGGCAAGGCGCTGGGATGCATATTTTTTTTGTTGAAGAGCGTGTGGCGCGAAACTGCTGCGGAAATTCATGAAATTAGTTGAGAAAGTAAATAAATTTATTTATTATTTTTATATACCCAAATCTGTCTTTGTTCTTTTTATTTATTTACTTTTCAAGTGTTTAAGTGTCTCTTTTGTATTTTTGTTATCGGAAGTTTAACGGTAAAAGTGTTTTCCCTTTCACTTATTAATCACCAGAAATGGAGAGTGCGTATAGTTTTATATATTAAATGAGTTTTTCCTTTATTTGTATACTTATATAAGGCCATTGATTGAAAAAGGCATATATACAGCCATATCATATTTTGAAAGACCTGATACTAAGAATAACAAACGATTCTATGCACAAAGCTTTATGCGAACGTTAATTAAATTAAATTTAGTTATTTCACATAAATGATATTGCGTAAATAGATAAACGTTACGAGTTGCACTACCGTTAAATACTACTGTACTCCTCGATATATCTTCAGCTGCACTCTTGCAAATTTTGAAGCTTGCGTTTTGTACCTTTTTATATTACTGACTGGAAAACCTGCATTCTATCCTCACCATGTGAGACCCCTTTCCATCTGCATAGCGCCGGGCCTAACAGATTACGTGCTGTCCTGTCAGTACCTCTTCGCTACATTGCATTTGTTGCTACGGTGCATTTGTGGTCCTCAAGTAGGCCCAGTTTGTAGACATGCGTCGTTAGTAGGCAATGTCCTGTTAAATATTATTATTTTAATATAATATTATATTATTTTAATTTAACATTTATTTTATTCGTTTCCCAATTTTTTTATTTATTTCATTTTTTTCAAGGAATTTAATTTAATTCCATTTAATTTTCCTTAATATATTTATTATTTTATTTTATTTTTATTACTTTTAATTTTTATATGTAAATTTCTTTTATTCTATTTTTTGTTTTATTTGATTAAATTAATGCACTGATTTCATGCTTTTATTTACTTTAATATAATTTTATTTTATTTTATTTTATTTCAATTTATTTTATTTTTATTATTTTTAAATTCATTTATTTGATTTAACTTCATTAAATTTAATCTAATTTGATTTTAAATAATTTAATTTTTATTTTATTATGTTTAATTTTTATATAATATATTTCATTTATTTTTTATCTTGTTTAATTTAATATCTCTATTTTATTTTATATTACTTTTTTTTGCTTAAATTGTTTTATTTTAATTTTTTTTAAATTATTTTGTTTTAGTTTTCTATTATATTTTTTATATAACTTTATTTCATTTTCTATAACTTATTATTTAACTCCTTATTTTCTTTAATTTCATTTTATTTTATTTTATTTTTTTTTAGTTTAGTTTTTTTTTATTTTGTTTTGTCTTATTTTATTTATGTTATTTTAATTTAGCTTAAATTATTATTTTTTCAATTCTTTTTTTAATTTTATTTTACTTTATTTTAATTTATTTTACTTTTCCAATATATTTTATTTTTTATCTTACTTTATTTTAGTTTATTTTATTTTTATTTTACTTTTGGTTTTTTATATTTTTTTGTCTTATTTTAAATTATTATTTTTTCATGAATTTCTTGTGTTATGTTATCACATTTTATTTAATTTTGCTTTTTTTTTATTTTTCTTTTGATTTTGTGTCATTTTTTATTCTATTTAATTTCATTTAATTAATTTAATTTTTTTATATTTTTCTTTCATAGTTCTTTTCTTCGTTTATTTATATTTTAATTTTATTTTTTTTTAGAAAAGTTCAATATGACAATGTTTCAATTTCCGCTTTTTGGCATCTCTGCTTAGCATACCAACGAGGAAGTACTCACACATTAAAGTATTTTCTTTTTGTGACCGTTAGACAGTGCACGCTAGCTGAGTTGTTGCTTGTCGTTGCTGCAACAATTTATTGAGTTGTCGTCATTTAATTTCTTTGATATTTGTGGCAAATGTCTCTGGAAAACCACGATCCAAAGGAACATGAAGGTTTTGAAGTTTTAATTTTTCCTTTGATATTTTTTCGCTTTACTCAGTTACATTTTCCTGCTTTTCTTAAAAACAAAAGTTACCGTTACTTTGTAGATTATGTAATTTTTAAGTATTTTTTTCTTGCTTTTCCATATGTACGAGTATATACAATACAATAAAAGCGCAGGTGGGTTGACAATCCCATAGGTGCACCCTGGCGAATGAGTGACTTTTGAGTGGAGCATTTAATAAATTATGACTCGTAAAAACATGACTTTAAAGGAAGTAAAATTTTTGAGGTATGTTGTAATAAATATACAGAAAAAATAGAAAATAAATAAGATGAAAAACTAAATAGTTTTATAAATGTAAAAGAGGCGAAGGAAAAAATACAAAAAGTTTTAAAATAAAGAGTTCACGTAATTAAAAAAAAGTGAGAAATAAAAGCAATAAATATAGAAATTAAAAAAAAATATACTAAAATAAGTTCAATTCCAAATTCAAATGTAGCTTTTATTGTTTTATATTTCTCTTTATATTGTTGCTTTATTGTCTCTTACACCAATTCATTCATCCGCACATCTATTATCTACACATCTCTACATCTTGTTGCCACAACCATATTCGCTAACTATTTACCTTGCCAGCATACTTATCTGTCCGTTTGTCTGTCTGTCTTTTTAGTGCTGGCGGCAACAGACGCCCTTCCTTTTCATTTCATTTCGTCTGTTATACTCGTATAGTTAGAAGAAGGCGTTGCACTCCATCGCCTTTGTCTTTGTCTTTGCGCTCAACAGGTGAGTTAAACTCAACTAACGCGCTTTCCTTCCTTCTTGCCATTGTTTGACAAGAGCAAGGTGAAGTATTTACTATTTGTTGGTCATAAAACAAAACATGATTGATTGATTGCTTGGGTAATATTTCAATCAATTGTTTTGCATACTAACTATTTGAGTGTGTGTGTGCGAGTGTATTTCTTGGGTGCAAGTGTCTGACAAATGAAAGGAAAAGTTTTGAGATGGTGTGCCATTGTTTTGAGAAATTACGAAAAAAGTGGTAAAAATTAAGGAAAATAAACAACAACAAACTGAGGTAAAAATTTTGGCTACAAAATTTTTGTATATTAGATATTTGCAAAAATGATTTAAATTTAGTTTAGAACTTTTAAAAAGTTTGTAAATAAAAAGCTTATGGAATAAATGAACTTCTTTTATTTTAATGTGACAAATATTAATTTTATTTTAATAAATTCTAATATATTTACTTCAGAAATAAATAGCACCTCCTGCAGCATGTCCTATGTTAGTCCACTAAATGATCATTTCAACAAAATTTCGTAGAGAAAAATATTTCTCAGGTCCCTTCGCATCTTTTTTAAATTAAACTAAAATATTTTGAAACATTTCCAATAATATTTATTTTATGGAACTATATAGTCATTTATTCGAATTATTCTCTGTAGTGCTGTTCGTTTTTATAACTCAAAACTATTTAAATAGTGCCTTAATTATTTTCTAAAATATATGTGTGGAATGAGAAAAACTATTTTTCGCGCCAAAATGTAGGCTACGATATACATAGCCTAAAGACAATAGGTGGCGCTAGCGTCTGTATATTCAGAAAAGTTATACTGTCCGATACTGACGATCATGAGAAAAAATTGGTTCGCTTCTTGGTGTTGTTCAGAAATTCCTATTTTAATACAATTTTTTGCCATGGTGTCGATTATTGCAGATTTAAAGTAATTTCAACTCCCGCGAAGTGGTGAATAGTTCGTGGTATACTACTATCTTAACCTAAAAAGGTACACCGAGAAGTATGTTATTGATCCCTTTGTACATATCTGGATCCATGTAATTTTAAATATATTTCGGCAGCACCTTCTTTAGAGGTGTTAATGTCGAAGTCTTCCTTTGGCTAACTCATTCTATTTGCGTTTTTTGCATCGCCAGTAAGAAACAGTATACTTTTTCCTATCGCTCTCTGCCTCCCTCTCTATCCTTCTAAGTAGCTACGATTATTGAAAAAAGGAGGACCAAGAAGAGTCGATCTTAAATACATTTTTTTAATACTTTGAAAGTTTGGGGATCGGTTGGTTACTTTGCAATGACTGCTTTTTGAGCTGTTTGCCTATTGTCACCACAATCCACTATTCCCTAAATTTTGTGGTATGACAGCCTTTTGCTCGTTCAAAGCAAACAAATATTTCCAAATCGTTTTTACACTTACCGTCTCCACTCGCACAACGCTTCTCGTCCGCATTCTCTTCATCACCTTCATCACTATCGATGTGCGGAAATGAATTGCCCAAACAGAATAGTGGCAGAGCCGGTGAAATGCTCGCCGAATTTGTTGAGCCTGAGGGTGGTGGAGGTGGTGGTGCTGCTGCTGCTGCTGCTTTCAATGACGACGGATCTGCTATGGGCGAGCCAGTGTTGGTGCCCAACAGCAAATTATGCACTGCCAAGCCGATATTATTGTAGTTGTTGTTGTTGTTGTTGCCGATGCTGCTGGTATTGCAACGCATTAGCTCATCGCTAGAGGTACTTCCGCTACTGCCACAACTCTGTCCCGATGAGGTGGAATTCATGCTGTCCTGCCGATTGGTGAGGCGTCGCAACATGAATTTATTATTGAGGATTTTGTTTTTGGTAATCAATTCGCTGCGTCGTAAAGCACATTTTGGTGAATTTATTATTGTATTGTTGTTGCTGCAGCGTATTAGGCTGCTATTGGTGGCGGTGGCACTGTTGTTGTTGTTATTGTTGTTATTCTTATTGCTACTGCGCGTATTATGGCTATAGTTGGTATTGTTGTTGTTGTTGTTATTTGCCTCATCCGTTGCCAAAGGCAACGCTGTTGTTGCTCCTGCTACTATAGCCGTTGTTGGGGCGGGCATCTGCAGCTCATTCAACGAGACCCGCTCGATGCTGTGCTCAACGCCCACAAGCAAATGTTGCAACAATTGCAGCAATTCGTCACTACTCGTCAACATTTCGAGTGTTAAGGCGCTTAAGTGTGTTGGTGGTGGTAGTGGTGGTGGTGGTGTCGGTGGTGTGTTAATGCTTGTTGTTGTTGCAATTGGTAATTGTATTACGTTGAAATCGATGCAATGACTTTGGATTTTTGTTGCTACTTCGCCGGCAGCCAATGTGTCGGTTGCACTTGCGTGTAACTGTTGTTGTTGTTGTATTTGTATGCCGTTTGAGGCGTTACGCCAAACCACATGCAATTGTGGCGTTTCCGCTTTATCAACTGCAAATGATAGAAAAAAATATGTATGTAATTGAAAAGTGGGGAATATTTTAGATGATGAAAGGAATTTTGATTTGTTAATTTTTAAAAAAGATTATGATTTCTTAGAAAAATTAGTTTGGGTGGACTTGGTGGCACCTGCTCTGTTTCGTATTTTTTTTTACAAATAAATGTTAATCCAAACGCTTTTGGCGGAGCATGCCACCGCCACTAAAGGCTGAGTGTGGCAACGCTCTGATCTGAATCATATTTATATACAAATATAAGATTTTTCAAAAATACTTTACTTTGGGTGAAGAAATGTATCACCCAATCGTCTCATAAGACTCCATCGAGTTTATACCAATTCGTAAAGATTATTTGACAATGAAAGGAAAAGTGTCCTGTGATGTATGCTGAATGTATTCAAAAGTTCGCGATAGCCGAGTGGTTAGCATTGCGTACTGACATTCGGATGGCTCGGGTTCATATCCCAGTGCCAGCGACATCCAAAAGTTATGGAAAATTAATTTAAATAAAAAATTAAGCTAAATTTTCGAATTGCGGTCGCCCATCGACATTGAATGTCTACCCCTCCGAGTGTATTTCGGACATGAAGTAAAGACTCCTCATAAAAACAGCCATCAGCCGTTCGGAAGCGGCTTAGTATAAACTGTAGGTCTCTCCATTTGTTGGAAAAACATCAACTCATCAAACATCGCTTCAGCGGTTACAAAATGCCAAGTATATATATATACCTATATATATATATATATATAAATATACAGATGATTTCAACAAAATTCCTCTTTAACCTGATTTATCTTGCAAAATTTGGTGTAAACTCTTCGAAACAATGCAGCTTTCAAAAAATAAAATAGTAGTCTCGTTTTCCATGGGACATATCATATTTCCCAGCCAAAATACTATTTGTCCCATAAGCTATATATTTTATTTTTAAGTTTTTAACATTTGTCAAACTTTCACTTATCGTCGTGCTCAATATGACAAGAGATTCCAACTCGCATTTCGATGTTTAAGAAAAAGTTATGGTATCAAGAACAAGCTGAGCTTGATGCTGAACAAAGATCTAAGGCTGGGCTTATATGGAAATACTTTTTGTACTTACAGCGAGTTTTCGAGGCCTGTACAAGCTTAAAGGAAGGATAATGAATTGGAAGGATTAAGGCACATACCTTCTTCTCAAATATAAACGAGACTGGCTCAATAAAACAAAAACGGTTAATTATTCTTCAATATTTATTTTATCCCCTTCAAAATAGTCACCATTAGAGGCGATACACATATGCCACCTTTTTTTCCAATCTTCATAACACTTCTGGTAGGCCGCTTTAGCTATGGTTTTCAGTTCCTTCTTCGAATTCTCTTTTAGGACTTCAATCGACCGAAAATGCTTTCCCCGAAGCGGCAATTTGAGTTTAGGGAAAAGAAAAAAATCACACGGTGCCATGTTGGGTGAATACGGTGCTTCCGGAACAATATTTACGTTGTTTTTGGTCAAATAATCGCGTACAAGACGAGACGTATGAGCAACAATTTTGGAACAAGTCGAGCAGACACACGTCTCAAACGTCCCAAAACATCGTGAATAATGCTATGAGCGGATCCATTTGATATGTTGAGCTCTCCAGCTATCTCTCTTTCAGTCACACGACGATTTTCCAACACAATTTTCTTTACTTTTTCGACGTTTTCTTCGTTTATTGACGTTGCTAGACGACGATCATGAGACAAGTTCTCCAGCGATGTACGGCCGTCCTTGAACGACTTATACCAATCAAAAATACGTGCACGTGATAGGCAAGACTCCCCATATGCCTTCTGCAACATTTTCATTGCGTCCGTCGCATTTATTCCATTGGAATAACAAAATTTCAAACAAACTCTTTGCTCAACGTTAATTTCCATAGTAAAAATTAGAAAAACACACTCGAGGTTGACTTGTTTATAGTGCCGTAAAAAAAACTATGTGACAGATCAAATTTGACATGTAAACATATAACAGTCCTGCCAACCTAAGCAAAAAAAAAGTATGGCCATATGTCTTGTCCTTGTCGAGTTATGGATAAAGTCCCGTTTATATTTGAGCAGAAGGTAGTATACAACTTGCAAAGAAAACACCATCGAAGGCATGTAAGTTGCCGTTTTAATCACATTTGACAGAAAATTGAGAAATATGTTTTTAATATTATTGCTGTTATTGTTTTGGAGGCCTTACTGAATTGTTGTTAGTATTTGGCGGAAAAAATCTTTTCATTCCATTCAAACATCGGTCAATAGAGATCTATCGGAGAATCCACCATAAGTGATAGACTCGTACATAGGTAATTTTGTGAGTGTCAAAGGGCACTTGACCGGCGCCAGTTAAGCTATTTTCCAATACTTTTCGAGGCCAGGCTGAAATGACGGTTCATGGTTGAGTATTTTCTTTACCAAAAAATAACTCGATGACGAGTGGTGAGGTGAGTAGGACCCCAATGACCAAAAACTCGTTTCTCTTCATCGTTAATGTTCCTCTCCCACAGATTCAACAAACGATTTCGAGCTTTCTCAAATACTTTAGGCTGGCGAATTCTAATCTTTACAATGTTTTTGGATTTCAATATTAAGGTTAAGGGTAATTCATGCCAAGAGAGTGGAACTGAAACTCTAAGCAAACATTTTAATTTGACAACCAACCTATGCAATCCATGTCCGGTTCACCTTGTGGCACAAAAAGTAGACACTCCAAATGTTTATCCAACAGGTGTGGTAGATTACAATATTTCCTAGAACCACGTATTCAAATTAAATCATAAACAATTTTGGTTTCATCGGTAATTTTAATATAAAAGATGCTCCAAGGCCAAATGTCAAAAATGTCGATACAGTAATGGAAATCGTCAACCCTGACTGTAATTGGTCAGGAGCTAATTATTGCATAAAAAACAGTGTGGAGCCATTTGAAAAGGCTGGATACATACAGAAGCTCAACAGATCGATGTATGGGGACCACATGAGTTAACGAGAAAAAACCTCACTGACCGAATATCTGTCTGCGAATCGCTGCTAAATCGTAACGAAGTCGACCTAAATACTTCTGAAACGGATGTTTACTGGGCGTGAAAAGTGAAGCACTTACAGCAACGTGAAATGAATAGGGTCATAGCCAAAGGGTAGTGAGTCAACCCAAATGGTCTCCAAGCCAGTATTGACGGCCAGGAAGGTTTTGTTGTATGTTTGGTGGGATTGTCAAGTAAGTATCCATTATGAGATGCTCTCCTAGAGCAAAACTCTTAATTACGACTTATACTGTATACTACAACTGAGCTGTCTGAAGGAAGCAATCGCCCAGATGTGCTTAGCTATGGCTAACAGGATGTGAATTGTGTTTCATCAGGTCAACGCCAGACTATACACTGCTTAGTAGCTTGCCAGTAGCTGTGAGAGCTTGGTTAGGAGGTTCTTGGGCATACACCTTATAGGCAGGGCTTTGCACCTAGTGATTACCATCACTTCCTGTCTATGGCGAATGATTTAACTAGTGAAGAATTATCCTTTTGCCAATAAGGAAAAGAGTTTTTATGAGAGAGACACAGGACATTACCTTCCAAATGGCAAGAAGTTATCGAGCACACCGTTGCGTATTTGACATAAATCGGTTAATTGTAACTATGGTAAATAAAGCCCTCAATTCAAAGCAAAAATAATGGATTAATTTTTTCTAGACCAAGTACTAAAAATTCCACTTACCACTTTTTACGCACAAATATATATCGCCTGGACGCACTAGAGCATTATCAAGAGCCCCCAAATGTAATATAACTTCTCCGGTTGGAGTTGTAAGTGGCCATCCTTTATGCCAAAGAACATACTGCAAAAAAAAAGAATACAAAAAAGGTGAATTAGAAACATAAAGTAAATAAATAAATACAAATTTGTCTCATAATTTTCAAAATTTTTTTGGCTCATTAAATCTTTGATATTTATTTCCTGATTCTAAATTACGGTGGTCAAGTTATATAAGCTTTAAGCTTTTAAAATATTGCAAAGCCCAAAGCCAATCGCACAGAAAAGTCCTTATGAGTTCGCCACTTAATAATATATACAAATCGTAGACGACATTTGTATGTGAATATGTATGTATATTCCAGCAAAAGTTCATATGTTATTGCCCGTCAATTTCAAACTGATGTGATTTTTGTTTTCCTCCAACATACATACTCGTATAAGCGCGCCACTCAACCTGACCGCCGATGGCAAGAATGCATGCAAACATTTTCCGTTTGCTCTACAAAGAAATTGGCAATGGGCAACAACAAAAACACAAAAAAAAAAATTTAAAAAAAATCACATTACAGGAAATAACGTCGACATAATCGAATAAGCAAAAAATTAAGTATAAACTTTTCAATGCGCCAAAAAGAAAGATTGAGTAACCTTTTTTGCGGTTTTCTCGACATACAGCCTTTATGTTGTATGTAAAGTGTGTGTGTGTGTGTATAGGTATGGAGGTATCCATTTATGTGTGAGCATAAATTTGAAAATGTTATGTAGTTGAGTAGATTTTTTTACATCATATGCCAAAAAATTTGAATAGATTACATATTACGAGCTGAAGTTACTTGCGCAAAGAAATAAAAAAAGAAAAAACTTAAAAAAAAAATGTCGATTGATGAACGAAAAATGAAGCACACAATAACGGTAACAGCGCAAGAGTAATGAAAAGCTTTAGAAATAACAATAAACACACCGGCAGCCTAACAACAATAGCTGGTTGAGTGGTTGGTGTGAGAAAAGCGGCAGCGGCGGTGGCGGTGGCGTTGGCGGCATTCAGATTATAGAGAAGGCACAGTACAGCGGCAGAGAGTAAGTGAGTGAGTGAGAGTGACAGGTGTTGGGGGCAAGGAGATGTGCTGCCAAAATAAATGCCATATGTATATATGTTGATGGTTTTGATGTTGGTAAAGATAAAATGCCATAAAGCAACTAACTTTCGTCGACAGTTGAAATTACGGTAACAACACCCGCAAGTCCAAAAAAAAAAATATAAAAAAAATAAAAAAAAAATATAAAAATGTTACTTTTTGTTTGATTTACTTAATTCAAATTTTTAATGTTTTTTTTACGTTTTCCTGTGCCACCGCTCAAAACGAAGCGTTTAGCAACCAAAATGCCGCGCATTAAAAACGGTGCAACAGCAACAACAAATATTTTTTAGCAATATGAAACCATTATTATGGTATAGACATGTGTACTGTAACTGTATGATAAACATATGCATGTATGCATGTATGTATGTATGTATGTATGTATGTATGCATGCAATTCATGAGGCGAGACAAGCAAAAGTGCCGTCCGGACACACTATCAACACTTGCAACCGCAAACGCAGACGCAAACGGGCGAGTCAAAGCCGTCAATACTTGTTTTTTTTTTTGTTTTTTTTTTCTTTTGCGCTGTAAGCTCATGTTCAGTCAACGGTTTTTGATGCAAAATTACAGATAAATCATCATGCAAGTCAAACTTTGGCAATTTTGCTAATTTTAGTTATTATTGCACAAAACAAACAAATCAAAAGAGCAAACGAAAAAAAAGTACAAAATTGGAAAAATATCAAAAAAAAAGACGTAAAAATGAAAAATTACCCATATAAAAAAAAACAAAACGGCCGAAAAATATTTAAAAATACAGCGTTGAAAAATTTCACCCCCAAGGGAATGTGAAATCAAAAATTTTTTAACAAATTTTGAATTTTGGTGATTGAGGCAAACACGAGGTGGCCAGCCAAACAGCCAACCAGCCGATCAACCAACCGCCTGTCTAGCCAATAAGCTATGTAGTGGAGGAGTGAAGAGAAGAAAAGCTTAACACAGCATTTGTGCAGGTCTTCATTTGGCTGGCAACACATCAAAAGTGAGTTGAGCAGTTTTTAATAATTTTTTTTTTATTTTCCGTTTTTTGTTTTTTACTCAATAATTTTTATTAAATTTTACTGCTGCAAAATTTCCAATGCTTTCGGGGCGTTTAATTTGCACATCATATACATATACGTACGCGTACATATGTATGTATTTGCATCGTAATAACGCGTCCGCTCGCGCATGCTTTCCTGTCGCTGACGTGCAAAGCTCAACACCAACGAGAAAATTCATGGCTAAGAGCAAAATATTTTTTTTTTCAAATTAAAAAAAAAAAAACACACACACACACGTGCACAGTTGTATGAAGTGGTGCAAGCTGACATGAGAAGTCGGTTGACTAGCAAAAGCGTAGTGGAAATGCGGATGCACTACTATGGATTTCTGACCTAGACATCTTTGCAGCTCCAGCGCTGAAGAATAACTATAGAATAAGGTCTAGAATACCTTTGTTGTCCATCGTTTTGGTCGCTTTATCCAGAAAACTGAAAAACCCTTTGATGATATGAAAAAAAGTCAACTATCTCCGGCTCTAGCCAAATCACCAATAGAGCACCATCCGCTGCAATTCTTCGTCGCAAGTGCAAGTAGCAATAAACCAAAAGAAACCTGACCGCTCTTCACCTGATCTTCTCAACGGAGTTGAGATCTTACCCTTCCTTTGGTTCCAACGGAGAATACTGCATCGGAATTTTTCTAAGCTGGAGTATTCTTATACATATATCCGGACCATATGACCTAGCCAGTGCAGCCGCAGTTCCTTGATTCGTTGAACTATACGAAAATCCCCGTATAACTTGTACAGCTCATCGTTTCATCATCTGCGGTATTCGCCGTTCCCAACTCGCAGTGGACTATAGATCTTATGTAAAATATTTCTCTCGAAAACTCCCAACGCCGGCTCATCGGATATTGTCATTATACCTACGCAACATAGACGAGAAGGATGATCCACTTGTAGAGTTTGGTTTTGGTTCGTCGAGAGAGGACATTACTCTTCAATTTCCTACTCAGTCGATAGTAGCACACTAGACCCATTCGCTTCTTTTTCTTATAAAGTCTGGAGAAAGCAGAACTCGCGACGTGGTCACTGAGGCGAATAATGTCAATAACATCGGCGTACGCCAGCAGCTGTACATTCTTATAGAAGATTGTACCTTCTCTATTCAGCTCTGCAGCTCGTATTATTTGCTCCATCAACAAATTTAATGAAGCTACTCGATATGGAATCACCTTGTCTGAAATTTTTTTTCGTATCGAGCTGCTGGGAGAAGTCCTTCCTAATTTTAACTGCGCCTTTGAAGGCGTACCAAATTCAGACATAGGCAGCTGTCGAAGGCTGTTTCAAAATCGGCAAAGAGGTGGTGTGTATCAATCCTCTTTTCACGGCTCTTTTCCAAGATTTGGCGCATGGTGAATATCTGGCTGATTTACTAGGTCTAAAGCCAGACTGATAAGGTCCAATCAATTTGTTGACGGTGTTGAGTCTTTCACGCTTGAAAGGATCTTATATGTGATATTATGGAGTATTATCCCACGACAATTCGGGTAGATTACGCGGTTCTTTTTTTTTATGAATTGAGCAAAGTTCTTTAAGAGGGCAATCGCTATTCGAATCTCGTCAAGCCATGGAACGTCCTTTCATCGATTAGGGTTTCGGGTTCAGTAGCTCCTATCAAAAATTAAGGGAGCTTCTTTGAGAAAAGTAAAAGTGGATGCGCTTGCAGATTTTTCCAAGCCGCCTCCGAAAGGCTGATAGCTTTTTATGAGTGCTTTTATATCTCATGCCAGAAACTCATTCGGTGGGGTTGACATTCGCTGTCTGTAATTGGAATTTTTTGCTGTTGTTGTTGTAGTAGCGATTTCCTAACCCCGTTTAGGACAGGCTTAATCAATCTAAGTCGCCGAGGTCATCTAAAGGGAGGTCCACGAAACTTGCTGTTTCGATGGTATTGGACCAAAGGGATAGGGGGTTAGATGAGTAGGCTCAAGGGGAGGTTAGTGTCGTGCGGAGACTCTCCATATTTCTATATTTTGGATGCTGACCTCTACAGGATTCGAACCCATGGCACCACCGATTCGACAATGGATGTTGGAATATAGAGTGAATTTTAGACCAATTAAGCTTTTAGGACATTTTTTTGAACCCGCTATCCAAGGCAAGGGTCACGCACGCTGAGAGATTGGAACGAAAAATCGTATATAAATTTATTCATCGATATCAAAACTAGACTTATTCATGCCTCGCACGCAAATACTCGTACGCTGAGCTATGCAAATATTTGCTGTTATGTGTGTGGCCAACAAAATGAAAAGGCCAAAATGGCAAATTCACATGCAGCGCGGGAAGTAAAAAATACAAAAAAAAAATGAGAAAAAGATCAAAACAAAAGCAAAAGTATCAAACAACTTAGCGCCGCGCAACTCAACACCGAAAAGCGACCGCACCGCACACACGCTCAGGCGCTCGCGTTTGCTCGTGGGTTGTGTCTATTACTGATCGCGCGGCACAGCGGTGGCGCGTCCGATTGCGTTAGCTCTGCGACCACCCAAATGGCGAATAAATCAATTTAGGCTATTCGACCGTACACTGGCAGTAAAACATCGTATTAAAACAACAACAACATTAGTAACAAAAGCAAACACATATTAAAATGAACCAATATCGATCGAAAAACTATCAAAAATCGGTCTCACCATAAAATAACGATCGCGCTCTTGCTCTTGCGCCAATTGTTGAAAGCGAAACAGACGACGGGGTCGGACGGTTACTGTTGTTGTGCGCCTATCTAAGTGTGCAACCGATGAATTTATTCAAATTGAAAATGATCAATTTTGTCATCTGTTCATTTGATCGGCGCCGATTGGCGTACACCTTCATACATAGCGGTGTGTACGAGTATGTTGCTATAGGAGGCCGCGGCGGCAGCCTAACCCTTATTGAAAGCAAATACATAATACACTACATAACACAGCATAACATAAGATAACATAACATTGATCACCACACACGATCACTCGACTACAATATTTATGGTGATCTCGCACACAGTTCGCATGATCGAGCGATCGCAAGAGATTCGCATGAACGCACCCCGAAAATCGGCAGCGCGTCACCCGCAGCGCGCGTTCATTTGTATGTTTTGCATATCGACATGCATTCTCATGGTAAATATGTGCTTACTCGTGTATGTATGTATATATAAAAACAGATATAAAAATTTGCAATTGTTTTTTGTTTTGCATTCTCAAATTTGCTTGTTCGCTAATTTCGCAATTCGATCGTTAAATGTCTGATTTATTTATGTTTTAGTCGCCACATAAAATTCATTTTTCGCTTTACTTTTATACATATCTAGCGATTTTATTATTCTTTTTATTATTTTTTTCTTTTTTCTTTTTTTATATATTTTTATTTTTTTTAATTTTATTTTTCTTTATTTTTATTTTTCTTTATTTTTATTTTTGTCATTGACCCAAAATGCGAATCTAGTCAGAGTGTTTGGCGGCGTGCCCGTTTACTGTTTGGGAGCTACAACAAAAATGTAATCATTTATAGAAATATTCTTTCATTGATCATGCAGTGTGATCGATATCGATCGTTTTATACAAATCGTTCAAAGTCAATTTGCTTTGTTCGCTTTTGGTTTTGTTTTTTTTTTTGTTGATTATATTTTTGAAATAGTATTTTTTGCTTTTGGCATTGGCGACAAATTTCCGTTTCACGTTTGACTGCTCTCAGCGGGTGAATTGTATAGAATTTTTGGTCAATGGCGTCAACATTTAATTGGTTGCTGTCAATTGTTTACGAATTAACCGGAAGCACAAGCAGGAGTGTTGAGAGTTTTTTGTTTTCAATTTTATTATGACTCACATCAGGAGACTTAGAAATATCTGTCTCGCGAAGTTCTGCAAATATCGATCCGTTTGATGTAATTTTCGAACACTTTTTGGTACATATTGAACGGCACCTCAGCCACAACTTGACAAATGCTGGCTTTCAAGTGCCCAAGAGTTAAGGGTTTACCTGCATAGACACGATTTTTCGTTCAGCGCCACAAAAAAAAAACACAACCGTGCCAAATCACACCTTCTCGGTGGCCAATTGATATCGCCAAGACTAGAGGTTATGAGGCCGGAAAATTACTCTCGCAGTAAAGCCATATTGGTGCGTGTTGTGTGGCATGTGGCGCCTTCTTGTGTTGAAACCACATATTGTGCAAGGCGTGCTCTTCAATTGCAGGCCATAAAAAGTCTGTTATCATACGACCATAACACTCCGATTGACAGTGACTGTTTCGTCGCTTAAATTTTCAAAGAATTAAGGTCCAATCATACCTCTGGATCAAAGAGCGTAGCAGACAGTAAGTTTTTTTGGTATAATGGCCTCTCTTCAATTATTTAAGAAATCGTGGGGCACAAAATGTGTAAAATTTGCTTATTTCCGTATCCCTGGAGTAGCGATATTTGAGGCGGAACGAGCAAAAAAATGATGCACAGGCCTTGCAATACCTGTAATAACCTACAGTATCTTAGATCCATTTTCGTAAGCACCTGACTTTTAACTAAAACAAAACACGTTTTGTTATAAGTTTTTAGTGAGCTAAAGGCCTGGTTGGTTTGTATGAATTGAATATTTTTGTTATACAACAAAGAAAAGTTTTAGAAGTGACAGCATTTGTTTCGGACATGTTTGGTTTGACAGTTAAGTTTGGCAGATGTCAAAATACAGCTCTGTACTTTTGAAACCACGAAATTGATAACTTTATTATATACTATAGCTGAAGTAACAAAAGTCTTTTTTCGAAGTTCGGCGCCAATTGTTTACACCAAGTGAGATCAGATCGTGCTCTAACTGATCTTTCACCCGGAGGCGAGGTCTTCTTCTTCCTGTGTCTAATCTAAGCAGAATTATCTCAATGTTGTAGTATGTTTCCAACGTTGTTGGCGTTGTTCCAACGTCTGTGTGATTGCCGTTGACCATATTAAGAGGACCATAATTCTTTCCCTCAAGTGCCATGCTTTTGTATGGTAAGTACCTGTAAAGTTGGGTTTTGTTTGACGTCGGGGAACTAAAAGCAAGGCTGCTATTAGCATTGCCATTAGCATATTTCAGTAGTTTTTTGCTTTTGTATAAGTTTGTACATTTTAATTAAATAGAACTGTAACCCGTTTCTTTATCTTCAGGCGTACTAAGATGTAGAAGGTCTTTTGGGTATACAGTAACAGTTGAAAGACTAGTTTAAATTCCTACTTTTGGGTCCTTGTCGCCCACTCTAGAAACGTGATGAACCCTTGCAAAGGATACCCAGTTAAAATAGAGCGACCAGTGAAGAGCAACTTCTACAGAGTCGGCTAAAGGATTCAATAAATTCTTACTACAGCCTTAGTTCAACCGAGGAGCTGAACTTAGGACGCGCACAAACAATTTTACAATTCTTGGGTTGAAAAACTCAAATTTTAAGGGCGTTTACTGTAAACACTTGAAGACCTTGGAATATTTGGTTTCTGAATTGGAAAGCTACCGTAACCCAGCTGATTGACACAATTCATTCATTCATCGCCGATCAAGTGACTCAAGCACGGAACAAAGACCGATGAGACTTGATCTTCATATAAAAAGACCTAAATTTGATGTAGGATTTAGGGTTGAAGAGAGACTTCGTCGCATCGTACTATGGTTTAGCATGATGGACGAACAACTTGTCACAATTCGTTTTGAAGCCAGATTTTTTTCAAAATATCACCGATGTGACCAACTTGTCAGCTACCTTGATTAGTATCGAACGGCTCGGCGAGATCCATTTCGATTGCGATGCTTGTTCACAAAGATGTTAGAGCTTTGTGGGGTACCAAATCTATACATAGTGGCATAGAGACAGCTCTATTTCGTACTGCTGAAATTGGCTTAAAAACCTTCGAAGAGTGGGTTAGTGTTGTCTTTTGATCCCAGTCTACGGTGGATCTAGACTCCGAAGGTCTTCACAATTTGTTAACAGTGGGCTTTCCTCTTTCACACAATATGCTAAATTAGATCTTATGGGCGAAGAAACTTATTTAGGCAGTACTTGGCGATGCTTTTTCTGTGGATTGGTAGGCCAAAATATGTTTTTTTCACTCTCTTTTATAAGGTTTTTCTCTGACTTTCGGATATATACACTGCCCTCTCAGCAGAAGCCCACGACGCTCGAAGTAATCCAAAACTTTTCCAAAATTATATAAGCAGCCAGTGTAAATCCCCTCACCTCTCATCGGCTAAATTACGAAAATGAGCATATAAAGCGTAATAAACCGCAAAATAGTGTAAATTATAAAAAACCAACTATATAAAATCAATAATATTTACAGTTAGCGCGCTATTGCCTTACTCTTCCAAATATTGAGTTATGAAAATTACAGATCAACAACTGCCGCAACTCATCAATACGGTGTTCAGCAGGTTAACGGCTGACGGTTTGGCGGTTTGGCGGTTGGTGGTCCAAGTAAATTGATTCGATGTGCTGGTGAAGCGCATGCGCAAAAGCCACAATAAAACACAGAAGTCAAGACAAGTTGATTGCAGCACCCAAGCAAGCAATAGCGCAACAGGTAAAAATTCAACGGTGGCTGATGATAGGGTCGACCCACGCAAAATCAACTGAGTGAGGCAAAGAAAATAAGAAAAACGCATACAAACGCCGAAATGACTTCATTAAGCGGCTGCAAATGACATACTGTGGACCGTATCGTGCGGTGTAGCTGAGATCTGCTTCCCTGCTCTCATCTCTTTCGGTGCACACCTCTCATTGCATCTTCAATACTTTGCGTTCATTTCGGTTTTTCGTCTATTATTATTACGGTTAACCGTTTGTTGTGGGTATTTATTGTATGTTGTTGTTGTTGACTTTTTGCTCGCTATGCAACAGTTTCGAATTTCTAAACATTTTATTGACAGCAATAAAATATGTGCGTTGGCAATAAAAAAACATGCAATGTGCATGTGAAGACTTTGTTGTAAATACCAAATGTTGCAAAGAAAAATAGTTACACACACACATAATGATACATTTGAGAGCATAAATTTGGTTTCATAAATGACGTTTGGTGACCGCCTACTCCTCCAATTAACGTTAGATTATGTAAATTATGTTCGCTGCACTGCGCTGCTGTTGTGTGTTGCTTTGCTTTGTATGTATGTATCTACTAATAGGTATTTATGCATGTAGAGTAGAAATGTTGCAACATTTGCAGTTCAATTTGGTCAAGCGGTTACTTGGACTTGACGCGCGGTCTTTACCTATTTGGCACGGTCAGTAACCTATTGATTCAGTTGACTTATATACATACGAATATAAAAATGTATAAATATGTAGAGCATAGTGAAAAGTAAAAGAAAAAATTATACAGATTTGTCGTCCCTTTTTTATTGCTGACATAATTTCCATATGCCTCCGCATAATTGAACAAACCTTTATACGTATTTAGGCCAGATGCATATAGGTATGTAAGCTAACTATGATTGCGTAGTATGCACCATTTCGATTAGGAATAGGGTGTAAATGTAGCTCATAAATTGGTCAAACAAATTCATGTGATGGCAAATTGATGCCAACACTTAAGATGACAGCAAAAATAGCGCTGAGTGGGTGTGGTACACTTTTGTTCGAGCGTGTAGCAACATAATTAAATTTGTTCGTTACAAATACATATGTGTGAAACAAATTAATTTTTATTTTTACAAGTTGCTTTTAAATAGTTTCGACAGCGAAAGTTTGCTTTAATCTTAATAAAAAAATGAATGTAGCAAAGCGCCTAAATGTAGGCAACAACTGCTTATTAAGTGTATTTTTATGAATTTCGATTTCATTGCTTATTTGTAGTATAAGTCTTAGAAATTAAACAACAAACACATAATATAATTTAATATTATTTTACTTGATTTTTATTTCTTTAGTTTAATTTAAATTCAATTAATTAATTAATTTATTTGATTTTTGGGCTTTCGTTTAAATGGAACTGTTTCAGGCCATATATTTTTGGAAACTTGAACGAAAACTCAAAAACAATTCAACATAACAATGACCTGAAAAAGAATTACTTTATTTTAATTTTTTATTATATTTAATTCTATTTTATACTGCTTTATTACAGCAATAGTGAAGTGGTTTGCACTACGAATTCCCATGCAGCAGGCAGCGCTTGTGTCTTCGTCCTACCCACATGCAAAAATTATAGAAAATTTATTCAAATAAAAATTTAAGTTACTTTTTCTAATTGCAGCCACCCCTCGACAGGGAATGTCGACACCGCCGAGTGTATTTCTCTCTTGAAATAAAAGCTTCTAATTAAAAATCCATCGACCGTCCGGAGGCTGCCTAGAATAAAGTTTAGGTCCATCCATTTGTTTGAGTTCGGCCTAAAATTGCTTCAGCGTTTTCGTTTCTATTTTACTTTATGTATTTAAATTTATTTCATTTTAATTATTTCGTTAATTTTACACTTTTTTATATTATTTTACTTTATTTCATTTTAATTTACTTTATTTTATTTTAATTTAGTTTATTTTGTTGGTGTTTTTTATTTTATTACAATTTATATAGCTTTATTTTAATTATATTTTTTATTTTTTTTAAATAATTGAATTTTATTATATTTTAAAATTGTTTTTTGCGGCCATACATACTATTAATGTTTGTTATTTTTATAGTGAGCTAAAAGGCCTAGTTTGTTTGTATGAATTGAATATTTTTGTTATACAACAAAGAAAAATGGTAGAAGTGACAGCTGTTTTGGAGATTTTATGATATTTTTTTTGTTATTTTTTTAATTTTTAATATCTTCGTTTTATTTACTTTAAATTATTTAAGTTTATTCCATTTGATTTTACTTCGCCTTGTTGATTTACTTAACTTAATTAAATTAAATTTAATTTAATTTTATTTCATTTAACTTTTTTTTCCATTTTATGTTAATTTAATTTATTTTCATTTCATTTTATTTTATTGTGTTTTTTTCACTTGTTAATTTTCTTTATTTAATTTAAGTTTTAAATTAATTTAATTTAGTTAAATTTTAAATTTTATTTTTTTTTTGTTTCATTTTATTTTATTTTAACTATTTTAATATCATTTTTCTTTATTATAATTTTGTTTTTATATTTTATATTATATTAATTCAATGTATTTTATTTTAATTTAATTTATTTAATTTAATTTAATTTTTTTTGCTTTATTTTAATTTAATTTATTTTGCTTATTTTTGCGTTTACTTGAAATGCAATTCTGCGTCTGAAAATCTATTTTTTAATTTATTTTCATTTCATTCTATTTTATTGTATTTTATCTCGCCTTATTAGTTTACTTAATTTAGTTTAATTTTTAATTTAATTATTTTTATTTAATTTTATTTAATTTATTTTGTTTTTTATTTTTTTTTTATAATTTTTTCTCTATTTTATGTTATTTAAATTTGTTTTCATTTCATTCTATTTTATTGTATTTTTCCACTTGTTAATTTTCTTAATTTAATTAAATTTTTAAATTAATTTATTTCAATTAAATTTTTAATTTTTTTTTGTTTCATTCTATTTTAATTTTTTTTTAACTCCATTTATCTTTATTACAATTTATTTTATTATATTTTATATTATATTAATTCATTCAATTTTATTTTGATTTAATTTATTTTAAATTTGTTTAAATTTGTTTATTTATTTATTTTATTTAATTTAATTTTTTCTATTTTGCTTTATTTTAATTTAACTTATTTTGCTAATTTTTTGCATTTCCCTGAAATGCAACTCTGCATCTAAAAATCTAAAAATGCCCTGATTGCTACACTCTATTACATGCATACGCATAACGCGTGAGTATACGCATGCGCAAATAGTCAATAATAATGACATTATTACTATAAAATTCTTACGACTACCCATAAAACAATTGTTGTTATTGGTTTGTTGTGAAAAAGTGCAGAGTTGCGTTTTAAATGCATGCAAATAAAGTAAATGTCATGTGCATGTATGTATGTATGTATATATGTATGCAAATGCAAGTGTTCGCAATGAAAGGAAAAACTGTAGCGGCTACAACACACAGCAACAGCAACACACGTGGCAGCAGGTAAACATGTTGGCACATTTTATGTTACACATTTTTGACAGCAACAAACGGCAGAAACATGTTGTTGCTCTTAAAAAATGGATTTATCTGTTGTTGTTTGTTTTTTTTTTGTTTTTGTCGGCTTCAGCTGTACCTTTGACTTTGCATTCTTAATTGTTAAAGAATTTCAGTGTGACATTTTAATTTTTTTCCAATTTTTTTTTTTTTTCAGAAAACAGCTTAAAAAAGACTGTAGAAGGTGATTTGGTTTGGCGGCACTTTTTTCTTGAACATGAAAAGCATTTTATGTAGACCTAGATATGTACATATTTATGCATATACGCTAGTGCGTATTGTTGCAGACATGATCTGTGCAATGCCGCTGATTTTGTTGTTATTATTGTTGTTATGTGGGAGTGATAAATTATGTTGTTGACATTTTGCGGCCACTTTCAAGCCAACAAACGACCAGACCGACCAGACCAAAGAGTTTGATAAAATTCTCGATATAAGTTTTATTATTTTATACTTTTATTTTACTGTTATTTTATTCGAACTATATTTATGTGTGATTTACAATTTTTTATTGTTTTTTAATTGTGTTAAAAACGTAAAAAAAATACATATATTTGAAACCTTTCTTTTGCTTGTCACTGAATCAAAAATTTTATGTATTGGAAAAAAATAAATAAAAAAATGTAATAAAATTAAAAATTCAAAACATTAATTTTCATGTCTTATAAAATCGAAAACACGTGGGTTCTACTCTTTCATTCTCTGATACATCAGATACGGTGCCCCAAATGCACTTCACTTTACACAATTTCTTACTTTACATTCTTTTGTTTTCTCGATTTTTTTTTTTTGGTTTGATTTCAAGAACTTTCTCTTTTCAACAAACAATTTTCTATAAATTAACAACTGCTTATCTGGAAATTTATTGGGCTGATATATTGAGCACAACAACAACAACAAAAAAAGAGTCAGTTGAATGCACGTCGCTCTTTAATTGAGATAATCTTTTATGTTGGTTGCTAATGAAGCGAAGATGAGGAGAAAATGCACACACATACATATCGGAATTTACATACTTAACCACCAAAGCATACCATAATTGATAAGTAAATAAATTATTCATCGTTAACAAGTTAAGCATTGTGTTAATCACGAAAATGGGTGGCGCTTTGGTTGACATACTGAATTTTTTGGAATTTTTTTTTTTTGAAAAAAAAAAAAATCAATGTAAAAAATAAATTATGGTGTGTGCGTGCAAGAAGAAATATTTGGAAAATTTATTTGAATGCATTTTTTAAGTGATTGTTAAGTAGTGACTGCGTATGTGGGTTCGAAAAAAAATATTTTGAACAGAAAAAGAAATAGAAGCAGACAAAGAATAATGTTCGATAACTTGTCTTTTTAATTATTTTTCCAATAAAAGGAAATAATAATTGATAGCCAGGTGATTAACAAAGAAACAGTTGCTTTATCGATATTGGATTAAGAAATTTCTCAATAATTACAATACATCAACAATCCAGTGTCTCTGTTTGATATCTTGAATATCAAAAAATACCGATTTGAATGCTTTTAATTTATTTTGAAAACATTTTTGTTACATTTAAAAAAAAAGACTGCATACAAATCAACAACATTTCTTACAAAAAGTTGCAGTTTATAAGTATATGTATGTATGCATACAGACACATGTGCTTTCGTAGCAAGTAAAAATTTGCATAAAAATAAAATCGAATAAATTGTCTTAAGTAAATTCCCATGTAGTCAACTTCTTAGACAAAAAAAAAAAAAAAAAAAAAATTAAAATAAATACAAAAATAAAAGAAAAATAAAGGAAAAATCACAAACATAATATTAACCAAATGTCTGTCGTGCAAGAACATAAAAATCAATTTAACTCAACAATAACAACTTCTTAGCAGCAACGGCGTTATTAGCACGAGTAGTGAACAGCAAAAACAGTTAGTAAGCAAAAAAAAAACAGAAAAAAATGAATAAAACAAGAATAAAAAAATGTATGTACGTGTAAAGGACAAGCTGACTGTGTGATTGAATGTAACAAAAATGCGCCATAATATCGTGCAATTAAGATAAAAAGTTAGAAAAAAAATTAATAAAAGTGTTAGCGAGCGGCAATAAAATTATTTCAATCTAGTTGTAAAAAAATAATAAAAGAAGTTAATACATTTAATAAAAATAAATAATACATATAATTATAAATAAATAAATTTAATAAAAAAATATTGAGGTGTTAAATTTTTCAACGTAAATAATTATACCACACAAATAAATTCATTGCAAATCTATTAGATTTAATGTGAGTAATTTGCTAAAATTATTTGCTAGTAAATGATAAATAGTCCAAAGCCTTAAAATTTGTATAATGAATTAAGTTTACTTCAGAAATAGTATGTACTCGCATTTTTTTTGCATGTTCAATTTTCATTTATGTAATTTAATTTAATTTCTTTTTACTTTATTTTATTTTAATTTATTTAAATTAAATTTATAATTATTTTATTTTATTTTATTGATATTTTATATTATTTTTATTTTTTTATAATTATTTTGGTTTAATTTGTTTTAGTTTATTGTGTTTTTTATCAAATTTTCTTGTTTAATTTTATTTTAATTTAATTAATTTTATATACATTTTCTATCATAATTTACTTTAATTTATTTTATTTCATTTTTTAATTAATTCTACTAAGCTAATTTTATTTCATCTCCTTTTGATTGAATTTTTTGATATAATTTTATTTTATTGTTATTTGCCTTATTTCAATTTTTTTTTGTTTTTGATTTAATTTTACTTTAATTTGTTTTATTTTATTTTATTCCATTTTGTTGTATTTTATTTTACTATATATTATTTTATTTTATATTATATTATTTAATTTAATTTAATTTTTTTTATTTCTTTTTATTTTAATTTTTTTATTTTTTTTAAATTTATTTAATCTATTTTGATGTTGTTTTATTTTTGTATTTATATCCTTGTGTGGGTCATTTCTTCCCTGCTCGATGCCTTTAACGAAAATGTCAAATGATTGCCTCCCAGTAAACACACGTATAAGAATTGCATATGCGGCTAGCTTGCTCCCAGCCGCAGAATAATAGTATTGTGCAGCAAAAATACCTACGCCCACTCTATGCTTACATGGAAATCACACTAATTTTTGTCAATCTGTCAACCTCAACAACGAGCTATTTAGAGTCCAAATATTCAGCAGAACAGGTTTTTCGAATAGAACGATTCCAGCTCTACTACCCAAAAATAAAAGAGAAGCGAGGCAAATCGGACCTCGATGTTTTCTAAAGGATCCGTCGCAGGTCCTCTTCCAAAAAAGAGAAGGTCGGATGCCTACTTTATTCACAGTATGCACCCTCAACGTTTCAGGTATCTACGATTAGTGGTTTATGCTGTGGGTTAATCCGTCCCTTGTTCAGAAAATCCTTCTTTATATACAGATTATGTACCGTTATCGCTAGTCACTGTACATTTGTTAATTTTTCGAAAATGTAGTTCTGTCCTCTCTGCTTTGTCTGTTGTGTGCGTTCTATTTCTGTCAAGTGTTAAATACCTTCCGTTTTGATTTGTGACAACACCTAAGTTCACGATAGATAACTGTATTGTGTACAACACACAGGAAATAATATAAAGTGTGGAAATGGTATATAATATTTAAGAAATAGAAAACCAGTGCGGGTGCTGTGAAGTTCATATACCTATACAAATATTAAATACATATATTGTACCTATATGTAGCATACATTTATTTTCATCGTTGCACTTACATCTCTTTATATATTTATACAATATGTATATATATATATGTCATTTACCTGTACTGAACTGTATGCTTACTACGTACTGTCAGACCCTTCTCAGACCCACTTTCATATGTCATCCAACAATAAATAAAAAATAATAATAGTAATAAAAGTGCATACATAATACTTGTCATTTGATACTACACTTTTATCACAGCCTTTCTTTATTACATTCTTTACTTTTTTTCGTGTCATTTTTCTTATGAAGATTACATGAACTTTACAGACTGTTATGATAGTTGATTTATATGGTATGTAGTATGGTTTGTATATGTACTCATAAATATGTACCTCTTGCCTACTTCTTTTGTCCTCAAAAATATAATTGTGATAAATAGTTTAGTAAAGTGTAAATGAATGGAAATAAGAAAAATTATGTAATTTTTTATAACCGTTAAATTTTAAGAAGAAAAAATAAACCAATTTTTTATTTCCCTTTTCTTTTTTTCTGCTTATGCTTGCCACATGTTGCATCATCATAAGTCAAATACGCTGTGGGACATATTTATTTATTTAATGTTTACCCGTCACGTGCGTGACGTTTCAATACAAATTAATGTGGATATAATTTATTATTTATAAACACACTCGTAAACTAAATTAAAAACGCTGAGTAGTTCGGGGTGTAGTGAGAGAAGTAGTTACTAGAAGACACAATTAAACTGTTTTAGTCACGTTTTTGGAAGATATGTGCATACTTAAAGGCTTATGTTTTCTAAATATTTATTCTATACAAAAAACTAACAAAAAAAAAAACCATACAATGGATCAGACTCGCCCAATCTAAGTTCATATTGCCTTCTTCACTTATATATATTATATATATTTATATACATAAGTATGTATTTATAAATTCATTGTAATTTCAATTGTAATTTCAAATTTCGTAATTCAATTTTTAAAGAGAGCAAGTTTGCTCTGATACTCTAAACCTTTAGGGGACATTAAACTTACACTGGTTGCCACAAAAAATCAGCTGGCATGGTTAAGTACATACACGAGTATATGCATAGGTATGTGTATAATTTTCATGGTGCACGATGTGTTTTGTTTTTGTATTTGAATATTTTCTTCATTGTATGTTCACTTGGCACAAAGTCGTTGACACTATTGTTTGTTGACATTTTTTGTTATATTTTGGTTACCAAATTCATTTGTTGCTTTTTCATTGTTGTAGTTACAACTTAAGTTATTGACTGACAGTTCACTTTTTGTGTGCTATTTTTCAAAAAGCGTGTTCAAACAAATTTTTTTATAAATTATTTTTATTTTAATGTTTTTTATTGCATTTGTGGCTAAAAAAATGTATTACACTGAAGTAAATTTTATATTATAATTCTATTTTTTATTTAATATATTTTTTATTTAATTTACTTCATTTTATTTTAATTTAATTAGTGTTAATTCGTTTTTTTTTCTTGTATTTTGTTTAATTTTATATTATTTTATTTTTTTTTAATTAAATTTATTTTAATTTTTTTAAATTTTTTGAATTTTTTCATTTTATTTGTTCCATTTTATTTTAATATATCTTATTTAATTTAATTTAATTTTATATTATTTTATTTTACTTTTTGTTAATTTTTTAAATTTAATTTTTATATAAGATGAACTTAATGTACTTTATTTTAGTTTATTTTAATTTATCTTATTTTAATTTATCTTATTTTATTTCATTTTGTTTTAATAAATTTTATTTTTCTGCTTTATTTTATTCAGTTTGTTTTATTTTATTTTGCTTAAATTAATTTTATAACTTTATTTTATCTCGTTTTATTTAATCTTATTTTATTTTAATTACTTTTTGATTTTATTTTATTTTGTTTTTTTTTTATTTTATTTTATTTTATTCTATTTTATTTTATTTTATATTATTTTATTTTATTTAATTTAGTTTAAGTTTATTTAATTTAATTTAATTTTATTTCATTTTAATTAATTTTAATTTAATTAATTTTTTTTATTTTGCTTATTTTATTTTTTTATTATGTTGATTTATTTTTTTTTTATATTTTATTTATTATAATGTTTTATTTTATTTTTTGTTATATTTATTTTTATATTTTATTTATTACAATATTTTATTTGATATTATTCATTTTAATTGAAATATATTTCAGATTATTTTACATAATTTTACTATTTTTACTTTATTTTATTTTAATTTATCTTATGTTGTTGTATGTATATTATTATTTGTCTTTTTTTTTAATAATATAGTTTAATTTCATTAAAATTTTTTAATTATATTTCACATTGTATTTTAGTTAATATTATTAATTTTATGGTATATTTTTTTATTTAATTCTTTCATATAATTTAGTTTAATTTAATTTATATTTATATGATTATACATTTTTTTATTATTTTTATTTTCTTTTATTTTGTTTTAGTTTATTTTCTTCCATTTTATTTTATTTTAATAAATTTTATTTTTTTATTGTTTAGATTTTTCATATAATTTAATTTATTTTAATTTGCAAACGTCTATATATTTTATTTAATTTTATGTAATTTAGTTTAGTTAATTTTAATTTAACTTTACTTAATTTCTTTTTAAATTATGAAATTTCACTTGATGTGAATTTATTTAATATATTTGTTCATATTTTATTATAATTTGTTTTATGTTACTTTTTTAATTTTTCATATTTTAACACTTTTCGTTTGATGGCAATAATCAAAACTAAGTTTATTTAATTTCATGGGCGATATTTTCCCGTGTACGCCAAATTTTGACGCCTGTTATATGAATATGTATACGTACATATGGTACATATGCATATGCATGTAATAGGTATGTATGTACTTTTGAGTGCATTTCACTTAATACATCGTTAACCATAACCGTCAGCCAACAAGTCGTGGTGACGTTCAAACTACGTGTGACAACATTATTGGCTTATGGTAATCATTTGTTATATTGACGGGCATAAATCATAACTGACGGCTGTCCGAATTGTATTTGCAGAGAAATAAAATACAAATTGAATATGAAAATGTGCGGGTGCGCATATTCATTAACCGTTGAATGACAGACAAAAATTTGCACGAACAAAAAGTAAAAAACAAAAACAGCACAAAAAGATTACGTAAAAAATGTTCACACACATCACAAAAAAATGCGGTGTGCATTGGCAAAAAAACAAAAAAAAAAGAAACTCGAATCGTGAGCGAGTGTGGTTAAATGGCGCCAATGAAGAAAAAAACAAAAATTCGAAAAAAAAAATTTACCAAATGTTTGCAACAAAATTTGGTGTTGCGATTATTTGTTTTGTTGATTTCTTGCTTGATTGCCCTGCGGCTGCTGTCTGGGAATGAGTGAGCGCCTTTTGGACTTTGGTCCAGCCTATCCCAATAAATTCGTTTTGTTTCGTTGTTTTCATTCATCTTTTCAATTTATGCAGAGTGCGGCCAATCAACGTGGTTAAGGAAATTCGTACGTGCAAATGGCAGGCATGACCAAGGCATGTACGAGTACATAACGCATGTATGTATGTACAAATGTCATGGCAGGCATAATTGGTAAGAGCAGCTCAGTGAAGCAGTGCCAAAAATAATTTCGCATTCGTTGAAGTATTTGAAAAGTTATACTGATTTACGCTTGAGTAGTATTGTTGTAATCACCTATTCCCTGACAATTCATCATTCCTCTTTGCAGCAGCAACAACAGCACCGAAACCGTTCATGGAGCTCCTGACTTGAAAATGTGCGTTGGCAATGGGAATGGTCATTTCATCGTTTGTGTTATGTAGTTGTTGTTGTAGCGGTATGTGTGTGTCTACTGTTGATTTGTTGAGTAAACAAATTGCTCAGCAGGCCTTACTCTCAGAAATATATGATATTCATTTACGCATGATTAACGACAACGAAACTCCACAGTCTGACAACTCAACTTGTTGGCTGTTAAGTGGCAACAATCGTCAGCGCTGTCTTCTCGGTAGGTAACAGAGGCTAAGCTATGCCAAAGTCCAATTTGGTTAAATAATTCAAAACGAAAAGAGTTAACTTGATTATTATTTATATAAATATGGTATATGAACAAATTATGTCTGTACTGAGACTACCAAAAATTTATAACTGCCGGCAACTAGATTGCTACTCGTTCTTACTTTGACTCTGCTGGGAAAAGTACTTGTTGTCAACTAGAATTTAATTGGTTTGCTCTGTTGCGTTAACTAGTTTATCTTCCATCTGTTTTTTATGTAAGCAACTGGCAATAAACTATACATCAGCTTTGTACTAGTTAAATACTAGTTAATTTAGACACAATAAATTTCTAATTCGGCACAAAAACTAAAATTAAAATGAATTTACTTTTAACGAGACTCAAACCGTGTACCTCACCCACTACAGTGATAATTACTAACCACTCCAGATGTCGTGACGATGTAACTGAGGATGAGACTCAGCCGTGAATATTATTACTTCCGTTACTGGTCAACTACTACACAAATAATCGACTGCTATTATTTCATCTCTAAAATACTAGTATTTAATTAGAGTTTTTCTATACTAGTCCACCTTCTCCTTGGAGAGGAATTTTCTTTCTCGTTCCAAACCTTTTCCCATATCAGAGACCGGCATTCTTAACGTAGTGGTATCCTAAGAAATGTCAATTGCTTTTTACTGGTTAAATACTAGTCCATTTATCACCAAGTTGGCAGAAATGACAACCCATAACAAGTGTGCTTATCGTTGTAAAATGGTCAGTTGATGGACGGAAACAACGCTTCAGCCATCAACATCTTTCAGGGAAGTTATCGTCGCTAGAGTGAAGGACATAATGACTGAAAATCGTTACACAAGTTTAAGAAAGTTAGAGACTGAACTTTCTGCATCTCAAAAATCAGTATATTCCAGGCAGGAAATGCGATATCCGAAAAGCTAGTTTTGCTTTAAAGATTCAAACGCGTAAATGTAGCGAAAGATATGCTTAAATGAAAAATACCTACTCCAGACTCATAGAACTCACTGTAACTGGAGATGAGCCATGGTTATATGAGTTTGCATTTCAGAAACTAGTCAATATGTTTCGGAACAGTGTTACCAACGTGAAAATTGTTTCCAAAAAAACACGTTAAATGTTTCGATAATTGGATTCTTCGTTGGTATAAGTGTATTAGAGGATACAAGGAATTTCAATTTTGAAGGTAATGTTATTATGACTCTCTTGTAGAAACCTTTGTCCCTATTAGCAAAAAAATTTGATAATCGGTTTTCATTGCCTCCTCTGATGGTAAAAACTTGGTGCTAGATCCGGACTTTAAACTGAATACATAAGATCCTACCAATCACGCTTTCGGAGTTTCTGGCGAGTCACTATTGATGTGTGTCATTGTTCTGTTGAAACACAATTCCCCTCCTATTGGCCAAAGTTGGGCGCTTCTGGACGATTGTTTCCTTCAGGTGGTCCAATTGCTAATAGTAGAGGCCTGAATTAAGAGTTTAGGCGTAGGAGAGCTGCTTACTGTGGATGATTTCTGGCCAATTCCACCAAACACACAATAAAACCTTCCTAAACGTCAATCTTGGCTTAAAGACCATTTGTTTGATGTTGTTCTAAGTGATCTACTCTTCATCACTAGTCACTATACACTTCAAAAATGGGTCGATTTTGTAACGTTTCAGACTCAACGATTTCCATTATTTCATCGGACTTTTCGACAATTGGCCAACCACATGTGGAGCATTTTTAACAACAAAATTACCGGAACAAAATCGACGAAACCAAAATTGTGCATGGCGGACGCGATAGCCGAGTGGTTAGCATTGCGTACTGACATTCTGAAGGCTCGGGTTCATATCCCAGTGCCAGCAACATCCAAAAGTTATTAAAAATTAATTTAAATAAAAAATCAAGTTAAATTTTCTAATTGCGGTCGCCCCTTGGCAGGGAATGTCCACCCCTCCGAGTGTATTTCGGACATGAAATAAAAGGCTCCTCGTAAAAAACCATCAGCCGTTCGGAGGCGGCTTAGTATAAACTGTAGGACCTACAGTCCAATAATTGGAAAAACATCAAGACGCAAAACCACAAATTGGAGGAGGAGCTCGGCCGAAAATCGCTTCAGCGATTACAAAATGCCAATTATATATTTAACGAGATACCGATCGCTAAAGTCATCTCTTGCAAAAATAATGGATTACTTCAATATATTTGTATAAATTTTCCTTAACACGACCGAAGCTATCAATTAAACCTCCGCCGCTAAGTTCCAATTTTATTGATTAGAATGCCATTAACATTAAAAAAATATTTTACAATAAAAACAAAAATCTACAAAACAATCAAAGTTTGTTTGCCGACAGAAATGTAAAAATAAATATAAAAACTTAAAAGCTTAATTAATACTGTTATCTGAAATTGCAACGAATACTTGTAACTGGGAAAAAATTTTTAGAACACTGCCAAGACTTTCGATAACGGTTTAAAAATACCAACAATCGACAAGAAACCATTGAAAAATGCAACAAACATTAAAGCTGGTGGAAAGAAATACTAGAGTTCAAATATCGAAGCTTTAGACAATAATTTCAAAATCGACTTACATTCCAAATGGAAGATCAACATAACGTGCTTATATATGTATTAATGAATCTTTTATTAATTTTTTTATCTCTTAAATAAATGTAAAATTTCGAAATTTGACCTTCGTTGAAATTAAGTGTCTGCCAACTCCATAGTAGCAGAAGTTGACTTGTTACATAGATATACAAACACAAAAATATCTCCTAAATACTTGGCATGCCACTTTAAGATTATCTAAGAAAGAATTATAAAAAGTACCGTTAAAAATCTGTATGCAGTTAATTCTTTAAGATTCAATTTTTTTATCTACTGATTTAACGAAAAGCTACAATAAAGTTTTTATGCAATCGTCACTTCGTACCTACATACATACTTACATATACCTATGTAGTGTATATAAAGTGACGTTTTCACAAAAAGACGAAATAACACCGGCGTATGTGCAATTGCCACAGGAATGTTGATGACAATTTTTCTGAAGGTTATTTTTATTTATTTTTTATTAGTTGTTTTTTTCTTTCGTATTTCGGAAAATGTTTAAATTAATGTAACGTTATGTTACTTGTACATGAGTAGACGCTTTGAGAGCTGTTCCAATTTGAGCTGTCTGCCACTGTTATGTATGTCACAGATGTCAGTCTGTCGGCAAGGTTCATTTGTATTGTATTTTTCCTTATTGTTCGTTATATTTTCCTGCTCAGTGCGAGATTTATGTTTGTCTTTTATTGGGAAATATTTGTAATTTTGTGACATTTTCAGTTGTTATCTTTTACAAATCAAACAAACTTTTGACAAAACATTTGGAACATGAATATGTATGGTTTTTTTTTTCTTTGCATATGTACATACCAATGTATGTACCTATGTACATATGTATATAATAATAAGATTAAAAAGCAATTTTTGTTTTTCTCTTTTACTGGAGAACATTAAAAAATCGCGATTCTAAGAATTTTTGGCTTATATTGCCTTAGTAAAAAGTAATCCATTATTTCTGCATTTAATTAAATTTCCGCTTTATGTCAAAAATAACCCATTTTACTCAATAACTCTTTGGCATTTGGAAATTAATGTAATTATGCCTCTCTCATAGAAACCCTCGGACCTATTGTCAAAAAATTGGGTGAGTACCTTTTCATCAAGCTTTTCTTGAATCCATTTCTTTACCAGTCAAATCGTTCACCATGAGAGAGCGTGCTTAGTGCGAGGTCTGGACTATAAAGTGAATGCATAAGAATTTCCCAACCAATCTCTCGGAGCTTCTGGTGAGTTAACATCGATGTGTACGGTCTGTCGCTGTTCTGATGAAACCCAATTCCTCTCCTGTTAGCCAAAGCTGGGCGTTTCTGGGCAATTTATTCCATCAGAAGATCCAATTGCTGGCAGTACCGTTCCAAATCAAGAGTTTAGGCGTAGGGGAGCTGCCTTCGACCACGGCCGTTTTCATTTGACGTTGGTGTAAGGGAACCAGTTTTCATCATCAGCCACCATTCGCTTCAGAAATGGGTCGATTTCGTTACAAATCAATCAGCGATTTGCAGTTTGAATTTCGGCCTATGAGGCTGGTTAACTTAAAGTGGCTTTAAACTGATTTTTGTGCAATGTTTAGTTCTTAGATAATCGAATCAGTGCTCACTTGACAGTCAGACTTGACGATTTCCATTATTTTGTCGTAATTTTCGACCTTTGGCCTTTCACATCGCGTAATCTTTTTTACTTAAAAGTTAATAAATCCCGACGGAGGTTTTGCTTTCCAAACGTGTTGTCGCATCGACAGTTCTCAACGTACTCACTACGAATTGGTCTCTTGAGGCATGATTGAAGTGGTGCGTTTTGGAAAAGAAAATTACGAAAAATTATTGAAAAGTTAGTAGGTTTGTTATGGTGAGCAAAACTATACATAATTTTGAGCATTTATTTCGTGTTGCTTTTCCTAAATGAAGCATAACTTCGAAGTATGAACTAAGTCATGATAATCGTGGAAAACAATGGATAAAACTTTGGATATTTCGTGGGATTTGGTAAATGTTTTTTAGTCTCTGCTCTCCGTTGAACTCCTAATGGAACGATTCTGGTTGATATTTCGTAACCATATACCCATCATTGCTTATAAGTTTTGAACTTGAAAGTTAATCACTGTTTAAAATAGACCACATACCGCAATTCATAAGACTGGTCCGAAATGTGAAAATTTCGTCACGCCCGAACTTTTTGTACATATTGCATGAAATGAGCCACCGGTTAAGTCGATATCCTCAGCTGCGAACTTAAGTTTGAGGTTATAGTATGCTAACATAATATTTTCTGAAAAGGTCTTCGTATGTTAGAGCCATTCAATGCTATCAACGGAAATCACACTTTTTTTCAATACGCCCTCCAAAAAAATATGCCCTTTTCTGTGGTTGTAAGAAACACATCAAAGATGAAAGTGGATTATTCAGCATAAAGCAATTTCAAATAACTCAAAATCCATTTCTAGCACTTGAAATAATTTCCTGGTAATTTCGCTTTTATGAAAACTTTGTTGTAGCGTTTGGCAATTTTCAATGGAAATCAGAATTGTTTGCTGACAGTCACTCATTGCACAATATTTACATATTTTATTTCTTTTTACATAGATTTGCTTAGAAATCTTTTTGCTTTTTTTTTGTAAATATCAACACCATCAATTTTGCTGTTGTTGCGCTATTTTGTTTACATAATTCCCGTTGCATGTAGTATGTATTTTGTCGGCAACACTCCCTTAGCATTGATGTCTGCCTCGAATGGGTGTCAAAAGCGACGTGCCGCTTGCCGCCTGTCGCTATACTTCTGATCTTCGTCTCGATGAGCATTCAAGTGGCTTGCTGAAATATTATTCGCTTTTAGAGTTTTTTTATTGAATTATTTTTCGTTTTTTTTTTTTTTTTTATTGGCAAACTTCGACAGACAGCACAGCAAACGCATTCCTCATATTCATTAAGCCATAACAGCCTAGACCTGATCTATTTTGAGTGCCTATCCAACGTGTCTTGAATGCGATCATCATCATCATCATCATCATACTCATGCTCATCATCGCATGCAAAAATAAATATCAACAATTTTGATTTGCAAAAATTGTGCAAAAGTGAAAAAAGGAAAAAATCAAAAGTAACAGTCGCTTGGCACCACCATTCTGAGGCACTTCTGCGCGCACACTTAAGTGTAGCTAGCAGCTACATTTGCCGCTGCTGTGTCTTTCATGCTTGCCGCACTTGCCGCGTTACCAACGTTGCCATTTGCATACGAATCTGCAATGATCTACTGCATTTTCATACATACGTGTACATATACATACATACCTACACATATGCGTCACATTCCTCGACTTCTGTTGCGTATTGCTTTTGTTGTTTTATTTTTTAATGGTTTAAGCAAATATTTATTGTATTTTCGTAGGTGTGGCTGAGAGAGCTTATGCGGCTTATGGTCGTTCTGGTAGATCGAGCGGAAATTATGTGTTTATATATTCAGTTTCACACTAATGCGCACGTTCATACATACATACACACATACGTATGTTTATGCAACTCTGTTCGTGTGTCTTTCTTCTTTTCATTCTTCATTCAAAATTCTTTTGGTTCTGAAATTTCATTCTTTTAATCGATCAGCACTTTTTTGTTGCTGTTGTTGTTTGTGTTGCATGTGCAAATTTAGCTTTGTTTACTTTTACAACTGCGAGATTTTCCACTGAAATTGTTGTTGCATGCCACTTTGGCATTTTAATGTCTGTTTGCAAAAGCAACTTTTATTGAAATTTCGATTTATTCTGGAATTCTTGGCAAACGGATTTTACTGGAAATTTCGAAATTCGAAGTCGTTGAACATTTTAATGGGTATTGGAGAATGAAATGCGCGATTGCGGAGGAACTTGCGTCAATATGACTGAATTTTTGCTATTTTCTCTTGTTCAGTGCATTACTTAGTATTCGTTCTTCTTCTTTACTGGCGTAGACATCGCTTACCTGAATATAGCCGAGTTTACAACAGCCGTTCATTCATCCTTTTTGCCAAGTACAGCCAGGTCTTTCCAACGGAGTGGAGGTATTCCTCTTCCTTTGGTTCCAATGGCGGTATCAACACCGAAAACTTTCAAAGCTCCAGTATTCGTATTCATCCGGGCTACATGAACAAGCCAGCATCGGCTGCGGTATACGCCGTTCCCAGTCGATCGAAAATTTTTCTCTCAACGCCGACTCATCAAATGTTTTCATCGTCCATGCCCTCACACTGCATGGCAGTGGAATGATGAGTGACTTGCGGAATTTGATCTTCGTTCATCGAAAGAGGACTTTATTTTTGCCTACCCTGACATTCTTGTTGATGTTAATGCTGGTTTCCAGCTTCTTCAAGATTTAACGTGTGATGAATATCTGGTCAAGGGTAGATTTACTAGGTCTGAGACCACGCTGATAAGGTCCAACCAGTTGGCTGACGTTTGACTTTACTCTTTCTCACAATACGCTCGATAGTACCTTATATGCGATATTAAGGAGGCTAATCCCACGAAAATTGGGGTGGACTGCGGTCTCCACTATTTTATGGATTGAGTAAAGTTTACTTAAGTTCCAAGCGTTGGTCATGGTTCATCTGAGAATATTTTGCAAAGCAGCTGATGCTTGCACCTTCTTGGTACTTCGCCGTAAATATTTTGGCCGGCAATCCATCGGTCCCCGCTCCTTTGTTGTTTTTCTGGTGGGAAATTCAAACGCATTGGTTTTTGCTTGGCCTATTGTGAACAATAATACCGCGCTTGCACTGTATATTAAAAACTAGGAGCCCCTTATTTTTGAACCTGAAAAGTGTTTCAGCAACCTGGATATCAAAATCTGATTCAGCTTTAAGCTGCCCATAAAAAATTCTCTCACAAAACTAAAAAAATATGATCAACTCTCTGTTCTCATAAAAACTACACTTGGGACAAAAACTTTTCGAAAAGAAGAGAAGAGATTTTTCTGTCTAGCTCAAGGTGACTGCACACTTCTCTGTCTTCCGAAACACTTTAGGTTAACTGCATCTGGGAGAGACTATTTTTGAGCATATGAAGTTCTAAATCGAAAATTCGAGCTTTCGACCTGCAGATTTTTCGGGTCTTAAGCGAATGCGATGTAAAACTATTTAAACAAACTTGAGCATGGCGAAGCTAACCAATGCCACATTCTTGGCTAAAAGATATTGTAATAAAGGGTGGTTAAATTGTAAGGGCCGATGTTGAATGTGAACCACACCTAAACGCCAAGTTTTTTTCCGAATTTAATTTGACATTTCTCTATTTCAGACTTACTCAATTTGAACCATGGAGAGATACACAATCCAACAACGTGTTAAAGTTATCCAGAGTTATTATGAAAATCATCTTCAGTGATGAGGCACATTTTCACCTCAGTGGATTCGTCAATAAACAGGATTGCCGCATTTGGACGAATGAGAATCCAAGAGTGATTGTCGAAAAACCAATGCACCCACAAAGAGTGACTGTTTGGTGCGGTTTATGGGCTGGCGGCATCATCGAGCCGTATTTTTTCCAAAATGAGGCCGGTCAGGCAGTTACTGTGAATGGTGTTCGCTATCGTGAGATGATAACGAATTTTTTATGGCCACAATTGGAAGATATGGATGTGGACGATATGTGGTTTCAGCAGGACGGTGCCACTTGCCACACAGCTAACGAAACAATGGCTCTTTTGCGCAACAAATTCAATGGCCGTGTTATCTCACGTAATGGCGATGTCAATTGGCCCCCAATATCATGTGATTTGACACCGTTGGACTTTTTTCTCTGGGGTTATTTGAAAGAAAAGGTGTACGTCGATAAGCCAGCAACAATTCAAGAGCTAAAGGATGAGATAATTCGGCACATTAACGGCATAGAAACTCCATTATGCCTCAGCGTCATCGAAAATTTGGACCATCGTATGGAGGTGTGCCGCCGAGGTCGCGGCGCTCATTTGGCCGATATTTTGTTACATACATAATTGAGTAATACCAATATATCAAAATAAAATAAAATTTCAATAATTTCCTAAATAGTTTGTGTTTTATTCAAAATCAACATCGGCCCTTGAAAATTTAACCACCCTTTATTCTGGTAGAAACAGAAAAGAACATTTATTTGGTTCAATTAGATCCATGGAAGGGGAGCAGTTTGATTTTCCCAAGTAAACTTTCAGTCCATTTCAATACTTGAACGACATATTTGCCTCGCAGAGTTAGTAATTCGAGCAACAACGGATTGGCTTTGTACTCTGTTTACTCTGGTGGATAGCGTGTATCCTCTCGAGATACCGTACAGCACGTAATAGCATGCTTAAAACGAGATGGCCGCAAGTCTCAATTTTTACAAGAAAATTTTGTTTCCCGACGAAGCTCACTTTTGGTTGAAAGGGTAGGTTAATCAACAAAATTGTCGCATTGTGAGTGATGATAATCCCCAGACCATTATTTAGATGCCGTTATATCCTCAAAATTTCAAATTCTTGGTGTGCTCTATGGGCAGAGAGAAACATTGGTTTATATTGGTTTGAAGCTGGCCATAATATTACAGTCAATGAGAAAGGCTATAGAACCATGACCAAAGACGTTTTCGCGCCTGAATTGGAGTTTGATGGGACTACATGGCTGTGGGGCACAACGAAAAAATCTATATTGAAAAAAAAACTTTTGGTGAGCGCATTATCTCCTGTTGTGGACCGGTGGCCTGGCTTCCCAGATCGTGCTATTTAGCAGCGCTGGACGATTTTCTGTGGGGTCGCTTGTTCACACAGATGGCCGAGACAATTGAGTGCTTGGTAGGTAATATACGGCGTGTTATGGTTGACTTATGACACCAATTGCTGCAAAAAGTGGTCGAAATTTGGATCTTTTGGCTGGAAGTTGTTCGAACCTGCAGCCGTGATCACTTGCCGGTAATAAATTTTAAAACATAAATGAAAACACTTATCTTTATAATAAAGCTTTCTTCTTGAAAACTAAAAAAAAAACACCCTCTTTTTGAAATGTTCGAACAAAGTTTTGAATTGTAATGGCAACTTGGATAATTTAGCGATCGAAACAAAGTTTTAATGTACTCAAGTCAATACTTATTCATCGATTGTTAGTACATTATTTGTAATGCTTTCACGGTGTTGAGTTTATGGATGTAAAATATGTACACTTCATAAATCAAATTCACACCCCGAACGTACTATTAATATGCATAAAAATATTTTATTGTTAAAAAAAAAAAAAAAAAAAAAACAAAAAATAATAATAAAAATAATTAAAAAGCTTTCATTATTTGTTTTATGAAAATTATTCTATGTCCATAACTCCATAAAGTACTAAGCTTCACAATAAAAACTGCTTATCGCCTGCGGTATTCGAAAGCTTTAGAACAATATATACTTACATACAATAAAAGCGTTGCACATAATTGTTTTTAACTATAAAAAGAGTAAATGTCATTATGAACTTTATGAACAATCAATAAAATTCCAGCGATTTGCATATTATTTAGTATATGAGCTAACAAAGAGGAGAGAAAGAAAAAATCTTTTTGTTGCACTTGAAAGCAAAAGCAAAAAAAAAAAAACAAAATAAAACTAGGACAAAAAACAAAAAAGTTACAGACATATGAGTCATAGCTTCACCAACAGACCAAAATGCGCGGTCGCCCAGCTAAGTACTCGCTCATACAAAAGCGGCAATGTTAATTAAAATGCAACACACATGAGTGCAAAGGTGTGCATATGTACATATGTAAGCTTGAAAACAAAGCTTTTGCGCCATTATGCAAGTATGCCACACATATTAAACCTTTTTCGTATTGTTTATAACATACATACATACATCTACATATGTACTGTACTTACCCGAGTTAAATAAGTATGTAAGAAATATAAAGTAAAAATTTGCAAACGACCACACCTCGACTGCAATGGACTTACCTGCAAAAGAAGAAAATAGAAAAAATAAAATAAAATTAATTTAAATTACAAAGAAAATATTTATGTAAAAGGCAAGAAATAAATTAGTTATTGGTTATATTTTAATTTTTTTTTTTACAAAATAATATTTACCCCTTTTATGCTGTAGATAATAGAGGGAATACAAAAGAGATAGATCATAGATCTATGTATCATGTGAAGAGGTTGCCAAATAGCTTATACACTTTGAAAATGAATACAGTTTTAGTACTGCACAGCAGGAAAAAGACGCTGGTTTTTGTTAAAGGTTCAGAAACACCTCCTTTCTTGAATTACAACAAATCAAATGACCAGGATTCACATGCTCCACCACATAATAGCACATTTCTCTATTTCAAGACTATTTATTGTTATCATAATGTACTGAGTCGGTCAACACTTAGGATATATTACGTCAAGTAAAAAGTTCCTTCGTTTTTATCTAAGAGATGGCTTTATTGTCCATAGTACTAGTGTTACGTGTCGCATCATATCATACAATATGGCGCTAAAAACATGTTTATTCGCGCTAAAAGTTTGTCTTTGACAGTTTTTCGATTGATTGACTCAATACGTTGTGAGCACTCGTCAAAAATGGACACCAGCAAAGAGAAAATTCGCTATATTTTACAATTTTTCTTCTATCAAAGCGAAAAAGTAGCCAAAGCTGCTGGAAAGGTTAATTTAGTTCATGGGCCCGATACTGTAAACGAACGTGTAGCACAAAAGTGGTTTGCTATGTTCCGTCAAGCGAAATCGGTTGTGGTCGAAACGCGGTGCACCGGCGGAAACGGTGGCCAAGCCAGGATTGACGGCCAGGAAAGTTTTGCTGTGTGTTTGGTGGGATTGGCAAGGAATCATTTACTATGAGCTGCTCCCCTATGACCAAACGCTCAAATCGGCTCTCTACTGGCAACAACTGAACCACTTGAAGGCAGCACTCTTGCAGAAGAGGCCATCTTTGATCAACAGAGGCCGAATTGTGTTCCATCAGGACAACGCCAGGCCACACACGTCTTTGGTGACGCGCCAGAAGCTTCAGGAGATCGGATGGGAGGTTCTAATGCACCCACCTTATAGTCCGGACCTGGCACCAAGTGATTACCATCTTTTCCTGTCCATGGCAAACGCGCTTAATGGTGAGAAGTTGGCCTCAAGAGAGGCCTGTGAAAATTGGCACTCCCAGTTTTTTGGCAAAAAGGGACACAGCCTTTTACGAGAGGGGTATAATTAAGTTGGCGTCTCATTGGCAACAAGTTTACGAACAAAACGGCGCATATTTGACTTAAATCGGACAAATGTACACAAAGTTATCATATTTTGAAAAATTATTAAAAAAATTGAACGAACTTCTTACTTGCCCTAATATAATTCTTAACGATGTAATGCAAACCTCTTAAACAATTTTCTAAACTCCTAAAGTCTTAAAATACGATTAGGAACACATTTTGCTCTTATGTCTCGGAATATTGTACTAAATTGTCTGAATTTCTTTGAAATAGAGCTCTTGAGAATGCGCCATTTGACGCCCTCTCCACCATAATTCCTTAACGGAAGCGCTAAAGAGGACAGAACTTATGAAAACAAGAGCTCTAAACTTTTTCACGTAAGGATCGAAGGTTCTCTAAATCGGTAGCGGGTTTTTGTGCAATAGGCTAAGATTTACGCAGAGAGCCATGAGATCCAGAATTGTAAGCACTTGTCCATGTTGCACCGATCTCTTTTAAATTAAAGGCAAACCGAATACTAAATCGCTAGACGAATATAGGCTCCTCGTAAAAAAACCATCAGCCGTTTGGAGGTAGCTTAGAATACACTGTAGATCACTACATTTGTTGGAAAAACATCATGACTCATACCACATATCGGGGGAGGAACTCGATCGAGAATTGTTTCAGCGGTTATAAAATGCTAATTACATATACAGCAGGACATAATCAACCCTTTAACGAATTTAATGAAATATTTGATTAAGTTAACAACAAATTTCTGTCTAATGAATTCCCAGTACCAATTCATATAATTAAATACAGACCCGCTCTAACACCGACGAAGCAAGACACATTCTAGGAAATCGTAAAAAAGACTTTTTACTGCAAACCACAATAAGTGGCGATCAATTTGAGTTCAATTTATGCAATCTTCTTTTATTACTTTCATTCATGACACTTTCATCACTTTTCGCAATCATTTCCCACCATACTACAATAATAACAAACACGCACAAACCCACACAATTAAAAAGCTCAATAAACGCAGATTAATTACAGGCGACAAATGATGCCTTCGACACCAGGCAGCAGCCAGCAGCTAGCAGCCATCAGCAAACACTCAGAACCCCAACAACAGACACTTTTTAGCACATCAACCACCACAAACAACACCACCAAGAGGGAGAGCGATCATTAAAATCTTCAGTGAATTAGAGGGGGAAAATAAAATAAGAAAGATTGAATTGCAAGAAAAGGCTAAACCAAATTAAAAACAATAAAAAATTGAAAAGTAAAACCAACACACATCTGCACAAATCTCGATACTCGCATCTGTGTGACTTGATATAACCCAGAAATTGAAATTGAATGTGATCAAGTGCTCAAGTACACAAGTACTCCAGTAGTACGACGCTGATCAAGTGCTCAACAGCAGAGCAGCTGCGGAGGGCTGGTGGTGTATGTCTTAAGTACTTCTTACAGTGAAATTTATAGCAAAGCTGAGTTCAATAAAAACGTACATCAAAATGAACAGTAAGAGATTATGTGACTCAAATGGGGTCTACGCATACATATGAACTCGTATATATGTATATACGTCTGAGACGACCGACCCCTCTTCCTGCGCACAGTATGCAATTACATTCTACGAAGTTTATGTTCTCCACAATGGCAACGCAGACGACGACGGCGCAGATCATCTGTACTGATCCGTCAGCTAAAACACAACATGTGGTGTGCTAGTCAGGTCAGCAAGCTTTCGACGGTCTGCTGGGGAGTTGGTGGTGGAAGAGGAGGGCAAGTAATGCAAACCAACTGGTTTTGCACTTTATGATGTGAAATTCTGACGTTGTGTGTATGTATAGAATGTAATAACAGAAATTATATTTTATAATACGTCGTAATGTGGTGATTTTGTTACATAAGATGCTCGAATGAAGTTACCACACGCTTGGCCGGTTGGCGATTCCGTAATCAGCACGTAATTTAAAGTGCGAATGGCTGAATGGGCTGTGAGTTTTTCAGGAGCAACTTGTTTTTTAAATAAAATATGAAACAAATAGGTGGAACATGTTAAAATGAAATCAAATAAAATAAAATAAATAAAAAAAGTGAAAAAAATAAAACATATTAAAATAAAAAAAATAAAACAGAATAAAAAATAAATAAAATAAATAAGATAAAATAAAATAAATTAAAATAAAAAAAATATAATAAAATAAAATAAAATAAAATAAAATTAATTAAAATAAAGTAAAATAAAATAAAACAAAACAAAAGAAAATGAATCAAAAAATCTATATATAAAACAATAAAATATTATAAAATAAAATAAATAAAATAAACTAAAATAAAATATAAAAAATAAAGTAAAATAAAAAAAAATTAAATTAAATTAAATAAAATGAAATAAAATAAAATAAAATAAAATAAAATAAAATAAAATAAAATAAAATAAAATAAAATAAAATAAAATAAAATAAAATAAAATAAAATAAAATAAAATAAAATAAAATAAAATAAAATAAAATAAAATAAAATAAAATAAAATAAAATAAAATAAAATAAAATAAAACAAAATGAAATGAAATAAAATAAAGTAAAATAAAATAAAATAAAATAAAATAAAATTAAATAAAATAAAATAAAATAAAATAAAATAACATAAAATAAAATAAAATAAATATAAAATACAATAAAATAAAATAAAATAGAATCAAATAAAATCACATAAAATCAAATAAAATAAAATAAAATAAAATAAAATAAAATAAAATAAAATAAAATACAATAAAATAAAATCAAATAAAATAAAATAAAAAAAAGAAAATTAAATAAAATTAAATAAAATAAAATAAAATAAAATAAAATAAAATAAAATAAAACAAAATAAAATAAAATAAAATAAAATAAATAAAATAAAATAAAATAAAATAAAATAAAATAAAATAAAATAAAATAAAATAAAATAAAATAAAATAAAATAAAATAAAATAAAATAAAATAAAATAAAATAAAATAAAATAAAATAAAATAAAATAAAGTACAATAAAATAAAATAAATAAAATAAAATAAAATAAAATAAAATAAAATAAAATAAAATAAAATAAAATAAAATAAAATAAAATAAAATAAAATAAAGTACAATAAAATTAAATTAAATTAAATTAAATAAAGAAAAAATTAAAATAAAATAAAATAAAAGAATATAAAAAAAATAAAATAAAATAAAATAAAATAAAGTACAATAAAATTAAATTAAATTAAATTAAATAAAGAAAAAAATAAAATAAAATAAAATAAAAGAATATAAAAGAAAATAAAAAGAAATAAAATAAATTCAAATAAAATAAAATAAAATAATTTATAACAAAAAATAAAATTAAATAAAATTAAATAAATTTAAATAAAAGGGAATAAATAAAATAAAATGAAGAAAAATAAGATAGAATTTAATTAAATTTTATTAAATAAATAAAAAAATAAAGCAAAACGAAAGAGCAAAATAATCTAATGAATATGCTAGACCAAGTTGGAACCCTTTTATCGAGGGTTTTTAGCTATATAGCTGACATAGTTTATTCGATAAACTATTTGTATTTTATGTACATATATAATATAAGAGCACATATATATATATTTATATGCATTTGGCTGCAAACATTTTAACATATTATTTTTAATTTCAAAGAGTGGGTGGTCAATGCACTCCGTTAACTTTTTTGTCTTCATATATTGAACATCGATTTCGTGCTGTGGCCATTAATCTTGACCATGCATTGGCCACACAACGCACAGGTCAGCGTTGCACATTCATTACATTCATGGTCAAATGAAAGAAATGAAAAGGAAATAAAAATGTAAGCGAAAAAAGCAAAAGTTGTCTAAAAATTTGCAATAAACATTATCTTTTCTTCGTTGAGAGCGTCTCTGACTTTTCAAGCAAGAAAAGCATAAAATGTTGTAAGTTCCTGTGGGTGGCCGGCCGCTCATAAATATGTATCTAGTTGCAAGTATATGACAACTTGCTTGTTACTAGAATATTGTATAACAATATGGAAATGTATGTATGTAAATACGAAGTATACAATTAGAAGCTTTGTGACTATTCTTTACTCTTGCAAAACAAAAAAAAAAACATAAAGCTATAAATATTGGTGTAATTACATACATGTCGTTTCGGGTATAGAACTTTATGGCTCTCACAGCCGGATGAGGTCCACGTTTCCATCATAAATTTTTATGTGCACTTCAGAAAAAAAACCACTTGCACAAATAATCTTTAAAGCTGAGTCGTTTCAAATATATTTTTTTTTTACTTTATTTTTTTTTTTCTGTGGGTTTCTCTGTTTTTTATTTCTTTTTTTCATGCACTTTAATGGCAGTTCTAAATTGCATCATTGTTTTAATAATCGTGAAACTCTCTTACCATTCAATGTCATCAGTTATTGACATAATAATTTATTTGTTGGGTGGAAAAAAAATATTAATAATAAAAACAAATTTCGAAGAAACTATTTGGGAGAATGGTAATAGAAAACCACAGTCTAATCCAAGCCACCAGCAGCAAACAATGCTGTTCACAAAAAAAAATATTTTTTTTTTTTGGTTATAAGAAAAATATCAACTGAAAAAAGCGGTATCTATTATCTTAATATATTCCGAAAACATTATATTCAATTGTTACAACATCATGCCACAAACTCTTAGCTAAGCAGCATCACTTGTCACTTTCGAAGCTGCGCAACTTCGCTCACCAGTTCTCCGCTCTTTGTGCATCATGCCTTTCGTACCAGGAAGTAACCGAACCAAACGGTCACACACATTTGTTTTTGCTGCTATGAAAGAACCTTTATTATTATTTTCTCTTTTTTCCTCACTTTAGTTCACGATCAGCTGTGAACTTCGTTGGAAATTGATTTTTCTTTCATTGTTTCTCTGCTGCTTGTTTCTTCGAGATTTGTTTGCTTTCATTGCGGTTTTCATTTCACACGCTTGTCTGCTGACAACGTAAGAACCAGTTCTGTCTTTATTTGCCCATAAACGTGCGATCAGGAACCCTAACCCAACTGTGTCTATGGGAATGGATTTGTCTAGCGAATGTATATAAATTGTACATGTGTACGTGTATACTGTATTGATTTGATTGCTCGGCATAAAGATGAGGTCGTTACAAGTTCTTCAGTTGATTTTTTTGCACCAATGGTTGTTGAAGTTCAATCACTTTTTCTTAGAACTTTACCTCATTTACAGATATACATTCATAAGCTTGTTTAATTTTTTTTTTATAAGACAAAAGTGCTCATAAAGGACTGACGGTGAAAAGAAATAAAATAAAATAAAATAAAATAAAATAAAATAAAATAAAATAAAATAAAATAAAATAAAATAAAATAACATAAAATAAAATAAAATAAAATAAAATAAAATAAAATAAAATAAAATAAAATAAAATAAAATAAAATAAAATAAAATAAAATAAAATAAAATAAAATAAAATAAAATAAAATAAAATAAAATAAAATAAAATAAAATAAAATAAAATAATATAAAATAAAATAAAATAAAATAAAATAAAATAAAATAAAATAAAATAAAATAAAATAAAATAAAATAAAATAAAATAAAATAAAATAAAATAAAATAAAATAAAATAAAATAAAATAAAATAAAATAAAATAAAATAAAATAAAATAAAATAAAATAAAATAAAATAAAATAAAATAAAATAAAATAAAATAAAATAAAATAAAATAAAATAAAATAAAATAAAATAAAATAAAATAAAATAAAATAAAATAAATTAAAATAAAATAAAATAAAATAAATTAAAATAAAATAAAATAAAATAAAATAAAATAAAATAAAATAAAATAAAATAAAATAAAATAAAATAAAATAAAATGAAATAAAATAAAATAAAATAAAATAAAATAAAATAAAAGAAAAAAAAATTAAAAAAAAATAAAATAAAACAAAATAAAACAAAATAAGATAAAAAAACCAAATTAAAATAAAAAACATGTAAAATAAAATAAAATAAAATAAAACAATATAAAATAAAATAAAATAAAGCAAAATAAAATAAAAAAAATAAAATAAAATAAAATAAAACAAAATAACATAAAATAAAATAAAATAAAAAAATTATATATAAAAAAATAAAATAAAATAAAATAAACTAAACTAACACAATATAAAATGAAACAAAATAAGATAAGATAAAATAAATTAAATTAAAATGAAATATAGAAATAAAGTAAAATAAATTAAAAATTTACTAAATTAAAAAAATGAAATAAACTGTACTAAAATAATATAAAATAAAATAAAATAAAATAAAATAAAATAAAATAAAAAAATAAAAAAAATAAAATAAATGAAATAGAATGAAATAAAATAAAAAATATAAAATTATATTAACAAAATAAAATAAAATTAAAATAAAATAAAATAAAATTAAACAAAATTAGATAAAAAATAAATAAAATGAAATAAAATAAGAAATCTAAAACAAAATTAGATTAAATTAAAATAAATTAATAAAAAAGAAAATAAAATAAAAAAAATTATATAAAAAACAGGTAAAATAAAATACAAAAAAAGAAAATCAAATTAAACAAAATAAATAAAATAAAATAAAATTAATTAAATTAAATAAAAATTTAGTAAAATTAATGTAGTGAATAAAACATTGAAACAAATTAAGATAAATGAAAATATTTTGAAATAAGTAATAAACCAAACAAAAATATTGTAGTGATTGAGAACGAAGCAGACAGAAATATAAATACAAAAAAAAAATATAAATACAAACCCCTTCGCATAACAATCTTTTGTACCTAAGTTCAATGACATGAGAGGACTTTTATTTAAGTTTGCTTAGTTGAACTTGTAAATTTCGTAATAAATAGTTTTTGCCTTGTGCTCTTGAATACATGTACATAGATATACCTACATACGTTAGCCATAAAGTTGGTTCGCGTAATTAATTTCATGTTGAGGGTGTGGTCTGCGGCAGTTAAGTTTGGCAAAAACAAAATTTAAGTTGTAAAATGTAATCTTTATTTGCGTGTAAAGGTTTTATTAGCTTTTAAGTGTTACCTTTGAAGAAAGAGAATGAAGTGTGGCATAAAGGGAAATCGCAAAAAAAAACTACAAGTGAAGAAGAATTTACGGTATTTATATGCAAGAAATTCGGTTTTGTTTGTCAAATCACTGCTCAGGCTTGCCTCAACGTTCATTAGACAAAAATAACTACCAGCAGGTTTCTATAATCATTTGAACAATATTTGTAACCTTATCGTCTTCAATAATTTAAATAAATTACTTCTTTAATTTTTTACAGTCCAAAATTTGTAATTTTAGTGAAAGCGTTTATTATTTTACTCTATTGGAATTTGTTACGAAGCGAATCAAAAATTTTTATTAGTTCAATAAAATTGAAAGAAAAGCTGAGAAAAATGTAATGAAACTTGCTCTAGTTATTCATATAATTTTCTCTAGATTATAAATAATACCAAACTGTACCTTTAGCAATATTGTAGTAAAACCTTATGTGGCAAGCTTGTGCTGCGAATCAGTTATTTTCTCATGACACTTGATTTTATTAAAATAATTTGATTTTCATAGTTAAATTTGGCTATTAAAGTTTTGCACACGTTCGTGCTGCTTTGATTAAAACAAAATAATAATAAAATTAAAATAAAAATAAAAATATATGTAAGTAGCAAATAAACAGTAAATGTTCAGGTCATTATTCTGAAGAAAAGGCATGACATATTTTTTCAATATTTTCTTATAAAACATTTTTCAGCAAGAAATATTGCATACTAAAGCTTGCTAAAGACGGCATACATATTTTCAGCTGTCAAAAACGTAACATAATCACGCCAGAATGTAAATTAGACTAGATTTGTATGCCTAACACCAGTAACAATAAAATACCAATTTGAATATATAGGTATTTAGTAAGTTTTCCTTTTTTATAATATTTTATTTGATATTTTTTATATATAATTGTTTAATTTAATTTTATTCTGTTTCATTTCAAATTATTTAATTTTTTTTATTTTATTTTATTTTACTTATTTTATTTTATTTTATTTTATTTTATTGTATTTTATTTTATTGTATTTTATTTTATTTTCTTTAATTTTATTTTATTTTATTTTTATTTATTTTATTTTATTTTATTTTATTTTATTTTATTTTATTTTAGTTTATTTTATTTTATTTTATTTTATTTTCTTTTATTATTTATTTTTATATTATTATATTTTATTTTAATTTACTTTATTTTATTTTGTTTTATTTTTCTAATTTTATTTTAATTTATTTTGTTTTATTTTGTTTTTTTATTTTGAGTTTTATCTCTTTAATTTATTTTACTTCCTAATTTATTTCTTATTTTGCCTTTATAATTCTCTTTTGTTTGTTCATTTTATTCTATTTTCTTTATATAATTTTTAGAATTTTTGTATATTGCTTGATTTTGTGTATTTAATTCACTTTGTTTTATAATTTGATTTTGTTTTTAAATATCGACTTATTATTTGATTCTATTTTGATTAATTTTATTTTGTAATTTTTCTCTCTAGATTATTTTAGTCCTTATTTTATTGGTTTATTGTCCTTATATTTTTATTATTTGTTCATCTTATTCATCTTATAGATTTTTTTTATTATATTCTCTTATAGTGCATTTAATTCAATTTAATTCTTTTTATTTTATTTTATTTGTTTTTTTATTATTTTATCTTTATAATTTGTTTTATTTTTGTTATTTTACTCTATTTGATTTTATTAATTTTTTTTTGTTTATTTTACTTAAATTTATAAACTTATTTTATCTCATTTTTATTATTTTTTATGAAATTTAATATTTATTTTATAGTTTATTCACACTTTTTTTTTATCTCCTGCAACAAAATTGTTCTTCTAGAGTTCAGAGACTTATGTACTTATGCTTATTGGATACACAATTTCCATATCTAGTCGATATTATCTACATTTCAAATTCTAAATTCTCCACATTTTCCACTGCACATTGAAAGCTTATTACCCCGACAGCGCCTGATTTAGCCTTGAATTATTCAAATACGCAACTGTGACTTGCATTGTAATTAGCTGCGTGTGTTACATACATAACAACGTGCAACACAACAATAAATGTGCATAGAAAAATGCATAAATAAAGTTGAATTAAAGAAAATAGAAAAAAAAACGCTTGAACATGAATCAACAAATCGATGAACGGAAAGTTGAAAAGATAAATTGCATTTAAGAAAGAATAAGAAAGGAACGCGGTAGAAAACAACAATAGAAATACTACGTAGACTTGTAGCAAGTAGGTATAAGTTGTATGAGTTGTAAGTGAAGCGTTGGCCACCAGCAGGCGACGCACAGAAGATATATATTTTCTTTAGGTGCAAACACATGTCTACGCTACAGAAGTATGTATTATATATGCATTGGTATATATTATATTTACATATGTGCAACAGCGTGTTATGGTGTATTGTATAGCGGAAGACGTAACGCGTTTAATATGCGCTACGAATGCGCGCGTCGTCGCTTGACAAGCCACAGCGGCTCACTGAAAAATGGTTTGAAATAAATTGCACGTATGTACATGATTATATACATAAATTTACATACCGATTTGGCCATCAATATCCTCAAGATAAATTTTTAAAGACACCTACAATTGGAGAAGCCCAAGTTAATGGAAAAATATCAGCTCATTGCTTTGTCAGCTACGCTTTGAGAGAGAGAGAGAGTGAGAGTTAACTCAGTGGCGACCCAGAGTTAAGCTCTCCTTTGTGTAAAAATAAAATTAAAAAATAATATTAGAGGAAATATAGTTTGCTTATTTCATGTAGCGTGATGCTTTGTACTTTCTTTTTGTTTATATATATTATATATATGTATGTAAACTGACCTCTTCTGTTCTTCAAACTACATACTCGTAGCCCTTATATTTCATACAAATGGTGTATGCATGTATGTATGTGATAATATATTCTTAACCTCCCCTCTACCCAACTAATCGAGCAATATGTGCCATGCAACCATATTCACATTAATGCCACATCACTATCACCAGAAGGTCCCCTCGAATCACGAGGCATATCAACATAGTTTCCTTGCTTGCCACACAATACATAAGGTAAGGAAAAAATAAAAGTATAAAGTACGAATTTTTTCTTATAGGTATACCAAACACAATATGTCACATGATATTGACAATGCATTGCGTACTGCCATTCGAAAGGCTCGGGTTCAAAACCTGGTGTCGTACTTACATCCGGAAAGTTACGGAAAATTAATTTAAATAAAAAATTAATATAAATTTTCTAATTGCGGTCGCCCCTCGGCAGGGAATGTCCACCTCTCCAAGTGTATTTCGGACATTAAATAAAAGCTCCTCGTAGAAAAACATCAAGACGCAAAACCACAAATAGGGCCGAAAATCGCTTTAGCGGTTACAAAGCGCCAATTATATATATATTTATTATATACTCGTACTTTGTATCTGCTAATCATGTTGCGCGCATTTTTATCTGCTATATTTTTTTTTGCTTCATTTAACTTTAGTTCTCTTCTTATTCCAATTTCACTTCCTTATAATTTATCATAAATTTCTGTAGATGTTCATCCGGCTGTTTCTGTTGCTGATTTTGTTGTCAACAACTGAGAGTGCTACATAAATACACTCGTATGATTACTTTAAATGGCGGCCGCGGTAGCCTGGTGATTAAAACCAAAAGGTCATAGATACGAGTCTTAGTCGATCGCCCTTTTGGTGTGGGATTTCCAACCCCAGAAATAAAAGTGTTCATAAAAATCCGTATACCGTTTCATTTATTGGAAAAATATCAAGATGTATCTTTAGGTCCAAATTGCCATTGGTAATTTTTCTACCGGGAAAGGGACCCGGGATCGATCTATTTGAAAAAAAATGAAATTTACTTTGATCTTGTGAAATTTGGTACACAGATAACTCTTTGCCTAATTCGACATGGGGAACCGACCTAATCGAAACATTTTTATTTATCGCTACAGAGGTGGCTTGATACCTGAATTAATATGGAAAGTGAGACTGGAGTCGATTTGATGATTCAGTTTTGCTTAATATATGGAACTTATATATGGGTGGCTCTTTGCGAAGGTCAATATGGTGAGAACTTTTTCTTCCTGGAAGTGACCCAGGCACCTGATCTGTTCAGAAAAGTCGAATTTATAATTCGATTTGCTTGATATCTGGAACATAGATATCTCTTTGATTAGGCTAATATGTGGAAAAGGTTTTTTACTTTTTCATATATTTTAACAAAGTAGAATATAAGTAATAATGAAAGAAAAAACGTAAAAACCTTATAAAAATCTTAATAGAATTATCTTAATACTCCATGCGGACGAAGTCGCGGACGACCTGTAGCTCTACTATATAAGAAATATTTTTCTCCCAAAATTAAATCTTTCCACTCTTTCCATTAAAACAAAAATATTCTCAAGAATCGTTTGAGCTCGTTCTCTTATTCGTTAATTTTAGTACAATACATATAATGAACACTGGAGAATAGAGGAAACTGCTCTTAGTTCAATGCAGCGCGTTGTTTGATAACAAACGAACTAAATTTTGAGCTATAGTACATGGTTATACGTCTGGCGCCTTGAGACGATACCATAGAGCAGCAGGGTTTACCAGGTGTGTTAGTTGAAATTTGCCGGATTTTTCGATAAAGCAAACACTCAATTTTCAGAGGAATCTCAAAATTTTTTTATTCAAAGTATTGACCATTGGTTTCTAGACATTTCGCCCATCTCTCAGGCAAATTATGGATACCATTTCAAAAAAAATTTTTCTCTTTCGAGGCACTGCTCTGCAAGAGAGTGTCCATCGAGTACGGCGGGTGCGATAATATTTCCCAATTAAGTGTTTTTAATGTGTCTTTCACCAGTTTAGCGGTATGAAACGGCGCGTTCTCATGTTGCAAGATAGCTTTGCCATGTCTTCGGGCCCATTCCGACCGTTTTTCGATCAACGCATGATTCAAATTGATCATTTGTTGTCGGTAGCGATCCGTGTTCACCGTTTCACCAGATTTTAACAACTCGTAGTACACTACACCACACTGGTCCCACCAAACACAGAGCATTGTCTTACGGCCAAAGCGATTTGGCCTTGCAGTCGATGGGCTAGCTTCACCAGGGGAAAGCCATGATTTTTTTCGCTTCGGGTTCTCAAAATAAATCCATTTTTCATCCCCCGTGACACTTCGATGCAGAAAAGATTTCCTTTCGAATCGTTGAAGCACCATTTCACAAACGGTTTTTCGATTTTCCATTTATCTATCGTTCAGCTGGTGTGGCACCCATTTTCCATACTTCTGGATCTTTTCCATGGCTTTTAAACGTTGGCAAATTGCTCCTCGAGTCACATGTAGTGTTTCTGCCAATTTTTGTTGCGATTGGGTTGGATCACCATGCAATTCCTCGTCTTCGAACTTTTTCGCTGCACCAGGATGTTCATTGTCTGTCAAATCGAAATCTTCACTTTTAAATTGACGAAACCATATCTCACATGTTCTAATCACTGGAGCATGTTCACCATAAGTTTCTACCAGCAACCGGTGAGCTTCAGCTGCTGTTTTCTTTTGATGAAATAAGAAAAGCAACGAATGCCGCAAATGCGATTTAATTGGAACGAAACTCGACATATTCACTGAGGTAAACAAATATGACGCTATTATTTTGGCGAAATGTGACTTGCGTATTTTTGTAGGTTAATGTCAATAGAAAAAAATTACATACATGCCAAATCATAGAAATTTATACATATTGCTAGCGACATCTACTAGAAAAACCGGCAACCTTCAACAAACACACCTGGTAGTTTACATTGAGCTCTATTTCTTGTTGTGAACCATCGAAAACTTATTTGACTGTTGATTTAGTATGAACAACTTTGAATTCATCAATAATTCTCTGGTAGGAAAGAGTGAGTATAAAGTGTTTTAAAAATTCTCTGAGTATCCTTGCATATTGCAATGGGTTAATCGCCATTTCCTTGGAGTTTTATATCTTAAAGTCACCGTGTTCATACCTCGTTCACCGTTTTCAGCATATTTAACCACTTCTGTAGATCTATACAGGTACAAAATGAAGATGGAACCCGAATCTCTGCAAGAGTTTAAGGACATACCCAAAGGTAAATATGAAAACTGTTTCGAGGAGAGAAAAACGCTGCCGCCAGTACTGTTTATCTGACGGGGCTACTTTGAATGGAACGAAAGAGAAAACGATTAATAAATAAATACATTTTGAGTTAAATGGAAAATCGTCTTATTTTTTTAAAACACGCCGTAAAGTTACTATTGAAATATTATAATCATGAGTCGGGATTCACTGAAAGCTTTCGACTTAAAATGATATTGGATAGGGTTGCCATTTTTAAGTAAATAAAATTAGTAAAATAAATTGGGTCAATTCAAATAAAATAATATTATTTTCTAAAGTACTAACAAAAAAAAGCATATTTTCATAGTAGGGTTGCCAGCTTTACCAACAAAAATGAAATTAATACTTTATAAAAAATAATAATTTCATAAATAATTGTTGTTTTATTAAAAAACTAACTAATTATAAAATTAATACTTTCTTTCAATTAAAAAAAAGATTAAATAAAATCTTTTCGTGCCCCCGACGTCTCTGCATATTCCTAAAAGAAAAGGAAAGAAAATACAAAAACGCCCATTGAAAGCAAATTGAAAACTCTTTAACTAACAACTTGACTCTGCAACATATGTGCACCATGCACTCGAAGCATTTGTTATTATGCAACAATTAGAGGCATGCAGCGCTATTAAAGTTGCACATCATAAATACCGGCCGACCAGAGTGACCGACTTGCAATGCAAGTGAAATAATTTCCACACAAAATGAGCCGCCTGGTTTTTTTTTTGTTTGCAAATATGTTGTCTGTATGTACATATGTCTGTATGTATTTCTGTATGTCTGTATGAATGCATGTATAACATGATGTGATGTCATAAGTGGCATCTGGAGGCTGGTGGGCTGCAGTTAAAAAAATCAATGCAGACGTGAATAAATGTTAAGCTTTTTTTAAAGCATTGGTGCAACATGTGGCAAGCAAGTATATTTATGTGTTTGTTATTTGTTTATAACATATGAGTGTGTGTGTGTGTGTGTGTGTGTGTGCAACCGGAAAACTTTATTTACTTAATAATCATAGCAAATGCAACAACAACAGCAACAATAAGAAACAACAATAGCAACAACAACAACAACAACTAAAACGCGGCTTTTCCATTATTTATTTCATGCAATGCGAAATGTTTTAACAAATGAATGCAACATGTGGCACAATCATTTCACTCGACAATTGCATAAACAACATACACACACACACACACACGCACACGCGCACACAAGCTGCAGTTTCTGCTGTTGGAGGAGCAAACAAACAGCAACACCAACAACTATCAGCATTTACGCAATTTGAAAAACAAATAGGCAGCGGCGGCCGCTCTGTCTCGAACCGACGGACATCTCTCCATTTGCCACAAGCGCACGGTGCAAGCCAAACGGGGTGCTCGCGTATGGTGCGGCGCGCGCTCGGTGCAACATGTTTGCCGAACGAATGTTCAATTCATTATCGCCAACAAATGCCGATCATGTTGTACAGTTCAAAGCACTTGAAAGCGCGCAAATTATACATGAATGCAACAAGCAAACGTGCAACGCGCCTAGGAGTATGCGCCTACCTACCAACGCCGTACACAAAGTGCAACAACAACGGCACACAACATATGTACTACACGTACGAGTGGTATATACTTGTCGAGCGCGACAGATCGCTTGGACGTGTGGCAAGCGCGATTCTATGTATTTGTATGCGCAGCGAGGCGGTGAGGCCGTCTAAAACGGCACAAATATCCCCAGGAAGTCAGCAAGTTAACAGCCCAAATATGTACAACCAAGCTCAGTATGTCTACGCTATTGTTGTTCTAATCACAAATACACACACACACACTCACACACAGATACACAAAAGCACCTACAAACAAAAGTACAATAAGACATGTGTATGTAGATGTGCCTCCAGCAAAGTGCCATTGCCACCGCCATCGTCTTCTGAAATGTTGCAAGAAAGTCTCTGGTGCAACACCAAGCGCCCGCTTCAGTCACAACTACGCGTTGTGCCTTTCTGTGATTCTTGGCAAATCACACGCTGCGCCATACGTAATGTGGAAGTGTCAATGCCATTCGCTGGCTGAGTAATGAATTATTGAAAGCGCAATGATCTATTCATATGTATTTGTGTGATTGTCTGCGCACATTTCGTATTCAATGTTAACGAAATTCAAAAAGTGGCGTGGCAGTGGAAATGTTGCAGGCATTGACATAATCTATAGCTCATACCTTGGCGCTAGCGTAATGTTGGGTAGGAGCAGAGCGAGATGTGTGAAAAGAGACGCAGAAAATACAGTTTTGTTACGGTGCATTAGACAGAGGCCCGTTATGACTCCCTGTGGGGTTTTACGCCAGCAGCATGCCATGCGGTGATTTTTTGATAAAGTCAAGCCTTGAGATTCTTTTGCTGGTGGCTGACAGCTGAGGCAAGCGGTATTTGGCTTACGGAGTTTCCATTTCGCACAGAAATTCTGAGCAAGTAGTGGATTTGACTGCTGCAGTCATGAGTCAAAGAGTGGTGGATTTTAAACTAGATCGGAGGAATGTTTAAAAACTGCATGAAAAAAGTAGTTTTGTATTTTTATCTTATCGTGGGGTCTGGAGTCACAGCGAGTGGTGGTGAGTGACATTTAGAGACAAACCGTATTTCTTTAAGGAAAGCTACCCTTAAATTCAGCAAAAATATTGAACCTCTTCTCATTCTCCTTCAGTTTGACCTGTATTGTAAATCTTCGGTAGAGGTAAACTACATTACTTAAACTTGTTGAAACATTGGCAACGAATTTTCCGTAATATAAGTAAAGTCCGAATAGAGAGACACATAATTTTTGTATTAGAGATCCATAACCTTACAATAAGTCCCCACAATGCAAAACTACATTGGAAGTGTCAATAAGAGACAGGAAGGTTCTAAAATAACTCTCGATTAGATGTAAAATGCCCGTGGTTTGGGTTCTTGGATACCTGTCTGTGCGGACGACATGCTTAATACCCTAGCGGGTTAGGTGTTCAAGAATTCCTTCTCTTGTTAAGACAGGCTAGGGAGTTATTCGTTAAAGATGCTAACTTAAGATGGAGAAGTCTTAATGCATGTAATGTGGCCAAGACAATATAGCCAGAATGGAACGGAAGAAGGTCACTAACGGACTTCTAACAATTTTTGCAGAAGTTACAGACAAGAAGAAGAACCTGAAACCTTAAGACACTTTCTCTGCGAATGCCCTGCACTATGAAGAAGTAGGTTGTAGTCTCTAAGGGCGGTAACCTTTGGAAACCTGATCGAGATAGCGGGGGCCAAGATGCGACGACTGCTCAGTTTTGCAAACTCCACACACTGGTTCGAATAGCGGTTGGCGGTCATCAGAATCCCCAGTGATATCACAATGGGCCCGCTTGCGCTCTAGGTGAGCTGATGCCTGGCAGACACTTCAACCAACCAACCAACTAACCAACAAGACATGCCTTTCATTGGAGGAGACCAAAATCGAATAGTTTCCGCGACAGTCGGGTCTATATATCGGAACCCGGATTTTTACCGGCCAAGGATTGCCACTCCAGCAATAGTCTCCAAAAACCAATTCGGGGAATGTTTTTGCGGTTACAACAACAACAACAACACGACTAGCTTACTAAAAGGGAAACTGTGCTTATTACACTTCATTCCGCACACGACGTGGGTATATGATCAGACAGATTGGCGAGATTGATGAGAAAAATTCTCAACCAGTACTTCATTGCCCTTGTCTCACAGGCAAAACGAGTTCCCTAACGATTTTTGTCACATCTAATGGGCATAGTCACTAGAGGGCTACTTCCGCTACTCCGCAGTCCGTATTACACAACTCGACATCGCTTTCATTGAAGTTTTTTCGACAAACAAACGAGACGACTGGAGCAATTAGTATGGTGAGCTAAATCTTTTCCACGAACTTTTTTAGTGGTATCCAGAAGGCTGAAGTATGTTTGATCACAGAGATGTGGCATAATAACCGCAACAACTGCCCTCACAACTCATCTTGTGCTTTGGTCGCAGCATATGTTACAACACAGAAGAATGCTTAGGATGGAAGCAGTATTGTGACCGATCCATTAGTGTAGATGATGGACGTCCTATGAACGCGTATTCTTCGAGCTTAACACAAAACCACTTAGAATTCTGTAGGTTTTAAGAGCTGGCAAGAACTTATCGTCAACAGCAATATGTTAGTAACTGAGTATGTGAATAAAAATAAACATAAATATGTATGCATGTAGATAATAATGATGATAATATAATGAATAGGAACGTTATCTTTATTTACTGTTGGCATATGGTACTTTTGTTTTGAAAATAATAAAATAAAGAAAATATCGTTTTCCGCTTATAAGTGCTCCAATTCAGCTTAGAGTGCAAGATACTTCCATATGCGCACTTACATATATATATATATATATATATATATATATGTATATATATACAATTGTCAATAAAGATATGCTTATAAGCAAATATACTAAAGATAATGTAAATTAATGCAAACAATTAATGCTGAGATAAGTGTTCTCCACCACGCACCATTATAGGGCATGTTGCATAGACAAGAATATTGCCACAGCAAGCGATAGTAAATGCTTTGGAGAATGAGTTGCGACAGAAAAAATATAGCTTTTTGTTCTTCTAATTGTAATTTATGCATAAATTGCTGAGTAGAGGTTTGTTTAATAATTTCTGTGTACTTAACCCAAGTGGCATAGACCCTTTTTCACTTTGGGTTATCTTTGAGAAATTGAAGAAACACTTTATGAAGTTATGGCACCCGCATAATATTCGGCAATTCAGGGCTTTACATACTTGTGGAGCTGTACGAGTATTGACTTCGCAGTATGCTAATGTAGGAAAAAATAATAATATTATTCTTTAGAAATGCAAATGATTTTTTAGAGAAAATTAAATTTCAGTGATTCAAAGAATAAGAAAAAATAAAAAAAAAATAAAAAAAAATAATAATAAATTTAAAAAAAAAAATTAAAATAAATAAGTGAAAATTCAAAAAAAAAAACCAATTAAAAACAATTCATAAATAAATTTGTATATATCAGTGATGCGCAGCGATGCTTGCTATGATATTAACAGCACACTTCAATGTAACGTTTAACATTATCTGCTAACGATTTAACATTAACGACAGCATTTCGTTTCGTATAAAAATGAAATAAAATTTATTTTGATAAATGTTTGAACATTTTCAAATGTTTCAGCCGATTTGATCGACAATTTTTTTTAACATAAAAGTTGTCATTACGATGCTACCTTGATACCTACATATATATAAAAGAATAATACATTTTTTCTTGTGTACAACAAACAATTTGTTTCTAATATTTTTTTTATTTGCACTCATTTTTTATTGTTGACATTTCATAAGCATTTAAGGCGTAGAATGGCCCAGCCCTCTCTAGCAACAACATCAACACAAAGCATTTATTCACTTATACACTCATTTATTCATTCACTCATTCATTCATTCATATTTTCCTTACTTAAGTACTTATTTGAAAACTTAATCAAGTGCGTCAAAGCCGTCTGTTTAATATTACATTACTGAGCTTGCAACACGCATGCAGTTGTGGCAGTCCAATGCGGCTCAAAGTGTTATGAGGGATAGAGCATAAATGTGTGTATTTACATAAGTACATATGTATATGTTGCTGGCAGTCTATACTTTTTTGAGCACTTCAAAACACAATATATTAAATAGGTAAAGAGGAAATGATTTGTGTATACGTGTACACTTATAACATTCGTATATACAAAGAAGAGAATTAAAGTACAACAAGAAAAAAGAAAATTCATTCAAAATTATAGTAATGAAGTTTGAATTTTGTTGTTTCTGTTTTTACCCTATAAAGCTTTGCATTTTTATTAGTACTTTATAAAGGGTTAAGTACCTACACACATATACAATCATATATGCAAATACATGTACATAAGTATGTGTTTCTGTAGAGAGACTTTTTTTTAGTTTTTTTGTATGAAATCTGAAAGCAGTACTTAAGCGGCATAAATAGCGCTTTGTACTGCTATATATATGTGTGTAAGAGCATTTACATACAGTATGGAGTAAAAATTTATTTCTAGTGATTTATTTAAAATTAAAATAAAACTAAATAAAACGGGTATACCTATATTTCATAAGATAATAGAAAATCGCACAAAATCATGTATATTCTTTATAAATATCGAAAAATAAAAAAAAAAGTTTTGAATTTTTATAATGTTGATTTAATTCTCAATTATGTATGCATTATATTAAAAATAATAAAAGTAAATATAAATAAAAATTATTAAAAGTATTTTAGTTTAAAAAAATAAATATTTGTTTCCCGAAAATTACCCTTCACAAATTTTTACGTCCAACTGTAAAAACAAAGCAGAATTGCTTTTTATTTCATTCCTGAGTGTGGCACAACAGTTGTGCAGTGATTTTATTAATATTTTCATTATTGTACTATTTCCCTTTATATATGTATTTTTGTATGACCGGAAATAGTGTATTGTGTTGCTCGGGAATAACTAATTGTGCGCATAAGTCCAATAGTGGGCACTCGAGTTGAGTATTCAGTGTATTATGGTTACGTAAGTAGTATGAGTCTGTATGTGTAGTTATATCGTAGTATAACAAAATCTGCTGTTTTGTGGCAGACGTCGCCCTACATATTTACAAATATATAAATATAAATTAAAATAAAATAAAATAAAATTAAAAAATTAAATAATATAAAATATAAAAAAATGAAATAAAATAAAACAAAAAAAATTAAATGAAATGAAATAAAATAAAATAAAAAATTATAAAGCAAAATAAAATAAAAGAAAATTAAATTAAATGTAATAAAATGAAATAAAATAAAACAAAATAAAATAAAATAAAAAAAAATTAAATAACATAAAATAAATTAAAATAAAATAAAATAAAATAAAATAAAAAAACATAAAATAAAAAAAAAACAAGATAAAAAAAAAACAAAATAATAAAATAAAGTAAAATAAAATAAAATAAAATTAATTAAAATAAAAAAATAAAATAAAATAAAATAAAATAAAAAAAAAATAAATAACATAAAAAAATTAAAATAAAATAAAATAACATAAAAAAAAGCAAAATAAAAAAATAAAGTAAAATAAAAAAAAAACAAAATAAAAAAAAACAAAATAATAAAATAAAGTAAAATAAAATAAAATAAAATAAAATAAAATAAAATAAAATAAAATAAAATAAAATAAAATAAAATAAAATGAAATAAAATAAAATAAAATAAAATAAAATAAAATAAAATAAAATAAAATAAAATAAAATAAAATAAAATAAAATAAAATAAAATAAAATAAAATAAAATAAAATAAAATAAAATAAAATAAAATAAAGTAAAATAAATCAATATAAAAAAAATATAAATTTAAATGAAATAAAACAAAATACAGTAAACTAAAGCAAAATAAAATAAAATAAATTAAAAAAGTTGAAATAAAATAAAATGTAATAAAACTAAATATAATAATACAAATTAAAATTTAATTAAATGAAATGAAGTAAAACTGAATAAATTAGAAATCAATAAGCAAACTAAGGTGAAATAAAATAAAATTTTATTAAAGTTAAATATAAAAATAAAATAAAATATCATAAAACAAGAAAATTCAAAAGTCCGTATAAGATTTATCAAAATGGGATTGTTAACACTCTTTTATTTAAATAACTCCGCTCGCTTAGCATATTATGTGGAGATATTTTGTTAACCGAATATCTATATGCAGCCAAAATTTTTGTCTCGCTGGTTTACTTCGCTTTTATATTTATTTTTAAATAAAACTCGCCTTCAAAGCGCTGCTGACTAGACTATTTACCACTAACTTGCACCTAATTTCCATTCAAGGTATATGAAACCCTATAATAACTAATTCAATGTTGTTGCTGGTGCTGCACCTCAAACTAGCCATGAAGGTTCAATTGAGGGGGAAAAATCAATAATACAATGTGTAGAAAATACAAATGAGTTAAATAAGTCCACATTTTACCGCGCAGCTTAAATGCATTGAATTAAATTAAAAAAATTTATTAGCTTTTTCATTTTTGCAAATTTTTGGCAAACTTCAAGGGCATTATGTGAATGCATTTTTTATTTTTTTAACACATTTAAAATTTAATTTTGTTCAAAAAAAAAAAAACATTGTATGCATGAGAAATTACAAATCATTAAAAAATTTTCCGCATTAAATTTCACGCACTCACACCGGCGGGTATGTTATATTACATGTATTATGTTTATGACTAATGCGCCACTGCAAATTGGTTTGTTCGTATTTGGAGCACTTTTAAATTGTAACACAAATATAGACACTTATAGTGTTATTGTATTTACATATGTACGCATTTTGTTTAATTTTATTCAAACTGATTACTTGCTTTTTTTACTCTATTACAACGCCCTAATTCAATTTGCTTGCCCTTGACTGCAATTGACTAAATATCAAGTATTTTTGTGGTATATTTTTCAATGCAACATAGTTTTTATTGTATTGTGATTTAAAAGTGTTTTTTCATATCATTTAATTAAAGAAAAATATAAACTGAAGTAACATTTAAAATAAAATATTTTTATAAAAAATTTGAAACATGATTCCCCCCTTTATTCATTGCCCTCATCAGTACTGTTTTTCTTACTACTTTCCCTACATATTTACTCACACTTATCTGATTAGCAAAATTTGATGTACACACATACATTCATTTATATTTACATTTTAATTTAATTTTTTCATTTGTGGCAGCCCATCTGACCCATATTTTACAACACACATGAACAACGAAAGCGTCGAAATTCATGTATTGGCAGGCAACGTATGGCATAAAGTAGGCAAATATTTTTTAATAGTTCAGCTGGGCGCAGACTCGGCTAGGGGCTGATGAAAACAAGCAGTGCGAATGGGCGTTGTGGGTTCACACATACTGTTGCTGCACGTTGGGCGTGTGAGAAAAACATGTTAAATTTAATTTTACAAAACTAGCAAATACACAAGGAAAAAAATGTATAAATAGCGAAAAAAAGAGAGAAAATGTAAATAATATTTGCGATAATAGCGAAATTTTGTACATTTTTAGCGCGAAGCAATGCTTTCAGGTATTTTCATTAAGGAGAAAATATTTTTTCGCGATATTAGATTGTTGAGACAGCTGGGAGCGAAAGATATATGTAGAAAATTAATTTAATTTTAAAACTTTCTCACGCTTTACGGAAAAATTAAAAAAAAATTATTTCAACTATTTATAAATTTTTTTTATGGATTAAATGTAAAAAAGAGTATCTGTTGCTTCAAAAAATTTTCAGCTTGTCGGAATTAGCAATAATTTCTGTACTTTTTTTAATAGGCAATATTTTTTGTTCTTCAGTGTTGAGTCATAATAAAAAAACTTAGAAAATTTTGAAAGTGTTTTGGTCGGGATATTCCTGTAATTTTTTGTACTATTAGAAGCATAGATACATATACTTAGATTAAGATTCGAAGGTATATATATAGTATGTTGTAAGGAAAAAAAATATTAAAATTCGAATTATCGGATTATAGAGAGTTAATCGAAGCCACGAAAAAATATCTTTTCAGATGGGTTGTCACCGGATTCATTATTTAAGTTGAAAAAAAAAAAATGGACAACATAAATGATATATTGTACTGTGTTTAACAAGCTGGAGAAACTTGACTTCTAATTGTTTATTAAAAAAAATTAGGTATTAATGAAATATAATATTACAATATAGGTAAAGGACTGAATGGCCTTACGAAAGTTTACAAAATATATTGCTGGCGTATTAACCATTCTTTTGTTAGAAAAATTTCAGAATTAAATTAAATATTTATATACAAATAAAATAAATATTTCGTTTATAAATAAAAGTACCTTATGTTGGAAAAATTTTACTTGCAATTAAATTGATATTATTAGCGAAATATTATATACCTATATTATATATTTTTAGCTCTCAGTTGGCTTACTAAGAATGCAAACAGCTGAAAATATGTCTAAAATTTTCGATTAGGGAAATAAAAAATAAAATAATAATAATAAACTAATAAAGCTCGTATTTGTATGTAAATGCCTAAATTTTAATTAAATAAAATCTTTATAAAAAAATAAAAAAAAAAATATTTCGTTGTATTAATTGAGTTAATAAATAAAAGTAGTTAATGTTGAAATATTTTTGAGCAGAGTTACCACCTGTTTGAAAACTTAAGTGCATTTAAATTATTGAGTTCAACGAAATATTGGAATAATTCCACCTGAGAGACCTATATTTGAACACGTTTTGAGAAAAGTTGCCACCTGTTTAAAAAAAATTCCAATTAAAAAAATAAGAAATTAAATATTAAAGAGATTTATGTGGTGTTACAAAGCAAGTGGAAAGCATTTTTGAAGTAAACTTTCGCTCTCGGCTTAGTAATCACTTCAAACGCGATTTTTGGCCAACAACATAAGTTTGAAAATATAACAGTAAAAAAATAAGTTCATTGTAATTGTAAAAAAATTTAAACTCCAACTGAGCAAAAATGATTTTTTAACTTGAAAAAGAAATAACTTCATAAACAATTTTGTAGATAAAATATACATCTTTGTGTACACGATAGGCATAGGTTCAACCTATACGGTGGTGGGGAAATCATTTGACTACTGCTTACCTGGGTTTCCGCTAGAAATTAATATTTTTAATTATAGTTCCACTTTCGCTGCAATTTCAGACCTTTTATAGCATTCCGGCAACTTATCGTCTAGACCTCTACATTACTTCAAGTAGTAGTTTAGCTTACTTTCTCTATATTCTTTAGGGCATTATAACGACTAAATTAAATTTGGAAAGCTTTAAATATCCACAGTAATTTCGTACAGTTCAACTCTTGCCATATGTACATACTTAATAAATATATACAATATAAAAAAGTTCATGTTCCTCAGCTTCGTAAGACTCTGCACTAAAATTACATTGTGGCAAGGAAAGTGGCAAGCTAAAAGAAACTCTTTTTCATATCAATAAGCCGTAAGCCGAATTAATAAAAATAAAATCCAAAATTATAGTCAAAAACTACCAAATGCCACAAACAATTTTTGTCACTTGCCACAACTTGCGTGGGTTGCACGCCATTGCGCGCCTGACATTCGGGGAAGTAAAAGACACACTATATTAAAACATGGGGAAAAAAGCACAACAACAATTGAGTAAATGAAAGTAAAAGGTGCCAGGAAATTGAGCAATTAAATGCATCATCATCGTCAAATTGTAAAAGTAGCAAAAAGCGCAGAAAATAAAAAAAAAATATAAACAAATTAATTTGCCACGTTCAATGAACGCATCAACCAACAGCAGAGCGCACGAATTGTATGCTGTAAGTTTTACAATTGCTATTTTTGATAATCTTATTATTACAGCGAAACATTTGCCTCAAACGTGTTTGTGGCAACATTAAATTCTTTCACTTTCAATGTCACACCAGCAACAGCAAGTCAAGGCAAGGAAGACCTTCAACTTCAAAAATTTAGAAACATAAAAAAAAAGAAATAATTATTACAACAACAACAGCAACAGAGTGTGGCTTCTATAAACCATTTAACTATTGTATTTACTTTGACTGTGACTTTGGTGCGGTCGCGGCTGGCGGCTGGCGAACAAGCAGAAGAAAAAAACAAAAGACTTAAGCAACAAACTTCAAAGTCACAAATGCAAGAAGCAACACTTGGCGTTGAGTGGTGACGGTTGGAAAGAAAAAAATCTAATATACAGAAAACTGCAAAAAACACTTAATTGTAAAATAAATTGAAATTAAAGTCAATGCACGTCTGCGCGTAGCGTAATTTGTGAAAAAATCGTGAGCCTCCCCCGCAGGCCAAGCAATGTGGGTGAAATAAAGAGGTAATATTGCTGATGAGCTGTTCGAAGAGGCGGTGGAGAGGTGAAGTTGGAAGAGTAAAAAGACATAGAGATGCTTACAAACAAACAAAATTAAACAAACTACAAATAAATATTTTACGTTAGTGTGTGTATTTCAAATTGCTACTCAGCGGCACTAAGAGTGGCAATGCCAAAAGTTAAACGCCAACAGCAGGCATCAGCCAAGACAACAAAAATAACAGAAAATAATTTATTAGCAGAAAACAAACAACAACAAAGTAATAACAACTAAAAATATCTAAAACAACAATAGAAAATACAAAAAAAAATAAGAGAAAAAAGAGCAAACGAAAAATTGTAACCATCGCAAAAAAAAAAAACAACAACTATCAACTATAACAACAAAAATTACAAAATTGAATAAAACGACAACAACAACTACGATCGTACTAAAATCACCAGCTAACTGTTAGCAGCTTCGAGCCTCCAACACTAACTTCAGCAGCAGCACCACCAACACCAACAGCTTTGTACGAGTACATGCTTACATACATGTATATGTACATACATACATCCAAATGCTTGCAAATGCTTGCAAATGCGGTAATCATTGCTATTGCTTGGCAAAATTAAATTGTAATTGGCAAAATACGACGAATGCGATGATGTTGTCTGGTGGCATGGCACTTAGTAAGCAGGCTGGGTGAACTGTCATCGACAACAACAACAACAACAAAAATGTAAATTGAAAACAAAAAAACTATTTATTGTTTAAACAAATTGCCAACATTGTTAATAGTTCATTAAGTCACGGCCGATTTGACAGTGTCACAGCAGCCAAGCGGCATAGCCGCAAGCGAACAAGTGAACGAACGGACGGACGGTTAGCGTGTAGAAGAAGCAAATACTGAAGAGAAAAAAAAAATTAACAAAAAAAAATTAATAAATAAATGTTTGCATGTAAGTCGAATGCAAGTCAAACGACAAGTGACTAACAGAAGGCTAATGGGTGGTACTGTTATACATACATATTTACGTAAATAGATATATACAAGCTTACAGCGCCATGACAATATTTTTGGCAAATATTCGGGTGGATGAACCACGGATAAACGCGCGAAACGTAATTGAAAAAATAAAATAAATAAAAAAATACAAAATAAAATAAAATAAAATAAAACAGAATAAAATAAAATAAAATATAATAAAATAAAATAAAATAAAATAAAATAAAATAAAATAAAATAAAATAAAATAAAATAAAATAAAATAAAATAAAATAAAATAAAATAAAATAAAATAAAATAAAATAAAATAAAATAAAATAAAATAAAATAAAATAAAATAAAATAAAATATAATAAAATAAAATAAAATCAAATAAAATAAAATAAAATAAAATAAAATAAAATAAAATAAAATAAAATAAAATAAAACAAAATAAAATAAAATAAAATAAAATAAATTAAAATAAAATAAAACAAAATAAAACAAAATAAAATAAAATAAAATAAAATAAATTAAAATGAAATAAAATAAAATAAAATAAAATAAAATAAAATAAAATAAAATAAAATAAAATAAAATAAAATAAAATAAAATAAAATAAAATAAAACAAAATAGAATAAAATAAATTAAAAAATCCACCTAAAAATATTCAAAAATCTAAAGAAAAAATATTATATAGTAAACTAAACTGGGAATGTGTATTACTAGGTTCGCCATAAGCCACTGAGAAGCTTTTGGATACACTTAAACTCAATATAAATCAATTTGGTCTACTAGAAACAAAATATTTTTAGATATGCAAAAAATAAATATATATAAAAAAATTAAATAAAATAAAGTAAAATGAAATAAAAACTAAAAAAAAATAAAATAAAACAAAATAAAATAAAATACAATAAAATAAAATATAATAAAATAAGTAAAATGTATTAAATTGAATTAAAGAAAGTAAAATAATTTAATAAAAATTAAAATGCAATTTTTTATTTTATTTCTTGTTTTATAATAATATAAATTACTAAAGGAAAATAAAAAAGAAAAAAAATAATTTGAACTTGACTTAACTTAATTAAATTCAACTAAATAAAGATTAAAAGGCATAATATTTAATTAATACCAGCACATAATAGATAATAAAATATTTAAATTATTAATTGCAAATGTAACATTTTAACAAAAATTAACGACATTGATTAACATATATTTTGTGAACCATTTTCTTTTTTTTTTTCACTGATTTGGTCTTATACAACTTTCTTTTACTCAGCACCCCATGATAAAGTAAATTGAATTTTAAATTTATTTTCATTTCATTTGTCGAATGTGCATTGTTTTCTTTTTTTCTTGTATAAGAAAATTAGTATATACACGTACATTATAACACACAACAACACAAAACTATCTTTTGATTGATCACATTCACTGGAAATTCGATTCGATTGTTATAGACATTTAATAGGTCATTAAACTTCTTGAAGTGTACATACTCGTATAGTATGTGCGTGTGCCGTGCCAGAGTATGTTTGTTGAAGAAAAGCAAAGCGAAAGGTGTACAAACCAGTAGTTGTAAAGAAAAATAGAGAAAAAAGAAAGTAAAAAATTTTCTCGGGAAAAGAACTAATGGCGTAATATTTGCACATATACAGGCGCATATCTCTGCAAGTAGATACATATATGTACAGCATATGTGTTATTCGCGTACATAATATTTAAGAGAATATTTTCCAAAGTAGTTACTTTTACAATTGAAGAGTTTTAAGATAATAATATTCTAATACTCATTATTATTAGTTTTTAAGTATAGAATTGCTTAAAAACACTATGAGCCGAAAACCAATATAAAACTAGATAAATTTTAAACCGAGTAAAATATTTATTTTGATAAATGAGTATTTATTAATATTAACACACACAACTACTGCTTTTGTAGATTTAGATTAAGCACGAAAAATTATATACAGTAATTCTAACTTGACCCCAAACAAATGAAACTCGAAAATTGAACAGAATACACAATTACACAGATAGCGCAAATTCAATATTTTTCTTAGTAAAAAACTCATTACCATAATTAATTGATTTCATTTTATTACTTTAATTTAATATTTATTTTAATTTATTTACTTAATTTTATTGTATTTTATTTTATTATGACTTTTATTTTTTGAAATTTCTTGATATTTTATATCATTGTTTTATATTCAACTTTATTAAATTTATTTAATGAAATATAAAACTAATTGTAATGTTTTTTTCTGTTTTATTTTATTTCATTCATTTTTTAATTAATATTATTTAAGTTTTTATTTTATTTAATTAATTTTATTTTGTTGTTATTTATTTTATTTCATTTTATTTGGTTTAATTTTATTTTATTTTAATAATTAAAATAAATTTAATTTACTTTTAGTTAATTTAATTTCATTTGTTTTATTTTATTTTATGTTAATGATTTTTTTTTATTTTATTTGATTTTATTACTATTTATATAATTTAATATTATTTAAATTAATTACACTTCATTTTGTTTTATTTTATTGAATTTTAATTGATTTTATTAATTTTTTTAATTAGTTTTATTTTGCTGTAATTTATTTAATTTCATTTTATTTTGTTTAATTTTATTTTTTTTTAATAAATAAAATAAATTTAATTTACTATTAATTAATTTAGTTTTATTTCGTTTTATTTTATTGTATTTTAATGATTTTAGTTATTGTATTTTATTTATTTTTATTTTTTTGTTTCCATTTTATTTTGTTTTATTTTATTTTATTTTAATTCGTTTTATTGTGTTTCACTTAATTTATAATTTAATGTAGTTGGAATTAATGTAATTTTGTTTTATTTTATTGTATTTTACTTTACTTTATTTAATTTATTTTATTTTGTTTCATTTTATTTTAATTTATTTTATTTTATTATATTTTTTTTGTCTTATTATATCTTAATCTAGTTTGTTCTATTTTATTTTATTAAATCCACTTCATTTTTTCATTTTGTTGTGTTGAATTAATTTTACTGTACATTATTTAATTTAATTTTAATAAATTTATTTACTTTAATTTAATATTTTTTATTTTATAATATATGTGTATATAAATATATATAATTTATATAACGTAATTTTATTTTATTCAATTTAATTTAATTTAAGTATAAACATTTCAGTTTAATTGAATTTAATGTATATTATTTTTTTAATATTTATTTATGTTATTATTTTATTGTATATTTCATTCGCTTTTATTTTATTTAATTCTCTCTTCTATTTTTTTTTTATTTTTATTCATTTATTTTATTTTAATTAGAAAAGAAATTTCATTAATTTAATTAAATATTATTTTATATTTTTTGGCTTATTTTTTATGTAGTTTTCTTATTATTTTTAATTTCTTAAAATATTTCAGTTTATTTTAGTTTTTATTTACTTTATAATTTTTTTTATTTTATTTGTTTTGATTGAATTTTATTTAATTTAATATATTTTAGTTTAGTTTTAATTTATTTTATTCTAATTGCCTTTTTTACATTACTTGAATTCACATTTTTTATATGTACCCTCAGATGAAATTTAAAAAGAAAAACATTTGGTTTACCTTTTACAAATATCATTAAATTGTCAGTTCTTTTATTATTATTCAGCACAAAAAACTGGAACAACTGTTTTCACTGTTTTATTACTGTATATTAATGTTACTACGAGATTAATTTTTGATATTTTGTCCACAGCTTTAATAAAACTTTTATTTTATTTAGCTTCTAAAGCCGATTTTTTTTAAATATTTGATATGAACTTCTCTTTTGATTTTTCTTAAGTTGATTTTAGCGACCGTCACTTTTGTTTTAATTCAAGGCAAATTCACATAATTTTTTTATGTTATTTTGAAAATCGATTAGTTTGGCATAATTTTTTTTTTCAAAAGGATTTTTACAATTTATGTCACTTTCTTTTTGAACATTAAATTTTCCGATATATCGTCGTAGTTTAGCTCACAATTCAGATGTTTTTACTTTTTTTACTTTGCTGTTCACTTTCGCTTTCATTTTCATATTATAATCGATTTAATAGGCACTTAAGTTCATCTCTGTGGTTTTTGTTAAAGTTTCTAACACAAAATGTGTAGTTTTAATGTTTAATTACAATTTTAGCAAAATATTGAACTCAATTTCTAATTTATATAGTCTCTACGTAATACTTGTAATTTAACTTTTTATTCCGCAAGACAAATTTCGAATTTAAATATTTACATTAATTTTTTTATACAAAATAATGGGGCATTATTTTGAGCAAAAAGTTTTAATCAAAATAAGTTTTTCCTTCAATCAGGTTGTCACTCTGTGAGAGAGAAATACACTTTCGTAGTAATACAATTTGTTTTTGCACTATTGCACTGTTTCACCAATAAAACACGCACAGTTGTAATTGTGTTTGTATGTAAATAAAGGCACTATAATTCACATTTGTATCTCAGATCAAAAATAATCTTTAAGGTACACTTCTTACCACATAATTATTTGTTATATGTTTTGCTTTGCTTTTGCAGCCAGCATACATTTATATGTACATATGTATGTATGTATTTACCAAGTACAATATATTTGAGTCACACTCGCACTACTCGACGAGACGAGAAAAATTATTTCGAAATTCTTCCGATAAACGCGTCCACGACCGTCGCTAGCTGGGATTCGATTGCCGCATCGTTGAGCGACAAAAACTGCAGTAAGTAACTATCGGCTGTAAGCTCGTAGCAACAGCAGAAGTAGCAGCAGCTAACGCAGTCGCCGAGCAGCAAGCAAACAAACAAGCAAGCAACAGAGAGTTCACCGGCTGGGCCAAAGAGACGAACGACGTCATGAGCAACAGTCAACAAATAGTCCGAGGCAGCAAAACGCCGGCATCTCGTGCCACAAACGTGCACAGGGCATTTAACATACGCGACTCTACTCTGTATGCTAGCGACAGCGGTAAGAGCAGCAATGGAACAATGTTGCTGAACAGAGAAAATTTTCCCTCTGTTAATACGTGAAGCAAATATCAATAGAAAACATAAATAAAGTAAATAAAATAAAGCTAAGTGAAATAAAGTAAAATGAAAAATAAAGTTAAAAAAATTAAATAAAGTAAAACTAAATGAAGTAAAATAAAACAAAATAAAATATGAAAATAAAATAACTTAAATAAAAAAATTTAAAACATAAACAAAATTAGAATGCAATAAAAAAAAAATTAATTAATATAAAATTAAAAAAAAAATGAAAAAATAAATAAATAGAAAATAATTAAGTAACGTAAAATAAATAAACAAATAAGAAAATTGAAAAATAAAAATAAAAATAAAAATTAAATGAAATAAAATACAATAAAATAATATAAGAAAATTAAAAAAAGACAAATAAAAATAGGATACAATAAAGAAAAATAACATACAATAAGAAATAAAATAAAGTTAAATAAAATAATTAAATTATATATATTTAAAAAAATAAATAAAGTAAATTAAAATAGAATAATGTAAAACAAAATTAGGTAAAATAGTACAAAATAAAATATGAAAAAGAATAACTTAAATAAAAAAGTTAAAAAAGAAATCCAAAAATAGTAAATTAATTAAAATAAAATTTAAAAAAATAAATAAATAGAATATAATGAAGTAAAGTAAAATAAAAGATTAAGCAAGAAATTCAAGAAAATTTAAAAATAAAAATAAAATGAAATAAAGTAAAATAATATCAGAAAATTAAAAAAATAATAATAATAAAAATAAGATAAAATAAAAAAATAACTTAACGCTACAGACGATAACTCTAATTCACTTTTGCTTGTTGACATTCCAATCATCAATGGAATTAACATACGCTGTTAAGTTGATACATGCAATCGCTGTTGTCGATGCTGTTAGTGCGCTGTGTACTCGCTCTTTGACTTAACATTTGTGTTTTATTTTTTCGACGAGTTCACTTCCAACGAGTACATGCCAAATCAATGGCTTTCCAGTTATCGCACGTTCGACCAGTTATTTAACAGCATTGCAGCTTATTGCGGTTAACAGTTGAATTTTTATAAATCTGATGTATGTATGTATGTGCTTGTGATTTTGTTTGTGTGTGTACTGAGCAGACAGAATTAATGAATGGTGCCGCGGTGCAGCCGAATAATTATGGGCATGGCGCGTTAACTTGAGTAGAAGTTTTGTTTTGGTTTTTTCTGTATATATGTTTGTTTGTATGTATGTGTAGCGGTGTACATGTGATTAGCTCGAGTTACAGTAGTTGTCTACTCGTTAATGATTGTTAATCATATCATTTAACATTGAAGCGTGCAAATTGGTAAATAAATTGATGAAGGAATAATTGAATGAATTTAATGAATGAAATGGTAGAGAAAAACAAAAGAAATATGGTAGTACAAAATTGATGAAATTAATATTTGGAAGCGTTGAATAAAATCAATAATATTTTTTCTGCTTACAGAGGATATAAGTTTAGCTTACTCAATATTTTTTTTTGAGAAAACATGGACAATTTCATTACTACTTCTTGCAGTATTAGGATATTGGAATGTCTAGACTTTATTCGAGCCCCATTCTAAGTCAAGTCTAAGTCCCACTGCCTCTGAAGCTGAAATGTAGCTGCCTAGTAAGCATTAAATTCATAACATCACTCGAGGGACTTTAAGCCAAAGATGCTGCCGGCGAGAGAATATACAATTTGTACAGAGGCTACATAGTCGAGTACTTAAGGTTTGCTCAATGGAAGGAAAACGTGAAAAAACATTTTTGGTATGGCAAGGAATGCTGTAGGTTGTTGACCCAGTACTAGGTAACACATAGATAACTTTATAACGAAAGATTAATAACATAGAATGCGAGAAACGAGTCTGTAAAAGAATCTCGTAATCTTGCACGTCCTAGTATTTGTTCACTGTTTACCAATCTCACTTGAGGCTCATCTCTGCAGGAGAATACCACTGGAGGGCAGAGGCATTTCCACATGTCTCTGGGTTGCGGACCTTCAACTGTATCAACCAATAATAAGCAAAATGCAAAAGTCTTTAGGAAAAACTCGCTTTTAAAGTTATCTAGAGCTTCTTTCCACTCTCGAAGGAAGGAAATCGCTGCATTTACTTCCAAATATATTAACTGAAGAACTGAAAAAAATATTCAAATTTAGCTTCTTTTCCATTTGAACGAAAAATTCAAAGTTATTAGCCAACAATTAGAGTTTATTTTAGGAAATTACCTCATCACAACGGCTGTTATATCAATTATTTAACACGCCGTCTCGAACTTAGGTCAAGAACTTACAAATAGTTTTACATACACACAGGAGTAATCAAATTCCATTACTTACCTCACCGATGGCGTGTCGTTGCCTCAGCTCAGCAGCAATTTCAGTAAATTTACATAAGAATTTCATTTCGAACGACTCCAGGCAACCCAAATAGGAACAGACGAGCAAATCACGTGCTTGGCGAATTAAAATCGAGCGAGTGCACGCCGTAAAGACAGTATAAATGGCAGCGAGGTGTTTATCAATCAATGCAGCAGTGCCGGAGTCCTGGTGATTGTGAACGGAGAGCGTGGAATGGCGGGAAGAGAAAGAAAATAGTTAAGCACATTAGTGATGAACAAAAAGCAAAAAAGTGGAGGTGGAGACTTATGGTGATGAGCAAACAATTGAGTAGGAGATTTATTGTAAATTTTTCTATAATAGAAAAGTGTTAACACCAAAGAGTGTGCTTGTACATGTGTGTGTGTGTGTGTGTGTGTGTGTGTGTGTAAGTGCAAAGGGCGTTTGGCATAAATTGCTGGTGTGGCTTACCATCCATACGGCGCAAGCCAATTGTTCCTCCTTGACAAGTGGCGGACAGCTGCTGTTAAAACTCAAGTGCTCATGTTTTTCCACTTGGATTGGCTGTTGTTGTTCCTTTTGTTGTTGTTGTTGTTGTTGTTGTTGTTGTTGTTGTTGTAAAGTCTCAACACTGACAACTGAGCACTTTAACTTGACGTGTTGCTCTTGTTCGACAGCCAAATCACTAGAGTCATCAACTTCAACTTCAACTTCAACCTCCACCCGAGCAGTGGACGTTAGGGCGTCTCGTTTGTGTACAGCAGAGGTCAACGGTGTCGTTTGTTGGCGTTGGTCAACACTGACATTCGAACCGCTGCTGTTGTCCATCAACGTTGATGATGGTAGACTAAAATCGATATCCTCGTAAGCCAATTCTGTTTGTTCACTAGTTGAGCGCGCCTCTTCTTCGTCTTCTACATCTTCTTGCCCTTCCAGCACCAATCTATCCTCCGCTGTTGCCACCTCCAACGCGGTCAGGGTTAATAGCGTATGCGCTGCCATGTCATCCCGTCGCTCAGCTGTGGCATTTAAGGTGGTGAGTTTTGACTGCTCCGTCTCCTCGTACTCCTCCTCTGCCTCCTCGAACACGGGATTGCAGTGTTGGGAGTTTTGGTTGTTTGGTGTTGTGTAATGTAACTCAAGCCCAATCGATTCTTTCGTCTTTTCATCTTGCAAATACATTGTGGTGTTGGTTGCTGTTGTTGTTTGTGCTTGTGTTTGTGTAACCGCCTGTTGATGTTGACCCGTCAGACGATCTTTACATTTCTTTAAATATGTACGCACGCGCGATTTGCTGCGCTGCACCGGTTTCTCTTGTGTGGTTGTATGCGGTGGGTTGGCGTTTGTTGTTGTTATTGCATTTTTACTTAAATTTATATCGGCTTGACTACGCTGTTCATTAGCATTGATTAAACAACAGCCGCTTTGCAGTTGCTTTTGCGGCAAATCGCGGCCTCTAAATTCCACCACTAACTCCTCCGCCTCCCCCGCCTCCTCCTCCGAATACCAAACCTCTTCGGCGTCTTCTTCTTCTTGTGCAATTGGTGCAATGGCACCACTTGGCCGAGCTTCTACTGCGGATGAGCTGGCCTCATTTGCCACATTACCACTGACATGCCAGCAGCTGTTTTTGTCGTCAGCTGTGTTGGTGTTGCTTTTCGTTGCAAGCATTTCTGCTGTTTCTTTTTCTGCTTTCGTTGTTTCTGCTGTTGTTGATATTGTTGTAGCAGTTTTTGTGTCATTCATCGGCATAACCAGCACCTCGGCCAAGTGTTCTGCTGCTTTGCGATTATCGTCGTTGTTGTTGTTGTTGTTGTTGTTGTTTTTTCTGCTATTACGTGGTAACTGTGCTGTTTCTGTTGGATTTGTTTTTGCTGTTGTAGTTTCTGTTTCTATTGCAACATCATGCTCATCACCCTCCGGCGGCCTGGTTGTACTATTGCCACTGATATTGCCGCTTTGACCGCTAATTTCATTGTTGCTGGGATTGTGGGTGTTGGATTGTGGATTTGCCTAGAAAGAAGGGAAAAAATAATAAAAGTAAATGTATGTATATTATGTATGTATTTTAAATGTATATGTGTTCAAAGTAAATTAATTTTAGTTAAAAAATTAAATGTCGGTTTAATAGCAAAAAAAGAAAGGAATTTCCTTTAAAAACCAATTACTATTTGAAATAGATTAGCTTAGGTTAGGCTGTGGATTCCTGATGCATTCAAGGGACAACCTAAAACTGAACAAAGCACTTAGTGCTAATAATGAGTCCATGAAATCGGCAGATTTCCGATGGTTCACTTCGTTTGTTAAAGATTTGAGACGTAAGCTGCTTAAGTCTTAGTCTCGCAGCTTCTTCAACCTTCAACCTACACAGTTGAAGGTATACCAATAGGTCTCTACCAAAAGCGGTAGCTATGTTTTAACCACTTCGGTAGGGCGCCTATCGGCCACAAAACTTTGCCCACGGCCGGCAACTAAATATATAGTAGGTCAAGTAAAAAGTTCATTCGGTTTTTATTGGTTTTTCAAAATAAGATAACTTTGTGTACATTTGTCCGATTTAAGTCAAATATGCACCGTTTTGTTCGTAACCTTGTTGCCAACGAGATACCAACTTCACTATACCCCTCTCGTAGAAGACAGCGTCCCAATTGGCAAAAAACTCGGAGAGCCAATTTTCACAGGCCTCTCTTGAGGCCAACTTCTCACCATTAAGCGCGTTCGCCATGGACGGGAAAAGACGGCAATCACTTGGTGCCAGGTCCTGACTATAAGGTGGGTGCATTAGGACTTCCCATCCGAGCTCCTGGAGCTTCTGGCGCGTCACCAAAAACGTGTGTGGCCTGGCGTTGTCCTTTTGGAACATAATTCGGCCTCTGTTGATCAAAGATGGTGTCTTCTGGATAAGAGTTGCCTTCAAGCGGTCCAGTTGTTGGCAGTAGAGGGCCGAATTGAGCATTTGGCCATATTTTTGCCAATCCCACCAAACACACATCAAAACCTTCCTGGTCGTCAATCTTGGCTTGGCCATCGTTTCCGCCGGCTTACCGCGTTTCGACCACGACCGATATTCGCTTGTCGTTGTCGTAAGTGATTCGCTTTTCATCGCCAGTCACCAAACGCTTCAGAAATGGGTCGATTTTGTTACGATTCAGCAGCGATTCGCAGATGGAAATTCGGTCCATCATGTTTTTTTGCGTTATTTCGTGTGGCACCCAAATATCGAGTTTTTTTTTTGAATCTAAGGTTATGCAAATGGTTCTAAACGGTTTTCTGGCTTATCTTTAGTTCCTCAGCAATTAAATAAGTGTTCACGTGATGGTCTGTTTACACTATTTCCATGATTTTATCGCAATTTTCGACGACGGGCCTCCTGACGCGTGGTGCATCTTTGACATCGAAATTATCGGAACGGAACCTAGAAAACCACTTTTGTGCTACACGTTCGCTTACAGTATCGAGCCCATAAACTAAATTAATTTTTTCAGTCACTTTGGCTGCTTTTTCGCCTTGATCGAAGAAAAATTGTAAAATTTAGCGAATTTTCTCTTTGCTGGTGTCCATCTCTGACGAGCGCTCACAACATACTGAGTCAATCAATAGAAAAACTGTCAAAGACAAACTTTTAGCGCGAATAAACACGTTTTCAGCGCCGTATAGTATGCGACACGTAACACTATTACTTTCGACAATAACGCCATCTCTTAGATAAAAACCGAACGAACTTTTTTACTTTACCTAATATAGGTATAATTGGCCCTTTGTAACCGCTGAAGCGATTTTCGGCCGAGCTCCTCCTCCAATTTGTGGTTTTGCGGCTGATGGTTTTTTTTACGAGGAGCCCTTTATTCATGTCCGATATGCACTCGGAGGGTTGGACATTCCCTGCCGAGGGGCGCCCCCGCTGTTAGAAAATTTAACTTAATTTTTTTTTAATTAAATTAATTTCCCATAATTTTTGTTTGTTGGGGGCACCGGGATTTGAACCCGAGGTTTCCGAATGTCAGTACGCAATGTCAACCACTCGGCTACCGCGGCCGCTAATGAGGTACGGTTTTCCGCATCGAATAGTTGCCACTAATACTTGAGTCAGAATAATGATGGGTTGCAGCAATGGTTAGAGTGGCCTACGATTGAGTTGTAAAATATTGTATAGGAGAAACTTTCTATAAAAGAGCTCATACAGAGTAGTTGGAGGTTTGAATTTGCACAAGGGCAGTGTGCTGAAATAACTAGCTGAAAATTAATTAGAGAAAAATATCTGCTTGACCCCAGAAAGTCACTTAGTCCTCGACTTTGACTCCTTTTACTCTCGTAATGAGTACGCTTTCATTGCTTTTGGGCTGCATTTTCAATTTGACTAAGTGTTAGGACATGGCTTTGCTTATTTACAATATAAACACAAATTTGTTAATTAAAATATTTTTTTTTGGAAACTCGTCACCTTACTTTAAACTCGCAATTGGAACTCAATAAACAGATTTTTTTTATATTTTCCTCATAGCATTTTTTTATTTGCCAATTTTAATGAAATTTATGTCACAATCTGTGTAGTGTGCTCATTTTCCATATGATAGCGTGCGGAAAATAAATTTAAAATTAAATATTTTCTTACTACATGCAAAGGCAAGAGAACAATGTCATGACATATTATCAATTGCTGATAAAATCATAGTTCAGTCTGTGTGTGTGTGTGTATTTCTGAAAATCAGAATTATGGAATACAAACTGAGCTACTACAAAAATTCACGCCCTCACAGACAAACAGTTAAATAAATATAACTGCATATACTCGTATATGTATAGGTATGTGTATGTATGTATGTATATACTCATTCATAAGTGGCGAAGAGCAAATGAGGGCAAACATCGATCGCGAAATGAAAGGTGCGGTAAAATGGGGGCGGAAAACAGAAAGAGACATAGTACGATATATACACGTACATGCATACATATAATATATACACTATGCCACAACAGACAGTCTGAGCAACCAAATGGCATACGAGCAAGTGGTGGAGAAATTAGAATCAGAGCAAGTGGAAATTATAGAGAAATTTTTTAGGAAGTAGCAATAGTAGCAAAAAGAAAAAGAAAACTAAAAAATACATCGCGTGTTGAAGTTGAATGCATTTTGTAGTATATTTTTGAATAATGCAAGTCATTTTGAGAACTAGTTGGCATGTTTAATTTCCATAGATATCTCTGTCGCAGACATGCAATTGAATGCAGAAAAGCTATTGTCTTAGGTCAAGTGTGTGGAGTTCACTTTCTGTAAAGTTCACATTTTAAATATTTTTATTTTTATTTTTCAATTATTTATTTTTTAAATTTTTTTTAAATTTATTTCTATTTACTGAAGACGAGTTAGAGTCTATGGGAGACTCCCTAAGTAGTTGCTCAATTCAATTGAAAACTCTGACATTTTTTTACACAAGTAAAAGGCGAATGTTTAGTACCTACTAACCCGCAGGGCGTCTCACCTTTTTGCATAGAAAATGCCTTTTTACACTTAAATACAATTTTTGCTAATTTTTCTACAATTTTTTATATTTTTTTTTTGCAATTTAAGCACATGCACATCGCTTTTTTTCAATTTTTCACTTTTGCACACCGTAGCCATAAAATTGTTTAACTACGAATTTTCACACCAAAAAAAAATTAATTTTGATTTTTCATAGGAAATTTTCATTATTCACTTTTCTTTTAAAATTTTCAATTTTTCTTCCCAATTTCCATTAAAACTTTTCAATTTTCATTTAATATTTTCCAACTTCATTTTAAATTTGCATGCACTTTTTCACTTCCTTCCTTGCTTCCTACCGAAATTTCACTTTCATTTTGTTTTCCTATTTTCTTATTTATATTTTTGGTAGTTTTTAGGTAAACCGCTTCGCATGAATTTCGCGTATCTTCACGTCGAACACGTTTTGTTTACTGTCGCGTTTCTACTATTTCGCTTTGTAAGGTTAGTTTCGTCTTTTAGTCGTTGAAGTTTTTTTCTTTTGGGAGTGACGCTGTTGGCGCTACACATTACTCATCCCTTCAATTACATATCCGCGGCAGCGGAGCTGTAATGCCAAACCCAAGTAAGTTGGCTGGCGTGTCTAGATACTGAAGTGGCGCTAAAGAGTTATAACACGCCGCGGTGGCAAATGGGTGGTCAGGCGGTAGTCTTAGCTCAGCCACCCAACTAAGTTGTCAGCCATTATGTTTTATGGTATGCAAAATGTTAGCATTTGTCTAGATTTCCTTGGTAACACTATTATTGCCAGACCAATTTGCTTGGCGTGCTATGGCTTTTACTTAGTTAAGTATGAAAAGCTTTGAGAATAGTTTTTTTAAGTTGTCTCGTCTACTGAAAGGAAGTAAAAAATGGTTGATTATACCCTTTGAGAAAAAGAAATTGCTATAACAACTCAATTTAAGCTTGAAGGCTAGCACTGCGTTCTACAGGGCAAAGTCCTGTGGGTGGAAGCTCTGACTAGACTAGCAGCTCTACTTCGGTGGAGAATATTAAGGCCACTGAGCATAGCTTTGTCAACGTCCTCGAGATTCGATTTGAATTAGTTCTATAAATATATGTACTTTAATGTGGCAAAAATGATTATGGCATCAACATATCTAAAGTTCCAGCTCTATAATTTTTACTAGTAGAGTTTACTTGACATAGTTTTTCTGCTTATTTCCAATTATTCCACATTTTTTTTCCAGTTTCTTGAACGACTTTCGTATACTTTTTCCATAAACTGTTGCTATAGCAGGGTAAGGTTCCAAGTATCTTTTTCTGGCAGGACCTTAGCTGTCTAAACTATGGTTGAATTTATGCAGTTAAACTTGATGATCAACCTTTTTCAAGCTATGAAAAAACGTTAAACTAATAAAAAAAACTCGATTAAGCTTTCATAATTTTTTTTCCAAATTTTTAAGCGTATGATAGTTATGTTTAAAAGTTTTAGAGTTAAAAAAATTTGTTGTGAAGGATATAAAATGAAACCACCAACAAAAAGCAGTCGAATATGCTTCTTTAATAATTCAGTTTATTAGTTATTGTATATCAAGCACTTTGTTAGAAGAAAGCTCACCACAGGTGGCGCTCAGAAAGGAGTATGCGCATTTCATTTTATTTGAAGCTTCTTGTGGCGCCATGAAGCTTTTAGACATTTATTCATGTAAGTAGCAGGTAAATAAAGCAAAGAAAAATAAACAACAGTTAGAATGCAAATAGTTTTTGTTTACCTTTAAATAAATCTAATTTCATTTATGCTTCATTATTGACAATTAATTAATAATATTTAGCTGAAATGTGTGTGTATATGAAAGTTATATTTAAAAATAATTTTCTAAAATAAAAAATAAGAAATATGTTAAAAAAATTACAAAAACCATGAGTTGTAAATACCTTTTATCTTATACATATACGCATTTAATGGCTGATCCAAGTAGAGTAGCATTTTTTTAATCATTAATGGCGACCTTTATAGCGCCACGATAACCAACTATTTGATGTGTAAAATCGAAGCTCGTGATCTCGGCGATATTTGGTTTCAATAAGGCGGTGCCACATCCCACACATCGCAACAATCAATGGATTTATTGAGAGAACACTTCGGTGAGCAGTTTGGCCATCAATATCGTGTGATATTACACCGTTACACTTTTTCCTGTGAGGATATGTAAAGTTTAAATTCTATGCAGGCAAACCCGCTTCGATTCAGGCATTGGAGCAAAACATCACGCGTGGCATTCGCCAGTTACCAGACGAAATTCTCGAACGAGTCATCGAAAATTGGACTCAACGGATGGAGCATTTGAAAGAGATAATCTTCAAAAAATAAATGCCAAAGAATGTTCTTTCGAATACTAATAAACATTTCTATGTTTTTTTCTTTAAAAAAGTAGTGAACCTCGAAATGGATCACCCTTTAAATTTTAAGTTAATAACACTGCCTCACTACATAGTGCCACCTCGCTACTGGATATATGTAGGTACATCTATATTACTGAATTTATATATTTTTAAATACATATGCACCTTTCAAAAATTATTTATTGTATTTATTATAACCTAAATCCCGTAAAAACATATAAATATAAGTGTGTGTCCACAGAAAATATTTATGTACTTAATTATTACCTACATAAAACCAACTCCAGTGGCGAGGTGGCACTGTGTAGTGAGGCAGTGTCATTAATTTACAATAAAATTATGACACATACGCATGCAATTAAATGAACGCCAAAACGTTTTGCAACGCTCTTCTTATCTCTGAACAATCGCCAATCACTAGCAACAACAACAACAACGATAGCAAGCACAACATTACCAAAAATTAAAAAAAAAAAAATAAAAAACTACATTCAACCAACTTTGATGTCTTCCGCCTATTTAACTGTCCATTTCATTTTGGTTAACCAAAACAAAAAAAAAAAAAAAACAAAAATAATAATAATTTCTTGCGTGTCGTAATTTTTGGGTTGTTTATTTAACGCAGGACACGCAAGCCATATAAACACATCAAGCGCCAAGTGGAAGTCATATGAAAACAAGGTGAAGCCAAAAAAATTTATTTATATACGTGTATACTCGTACACATAAATATACAGATATTTACTTCAAATGAGCGCCTAAAATATTGTAAATATGAAATGTGAAAAAGGAAAAAAAAGAAGGCGCTTGCTCCAATTTTAATCCTGCTTAAAGACACGCACACTGTTTTTATTTATAAGTAATTTAATGCAAGCACATGCCTACATAGTAATATACTTATAAATAAAAAATAAATATATAAACGAAGGCAGCAATTTTGGGTGTTTTATGTGACACATTGGAGAAACATATTATTTGGCGCTAAGAATACGAGATAATATAAGATAATAATACTTAAAGTAGTCGTAATTAACAGTGAAAAAAAGAATTTAAATGAAAGAAACCCTGTTCTTAAACATTGCATGTGAATAAAATGGGCTCGGTTCCTGAAGAAAAACTTTAAATTTATTTTTTTATACCATTTGTGAACTTGAAATATTGTATTAATTTCGCTTCGAAGTATGTAAGTACCGGAAGGAGAAGATATATGCCCGTCAAAATTTATACAGACAGGGTCCGTCTGTCTGTCTGTCCATCTGTTTGTATGCAAACTAGTCCCTCCGACAGATGCATTTAATTGATCATTTGTCGGAACCGGCAATACATCATGCATTAATTCGTTCGGTTTTCTAAGAGAGGGCTCTACTAGTATTATTTCGCGTCGTGTTCATCTGTGGCTATAATCATTTCAAAGGTACTATCATTTCGCGTCGTTTTCAGTAGATGTCATTTGTTTTAGCATGAACAACAATTTGTTTCATTCATTTGAAAATTTCGAAATTTGTACCAGAAAAAGTGTTTTTGCGGTGAGTTCTTCTTCATTACTTTAACATGAAGAAAAGTGCTACCGAAAGCCATCGTATTTTACTGGACGTTTATGGTGACCATGCTTTAGCCAAACGAACGTGCCAAAAGTGGTTTGCACGGCTTAAAAGTGGCTATTTCGACTTAGACGACAGACAGCCAAAAAAATTTCAAGACGAAGAATTGGAGACATTGCTCGACGCAGATGTATGCCAGACGCAAAAATTATTAGGAGTTGATCAAGCAACCGTTTCCAGACGATTAAAATCATTAGGATTCATCCAGAAGTTTGGAAATTGGGTGCCTTATGAATTAAAGCCAAGAGACGTCGAACGTCAATTCTGCATGTCGGAAATGTTGCTTCAATGCCACCAAAAGAAGTAATTTTTGCTTCGGTCACTGGCGATGAAAAATGGATTCATTATGATAACTCAAAGCGCAAGAGATCGTATGTGAAGCCCGGCCAACCATCGACATCCACGACAAAGCCGAATATCCATGGTGTCAAGGTTATGCTATGTATTTGGTGGGACCACAAAGGTGTGCTCTATTATGAGCAATTGAAATCGGGTCAGACGATCAATGGGGATCTCTACCGAAAACAATTGGTTCGTTTGAAAAATGCCATCGCGGAAAAACGACCAGAATATGCGAACAGACACGAATCAATAATTTTTCATCATGACAACACTCGGCCAAATGTTGCAAGGTCAGTTAAAAACAATTTGGAAAACGGTGGGTGGGAAGTTCTACCTCACCCGCCTTATAGCCCAGACATAGCACCTTCCGATTACCACTTGTTCAGATCAATGCAGAATGCCCTCACCGGAGTACGTTTCCCTTCCGAACAGAGTATCAGAGATTGGCTCGATTCTTTCTTGACCTCCAAGCCGGAGAAGTTCTTTTGGGATGGGATCCACAAACTGCCAGAAAGTTGGGCAAACATCGTAGCTTCCGATGGGCAATACTTTGAACATTAAATGTATAACAATTTTTTCACAATAAAGTCTTAATTTTCGAAAAAAACCGCACGAATTTATACATGTACCCAATACATATATACGTATTACCGCTTTTGGGTCATAAATTTGTCAAAAAAGAGTACAATAGCGTGAAACTCTGCACAAACATAATGAATTACACATTAGTGTTGAATATTAACGAAATCAGCCGACTATAACATATTGCTTCCATAAACCTATTTTTCTGATATGAGAATTCGGTGAAAACTCCGTCAAAAAAGCATCTAGAAGAGTGAGATTTAGTGTTCTACACAGTTTCCGGAAATGGTCTTTTAAACTGGTCGCGCTAAATATTTTTCAGAATTTTTTTTGTTAAGTTGGTAGCACTAATTACTAAGCCAAAAATGAGCGCGATCTGTCGGACAGTTTGTTTGCAGCAGCTGTTGAGTTCTGTCGACCTCAGTTCCCTCTGCGAATGTTCTTTTACGGCCTCAATCGAGTCGAAACGAGTTCCATGGAGTGGTAACTTGAGTTTTGGAAACAAAAAAAAAGTCGCATGGGACCAAATCCGGTGAATACGGTGGTTGTTCGATGGTATTGAACGAGTTTTTGGTCTTAAAATTATTCACAATTACAGATCGGTGCGATGACGCATTCTCATCATGAAGGTTTCCCGAAAATCGTTGGCACACAATTCCGGCCGTTTACGACGGATGTTTCAACGCAAACGTCTCAAAACGCTCAAATAATACTCTTTATTGACCGTCTGTCCCATTGGAACGAATTCATGAAGAACCAAACAACGAAAATTTTCTAGTCTTAATGCATACAACTAAATATTGTCACCGAAAATCATCGAAATACAGACGATTTGCTCAGATTTGAGGTATTTCATCCAAAATCCATCAAAAAGCCTCTAAGAGCGTCTCATTTTACATTCTATACACATATATACAAATAAACATTACCATCGAAAATGATCGAAATCGGAGGGATATTTCACATATGTAGTCTCCGTACAACCGAATAGTTCAGATTTGAAGGTTTAGGTAAAAAATCCGTCGAGAAAGAATATGAAATTTGGTATCATACATTCTTATCTACAAATAATCATTGTTACGAAAATCATCGAAATCTATATTTTTATCATGCCTACATAACAGATATGAGGATTAATATTTAATCATAAAACGAAATGCAAATTTGATATGACCTTGAAAGGTATAAAGACTTCAGCATGGTCGATGCTCTTCTTTCGTTTTTTATTCATTTTATCGTTACAATGCAGCTTAATATGACACCATAATTTACATTAACTATTTTTGTTTGTATTTGTTAAAAAAATACATAAAAATATTATAATTATTATAATTATTAAATATTATAATTATTATAATAATTATAATAATAATATTAATATTATTATAATAATATTAAAAATTTATGTTATATAATATAATATAATATGTACATTTTTTGCAGTTATGTTGATTAAAACATACGAAATTTACATTTAGAGGATATTGCTCTTACAATCGATAATAATAAATTCATGTAAACACACAACAACAACCAGGCAAAAGGGCAAATATGCAATTATGCAAATGTGCAAATTCGAAATGCCTCAGTGTAGTTATTTAAACTGCAAAGGAGGCTTGAAACATTTTTTTTCACAATTATGGAAAATGCTTTTGGGGAGAAAATTTTCAAAAAATTAATTATCATCTTTCTTTTCGCTTTCGTTTGCTTACATCATTTGATGAGTTCAGTACTCTTTAGAGCTTCCTCATTACTAATTATGTATTTTTTACACTTTTAAAAATTTTAATTTCCACAAAAAAGTAAATTATATTTTCTATTGAATGACAGAAGATTCAAAAAATTATATTAAAATTCGAAAATTTATATATAAATAGTTTAAATATAGAAATAACTACATGAAATAAATTTTATATTTAAATTCTCTTTTAAAATTGATTTTTAATTATAAATATTAATTATAATAAATTTTATATTTAAATTCTCTTTTAAAATTGATTTTTAATTATAAATATTAATTTTAATTTAGAGTTATTATTTTTTTTTAATAAATGCTCAAAATTAATTTCACTTAATTTTATTTAAAATTTTTGTATTACTTTTCCTACAACTTAATTTTTTTTTTAAAGCCAATATTATGTACTTGCTAAAGAGTATTGTTATTTTACGTTTACAAATTTGCATAAAAATTGTATAATGAATTTTATAAATAAATATGCATGCACAATGAATTTTAAGTCCCAAAAGAGTGAATAGAAATTACCGCTATCAATATCAAATTGCACCGTTAAACACTTTGTAGGTACCTGCTTATAAGCCACCTTATTGGTTTGATTTAAAAGACATAATCATAAAACGTCTCATTTTACCAAATTAATCGCTTGCAATCAACGCTCATTAAATTCATATTTTTATGTTTTCAAAGCAATTAAACACATAACACTAATCGTGTGATGTTTATAAAAAAAAAGAAACAATTTTATTAAACTGTCGATAATCTCATGGGCTTACAACAACGCTATGCCTGACTCTGCGCGTCTCGCTTAGATAGTAAGTAAGTAGTGTTGTTGGACACTCTGCATACGACCATCTTTACTCTCTTTATTCTGCCATTGCTGTTCTTTTTGAAAATGAAGGTCCTGTAGCCTTTACCAAGTAAGCATATCCTTTACCTGCCGACAAATCTAGCATTTGCTGAAAAGCATGCAACGCCAAAACTATTAAAAACTTTTTAAGTTTAGCAACATAAGTTTTACTTCATAGTTTTTGGGATTTTCAAGCCCTTAGCTAGTTTCCAAAGCCTATTTGCTTGACGAAGCTAGATTCCTCCTTGTGTTTGCTTCACTTCCCTGAATGAAATTGGTCCATTTGTTAATAGTCCTGTTCTAAAAATACACCTTTTTTACCCAGCTTGTCAGATATCTCACTGTCGTCAATGTCCTTGTGACCTGACATCAGTAAAAGTAAACTCTTCTTTTTTCAAAGTTTTTTCTTTATCCCCCTTTACATAGTGAGGCCACCAGCCGACATCGTGCTGTATGAAATTAAGTCCTTGATGGCCGCTTGTCTATCCACATAAATGTCTAATCTTTTCCCACGAAGTACTCTGCCGCCATTTGTATAGAAAAAATTTCGGTTTAAAAAGTACAACAGTTTGGCAGCTTAAGAGACTTCATTATCTCTAGTTCGGCGTAATAAACTGAGGCTCCCACCCATCCCATTAGAACCATCTGTAAATCCATGTAAAGCTCTATCTGTATACTTCAGACCTTTACTCCAGTCATGCGCCTCTATTGCAGTTGACAACCGGTTTCCAAAGACACGGGATTACATAATCAATTCGTACGCCCTGGTGTACCACCACACTACTGAGCCTGCAAGATCTAGAAGGAAATAGCCTCGCACCAGTTAAAAATACCCCGTTTTTAGCTTGTAGACTTTCTGGTGGAATGCTGCAGATGGTGTTGTTTTGTGTGCCGTGGTGTTGCTGGTAATTGGAAGATTGGAGACGCTTTTCAGCCTAACCAGATATGCTATCTTGTTCATAATCTTACACCATATTAAAGCACCGTAGAAAAATATTGGCTTAATAATCGCTAAGCAGATCCAGTGAGATATAGCGGGGGAGTAACCACAAGTGCAGTCCAGTATGCTTATATATGTACAATATGTAGGATCGCTGATACCTTTTTCCCTCGCATCGCTGATACCTTTTTTCCCTCGCCCTGAGTCTTCACGACAACTTGCTATCCAAAACAAATCCCAGATACTAATCGTGGTACTTAGTGTTAGGTTTTAGCTGTGAAGTGCTTTTTTCAGCTTTGGTTTGATCCAAGCTAGAATTTGGTATTTCCTTGTAAATAGAGCCAGATCATTAACCTTAGGTTCTGCTGAATAAGTCCAGTTGTCGCGTACTGGCCGCAACAAAAACTTCTTTTGTGTTTGTTTGTTCATTTCCTTTGTTTTGCCTAATATTCCTTTCACTCCAAACGTTGGCAGTGGCATCTGTCGGCAAATAATTGCATAATTCAAAGCCATGAATTGTTGGCACGGTTGCACTCGGTGTGTGCCTACCCAGTGGTATAAGTCTCCAAAAGGAGATGTTCATCAAAACGGTTCCTTCACTAACAAATATTAGGGAAACGGAATGCTTTGCGCGGGTATTCCGTAAAAAGGGGTGTCGGCTTTCTTTTTATATGGCGAGGGGAAAATTATCCCAGTGTACTTGGTGTGCCATGGTGGCGTGCGCTATATAACTCTGTCCCTTTGGGTAATGGGGGCGGCGTCAAATGATTGGGCACCAATACACACTCGCCTGAGAATTCTGACGGCCGACGCGTAGCTTGCGGCCTGGCTCGTAAGTGCGTGCCGGATCAGATTCTAACAATCTTTGAAAGCGATAACACCTTTTTTTTGCGCAGGCGTGCGATAAACTAGTGAGCAAAAAAAAAATAATAATAATATTTTTTTTATAAATATATAGAGTAGTGTAGTGTTTTGCCAGTCGAGGCGAATATTTTTGGCAGTCGAAGCCAAGTAAGGGCAGTCGAAGCCCATAGTGTATATTTATAGTTTTTTAGTGGTTTCAGTGGCGGAATCGAAGTTTGGCGACATCGTCCGGAGGAGCACCGAAGTTGGGCACTCACACCCGACTGAAACCGATAAGTATCATTTTGCCTGTTTATTGTTTCCGTACGTTGTTTTTGGTCGTGCCGACAGTGCCGTTCCCTCCGTTCGTCCATACCCATCCTTTTAGCATCCCGCACCCAGAGCCCAGTCATACAGGCGGGTTAAAGTTACCCCCGGCAGCACGGGAGTAGTGCGAGTGGGTTCGTAACCAGTTTGGTTGGACCACACCTCGGGTGCACCCCAAAAACATATTTTGTTTATTTTGTGTACGCGCATATACATATAGTTGAACTATTGTTTCATTACTGTCGTCGTGTGATCTTCTGTTGGTAATAGCGTTGATCATTTCACTCGGTTTGTTTTTGCCCATAGATTTGTTATTGTGCGTAGATAGCGACCCACGCCGTCTTCACTAAGCTGGCCGGTCGCCTTGTTAGTTTTTGTCATCTCCTTTTTGTGCGGTAGTTTGTTTTGTTGACGTGTGTGGTTGTTGGTAGGCGCTTGACCAACAGCCACTGTAGGTATACATATGTATGTACGTATGTACATACGCACATACATATTGTTAATTTAAAAAGTGGAGGTGACAAATTGGCGCCCAACGTGGGGCCCAACATATAAAAATATATATCTTTTAAAATTTTGGTTTTTTCGTTACAAGAGGGAAAAGAGGCTGTGTTTGCGAAAATTTTCTGTCTTTCGTATTGTTGGGTTTTGTTTTTATAATTATTAATAATTTCCTATTTTCTATTATTATTAGTAGGGCATTCCAGGAAGGAGTAATTAAGAGATTGGGAGCCGAACCTAGGCCCATCGGCAGATTGACGATAATATACTTAGTACAAGGAATTTGGTGAGCCCGTTCCGTTTTCGTAAATTTTCAATTTGTTTGTTCGTTGCGGTACATTGTATTGGCGTGTTTTATACCAGTAGGAAAAATTATATGTTGAGTGTGTTGAGACTGGTCCGAAAGTGACCAGTAGTGGTCGTTATAAATTAGGTTGTGTTTTTTTTAGTTTTTTTTGTTCATCAAGGATTTTCGTTGTCTTTTTTATTGCTTTGATCAATAATTTTTTTTTATTATTAAAAAAAAAAAAATTTAGTTTTTTTTTGTTAATAGTTGTGTTGTCACCGTAGACAATATATTAGCTTTTTATTAATTTTTTTTTTGTGTTTCTTGTGGTTAGGCTCTTTTGTTGTTTACGTGATAGGGTCTTTTGTTGAGCCAGTATAGGGCAACCCGAAAAATATTAGGATAGCTTTTTTTAAATTTTGAATTTTATTAAATTATTATTATCCTTTTTTTCAAATAAATATTTTTCATTTTTTTGGTTTTTTTCTTGTTTTTTTTTTGAGTTAACGTTTTTTCAAAATGGAGATTAATCGTTTGGCGCAGGATGAGCTCGCGTACGAGATGGAGGCACGCGGCCTTCCAGTCGGTACGGTCGAAGCCATGCGTAAGTCGCTTAGGGCATCACGGTTAATAGAGAAAAGAGGGTCGGTAAACCTCTTTCAGGACTACCCCTTTAGTTTCGACGAGGATAAGACGGCGGTCGAGTCGAAACTGGAGGAGGTAGAAAATTTAATTTTATCGGTTTCGGGTGGAGGCAAGCCATCGCATGGAGCGAAAGCGATGGCGAAGATTGAATGGTGCCTCTCGCGAATCGGACGGGCGCGACCGGGAAGCGACGGCGAGATGACTCAGCAGATGGAGCTGAAGAGCAAGTTGTTGCTCCATCTCGCCGAACTACAGGAGGTAGTCGGTAGCGAAGAAGCCGATGAGAAGGAAATCGGCTCGGTAGAGCGCTCGGGTGCCACTCGTGCGGACCCGATAGCACCCCCGCCCGTGGAGGTACGACGCGTCGTTGAGGAGACAGCCGAGTCTCAGAAGCCGGTGAACTTGTCGAAGTGGGACGTCCACTTTGACGGCGAAAAAGCGGGTATGTCGCTTTTCGCATTTTTAGAACGGATTGAGGAGTTGAGCGAGGCACGCGGTGTGACCCAAGCTCAACTCTTCCGAGGCGCGGTCGATTTATTCGCAGGGAAAGCTCTTTTGTGGTTTAGGTCTGTTAGGAAGACTCTAGGTAGCTGGGAGGAGCTAGTAAGAGAGATAAAGTTGGAGTTTTTGCACCCCAACTACGACGATCTCTTACTAGACGAGATTAGGCGAAGGACTCAGGGAGCGAATGAGTCCATCGGTGTTTATGTTGCGGCTATGAAGGTCATGTTTGGTAGACTTCAGGAGCCTTTATCGGAAAAGAGGATGTTAGGATTGATTAGGTCGAATCTCCTACCATTCTACCAGACCCAGTTGGGTCTGGTGACAATAGGGTCGGTTTCCGAACTAGTTGCTTTGGGTAGGCAACTAGAGGCAGTTAGGTCATCGGTGGATGCTTTTGTCCCTCCTCCGAGTCATAAGGCCAAAGGTTTGTTGGAACCTGACCTGGCTTATGTCTCGGCTGGTGTAGAGGTCGCGGCGGTAGCGCAGCCGGACCATTTAGATAGCTTTAAGCCGGGGTCAAATACCCGATGTTTTAATTGTAGGCGGTTTGGCCACATTTCAGCGGATTGTAGGAAGGGAATTAAGTGCTTCGGGTGCGGTAGACTTGGAGTCATGAAGCGGGACTGCCCGGCGTGTGCAGCGAAGCCGAGTGGCTCCCCGCGGACCCAACGAAGTCCAGCTTCCGGTGGTGGGCGAAACCACAACCCCTTCAGGTCAGGGCGCGTTAGGAATGATAGGCCGGAGGACAGCGGTCCAAATTCACGGTCAAGCGATAGGGTTGTCAGGTCGGACAACAGATCGGGAAACGGGAGATAGACCCCTGGGACAGCAGGACAGGCGGTCTAGTAGGTCGAGATAGTGAACCTGCTAACTCCCAGCTGGCAAAGGTAGGTGTCGAGATTGAAGAGGTTAGGTTGGCGTTTTCGTTGGTGACGGACGGTCACGACGAACGCCCGTATTTGGATATTAGGATCCATGGTTTTACTTTTAGGGCTTTGTTGGATTCTGGTGCGACCAGAACAGTAATAGGTCGGCTAGGTTGGCAGAAATTGAGTTCTTTTGGTATTAGGGTGAGTTCAGTTTCGAATTTTTTGAGAGTGACTCTCGCGGATGGAGGTCATATCTCGGTGTTAGGTTCGGTTTTGTTGCCAATCGAGGTGGAGGGCAAGTCGGTTCTCCTGGAATGTCTCGTGGTTCCAGAGTTACCTCAGGGCGTAATCCTTGGCATCGATTTTTGGGCCAAGGCGGGTATTATCCCGGATATATCAAAAATGAGGTGGTCGTTTTCTCGGCCGGAACCAAAACCGTTGGTGGCAATTGTGGACCACTCCGAGTTAGGTGATAGGGAATCTAGGGCATTAGGTCAACTAATAGCTGGGGCGTTCCAGGCTATGCCGGAAGGGCTAGGCCGGACCCATTTGGTCGAGCATAAGATCAGGGTAAAAGCAGGAGTTGAACCTGTGAAACAGCGTTATTACCCTGTGTCTCCCGTCATACAGTCGCGTATGGACGAGGAGATTAAGGATATGCTTGACAAAGGGGTGATAGAGAAATCACATAGTCCTTGGGCGTCTCCAGTTGTAATGATTAGGAAGAAAGACGGTACATATAGGTTTTGTGTAGATTATAGGGTTTTGAATAAATGTACCGAGAAGGATAGTTACCCCCTTCCATACGTGTCGGCGACCTTAGACAAGCTAAGGGATGCCAAGTTTCTGTCCAGTCTGGACATTAAGTCTGCTTATTGGCAAATTCCGGTGGAAGAGCAGTCGAGGCCCTTCACCGCATTCACGGTACCAGGTAGAGGACTATTTCAGTTTAAGAGGATGCCATACGGTTTACATAATGCACCGGCAACTTGGCAGAGATTTATAGATTCGGTCATAGGACCAGAGTTAGAACCTCATGTTTTTGTGTATTTGGACGATATTATCATCGTTACAAATAATTTTGAGAAGCATTTAGAGATTTTGAAGGTTGTCTTAGATAGATTAGCTAGTGCAGGGCTCCGATTAAATAGGGATAAATGTAATTTTTGTAGGCCTGAATTAAAATATTTGGGCTACGTGGTGGACAAGAACGGTCTACACGTAGACCCCGAGAAGGTAGAGGCGATGCTTCGGATTGAGGTACCGAAGAACGTAAAGCAAGTGAGGTCATTTATAGGAACAGTGTCCTGGTACCGCAGATTTATTAAAAATTTCGCAGAGTTGGTTAGGCCTCTCACCGAGCTAACAAAGAAGAACCGAAAGTTCAATTGGACTGAAGATTGTGAAAGGAGTTTTAAGGAAGCGAAGGAACGCTTGGTGACAGCTCCGGTTTTGAGTTGCCCGGATTTTGATAGACCTTTCACAATCCAGACAGACGCGTCTGATTTCGGTATAGGTGCGGTGTTAACGCAAATGTTTGATGACGGTGAGAGGGTGATAGCTTATATGAGTAGGTCCTTGAACAAAGGAGAGCGAAATTACTCGACGACCGAAAAGGAGTGTCTAGCGGTTCTGTGGGCAGTTGAGAAACTGCGACCATATGTTGAGGGCGCTAAGTTTACGGTCGTCACAGATCATTATTCACTTATTTGGTTGAATAAGTTGAAGGATCCGTGTGGTAGGTTACCTAGGTGTTACGCCATATTTTGTGAATTTCGGTAGGGAAATGGCGGTAGAAGGCAGTAGGGACTTCATAGACAGTTTAGGAGATCAGGAGAAATTAAATTGTCAGGAGCGAGCAAAGAGGCTCGAAGAGATTAGGGCCAACATTAGAACTAGGTTAGAGCAGGCGAGTGAGAAGCTCGCGAGGCAGTACAATCTCAGGCGTCGAGATGTACAGTACATGCCTGGAGAGTTAGTGTGGAGGAAGAATTTTATGCTGTCGGATGCAGCGAATTTTTATGCAGCGAAGTTAGCGCCAAAGTATGTAGGGCCGTTTATTGTTAGGAAGAGAGTGTCACCGTGGACATACACACTGACAGATGACTTAGGCAAAGACAAAGGGACTTGGAACGTTAAAGAGTTGAGGCCATATAGGGATTAATAGGATACTGTAGGAGATTTCCGTTCCCTGACCAAAAGGAAGATTCCTTCCTTTTCGTTGAGGAAGGGGTGGAGTTGTCGCGTACTGGCCGCAACAAAAACTTCTTTTGTGTTTGTTTGTTCATTTCCTTTGTTTTGCCTAATATTCCTTTCACTCCAAACGTTGGCAGTGGCATCTGTCGGCAAATAATTGCATAATTCAAAGCCATGAATTGTTGGCACGGTTGCACTCGGTGTGTGCCTACCCAGTGGTATAAGTCTCCAAAAGGAGATGTTCATCAAAACGGTTCCTTCACTAACAAATATTAGGGAAACGGAATGCTTTGCGCGGGTATTCCGTAAAAAGGGGTGTCGGCTTTCTTTTTATATGGCGAGGGGAAAATTATCCCAGTGTACTTGGTGTGCCATGGTGGCGTGCGCTATATAACTCTGTCCCTTTGGGTAATGGGGGCGGCGTCAAATGATTGGGCACCAATACACACTCGCCTGAGAATTCTGACGGCCGACGCGTAGCTTGCGGCCTGGCTCGTAAGTGCGTGCCGGATCAGATTCTAACAATCTTTGAAAGCGATAACACCTTTTTTTTGCGCAGGCGTGCGATAAACTAGTGAGCAAAAAAAAAATAATAATAATATTTTTTTTATAAATATATAGAGTAGTGTAGTGTTTTGCCAGTCGAGGCGAATATTTTTGGCAGTCGAAGCCAAGTAAGGGCAGTCGAAGCCCATAGTGTATATTTATAGTTTTTTAGTGGTTTCAGTGGCGGAATCGAAGTTTGGCGACATCGTCCGGAGGAGCACCGAAGTTGGGCACTCACACCCGACTGAAACCGATAAGTATCATTTTGCCTGTTTATTGTTTCCGTACGTTGTTTTTGGTCGTGCCGACAGTGCCGTTCCCTCCGTTCGTCCATACCCATCCTTTTAGCATCCCGCACCCAGAGCCCAGTCATACAGGCGGGTTAAAGTTACCCCCGGCAGCACGGGAGTAGTGCGAGTGGGTTCGTAACCAGTTTGGTTGGACCACACCTCGGGTGCACCCCAAAAACATATTTTGTTTATTTTGTGTACGCGCATATACATATAGTTGAACTATTGTTTCATTACTGTCGTCGTGTGATCTTCTGTTGGTAATAGCGTTGATCATTTCACTCGGTTTGTTTTTGCCCATAGATTTGTTATTGTGCGTAGATAGCGACCCACGCCGTCTTCACTAAGCTGGCCGGTCGCCTTGTTAGTTTTTGTCATCTCCTTTTTGTGCGGTAGTTTGTTTTGTTGACGTGTGTGGTTGTTGGTAGGCGCTTGACCAACAGCCACTGTAGGTATACATATGTATGTACGTATGTACATACGCACATACATATTGTTAATTTAAAAAGTGGAGGTGACACAGTTGTTAATGGTTCTAAGTGCCTGATTTGCCAGAGATTCGTGAAATCGCTGACCATTAACCACAAAGCAGAGGTGATAGCACTCCACCCTCCTCTGTCCACATACCACGTCACCACATCTAACCATTACGCTCCAGGCAACTTAGCAAGACATGTATCCAATCCCTAAGGACGCGTTTAACTCCTGTTGAGTCTAACGCATACATTCAGAAGTATTTTTGAAAACGTCGTTGAACACTGCAGAGATGTCGAGGAAGATACCCGAAGCATGTTCACAATTTTCGAGAGCCGATACCACCTTCCACATGATCTTTGAGAGTAGACCCTTAGCGGATGCCATGTCTTATCTACTTTGGGTGGGAATACTAATCTTGCTGTTCGCCACGAAGCCGGGACGTAGCTTTCCCTAATACAAGCTCTAAGCTCGGTGATTTATAATCCGAGAACGTCTGTGTTGCACACATAGCCTTATTTTATCGATAAAAGTAAAAATAGAAACAAGTGAAGAAGCCTAAGTTCGGTTGGAACGGAGCATTAGCCACTACTCGGCTGATATTTATATTAAGTTCACTAAATGGTCAAAAACTGAAGGTCTGTTAAAGGGAAGGTAGGTCTATCCCTGGTTCTCTGTTAGCAGGTTTTGGCAGGACTTTAGTCCCCATTTAACCATTTAAGTAGCATACTTACCTGGCTTGGTTGAGGAAGGCAAAATTGTCTTTATAAAAATTACTAGAAATATTTTTGCTTGAAAAAAATATTAAATTTAAAATTCGTATATAAATTCAACCACACAAGTTGACAGCGCCAAAGTGGCTTAACTGTTTCTTAGTGCTCGCTTGTTAAGCCTCTATAAGAGCACTTACTCTATCTGTGTGTACTGATCTTTAATTTTTATGCATTTATTGCTTTCCCTACCACAATTTCCCATGTCATGCGTGTTGCTGCAACATTTTTCTAACAATTTTACACAAAATTTCCAATTTAAATTATAGCATAATTTTCCTACGTCAAAGTCCAAGAGAAAAGTTTTTTCTCACAACCAGAAGCGGCCATGGTAGGAAAAATCCACTAATAACTGTAGTAATGGAATAATGCGAAATTTATAATTCCCAACAACTATACAGCGCTGCGGCCGTCTGCTTCCGTTGCTGTTTTTCACATCTTTTGTTAGGGTTTGATTTTATTTTTGCATTAATAAATGGAGACGCACATGCGATTTTGATTATGCACTAACAGACAAGAGAGATGATTTTCCGTACAGTCAAAGATCATAATTAAAACAGTACGTTTTGCGAAGCAGTGTTGTTGCTGTTAAAGAAGGCTTGTTGCCTCACACTGTCGTGGAAATTTTCAAGAAATGAAAAAAAAAACACGCACACACATGCTATCACAATTAAATTTGTATGTGTAGATCTGCATCATTTACCACACTTTATTGGCCATAACAACAATTGAGCATCACTGATAAATAATATTAATAAATTAAATATCAGTTGCACATGCAACTCATATAAATACATATACATACCTATACACTGTAGATCAGGTATTTAAGTGTTGCACATTTGAAATGCTTTGCATTTCGCTTTCATATGCCAGCACCTGCACCAACACTGTCACATGCCATATGCAACATAGCAAAAATTCCATTTACTTAATCGCAACTAATGCTGCAACATATAGTAAGTTATGAGTACCGATAAATGCCGCTGCTGCTAACTTCTATTCACTATTGCTGCTGCTGCTGCTGCTGCGCGGTGCTCTAGTCTTCAGACGATCGCTTATAAGCGGCAAGTTACCAGTTATCAGCCGCCAGCTACCGCAGCATGCAATTAATTTCGACAATTTAACACTTGCCCATGAAATATAGCATCTTTTACTTTTCGTGATTGTTATTATCGCAGCGGCAATATTGTAATATGAATACTTATTTGTACGTGCCACATAATATGTACAAACATATGTTGTCCATGTACATATGGTACATATGTTCGAGCGGCTTGTGATATGTTGTATGCTCGGAATATTTGTAAAGGAGTATCTTATATGGTAGATACCGATTTTTTCGGGATCGTATCCATAATTAATTGAATTAAATTTTCCTAAATTTTTTTAATGATATTTATATTAAAATTTATTGATTAAATTTTTTGTGCTATTATTTTGCTTTACCTTATTTTATTTAAATTATTTTTCAATTCTTATTTTATTTATGTGAAATTTTATATTATTATATTCCATTTTATTTTAGTTTATAATAAATTTTAATATTAGTTATATATTATTTAATTTAATTTAATTTCATTTTACTTTATTTTATTTCATATTTTTTTATTTAAATATTTTGTTTTTAATTTAATTTTATTTTCTTTTATTTTGGTTTATAATAAAATAAATAAAATAAAATAAAAATAAATTATTTTATTTTATCCTATTTTATTTTATTTTATTGTATTTTATTGTATTTTATTTTATTTTATTTTATTTTATTTTATTTTATTTTATTTTATTTTATTTTATTTTATTTTATTTTATTTTATTTTATTTTATTTTATTTTATTTTATTTTATTTTATTTTATTTTATTTTATTTCATTTCATTTCCTTTCATTTTATTTTATTTTATTTTATTTTATTTTGTTTTATTTTATTTTATTTTATTTTTTTTATTTTTTATTTTATTTATTTTATTTTATTTTATTTTATTTTATTTTAATTCATTATAATTTATTTATTTTAATTTTATTTTATTTTATTTGAAATTTTATATTATTATATTTCGTTTCATTTTATTTTATTTTAATTTATTTTATTTTCTTATTTTATTTTATTATACTTTCTGCCTTATTTTAATTTCATTTAATTTATGATGATATAATTTGATTTTATATTAGTTTATTTTATTTTCTTATTTTGTTTAACTTTTTCTTTTATTTTTTTATTTTTAATTTCAATTAAATTAAATTTTATTTTATTTTGTCTTATTTAATTATATTTACCTTATTTTACTCTACCTTATTTTTGGTTATACTTTTTTTAATATTATTTTAATTTATTTGTTTTCTTGATTTCATTGGAGTTTTTTTATTTTGCTTTATTAATTTTTTTTTTTATTAAAATCAGTTTAAGTTTATTTTATAATATTTTTTTGTATTTGTTTATTTGTTAATTTTTCATCAGTTTTATAAAAATTTATTTATTTTTTCGGCTTATGTTACATAATTTTTGTTTAATTTAATATATTTTAAATTAATTTTATATTAATTTATTTTATTTTCATATTTTATTTAACTTTTTCTTTTTAATTAAATTTAATTTAATTTTATTTTATATAATTTAATTTACATTATTTTTACTTTTCTTCTGAATTTTGTTATATTTTTTTATTTTGTGTTAATATATTTATTTTTTTTTTAATTTATTTGATTTCATTTTACGTTATTTGAGTAATCAAATAAAACAGAATGAATAAATATATAATTAATTTATATTAAATTAAAAAAAGTTAAATACAACAAAATAAATAAATATATAATTAAATTATATTAAATTAAAAAAATTTAAATACAACAATTATTTTTTTTAATTTAATATAATTTAATTATATATTAATTTATTTTGTTTTGGTTGATTTATGTTTAATTTATATTACTTTTTTATATTATTTTATTTTTTTATACTTTTTGTTTAATTTAATTTTTTCATTCTATTTTTTATTTTATTTTAGCTTATTTTTTATTTTTATTTTTACTGTTTTATATATTTTTTGACACTTTTTATGTTAATTTGTTTTATTTTAATTCAGTATCTTTTATTTTATTTTATTAATTTTACTTTCTTTGAATTTGTTTCAATTTATTTTATTTTATCTATTTTTTGCACTACATTGTTTATTAAATTTCAATCAATCGGGATCCCGAAGCCCATCAGTTACCAAAAATATTTTACTTTATTATTTTAGGTACATATGTGAATTCCGCTGGCGTGTCGATTATTCGCCAGTTTAGTAGTTTAGTGATAGTGATGGCGGTGCTTAGTTTAGTGCTGAAATGTTTTATGAGTCGCAATCCTCAATTGCGTTCGATCGCTTCGACAATTAATATTTTGCTGGATTTACTTGCTCGCTGCACAAGGAGCACTAATAGTTTCAATTTCAATAGAGGAGACCAAGAGCAAAATGGAAAAAATATTCAGATGTCTTAGCGCGTAGTAAATTTGTACAATTTACTTTGTAATTTTTAAATGATCAAATAAAATTGTTTCCACAACTGTTACAGGCAGTCATAGAAATGTTTAGTCGTAAATACACAAACAATAAATGCTGGTGTTAAATAACAAGTTGGAGGTACATAAGTATTATTTTATAAACACTCATTTAATTATTTTCAATGGTACTTTTTTTACTAATTTGGGGAGTCTCAGTACGAGTGATAATTTTTTTAAATAAGGAAAATTACATTTCAGAAAAAGCATTGTATAATAAAATTAACGGCATTAATGATATAAGATTAAAAACAAATCAAAATAAAATTCCAAATAAAATCTTCTATAAAATTTTATAATTAAAAAAATATGGTATAACCACATATCAAAAATCTTAAATTGTATCTCTCTCTCTCTCTGTGATAACATCTTAAGTACTCATATGTACCTATTACAAGATTCAAAGCTGACGTTTGAGCGGCCGTAAATGCAACTTATTAACGAGTCTTTAATTCATTTGTACTTAGACACATACTAAAATAGCTTTGAGGATACATACCTATATACGTTATGTAAGTTCAAAGCTCACACAATCATGGAAGTCACTAATTGGTTTGAAAAGTGCTTTTTAATAATAATCAACGCTTACTACATTGCTCGCTGCTGCAATGGAGATATGTACATGCGAGAATTTGAGCGCAAGTCTATTAAATGTAATTGTTGTAAAATAGAACAATACAAAAGTTAGTAAGTGTCTATGTGATATGTAAGTAGTACATGTGAAAACTAATCATCATTTTAGTGAAATATACATAATATATATATACGTACGTATCCAGTAGGGAAAAGGTAGACTAGTATGCAACAATTCTAGTTAAATACAAGTATTTTAAAGATGAATTTTGTGATTTGTATAGCAATTCATCAGTAAAGGGAGTAATAATAGTTTAAAGCACTGTTTGTTGTTGTACCTTGTTGTTGAAGTGTGTAAAATGTAGATCATTTTTAGTAAGTGGTTAGATGTTATTACTTTTTCAATTTTAAATTCTTTTATTTTGGTCAAGTAGAAATTCACAATATCTAAATAAACTGATATACAACTAGTCTGAAGCTGATGGATATAGGGTCAGTTTACAAATCGTCGGATATTGCCATGTTCAAAATAGCAGTTGAATACATTTCTCGTTAGATTTTTTATATTATTTTATATATTTATTTTTTATATTATTTTATAATTTAATTTTATTTCATTTTGTTTAATTTTATTTAGTTTTGTTCATTTTGTTTATTTTTTTTCTTTATTTTATTTAAGTTAATTTTATTTTATATAATCTTATTTAAATCAATTTAATTTAATTTAATTCTTTTTATTTTGTTTTATTTTATTTTTTTTACTTTTTTGGACTTTATTTTACTTTATTTCATTTTATTTAAATTAATTTTGTTAAATTTTATTTAATTTTACATATTTAATTTAATTTTATCTACTTTAATCTCATATAATTTGTTTTTTGGTTTATTTCGTTTTATTTAATTTAAGTTAATTTAATTTTGTTTTGTCTTGTTTTATTTTATTCATTTTATTTTATTTAATTTTTATTTTTTTTTATTTCATTTCATTTCATTTCATTTTATTTCATTTTATTTTATTTTATTTTAGTGTATTTTATTTTATTTTATTTTATTTTCTTTTATTTTATTTTATTTTATTTTATTTTATTTTATTTTATTTTATTTTATTTTATTTTATTTTATTTTATTTTATTTTATTTTATTTTATTTTATTTTATTTTATTTTATTTTATTTTATTTTATTTTATTTTATTTTATTTTATTTTATTTTATTTTAATGTATTTTATTTTATTTTATTTTATTTTATTTTATTTTATTTTATTTTATTTTATTTTCTTTTCTTTTCTTTTCTTTTATTTTCTTTTCTTTTCTTTTATTTCATTTCATTTCATTTCATTTTATTTTATTTTATTTTATTTTATTTTATTTTATTTTATTTTATTTTATTTTATTTTATTTTATTTTATTTTATTTTATTTTATTTTATTTTATTTTATTTTATTTTATTTTATTTTATTTTATTTTATTTTATTTTATTTTATTTTATTTTATTTTATTTTATTTTATTTTATTTTATTTTATTTTATTTCATTTTATTTTATTTTATTTTATTTTATTTTATTTTATTTTATTTTATTTTATTTTATTTTATTTTATTTTATTTTATTTTATTTCATTTTATTTTATTTCATTTTATTTTATTTTATTTTATTTTATTTTGTTTTATTTTATTTTATTTTATTTTATTTTGTTTTATGTTATTTTATTTTCTTTTATTTCATTTTATTTTATTACTATTATTATTATTTTTTTTTTATTTTTTAAATAATTTTATTAATTTTTAATTCTTTCGTGTTTTATTTCAATTTAAAGTGTTTTAATTTTCATTCAAAAGAAGAATAATTTAGAGAGATAGCAACGAAATTCAATAAGAACTAGGAGTATAGGGGAACACAAAAATGTATTCGATATATAAAACAGGGTATCAAAAACGGTAATTAAAATCAGATTATCATAAAATTTGCTATAGGCTCTTCTGAACCCCAACGAAAAGCGAGGAGTTCAAATCATTCAAACGCTGACTATACTCTGATTTGTGTTGGCTAAGTTTGCCAAGATCTTCTGCCCAAATTCCGCTTTTGAAAGCAGATTGAAATTAATATCTAAACGCTACACCCTGTGTGAGACATCCGTGTCCGTAACACATGTCGAATTATTCACCGTAGTAAGGCAACTAGACAAGCGATTGATTTAATTAATTTCGCATAAAATTCAACAAAAAAAAAATATTTCTCTTTCGCAAAAAAAAAATAATAATAATAGTAAAGAAATATATGTACAGCAAACGAGTGTTTTTGGTGTAAAAAAATACAATAGTTTTTTTTTTTTTATAGATTTTCGAATGTACGACGATCACATTCGCTACTCACCGACATAATCGCCAGCTGTTGGAGGTGGTAGGGGGCGGTTAGCGGACGACTTATAAGCAAAGCGGCTGAGCTCGGTGCTGCTGTAGCCAAATCAAAACGAAAACGCGAATATTGCTTCATAAATATTTTCCAGATTACATAAGCCATCGCGTTGTTGTGTGTTGTGAGGGATGGCTAACGTCGCGTTGGAGTGACGGGCGGCGGCGGCGGCGGCGATGGTGTTGGTGATGGTGGAAACGTTGCAGATGCAATTCCTGATCAAATGCCGTTCAAATAGGCAGTTTATGGTCTACAACACACACACGCACACACACACACAGACACAATTATCTATTTATTTATCTTTTATAAGCTTAAGCAATCACTCCTGCTTTCTACAATGTTGTTCTTGTGACGGTTGTTGTTGCTATTGCAGATGCAAATGACGTGTGTGCAACATGTGTGCGAGCAAAACGGTTGAATAATAAAGAAATGCGTAGCAATAGCTGTTGGTTGGTGCTTTGGCTGTCGATTGTCGGCTGTTAGCTGTTGGTTGTTGGTTGTTGCTTGTGATGCCAAAGTGATTTGAAAAATTGATTTAAATCGCATAATCGGTGAATGAGTGGCAGCAAGCACACACACACACACACACACGCAGACTACTACATGGATGTAAACGGTATAGCAACAGTTGGCCACTTGTTAGTTGTGCCAATTGCAGTTAGCAATCGTTGCACGTACACCTATGTATGTATGCGTTAATAAGTGTATGTATGTATGTATGTTGTACTTATATGCGAATATGTAGTCTTTTTCCGCATTAAGTGGCGTCTGCCGACCGTCTTGTATTTTTGATTGCCGTTGATTTTTGTCTATTTATGCAGATGCTTAACGTTTTTCATTATGTGCGAAATTTTCAATTAGTTATCCGTTTTAAATCCCAACCGAAGCTTTGTTATGTAATTTTAGTCAATCTACGATCGAATAATTGCAGTTGCTACATTTGTTAATTTGAATATTTGTTTTTTACTTTAAACGATGCTCGGCGAGTGTGGGAAATGGTATACGAATTAATTGATTGCCAATTGATTGTTAATTATTTTTAAATAATTGAAATAATTTTTTAATTTAATTAATCAATTTGAATACCAAATTCATTAATCATTTTTGTTATATAACAAATTACTAATATAAAAAGTTTAAAAATCAATAAAATAAATTAGTTTTATTCATCCCTTATAATATAATTAATTAAAATTTTGCTAACGAAAATAAATTTAATATAAAAATTAAAATTTTCAGTGGTAGAAATGATCGACTGGGAAGCCGATTTAACCTCCCTTTGACTTTTCAGCGGTATAAAAACGGTTGGCAACACAGGAAAGAAACTGCCAGAAATGTTATGTTGATGTTTGGAAATGCGGCTTGTGAAAAATTTTCAGGGAGAAAACTTTCAAATTTTTATCCTCGCCAAGTTCAAACTTTCGCAAAATCATTGATGTTTCATACACATATTTCAAACCCAGAGATTAAATATTGCCAAATAGTGGAGAGCCTATCCAGCTTTTAATATAAGGAAGTCTGACTAGATTTTTACAAAATTATATTTCGATAGTTCCATTTAGTTGGCGCGCATGGAGAAGAGGTCTAGTAAGAGAGAAGGATACAGTCAAAATATATGCCGATGGCTAGAAAATGGAGTGAGGAGTGGGAACAAGGGTGTACTGCAAGGATTTTGACATTTCTCTCGCTCTCTCTCTCACCATTCGTCCACTAAACTCAGCTAGCATCTTCCAAACAGAAGTACTAAGCAAAAGGCTTTGAGCTCACCGACAATTCAATTTGGCTTATCCATAATCTGGGTTTCCAGCTACAGTAACAGCAACAACTATAGCGGGAAATAAAAAAACTGACGAGTTCGCCAAGTCGGTAGCCATTTTTAACGAGTCGCAGGCGGACTAAATACCATTCATGGTAGAAATGAACAAGAGAGACCTTCAAATACGTACAATTCGGACAAAAAGCTCAGATCAGATGAGATAACGAGGCAGATCTTGCCTAAGTATGGCAGTATAAGAACTTGGGTCTTATTTAATAGGTCGAGAAAAGAAGTATATATAGATTTATAGGCATGATTAAAGGACATTGGTCGAATAGGAGAGCTTGCAAACTGAAAATTGTTCTGCCTTTTAACAACATTTGTCGCAGCTGCAAACTGATAGGGACAAACTCGATAAAGAAATTTGAATTCTCTCAGTTTCCAAACCTTGCTGTCCCCAAAAATCATAATATTGGATGAGTGCATAAGTTCGATTCCGCTGGATGCCGTACGAATCGTTTGAGAGTAGCGCTCGTGAAAGAAATATATACATATTATATATCGTTGGAAAGGTGACAGTCCGAACTGTAAATCAAGCATAAAATAACTTCATTTTGATTTGAGTTGCTTAGTGAAAAGACGCATGGAAGATGAACAACGAAAAAGATCATATGCGTCATATTATGTTATACGAATTCCGCAAAGGAAAAACAGTGGGCGCTGCAACTAAAGATATTCGCGAAGTTTATTTGGACCGTGCTCCAGCACTCCGCATAGTAAAGAAATGGTTCGCGAAATTTCGTTCTGGAGATTTTAACCTCGAAGATCAACCTCGCAGTGGACGGCCTTCTGAGCTTGATGACGATGTTCTAAGGACTTTAGTTGCGAATAACTCACGTATTTCGACGGAAGAGGTTGCCAGTGAATTGAACGTCAACAAATCAACTGCGTTTCGTCGTTTAAAAACGGTTGGGTACACTTTGAAGCTCGATACATGGGTGCCACATCAGTTGAGTGAAAAGAACAAAGTGGACCGTGTGTCAACAGCAATTTCTTTGCTTCGACGGATCAAAAACGAACCTTTTTTGGATCGGCTCGTGACTGGTGATGAAAAATGGGTCCTGTACAACAATGTTCAACGCAAAAGAACATGGAAACAGGCACACGAAGGGGCGGAACCGATGTCGAAAGGTGGATTGCATCCGATGAAGGTACTGCTGTGCATTTGGTGGAATATCCGAGGCGTGATCTATTTTGAGCTCTTGCCAGCTGGAGAAACGAACACTGCCAACAAGTATTGTCAGCAATTGGTCGAATTGAAGAAAGCAATTGATGAAAAACGTCCGATTTTGGCCAATCGCAAAGGAGTTCTTTTCCATCATGACAACGCCAGGCCACATGTTGCAAAACCGACCCTGGCCAAACTGAAGGAGATGAATTGGGAAATCATGCCGCATCCCCCATATTCACCCGACATTGCACCTTCTGATTATCATTTGTTTCGATCGCTGCAGAACAATTTGAATGGAAAAAATTTTCAAAATGTGGAAGACGTCAAAAACCACCTTGACACCTTTTTCAATGAGAAACCGCGCGATTTCTATGAATCGGGCATCCGTAAATTGGTTGAACGTTGGGAGTGGATTGCCGAACATGATGGCGAATACATAATTGATTAATAAAAGCGCTTTCTTCAAAAAATTTCAATTTTAGTTTGCACTTGAAATCGGGCATGAACTTATGCACTCATCCAATAGATATAATTAGTTCCACTTAGAACACTAAATGGTTCGAACGTAACGAAAAATGTGAAGGCAAAAATACAATGTATAGAATATGAAGGAAGAAAGGCAAAAGCTTCTAGCATTCGAGTCGCCATTTCCGTGAACGTATCGGCAATCGTACGAAAGAAAATTACGTGATACATAAATCGTATGAACGGAATGAGATTATGATAGATTTTACGTTCCACTAGTGTTTAAATTATAATCTGAATGATAGCAAAATCACACAATATCTTTATGAAAATCATTTCAGGGTGGAGTTTTTTCAAGTGCAAATAAAACCATTTGCAGTTAAGATAAGAAAGAAAAAAATAAATAAATATTATTTCCACATTAAGTGACTGGTGCAAAATTTGTAATATTTTTTTTTTTTAATTTCTCCGTTATCTTGTTTAAGCTTTCTGTAGTTAAATATGCAAAACTTCTCTGTAAAGTTGAAATTTTTCTTGACCAACTTTATTTTGCTACTTTTTTGTGCCATGCTATGCTATGATATTAGCGCACTTTCATTGCTACATTTGCAGTTATATGCCTTTTTTTCTATGTTTTATTGTTGTACATATGTATAAGCACAATTTTCTATTTCATTATTGCATAATCTCTTTTTTTTTTTTTTTGTATTTTTTTAAATTTTTTACTTTTATTATTTTGATTTTTGTTGTTTGTGTTGCCTTTTTTTAGTTTTTTTTAATTTTTATTTTAAATTTTTTTTCACTCTTAATATTTTTCTCAACTCTTTTTTTAATATTTTCGAATCACTTCACTTTCATAATTTTGTTTTAATTTCTATTTTTGCACATTAAACACATACACATAGATATATACATATATATTATTATATATGCACATACATAGGTATGTATATTGAAATGTTTTATTTTTCTTTCATAATTTTTCGTAATAATTTTTTTTGTTTTTGTTTTTTGGCGTATTTACTTTTCCTCAAACATTTTGCATAACGCAGGTCACGTCGGAAATCGCCAATATGCAATCTATCAATAATAATGCAACAACAAATTAAGAAAAAAAATATAAGTAAAAATAAAAATTTACTAAAGTCCAAGATTTATTTAAAAACAAAACCAAAAAAAATTAAAAATAAATACATAAATGCCCACTCAAGCACCGCCATATGCACCGTTTGCATGCAGCCTGTCGCGGCGCGGTCAGTCGGCCGGCCGGCCGGCCAACAATTCAACCTCGCATTCTTCGCACAGTCGGCCTTATTGGCCCACAACCGCCTGCCACGAAACCGTTGCCGCGGGCGAACTCTGGCACAGGCGATGCAATGGCGTTCACTTATGAATTTGTACATAATAATATTTTTGCAACAACCTTGCAACAACAACAACAACAACAACGGCATTTCGCATACTACATTTCACTTATGTTAACATTCATACACTTGTTTGTGTTTAAGCAACTTAAGTAAAACAAACGCACTTTTCTACTGGCGCATTGGGAAAGGCTGGAGATATGGGTAATATTTTTTTGAATACTCATGTATGTATGTATGTATGTATGTATGTATGCCATGTAGAGGAATTAAAATTGTATACTTTTGTTTTAAAATATTTTCCATTGCTTTTACATAAAGCCTTTAAACGTAAAAAAAAATAATGAAAAAAAAAATTTTTTTTTGAATTTTTATTTAATTTTTTTGATATAGTTATTTTTTATATATTAATTTTTTATTTTATTATGTCTTTTTATTTTTATTTTTATTTTTAATTTTTTTTTTAATTTTTTTGAACATTTTTTTTAATTTATATTTTTACTTTGTTTTATACTTTTATATTATTTTTTTTTTCACATACACACACGAGTAACAACATGTTGCAAGCGCACTCCCTGCCCCACCAGCCGTAGACGTTATGATTATTATTTAAACGCCCGCACCAGGTATGCGGCTCTTGCCACTGAGGGATGTTGACCGACCGTCCGATTAATTCTTTTTTCTTCTTTTTCTTCTTCTGCTACTTCTATACCCACCCGTATTGAATCTACAAGCTAGCTGCTAACTGCTCATGCTAGACGCTAGACACTAGACTAGACTGAGTGTTTCGCGAGTTTTCCAACAACTGAATAAAAACGTAGTAAATACAAACTCTGGCTTTACCGTAAAGCGCAGAGCGGCGAGTAGTCAGCGCAACACAGCCTAGTGCGGCATACAAGCGGCTAGTTACGTGCATATAATAAAAAAAAATAGTTGATGAAATATACTCGTATACAAAGGAAATACAAATACGTATGTACGAGTATGTATGGGTTGGTGTTTGTGATGTTTGTGGTGGTTGGTGATTGGGGAAGCAGAGCGTTGTGTGGTGTGAGAAAAAAATACTAAAACACATTCCAAGTTGGTTGAGTTTGGTGTGATTTCAGGTGGTTGGTGGAGGAGCACCATTAGCTGCTTACCTGCTGCCGACTATCTATTTGGCTTGTGTATATATAATATTACATACATACATACACGTATGCTTGTATGTGTATTTAAATGCAAAAGTGTTGTGTGGCACACGAATATCTATGTATGAATGCATGAATGAATTTGGCGCATGAGTAGAGCAAAACCGTGTAATAAAGTTAAGAGGTGTTGCCTATATTTCGCTATGGATGAATGAATGAATAAATGTGCAGTTGGTGAAGGCAGGTGTGAGTGCACAGGTAAGCAGATAGGCAGGAAGGAAGGAACCAAAGTGTATAGCGAGCGGGGGAGAAGGAGTGGTGAAATGTATAGCAAAAGTGACTAAGAAAATACACAGGAACACACACGTATCTACCCGATAGTGAAAAGTTAAGCTAGTACCCAAAAATTATAGTTCTACACTAGTAATTTAGCCGTGTGGTTAGCATTGCTTACTGCCAGTTGGAAGGCCAGTGTTCGAGTACTGGTTCGAAGGTGAGTCCACGGTCCACTTCCCGAAGAGAAGAGTAGTTTTCCTGCATATCTAAGCAAAAAGCCACCTATTCACCGAGTTTCAAGTAAAGGGAACCACAAATAAAATTTCTTCGAATCCACTTCGGAAAAATCTTACCAGGAATAATAAAAACAATCTGGCGAAATTTCAAGTCATTCAATCGGTAAATTTTGGAGACTTTTGGAGATTATTGGATTTTTCCAAACGGGCATAAGACTTTTATATATGTACAAGATTAATTTTTCTAATTGTGGTCGCCCTTCGGCAGAGAATGTTAGGTCCTACGAGTGTATTTCTTTTCATAAAAATCCAACGGCCATTCAGAGGCGGCTTAGTATAAAAGGTAGCTCCCTCCATTTGTTGGAAAATCCTTCAGACGTATGCCTCAAATTGCAGGAAGATAAATTTTACATGGGTAAAAGAACTAGTATTTTACTAGTATGAAGTTGATATAATTTTGTATAGACGAGTGGTTACTTGTTTATACTTTTAGATATGACAATTTTGGCTAGAATTTCAGCTTAGTCTAAATTTTTTCATTTTTATTACTTCCAAATGGAAATAAGGCTAGCATAAATAAACTAGTACTAGACTAGTACGAAGAAGATGCATCCTCTAGTAAAATAATACAAACTAGTATTTTTCCCTGCAGGGTACATATACAACTACATATTTACCAACCGCAACAATAACTAAAATATGCAAAAACAGCAACAACAACAACAACGCCACATCAAAATAAACAATCATGTGAGCCAAAGTTTAATGAATTGTTTAATGAAAAGGCGTTGCCGTTGTTGTTGTGCCCTGCACTGCATTGCACTGCTAAATTTCTGTTTAAACAACTAGTCAGTCAATGCATAACATAAATAAAAAAATATTCACGTAAAGCGTGTAAGGTACGCTTTTAATACGAGTATAACACAACTCAAGAGTTAAAAAAGTGTTCGAATCTATTCTTCTTGCTTTTTTTTATTTGATTGCTAGTAACCAACCCTCTGATAAGCAGGCACTTGCTTAAGCAAGCGCTGAATAATTGACCACACCAGCTTGAAAGATTGCCTACGCAAGACAACGCAAGAAGTGTGTCGCATTAAATTTTAACAAATTTTAGAAAATTAATTCAAGGAACTCGTGTTGATAACGACAGAACAAAACTTCGAGCAAGTAATGTCTAACTGAGTCCGAAATATGAGGCGCCCTCTGTAGGCGAGTGGTTAGCAGTGCTTGCTACTAAGGGTAGAGAAGATAACCCAACCAGCCCAAAAAACAAAATTATGTACTTGCTCGGGAGGAAATGTCACGAAGGAGCTTGTGTCTAAAAAAAGCATAGAAACCCGTTTGGTGGAGGGTTAAAATTGTAGACGCCAAACATTAAGAGCCCTCGAAATTCACTTAAAGCTTTATCAGGTGCAGAAATCTTGCAGTAGACGGTTTCTTCAATCAAATTTTGGTAGTGCAAAATAATTCGGTCTGATTTTTCATGTTCAAAAAAGTGTGTTTTTATTGAAGAAAAAGTAAAAAAATGCATCATTCAAGGTATAGTCTATTGGAAGTGCCAGCTTTTTTCCTATCTCTCTTGTAATTTTTGAATGCAATCTTTAAAAAAATGAGTCAACACTGTCATCGATCCAACTCTTGAGCCATTCTTCGATTTCTTTAAAAGATCCGCGCCGGTAACCCCCAACTCATTTTGAATCCTCCGAAAAAGCCAGTTGTCGAAAGAAACAAGGTCTAAAGTGTACACCGGGTGGGGTATGACCTCCCATTTTAGTGTTTCCAGGTAGTTTTTGACCATTACATCCACATGGAAGTGTGCATTGACATGTTTCTAAATCACCTTGTCATGCGTTTCGAACGCTTGACGCCGTTTTTTCACACAGTGCTTGGCTCAAAGTAGTCGATCGATGATTTCTTCAATGCTAATATCACCACTTTTGAAACGTCGAGCCCACTCCCTGCATGACTTATGGGACGGCACAGAATCACCATAAATAGAGTCAAAAACAGATGCTGATACACAATAATTATTGTTCATAGATGTGAAAACTTTCCCATAAAATAGCTAAACGTTTCCAAGATTGGCCATAACTTGCAGCTGGAACCGGTGTGAGAATAAACCGAATTAATTTATACTCTAAATAGTACAGCAGTTGCCACAGTAAAACGGTCTGTCGACAAATGAGTTTCTGGATGACTTGAATTACTATATCAGATGACAGGCAAGAAACTAGAAAAGGTTTTCAAAAGTTACTGCAGGAGTTCCAGTGGTATTTCTTTAGACTTTTTTCCATCTCTTATTCGATTTTCTTGTTCTCATCAGAAGTATATTTTTAAATAATGCCTTGTAGGAGCTATCGAAATTCATTACATTGTCCAAGTAGAAGGAAATGAAAATAAAAAATTATATTTTTGATAACACAATAATCAGATTTTAACCTAAGTGTTCCGAAATTCTCGAAACTGAAAAATGTCCAAAAGTAATTATAAACTGGTATTAAACTAATGCCATAATGATTCTAAAACTATTCCGCAGTGTTCCCTCTACCAAGTTTCAAACTTTTGCCGAACATCAAAAGAAGTTATTCAGTAAAAGTCTTGAAACCAATTCGATCTCCACTCAAGTGGTATTGAAATAGTAATGAAGTACTATTGAACTTCACCTGGAGTGCTCCCAAAATAGTTATGAAACCTTTTTCTATACTTATAACGAGACTCTAAAGCTCTCTAGTTTGTATGAATAGATCAGATTAGAATATATTTTTTTCATAAAAATTTCACACTTAACTCTTTTATAAGGAATTTTTTTGAATTTGCTTAAGAAGCATACTTTGCAAATTCATTTTATCGCAGTTCTCATTTCATTAAACAAAATAACTAAGTTTCGAAAAGTAAGAGTACTGCTTGTATGAAATTTACATATTTACAACATAAAGAAATCATCAATAAGACCTTTTTTGACAGTTTAATAGTTTATCTAAACTCACTCCTTAGTATCGAGAACACACCTCTCACGAGCAAATTGACTTCTCATGTATGCATTATATACTCGTATGTATGTATGTATATATTTGTAAGTATATAATAATTATGCAATAGCAGAGGATTGTCACTCAAAAACATGATATACACACCTACTATCGCAAAATCTTACATATTTATTAGACCTCTAAGAAGGGCGAAGAAGAGAAACTACTATTTCAGAGGCAGCGCTATTTTAAGCTTTTAGTAAATTGCTTGTAAATCGTTAGCGCCGCTTTGACTTTGACTACGTAGTGTGCTTCGTCTTCTCTCCTTCTTCCTTACTTTTCTACTTCTTGGTGTGCAACAACCCTCGTTTAATTTATTTAATACAAATTTTATGCTTTTAGTTATCATTTCTTGTTGCCTATGTCTGGCCGATGTGACTGTGTGTGTGTGTGTGAGAGGGTGTGTTATTTGACAAGATAAAAAATTAAAAAAAATAATTTATTATATTTAGCGTCATTTACCTTATCTTTATTCATGTTTATGCCACCTTTTGACATTTTGTGTGAATTTCGTTTGTCAACAACCAGTTGCGGTCTCAACTGACAACTTAACCAAAGGATATAATGAGATTTCAAAAGAGGAGTATTTTTGATAGAAAGAGAAGAGAATAAAAGTCAAAATAAATGCAACATATTTCTAAAGGCAATAAATTTATTATAACGGAGATCTTTACAATATGCAGACGATACTAAAATATCGAGGATTAATTTTAATTTCCACAAATAATTGGTGTAATAAAAAGAAATCCGATTTATATCAAATATTCACCGTTTAGCTCTATAATTTTTCGTCATTTGAAGGTAATGTCATCATGCTTCTTTCATAAAAACCTTTGTCCATATAGGCCCAAAAAAGGGGCAAACGATTTTTATATGCTTTTCTTAATGCCGATTTTTCACCAGCCAAATCTTTCGCCATAGACAGAAACAGATGATATTCACTTCGTGCGAGGTCTGAACTATAAAATGAATGCATAAGTACGTCCGAATCGAGCTTCTGGCAAGTCACCATCGATATGTGTGGTCTAGCATTACCCTCATTAAACATATCCCCTCCTGTTGGTGCTTCTGGGTGATTGTGTCTCTTAGACGGTAGAATTAAAAGCTTGCCAACCCCACCAAACACAAAACGAAAAATTGCTGGCCGTCAATCCTGACTTGGAGACCGTTTGTGCTGACTCATCACCCATCGACCAGAAACACTTTTCATCACCACTCAATATTTGTTTCGACAGAAAAAATTATCGGAACGAAGACAAAACCAGAATTGTGCATGGTTGGCTGTTGTTACAGTATCAGGACTATAAAATCTTTCACACTTTCGCAAATGCAGTCTTGAAAGAGTATGCACTCAAAGGCATGTAGAATAAACAGTTCTAGAAAAGTTCTAAAAAGTTTGAAAAAAAAACCAATGTAACCTGAGCCAACCCGAAATTATTTCCCATTCATTCCCTACAATTTTTTTATAAACTTTATTTTGTTATTTATCTTTTGCTACCTTAGGCAAATACCCAGAAAAGGTACCCTAAGCTTAGCTTAGAATGTTCCAAAAGCAGTACTTTTCCATATGAGCATCCTTTCACATTTCCTTAAAATTTCTTTGGATTTACAGCAACTCGCAATCCACCTTGGATGTGGTCAACCCTTCTTTGATTACCAGTTAGAACCTATCAAAAAGCTTGGCTATGAATTTTTGAATTGAGATGAATCTGCTTTATTTATCTGCCTTAAATTTCTTCTTTGTGTCCCTTTGACCTGTAACCCTGTAGAGAGCAGTATATTTTTTGAATTTGTAGTAGATGAAGGAAACGCTTTAGCTGCAGACTAACTATTTTAAATTTTAGTTTACAAGCACTGTAACTGTCGAGGATCCTGGGGAAAGATCACGAATGGTAGGGAGGTAGGTTTCTCGAGAAGACACCAAAACAAAAATCTTCCTTCAAGTTTCCATCGATCCGCATAAATATGACCATAATAGCGATGGTAGCGAGGTAGTTGCCAACACATTCTTCTTTTTCTGCGGTTTGTATCATGTAGTTGTTACGTATGTCTATCGGTTTGTTTCTAGTGATCTCCGAAACTACCCTTCAGATTGTAAAGAAAATTTTCCAGCCATAGAAACAAGGTAGCCGGAAAGGTTTGTATGAAAAATCCCTTTTGGGAAGTGGACTAGAGACTGACTTATTGGAGTAAATCTTATTTATGGTTTGATTTACTTGAAATTATGTTTGTATTAAAAGGAAGACTACTTTTCTCTCCGTGAAGTGGACCAAGGACTGACCTATTCGAAAAAACAGCATTTTTGGTGCGACTTACTTGAAGTTTTTCTTTTATGGGAAGTGAAGCTATCTATTTGGAAAAATGTATGATTCGTTTTAGTTAAATTTGTGGAGGATATGCCTATGGAATATGGAATATTTTGTTTCCTGAAATTGAACCAGAAACCTAATAACGAGTTCGGTTTGCTCAGGAACCGACAAATTGACAAGAGTTAGTATGATTTTGGATATAAGTATCGCGAATAGTTATGTTCGCTTCGAAATTGTTATTATTCTGTGGCTGCGGGTTACACATTATTCCTATACGCTCAACTTGAGTGTGAACAACTATTGATCCGAAAGGAGCCCTTGACCTTGGAGGCATTTTTTTTGATATTTTCTTAAAAAGACTTTGAACAACTAAACAGTGACCCACACATACAAATAAGTGGTTAGATCAATTATATTAAAAAATAATTTTTACTTAGGGGAAAGAAATTTAAATAAAAATAAAATTGAATAAAGAAGAGCTGCTTTCATGCAGAGCGCATCTCACTTGAAACATATATTTTTATTGGTATATTCTGTAACCTATACGTCACTGATTGGTCTATAAAAATTTTCTGGGAGAAGGTGGTTCCCAAGCAAAGTTGGCCAAAATAAGAACGAAAAAATGTCGCACGGGTTGTACAAAAAGTTCTATGTAGCAGCTATTTTAAGTAGTAAGAAATTACTTCTCTCAAGACAGTTGAGTTGCTGAAAATTGCTAAGAGATTTAGGTGTGTCTTAAGAGCGCTGTAAGAGATACACGTATTAGGCAACTGACTTTAGGAACTGCTTAATTACCGATCAATCTCGATCTCGATCGATGTTTCCCTAATTAATTTCCTTTTTAGGTTTTCACTATGCCTCACGAAAAAAGCAGTAATTATTAATGTGGAAAGAACTTCAACTATGGCAGTCGACTATTCATGTACATTCATACAGAGAGACTTCAAAATACCAATGGTAGACACAGGAGTGACAAATACCTGGCAAAAAATACCTGCCGAAACCGCAAAATCATCCGAATCCTCTAGCGAACGTTTTATCCTGCCCAGCAAGTCGAACTCGTCTTCGAAGAAGGGATCTGCATTAAGCACTAAAATTTGAAAACTTATTTTTAGGCTTAAATGAAGCAGATTTAATAAATAAATTTCTTTGATGCGTAAAAAAAATGTTTTTTTTTTTTGGATATTTAAAAATATTCAGTCTAGATCATACTTTTAGGCGCAATAACTCCTGAAGCAGTGAGATGCTAAATTTCTTGAGAATCACAAGAAAACAATGTAAAACATGAAAAATCGTGACAAAAACACAGAAAAAATTTCACTTTCATTTGATTTAAAATTAGAAGAAAGTGCTAACTACTTTTCCCATGCGAAATCAAATAGATGCACCTATCTATACATATCTACTCGTATATTGGTGTGTAAGCATATTCACCATGTAAAAGCTAATTACACGCTCCCACATTTTATTGCCTATTTACTATGCCAAAACGGTTAGTCAGTCTGACATTCTTTTAAACTTTCAATTATGGCTATTGATTTTTGTTTTGTTTTCTTTTTTTTCTTTTTTTCAATTTTTCTCCCATTGAATACCAACAACATCAAGCGACCACTAGGCCAGGCCATTAAATCAAAGCCAAGCCAGACTTAAGAGTCAAGTGGAATTTGCATTTCATATGCATATGCAAGAGTAGTAAGTGCGATATGTGGTTATGTGTGTACATGTGTGGTGGATCACTTATGTAGTATCTAGGCATTATTAACGGTATTTAAAACAAAAATTCCAAAAAATTTGCATGCATTCAACGTGCAACCGCAGCCAACGTTGATCGGCGGCACCCACATTATTTTCACTTAACATTGGTGGCGTTTATTAGCTATGTACGAGTACGTTGTTATTGTAGTTGCTTTTGTTACTGTTTCTTATTCACTTTTAAACTTTTCTGTTTGTGTGTTTGTGTTTCTTTTTTCATCGATTTTCTGCGACGCGCTTCAAATTGCCAGGAATTCGCAATGGTTGCACATCAACCAGCCGCAGCAGTGAATTAACACCAATTGGCATGCCGAACGAGTGGAAAAAAACAAAAACAAAAAAAAACAAAAATAAAAGTTAATTCACACTAAATATACATAATGGATATGACAACGAAAAAATTTGAAATATTTTTAATGTTTTTTTTTGCATTTGGCATTTTATATTGCACTCTCGAAAATTATATGAAATTTCACAAAATTTAACAGTAATATTTTTATTTTAATTTAATGAGAATTTCAATGACTGCTCGAGTAATGGTACGACATTTTTGAGTAAGCAATAAAAATGCTTCTACCTGGTGTGTCATAAAATTTGGCTGGAAAATATGCAAAGGCATTGTTGAAATTTTACGAAATTCGTCAGGCTTTAAGCAGCATTAAATATCATCGTATGTATGTATCTACATACATTTGTGTCAAATGGCTCGTAAAAGCAACCCTATTTTGAACATTTTTTTAACGCGACTCCCTTTGGACTTGTTAGCTGTCTGTCATACAGAACTGACAAGACTCGTCGGACACACCTCGACTATTAAACTCAGCTGTGAGGAAGTTTGCTCTCGGTCTGCCACGCGCATAGACGTAGGCTTATATGGTTGTATGTGCTACCCGCAAGCAGTATGTATGTATGTAGTAGAAACATTAAAAATGTCGAAAGGATAACTACAACCAAAGTTTCCGGCCAGAATGACTCTTACTGCAAAGGCCAAAGTACGCGAATGCACTAAATCCGAAATAGAATTGCAGTCAGTCACGCTATCATGACCCAGGAATTGAGCATACGCTACATAACTAACTAGGCAGACAATCTTAATTAGGAAATAGTACTGGTTATGGACTAGTTGGGTCCACTCGTTGTAAGTTCTTAGTTTCGGCTCTGACTAGGCACTGTTCGATTGACTCTTATTGTACGCATTGTAACGCTCTGGCGAGGCAAGTTGTCAAGCAGCTAGATTTTCAGATCTACAACAACTCCAGTTGGTGAGAATTCGTAATTTTCATTAAAACTTTTGGGAATTTACAAAGGACAGGTCATTAAAAATAGAGCGGACAGACAAACTACTTTAATTCGTGAGAGGAATTTGGACTTAAAAATACACCGCAGCATGCAAATTTCACCTTGACCATGACCTCGATAGACGCAGTAGCCTATTGGTTTACAGTGCATGCTACCATGCGAAGGGACATGGCTTCGAATCTAACCAGTCCAGCAGGCAAAATTATGAAAAATAATTATAATTCGCTGAGTATATATCTGACGGTAAATACATCAGCCGTTCAGAAGCGGCGAAAAAAACTATTGATCCCTCTATTTGATGAAAAAAATCTCCAGACGCACACGAAAAATTAGGGAATAAGCTCGGCCGAATATCACTTACAATAACAAAGGGCTTTCCAATAAGAGATGTCACTTTGACATTTGACAAGTAAAAACTACGGCAGTAATTCTGTATCAAAACCTACTTACTGAGTGCTTTAAATAATTAAATAAATTCCCTTTTCTTTTCCGCATGCAATTTTACAGCAACTGATGAACAAATCTGTAGCTGTTTAGTGTAAGAGGCAAGTTTAATCGCGACTTTCCGCGATCGGTTTCGGGTTCAGGGCAGTCCGGACTGTTACTGGTTTTCGGTCACTGGTCTGTTGGATTTTTCGATTTCCCTCAGACGTGCCCGTCGGTCGGTTGGGCGGGAGGTGGGCAACGCTGGGTTCGTCGTTAATTAAAATGGAACGACACGCACTTCAACAACGCATTGAAATTATAAAAATTCACTATAAAAATTTCATCGAACAAAATTTTTTTACTGATAGCACCCATGGCCATGACGTCAATAAGCAAAACTTTCGCATCTGGTGGTCGGAAAACTCAAGAAAAGCTTCTCCATCTTCAAAGTGTAACTGTTTGGTGCAGTTTATGGTCCGACGGGATCATTGGACCATACTTTTTCAAAAACTAATGGATTGCACGGAAGTTAATCAATGATTTTGCGCCGGTACGTAACACATAAGCAATGAAACCATCGATGTTTTGAAGGAAAAGTTTCCTGACCGTGTTATCCCCCGAAGAGGTGATCTCAATTTGGCACCGAGATCTTATAATTTAACACCTTGTGATATCTACTTTTGAAAGCATGTGAAAGGTGAGGTCCACGCCAACAGGCAAACGTCGATTCAAGATCTCAAAGATGGAAATCGTGAAGCTATTGAGGGCATACAGCAGGCACTTTGCAATTTAATGATGGAAAATTTCATAAAAAGAATACGATTCTATAAGTGTAGCCGTGACGACCTTTTGGCTGATATTGTTTTCCATGGTTAATCACCTATATGGTATATCTCTTTACATTGATTTAAATATCCAATCATTTAACTCAAAAAATGTAATTTTACACATCTTATTGCAAAACCCTGTAAGTGGTTGGTACTCGTAGGGTAGAATATGAAGGGAAGCGCGGGTTGAGATATTTTTCAGAAAACGATGATGGGCGTTATCAGGTGTAGGCAAGGTAAACAGCATATGTAAGACAAGCTTAGTAATAGATGACGCGTAGTTAAGTCCAACTCTTAAAAATTGGTCACGAAAAATTAGACCTCTTCAAGATCTAAAAACCCATAGAAATGCAGTTGGGCTTAGCATGACTACAGCGACATCTGGTATGCTGTGGACAACTCAGTAAAAATGACGGAGGAACTGATATTGGTAACCAATAGTCGAAGTTAACCCAGATTTTTTTTTGCTTAATTTCTAAAATTTTCTTTATAATTCAACAGCTTAAAAGAAGTTTTGATGAAAACTGAAAATTCATTTTTGCTTTAACTGCCGAAAGGCTATGAATTTTTTTCATTTTCCCCGCCTTTCTGAATGTTCTATTAGCATAAATAATGTGAGGGTTATAACTACGCCTCAAACAGAGCCTCATTTCAAACTAGTTTTACGGCTAGTATAACTAGTGTCTAACTTAAAATTTTAATACAAAATGCATGCCATACTTTATTCAAACTCCTTTTCCATTTGAAACTTCGCTCTTCACAGCAGGCCGTGTGCTTGTCGTGAATATGTGAGTGAGTGTAAATATATTAACTCCCTCAGCTAGGTAAGCGGAAAGCAGGAGTATGTAAATATGTATCATTTGGCTTTTAACATGGAAATCAATTTACTTAATTGTTAAATGTTAATTTTTTTTTATATTGGTTGCCAAGGACCACAGCGAATTCAAACGAAAAGCAAACTTTCGCAAAGCAGAAAAGATATTTTTTAAAGGATATGCCATACCAGCTGATTGCAGACAGTGAAAAAAGGGCAGTGAAAACAAATGGTAACATGAAAAAGTTTTTAATTTAATTTTAATTCTAGTGATAAAGCTAAACTTTGCAAAAAAAAAAACTAGCTGCAATGCGAAAAAGAAATAAGAATAAAGACATCAAATGTCTGAGCGTGTAAATGTTACATAAAAATTAATATATGTAAGACAATAACAAAATTTAAAACAATAAAAGTAACTTCAAATATATACGTACAAAGCTCACAGAGAGGCCTATAATAAGAGTTTAATTACAAATTCAAAATGCTTTCTTTAGCAAACAAGCACACAAATGTACTTATGGATGATATGTATGAGCATACTATATGTACCAGTAACCATAAATATTTATATATTTATATATGCTGGTACTTACATACCAACAAGCTCCAATTTACAAAAGCAACAAACAAAATTAGGCGAAGAAAAAGAAACTTATTATTGCAATCAAACCATCAACTGCAGTTAGCATTTATACGAATACATGCATACGAGGGGATTAACAAAAGTTCGTTCAGTTGGTGACTTTCAAATTTGTTTTTGTTAAATCCAAAATTACCAAATCTTTTACAATTACCTTATCTTCCTTTTAAATTTTAGAATAATCGTCTAAAATGGAGACAAGAAAACGCAAGATAGCTGAGGATAGGTTAGACGAAAATCCACCACCAACGCAAACAGAAATTCATCATAGGATTCTCTTCGGGTTTCGGCGTAATTTACAGCCAATACAAATATTCAGTGAAAGCCAAATTGCATATGAAATGATTGCGCCGCCCTTAAAGGCTATTTCTAAGTGGTACCGAAGATTCCAGACTGGACATTTTTCCGTATAGGACGAGCCCCGAGAAGATCGACTAAAATCTTCCACTGAAGACGTCACTGTAGCTCTGGTGAAGTCCAAAATTGACGAAGGCCCATGATTGACACAAGAAAAAATTGCTTGAATTGTGCTTGAATGGCATGGCTGTATCGTGAATAATAGGTAATCAGCTGGGATACACGAAGAAATCTGCTCCGTGTGTACCACGAATTTTAAATTAGGCCCAAAAAGAGGTTCGACATTTGCATTTTGCTCAATTTTTCCTAAACAAATTCGAAAATGGTCTGTCTAGCAACTTTAGTAAAGTCGTTACTGGTGATGAATCTTGGTTCTATAAGTACGATCCAGAAACCAAACAGCAGCCAAGCCCACCCCTAAAATCTAAGTAAAAAAAAATCAACAGTAAAAGTAATGATGTCAGTTTACTTCACTCGATCTTAAGTCGGAGCTACCATTTCACTAAAAAAGTGTCAGAGGGTAATTGCAAATGGTATGCCGAAGAGTGTTTACCAAAAGTTTTCAAAAAGTTTGTTGGAGAACAAGAATAAAGAGGATATTACATTATGACAACGCACCATCCCACACTGCTGAAATAACGAGTAAATTTATTGCGATCTCTGGGACCGATATTCCCCTGATATAGACCCTTGTGGTTTCTGGATACTTCCAAAAATTAAAAAAAAAAATTTAAAAAGAAAGATCTTTAATAAGAACGAGGACATAATTGCTGCAATGAATGCTGAACTTGATAAGCTCAAAAATCATGATTTTGAATACTGTTTTCAGAAGTGGATCTATAGCTTCAGAAACGCATTGAAATCATCAAAGTACAGAAAATATGAATAAATACAAAAAGATTTTTTTAGTTTTTTTTCTGGTCCACTTGCCGAACTTTTGTTAGTACCCTCGTTCTTACATATGTATGTAGATATAAACATAAGTATAGCAGTTAATTTAATCCAAGTGGTAGGAGGAAATTGTGTCGAAAATGCCAACACTCACTAAGCGAAAATGAAATGCAATCAGAAACAAGCGTTTAGCTTTCTATTAAAAAAAAAAGAAAGACTAATAGCGTCCTAATTACCTATAAATTTTAGATTGCCATAGGTTATCGATCGATATACAAAATAGATGAAGAAGAATAGTTTTATTCAAGTGGGAGGAAAACCAAAATAAAATTAAGGATTTTATTTATTAATTTTTAGTAAAGGAAAACTTGCTAGAAATTCGCTTATCCATTTGAGAAATTCGAGCTTTTGAAGCTTTTAGAGATGAAGATTTAGTTCGAGCGTTTGAGCACGAGTGCATAAGAAGGCCCATTCAACTACGAGGGAGCTTATTTATGTGCGCGGAATGAAAGAATTATAGGTAAGGTGTTTAGTATTAGCTAGCTTCAACTAAGCAACATAATCGGAAGGGAAATGTTGAAAAATCGAAATTGGTGCCTTTTTAAACAGGGAAGTGAATCTCCTCGAAATAGTCCTCGATGATGTTCGACTAAAGAGAAAAACTCACAGAAAGGGTAATGTCCGACACAACCATTTTCCAAATCCTTCTCAATAATCTTAGCATTTTTAAGGTCATCGCAAAATGGGTGCCAAGAAGGCTCACGGCTTTGCACGTAGAGTGTTCTGTAATGAAGAGAGTGATGGTATATGGAGTCGAATTGTTACTGAACACGAAGCTCGGGTTCATCAGCACCTCCCAGGAAGTTTAAGTTGTCAGTCAGTCAGGGCAATTTTTTGTCTTTTGGGACTCGAATGATTATTATAGATCGATTATAAGGAGAAAGGTGATCCTATAAATAAATATTAGAGCAACTAAAAGAAGCCATTAAAAAGATAAGATGGAGAAAATTGACCAAATGTGTGATGCCTTTTTAAGAAAACGCGCCCGTCCATAAGAGCCGCATTGCGTCAGCCGCCCTGCATAAGATGGCCTTCGATATTTTGAATCACCCTGGCCTCTCGCGATTATTAACTGTTTCCAAAAATGAAAAAAACAGCTGAAGGAAAACATATTTTCACCAATGATGAAATCAAGGATGCAGTATCAGCGAATTTTGAAGATAAAGATAAACTATTTTTTATGAGGGTATAAATAAAAATTAAATGAAAGATCTGACAAATGTATCTATCTGGCAGATGAATATACTGTAAAGGAAAAATAATTACATTTTTTCTCCTACACTTTATTTCGAGAAAAATGTTCCCACGTAACATCTAAAATGTACAAATGGGATATTCAAAAATTTATTCTATCTTTCCAAATGTCAACCTCTGCTCAACGCGGTACCCTATGTTCAATACTAGGGAAGTGCCGACGAGCATGTTATCTCGGCATACCTTATTATCAGCGAGGAGGAAACTCCGACGGCCCTAACAGCCTAGAAGCAATACCGTCAACCCCGGAACTAGGCTCGGACGCAGAAGGCTAATCACCTATTCATTTTAAGCCCTTTACTTCGGGAAAGATATGTGAGACGAGTATGGGGCCGCACTTACTTAGTTCATATGACTAATAGAAAACGCCATAACCACATTGTCCACAGAGGGAAGAGAAGCGTTTAAGAATGAAAGTGGTGGTTCCTCTCTTAAACTTTTACCTTAAAAATTTTATCTAAAATAATGAGTGGAAATATTGAAGACCCCATTAAATTAGATAAAAGTTTACTTGAGGGAGTGCAGGTACTTTGCTCGTTAGACTTTTCTAGTGTCAAAATACTGATGAAAAAATAAATGCCAATACAAGGGGATGATCTGCTGAGTTTCCATTATCGGACTATGATTTATGGAACTTTAGATTATTCATAATTTGGATTATTTAATTTTTTACAAAAGACTGTCGTTTCAATTGGACTACCTCCTAAATGTAGGCAACATTTCCAGCTATTTCTGGGAGTTTCTGCGATTCAAACCTTTTCAGATATCAATTAAATTTCCAAAAAAAAAATGAAATGTCTTATGTGTCTGGCGAAAATTTACATATTTATGAAAGCACTGTTAGATATATCTCATAAGAAAATAATTAAATAAATTTTTTAATCAACTTATCTGTGAAGTAATATTTATTAACTTATTCTTCACACTATTTGTAGTGTACTAAAAAAGATATGGAAATCTTTTTGTACTAATGTGTTGTAATTAAATAAATATATAAATAAATAAAAGTTAGTCACCTTAATCAGCCATTAGTACAAATTTTTTCTCAATATTGTATATTTCTACACTTTATTATAAAAATATCTTGAATTAAATAAAAAAATATTTGAAGAATTTTTTAGTGCGAGTTGGGAATATTATTTCAACTAATACTGTAAATACGTTTTTCAGAAAATAAAAATAATACTTAAATTTCTGCAGTTATTTATAATTCTAATTTTAAAAATTTTTTTATAAATATTTTCGCATAATAAATACTCTTCATCACTTACCCAATTACGAGTCCGGACTACGAATCGTTTAATTGAATCCATTCGTCTCAGTAAAGCCATAGCAATTTCACTGAAAAATGTTGTAATCAATGCAAAAATTCGTTGAAATAAAGCGCCGCCATTAAAGCGGTCCTGTTGATGATGACATGTAAACATTGAAGCGAACCCAAGGCACAAGAGACACGGTAAACAAGTGGGAGGTAGACGGACGAAATGACAGATTGAGCGATACGAAATGGACACGAAAGTACCATTACAAGCGAAAATAGGACGAATAGAGTATGCAAATGTTGGCCTCACACCACGGCAATGAAAAATAGTTGATAAATACACCGGAACACAGAAGTGAAACGAAGCAGTTAGAGGGAGAGAGAGGCGTTCAAAGCACGTCGCGCGCACAGGGATAACACAGAAGACTGTAGTGGGTCGTCAATAACCCGCTTCAATATGGTTGCACTAGACAGATTTTCATATATTTTTTATTTTTAGGCATTTAATGAATTAAATATTGCACTGCACATAAACACTACTTTCACTTAGAACTCTTTGCATGCCACTTATTTCGCTTAATTTCTTCTATGCTCCTACCGAATACGCGGCGAATTGCCAACTTCACGCGGCGCCAAATTCAATTCACTTGACTCGATTCACTTCGATTGCGTTTTACGATTGCGGCTAGTTCGTCCAACTGAACTGACTGAAGTAACTGAGCGACTGCTGTTGGGCTGGCTGCGCTGGCCGTCCGCCGCGCTAACTTGTGGCTGGCTGCTCTTGTTTGCTTACTTGCTGGCTCTGCTCTGCTCTGCTCGGCCTGGCGTGGCTTGGCTTGACTTGGTTTGCTGGCTGGCTACCTGCCCGCCTTGTTGGGCGGCTCACTGACATACTACTCGCTAAAGTGATGCACACATACCGTCAGTGCGACTGACACACGCTGGTGGTATAACGAAATGTATGAATGACGGCAGACTGACTGACTGACTGACTGTCGGTTAAACTTTGCATTTGACAGGGCGAAATAAACAAATGAAAATGCAATAAAAGCACTTGCACTGCTCTCACCAAGTCAACGCCTGTCCTATGCGCTGTCACTCGCAAGACCTTCCAATCGCGCGCGCGTTTTGTTTTTGGTGCTGATTGTCAACTTTAACGAAAAGTAAGTTGAAAGCGCTTTTAAGGCAATCGCTCATTGGTGTTTGTTGTTGTAGTTGATGATACCTTTATTGCTATTTACAGTTACTTGTAGTTGTTGTAGGGTTTTTCTTGGGTGAGGGAGTGAGGGAGTGAGTCAGTTGCCATGCAAAATAAATAAATGAAACGAAACTAAGGAGAACACTCTCAGCAACAACAATAGCAATAACAAATAGTAATAGTTAGTAGTAATAACAATAATAATAAACAGTAAATAATTTTGGTTCGTGCGCACATAAAGCAACAAAATGCGCGAAACGCGAACAAAGCGAAATGGAACTTGACGATGGGTGATGGCTTCTCATAACCATTACTGTTGGACAGTGGGGCGAAACGTAACGAAAATAAAAGAAAAAAGTTCGAGCTGGTCTTTATTAAATAATTTCGAAATCTTGACTTAGAAAAAGTAGATAGTCTGCTAGTATATTTATTAAAAATTTGCTACCTCTCTAGATAAAATTAATTTTCTCCTCTTATATATCCATACAGAAAGTAAAATGTCAAGTTTTTTGAATTACGAAAACTAAAAATTTATACATTTTTGGCTTGCAGAATGTTTCTTGAGACTACAATCTGTCAAAGGAATTTGTAGAATTTCGAATTCAAGGAGCCGATATTCATTAAGTCCGAGCTTCGTAGGCTTTCGCCTTTAAAATACTACCAAAATCTCCACTCAATTAGAAAAAAATCACTCCTTCTCATGGTATTTTAGGAATGAGATCTGAAACAGTAAATATTAGAAACTTGATTGAAAAAGTTACTCTCTCAGCACGCTTGATAAGAGAAGAGAGAAAATCATTTGGACAATTGGTTTTCCCAAGCGTGAGCCAATTCGCTAGCTTTGACTTTTTCAAACTCTCACGCCAATAGAATTGCTTGTCTTTCTCATATACTGAAGCTTACTCTCTTAAAAGAGTTCTGCAACGTCCAGAAAAAATGCAAGCATGATCTCGAGAGGTCTGAGGAATTATGCTATTAAGTGAGCACTACCCATCATATACGATCAATTACTATTATCTTATTGCCTCAATTGCATTTGCTCGTCGATAGTTTGGCTACTTTTCACAAACTCATGAAAGAGAAATCCCTTTACGCATTACTTGTCAGTCTCAGTATCGATTCAGTTCAGATTTTCTTCTATTTTCTAGCTCTATAATCGTCTGCCTCCTTGGGCTGAGACCAACAAATTTCGAAAAATATTATCTCTTCTTAGCGATGTTTCACCAATTATTCATACGAAGAAGGCACTGTCTGCTATCATACTTTTTGTGTGGGAGCGCTGTTGTCTTCGTAATCCAACCCAAGGTGCCGAGATAAATTTGTTTCTTTTTAAGGGAGCATCTTCATCGATTCGAACGACATATCTAGGACAGCGCAGAGGTTGTATCCGCATATCATTTTAGAGCTCATACAGTTCGTGGTTCCATTTTCTTCTATGCCCTTCCCTTACGCAGACTGGGCCATAGATCTTGAGTAGAAAAAATCTATGAAATGCTCCTAGATCATTATTTTCATTGTTCGTCATGGTCCATAGAAAAGGACGAGCATGAAGAGAGATTTATGGTAGGTAATTTTATAGCGTCATTTTAGTTCAGGGCAAGGAATGTCACATCCTACTCGTAGGGTGTTTCTGACATGAAATAAGCTCCGCACAAAAATCTATAGGCCATTCAGAGGCGGTATGTCCCTCCATTTGTTGGAAAAACATCAAAACTCAAAACAAAAATTATTTACAGACATCCTCAACACATTATGCATGCAACCGATCGTAGATCTCACCTATGAGCACAAGATCCGGTTGTGCTTGTGTATACTTCCCAGTCTTTTTAGATACTTTTTGGAATCTAACATAACCTAAAAGAAATTATTTTCCAATAGATATTCTTGTTTCTCTCCAGGTTTAATTTAATACAAAAATTTCACTTTCAACCCACAGTCCATCTAATGTAGCTTTCGATGACTTACTTAGCGGGTGTACGTTTGGGTAAAAAAGACCCACTCCACCTTAGACGGTAACGCTAGCAAACAAATTGCTCTCAATTCTAGTATAGCGTGAGCGTGTTAAGTGTGTAGAATAGAGCGTGGAAGACACATAAAATTGCAAGCAAAGCAGTGAAATTGGGAACATAAACCCGTAGAGCTCTACTAGTAATAGTGACGTCGGCGACAGCGGCTGCGGCGGTGACGGCGCTCAAAGCGCTGATGAGATTAACACAAAGAAGGAATTACATTGAAACAGGTGTAAAGTTATACAAACACACACACACACACACTTTCATACCTACACATATTCATTAGTTGAAATTATTTCACTTGTTTACACAGAATATTTCAGCGTCCAATAGACAAAGTAATAATAATAAGCCACAACAACAATATGACTAACAAAACAATCAAGTGAACATAAGCAATAACAATTGAAATTCAGCAGCAACAAGATACTCATGGGGACGGACGCATGCGAAAGGAGGCCGAAATATGAGCAGTTTGGAGTTTGGAGACGGGTACATACCGGGCCGTGTTGCGTTGCGTGCTTATGGAGGCCAAGTAAAGCGTGTGCCTCGGATGGGTACCTATAAATAAATATATGTACATATATACGAATATGTATGTATGAATATATCATTAGTTGGCGTGCAGCGCATGCAAAATTGGAGCCCCGAGCAGCGTTTGGAATGCAAGACTCTTGTTGAGCTGATTGAGGAGGGTATTGTGATTGTTTGATACTTTGTTGATACATATGTATGTTTGTAAGAGGAGCTGATAGTGAAATATGTTTGAATATGTTTGTATATATGTTTGTCTGTGAAGCCCTACATTTTATTTATGCATACTTTACGCTCATGGTTACTTCTTTCGAATCACATTTGCACATAATCATACCTACATACGAGTATAGGTATTTGTTTGTAAGCACTCGCTGTTACTATTACCATGCATTTCTGTTACTATTGCTCTGTTTGTTGTTGTTATTCTTGTTAGCTTTTGTGATTGTTGCTGCCGCCCGTTACTCTTGCTTATAGATAATTATGTTATTCTTTATGATTTGTTATGATGATGTTGTTGTTGTTGTTGTTGTTGTTTTCATTTTTGTTTTGTGATATTTTTAAGTGGTGGTTGTCACTTGTTTGCTTTGTTTAGAATGAGAATTTCGTGGTTGACACAATAGTAAAACAACAAATCTCTAAACATAAACATTTTGAATTTGTTGGAGACATTGGCGCAAGCTTTGACGCAGAGGCATTAAGTACACTGGAGAAAATGGAAAAAGGCAATAAAAGAAAATATATTTTTATCTATGTGCATAAATTAGAAACAAAAAGTAAAGTGAAATGTAGTAATTAGTCAGAAAGTAGTAAGCTGTGAGGCTCTTGATAAATTTAATTTTTTTAATTTATTTGTTTCAGTTTTCTTTTTTTTGCTGCAATTGAAAAGCACAGCACCTTGCACCACCGCAATACAAAAATTAGTGCAAAAATGGTGCTTTAGTGATTAGTTAGTGATAAGAACAATTAAATACGTGCACGTCGCTCAAAAATAACAGAAAATATTGCTACTGTAGCCCAAAGTGTTGAAGATATCCCAGCTCTGTTCTCTCCTCGACGTTCTGTGTAATTTCATAAAGACTTGGGTCTTAAAGCTTATAAAGTTCAGGTAACATAAGAACTCAAGCCGGCCGATCATCAATAACATCGCGTGTTGCAGCTTGGGTCCTTGAAATGCATGAAAATGGTCCGAAATATCATCGTAAAATCATCTTGACTTATGACGCCCATTTCCACCTCGGTGGCTAATTTAATAAGCAAGACTTTTGCATCTGGGGTTCACAAAACCAAAGATTTATTGTTGAAAAGCCTCTCCATCTTCAACGAGTAGCTGTTTGGCACAGATCATGGTCCGTCGTGGTCTTCGGGCTTTACTTTTTCGAGAATGAGGCTGGAGCAAAAGTTAAGGTGAATGGATTGCGCTATCAAGGGATGATTAAAGATTTTTTACGGACGAAATTGGAGGGTGCTGATGGGGAAAACGTTTATTTTCAACAAGACCGCGCTACGTGCCACATAAGCAACGCAACCATCCATCATTTGAGGGAAAGGTTTCTGAAAGGTATTTTCTCTCGAAGAGGTGATCTCACCGAGATCTTGTGATTTAACACCTTGTGACATCTTCCTTTGAAGGCACGTGAAAGATGAAGTCTACGCCAATAGGTAAACGTCGTTACAAGACCTTAAAAATGGAATTTGTGAAGTTATTGAGGGCATATAGCAGTCACTTTGCAATTTGGAAGTGGCGGTCGTTTGACTAATATTGTTTTCCATTATTTGTGGCATATCTTCCTCTTTACATTGAAATAATAATTCGATCATTTAACTCAAAAAATTGCATTTTTCTCTGAATATCAAAATAGCATCTTTTTTTGGAAAATCCCTTATAGTATTAATATTTGTACCCGGCAGAATGATTTATACGAAGCAAATTTTTCAGGAAGTCGACCAGACACTTTTGTTTAGGTTAACAGGAAGACTACTTATACATTTATTCGGAAAGTGGACCAGTACCTTTTCGAAAAATTCGACGCTCTGGACTGTTGCATAACTCTTCAGGAGGAGTCTGAACAGAACAGCACAGGATCTTTGGTGATTAATAACAAAGAAGAGAAGCACAGAGTAAATGATCTTGGTAGGTAAGGTACTACCAAGATAATTTGGTATTCCTCTAGCGAAATTCAAACAGTTACTATGAGAATCATTTACAGACAGGCCACGTCATGTTGGGAACGAAATTTGACCTATAGCAAGTAGTTCTAAGCTTGTCGGAAAGTGGTCTTTGAAAATGAGCGTTTTTTCTTTGAAAAGGTGTTTAGGATCCAGAAAAGGCGTTGGATAATAGGACAGCATGCAGTAGCCACTACATAAGTTACAAGAATAAAAGAAGGCTTACTAGAGTCGGCTATATGGTTGGCATTTTCCGAGCGGCAGAGGCTAAAAGAAAGGTTGTATTGACTAAATGTGTCGATATAGACAAGACCGTAACCACTTCAAGTTCAACTTTTCATTTAACGCATTAAAAGCATTGTCAATAGTATTTTAGCATTAAAAATCATAAATTACAGATTTTTGGAGAAATAAATCTGTCAACCCTACCATAGATTTTTTTTCAACAGATTTTTCGAGGGGATTAACAAAAGTTCGGTAAGTTGACCAGAAAAAAATTTTTTTTGTATTTATTCGTGAATTTCTGTCCTTTTTTATCTTCTCTACATAATCCCCATTAATTTCAATGCATTTCTTAAGCCTATAGATCCACTTCTGAAAACAGTCTTCAAAGTCTTGCTTCTTAAGCTTATCAAGTTCAGCATTTACCCATTAATTATCTCCTCATTGTTATTAAAGACCTCTCCTTTTTAATTCTTTTTAATTTTTATGGAATTTTTGGGGAGTGATCATGTTGTAAAATCCTCTTTCTTCCTGTTCTCCAACAAACTTTTTGAAAACTTTTGGTAAACACTCTTCGGTGTACCATTTTGTAGTTACCGTCTGACCCTTTTCCAGTGGAATATCAGCTACGATTCTCACGATCACGTGAAGTAAACCAATATCATGACTTTTGCTGTTGATTTTTGTTGCTTAGACTTTACAGGTGAGTTTGCTCCTATTGGGCTCCATACCATGGACTGCTGTTGGGTTTCTGAATCGTCCTTATAGAACCAGGATTCGTCAAAAGTAACGACTTTACTAAACTTGCTAAACTGACCATTTTTGAATTTGTTTAGAAAAAATTGACCAAAATGCCTCTTTTTGGGCCTCATTTAAAATTCGTGGTACACATCGAGCAGATTTCTTCGAAGATGATGATTACTTAATATTCACGATACATCCATGGCATTCAAGTCCAATTCATTAGCATTCATTTCTTGTATTAATCGTGGGTCTTCGTCAATTTTGGGCTTCACCAGAGCTACAGTGACGTCATGAGTGAAAAATTTTGGTCGACCTTCTCGGGACTCGTCCTCTGTGGAAAAATATCCGGTCTGGAATTTTCGGAACCACTTAGAAATAGTCTCTAAAGATGGTGCAATCGTTGCATATGCAATTTGAAATTCACTGAATATTTATATTGGCTGTAAATTACACCGAAACCTGAAGAGAATCACATGTCGAATTTCTGTTGGCGTTGGTGATGGAATTTCGTCTGACCTGTTCTCAGCTATCTTGCCTTTTCTCGTCTCCACTTTAGACGATCATTCTAAAATTTGAAAGGAAGACTAGTAAAGTAATTGCAAAGGATTTGGTATTTTTAGATTTAGCAAAAACAAATCGAAAATTACATACTGACCGCACTTTTGTTTTTCCACTCGTATTATTTTATTTTAAATACTATTAGTGAAATATATGTATGGTATATAGCACAATTTTTTGAATATAATTTTATAAATTTCTATTTGAACATCAAATGTTTCTCAGTGTAGTCAAAAATTTGTTCTGAATGGTAAAGAATTTTGAGACTTTGCATTTTTGAGTGTGCAAATTTATTTTACGTAAAATAAAAATAAAAACATAATTTATTTGCACACAACAATTCAAAGTAAATAAATGAAAAATTTCTACAAATTGTGAGGCACACAAAGAACTGCGGAATATGAATGGCAAAAACAATAAATTTAAATTTTGTTGATTTTTGAAAACAATTAAAACAATTGTTTATGGGACAGACTCGAATATTGTGTGGAATTTCTTTCATTCGTTGCTCTGAGTCGTTCTTTTAAGAATAACTCCTTTGTTTTCAGCTAAGCGATGTAAATATTTACATAAACTTATTCTGATGTTTGTACAAAAGCAGCACTTTTGTGAAAACCTGAACTTTTGGAAGTGAGGGAGTAACCTAACCTAGATGAACTTGTTAGGCAGGATCTGGCAGAAGCTAAAGTAAGGATCCTAAACGGCTAAGTATGTTAATGTACCAAAATCGACAAGCTCTTCAGCCTCAAGTACAGAGCTTAGAGTATAATTAAGGTAATAAAAGTGAGATGTGAAGGGGTATAGTTATGCTTCTGGGTATGCAGTCATAGTAGCGGGGCTATACGCACTTCCTATTCTTTCGCCCTCATCGCGAACCCTAGAAATGTGAGCAACTACTATGCAAGATGTGGAAACCAGCCTGGGTCACGGCTAAAAGGTAGGAAACTTCCCCAGAGCTACTCTGACACATTCGGTTTAAGGGATTGCTGAAGTCTAATTGCAGCGTCTGTTCACCAGAGGCCGTTGGTCTTGAAGCAAGCGACTCGCTATATAAATATGTAAAAAATTGTAAACCTAACGGCTAGATAGCTTGTGCTCTGGGTTTGGGACCCGTTACGTAGAAAGTAGCTCCAATGAAAAGTATAACAACGCCTTGGATGAGATACTCCCCTAGGACTAGATTGCAACACAAGAAAATTAATCGGGTTACATGATTGTCACGGGATCGAAAATCTCACAACCAAAACGATCATGTTATTAAAAATAGAACATATATAATGAGGACCTAATATCGACTCGGATCAGTATCTTGTCGCATCGAAAATACACGCCTCTGGAAACAAGGCTAGAATTGAAAGCTGCAACGGCAGACAATCAGCCAATTTTCTTGTAAAGAGTTTGAGAACTGGCCGCCAAAGATAATGTTTGGGTATTCTATGAAAATATGCGGACCATACTCCAGTAGGAACCAAGGCGGTGGCCGGGTTACAGGTGTCCATAGCACATTGAGTTTGTGCGTGAATAAGCACTCCTCTAGCTTACTAAATGCCAGTGGAATGTCAACACCCGGAGGTGATGAACCCGAATATACAATCGATTATATTGAAATTCAATTAGTCCAGGCTGGTAAAGGAAGTGCGAGAAATGAGTCTGCCAAGAATAAGAGCAAAACGAAAAATATCCAATCATCAAACAAACAGCTAGCGCATTGGCGTCTTGGCTTCCACGTCACTATTGAGATTGCAGTAGTAAATAACTTCCTCTACATGGGAATTTTTATTTCCATAAACAATAATACAAACCAATCACTTCATCAGCAGCAGCTGCTTTGAGCACGTAGGTGAGTGAAAGGTTAAATCCTCTGTCGTCAAAAGAAAGAAAAGAACTCTACAAAACACTCATCTCTCCCGTCTTATTATATAATACACTTTAGAAGTTTTCGAGAGAAAAGTTTTCCGTAAGATTTGTGATACTTTAACGATGAGCTATACGAGTTATATGGTGACATTGTCATAGGTCAGCGAATAAAGAGACATTGAATAGATTAGGAAACTTAAATCGGCGCCAAGTACAATAACATGGCTCGCGTTCTGGTCCAATAAATATATAAAATTATAGAAAATTAATTTTTCTAAATCCGTTTGCCTCTAGGCAGGGAATGTTGGGCACTCTAGGTGTGCTTCTGACATGAAGTGAAGGCTCCTCATAAAAATCCATTAGCCCTTCATTGGCGGCTTAGAATAAGAGCAGATGTAAGAGCAGAAAATTAGGGTGGAGCTCGGCTGAATCTCGTTTCGACGTTTCCAAAGAAAGAAAGAACAAGACCTCCACTGCTTCGGAAGGTTCAAGTGGCTTACCTTTCGGAGCCTACTGATTTAGTAGAAGTGAAAAACAAATATTTTCGAATTATGCCAATTATGCCTATTTCTAACCTCAATTGAAGCGAGTATTTTTCAATCTCTTTAAATAATTGTAGTTTTGTTTATTTTTTTCTTTTTTTTTTCTTATACAACTCCGCAATTGCCACCAACATGACCCACACATAACGGCAGTTTAAATAGTAAATAAATATTTTAATGAACAAAACAAAAAAAAAAACAAAAACAAACATATCAAAAACCACACAATCAAAAACAAAAACAAAACACGGCAGTAAAGTAAGCACTCCGACGACTGAGTTTGACTGAAAAATGCGCAGTAAGCAGCGCTCAATCGGAACAAATGCCAACCAGATGACCAAAAATCAGTAAAAAATAAAAAATTATAAAAAAAAAAATAATAAAAAATATAAATAAAAAAGTAAAAAAAAAATAAAATGAAACTAAAAAAATTGAAGCCGCAAATTATTATGTAAATACACGAGAAGCAAGTGCATGGTGGCGAAGAGTGGAAGAAAAGCAAAGAAGAAGCTCAACTCAAGGGCAGAGGTGCTTTCTATGCAATTGCCCATAAAATACATATATATTTATAAATTGTTGTTGTTGCACATTGTAACCAAGTATACGTATTTGTAGATATAATAAGCGTACAGCAAGATTATTATTGATTTTGCGCAATTGTAAATTGTTAAAAGCACGTAAATCTCCTTTCATTCGTCTGCTGGCTGTCCATTTGTCTGTATGTTTGTGTGCGCATGCGTTATCGCAAAACACGCAAATCGGCCGAGCGGGAAGTGAAAGAAATGCTGTATGTGTATGCGCAGCAAAAGCGAAATGTAGAGTTTTTGACTTAAAAAAATGATAAAAAAAATTTAAAAAAAATTACAAATTTTTTTTTTAAATAATAAAAAAATAAAATATTAAAGAAAAATTTAAAAACCATTAACAAAACGCCAAGCAGCTTAAACAAATTGTGCGAGATTTATGCGGTAATCAGTGGCAATTTGTATTGCTTTTTAGCCAATAAGCGATTACAAGCATTGCAATGCAACAACAAAAGAACATGCGATACCAAGCAATGTACGGCCAGCACGAAACGACTATAAAAAAGTAGGAAAAAAGAAACAAATAAACGAATAAACGAATGAATGAACACAAATCTGCGAGCAGCATGCGAATTTGCGGCGAATTATGTAACATTGGTTAGTCAATTTGGCTGCGACAGAATGGATTTAATGAGTTTTTGCAGATGGTGAATGCGCAAAAAAAAAATTTAAAAAAAATTAATTTACAAAAAAGTTTACAAAAACAAAAAAATATGCATTAAAAAATGAAAATTAATTTAAATATTTACTTAAGCAACTGTTAAGCACCAACTGTGCGAAAATACAAGTAAAATCTCATGAAAATCCGCAATAAATAAAAGCGAAATTACGAAAATATTTTGAGCGTCACATACAAAAACAAAAACACATTGTTGCTCATTCAAACACAAACACACACACCCCACTCACGACATTCATGCTATCCGGCGCGCTGACGACGAGCTGACGACGCCGCACGGCGCACAAGATAATCCAAATTAAATTGTCAAAATTGATAATTGAAAAAATCGTTGCGTTGACGAGCAAATGTCGACGTGGACATATGCATATGTCACGTTTTTAACGAGATGACAAATTCACAAAATTCACAGGCCGCACAGCGTCCAACAAGCACAACACAACGTCCATAATATCAGCAGCAGCAGCGTGTGGAGGAGACAAGCAACATATTGCGCAGGCCAAAAAGAAGCAAACAGAAAGAAAAACAGAAAAAAGCGAAATAATGAAATAGGCGCTGTGGCAACAACTTAAGCTGCACGAAAAAATTGTTTAAATGCATTCAAATTAAAAGCGCCAAAATGTGCATGCGCAACACACCTCGCAGCCAACACACAGTCGCAGGCAGTGTAGTGGTGTATCAATTGAAGATAAAGCTGCTTTTGTTTACAGTTTGTCATATGATATGTCCAAAAAGCAGAGGGGGTTCAAGTATTAGAGCTACAGTCGAAGGTTCAAACCAAAAACTCTTAGCGGAGATAAAGTGAAAATTTTCAGAACCATATAAATGTGGCGATACTAGCGATCAGGAGAGCTTTTTTGAGCATTCGAGGACTCTACACCTACACTACTCAGCTGATTATCTGATATAAGAAAATCTCTCTATCTATCTCTTTTCGATCTTTCGCTCATATTCTTTTTCTACTTTCTTCTGTTCAATAAGTGAAGAGCATGGAATACCGTAGCTTCATTTCAGTAGAGAAAACGAAGCTCAAGAATCGAGAAAGATTTATTTGAACGCCATTTGGACAATTTTTCGTCGATAAAGGCTAAAACGAAAGTCAGGCCTATGTTCTGATATTGTAGTAGTAAATCACACACAGTTTTGGTTTCGTCGATTCTGCGCAGGGAATTTTAATGCAAAAAAAGCTCCAAAAAAGTCTTGTCGGCGTCTGTTCACTAGAGGTGTGGCTGCCAGCGGGCATCGGTCTTGAAATGTGTACAAACTTTAAACTCACTCGCCCAGCGAGGTTGGGCGCTGGGTTTAGAAATCCCCACAAAGAAGCCAGCGGCAATGAAAAATGTGTACATGCCTTCTGATGACGACCCCCGCAAACGTTTAAAGGGTCATGATTTGAGGGCATGCAACTAATATGTCCGATCCCTCAATTGGGAAGATGTCGCCGCCCAGCTGGTTGATGTCCTCGTAAGAATAATGGGTGACACCACCGCTGTCCAAGAAGTGCGATGGACGGAACGAAAGCGAGTAGGTTCTTGTGACATCTACTACAGGGGCCATAAAAAGGAGCGCAAATTTGGTGTCGGATTCGTGAAGGGGGAGAGAGACTACGCCGCGAGTACTGGCATTCATCCCGATGAATGAACGTCTCGCCACGATTCGCATCAAAGCAATATTTTTTAACATATTCTTGATTTACGCCACACTCCGACGGAAGTGAAGGACGATTTGGCCAAAGATGCCTTTTATCAGAGCCTGGAGTACAGATATAAGCGCTCGCCCGCCTCGATGTGAAAATTGTACATAGCGATTTTAATGCCAGGGTGAGCAAAGAAGATATCTTAACTCAACTGTCGGAAAATTCAACGAAACATCCTCAAATGGTCTGAGGCTGATCGAATTCGCCGTTGTCCGAAATATGGTTGTCTGTAGACAAGATTCCAGCACAAAAAAAATTCATTAAGCTACTTGGCTGTCCCCTGATCGAAAAACACAATTTAGGTCGATCATGTTAGGATAGGCGTAAGAGATGTCTCCAGTGTTTTTGACGTGCGTACGTTTCGAGGTCCTAACATCCACTCGGATTACTATCTTGTTACAGCGAAGATACGCACGCGCCTCTGTGTTTCGAAGAACGCCCGTCAACAAACACAAGGAAAGTTCGACGTCGAAAAGCTGCAATCACAACAGATGGCCGAGCAGTTTTCTACTCGACTTGCACTCCTGCTTTCTGAGAGCACTCATCAGCAGCTCGGTATACGGGAACTCTGGAACGGCATTTCAAGCTCCCTACGTACAGCTGCAAATGAAACTATTGTATTTCGTAAAAATCGCAAAAACAGCTAGTATGATGAGGACTGCCGTGTCGCGGTGGAGGGAAAGCGGACAGCCCACTTCGCAACCTTGCGATCGACCACTACATGTGCGGGATGGGATGGATATCGAGAACTGAAGAGGGAAGCAAGACGCTTTTGCAGACAAAAAAGGAAAGAGGCCGAGATGTGTGAGTATGAAGAGCTTGAGAAGCTGGCCGACAAGGGTAATGCTCGAAAATTTTACGACAAAATACGGTGACTTACAGCAGGTTTCAAAACCAGGACAAACACTTGTAGGACACAGAGAGGTGATCTAGTAACGGATGCCAAAAGTATATTGAATTTATAGAGGGAACATATTCAGAAGTAAAAATCGCTGGGTCTCACCGTCATGCGTGTGCTTTTTCGAGAGCTAAACATTGCAGAAAAAATAGTTTGGAGCCACTTAAAAGATGTTGAATTTCTATCCTGAACATAAAAATGTTATAACCCCTGACTTGGCTCTTAATAAAACATTTATTACGGTCATATCTTCCGTGATCTGAAAATATTAGTCGGTGAAGGGGGTAGATAGCGTCACGCTGTGAGTCAACCGCTTCGAGCTCCCGACGGCTTTTTGCCCTCAAATATATAGCTGTAAGAAACTGGTAGGTTTTTATTCAAGAGGCTCAGGATATCAGATCAGGTGTTCACTGGAAATCCAAGTATTAAGGTGTACTCATTAAAAACCGAGATCTGCAGATCCATAGACATGCGCCTTGACTGCCTTAATTTTGCGAATCTCAATCACCTTGACACTCAAATATTTACTAACCTCAATGAGTTATAATCTATTAGGTGCTTTTTCGAGGTTTTGAAAGTCATTACTTGGTTCTTTGGACGAAAGTAAAAGCCACTTACAACCTATCCTAACCTATACCTGGTGCCACAACCAAAAAAGGGATGAAAGGTAAGTTCACCTCAAAGCGAACTAGATCAAAAAGTATAGAGGGGTTACTAAATTCATTCAGTAGGTTTTAATGCACCAAAGAATCGATTCTTCAAACCTGGATCGTGGTCTCCTTAAGAAAAACTACAAAAAAAAAAAAAAAAAAAAATGGACTAAACTTACACTGGCTCAGCACTTCGTTATCTACCTGTATAACCGAAGATCACATCCCTCACACACATCGAATACACCTCCGCCTCTGACCGCATTCCAACAGCACAACCAACAGAGGAGGGTGCACTCACAGCGAATGGTGTAGCTGAAAAACGAAAGTGTTGCGATATACAAACAACCAATGAGAGCTGCTGCGCAAAGCTGCTGATAATAACGAACGCGTCCAGCAGTAGCCGCATCAGTGGACAGCAGACAAAATAAATGTGTCAAATTTATATGTCAGACACTTAAAAGACGAAAGATTAATTTCGGATGACAGATTTTTATGCAGCAAGAGCTAGTGAGCGGGAGCAGCACAGCGAAAAGTGAGGTGATGTGAGCGAAGGAGAGTTGCGCAATTCAATTATGGGAATAAAAAGAAAGAGTAACGACCAAGTAAGAGCTAAAGATAAATAAATATAAAAAATAATAACAAAATGAAGAAGGAAAATAAAAAGCAAAAATTAATGTTGTTTTATATATGTATTTATGTATGAGCATATGTAAAGAAATATATGAAGTGATTTTCATTAAATATTTCAAGCAATTTAATTTACTCCTCCGTTAATAGTTGAAACCGAAGACTTAAGTGACAAACTTGCAATGGAATTAAATTAGTGGAAATGTTTGTAAACAAAAAATATAGTGCAGTGTGATGAACGAGTCATAAACAAAGAAAAGGAGGAAAAGAAATTTTTTGAAATTAAATTATTATTTTTTTATTGTCTAAATAAATATAAAAGCTAAAAAAATTATAATATTAACAAAATTAAAACCAAAATGAGGGAAAAACTAATACAAACAGCTCTGTTATTATTAAAAAATTATATAGGGCTATCCATTTCGTGGTTCACAGAGCTGTATTTTGGCTTCTGTCTTACTGAACTAAACAACCAAGCAAGTTTTGTTTTATTTGGTTGCTTGAAAGAGGGAGGTTATGGACCTGCCAACTAGGCAAATTCTTTAAATTTCTTCTAACCATGCGAGCTGACCTCCGTCAGGTTGTAGCTGGGAGCATCGTGGAAGATGTCACGTCTCAATCTGCTGAAGACCAGACACTCGAAAGGTAGTGCTCTAGATTTCCTCATCCTCTGTACATGCTTTGTGTACCACCGATTCCCCTTTACGTAGCTTATGGATATGATATATCAGAGGCAGATGACCCGTTAATGCACCCATAAGAATGTAACTGTTTGGTCTGTCTATTATCCACGCTGCCAGACAATAATTTAGTGGTACTTCCCATGTTAGAAATGTTTCAAGACCCCAAGTGTTCCTCTAAACAACATTGCAAGGCACCTAAAGATCTGAGGCAGTTGATAATGACAGTCTCGCTGGCGTCGCCGATGGGAGCTAGCTCGTCCGTTTTTTCATTGCTTTCTACATTCATGTGAACTGGGGTCCAAGTGAAATGCCCCATATTTTCCCACGATAGTCTGTTAATTGTGTTCCCACGCATATGAACGAAATATATATGGTATATATATATAATTGGCGCTTTGTAACCGCTGAAGCGATTTTCGGCCGAGCTCATCCTCCACTTTGTGGTTTTGCGTCTTGATGTTTTTCCAACAAATGGAGGGACCTACAGTTTATATTAAGCCGCCTCCGAACGGCTGATGGTTTTTTTACGAGGAGCCTTCATTTCATGTCCGAAATACACTCGGAGGGGTGGACATTTCTTGCCGAGGGGCGACCTTTTAACTTAATTTTTTATTTAAATTATTTTTCCGTAACTTTTGAATGTTGGTGGCACCGGGATTTGAACCCGAGCCTTCCGAATGTCAGTACGCAATGCTAACCACTCGGATACCGCGGCCGCCAGTTTGGTCTGTCTATTATCCACGCAACCAGACAATAATTTAGTGGTACATCCCATGTTGTTCCAAGACCCAAAGCGCTTAAAGATCTGAGGCAGTCAATAATGACCGTTTCGTTGGCAGCCCCGGGGCGAGCTAGCTTATTCATTGCTTTCTACATCTGTATGAACTGGGATCCAAGTGAAATGCCCCATGTTTTCCCGTGATAGTCTGTTAATTGTATTCCCATGCATATAAAAGAAATATGAATAGACTGGATCGGTTACAGATATTGTGGGGCCTGTGGATCAATATTTTGCTCATTCCAGACCGAATGTGTCTATTTCTCGACGTTCTCTAGAGATGAGAATTTCTTACAGCACATCATGTCATATTTTTCGCTTGGACTTACACCTACTTTTAAATAAAGTCCAGCTCACACTACAGAAACCAGCTAATCATTCACAAAGCCGGTCGTACATTAAGTGGATGCTTCAACAACAGACAGTAGACGGCGATTTTTCGTACAAAATTTTCTTCAGTGACGAGGCACATTTCTCACTCGAGGGACACTTAGTAAATAAAATATTCACATTGAGGCTCCGAGAATACGCAAATAAATGAAGAGAGGTCATTGTACCAAAAATAAAAATAACTTACTGTCTGGTGCGCTCTTTGGTCAGGAGGTGTAATGGGATCTAACTTTTTAGAATAAGACAACGGCGAGACTGTCCCTGTCAATGTGGAGCGGTCATCTTTTTTGGCCTGCAATGGAAGAGCATGATTTGGAGAATATGTGGTTTCAGAAAGATGGTACCACATGCCACACAACGAGGTCGAATATGGCTTTGGCAACGTCAATTGATCACCGAGGTTGTGCGATTTAACACCATTGGACTTTTTTGTTTATCTGGGAACGCGAAAGATCGTGTTTATGCAGACAAAACTTTAACTCTTGGTCACTTAAAAAGAAGTTATGACCGGAGATGTCGACCAAAATGTGTCAAAAAGTGGTGAAAAACTACCTCAAGGGCTGAAAGTGTGCAAAAATTTGCGAAATTGTCATTTGAATGATGTGGTACTTCACATTTAATGCCAAGACGCAAGCTTTGTAATAAAAAACTAATTTAAATAGAATTCTCGTTTATTTTCGAAATCGTAAAATGGTTAAACTTTCAAATAAACTAGAAATAAAAATATAAAATGAATGAAGATTTATGAATAAAAGTAGAGCATTCATTGAAAATATACAATTAAACCATCATCAACATCACCACACACACACACACACACACACACACACACACATGCGCACATTTGCATACACAAAATTCGGCGTAGCATAACTAAATTGTTGCACCGGCATTTTGCTGCCAAATTGTCAATTGTTGGCGGCGGCTGCTGCCGGTGCTGGCTGCTGGTTGCTGGCAAATGTTACACTACATATACTCGCATATATTTATGTACATATATATGTGTGTTTGATAAGGAAAAAAACAAAAATTGAAAATAATAGTAAATGAAATGGAAAATGCGCTGCTACAAATTGCTTTATAATTTTGATTTTATTTAATTTTCTTTATTTTTTTCACAAAATCGTTTACGCTTTATAATGCGGGGGATTTTTGTTTTCTTCTGTTTGCCTCTGAGCTGGTGTAAACATGCAAATGTGTCAATATTTATTATTTATGCACAACACATGGCAAATGGCAATGCTTTTCGACTTGAGTTTGCCGCTTGCAATGGAAATATATCGATATGCTTTGTGTTAAATGAGTAGAATTGGGGCAACAAGAAAAAAACCAAATATTTAATTAAAAAAAAAAACAAAGAAATTCAATTAAAAAAATTGTCCAAGGAACTAAGCTTGTAAGGGGCTTCCAGTTCTGGAATTACAGTACAAAAATTGGCAGTAAATATGCGCTTATCATCACCAGAAAGTTATTTGTTATACTTAAAAAATCATGTGCAGCCAACAGCAAATCTGTCTCCATTCTCTTCCAAAATTCTTCCCTCGAACACCTTTTTATAAATCAATAAGGAGAATATGCAGGCCTCCCCTAAATCTCACTGCTGGGCAATAATAATGTAGCAATTTTCTTTAAATACGCCTGGATGACTGCCCAAATCCTCTGAGCTCGTTCACTGGATTGTTAAGCAAAAGCCACCAATTTTTTTTGTAAAATTTCTTAATTGCAAAGAACTTAATCAACGTTTATTTATACGACGACTTATTTAACAACTCTAACACACTACTATTTTCTACACCACCAACGAGTTTATTAACTTACTAATTGCTGTATTAACCGCTCGCTTATACTCGTATACCTCTTCGATTGCTCGTATTCAGCTATGGAAATTTCTGGCAATATATTCTTACGATATACTCGTACAAGAACATTCAATACTCGCACTCTAGAACATGCTGTAGTTATGGGTAACTCTTTTTCATATACTCGTATCAGGCGAATATGGCTATTTCACCACTACGATATGGTATATATCTCAAATTGGTTATCAAGTTGATATAAACAATAGAACTTTTCACTGCGACAATATTGGTTAAAGCTTTGTGCTTCATAAATAAATTTTCATATGTTTTCAATAGTTCGAGAACACAATTAAGAGTTATTATTTGGGGGCATACACCTGGAATATCCGGTCAATTAATTGGGAAGGTGCTGCTGCCCAGCTGACTGATGTCCTCGTAAGGCTAAAGGCTTACATACAAGAAGGCGATGGATGGGAAGTGGATAGATCCTTGTGAAATTTACTATAGCGTCCATATAAAGGAGCGCAAATTTGGTGTCGGATTCATGGTGGATGAGAAGAGTGGATGAACGTCTCGCCACAACCCGCATTTAACATTTTTTACCATATCGCTGATATGCGCTCACCCCTCGACGGAAGATATGAACAATGTAACCAAAGATGCCTTTTATGAGTGCCTGGAGTGTACTCATGAGCGCTGCCCTCACCCGCCCGATGTGATACCTATACTTGCCAGTTGGAAATCCAAGAGAAACCAGGTCGTTCTTCACTCGATCCTTCCAACGGAGCGGATATCTTCCTCTTCCTGTGCTTCCATCGACGTGACTTATCCAGAGTATCAAGCCTGGAGAAAGCAAAATTAATAGCTTGATATCAATGTCATCGGCATACGCCAGCAGTTGTACATCCATAAGAAAGATTGTACCTTGTCTATTTAGCACTGTGATCTTATTATTTTCTCCAGCTCAGAGAGGTCCTTCCCAATTCCCAGGTATTGATCAGCGTACGTTGCCGCAGACCGTGGGATCCTCTTTTTATAGATTGAGCGGAGCGCACTTAATTTCCAATCGTTCGGTATGCTTTATCGTCCGACCATATTCTGCAAAGTAGCTGATGCATGCACTTTGCCGGCTCTTCAACGCCATGTTTGAATAACCCTACCGGTGGGACATCAGTTCCAGCCGTCTTTTTGTTCTTTAAATGAGCCACCACTATTCGCACCTCGTCCTATCGGGTAATCATACTGTACTCTGTGGACATCGATCACCAGATGACCACTTCGAATCCTACATGAGTAGTACGTTGCTGCATCTTTTCATAGAATTTTCGGGCAATACCATTGACCGCCAGTTTCTGAAGCTCTTCATACACACGCATTTCGGCCTCTTTCCTTTTTGGTCTGTACATGCGTTTTGCTTCCTTCTTCAGCTCTCGGTATCTATCCCACCCCGTACGTGCTGTGGTCGATTGTAAGGTTGGAAGGCAGTCAGTCCGTTTACTCTTCACTGCAGTTTAACATTTCTCATTGCAGCTGGCTCTTTTTCTGGTATGTGGAGAGCTTGAAACTCCGTTCCAAAGTTCTCTTATACCGAGCACCGTTCGGCTTTCTCTTGCGTTTACTGTTTTTCGTCGTCAAGTCTTCCTTGTGTTTGTTGGCAGACGTTCTTTGATACACAGAGGAGGGTGCCTATCTTTGCTGCGTCCACCGAGTCGGTGTTAGGTCCTCTGAACACCTAAAACACTGGAGGCATGTCTCTCGACAATTACAACATGATTGATTTGCGAATTTCGATATTAGTTTATTATAAAAAAAAACAAATAAAACAGAACGTGATTCAATTAAAAATCTCCATATTATAAGACATTTTTTTCACAACTTTGGTAAAGTAATAAATTTTGAAGCATTTCGTTGAATGAAATCTCATAATTGACTAAGATTATCCACTCCGATAGATCTCGCGCAGAGAGTTGCCAATTTTCTCACTGCCCAAATAAAGTGTTTTGCATAAAACGAACTGATGGATTAGCATAAACATGGAATGAAAATGGTTTTGAGGGTAAAAAAAAACACAAAAATTTTACATACATAAATATACAAACATAAGTGTGTAGTGCATACAAATGTATGACATTGTATGTGTGTGTGTGTATGTGCGGCAACAATTGCACGCGACTGTTGGCTGTTAAAATGTGCGCAAGTGCAAGCGCACGCCAACCAACCAACCAACCAATCGACCGACCAACCGACCGACCGACCCACGAAAATTATGTCTGTTTCATGGCCTTTATGACCGCTGTCGTTGTTGTTTTACACTCTTGTTATTGTTGTTAAATGTCATTCGTTTGTTTTCAACTTCGATTTCAATGCGAATCCGGAGCACAAACAATTCATTTGCATAGGCAAATCAATCAGTCACCCACGAACCCACAAGCTCCAGTCTAAACTAACACACGAACAACATACTAAACACACGCCGCTATTTGCGTTGTTGGTGTTGGTGGTTGGTGTGCGGTGGCTGTTTTGGCGGCTTGATTGTCAAGTACATTGGCCCCACTTAACACTGAAAACAATGGCAACGCCAAACGATGGTAAACTAGTTTTCAAGACAAGAGCAAAATACAAAATTTGAAGAAAAAATAAAACAAAATTAAAAAAAAAAATATCAAATAAAATTCATATAACGAAAAAAATAAATAAATTAAATGTTTGTTTGTTTAATGCAAAACGAAACTAAAGAGCAAATATTTGTTTATGAAAATGAGAATAACAACAACAATAAGCAACAACCAACAAGCAACAGTAAGTAGCAACAATTGGCCTTAAAAACAATTGTATTCGCCAAGCTCACTCTTATCACTTCAACTTAATCGATTTATTTACGCATGCAGTGTGAGGGTAAATTGGAAATAAAAGGCGAAGACTTTATGCCTTTCACAATTTTGGGATAAATTATATTTTTGGGAATTTATTAACTAATATACATACATATCATATCTGTTTACAATTATGTAAGATATTGCTAAAAATTCTATTTTCTCTATCAATAATCAGTATATATGGAAAATAGCTTGCTCCTAGCAGCCTAACTGCTGGAGTTATAATCGAAAATTTGGTTTTTGAAAAATCGATTCTATGGGAGCTATACCATATTGCCATCTGATAACTGCCATTTTTGCTGTCAGTCATTGGTATAATACAAGCATATGGTATACCAACTTTCATCTTCATATCTACCTATTTAGAGCAGTTCTGACAAGAAAATTGATTTTTGAACAACTGGTTGTATGTGAACTCTACTATATATGCCTCTGAATTCTGCAATTTTTACTGTCAGTCATCTACTTAATATAAGCATATGGTATACCAAATTTCATGCTCATAGCTTCTTAATTAGAGCAGTTCTGGTAAGAAAACTAATTTTTGAAAAACCGGTTATATGTGAGCTATACTATATATGCGTCTAAATTCTGCAATTTTTACTGTAAGTCATCTATATAATACAACTATATGGTATACCAAATTTCTTGGCCGTAGCTTTCTAATTAGAGCAGTTCTGACAAGAAAATTGATTTTTGAACAACAGGTTGTATGTGAGCTCTACTATATATGCCTCTGAATTCTGCAATTTTTACTGTCAGTCATCTACATAATTTAAGCATATGGTATACCAAATTTCATGCTCATATCTTCCTATGGAGAGAAGTTCTGACAAGAAAACTAATTTTTGAACAACCGGTTGTATGTAAGCTATGCTATACATGCGCCTGAATTCTGCAATTTTTACTGTCAGTCATCTATATAATACAAGCATATGGTATACCAAATTTCATGCTCATATCTTCCTATTTAGGGAAGTTCTGGCAAGAAAACTCATTTTTGAACAACTGGTTGTATGGGAGATCTACTTTGTATTAGTACGATATCTGCAATTTTCCTTGTCAATAATTAACATATAACTACTGTGTGGTATACCAAATTTCATGATCATAATGACTAAATTACAGGATTTATGGCAAGAAAACTCATTTTTGAACAATCGGTTGTATGGCACCTATACAATATAAACCCGATTTTGATGCTTTTTTTCACTGTAAGTAATTCATATATGACAACTATACAGTGTAGTGAATTTTTTTGCTTGTAGCGGACTAATTATAGGAATTGTAGCCAAAAAAAACTCCTATTTGAAGACTTGTGCTAAAATATTCTTGAAGGGTATATAAATAGCAACAATGGCATGTGTGCGTCAAATGTTGTGAAAATAATTGCCAGAGCAAGTTCATTCCTTTCAGACGCAACGGTAGCCGCTGTCACACACAAACACAACAGTAGCTGCGCTGCGAACAACAGGAGTAATGTGCCACTGACGGTCTGGCATGCGATCGGCGACTTGGCCACCTCAACAGCTGTTCAAATTAAACTACCAATTCTAAAGATGAAAATTTCACTTTCATTCGCGCAGCGCCAACGAAATCGCTCAACATGCACCCACCGCTTATCGCTCTATCGCTCAGATCAGTTTGCGCGACGCCACAATGAGGCGAAGAAAGCAGCTCATCATTCGGTCGGTGATTTTCAACAACTCAGCACAGCAACTCCTTTAGCAATAACTCCTTGGCGCGTAGCAAACGCAGCACGCTGACGGAGCGCTTCTTTTGTTGTGTGCGGTGAAAATGTTTTCGTTGAAATGCCAAAATTTGCAATTTTCTCAACAAATCAAGGTGACCGCTAACCAAGCTTAGCTGGCCGACAGTCGAAGGTAAACCGAGCCAAGTTGAAAAAAAAGAAAAAAGCAAGGCGAACGAAAGCAAGCGCCGTTAAACGCGCATCAAGATAACTAGCATAACAAACGATTTAGTAAGTTTAGGAAAATGTTTATGCGCTGCCAGGCTTCCAGGCTGCCATGCTGCCATGCTGCCAGTTGAGTAATATGTGTGTAGCGTTGCCCCAGCGAAAACTTCAAAAAAAGGCTTTGGCAAGAGGTTTGCGCTTATGCCGATAGAAAAGTGTGGCAAATACGTCTGCAACTTTGTATGCATGTGTGCATGTGTGTGGGTGTTTTCTGTTTTACTATTTTTGGTTTGCTGCTTTTGTTTCGTGTCGTCCATGCCACAATATTGACCAAATTTGGTGTTGAAAACGTGGCGACAACTCAGTCTTTGGGCCAATGTACTCTCGCCACATGCCGCTTAGCACAGCTCAATACAGTACAGCTTTGTACAGCGTAGCATAACGAAATCGAAAGTGGGCAGAATTTTCGTAATTTCGCAATTTTACAATTTTCTAAACGGAGTAAACGAAAGTGAAATTCAAATATAATAGTTTTCGGTGACAACATACGCAAATCGTGGGCGCGTAAGTATGTCGGCATTTATGTGTGTGGGTGTGTGTGTGTGGATGAAACATAATTGAATGGTGTTGTTGTTATAGCGGTTCCTTAAACCCGCTTAGGACAGGCTTAATCAATCTAAGTCGCCGAGGTCATCTAAAGGGAGGTCCAGGAAACGTGCTATTTCAACAGGATGGACTAAAGGGAGAGGGGGGTTAGATGATTCGGCTTAAGGGGGCATGTGAAGAGGTCGTTAGTGTCATGCGGATACTCTCCACATGCAGGGCATACGTTGGGTATGCTGGGGTCGAGTCTGGATAAGTAGGAGCTTAACCTGCTACAATATCTAGACATAAGTAGTGCAAGAGTCATGCGGGTCTTTCGAGGCAGCTCGAGCTCGTTGTCTGCAATAGGTGGTGGTTTTACTCAGAGCACGTCATTCATAGGAAGAGAGTCTTTGAAGGTGTTGACTGACTCCTGGTGAATGGCGTTCAGTGCTTGTCTGTAAGCCGTCCTGTCCAGCGTTTGTTACTGGATAGTGCTCTTCATATCCAATACTCCCTTTCTGATGTGCCTAGGTGGAGGTTCGGCTTCAATAAGGTGCCTATTGGGGTGCTCCTTAGAGTAGCACCTGCCCCGGCGACATCGGGGGGTTTCCTGCTGCGGTCCTGAGGGCGGTGCTTTGACAGGCCTGTAACTTCTTCATCTGCGTCTCATTCGTTCCCGGCGCCCAATTGCATTCAACGCTTCGGGGTTAGGAGTTTTCGGGGGAAAGATTTTACGTAAGATGTATGGTTCTTTTCGCATGGTAACGCCGAATACTGAAGACGATGGTACGATAAGCTGATTGAATTATACGACAACATTGGTAGAGCTCGGTGAATAAAGAAACAGTGGCCACGCAGGCTGAGATATGTTGTCTAAAATGAAAGAGAGAGCCTTTCAGTCTTGAAATTATTCCATCCAGTAGCCACCGGTGGATGAGGAAAACCTCCACTCCTTTGGAAATACCAGATGGAGTAGTATCTGGCTGTACTTGGTACTTTCTATTTTAGGTAACTCGGCTTTAATCGCGAAAATGGTTTCTACGCCAGTTAAAAAGAAGAAGGGAAGCACAAGCGGAAAGGACAAAAACCGAAGCGGGAGAACTACTGCCGTCAGCTCGGGATCTGATACATAAAAGAATGCCTGAACTTACTTTTTAAAGGGAATTTTTGAAAAGGCTTATTTAGTGCCGCTGATAATTGCTAAACTACGGAGCTTATGAGAACTGTCGCTGTTGAGTTGACAGCGTCACCGGATAGGAGACGAGTGGAAAATGCCTCCGGTATTCTTCCGATTAGATGCACTACACGTTAGCTTTGACTCCTCTAGCCTGCTAGAGATCGCGGAAAGTTAAAAAATCTGCATTTATTTTGCTTTTGCCATGAACTCGTAACTGTCCACTGTTCGGTTGGTATACACACAGTCTAGTAAAAAATTTTATCTGACCCACATTACCGGTACAAAGTTGCACGGGAAGTTGATATCAACTTGGCACTTTTACCTTAACTTCACAGCTTTTAGGAGACTGAAGTCCAAGGCTCTTAGAGTTCATGTCCTTCACAGTCCCAGTGAGCTATGTATCTATTAAGGCTCACCGCCTAAGCAGATTCATTAATAACCTCTGAACAGTATGATGAAATGATGTTACGGATTTCCAAAAGCTGTTTTCCTACTACTTCGTCATAAGTTGTTCTCAGTTTTTTGAGAACGACCGCAGCTTATACATTATAAAGCCGTGGCGCATGCAGCATCATAGAACTCGCAAAAGGATGACCCTCGTGGTGGCCCCCTGATGGATTTTCAATAAAGGCGGTTGGGGTTACGCTGCTAAAGTAGAAAAACAGGACAGAAACAGGAGGAAATCGCAGAGCTGCATAATGTGAGGAAGATATTTACCCACTAATATAATAGGTATAAATTTATCGCCAATCATCATTTTATTAATATTGCACTACACCCTCGCTTGCTAGACTGCAACCATCGTACAACTTACCACAATCACCTGAGGATGCCACGGCAGCCACCGCAGCCACAGCGAAACCCAGCACAGTACCTACGAGTACATTAATATTTAATTATTCGCCGCTACCAACTAATACGCCTCACTAATTGACATGGCATCGCTACAAAAATAAATTGCATGCGAACTTTTCTATCTCTGCTGCTGCTGTTGTGTCCATATTTTGACAGACTATTTGCCAAACAATCAGCAGTAGCAGCAGCACGGCAATGCACTCACTCGAGGGGGAGTGAGGTGGGCAGAGTTCGCAGTGAAAAGTTTAATCAACTGTTTGGACGACCTCAGACGTCGCGACGTCACAAGCCACGCACGCATCACTCAATCAATGTGGCAAGGCAAGGCAAGGCAAGCCAAACAGGCGTTTAGCAAATAAATGATGTGGCAGGGCGAGTGCATTCACAACAAATACACAAATACAAATATACGGACAAGCGCAACCCACAGATGAATGGAAGAAAAAAGATTAAAGGTTAATTAATTTTAAATAAGCAAGAGCGCATGCGTGCGTACGACGACTGTGACTGTCAGTGCTAATAGATTGTGTTTAGGCAAGTGATTAATTGTTAATAGCTGTGGAGTGGGGAGAAAATAGCGAAAATATTTAAAAAGGAGGAGGATATTTTTTTTTTTGTTTTTTTTTTTTTTTTGTAAATGAAAAATGAAAACAAAGAGTAAAATTGCGTGAAAAATGCCTTAAGCGTGTCATATTAGTGGCAAATAAAAATAAAGAAAGAGAGGGAAAAAGAGAGATCGATATGAAGTAAGCTAAAGGAAGGTGACTTTTTTTAGACAAGCGACTTGCAATGAGACTATAGTTTCATCGAAGCTCGTTATAGCAGTTGACTGATTTATACTCAATTTGGCTTGCATTTCATATCGAAGAGACTTACTCCGGAGCCACGGTGCAAATTTATTATCAAAGGTCGACAAAACACCCTAGCAAAGCCAATAACTCGCGCAACCATAGATCGGTTTCGCATCGTTTTTACATCGTTTAGTGGATGACAATGCTCATCGCCAGAGATGCCGTACACTGCGCAACGAAGACACTATTACTATTGTGGACAGCGCAACGAAGAAGACCCGAATGAGTCCATTCGCCATCACGCACTACAATTGGAGTTGTATCCATCTACTTTAAGGAAAATTTTGTCGAAGGATCTTGGTTTGACGAATGAACATCAAGCACGTTGCATATTTGCGGTATGGGCCCAAAACGAAATGGCCACCGGTCCCGATTTTTACGAGAAAATTTTGTACAGCGTTGAAGTTCACAAAACGTGCGGGGTTGGATAGATACCGAGAGCTAAAGATAGAAGCAAGACACTTTTGCAGACAAAAAAAGAAATAGACCGAAATTTATGAGTATGAAGAGCTTCAGAAGCTGATCAGCAGAGATAAAGCTCGAAAATTCTACGAAAAGATATGGTGACTTTCAGAAGGTTTCAGGACCGAAGCAGACACAGAGAGGTGATCTACTAACTGATGCCCAGAGTGAACTAATGGAAGGAACACTTCGCCAGCCTGCTGAATGGCAGTGAAAGTACAACACCAGAAGATGGCAAACTTGATTCCCCCATCGGTAACGATTGAACCAATGTTTCATTGACCGACTATGGAGCAGTTGGAATAGCACTTGCCAGCTTGAAAAACAACAAAGCGGTGAGGGCCGATGGATTCTCGATCAGGTTTGATACAAGGTGATTCCTTATCGTGCGACCTTTTCAATTGTAATCTTCTACAAGAGTGGCGTACGACAATGATATTGCCATCATTGACCTAAATAACCGCGTCGAGAGTTCTGCTTTCTACAGACTTCATAAAGAAGTGAAGCGAATGGATCTGGTGGTGAACAAGAACAAGACGAAATATATCCTGTCATCAAACAAACATCGTTGCATTCGCGACTCGGCTCCCACGTCACTATTGACAGTCATAACGTCGAGGTCGTAGATGATTTCGTTCGTCTTGGAACCAGTATTTACACCAACAACAATGTCAGCCTACTATTGTATATGGTGAGGAGGCATGTACAATATCTGATGAGTCAGCGTTAGTAGTTTTTCAGAGAAAGGTTTTGTGTAAGATTTATGGTCGACTGTGAGTTGGGAATGGCGAATACCACAGCCGATGAAGCGATGATTTGAGTGACATTTACATACATCAGCGGATCAAGAAACAGCGGCTGCGCTGACTAGGTCATGTGGTACGGATGGATGAAAGCTCTGCAGCTTTGCAAGTTTCCGATGCAGTACCCGCTGGAAGAGGAATACCTCCAGAGAATGACTTCGCTGTACAATTGACACCGATGGGCAAAGAAAGTAAAGGAGAAGAAGAACATATGCTCCACACACTCAACATTTCGTACATACATACACTTTTTTTCAATAAATTTTTATCAACTCAATCGAACCATAATTCATAAAACAAAATCGAAAAACCAAGACACATAATTACACAAAATCTGCGTACTTAAATATAATATTGTATAGTTACATAACGCATGTAAGCCCTAAGGCAAGTTTATAAAAAGGAGAAGAAAAAAGAGACACAAAGCCTACAAAGGCGCAAACGTGAGCAACTTTCTTGGCGCCAGGAACAAGCCGGGCGCGACAGCCATAGCCCTCCATGTAGCGGCACAGCAGGTATTTATGTATTTCCAACATGAACGGGAGTAACGAGCAGCAAACAAAAAAGAACAAAACAAAAGGTGAAAAAGGAAATGAAAATATTTTTTTCTTTTTCATTTTGTTTTTTTTTTGTATTTTTTTTTCATTTTTCCATATCTACATTCGCTAGCAATATGATTATTATTAAAGCGCCTTAGCAAAGAGCGAAAAGCAAGTTGAGCGAGTACCTCAACCCGTTGTGATTGGCGATTTATGATAAACTTCTGACATGATGTTGCAACATTTGCCGATATTGTTGCATGTGGCGCAACACATATACCAACATACATACATATACCATATATATATGAATATATATTTACAATATGTACAAGTATATTACGTGTGCGCATATTTCACGGGCAAACTCTGTTGTACACACAAACAAACATACACACGTTAAGCATTTAGTGGCAGTCAAAATTTAACTTTTACTCGAATGAAAACGAAAAATCAAGGGGCAAGAGCAAGCGGTTATCGTTGATGATTGATGGAAAATATGAGTTCAAAATTTGAATATTTATTTTTTTTTTATTTTTTTGTTTTCATATAAAGACTAATAACCGTGAAAATGCAATACCTCAGCTGAGACATGGTAAATGTTAATCATTTTTTAAAGAATTAAAAAAAGACTTGCAAAGTTACTGAGCATAAGGATATGAAACCCAAATTGGTATTAACCAAATTAACTCCCTGGCTCTCCAACATGTTCCAAGAAGGTGTTAAGGACAACAACATGATAAATCCATCATTCACCAGATACTCACTATGCGCGCAAAACTTGGAAAATACCGATGAGAAAATAATTGATACTCCCATCTTGGCCGTCATAAGCTTAATATGGAGCTGCCTCTACGCCGCCGCGTCTAAATTTGGTATACCGGCAAAATTTATACAGCTATCTATGTAAACTGTAGCTGGAGAGAAGCGCAGTCAGTCTACGAGTTATCACAAAGGTGACTCTTTATCATCTAGTTCCTTAAATTTGATCCTGGTAAATATCAAAAGTGTCTACAGCTGCTAGCGATGACATTTATACAATACCACAGGCCTTACCAAAAGCGCCGTTAGTTCCGCCTTCTCCAGATTGGTTAAAAAAGCGAAGCGTATAGGTCTGGTAGTGAACGAGAACAAGACGAAATATCTCCCGTCATCAAATAAACAGTCAACGCATTTATGGCTTGGTACTCATGACGCTTTTGATAGTCATAACTTTGGAGTCGTAGATAATTTCGTCTATATTGCAGCCAGCATAAGCTCTAATAACAATAATTTTATGGGTCCTCTTAAATCATAACCTCTACAAATCTTTTCATATAAACTTTTCGGAATGTTCTTATCTGCGATTAGAATGGGCTTAAATTTCTTTGAAAAATGAATCATTAGTAAAATGAAAGCAAATGGACGTAGTGACGGTACGTAGGAAGTTTGAGATGCCGTCCCACAGTTCTCGTATACCGAGTTGCTGATGAGTGCTCTCAGAGAGCAAGTGTGCAAGTCGAGCAGAAAACTACTCAGCAGTCTGTTGCCGTTGCAGCTTTTCAACGTCGAACCTTCCTTGTATTTGTTGACGAGCGTTCTTCGATACACAGAGCCCGGTGCGTATCTTCGCTGCGACAAGATAGTGATCCGATATGGTTGAAAGTTTTTCGATCTGGAGGCAGCCAAGTAGATTGGTGAATTTTCTTGTGCTAGAAACTAATGCTACAGACAACCATATTTCCGACCTCGACGAAGTCCATCAGCCTCAGTCTATTTGGGGATGTTTCGTTGTGGAGACTGAATTTTCCGACTGTTGTCCCAAAGCTATCTTCTTTGCCCACCCTAGCGTTGAAGTCGCCAAGCACAATTTTGACGTCGTGGCGGGACGAGCGTTTATATCTGCGCAAACTAGCGTGGTGTTAAAGAAATTCGTTTTGATGCATATTGTGGTGAGACGTTCATCCACCGTAATGAATGCCCTTACTCAGCGACAAAGTCTCTCTACCACCACGAACCCGACACCAAATTTGCGCTCCTTTATATGGATGCTATAGTAAATTTCACAAGGACCCACCTTCTTCCGTCCTTGTCCAGTCCATCGCCGTTCAGGTCAGTCTTCGGTTTTAAGAGTCTTTAATGTGATTTAAAGTACACATTATTCTAAACTCTGGGTTATACATACATATATTTTGGATACAAAACTGTTCTAATTATACACAAGATATTTCACAAACATTTAGAATGATGGAATAAATAAGTAAGCATCCATACTATTGGACAAAATAATGAAAACTCTGAATGAAATATCAGCTCAAAATCTCAATGCCAAACGTTTCATGCAATTATCGGTTGGACGTATCATCATTTCCACGAACTTCAAGCTCTCATTTCTGTCCAAGCCTATCCAAACTAGACCTTCACCAGTGCTCTTCTTCGTGTAATCGCCATTCAAGTTGCTGTAAGCATATCAAACATAGATATAGAAGTATAGAGAAGCATACATATATACAATATCATATTATCTCATCCTCTCCCACGCACCTCCAATAGCAGCTGTTATACCACCAACCGCCACGCCATTTCTTCGCACAACTCGCATCGCCATTTTCGTCATTATCACGATCATGTGTTGAGAACTTACTACCTTCGTGCGGTTGGAAGTAATCTTCGGCGGTGCCCTTGTATTTGCCAACATTTTTCAAAACAAAACCTTCCGCTTCGCTGCCCACAACGAACAGATCATATTTAGCGAAATATTTTTTACCATTGAAACGTTCCATTTTGATATACAACTCATGTTCACAATTCGTCGTGAGCGCATGCAGTTTGTCGAGACCCAACCAAAAGTTCGCCGATAAATTACCAAATCCATTTTTATAGTCACGCCAATCTCTATAAAAGTTCTCGGCGGCGCTTATACGCCGTTGAATAACTGTCCAGCCACCGAATTCGGTTTCCTCATCGCACCACACCTCGACGGAGTCACCAAGTCGACCGATTTGTATATTATAAATGCCGCTTTTGAAAGTCCCAGCGGCTGCTTCGAGACAATTTGCAGGCGTGCGTTTGCTGGGGTTTCCATTTGTATAGTTAAGAAAAAAACACAAATTAGTTAAAATTGTTTTTAAATAAAAATATGGTAAAATTTCCACGCTCACAGGTTTTCCACTGGCTTTGTCTCGTTTCGTGCTTTGATATCCTCCACGAGCTTTTCGAGCTTTTGCAATTTTTGCAAAACATTTTTCACAACATCAATTTGCACATCACAATTGCAATCGAGTGTCTCCGCGTTATCCACATTTTCACACAAACAGCAGCTTATAAAAAATATTAAAATACATTTTAACAAAAGACGCTTTAGTAGATACATAATTTTTGAGGCAAACACTCGTATGTGTGTGATTTAGTCAACTGAGAGGTCAAGACAGAATTAACGACCGTATGAACTATAATATTAATTCCGAAACATTATTTCTTTAGCTGATAAGAAATTATACTCGTATATTCAACAAGAGTTGTCCCATGGAAAATGAGACTTATTAATTTTATTTATTTTTTCCTCAAAAAAAAACTAAAAATAATACTAGCCGGAGCTTATGTTATGGTCGACGCTACTTTTCTCTTAAATTAGACAAAGGAAACGTCTTACCAAATTCATTAATATTTCAAGTAGAACTCAAGATTTAGCTGGAATATTTTCGAGCTGTTCGAGTATTTGAGCTCTGAGTAGTCTCATACTTATTCATTGGTCATTGCTCGTCCATTTTTAAGCACGCTGCTCAAGCAGTGCCAGCAGAGTTTGAGTAGTTGAGCATTAAATGACTATCAGATAATTAGACCTATAATTTAAACTAATAAGAAAACTGCTATTGAGCAGTCTCGTTTTCCATGAAACTGTTCATGTACATGTAAGAATGTATATACTTATACTCGGATATATGTATTTATGTATTGCACACAAACCCAGTAAACATAAAATCGAAAGCGGCTTCGAATCGATTTCGAGACAAGTTCGTGAAAATGAATTTTACGATCTATGCTTTGAGCTAGTATCGACTTTGGTGTGAGTCCTGGCGCAATAAATCAGTCTTCTTAAAAGCAAAATAATTTTAATTATTCTCCAGCATAAATTCGAATTTTTTTTTTTTTTTTGGGCTGTTAAGTGATTTGTACAGCCTTGGTTACTTCATGAAAAGAAAATTTCATATACCTTCTGCTCAAATATAAACGGAGACTTTATCCATAACTCGACAAGGACAAGACATATGGCCATACTTTTTTTTTGCTTAGGTTGGCAGGACTGTTATATGTTTACATGTCAAATTTGAAACATAGTTTTTTTTACGGCACTATAAACAAGTCAACCTCGAGTGTGTTTGTCGAATTTTACTATGGAAATTCACGTTGAGCAAAGATGTTTGTTTGAAATTTTGTTATTCCAATGGAATAAGTGCGACGGACGCAATGAAAATGTTGCAGAAGGCATATGGGGAGTCTTGCCTATCACGTGCACGTATTTTTGATTGGTATAAGTCGTTCAAGGACGGCCGTACATCGCTAGAGAACTTGCCCCATGATCGTCGTCCAGCAACGTCAATAAACGAAGAAAACGTCGAAAAAGTAAAGAAAATTGTGTTGGAAAATCGTCATGTGACTGAAAGAGAGATAGCTAGTGAGCTCAACATATCAAATGGATCCGCTCATAGCATTATTCACGATGTTTTGGGCATGAGACGTGTGTCTGCTCGACTTGTTCCAAAATTGTTGAATTTTCTTCAAAAAGAGGAACGCAAAACTGTCGCCAATAAAATGCTCACAATGAGTGATACGGACATCCAGCACATCATAACTAGTGACGAGACTTGGGTCTATGAATACGACGTTGAAACAGCCCAGCAATCATCTGAATGGCGCCTTCCAAATGAGCCGAAACCCAAAAAACCACGTCAAAGTCCATCGAAAATCAAAGTTATGCTCACTGTTTTCTTTGACAGCCAAGGTGTTGTGCACTCGGAATTCCTTCCAGAAGGTCAATCCGTTAATGGTGAATATTATTTATCCGTTTTGAAGCGTTTGCGTGAGAATATTCGTCTCAAAAGGAAGGATTTGTGGGACAACAAGTCATGGTTTCTACATCATGATAATGCGCCAGCTCATACGTCTCGTCTTGTACGCGATTATTTGACCAAAAACAACGTAAATATTGTTCCGCAAGCACCGTATTCACCCGACATGGCATCGTGTGACTTTTTTCTTTTCCCTAAACTCAAATTGCCGCTTCGTGGAAAGCATTTTCAGTCGATTGAAGTCATAAAAGAGAATTCGAAGAAGGAACTGAAAGCCATACCTAAAGTGGCCTACCAGAAGTGTTATGAAGATTGGAAAAAAAGGTGGCATATGTGTATCGCCTCTAATGGTGACTATTTTGAAAACTTGTCATCCTCGATTTCCGAAAAAGAATTCGCATACACTTTTCCATAAACGCGCAGTGTCGTCTCATTAGCGCTCTCAGAGCAAATGAGCTCATCCCGACTTTGAGTCGAGTTCCCTGTGTTTATTGGGAATACATAGCGGCTAGCGCGGCCGCGTGCTTAGCATTGCGTACTGCCATTCAGAGGACAGGGTTCGAGTACTACTCCGACAAACATCTAAAATTTATTGAAAATTAATTTAAATTTAAAAAAATTTAAATTAATTTTACTAATTGCGGCTGCTCCTCGACAGGGAAAGTCAACACCTTCGAGTGCATTTCTGGCATGAAACAAAAAGCTCCTCTCAAAAAATCATCAGTCGTTCGGAGACGGCTTAGAATAAAGTGTAGGTCGCTACATTTGTTGGGGAGGGGTGCTCGGCCAAAAAACGTATCAGCAGTTACAAAGCGCCAAATATACATATATGCGCATATGTGTATATGAACAAAGTGATAAGAACTTATGAGTGGACTGTTCGGAATTTCTTTAATATAAATATAATACATAAATTTTTTTTATTTTATTTTTCTAAATATTTCTCTTCAGGTTTTGATAATCTTAAGTTTTTATCAGCATTTATTATTATTAAAAGCTCTTTTAAAATTTAAATAAAAGTAACGTAGTACTTATGATTGACGTAATAATGATTAATTTTTCAAAGAAATTTAAGCCAATTCTAACCGCCGATAAGAACGTGCCGAAATAAATATTTATCTGAAAAGGTTTTTAGAATTGAGATTTTCGAGCTCCCATAAAATCAATAAGCTGACCTGTTAACACATATCATGAATTTTTCGACAAACGGTAAATACATATTGTTGTCTAGCGAAGTGCAGTCTCGCGCAGTGCTGTCTAAATGAAAGACTCGGAGACAAACTGGATACGGATGGGGTTGCCTTAATCTGGTATTAAATGTATGCCTCAGAGCTATTAAGAGTTCTATACCTTGACCAGAAGCTGTTCTGTGTTTTAATATTGAAAAGCGGAAAATGAAAAAATCATTGCTCCTTTATACTACCTTATAGGTTAGGAGAACCGATCTTCTAAAATTATCCATTTCATGAAACCGCAGTTACAATTTATTTATGAAAACCTTGGCAGAAGGAGATCAATTTTCTGGGTGCTTTCAGTTAGAGTTGGACTTTTGTTCAGTAGAAAAATGTTGAAAATAAGAAAGCGATAAAATTATTTCGCAGAGTACGTCTCTTTGAAAATGGGCCAGTATTCATTCCGACAGTTTAGCCAGAAGTTTTTTGTTAGAGACTTTAACATGAATACCGAACTTTTTGAAGTGAAGCTTTTTAATGGCGTTGGGAGTGATTTGGAAACTACGTTCATACAAGAGAGACGAAATATATGGTTTGTATAAGAGAGAATGAGAAAACGATCAACGCTATCACAGAGATAGAAAATAACTTTATGATTTTGACTAGATAAAATGAAGTGCCATAAATTTGACATGGCCATGAAATGTATAAAGGCATGACCCCAGACAGCTCTTCTTTCATGTTTTTAGTAGGTATTTTGTGTTTCACACGTAGAGTGAAGCCAGAGTTCAAGTAGAAAATCGCTGTTTGACGACATTCTCAATTTGCTCTGAACGATTTTACAGGACAATTTCCAATTAAAGCATTTAAATCACAATATTTATGGAAAATTTTGCATGCTTTCTCATTACTAATTATTGCTGACATTATTGCTACTGCAGGCCGTTACACTTTGGCAACCATATTTAAATAGTATAGGGCTTGATTACAACAACACCCAGCCGAACATTACATAATGACCCGAACAGGCAAAACAGATATTTAACCTGCTTGTAAGTAACGCTATGTAATTGTTGGCTTATGTGTGAGTGTGTGTGTTTGTATGTGTGTGATGCAGTGATCTTTCACTTTCAACAACGTCACAACCAACAACAATTACCGAACAATGTCCTATGCGCTGTCTTACCACATTTTTTAGCCAAACACAAGCAAACACAAGCAAACAAGCAAACAAACATGCAAACAATGCCAACAAAAATTATAAATAAATACAACAAAAACACATTTAGTGGTAGCAACTTAATTACTGCCGAGGTTAGCTGAACGCCAAGTTGCTGTTGTGCTTTTGCCTGTCTCAGCGCGTTCGCCTGCTACATAATTTCCATATCGCAAATATCGAATGAACTCAAGCTACCATAACAACATCAACAACAACAATGTCGCCAGCAATGGAAAAAAAATAATAAAGTGTCTACAATAACAACAGTAGCAGCAGTTATAGCGTAGTCGAGATTACAACATTGGCCGTGTGCCTTGATTGCCGGCAGTCGGCAGCCGCAGCCGTAGCCGTAGCCACAGCATCAGCATCAACAGGGCCATGTCTTTAGAAATTTTGTTGCTTGCAATTAGCAATAACACATACTACACATACATATTTATGGTACATGCACACATACGCATACTTTGTAGATAGAGAGGAGCAGCGCAAGCAGTCGCTGATTTCTTCGCGCGACAAGGAGGCGTAGTGGGTTTGTTGGCTATCGCATGGCCTCCTGCAGGAGTTGCGCATCTAATAAGTATTTCTGGGTATATCGCAAATTTATTTTTGTTGTTGTTTTGTTTTGTTTCGTTTTGTCAGTAATTAGCTGTTAACAGTTAAAAATTTTCTTGGTTAATTTTTTATTTTTTTTTGGTTTTTTTTTTGCTTTGGTTGCTTCTTCTACGTCACCCGCAATGTAGTGGTTCGTTTTCGCTTGTTGGCAAACGTGTTAAGTGCGGCAATGCGGAAGATCTGTTATTGTTGTTTGTTAGCAAAATTTGTTGAAAACTGTGTAAAGTGTAAGTACGAGTATGTGAATATGCTTATACATATATAATATATAAGTATACTCGTATAAGTATCTACAGAAAATATGTTGTAAGAAACTTTTCGAAAATTGTTGGAAAAACTTAAAAAATTTAAATAGATTTTGCTAAACATTCCTTTCGTATAATAAATGTCTCACTGCCTTACCTTTGTACTTTGCTTCCGCATTTTTCACGCTCCAGCGCAAAAAATTACTTTTCCAACACTCATACTACAGTCAAAAATTAGGTTATATTTGTAAAAAAAAATCTGAAAAATATAAAGAAACATTTTTTTGTACGAAAATTTTTCAGACTGACTGATTTATAACTTCGAGAAAAAGGTTTTGTGTAAGATTTATGATCCGCTGCGAAAAATGAGTTGTACGAAGAAGCCACAAGCGTGCCAAAATACCAGCCTTAGGTGGAAAACCTTCTACTGTCGCCAGAGCATCACTTGCACAGCGAAGCATCTATGCTACGAGTTAAGAAGTATAATGCTTTGCTGTGCAAGCAATTTTTGCTGAGATGTAACCGCAGGAAGCACCTTAACAGACACTTACTAGAAGTCGAACCACCACCTAGGCATATCACAAAGGGAGCACTCGATCTTAAATACTACATTCAATACCACGTACAACAAATGCTGGCTAGGAGAGCTTACCCACAGGCATTAATGCCATTCACCGAGAGCCTTTCAACACTTTCTTGAAATATCTTTCAGTGAATGGCGTTCTCGGAGTCAAACCAACTTCTATTGCAGGCAAATAGCTCGAGCTGTCTCGAGAGTCCCGCGTAATATTGACACAACTTAAAAAAAAATTAACGAATGGCGCGCTGTTGTTGATTCGGTTGTAATTCGGTTGTAATTCGGCTGTAAGCGGTGTCAACGCCAGTAAAGAAGAAGGGTATATACAGTGAGAAAATTTTACTATGGAAAATTTTTGAAATTGCCTCGTCAAAAATGTGGGGATTTTCGTGAAATGAACAGCATTCGCGTGAAGCTTTGGTTTTCTCTTTGAATTCCGAAAAAAAACTTAGCTGAAGCCCATCGAATGCTTGTAGAATTTTATGCTGAATCTATGTTGACCGACAAGTCATGCAGAGAGTAATTTCCAGATTTCAAATCTGCAGCAAGATCCGAGACAAAAGCAAACTGTTGCTGTTGAGAGTGACTCAGAAAACAATTTCTTTTCGGTTACAGCAATCTAGATTTATACAAGGGCAAGGAATTTGAGCGCCGTACGTTGCGCTGTTGCCGAGAGATTTCGAAAGGCAATTGTTCACCTCGGAAATGCTTTTTGCAAGACATCAAAAGAATGGACTTTTGCACCGGATCGCGACTGGATATGAGGAATGGACATACTTGACAACGATCGACCTCACGTGGCCGTGAGTGGTCTTATCTCACTAGCCGTATTCTCCACACCTTGTACCTTCCGACACCTGTTTTTTCGGCGGATGCAAAACGATTTGAGGGGCCACCGGTTCTAGCCTTTTGAAAAAAAATTGAAGATTTGCTCAATGATTGGATCGAGGACAGAGAGAACTCATTTTTAGAGATGGTATTTGAAAATTATCTGAGAAATGCGGAAAATGTAGTCGCTTCCGACGAACAATATTTTGAGACCGTATTTTTTACTATTCCCATTGAACACAAAAAGACGGACCAAATTAATTTGTATTTCATAATTTTGTATTATTGATAGTTACTAACATAAGCTAGCGGCCGCGATTGCGTACTGCCATTATGAAAACCAGGGTTGAAGTCAGGCTCGAGTCTGGTCGCCCCTCAGCAGAGAAAGTGTATTTCTGACATAAAATAAAAACTCCTCATCAAAATCGATCGACCGTTCGGAGGAAATCATCAAGACGCATGTCATAAATTGGAAGAGGAGCTCGACCGAAAATCTTTTCAGCGCTTGCAAAGTACCAATTACAATAGAATACTAACATAAGCTAGGTACTACAACTGTCCGTTCAGAAGCAAATGTACGTTTCCACATTAATGATATCCACTCACTGACGAAGTCATGAAGATCAAATAGCATTTCGTAGACACCGGAAGAGATATTATTTAGAAATCTTTATTTTTTACGAACCCAATGCTATCGTCCTCCCGCTTAATCGAATGAGAGGTTCGCGTGGAGGATAAATGATAAATTCAACAGACCGTTGGCAAAAGACCAAAGCAATCCGGACTGTTGAGATCCGAAACCGTTAAAAAATAAAGGTCTGTTATAAGGCAAGAAGCTCTGTTTCTGGACTCATGACAGCCATTTTTGGTTGGAAAATGTAACGTCCGCTATAAGGGCGGGATTGTGGTCATATTTAACTCTTGAACGTACTAGATAATGGAAATTGAAGTTTGATATAAAAATTTAAGTCCATATCCAGCCTCTCATGACTGCTGGATTGAGTCAATGTGCAAGAGTACACGTAAGTGGAAAAGGTTTTTGAATAGAATTCATCTTAGAGTGGTCGGAAAGGAGTTTGGTGCATGTCAAATTCAACCTGACTACTTTGGGACTTAGACCAAGCTTCCTATAGTAGTAGTCAACAAACTTCTTGTGGTGAGCTAAAGAGGGATGAGACTAGCCTTTGTGGGTTGTTTGTAAGGTTGTAGATGTTGGAGGAATAGAAAGTGGTAGATCCTTCTGGCGAGCACATAGAGTGGCCAAAATTTGTTGTTAGATTTGTGGCGGGAAATACTCTGTTGCCGAGTTCTGACCTTCGCTCTGTCGAACGGAGTTCTTCACCATATTCTTGACCTGCGCTCACGCCCTAATGGAAGAAATGGAAGAAGTTGAAAATATATCCATAAATGAGTGTCTGCAGTATCAAATGACATCATAAGAACATGAATTAAACTGTTTCCGAGTTTAAGCAACTCAATGTAAGGGAACTGTGAGAGACAACTTTCGAAAGCTCGGTCATCAGAGAAACCATCGATATACGAAATAATCTAAAAAAAGAGCTAAAAGACTTAAAAGATGATCTTAGAATATACAGATGGAAAAAGCGAAGGGTCGTGAGTAAGAAGATTCTGAGTAGTTAGAAACAAAAATTATACAAAAGATGGGTCTGGAGAACGATTTACAGAATTTCCGAAATTTCTGGATGAACACTGCTCCAGCTTAAACCCTAATCCCCAATCAATGAAGACAGAATAGGCATTTTATTACCCAAAGAATAGTAAGAAAAAACTACTTATTTGTGGCGTCTTCCACAGCAAGAAAACGAGCTGGATTTGGCATTCTCTAAAGTCGTATTGGACTGTGAAAATTGAAAATGCCAGAAGCTCCGCCAGATTTGGGAATGAGCTCCAGGTGTCGTTTGGTAGCATTTGAGGTTTCACTTAAGGTAAACTACTTCGTGTGTCTAATTTAACTTTTTAAGTGCAAAACTTGAGAAATTCTTGCTGCTCGCCATGAATTCTGATTTGGATTTTAGGTAAAAAATGGCGTAGAAACGAGATTTCTGTGACAATTGTCACTTTCTTTTTAGCTACCGAAGAAGTAGCAGTGCGTTATTGTTGGCATTTAATTGCTTTCAACATACGTGTAAGTACGGAGTCTGTCTTTTCTCCTCAAGTTCAAGTGCAATTCGAGCACATAATAGACATGAACCGTTAGTTGGTACTTAAGTAAAGCTCACTGCTCTGTGCTGCTGCTGTTATGTGCTAATCGCTACTGTTTAACTCGTATGAAATAACAGCAACAACAGTTATTATGGCGCAATGAACCCTAACTACGCGACCGATACTTAGGTGTCAGCACAAACGCTTCACTCACTAAACGTCGGTGGATGCGGTGCATGCCTGCCAGATTTGTTGATATGTGTCTTTAGGTGAATGCACCGCTATCTTGGGCCTTGCCAACTTTTGTTTTCATACGATCCAGCTACCACTTGCGCTGCTGCTGCTAAAGAGAAGGAGAGAAATATTCCAAAGTGGAGACTTTCAACAAATCACGACGATTCCTCACTGACAGTCAGCCAAGCAGCCAACCAGCCAGCCTGTCTCGTACGAACGTCGCATTGATCGTCTTCTTGCATATGTGCCTGTCCGCCTGCCCGGCTGTAAAATCCGTCTGTTTGAATATTTGTGGCCTGCCATCATGATTGGATATCCTAACATACGATTTGCCTAAACATGGATCCGTAACGAGCTGCCATGTTATTTTGTTCGCACAACAACAACAGTAAGAAAAAGCGCTGTTATTGACCGACCGACCGACCGATTGATTCTTTGTTGCTATCGTTGTTGTTGTAGTCGGCGAAACTATTGCGTTGGTGGCGTAAGTGGTAAGCGATTGCGGGTGTCAAATGTTGAGTGGATTTGTGGTCGGTGTTGGCACATTGCTTAACAGTTGATGGATGCAGTGAACTGGAAACAAAAAGGAAGATAAGAGAGATAAGAGGCGAGATACTTATACAAAAAGAAAGTTAATTTAGCAAGTTAAGGGCGATACGGAATAGAGAAAATTCGCAGAAAGTCTTAGAAGCCTGAAGATTTCCTAAGGTTCGAGATGAAAGGTAATGGCAAGATGATGGAAGATGAAGATGAAGATGAAGATGAAGATGAAGATGAAGATGAAGATGAAGATGAAGATGAAGATGAAGATAAAGATAAAGATAAAGATAAAGATAAAGATAAAGATAAAGATAAAGATAAAGATAAAGATAAAGATGAAGATGAAGATGAAGATGAAGATGAAGATGAAGATGAAGATGAAGATGAAGATGAAGATGAAGATGAAGATGAAGATGAAGATGAAGATGAAGATGAAGATGAAGATGAAGATGAAGATGAAGATGAAGATGAAGATGAAGATGAAGATGAAGATGAAGATGAAGATGAAGATGAAGATGAAGATGAAGATGAAGATGAAGATGAAGATGAAGATGAAGATGAAGATGAAGATGAAGATGAAGATGAAGATGAAGATGAAGATGAAGATGAAGATGAAGATGAAGATGAAGATGAAGATGAAGATGAAGATGAAGATGAAGATGAAGATGAAGATGAAGATGAAGATGAAGATGAAGATGAAGATGAAGATGAAGATGAAGATGAAGATGAAGATGAAGATGAAGATGAAGATGAAGATGAAGATGAAGATGAAGATGAAGATGAAGATGAAGATGAAGATGAAGATGAAGATGAAGATGAAGATGAAGATGAAGATGAAGATGAAGATGAAGATGAAGATGAAGATGAAGATGAAGATGAAGATGAAGATGAAGATGAAGATGAAGATGAAGATGAGGTTGAGGATGAAGATGAAGATGAGGGGGATGAAGATAAAAATGTGTATGCAATATTTTGAGTATGAACTAATCGGCGTGAATAATAACATATAACAAAGCAGTCCCTACAACTGAATTATTATAACAAAGCTGTTGGAAATTTTTGTTATTTTTATTAAGATTTTTTTTTTCGTTTGTGTTGTAACCATTCCTGAGGAAGCAATTTATTAATGTCATGTTTTTACTATGTTGCCTTCAAATATTTTCATTTTTGTTGGAAGAAATCTCCAAAAAGGAGATGCTAAGGTATTGCATGATCAAAAAAAAAACAAAAAAAAAAATTGAAGAGTCTATGAAATAATTGTAATTATAGGGAAGAAACAAAAAAAAACTAATCATTAACTGAAAATAAGATGGTAACAAAGCAAACAAATTTTACAAAATGTAAGGTAGACAACTACACACACATTTTTATTTCCATACCTACATACATACATAATTATTTGTCGAGGCAGCAAATTTCCATCATAATTCATAGCAATCGAACCTCGTCGAGGTGGTGGAGTAAACGAATTGCATTTCACACAATTGCCGAACAGAAGCCGCAACAACATTTAGTGAAGCAACAAATTTAGTAATAACAACATCAATAGCAATAGCAATAACAATAACAACTTCATGTTGCATACACACAATACTCTACGCTCAATCCAACATACTCGGTGCATATTAAGTTTTGCACAACAACAACAACAAAAACAACGCAAGTGAACAATTGAAAGGTGTTGACAATGCAATTACCCGAAAATTTCAATTGTTGTTTACAACCAGTAATTTGAAAAGCAAATACTCGAACGTGCAACAAGTGGCCAATGTCTGAATGCATACATGCGCATAGTTATGTGTGTTATGTGTGTGTGTGTGACAAATACATATGTATATCTATATATGCACTACTGCTTTGGGTTTTCAGTTAAATTTTTTTTTTTTTTTTTTTTTTTTTTGAGACATTGTTTCAGACCATTTTGTGTAGGCGTTTTGATATGTTGAGCTTTTGGCGGTCAAAAGACAGGCTTTACTTTTATTTAGGTCAAGAATGTAATTGTGCATCATTACAGGGACTTTTTACAATAATATTGTATTTTAATTACTGTCTTAATTTGAGAAATTTTACTCAAGTACTACCCAAATGCTACGCTCTTAAGAACTTCATAGCCCAAAAGCTCAAAAATCGGGTGGGAACCGTTTCTATTATAGCATTATTCGGTTAATTTTTAGTAAGTCGAGCGGCTAGCGATGGTTGCTACCATGCAGAGGGTCATGGGTTCGAACCCTAGGTAGGCCAATAACAAAAATTGTAGAGAGTTTATTGTACAAATTATTTATAACTTTTCTAATTGATCCCTGACATGAATAAAAGTTCCTCAAAAAATCCATCAGCCACTCGGAGAGGGATTAGAGTAAACTGTAGTAACGTCAAGATGCAAGTTGGGGAAGATAAGTTGGTCCTATTGACTGCTCTTACTTGATTTATACTAGGTTTCTTTTGCCATTTCATAATGAAGAGACTTACTTCGGAACTATATTTGTACATTGTTCAAATTTATTACCAAGGGAGATAGATTAAGAGAGAACTGCTTAGCCATTGCGTTTTGTGGTTTCCGGCAATTATCTACCGTTGTGGCAGATACCAGAGCTCTTAGTGCTGGATGTTCGAAAGGATATAGATACGATTCATCGAGAGTACCATTAGACATAGACCATTAACAGCCCAGCTCTGCTTAAAAAATTTCAGTAGATTCCCCTACAAATCCTTTTTAGACCCAACCGTATAAAAATAGTTCGAGTTTGCATATGGTGGAATAACCTTGTCCCATTACTTTCTATCCTAATAGTCAATCATGAAGTCAGTGAAGGTTTCGCTGTAGTCTGTCCTATCTATTAGACAGAACATTCGTAGTATATTGAAATGAACACGGGTTTTCACCTTCCATTCACACACCTACTGTGGTCTTAATGCAGCAAAAATTGTATTGTGCATGCCCATAAAGTAAATGGGGAGTAAATCGTAGCATACATTCATAGCCTCAGTAGGCGTAGTCCACAATGCTCATATGAGAGCTGGTTGATATACTCTCGAGTCTTACTCTCGAGCCACCAGACCACTACTCCGTATTGAAGTAGTATAGGACTAACCATCGCAATTCAAAACCAACGCATTTTTTACGGTGCCGTACACACATCAATGCCCTTCACATCCCATCGAGAAGACCTTTCAGCCGTAATAAATTTATGTCCACATACTCATTTGTATAAGTGTGTGAGTGCTTAACTCTGTACTACAGACACCCCGGCAAGAATAAGGAAGATGCAAGAATAAAAAATGTAAGTTGAATACTAGTATTTTGAGTATGAAACCATACCAGTCTGCTACTATTTGTTTAGCAGTTCACTATGTTGAAGTGCGAAAAATGACGATCCAAGCCAACAGCTTAGAGATTATCACTGTAGTGGGTGAGGTACAAAGTATGAGTCTTGCGAGCATTCTTCTTTGTTTTTATATTTTTTTATTTTTGATGAATTAGAAATTCGGCATGACTAAATCAACTAGAACATAACTAGTGCAAAGTTGATGCATAGTCAGACGGTGATGGTTCAAAGAGCATCGCTGGAAGAGCTGGAAGATGAACTAGTTAATGCAAAAATGCAAACCAATTGGATTTTAGTTAACAACAAGTATTTTGCTCTGCAGGGAATCGCCACCATTCAAGGTCAATCTGTGGCAAATTGTCGGATGAAAAATGAGTGGGTATGTTTGTAAATAAGTTATCAAGTAGAGAAGTGTCAAATGCGCACAAGTAGCGAGTGTAAATGCACACTAAAAATGACTTAACTCAAAAATTTCCAAAACAGAGTTTTTTGCCACAAATCATTTCCGAAGATATAATTCTATTGACGGGCAGTTAATCATGCAGAATTTTGGTTTCGTCAATTTCGTTCGCGTAATTTTGATGTAAAAGATGCTGCACGGTGGGGAAGGACAAAAAAAATATTGAAAATATCGATAAAGTAATGGAAATTGTCGAGTCTGTTTCACCTGTTTTGTTTGCCCAGTAGCTACATATTAGCCAAAAAGCAGTTTGGAACCGTATTAAAGAAGGCTGGATACGAAAAGCAGCTCGATGTATGGGTGATACATTAGTTAACGAGCCATGGACCGAAACCTCATCTGCGAATTGCTGCTGAATCGTAACAAAATCGACAAATTGACAATCTGAAATAGATGATGACTGGTGATGAAAAGTGGGCCTGAGACAACGTCAAATAAAAATGATCCGGGTCGAAGAATATTGAGTCGGCAGAAACGGTCTTCAAGCCAGGGTTGAGGGTCAGGAATGACGGTAAGGAAGGTTTTGTAAAGCATCATCCACTATAAGTTGCTCTGCTAGAGCCAAACTCTTAATTCGGACCTGCAATATTAGCAATTAGACCGTCTAATGGAAGCAATCGCCCAGCCTTGGCCAACAGTAGGGGAATTGTGTTTCATCAGGTTAACGCCAGACCACATACATCGATGGTAACTCGCCACAAGTTCAGCTTGTTGGTAGATTCTTATGCATCAGCCTTGGAGGACAGACCTCGCACCAAGTTATTACCAACTGTTCTGGTCTATGACGACTGATTTGACTAGTGAAGAATTGACTTTTAAGAGATGCCAGTGAAAATCGATTGTGCCAATTTCTTGCCAAAACTCTAAACGGTTTCTATAAGAGAGGCATATAATGGCTTTACCTTCAACTTGGCAGAATATTATCCAACAAATCAGTTTATATTTGATGTAGATCGGATAATTCTAACAATGGTAATAGTTTAATACAAAAATAATGGATTACTTTTTACTTGACATATTATTTCATTTTACTGAAATCTTTAGTATTTGAGTTCTGTCATTTTTGTGATGAAAGCGTGATATGTTTAACAAAAAAAGTCATGTGTTTTAATTGGAATATGCACAAGAGTTTATTCAAATTGCTTATACATACACACATGTACATGTATATACCTATGTATGTGGACAGGTATACTGAGTGTGGGTCCACAGTCAGTTGTCAGTCTAAATGAAATTATTATTACTTTTGATTGGTTTATGCAATCGAGTGTGGACTAAACAGACATTTGTGCATATCTTTTATTTTCATTTTTTTTTAATTTTTACCCGGCTATTGAAATAGTACATCAACAAAGCTGGAAGAGATTTTATGCTGCCGTGAAAAACTTTAGCGGCGAAATGAGGAAACACTCGAAGCAGGTTGGCGCATTGACGCAATAAAAATTTAATTCGAAAAAAAAATTGTGGACTAAAAGTAAAACAATTAAAACAAAATTAATAAAATTAAAATCAAAATAAACGAGTTATAAATAATAAAATCAACACTTAAATAATTAATCTTTATAAAAAATATAAAATAAAATATTTATTATACATTTTAAATGTTAATTTATTTCACTTTTTACTAGCCATTCAAGCTCAATGCGTACAGAAAGAAATAAGCAAAAAGTTGGTGAGAGAAGTGAAGAAAGGAGGAAGACTGTATAAATTGCGATTTTACTTTCTACTAAACAAACGTCTGCTGCAGCACAGCAAAGCGCATAGAGATGATTGTTATTGCTTGTTGTTGTCATTGCGTATGTGTGTGTGTGTGTGTTTGTGGGCTAAATATGGTCATAATCACCGCATTGACATTGAAATTGACATTTCCACTAATTACGCGCCTGTACGAGTACCCGCGAGTAGACAAAATGCCTGAACAAAGGTGCAAATCATACGTTGCTTAGATAGAAAATTATTCGTTGGTCACTTTAGCAATTTTATTATATACAGTTATTTATTTTTTCATTATTTTTCATATTTATTGACTTTTGTACACTGATGCGCTTTGTTGCATGCCGCCAATGACAGCTGGGCAATTTGGTGTTGTAGCAACACTAGAGAATTTGCCAAGCGTACATTTTGCACATGACATCAGCAGCAGCAGCAGCAGCAGCAGCAAGAACAACAACAGCAATGATGACGTTAAGTGATAAAAGGAAGCAAATTGCCTTTGGAATTATTACGGGTAGCGAGTGAGAGAGATGGAGAGAAATTGAGATGAAATGAAGTGAAAAATATCGTAAATCGCTATCATTAACGCATCATACAGATTACATGTGTATAAAACACATGTGTACGTATGTATGTGTCGACAAATTTGCGCAGCGTCGTGTAGTGCATTGCACTTTTTAATCAATTAAAGCTCACGAATCTTTTGATTGCTTTTACGTTAATAGAGTTGCGGCAGTAGCAGTGGTAGTGTTGTTGTTATTTTTGTTGTTGTTATTGCACCTTTCGTGCATTTTGATGAATGTGCATAGACATGCCATGAATTTATAGGCGGCTGTTGGTCACCCAAGCCGCTGAACCGTTGATGTTCATACATATGTATGTAAGCATGCATGCACTGGGCCACCCAAATTGTTATCCACGGATTGTTGCGCATTAAATAATTTTTTTGGTTTTTTTTTTAGAATTAATTTCAAAATTATTGCAGCTGAATTGCCAAACAAGCGGATATAGCAGAAAATTTTGAGTTTAGTTAAAAATTTCTTGCAAAACATATTTTGAACTCTATATAGTTGATGTTGAAGTTTTCGGAGTCCCCCACAACGGCCATAGAATGGTTAGCATAGAGAATCGGCTCCGGAAATTTGTTTCCTTGATACTACTATTCTGAACTAGAACAAGTTCCTGAGAAGAAAATTGTTTCTTGATGTTCATATAATTTAAATTGTTTTTGAAATTAGTAATAAATAGAGATTTTAAACTGGCAGTATCGAAGTATTTTATTTGTTACGACATACCCTGAAATGATGAGCTTGTTACCTTTCTGGATCCAATTTACTAAGCTTATTGTCCTAAGGCCTTTGAGGAAAAAAGCTGGCGTAAATCCTTTAGAATTCTAGGCCCAAGTCCGCCTTTAAAATAGCTTTCTGGTTTTATTTTGCGAAATTATTATTCTTATTTTTTTGTTGATCATTCTAGAACCTTCCAAACTCGTACTTCTCGAGCATGGTATACGGATAAAAGCTTTTTGTTCCAATTCTATTGTCAAATTGTTTTAAATTGGCCAAAAGTATTAGACACCCCCCTAAAATACCAGTATTCTCAAATGTAGCTATCAAAGTTATCATTTCTCTTTGCAAATGTCTTACATGGGTGTTTAACTGTTGATTAAACTAATAAATTGTGTAATATAAAAAGTCATAGCACTCTGGGTAAGCTAAACCTAAAAATTGTCATTTTTAAGAAATTCATAAAATATTTTCGCATTTAAAATTTGAAAGTGAAAGTGTAAATTACATTTGGTGAAAAGTTACCAATCTTATAAAAACAGTTCATACTATATTTATCGAAATGCCTAAAAAAAGTGAAATTAGTTACGATGATATAGTTAGAATTCAAGTTCTAAGTGAAGAAGGTAAGTCTCATGTTGAGATTGCCAATTTGGTGGGATGTTCGTGGTGCGCGGTCCAATGTGCTATCAGGAAATTTATGGAGACGAAATCCCACAATAATAAATCAAAAAGTGGAAGAAAGCGTCTAACCAGTAAACGAGAAGACCGAATACTTATAAGCGAGTTTCTCAAGGATCGCTAAAAAACATTTTCTGCCCTTGCAGCTGCCCTTTCGGATAAATTTAGTAAACCAGTTAGTGCTCGAACAGCTAGAAGAAGACTTCTGGAAGCAGGTTTAAAAGGATGTCAAGCCCGAAAGAAGCCGTGGCTGTCAGAACAGAATAGGAAAAATCATTTGGAATGGACTCGCCGATACCAACATTTCACGGAAGAAGATTGGTCGAATGTTCTGTGGTCTGATGAATCAAACTTCGAGGTAAGCTTAGTTAAGATCGTCTTAAAGTATTAGCAGCCATAGCTTATTACCCTAGAGCAATTCTGAAGACATAATACAAATCTTATGAAAACATTATTTTTTCTTTTCTACAGAGATTTGGAACACCTGGTGAGACGTTCGTGAGGTGACGGGTTGGGGAAGAATATCATCCAGATTGCGTAGTACCCACTGTTAAGCATGGAGGAGGCACCATTATGATCTGTGGCTGCTGATGGTGTGGGCGAAATGTTCGTCTGCGAGGGTCGTATGGACAGTCAAAAGTACATAAATGTATTAGAAGCTGTTCTTCTGCCTTCGTTAACGCGCATTTTCGGCGATACTACGATGCGTTGGTTTAGAGATAACAATATTGTTTTGTTAAATTGCCCTGCACAGTCTCCAGATTTTAAGCCCATTGAGCACATGTGGGCTATTTTAAAACGCAAGATTAAGGAACACAGTGTAACATCAAAAAACTGCCTTGAAGAATGCCTTAATTAACGAGTGGTACGCTATAATTGCGAACGAATGACGACGTGCAAAGCTTGTACGCAGCGTGCCTAAGAGAATTGCTGGCGAAGGGTGGACCTACTAAATATTAATATTATTATCACTAATTCATTGTATTTTCACTCTTTTACTAACAAAACTTCATTACTCCACTTGTTAGAACAAAAAAATCACTAATTAGTGGGGTGCCCAATACTTTTGGCCAAGGCTGTACTTCTTTCACAGCCAAATCTTCAACTTTATATCTAATGGCTAATATTTTTACAGAAATTATTTTTTAGTAAGTTCTAGTTCTAAGTAAATCAATAAAAACCAAGGTGATACTCACGAAAATAGACTAAAATTACATTCTGGTAATTCTCAGTGCTCTAAAATTTACTTAATTCCCTAAAATATTAAAACGAATATTTTTATTGAAAAATTTAGATCATTTAAAACCTCTTCTAATGCTGTATGGTAACCATATGGATCCGATCTTCTGACCCCCAAGTAAAAGTAGATAAGTAAACCTGTTACACTAACATGACCTCAACCTACAGTTAATTTGCGCAAATGTTTTATTTACAATTTTAAATTCTTAAGTGACTCTGATTATTATTTAGTAGCGGTAAAAATACGCATGCGGCTCTGTGCAACATAGAACGCCCGTCAGCTGACACAAGGAAGGTTCAACGTCGAAAAGCAGTAATCATCAGAGACAATCCAACGATTTTCTATTCCAATTGCATTGCTACTCTGTAAGAACACTCATAAGCAACTCGGTACACAGTAGCTTTGGGACGGCATTTCAAGTTATCTATGCTGAAAACAGACTGATACATTGCGTGCGACCATGACACGTGCAGGATGGGACAGATACCGAAAATTGAAGAAGGAAACAATACATATAAGCAGACAAAAAAGGAAAGAGGTTGAAATGCCTGAGCATAAAGAGCTTGAAAAAGAGCTGTTGGACAAGGGTACTACCCGATAACTCCACGTATCTTTACTACCAATTACGGTTGGTTTCAAGATCGAATCATATACTTCTACAGACGAGATATATCGACTAATGACCAGAGTCTGAATTTATGGAGGTGGCACTTTTTTCACGTTTCACCAAACAATCACGAAAGGGCAGATATTTGATTGCCCAACTAAGAATAAATTGGAATAGCAATTGCCCATTTGAAAAGCAACAAAGTGGCGGAGGCCGATAGATAGTGCAATCACCAAAAGTATCCGGCCCCAGAGTCTGCGCCATTTACCGAAGGATGAGTCTACTAAGTATAGCATATAAGGTCCTATCGAGCCTATTGTGTGAAAAACTAAAGCACACCATCTCCAAGCGGATTGGACTTTATGAGTATGGCTTTAAGTCTGGTAAGTCGACTATTGATCAGATATTCAACATGCGAAGAAATCTTGGAAAATACCAGTGAAAGATGATCGCCATACATTACCACTTCATCGATTTTAAAGCAGCCCTTGAGCTGGAGCAGCCACCACGCTGCTATTTCTGCTTATGGTACAAATTTTTATGGCTGTGTAATTTGATGCTAGCAACCCCAAAGTTACCGTCTGGTTCGAGAAGAACCTCAACAAATCATTCAATACCAAACATGGTTCCAAACAATGTGTCTCCTTTTTTCTATTGCTAGAGGAAATAATACCATCTGAAACCTCCTAGGAGCATTATTTCTGTAGCAAACTGCTAATATTTTTTAACTAAGAGTTATTTTAAACCAAGTTAGAGCAACTAAGAATCATAATTAAAGATCATACAGAGAGTATCCAAGAATAATTTTACGCAAGAGAAGAGTTCATGCAGACTGCCGAAAATGATTTAGCAATACTGTAGAAGGCCTGAGTCCTTACCCAACCTTACTTATATTCCCAACAACCGAAGTTCCCGCATGAAAATAATAATTTGCTTGGATGCCTTTAAAAAACAACGCTACTATGATAAATAAACTACCCAGTACAACAATACAACCACAGTAGATACAAAATATTTTTCTAAAATTTATAAAAAATAAAAAAAATTAATTAATAAAAACAACCATCAACAACAAGTCTTAAAAAATAACCTTCTAGCAAAATAACACTAACAAATATGTTGAGTTTCGCAATCAGCATAAAAACCCTTCAAATTCAGCGACAGAAAAAGAGAAAAATCAAAAGACTTAAGCAACAAACTTGCGCAAACAGTACAAGTAACCGCCGGCGGCCATAACTAACTGTAATTAGTGACTAATGCATGCAAGAACATAATTCATATGAGCGTTATTAAAAGCTTAATATTGATATTCTTTGCGTCAAAATTCAAGGATAAATTTTTGTTTCGTTGCTTGCCAAATTTGGCGATATTCTTTGCAAAGTAAATCTCAGCAGAGCAAGACCTTCCAGGAAAACGCGGCATGTTGATATTTTTGTATTCTAATTCTACTTAATGGTAATTTTTTTTGTACACTCTAACAACATAAAAAACAACAACAGCAAAAATAACTAATGCATGCTATTTTTAGATTTAATTCTGAAAAATCATTTTTTATGAGGCATTTTTTTTTTTTTAATTAAAAAAAATAATAATTTTTTTTTTTTGTGAAAATCAACATTTTATTGTTGCAACCCAAATGCTTCAGAAATTGATTTTTAATAATAGGTTACGAACGGTTCATTTATTATGAGCAAAATTAGAGCAACAATTTAAATATGATGCCCCTTGAGGCATTAAGCGACATAAGCGAACACGGACATACATACATACACTAACATGCGACTTCCTGCGGTACACTTACTGGAAAATAAATAACAAAAAATTTCGCTTTCATAGAGATTGAAGCCAAAACCCTATAATTACCTTAGACAAGCTCAAGTGTACAACAACAACTACATACTGTGTACATATATCTACTTATATAGTATTTACGTATATATGTACATAAAATATATAATATACCTATATCAAAACAACTCCAATATTTTGGCCAAGCTTCTCATAAAATTTTTGTTTTTTAGGGAATTTAAGAATGACGACTACCTCAGCAAAGGCTCTAGAAGTGATCTCTGATTAAAGGCCAATTAATATATAAACAATATATAAGACTAAACGTCTTGAGAAACACTTGGTAGCATTTAGAAAATCGTGTCCAAAGTCATACTAAACGTGACCAAAAGATAAAAACCATCTGCCGAGTAAATTCCACCTCTCCTTGCCCTTGCTTAGCAGCGAAGAACGGGCGGAAGGCGATCCGATCGGAATCAGTCAAGATATCCATATCTATACAGACGGATCTAAATGCGAGGCAGGCAAATGCTGGATTAATGACTTTGGGACTTCAGCTGACTGAGACGTTACATCTTTCACGGTACTCACAGATCCAATTTTATAGAGGTGGGCACATATGGTTGGAAGAAATTATAAAAGATTATTAAAATAAGCGAAATGTCGGCAAAAGTATAGTTAGGTTATGCGATGGTGATGCCACTTATGGGCAGGCCTTTAACTTCTCCTTTCAACCAGCCCACAAACCAACCAAGAATTAAAAAAAGTTCATGAAAGACATGTGCTTCAGAGTTTTGAGAGAATCTGAGAATTTTCAATCTTCACAAGCTCATGACAGTATTATTTTCTCCTCCAAACAACTTGCATAATGGGAAGTATATTCCTTTACGGTCTTTCTTTGATACAAAGAATCTCTCTGGTGAACCCACTGCAACTCTTAGCGCTTCAGTTATGTTCTGGTACCCAAGTGATCGCTTTTGAAGCGACTGATAATACAAATTTCTTTAAAATTTTGAAGCTACCCATTTCTAATCCCAGAGAAGTAAGTGACTTATGGCGAGCCGATCGGAATCAGCAAAAATATCGATACCTATCCTGATGTGTCTAAATGCGAGGCAAGCACTGCTTTTTAATTTTCATATGTCCACCCCAAACATGTAGCCCATACCTTGTCTAATTGTACATTCATCCACTTGAAGAAGACTTTATCCAAGAAAAAGCTTAGAGCTGCTTTTCTCTGGTAACTGTGTCACCTCCAGGCAATCCGTGAAGGAATACAATAGTGAACCACCAGCTGGCAATGACTTCAAGTAACTCAATAACTGCTCGAACTGACCAACGAATCAATTATTTAGGTATAGCCGCGTGCTTTGCAGATTGCCTGTGTTTTTTTTCTTTCTCTTCCCGAGGCTTGCCCTCCATCCAGACAAGTTTGATTGAAATATTATACCGACGGTTTGTTAATTCCATAACTGGAACCAAATTCTAAATTACATATTGAGCTTCACAAACTGCTATATTTGAAAACCGAAAACTAATATGTAATTTAGAAAGAAATTATGCTCCGAATATGAATCAGGTGATCGTGATCCTAAGCTTGCTCTTTACACAAACTGAACTTTCTGCTTCATCCGGGACTGCACCTAATCTAACTACCACGTGATTCCATAGGCGGTTCCAAGCGCAATTAGTCTTAGTCGGATGATTTCCATAACCAAATAATTTTGAGCTTCATTACATTTTTCTCTTAGAAGTATAGACTTTGAGCTCGTAACTCAGCTCGATGATGCCTCGGCACCTAACTTCTTGTGCATCTCAAACAATCACAAATAATGAACGAAGCTCTATAGCAAGTGACAGTTTTGGAGCGACGATTTTTCAAAAACACATTCGTCACGAATAAAACGGCTGACATGCTGATTATTACGACACACACACACAAACACACACAATAACATACTTACGTAAAAAAAAGGCATTTTGCATAAAACATTGTAACAGTAAAGTTATAAATAATTTTTTAAAAATAATATATTTATTTTTATTATTATACAACAAAAAGGAAGTCAGATTAGGAGTGCCATAAAACACAAGAGCGCAAAAGCACAAAAGCAACAGTAACAACAACAACACAAAGTCACTTTAATTGGTTTACATAATTTAATGAAAAATTAAATGCTGGCAACAAAAAAAAATTATGACAAATAAAAAATTGTTACAATAACAATAACAACAACAAAAACAATGACGCCACCAACAAGAAATGGTAACAAAGTGTGGCAAATGGAAATAAACTGTCACGATTGCAAATTAAAAGCGGCAGTAAACAAGCTTAGCAAAAACAACAACAAATGCAACAACAACAACAACAATTATAGTATTAACAATACAATGCTGGCAGCAACAAAAATCAGCCAAGATTTATGACCGAAAATAGAAACAATAAATAATTCCGTTTTCTCACCAGCCACAGCAACAGCCGCCGCCGTTGCCGTCACAACCACAGCCGCTTATTGTTCTAATTGTGTACGCGACAAAGTTCTCACAATGGACGAAATTGTAGCAAACAGCACATGCATACATACATGCATATATGTATTTACTAAGGATATAACGAAATTTCAGCTTCGATTCCACTCACACCGTGTGGCTGTTCTGTTTCAATTGAAAATCCGATAAAGTCACTTACGTGGCTGGTAACGGTACTGATTGTTTCCTTAGAGGTCACAGACTATTTTTCTACCTAGAAGTTAGCGGCTGGATAAAGTTTTGCAGGGTTCCTAGAAAACACCTTGTGATCCTTAGAGAACAACTGAACTTCCATGTTTCCTACTTAGAAGTTAGGGTCTGTCTAGGTGTTTGCGGTGCTGCCACTGGTTATCTCCTTAGGGAATAACAACTGAACAGCGACTGGTTTTCTACTTAGAAGACATCGACTGATTCCTCCTTAAGAGTCGTCTACAGATTTCATCTTAGCAATAATGCGGCGGATTTCGTCCTAAGAGAACAGCAATTGGGAACACTCTTAGATGCATGACACTGAACTCTTTCTTGGAGTACTAAGACGGTAGAAGAGAACTGACTTTTGTTGTATGCAACTAATACTGTGACAGACACGACAACACAACACAAAAACATCCTGAGTGTCGCTCACTGATTGGGCAAATCGAACTTGGAATAGCTGGAATCAGTTATTGTTTGGTTCTTGTAGCAATGCGGCAGGCGAATCTAGGAGCACGTGAGACTCTTCCAATCCATCATGGTCATTTAACGAGAGGTCCAGGAAAGGGGAGGAGCTTACATGAGTCTGTTTTAGGCGATATGCAAAAATGTGGCTAGTGTTGTGCTCACAGCGTGCTGGTTATACGTTGGGTTAAATCTGAATAGGTAGGAATTAGATCGACTAAAAAATTCAGCGCTTTATTATGCCAGACTTACTTGGGTATCTTGAGGCAGCTCGAGCTTTTCGTCTGCAATGGGCCACGCTTGGATTCCGAGAATACCTTTCTCTGCAAGAGAGTTTACTTAGGTATTGATGGCTTCTTGGTAAACGGCATTTAAAACCTTTCGGTACACCGGGCTGTATGGAGGCGTTGTAGTCTAGTGCTCTCTTCCGGAGATGTCGAGTGTAGGTATGGCTTCAAATAAATATCTCTTGTGATATTCTCGACGATAGCATGCCAGCAGATATTACATACACATCAAAATACAGCTCCCTAACTTGGAGCCTAGATGTTTCACTGTCTAAATGATGCGTCGGTAACATCAAAAAGTTTCCCATCACGGTCCAAAGGCGTAGTTCCGACTTCTTCGACTGCTCTCCGTAGTCCCCGACGTCCAAATCGGAGAAGCGTAATTTTCAAGTAGGCTGCGAGCACCCTATCTTTGGCTTTACTCCAGGTTCTGCTAACGTTTTGAGGATTCTATTGTGGCGCTGTACTTTAGTGGCAATTGCAGTCGAATGCGAGTCTCTGAAATGTTGGGTTATTTATTACCGGAATTTTTACGTCATTAACTTTCACATCGTATTCGAAAGGGTAGCCGAGGATTTTCCAGGTCGTGCAGTGAAGAAGTGGGGGAAAGGTCGGCGAGATATCAATTTACTGTCGATCATAAGATATTAATATCCTGGCCGGACACCAATATCGAGCAGTCGTTAGCATATGAGATCAAAGAAACATCCTCTGGTGGAAGAGGAAGCTTTTAAAGGCTAAAATTAAACATTAGATTCTTCCGGCAAGGCAGAGCTGAGTATGCTTTCGGTTCGAGTGTACCACAGTTCATTCGATTTCATCACTAACGAGCGGAACAGCTCTGCTCAGAACATTGTTAGTGGGGCACATTCCTTTCATTCTACTGCGGTGCACATTGTGGCGCGCTGGCAGAGGTTAGAGCTGCTGTGGCAGCTGCCGGTAGCGGGCGGTCCAGTAACGAGGACGCCTAACTTAGGTAGCAAAGCAACAATAAATTGCTTACAACTACTTAATGCCATAATGACGACAATCACACTGCGATGACGACGACACAAAAGTAGCAGCAGCAGCAGCAGCTAACAACAACAATAACAATAGCAATGACGATGGCGATGACTTTAACAAGCGAACTGGCGATAGCGATGGCGATGGAGATGGCGACATTGCCACAGTTTAAGTTCAACAACAGCAACACAATACCGCACATAAATACTCCACTGGATGTACATATATATATAGGTATACATGCATACGAGTATGTAAGCACAACAGCCAAGATCTAAGGCGCGCAACAAACATTCGGTTGATTTGCAGTTTCAGTTTCATTTATTTTGAAATCAGATTGTAAATCTTGGCATTGTTGAGCTTAGGAACAACAAACAAAACGAAAAAAAAATAGAAACAAAATAAAAACAAAAACAACTTTAACAGAGATTTATTTTGTTGCAAGTTTTTTTGCTCACTCACACACACTGTCATACTGTTCACTCGCCGTCATTTATGTGGGGTTAATAACTTGTGCTCGATACCCTAAAGGTTAAGTTGGTGCCCAAAAAGAAAAAAGTAAACCAAAAAAACCAAAAATTATTACAAAAATAGTAAAATATGAATTATTACAATTTATAAATATTTTTTCTCTTTTTGCATAAAACGTGCAGTTTCCGTGGCAATTACACATATTACCACATACAGATAATGTGCATATGTGTAAGTTCGAAGTCACCGCCACAGCCAGGTTGTGGGTGACAAAGCCACTGGTCACGCGTGAGACTCAAATAATCAGCAGGAAGGCAGGCAGGCAGGCAATTCGTTGGTTATCTATCTTCTATTATGGGTGGTGTCGTGATAGAGTGAGTTACAGTATGAGTTTCTGGTTAATATTATTGATAAAAATTAAAAACTTTAATTTAAATATTAAAAGTGATTGATTTTGAAATTTGATGACTGATGATACTGATGCGCATTAACTGTGTGGTTCCAAGAATCCTCAAATAATTGAAGAGAGGCCAACACACTAAAATAAAACGTACTGTCTGGTGGACTCTTTGTCCGCAGGTACGATTGAACCTCACTGTCAATGTCGAATCGATTCGGAGCATTATATTCCTATAATAGCCGACTTCTTTTTGTCTGAAATTAAAGAACACGACTTGGATATTTTGTAGTTTTAATAAGATGGTGCCACATGCCACACAGCACGAGGAAATATGGCTTTATTTCCCGAGAAATTTCCCGGCCGTGTAATCTTTCGTATCAATTAGCCACCGAGCTCATGCCATCTCACACCGTTCGACTTTTTTTTTGTGAGGCTACACGATAGACCGTATTTATGCAGAAAAACATTGAAAAACTCTTGAGCATTTGAATACCAATATTCATCAAGATATGTCTGAAATGCCGCCCAATATGGTCGTAGGGGAGCAGCTTATAGGTAAAGATGGCCATTAATCTTAACTTAGAGACCGTTTTTGCTGGTTCACTGCAATTCGACCATGACCGTTTTCGTTTGACGTTACTATAAGTCCAATTTCATCACCAGCCACCGCTTCAGAAATGAATTGATTTTATTACGATTCGCAGATGGAAATTTGTTCTATTACGTATTTTCTCATCAACTCAACTCGTGTGGCACCCATCACATCGAACTTCTTTGGGCTTGTAGCCTTTTTCAGGTGATTCCAAACTATTTTTTAAACAGTGATTAGCTCCTCTTAAAACCAATTAATTTCCACACCGTGGAGCCTTTTTTACATCAAAATTACCGGTACGAAACAGATTTACGTTTCGCCTTTATCAGAAAAAAAAGATGTAGAGTGTAGCGTATTTTCTCTGTGCTGGTGTCCATCTTTGCTGAGTTAAGTGATCAATTGTTCCCCCATTCATTATTTTTTGGTTTTTTTTGGTAGAAAATATCATCTTTCTAACCCCATTTAGCGTACTCCCATCGCCTTTTTATAAGGTTGAAGTCATTTATTATAAAAATAATGGATTACCTTTGCTACAACTTTATTTCCAATTTAGAGTTTTAGATTTCACATTGTGAATCTTCCGATGTCGATGCAATCAGGTTCTTGATAAGGCCTACCAAAAGTAGAAATATTGCTCTGAAGTTCCACTCATTCCTGTTTCCCTTTATTATATTTATCTATCACTGTTAGTAACGCGCATTTTACACACATGTTATGAAAGGGATTGCAATCTGCCCTTAGACCCACAAATATTTTAAATTACTTTCGTTATCCCGCTGTCTTTGTACTTGAGCTTGACAGTCTGGCTATAGGTTAAGTCATTCCATCCAGTCATCCGGCTCCGCCTTACATTGCACAGAGCTTTAACATCTTTGACATATTTCCTGCTCCGGTGCAGTCGACATCTAATTCATTACTCTCTAAATACAGTTGTTTCACTGCAGCCGCTATTTTTAAGAACATTTTTTAACGTAATCTGATTCGGAATTATTACTTTTTTTTAATGATGTTTATTACAGTATTTGTTCTTATTTTTACTAGGAAGAGTTACCCCTGCAAAATACTGCAATATTATGGAAGCTTGCATATTTTCCTGAGATCCAACTCAGTCAGCCATTTCCGTTGGTGTATATGCTGTAAGCAGACTGCCCGCTTCTGTGACGTCCACACTCTTCTAGCATAGCCTTAAAATCTTTTTCTCAACTTAAACGCAGCGGGATTTAGGCTATTAAGTCTACCCTTCGCTTACTTATTAAGTTAAGCCCGAAGAATTTGGCAAAGAATTTAACTGAGGTTACCAATTTTAAAGCGGATTTTGATTTTACTACGATATTTTTCAGTTCAATGTCATTAGCGGAAGATTGAGAAGCCTTTTGAGAGCAGCTTTGGGAAGTATGAAACCTTTTCTTTAACGCGGTCCCCCCTAACAGAGCCAAATGGAATAAGAGTGTGGCTAATTTCCGTTCTCTGACGCTAGTGCACGAGTTCAGGCTCTAGTGGGTTTTCTAAATATTTTCTCTACAACGAGGTTTGATCGACTTGCAAGCAAGAATTACTCCGAGTCATTTGTGTGGGTGTGTGACTTAATTGCAAGCTCTTATTAAATATCTGTATAATTTATGCTATGTTCATTAAATAAGATCTTTTTATCTGTGCGCCGAAATGTAGGCAATAGTTTTTGCATTTCGCGCCGCTATTGATTACACCGAATTCTTAACCGATTAATTTGCTCTTTTACTTAAATAAAATTAAATAATAAAAAAAAGATTAAATAAAATATTTAATTATATTTTTTTGCTAAATTTACTAAACAATTACATTTTTAACGTCCATAAATCGAGGTTTGTAGTCCCTTGTGAATGCAAAGGAGAAGTTAACTTGAACTTTACTTACGGTAAACAAAAGTTTTATTAAAAATTAAAAGTATTTTAGACACTGTACTATTAAATTGCTTCAAATTTACACACACACATATACATATTATTAAAAAAAAAGTATTTATAAGGCATAAGTTTACTTATAAAATGCGTCCACATACGAGGTGACTGCTGTGCAATTGGGTGCGGTGCAATTATAGATAGGATTTCTTAGCTCAAATCAACATTTCATTGCTTTTTTGTCAATAATTTGGCAACTGTTTACGTATCAGTGTTGCTGACGCGGTGACAAACAATTTTGGTTTCGTGATAAAAATTGACAAAAAATACAAAAAAATTCATAAATTATGATTAATGCGTCAAAGTGCTAATATACACCACCTCCAATGTGGCGAGTTACAAATCACGCAATTATGTGTATGTATGTATGTAGGTACTCTTGCCTTGGCACATGCGCGCCTGCCTGCCTGAGCGCCACTTTTCGAGTATTTATGCGTCTGGGCATTTATTAAATTTACGCCAAACTTTCATTTGTATATATGTATACATATATATACGTACGTATATATATTAAACTAAGCAATGTCAAAAAATAAAATAAAAACAAAAATAGCAACAACCACTTCGAGAATCAAATAAAATAAACGAAAGTGAAATGGCATATAAACAAAATAGCTTAAAGCAAAAAATATAAATAAATTAAAATAAATAGAAAATAAAAACATAAAATATAAAACAAAACCGTTAGCGAATTTGCAATGTCAGCGCATTAATAGAAACATCAATTTTAAAGCGCCATCAACATGTACTCGAACACGTTGCACCAAGTGGCATTATACCACACATACATATCTGTATGCATGTATGAATGTATGTATATGTATATATGTATAAGTTCGAGTGTTTACTGACTGCGTGCCCACATTTTGATAAGATTTCACTCAATTCAAGCGCAACGTCACTCCCATTGACTATCGATGTGGTTAGTAGGTAAACTGGCCATCCCTGGCTCTTCACGCGATTGACTGGATGTCTGTCTGCCGTTATTGCTTGTCGGTCAGCTTGGCTGGCTGACCATTGGCAAAGTCATCACATCATCCAAAAGCGATCGATTCGTGTGTCATATTTTAACATTTTTCATGTGCAGACACATCTTTTCCCCACCGCCACCAGCTGCAAAGGCAGGCAGTGAGTCAGTCAGTGTGACAATGCGGCTGTGTAGCGTATAGCCAGACGCACCCTGCAACTGAGCAGTTGTAGTGAGTAAAAATTGTGACATTTAGAAATAACAAATCATAAGCTGGAAAGTTGCTAATATTTATGTTTGTATGAATGTATATATTGGCATTGTATGTATGCATCTGTTTGTCTAACAAGTAAGTGTACTTGCTCCATTAGTTAGCTAGTTAGTTAGTTAGTCAGCTGCCGGGTTTTAAAAGAAGCTACCAGCTGCCAGCCGGTCTGGGGCTACCGCACTGCTGCTTGGAGCCGCCACAAACTGCTTTAGATTAATGCCTACAGGCTTGTCTATTTTAACTAACCAGGCAATTGAAAGCCATAACTAGCGGCGGGATGTGTTCATTTTCTCTGGATCGTTGATTTTAGGAGGGTACGCTGATTTAAGGTGATTTGATTAGACAAAAAGAAAATGGCGCTTTAGCTGGTTCAACCAATTTGTCGGTATATCTTTACAAGAGCGATTGAAAGCACTAACTCGAGACGAGATCTTCATTCACTTAACTTTATTCTTCTTCCTTTGTCTTTGACATGATAGGCTCTCGCTAATAGCCGAAATCTTTTACACTGACTTAGCCAAAGTTAATCGCTCTCTTCTTCCTGTAACAGCACCAACTCTGGACTTTAATTTCCTGTTTTATGTGCCATGAAGGCATGGTTTCGAAGCAAATATTACATTTTTCAACATCGGAAAATCCCGTTTCGCCGTATAAGGGAGCTAGCGTAAAGAGTTCACTATTTGAAGTCCCTAATATTCTAAGCCCTCAGTTGGTACTTATGAATCACCGTTCCAAAGTTTCTACATTTTATTTTGAAATCAAGATTCAACTCTTTTACGCGTATCACAGTATAAATTCGATAAAATCTCGGATGAGCTAGTATAATTAATTAGTGAAAGCTCATTCTCATTCAGGGTTCGGGACGAAAATTGACCTGAGGACGTTAAACATAAAGATAAATTATTTTAACCCTCTGCAAAAACTTTCGATTAACATCCTGCCATTATGGAATGTGATCCAGTTGGAAGGTTAAGCTCCTACTTATCCAGACTCGACCACAGCATACCCAACGTATGCCCTGCATGTGGAGAATCTCCGCACGACACTAACCACCTCTTCATATGCCTTCTTAAACCGACTCATCTAACCTCTCTCTCTTTTTGGTCCAATCCTGTCGGAATAGCACGTTTCCTGGACCACACGTTAGATAACCTCGGCGACTTAGATTGATTAAGCCTGTCCTAAGCGGGGTTAAGGAACCGCTACAACAACAACAACAGAGCATACCAGAAAATCCGGAAGGTAGAGGAACGTCTTCGAAAATTGGAATATTGAAGCTCTTTGAAAAAAAAAATTAAGCACTGAAAAGCCGTAAAAGAAGATTATATTTTTTTCTTCATATGAAGCATCAACAAGGTAATAAATATACAGGATATTTCAATAAGAGATGTTATATATGCGCTCAATAACTTCATGTTTGAGGTCTTCAATCGACGTTGGCCTGTTAGCGTAGACTTTATCTTTCACGGACCTCCAAAGGAAGATATCACGAGGTGTTAAATCACAAGATCTCGGTGGCAAATTGAGATCACCTCTTCGAGAGGTAACACGATCCGCATTCTTTTCTCTTAAAACATCGATGGTGTCGTTGCTTGTGTGATAAGTAGCGCCGTCTTGTTGAAAGTAACCGTTTAGTATTGATAATTCCGGTAATAAAAAATCTTTAATCAGCTCTCGATAGAGCAATCCATTCACCACTGTTGATCTGGACGCAAAGATCCAATGACCACGCTGGACCGTAAAATGCATCAAACAGCTACACGTTGAGGATGGGGGGTTTTTCAACAATAAAACTTGGCTTTTCTGAGCCGCAGATGCAACAGTTTTACTTATTGACGTAACCGCTGAGATGGTAATGGACCTCATGAGTCAAGATAAATTTTCAATGAAATTCCGGATCATTTTCAAACATTTTAAGGACCCAACCCATTATTGATGATCGGCCGAGTTGAGTTCTTGTGTTAACTGCACCTTATAAGACCAAAGTCTCTACGCAAAATACGTTGTAATGACGTTTGTGGATTGTCAAATTCCAACGAATGACGAGAAATGGACAAACCTAGGTTTTCTTCAACACTTTGTTGTTCTCGAGCGACGAGCACGTGCATCAAATGTTCAAAAATTACAGCTTCAAAAGTGAAATAATGCCGCTTTGTAACCGCTGAACGTGAATCTTTTTAACAAAATAGAGGGACCTACAGTTTATTTTAAGCCACCTTCGAACGACCGAGGGATTTTTATGAGGTGCTCTTAATTCACAACCCAAGAGGGAATTATTTGAGCAATTTATCTCATTTAGTCAGCAAATCTTTTCAATGCTACCCACCCTAATGCTGAAACCGATTGCACGAATCACAAATAGGTGTCCACATTTGCTTTCAAATCAATCGATGATATCTTCACCGATTTAAGCTTAAACTCAATTTATAAGACAGTCTTGTTGTTTTTGACAACACTTGCCACCACTCGCTGCCCTCTGTCGGCGGCGGCAGCAGCAGTAGCAGCAGCAGTTAACCAGTTGCACTTAACTTATTATTGGCTTGTTAGCTGTTGGCTGTTAGCTTTTGGCACTCTGCTAACTTCGCTGATCGTATGCGTTTGGAGTGCGTGATTTTTTTTTTATTTATTGTATTTCTGTATGCGAATAGGATTTGCGTAAAATCGAAAGTTTCACACTTCATAATTGATTATGGATTTGACTGTGTGGTGACGAAGTGAAGTCGCAGTAATATCACACATACACACACACACACACTGACACACAACTCTAAATGCCTTACATATTTACATGACCAGCAATATATTTATGCATGTTTGGGTGTATGTCTGCTTTGGATTTTGTTATTGTATCAAAATGTGAAATTATACGGTTCACTTAAGAGCCCCACCAAATTGGCCTATTCAGTCGATTTAATTATAGGTCATGCGCAAATATTTATCAATTATCTTTGGTCTTTCTTCGGAAGACTTGTGTCTTGATTGACTGCGCGAAACGGCTCAATCAGCGCATTAGTTACGTTAAGTGGTATTAAGTCGGTTAGCGTGACAGATAAGATATGAATGAAGTACGATATTGGTATTGGTCTTGTTTTTATTTTCGATAATTGATTTAAAATAGACAGTAATTTACTTTTTAACCACTATTTTTTATCTATTAATAATATAGCAGTAAGTTTTTGTGATAACATTTAATCATTTAAACTGCTTGAGGACTTGTAACATAAAAATTGTTGGATTGAAATTTCAAAAAACGTTCTCTAGGGACAACATTATTAATAAAATCCAATTGTTTTATTATTACAAAACCATACTTAATATATGAAAATATTTAAAATATAATTTTGACTTTCCCAGTCAGAAGTGAAAGAAATTTAAAGAATTTTTTTATTTATTTATTTATAAAATTTTATTTTTAAAATTTTTGAAAATAAAAAACTGAAGCTTTTTGGGCCAATTTTTGTTCAGCGATGATACCCATGACAAAATTGCCACATATGGGATAAACAGCAATCTGAAGAGACTCAAGAGCTGCCAACAACTGCTTGCATGGGTCGTGGGTCGGTGGAATCATCGATCTAAATTTCATCAAAATTGATACCGGTGAGAACGTAACCGTCATTGGTGATCGTTTTCGCGCCATGATAACCGACTAGTTGATGCCTGAAATTGAAGCTCGGGATCTCGGCGAATTTTGGTTTCAACAAGATGGCGCCATTTCCCACACATCGCATCAATCAATGAATTTATTGAGAGAACACTTCGGTGAGCAGATAATTTCATGTTTTGGGTCAATCGATTTTCCACCAAGATTGTGTGATATCACATCGAATTTTTCCTGTGGAGATAGGTAAAGACTAAAGTCTACGCGGATAACCCCGCCTTAAAACAAAACATCACGCTTGTCATTCGCCACTTATCAGTTGAAATTCTCGAACGATTCATCGAAAATTGGACTCAACGGATGCACAATCTAAGACGCAGCCGTGGTCAGACGAGACAATCTTCAAGAAATAAATACCAAATAGTGTATTTAAAAATAAATAAATAAATAAGTAAATAAACATTCCACATTAAATATGAATTTTCTTTATTACCTCAAAATGGATTACCCTTTATAAACACTACCTGCTAGCGTAATAACTAACTACATAAAATGAAGGTGATAAATTTATTCTAAAAAATCGGTCACCCTGGTTGATATTGATATTATTGGTCTGAACAACCGCGACGTGAATTCTGCTTTCTTCAGACTGGATAAAGAAACAAAGCGCATAGATCTGATAGTGTATGAAGACAAGACAAAATATCTGCTGGCATCAAGCAAACGACTAGGCACCCACGTCATTTTTGACAGTCATAGATATTTTCGTCTATCTTGGAACCCATAATAATGCAGATTCACTCTTGCCAACAGGTGCTACTTTGGACTGATTAAGTAGTTGAAAAGTAAAGTGCTCTCTCGACAAACAAAGACCAAAGTTTGAAACTCCCTTATTCTTCATATATCTGTCATACGATATCACATAGCCTCCTCCAACCGATTTTAGGAATATGCTAACTAATATTAAATCCTAAAATGAAATACCATTTTATATGGCCAAGAAAGGCGTAAAGACTCCAGCAGTCACCCTCTGGGCACACCGAGACAATTTTCTCTTCGTCCCTTTAAAGAGAAAGCACAATGCATGCCGCTTCCATTTGTTATTGGGAAAACCGTTCTGGTGAGTACACCACAATTGAAACTTGAAACTTGCACAGGTGACCACGCACACACCCAATGCGATCCCACTATCGTTCAGTTGGCATCAAACCTGCTCTGGAAAGAAAGCAAGAAAAAGAGATCAAGTAAAACAAAAGGGAAGTTTGTTTTGATTCCGAAACCCAAGAAACTCCAATCATGCATACTAGACCCTTTTGAATATACTATAACGGAAAATTCACTGTTAAAATTATTTGGGTACCAGATTAGGTGGATATAAGAGCAATAAAAAGGTGGGCGTATCGACTTTATTGTGAACTAACGTGGATTGCCAGCAGACCACCGAACCACTTGCAACAAAGTCCATCCGGAATGACATGTCGTAACCTAAATGCAGAAGAACATGAATTTCAATAAATAATAAAAAACTAATATTTTTGGTGAAGAGTAAAATATACAAAAAAAATGCAATAAAATATATTTTTAACTATTACCAAATCATTTATTTTGAAAAAACTTAATTCACTAAATAACTAAAAATAAAAGTCAAAACAAAAATGAATAATTACACACTTCCCTATCAAGTTCGTTTCCTAAGTCTTTTGTAAGAAACAGCCGCAAGTGCCCAGAGGCCCATCAGTGTTCAGTAAAATGCTTCCATATAATTATTGTTCATAAGCAGATATATTTATACGTAAGTGTATGAGTGTGTGTGTGTGTAAATAAACCGCAAATGTAAATAATAAAATACGCTTCCGTACTTCAAGGTCAATCAACGTGCCACACAACATACAGTCAAAAGTCAAAAGTGATGTGCTTTTATGCAACAGCTAACAACTACACAAACAACAACAACAAAAACAGCTTTAAACAGATGCAACAGGAAAGAACGACAACTTAAAAACCGAAGAGTTGAAAGCAGAGAAATATAAATAAACAAAAAAATATCAAAGGAAAAATAATTCCAAAGAAAACTCTTAAAGTAAGAAATAAAATAAAAAATAAAAAACCAATAAAATAATGCTGAAAAATAAATAATAGTTTAATGGTGCGCACAACAAGGCATAAAGAAAAAAAAATAATCAAAACGGAACGCATTATGTGTTTTTAAGCACATACATATATACATACAGCTGCGGTCAAATTCTTAGTAGTGCTCAATCTTAAGGCGTGTGCTGTAAAAAAGTTTATTCAAATACTTTTTTTCAAAAAATAAAATAATTTTAATATTAATTAATATTAAGTATAACAAATCAGAAAAAAAAAATTAGTGTATTAATTCATTTCAATATGATGTAAATACTATATTAAAAAAAAAATAAAGTATTTCAGCGCTCGAAAACTTGTGAGTGAGAAAAGCAACCCTTGAAATTTCGGCAACAATTTTGTAAAATGATATTTTTCTCTTTCTTTACATATCTAATGGATAATCCATCATTGAAGCTAGTACATATTTAGTTGCTTAATTTATAATATTGCAGCAAAGCGAACGTGGCATGGAGTCAACAAGTTTTTGGCATCTCTCAATCGAATTCAGCCCCCTCCAATAGTTGAGTAGTTAGTGCGGCTTACATCGTTCTACTGATGGCTTAACTTCAATATACAAATTTCTGTTAGTGTTGAAGTGAGGGAACTGTGGCAGCCACTCCATGACGTAGATCATGTATTCCACAAACTTTTTTTCGAACACTTTACTTGCGTGCTTTGGACGTTGTCTTTCTGGAATAGTAATGGAAGCATGATGTACCTAATGATTTCATCTTAAGAGGCACTTGCCAAGAAAATTCTGTCCAAACCATAATACTTGCAACTTCATATTTTGTCGTTTTTGCTGTTTACTTTTATTGATATTCGGTGTTTGGTGATCGGTACACATATTGACGTGATAAGGCATCACTGCCATACTCGACCATCTTCGCTTCATACTACCATAAAATATTGCACCACTTGGTCGAAATGCACTTTTCTATGGCTGTGGATACTCAAATCATAGTCACGCGAGTTCCAGCGAAAAGTTTCAGTAGTTCCAGTCCAATAAACTGCATCCTTCAACCGGGGGCTACGCAAATAAGAAAAATTTTTGCATTGAGAGCTACGTGAATCCTCAACTAATATAAGGTAGGCCATTACATCCTAACTTACTGTCTAGTACGCTCTTTAGTCCGGATATGTAATGAAAATTCATGAAATTTTTCTGCGAAACCACAAAAAGAATTACCCTGTACTATTTTCAGTGAGGAGTCAATAATATTTTGGTGCTGCACATAATTTGTGTTCTCAAAAATCAATCAAGTATGCCCTAATCCCATTTCACGACGCCACTTAATAAAGACATATAAGATTTGATCACCAAATACAAAAATTTCTTGAGGAAATAGGCCTCAACATTATTTTAAAATTTTCATAAAACTCTAAAACCATAATTTCAATATTTCCCACACTTCTTTCAAGCACTACTAAGATTTTGGCCGCTACTGTATATTTGTATGTAAGAAAGCACGCGCATACATTAAAGTTTGCTTGGTTATTTGTAGTTTATTGCATTTGCTTAATATTTTTATTATTTTTATTTTTATAAATTTTTTATTTTTATTTTGTCTTTTCAGCTATTTCTTTTATTGCGTCTGCAAGCAATGCACAACAACGCAGTGCAAATAATAATATTCGTGTTTATTGTACATTTAAATGCATTTATTGTTGGCATGTCAGAGCAGGGGTCGCGAGAAAATTGCCTGCACGCCCGACCGCAACAGCGCACAAATCAACTACACATACACATGCACACACACACGGCATGCGACGTGGCACGCAAAATAACGGACCAATCAGCTGAGATACAGCATGTATGTAGGTATATGTGCGTGTGTGTGTGTGCTTAGGAAATGGACATTAAAAATTTAATTTCCTAAATTTTTATTCGCCATAAATTTTAATCTTTCATTTTGGATTAATTGCACTCAAATACACATAAACAAACACGCACACAACACATAAATATCGTGTGGTATTTTTATTTGTTAGAGATTTGTCGAGTCATAATATTGAAATTAATATTTCAATATTGAATTTTGAAATTTTTTTTTTAATCTAAAATCAAGCAAGGAAGTCTAAATTCAAGTGCTGTCGAATATTAGTACAGTTTTCTTGATGTTTACGGGGTTAGCCATTCAGTGAGGTGAGTAACGATCTCGCTGATTCTCTTTAATATTAAAAAATAAATACCATAAATATTAAATTTAAAAAAAATTATTATTTTTTAGTTGATTCGAATTGTGACTAGAAATAGTTATAAGGAATTAATTTGTCCCGGTTTTACCGAGGAAAATTCGGGCTCTTATGTTTGAGTTTCGCTTAATTTTGGTCTTGTTTCCGTAAGTTTAGTGTGAACGGCTAATAACTCAAATATTGTAACGAATTTTCTCAGCTGAGGTAAGCTCATTTCTCTGTTACAAAAAATTTTATTATTTAATTAGTTCACACACATACATAGGTATATTCAACTAGATTCTACTCCGTAAGGACAATAGGGTGAAAATCCCTCCGCAAGTCCTCCTCTCGTTAAGGTGCTCTCCCTTTTCCGAATATATTCTACTTCTTTATTCTACTTTACGCTCGTAAAGATTTCGGAGATGAAACTCCCTCCACTAACTTCCGTTCGATAAGGTGGAATCCCGCAAAGATCAGCGTGAAAGTTAGCCTTATTTTCATATTCATGTCAGGCGCACCACCTCCATCATCTTCATTGAGAGTCTTTGAGGGGTTATATACAGTTAATGGGCAAAAAAAAAGCGAATTTTTAAGAATTTTTTTTTAGAAGTCTTTAGAATTTATTGATTAAAAAAGTTTACATACTTATTATGGTATTATTCAACAATATTTTAATTCTTATAACTAGTAAAAATATTTCTCTGGAGAAGAGCTACAGCTGATCTCCAGGAGGTCCTCTGAAAAAAGACGTCTTGCGGTGACCACACTATCTCTGAACTGGATCATCTGAAATTAAAAAACCAAAGAGATTTAATTAAAGTAAAGCAAAAAAAAAATTTTGTCAAAATGGCGCCTTCTCAAAGAAAAAAGTCGATTTTTCAGCGAAATTTCGATTTTAAATTGTTTATAAAAAAAAGTATTTATCGGAAAAATAAAACCTTAGATTAATCACTGAAAAATATATTCAAGAAGCTTGTGTTAAAATTTTAGACAAATCGGTTCAGCCGTTTTCGAGTTATAGTGGTCACCGACTTTGAAAACACCAATTCTGAGAAAAACGCGTTTAAGGTTAAACTTATAGTTCCAAGCGCTCCGACACGGCTTTACAAATGTGCGTGTAACTTCGAAAATATTTGCCGGGTCGGAAACACAGAAAATAAAATAAAAAAGTCGATTTTTTGAAAATAATAACTGTATATAACCCCTTGAGAGTCACTTTTCACTTACTTCCCACCGTATTTGTACACCTCAGTTAGTAAACCGTTGCCTTTGGATGAAAATGCCTAAAAATTCCTAGACACTGGTGAAATATTTCGCCTAAAAACTCAGTATGCTGCAAACTTTGGTTGCCAGATCATCCGCTTGGTTTCTACTAAGTTTCCACAAACTGAAATGCGATTCGATGAAGAGGACTTTTCGAAAAATATCGGCCAGCAATAAATTTTCCATCTCTGAATGGTGATTACCTTTCTAATACATATCCAGAAAACTAGAAATGAGACTAAAACCCTAGAAGTTTTCATTGGATCTATATACACCTATTAGATGTAGCAACTAAACATGGGATGCAGCTTCAAATAATGGAAAAAAGATCATTTCGACACTCTTGCCGTAGTTTTGAGTTATATACCGGAGGATAGATACCCGATGAGCGAAATGGTGATCATGTCTATTCACGAATCCCCACTTTTTAGCTACATAGTGGCTAGGAGGTCAATAAAAAACTTTTCAAGGTGAAATCTAAGAATCTGATTAGAATATTTATCTCCATATTTAGCGACAGTGAGACAGGAACTAATCAACCACTACAATGTCAGTCTTGACATCAAATGCAGAATAACTCTTGCCAAGAGGCAAAAAAAAACTCTACAAGTCCCCGATAAATACCGTCTTGATTACTGATGCGGTGAGCTGAACGATAATAACATCTGATGAGTCAGCGAAAATAGAAAGAGACAGCGAATTTATCTTACCAGAACGGATGTAAGCATTTCACTTTGAAAGTACTCAATGTTGTACGCACTAGTGAAATCAAAGGAAGCGGAAGATCTCCGCACCGTTGGAAAGAGAAGGTGGGGAAGATCTGAATTCCTTTGGTATCTCCAATTGACACCAATGGGCGAAAAGAAGGCCTGTGTCGCGTGCTTTGGTTAACTCCGGTGATAATAATGAGGCAGCTATTAAGACACTTAGGTCGCTTACCATAAATTCAAATATTGCGAAGTGTGGATAACCTCAACAGAAGATTACCAAACATAATACACTATCTCCCAATTGCGTTTCTGACCGCAAGTATGCCAGTCAAGGTAGATCAAAACAATATTTTCCTAATAAAAAAAATATATTTGTTCTTACCAAAATAAAAGCACGCCGTAACTTGTAGAAAATCTAAATAAATTGAATCGAAATGGAATTCAAAGAGATCACTCGAAATGTCTCAACTGTCTTATTCCACTGCTTTGCTTTGGATAGAGTTCGTCTACGATTTTTGGAAGCCAAGCAAGATAGCAAGGCAAATAGAGTAATTAAATTTATAAGGAAACCGAAGCGGGAGAGTGCAGCTAAAAGTGATCCGCTAAATATTGTGGTATCACAACTGACCCACTCCGGTTTAAGAAGTGTTATTATGCTTCCATAGCCACATATCTACTTCCACCCAGCAGAAATTAAAAAATTTTTCGTCTCTCCCTCTAACTGCTGTGTGCTACATATAAACTTTTCTTCATGATAATACAGCAATTTACGGCCGCAAAGTCTTAGCCTTCCATAAATAAATTGAAAAGGAAAAAAAACAAACGATATAAGAAGAACAAGAGCACGTAAACAGAGGCGAGCAATGACATAAATCATGCTATTAAATCACAAATTACGGTTCATTATATCAATTAAGTGCCGAAACTGTTACAATGCAGACCTCAAGCTAACCTCGTCTCGCCCACAACCACTGCAATGGCCTCGTCATATGTATCTACACGCACACATACACACACCCACACGCATACACATGAACTACACATGCATATGTGAAGTCATCGTTGGTATGTTAAACTTTCACAAATTCAAGAAATAAAAACACAACAACAACAATAACAACAGCAGCAACAACTGAATTTCGATTAATATGCCGCAAATTTTAATTGGAGACGCCACAAAGCCAGGTTGCTTGCAACAAAATGTTTACCACTTGTTATTGTTTTATTTTTTTTGTTTTTTATTTCATTTTTTTAAATTTTTTTTTTTTGTTTTTTGGTTGTGACCACCGACGTTCTGGGTGGGCCCCCCGATAAGCGGTACCTTTCGAAAAACGGGTCGCCAATAAAAGCAAGCAATAACCAACAGCCAACAGCAGCCCGAGCAGCTGAGCTTCGGCCAGTTGGTGCATAATTGCCAAATGAAGTGTATGAACGTGCGCAAACGCATGTGGTCATTTGTTGTTGCACACACAATAGCTGTTGTTGTACAATATGTAAGCCTGTCTCCGCATACGTACGCTAGCATTATGTATAATTAAGTTGCAGCGACAGGTGGCAAGTGGCAGTAGGGCGGGCCAACAGGCGGCAGTTGAATGTTTTCACTTAATTTTTGACATGAACACATAAAGTTTTCGGTTTTCGGTTTTCGGTTTTTTGAATTTTGATTTTTGATTTTTGATTTGTGGTTTCGGTTCCATAATTTTATGTCAGCAGAGGTGTAGTGACGCAGAGCTACTTGATTTAATTTTAAATTTTAATACAAAGAAAGTGCATGCAGCAGTGCGGAAATCGTTTATGACATAAAATTATTAAAACATTTTGAAAATATTTCATTTTTTGTTGTACATTTTTAATTTACTTTCATTTTGCCTGAAATTGTACTGCAAAATTTACATTTTTTCCTCAACAATGTTAAAGAAATTTTTACAAACAAAATTTACGCTGGAATTTAGAACTTGGTAAAAGCAATCAAAGAAATAATATCATAGAAATTTTTAAAGCAATAAATAATTAGAAAATAAATTGAAAATTCTCTGAAAAAATATTTTTGTAATAAAAATCACTCTTTGTCACTAAAAAAAGCTCATCATTCCTGTTGCCTTTCATTATCACTTTCAATAAAAAAAATCCTTTCTTATTATAAAGTTTATACTTAGGCCTTATATTTGAAACACTACAAAGTTCCAATGAACGCCTCGTGAGTTTTTACACACTTTGATCCGTTTGAGGTAATTTTCCACCAGTTTACGGTACATATTTGGCGGTATCTCAACCATAACTTGACGAATGTTGATTTCCAAGTGCTCAAGAGTAAAAGATTTATCCGCATAAACACGATCTTTCGCATAGCCCTACAGAAAATGTCCAACGGTGTCAAATCGCACGATCGCGACGTCTATTTGACTTCACCAAGGCGAGAGATAACACGGCCTAGAATTTTCTCTCGCATATTCGCTGGTGTTATGTGAAATTTCGCAACATCTTGTTGACGCCACCTATTGTCCAAGTGGTGTTCTTCGATTGCAGGTCAAAATAGAAACAGTGACAGTCTCGTCGTACTCGATTTCAAAGAGGTAAGGTCTAATCTTGTAGGGCCAGGGGGTGAGCTAGGAGGGAACACTTCTGCAGCCTTCTGAATGGCAGTGAAAATGATATACCGAGAGATGGTGAACCCGAAATCCCAATCGATGACCATGGAAAAGACGTTCCATTACCAGACCATGAAGAAGTCCGAATAGCAATCGTTCGCTTAAAAACAACAAAGCGGCAAAAGTTGATGGCCTACCGGAAGAACTATTCAAACATGGCGGGGGAGAGCGGACAAGGAGCATGCATCAGCTTCTTTGCAAAACACGGTCGGATGAAAGTATGTCCGACAATTGGACCCTACGTATAAGTGGGCTCTACCCAATCCATAAAAAAAGGCGACCCACAGTCTGCGCCAATTATCGTGGGATAAGCCTCCTTAATATTACCTATAAGGTCCTGTGGAGGGTATTGTGTGAAAGACTAAAGCCCACCGTCAACAAACTGATTGGACCTTATCAGTGTGGCTTTAGACCTGGTAAATCAATCATTGACCAGATATTCACCATGCGCCAAATCTTGTAAAAGACCCGTGAAAAGAGGATCGACATACACCACCTTTTTTTCGTCGTTTTTAAAGCAGCCTCCGACAGCACGAATAGAAGCTGCTTTTACGCCGCTATGTCTGAATCTGCTATCCCCGCAAAACTTATACGGTTATGTAAACTGACCTTGAGCAACACTAACAGCTCCGTCAGGATCGGGAAGGACCCCTCCGAGCCGTTCGATACCAAACGACAGATAAGGTGACTCTTTATCGTGTGGCTTTTTCAATTTATGGCTGGAGACAATAAAATGAGCTGAAGAGCTGAATAAAGAAAGTGCAATCTCTTATAAGACTGTGCAGCTACTGGCGTACGCCGATGATATCGACATTATTGACCTCAATAACCGTGCCGTAAGTTCTGCTTTCTCCAGACTGAATAAGGAAGCGAAAGATATGGGTCTGGTAGTGAACGAGGGCAAGACGAAATATCTCCTGTCATCACATAAACAGTCAACGCATTCACGACTTGGCTCCCACGTCACTGCTGACGGTCATAACTTCGATGTCGTAAATAATTTCGTCTATCTAGGAATCAGCATCAACTCCAGTGTTCAACCAACATTAGTTGAAAGTCAGGCATTCATAGAAATTTTGCTCTTGCAAAATGTTTTACATATCTCTCTATCTAGTTCTCCAGCATTAGAAGAAAGTCACGTGAAAGAGTTTCACCTTGACTGAAGACTAGTTTGGTGCTGAACGGCTCGGAGAGGTCCCTCCCAATTATGACATAGCTGCATAAGTTTTACAAGGATACCAAACTCGGGCTGAGTGACATCCTGCCAGCCTTAGAATCGACAAAGACTTAGGATGTGTCAATGCTTTTCTCATGGATCTTATACATGATTTGGCGTTTGTCAATCTGGTCAATGATAGAACTTCCAGGACTGAAACTAAACTGAGAAGGTGAAGACAGGAGCCTCCCAGAGTTATTACAGTAAGCATATTGGGCTAAGTGCGTTAGTCACTGACTCAACCCAACTCAAGGTGCAAAATTCTCATTTGCCACATTAAACGCCGCGTTAAGCTCAACGATGATATAGACATTTTTGCGTCTTCTTCTTTTTTTCAGTACTTTTGGTAGTACATTTTTAAATTCAATATCATTTAGTACTCTTTACCTGCAACTTTATTCCCACTAAATGCATAATCAGCGCCTAAATGAAGAGAAATTTAACGGTGCAAAAAAACAAGAAAAAAACTTACAGAAACATAAACAGCAAATCAAATATGTTAATGTGCCAAAAAGTACGAATTAAGATTTCTTTCGTTTTTTTTTCTCGTTCTCTCCGAACCATTCATACATTGCCCGTTGCATGGGACTAAACTTGGTGGGCATACTTCACACATGCGCACTGAATAACCAACCACGATCAGTCGTAAGATAAATACAGACATGCCCAGTGGCGATTGCTTGATCAATGGCCATCGTTAAGGCAAGCAAACTGATTTGGCAAAAACACCAAAAAAAAAAACAAAGAATAAGATGAAATCGAAAAAAATGCAAAAGCTCAAAACAGAGACGGAAGCAAAGCATCACAAGAGCACAGAGCAGACATTTGGCAAACGAGTGGCGAGTGAAAAGAATGTGGCCGACAAGAAGGTGTGTTTAAGCACGGCCGCGCAGTCGCACAGGCAGCCCAAAAGCCAACAACAGGTTGTTGCAACAAGACTTTTAATGACTACGGCGGCGGCATTTCGTGGTTCCCAGCCAACGAAACAATGACAAAAATTAAAAAAAAAAATGCAAAAAAATAATGCAAAAACAAAGTATTTTTAACTAAGGTAGGTAGCCAGGCGGCTGGTCAGTCGGCACGCACTGATTTTGCGATAAAAATGCAACTCTGCCGCTGTGCTTTCTTTGCGCCCCGCAGCTTTTGCTTTCATTCGCGGCTGGAATTCTGATCATCAGTGAAAGAAAAAAAATATATAATATATACAAAAAGAATAACACGAAATGCAGTTGTTTGCTTACCAAAGATACCGTTTAAAAGTTACCACTTTGACCTTACTTTGCCGCTACCCTCTCTACGCCGTTGAGGTTTTTACGAGCGCAAGAAGACGACTTTCAATTTCATTTTCACTTTCGTTGCATGCAAGTGCTTCTACTGCAGCTTCTTCTTCTGCTCCCGCCACGGCTTCTGAAGCCAGAAATCGCGCTGCTCGCTGCACATATCAGGTGATTTCTTTCACTTTTCACCGCCACTCAATTCATCTTTTCTGGACGCTATTTCAACTTTGATGTTTTCACTTTTCTTTCTGGTCACACACACAAACACACACAGACACATACACATAGGTATGCGTTTAACGTGCCACCAGAGCAATTCGTTCGCAAAACTGTCTGTAGCCTGTCAAGCCAACAGCAACAACAACAACAACAAATAACATACAGCAAAGCAAAAAATCTTTGTCTCTTCAATTTTGAAAACGGTTGCTTTTGATAATTCGGCGCTATTTTTTTCTTACTGTTGTTGTTGTTGTAGTTGTTACTTGTTAAACTTCTTTCAATATTTCTTTTCTTTTCGAGTACTTTTTTCTCATTGGACTTCTTCAATTCTTACCGAAATGGTAATACTCATTTCAATAAGTGAAAATCGCGCAATGCCCAAATGCAGTGGGTCCGAGGCTTTGAAACTCTGTAGCTCTGAGGCTATGAGGTTGCGCCAGCGTTGTGGAATTGTCATCAAATGCCGTCGAATGTTGTCAATAATATGCCAGGCTATGCTTTGTTTTTGTGGCTGAGCAGGGGAGGGTGCGGCAGAGTGGGGTTAACAAATATTATATGTTCCACGTGCACTTTTTGGCGTTTACAAATAACAAATGTCATTTGTGTATGTTTGACTGTTTGACTGTTTGACTGTTCGACTGTCTGTTTTCATACGAGTACACGAGACAAAGTTCATCGCATGTTAAATGAAATTCAAAACAAACAAACTCAACAGAGAAATACTCGTAGATGCACATATGTCGGTTTGTTTAAGGCAAAAGGAGTAACAAATAGCAAATGTGGGCAAAGAAATCGTTGGGTTCATTATGGTTGCAATGCACTTGGAGAATTTTGTGAATTTTTTGATGATCCATGGACGACTGTAGCACGTTGTTCTTGTGGAATTCGAGTTAATACCTAGCTGTCCGAATAACTGTACATCCCAGCTGGCTTGACTATCAACCGAAACTCCTTCACAGAAGTGAAGCACAAAGTTTTAACACCAGAAGAGCGCTAAACTTCTTTATGAACGAGAACCAAAATAAATTTATCCTGTCATCAAGCAAACAGTCAAGGTATTCACGACTCGTATCCCACGTCACTGTTGGCAGTCATAACTTCAAGGTCTTAGATACTTTCAAAAAAACAAAACTCTACAAGTCCCTCAGTATTACCGTCCTACAGGAGTATGTGGTACAAAAGAGTCGGCCCTGGGAGGCTACAAGAGAAAAGTTTAGCGAACGATTTATGGTATAGTCCTTTGAGCATTAGCAACGGCGAAATACCGCAGACTATGGAACGATGAGCTTCAGGAGTAGACATTGACATAGTTCAGCGAATGAAGAAACAGTTCCAGAAACGTTCCAGCTTTGACTTTTTAGTTTTAACTGTCCGCTGTATTATTGATTCTGCTATAAACGAGCCAGCGGTAGAAGAAGAAACTTCTTTAGTTATGAAGAATGTTTCAGGGACGCCTCTTGATGGAACTAACTATCGTCGCCAGGTTAGGCTTTCCAACCATACCAGCAAAGAACTCACCTCTTCAAATTCAAAGAGCAGTTCGGCCAAAAATTCCTTCTGCGGTTAGGAAGCATCAATTATATATGGCACATGAACCAGAAATAGTCATGGAAGACCTTAGCTTTTTCAAGATTAAAGCTCTCTCCGAGCGGGTATTATTCGATTCATGCCCATCCAGTGTGACTTCTATATAAATATATCATGCTTACGAGGCTGAGACTGAAAATTCGCTGATAAGGTACTTTTGTATGCTTGTATTGGTACCGCTGTTCATAGCTGTATATACTTTTCCTATGGTGGCTGTTGTAGTAATCTTCTCTAGATCAAAGTAAAGTCGGAATGATGAAACGGCCGAGGCAGTTCTAACTAGACTAACAGTCCTGAGGTCCTGGCGAGCGTATTGTGTGAAAGACTAAAGCCTACCATCAACAAACAAATTGGACCCTATCAGTGAAAACAGGATCGACACCCACCACCTCTTCGTAGATTTTAAAGCCACCTTCGGCAGCACGAATCGGAGCTGCCTTTACGCCGATAGGTCTGAATTTGGTGTGTAAACAGCACTAGAGGCTCCGTCAGGATCAGGAAGGACCTCTCCAAGCTGTTCGATACCAAACGAGGTTTCACGCAAGGTGATTCCTTTTCGTATGACTTCTTCAAATGACCTCAATAGAGAAGGTATAATCTTTTACAAGAGCATATAGCTCCTGGTGTGCGCCGATGATATTGACATCATTGACCTCAATAACCGTGCCCTGAGTTTTGCATTCTCCAGACTAGTGAACGAGGGAAAGACGAAATATTCCCTATCATCACAAAAACAGTCATCACATTCGCGACTCAGCTCCCACATCACTGTTGGAACCAGTATTAACACACAACAATGTCAGCCTGTAAAGCCCACGCAGAACCACTCTTGCCAACAGGCGCTACTTCGGACTGACTAGGAAATTGAAAAGTAAAGTCTTCTCTCGACGAACAAAGACCAAACTCCACAAGTCGTTCATCGTTCCCGTCCTGCTGTATGCTGCGGAGGCATGGATGATGACAATAGCTGATGAGGCGGTTTTAGGGGTTTTCGAGAGAAAAGTTTGCGATCGATTTATGGTCCTCTACGAGTTAGTAACGGCGAATACCGTAGCCGATGAAATGATGAGCTGTATGAGATACACGGCGACATTGACATAGTTCAGCGAATCAAGAAACAGTAGCTACGCTGGCTAGGCTATGTGGTCCGTATAGATAAGAATACTTCAGCTTTGAAAGTTTTCGATGCAGTACCCGCCGGTGGAAGCAGAGGAAGAAGAAGACCTCCACTCCGTTCGGAAGACCAGGTAGAGAGAGACTTGGCTCTACTTGGTATGGAATGAATGGCCCGATGTTATAAATTTGGCTGAAATCGCGTAAGTAGTGTCTACGCCAGTAAAGTAAGTAAGTAGGTGGTAAAATGGCCCATATCTAAGTGGGCTTGGCAGACTTTTCTGAGAACTTAGACTTAGCAGGGCTTGTCTCCTCACGTTTCATTTAGAGACAATAGGGAAGCAATGTTTGGTGTGAGCCAGGGGTTCCCTCACCTAAATAATTTTATTAATACGATCCTCGATAGATAATGTACCCCAGACATTTATATCTGATATAAAAAAATAAGTTCTCACTAAAACTACCAACCGTCAAAAGACGTCATGACGCATATTAAAAATTGGGCAAAAGCTTCGGCCGAAAATCGCTAAGGCTGTTTTAAAGCACCTATTCATCATTTGAAAGCCCACCACGGATTTCAATTAGACAGAGTTTCGGAAAATCACACTGCAATATTTTCGAATTATCTCAGTTTTCAGCAGAACTGCGCTCGACCACCGCCCCTCGTCCAATTTTTTACCTTAGGCATGCTCTATTACAAATCCCTTTAAATTTCTGAATTCACGATGAGCTGTATTACCATGATCAGCCAGGGAAAGCCATTAAGGAACATATACATAGAATGCGTAAGCTCTCAAGTCAAAAATATTCTTACCGATGCAGGCCCAAAATATCGATCTCCCACTAGAACCAGCGAGTTCCTGCTTAAATTAATAGCAATTTTTTCGCAGTGCATCGTGAAAATAGATCGATAGCGCACAAAACAAATGAATAGCGGTGTACGCATATACTCGTATGTACTATGTATATATATATATATATATATAAGCACACTAGTTTCACAGTTAAAAGAAATCCTCCCTTCGCTTGTCGATTTCCGTATTTTTTGTTTATATTTTTCAAATGACTTTTGGTGCTCTACTGTTCCACCGTCACATTGAACGGCTTTTAGTTTGCCGTTCAACGCCCCTTTGCTCTTCATGTATGTATGTATGTATGTATGTATGTGTATGTAGTTATAAGGGCATAAAGAAGAAAACGCTCAACACTGCTTCTCAATTCAAGAAATGTGGGTTACTGGCGCTTGTTTTGGGATATGAGATCGTGTCATGAGATTTTTATCGTATCTATGAAAACAAAACCAAAAAGAAGGATATTGAACATAATACATATAGCAGCATACAGAGCACAAGCGATCACATAACCAACGCGGGTTGTTAGGGCAGTCGAAGCAGCGGGAACGGCAGCCAGCAAACAACTGACTCACAGTTGGAGGGCCGGAGCAGTAGACCACAAAAAAAAACAAAAACAAAAAAAAAAAGTCAAAAAGGAAGCGAAGCGAAGCGGTTCAATCGGCGGCGGCATCTAGCAGCTGAAATTGAAGCCGCCAGCAGTGCCTGACAATGGTCGTGGTCGAGGCGAAATCATAGTGACATAAAAAGGGTTTTACGCCACCAAACGACAAACAACCAACGATCCAAACAACCAATGAGCCGGTCAAAGTATTAACAAGCGAATGAGTGCGCGAACACTCCAAGCACAATGGAGAGATACAGACACCCGATTCAGTGAGTGGGCGGAGGGATGGTTCTGGTGTGGTTCGTGAACTGTGGCGCGCGCATCCACTTGGTGTAGCCACATTGAAATGAAAATTGATCGGCATAGAAAACGACCTATGTACAATATGTTTTTTCGTTCGCAATGCTTGCGCTAAGTGGTGGTGGTGAAGGAGAGGTTTTGGCTTGGCTTGCTTAACTTTTGCCGGTGTCGGTGGTGTGTGACTCAGTTTTGGCGGCTGAGCTGCAAGTTTGTTTACTTTTTGTGTAACCTTTTGCAGATTTTTCGTATTTTTCCATTTTTCCCTACTTTTGTTCGCATTTTTATGCTCTTTGCTGCATTGTTTTCGTGTATTTGTTTTCGGTCGCATTTTATTCCTGGCCTGGTGGCTTTTCATTTCAACTGATATGGGGCTTTGCTTTTTGTGTTTTTGCTCGCCCCAACTTAGCCACATAAATAATGCACTTTGACAATTTTTGCATGTCGCCGTTTGTTGTTACAACAACCCAGCGACAAGAACAACAACAATTACAAAAACGGAAAAGAAAATTAAAAGCAGCGGCCAAAAGGAGCAGGGGGAGAGGAAAAAAATAAAAAGATTTTACTATTTGCTTTGGTTTTTTGCTACGGAAAAACAACAATTTGGTGTTATTATAATTTTTGTTAACAAAACAAAAAAATAGCAGCAACAACAACAACAAAATTAAATCACCTAAAACTAACAAACTAATAAGAAATTCAAAAAAAAAAAAAAAAAAAAATTAAAACAAGCAAAGAAAAAACAAAACAAAACAACGGTAACAACAAACGAAAACGAAATTAACAACCAAGTAGTCACGGATTTCTGACCTGCGGTGTCTTCGTCGTCGGACAATGCTTAGCGTATGCTCGTGGGCTCACACGAACCAACCGTCTGGCTGCCGCTTGGGTTGCTCTGTCTGTCGTAGGGTTGAAGATCTTTGTTCAACGATTTGTAAACAAAACATTGGTGCAGTGAAACAGGAAAGGATTAGTAAAACAAAATACATATAATTTCCAAAAAAACAACAAACAAACAAAAAACAATAGCAACTAATCGTTTAAAAGGTGAACTTCTTCTGTGTTGTTTGCCGCTGTCGCCACAGAGTCGACACGCTCCACTAGGCAGCCCAGCCGGCCACGCGATAGCTATTAGCGGCTGGCGCAATGATGTTAAAAACTTATTGATATAAGGATGATCCACATACAAATAGGTATATTTGTACATACACGTATGTAAATGTACACCATAAATGAATGTGAGGTCTTTTCAAAGGATAAATACTCTACATATTGAAGGGAAGTTCATTTTTCTTCTTCTCTTTTTTACTCTAACAATTGGCAAAAATGACAAAATGCTGCACGATTTGAGTATTTATATGTGTACTCGTATGTAAGTGGCAGTATCAAGTAGAATTAATTTTATAAAAAAAACTAAATATGCACTAGTTTAGAATATACAGAGTGTTCCAATAAGAGATGTTATTTTGATATTCAAAGGAAGATCTAATTTTTTGAGATAAATGATCGGATTTTTATTTCAGTGTAAGGAAGAAGATATGCCATTAATAAGTCAAGACAATATCAGCCAAATGGCTGTCACGGAAATGCTTATAGGACCTATTTTTGAAATTTTCCATCTTCAAATCGCAAAGTGGCTGCTGTATGCCCACAATAGCTTCATGAATTCCATCTTTGAGGTCTTGAATCGACGTTGACATATTTGCGTAGACTTTATCTTTCACGTGCCACCAAAGGAAGATGTCACAAGCTGTTAAATCACAAGTTCTCGGTGGTCAATTTCGAGCACCACTTCAAGAGAGAACACGGTCCGAAACCTTTCCCTTAAATGATTCATGATTGCGTTGCTTGTGTGCCACGTACCTCCGTCTTGTTGAAAGTAAACGTTGCCCAGATCAATACCATCTAATGCCGGTCATAAAAAATTTATAAATTATCTCTCAATAGCGCAATATTCTACTCTTCTCTTGAGGCTTTTAAGTCGTAGAGAAGTGGAGCAAACATTTAAACTGAGCACCAGTAATATCCTACAAAAGGCATACTCGTACGCTATAAGCGGCTTTTTCGTTAGTCAAACTCATCTAAAAAATTTTGACTAGTTATCCGTTTTAGGCAGCCGATTGCTACTGTGCTCTGCTTCTTTCGGATCTCTGATAGGCAAATAGTTTTCATACGTGTAGGTTTTCTTTGAAGCGAAAAGAGGAAGAATCATTTTTGTTCTGCTTGATGGCTATAAGCACCGCTCACCCGTTCATAGTCAAGCGCACCACAGTTTTGTTCTAAGAAGCACAAAGTGAAGCCATCTTTTCGATATATCGAGGTCACCATCATCCCCAGTATTCGCCGTCACTAGTCTTCAAAGGTCCATAATACTTCGCAAAAACCTTTTTCTCGAAAACTGTTGTTTCCAACTTATCAGATATCGTCATCGCACAAGGTTCAGCAACAAATAGTAGGAGGAATATTAATGGACTTGTACGGTTTAGTTTGGGTTCGTCGAGAGAGGGCTTTACCTTTAAACTGCCTTCTCAGTCCAAAGTGGCACTTGCTGACAATAACGTCCGTGTGTTGGATTTAAAGGCTAACATTGACATTATTGTTGTTGCTGATTCATAAGCAAACATAATGGTTCGTCCATTCCATTGTTTTCTAATTGAGATTCCGGTTCTCTTTCTCCGACTGTTTCACTTTCATTGCAATTTAGCTGGCAGATGTACTCTTCCCTCCATAATCTCAGCATACTCTAGGCATGATCGTTGGATTTTCTTTTTGGGTTCTAAATGAGTATGTTTCAGTCTTGAAACCTTCTGTAAGTCCCACAATTCTCACAAGTTACGATATCTCCCCCACAGAGCACACGCTACGGTCGAACGAAACGTGGCGGGGTTTTTATCTCTACTAAGGTATGACAATCCTCATCGTGGCAACTATTCTTTTGCTTATTTGCGGCGGTATTCAGGGAACTTCAAATGTACTTCGCTTATATCGATTTGCTTATGAGTGCAATAGAAGTGGAAAAGAAAGAGAGAGAGAGAGTAAATGTATGTCGAGTAGAAACCCGACTAGCTGTTGCGCTCATTTAACGGGAACCTTCATTGTGTTTGTTGACGGGCTCAAAGTTAGCGATCTCAGTAGATATTAGGTGCACGGAGCTTGCACACCTCTAAAACAGTGGAGACGGCTGATACATCCATCGTAACCTGATTGGTTGGGTTGTGAGTTTGTGGATCCTGAAGCAATTTCGACCGCACTGATAATTACGTTGCAGGCGATTATTAGCAGCATCTTTGGTCACATCATCTCTCTCTCTCTCTCTTGCTTCAGGTAGTTGGGGCACATCAGCGATATTCTGAAGAACTTCGCTTCGGTGTAGAGACGCTCATTCATCAGAGTAAAGGACCAACTCGTTAGCATTGCAATTCTTGGACGGCGGTGATGTGAATCAACCAGGTCCCCGATGGGAGTCCAAGCCTCAGAAGACTCTACTGAACCCTTAAATTGAATATATCCGGGTGTATCCAATAAAGCATCTTCTCTTTCAACCGTTACCGAATCTTCAACAAGCCTTGCCTAAGGAAAATTTTATATCCGATAATAGTGGTGTGGCTTCGAACTATGGCCAGACTAACATATGAAATTCTAAGTGAAAATTTTGCTTATTACGGTCGCCCGTCGGGAGGAAATGTCAACCCCAAAAAGTGTATTTCGGACATGAAATAAAGGCTCCTCATAAACAACCACCTGTCGTTCGGAGGAGGCTTAGAAAAAAATTCTACACAGGACGACAATGAACCCAAAAGGCACATAACTTTTTAAGGAAAATTTAGAACGTCTTTCCCACGAAATTAGTTAATCATAGTTTTTTGAATAGAGAGACTAATCTTCCTCTGATATATGATCTATGATTCGGTGAAATTTTTTGCAGTGGAAATTCCTGAAGGACTCTAAGAAATGAAATTAATTTTCTGGTCGATCGAAGCTAATCTTTCTCATTATTTTGAAATCTAGCAAAATATTACAACTGACAGACATATAAATGTCATGTTATTCGTACAACAGAAAACTCATTACATACGTACATATGTACATATATACTAGTACATTAGCACGTCTCGAGAGTGGACAGCATGACATGTCGCTCATTTTGTACAAATTTGCATACAACAAATAACACACACACACACATATATATATATATATATATGTATATATATAAACACTCCCAATCCCATTTGTATGTGTATGCACATACATACATATATAACCATAAATATATGAACGTTGATTGCACATAACTCTGAGGTTTTCTATACGCCGTGTTCACTTGTCCAATTTTGTGGTCAAACGATTAAAATCTCAGTCCAAGACGCAATGCCACATAATGTTGCACGTACGAATATCTACATGCCAGCAGGTACGTACTTGCAACAATTGCCACAATTGCAGCGCTGTCAGGGCTAACAAATATTAGCGTTTACCGACTATTTTGGCTGTTGGACGTACCAACCAACCCACCACCAACCAACCTACCAACCAGCCAACGTACTTCACTCGTCCACTTCACGTTCTCCACCTCCTCCCCGCAATGCTACGTAACAGTGGCGCGGCGGACGGGTGGTGTATTTTAGACGCGCGACGCGTGTACTTGCATTGCGTGTTGGAAGCGTTGGCAAAAATTATAAATTAAACACCCACAAGTACACAATTGGCCGAAAACAACCGACAACATCTACATGTCTCATGTTTTAACTTTTGTTTCTCTGTTTCTCTGATTTTCGGTTTTCGGTGAATTTTTGATTTTGCAACATTTTAAACGGTACATTGCTCATTGCCGCTTCGCCCGCCTTGCCGCTCTTGCGTCGGTGAGGTGAAAGTGTTATTGCATTTTAAGTGTTATTTCTGCCATTGAAGGCGATTGGTTTGCAATGTTGGGAGACAAAACGGCCGCTGTGTGTGTGGGCGTGTGAAGGTAAGGAAGAAATTACATTTTCTAAATACATTGAAAGGAGGTAAAACAAAAGCGGTAAGTAAAATGTTGAAAGTGCAAGTTGTAATTTAGAAACAATGGGAATTGAAATTTTTTTTCAGCTTCCACAACAGTGCAACAAAGAGTCTGTCATCAATTGGCTGAATGGATGCTATGCTTATATTGTTTACTAAATGGGGTGATTTAATCTAGTTAAAAGGAACAGAGGTTGACATTGCCTGTCCGAGGGTGAAAGTATTTAGATTATATTTCTATTTTGGTTTGGTGGTCTGATATCCATGATAATCCATATGATAACACGCGTTGTAACTCCCTAGATATGGGAAAGAGAATATTTCCAGCCTCAAAACAAGCAGACAGTTTGGCAAACAGCATAAACCCCAATATTAATTCCCGCCAGGCAATCCAACGCAGAATCACACTTGTCAACAGATCCTCTAGGAGCTGAGTAGGTAATTGAAAAGTTAAACCATCCGTCTCAATGAACAAAAATCAAACTCATCCCCATCTTAATCAGTGTTAAAGATGCTTGAACGTTCACAACATCCGATGAGTCGACAGTAGAAGTTTTCTAGAGAAAGGCCCTCTTCGTACCGGTGTTTGCGCATACCGTGAAGGATGGAACGGTGAGCTGCATGGACTATACGGCGATATTGACTTTGTTGTTTGCGAATTAAACTGTTTCTCTCTCTCTCTCTCCCCCTTTCTCTACCACTCTCTCTCTCTCTCTCTTCTCTCTCCCACTCTCTATCTCTCTCTCTCTTTCTCTCTCTCTCTCTATCTCTCTCTCTCTTCTATCTCTCACTCTCTCTATCTCTCTCTTTCTATCTCTCTTCTCTTTCCCACCATCTCTATCTCTTCTCTCTCTCACTCTTTCTCTCTCTCTCTCTCTCTTCTCTCTCTCACTCTCTCTGATATCGTACCCGCTGTTAGAAGCAGAAAGTTTGCTCAACTACGTGGCCTCCCATGGCATCTTCAGTTCGTGCCTCTACCAATGAAATAGAAAATAAATGCGTTCTAATTAGTGCCCCATCTCACAGTAAGGTGTGCGCTGGGTTTCTGTCCTCTTCCAAAGAAACTAATCTCATTTAAATGAAAGGACAGCCTCGGTTGGGATCTTCCAATTTTAATTACTATCGCGGCATCATAATGGAGAATGTACCATTGTCCAGCTGCTCAATTTCCTCGGATATATAACATCTAACGATAGCGCCGCTCAGAGTCTGCTACCAACGGCGCAGGGAATGAAATAATATGTTCTTGTAACCTGTTGTTGTTGTTGTAACCGCAAAAATATTTCTCAAAGTAATTTTTGGGGAATGTTGCGGGATTGACAGTCCTTGGCGGGATAAAAAATCCTGGTCGTTCCGGTATAAAGACCCGACTGTAGCGGGAACCCCTCACCCACAGGGGGATTCTTGTCACCTATTGAACCTTTTCCAGTGCTTTGAACGCTAATGTTACCTGCTAGCCTAAACGGGGTTAGCTCGCCGAAAGGCTGGCAACCCTCCCATGCGTAGAACCAGATATCGTGCACTCACCGTGTTTGTCGTGAGCCTCCACGACAATTATCTTCGATTGATATCTCCCAGATTCCAACATAAAAAACAAGATGAGTCATTTGGCTGCCATCGGATCGAAAGACATAAAATCCAATCGATAATAATTTGCTTTTTCAAGCAGGAATTTCTGGAACGAAAAAAACTGGGAATCCATTGAATTCAAAAGACTGATTTACAGAAAAAAATTCATTTAAAATGCCTGAGTCGTGAACTTGATAAGAACAGAAAGGTGTTCCTAAGTCTCACTTGTGCCAGATTAAGTATGACCAACTGAGCACGGTAAAATAATACAATCCTCAAAAGGACATCGGACTGGAAAGAAAAAACGTTTTTCAGACGCCATTGCTCTTGTGCCGACCTTATGAACAACCGAATGTAATTGTAGAATAGTCGTTAGAGTGCCCTATTTCTCTCTATCTGTGCTTTAGAGATTTTAAAAAAGCGTTCGACACTCTTAAACATGATACGATTAGGAGAACTGACCTTTCCTTTTAAATTCATTTAATTTTTGGAAATAACCAGAAATCACAAGGTGCTATATCCGGGGAATATGATGTTGGAAGTATTTCTTCGATTCAAAATGGTATTGGTATTGCGTACTAACATTTCCAAGACTGGAATGATCGCGAGTACCCTCGTCACGGCCGCCTGGATGACTTCAATCAACTCAAAATGGGTTCCTTTGACCACCGATTTTGTTCTAGGGAACAAAAAAAAAGTCAGAGGGTGACATACCGGGTGTTGTTGCAACATGGCGATCCCTTTAGAGGCCAAATACTGGGACACGCTGAGGGCGGAGTGGCACGGGGCGTTGTCGTGATGAAGGATCCAGTTACGAGCGATGTCTGGGCGCGTCCTGTTTTCACCTTCGACTTGCTCATACGAGCTTTACTTAAACTTAAACTGTTTATGCCATCGAAACACCCGGGCACGACTAAGAGCACTATCACCATGCATTTTACACCTACACCTCGTATATTCAGACCTTCGGAGCTGTAAATATGTGTTTCATATATGATTGTGTAAATGCCGCAATCCAATCTTAACCGATGACTTCGAAAAATAATTATGTCTCAACGTTGCTCTAGAACGTTGCGTAAATGGAAATGAATTGGACATACTTTGCGAGAATATCACGCCGACAGCGCTAGGCTGGAATACTCAAGGAAGTCGAAGACGTGGGCGATAAGCCAACACATAGAGGCGGGAAGGCAAAGCAAAAGCAAGAAAAGCGGTTACTCAAATTTCTAGCGTTACATAAGTCAACGTATAATTTTTTTATTTGGGATCAATATTTCATCCAGGAATTATGGAAAAATATATATATGTATGTATATACTACACCTTTGTGAGTTTGCTTTTTGTATATTAGTACAATAAGGCCTATTGAAAATTGTTTCAATGTTACTATAAAAATTATGCGGTTATGTTATGCAGTTCAAGTTCTGACCAAAATTACGTCATACCATTATCAACCTTGCATATTCAATAGTACTTACATACAATACTTTTACATACCTATGGTATATGCACTCAGGTACCTAATAAGACTGCGTGTATGTACGTGTATACTGTGTGGCACTCGCGCAATTACATCCGCCCAACAGTGGTTGTTTGAAATTAAAAGAATTTCCATATTGGCAGCACTAAAGTTACGTTACCTTGAAGTTGTAATAAAATGTAGATATGTAAAATAAAAATGCAATCATAAAATACAATCAATCACAACAACAACTACAAAAGTGACTTCTACAGATATACAGCAAAATATGTACGAGGGGATTAACAAAAGTTCGGCAAGTTGACCAGAGAAAATAATTCTTTTTGTATTATTTTATAATGTATTTATTCGTAATTTCAGTGCTTTTTTATCTTCTCTACATAATTGTCATGGATTTTAATGAATTTTTAAGTTTTAATTTAGTTTAAGATTTGATTACTTGTTGTTAGGCTTTCGATGTCAAAGCAGATTCAATAAATAAATAATAATGTTAAAAAAAAATAAAATTTTTTAAGCCTGTACTCGTAGATCCTCTTTTGAAAACAGTCTTCAATCTTGCTTTTTAAGCTTATCCTTTTAAGTTTGTTTTAATTTTTGGAAATAACCAGAAATCATAAGGTGCTAAATCTGGAGAATATGGTGCTGAAAGTATTTCTTCGATTCTAGAGATCGCAATAAAATTACTCGATATTTCAGCAATGTGGGTTGACGCACCGCAAATCCTCTTTCTTCTTGTTTTCCAACAAATTTTTGAAAACTTTTGGTAAGCACTCTTCAGTGTACCATTTTGCAGTTCCCGTCTGACCCTTTTCCAGTGGAATAAATTGACATCATTGCTTTTGCTGCTGATTTTTGTTGCTTAGATTTTACGGGTGGGCTTGCTCTTGTAGTGCTCCATACCATGGACTTCTGTTTTTGGTTTCTGAATCGTACTTATAGTACTAAGATTCGTCACCAAAAACGACTTTACTAAAATTGCTAGATTCAACATTTTCGAATTTGTTTACGAAAAATTGAGCAAAATGCACTTGAGCCTCTTTTTGGGCCTCATTTAAAATTCGTGGTACACATCGAGCAGATTTTTTCGTGTATCCCAGATGATTATGTAATATTCACGATACAGCTATGGCATTCAAGCCCAATTCGTTAGTAGTAATTTCTTGTACCAATCGTGCATCTGCGTCAATTTTGGATTTCACCAGAGCTACAGTGACGTCATCAGTCGAAGATTTTGATCGACCTTCTCGGGACTCGACCTCTACGGTATGGACGACCGGTCTGAAATCTTCGGAACCACTTAGAAATAGTCTTTAAAAATGGTGCATTCGTTCCATAAACATTTTGACATTCACTGAATATTTGTAAATTACGCCGAACCCCGAAGAGAATCACATGGCGAATTTCTGTTTGCGTTGTCGGTCGAATTTCGTCTAACCTATCCTCAGCTATCTTGCGTTGCCTCATCTCCGTTTTAGACGATCATTCTAAAATTTCAAAGGAAGACTAAAAAGGTAATTGCAAGGAATTTGGTCTATTTAAATTTAACAAAAATAAATTGAAAGTCACCAACTGAACGAACTCTTGTTAATCCCCTCGTATGTATGTGTTTGTAGTTGGTTGAAAAAAAACTCAAAAGCCATGAAACACTGCCAACGCACGTGTCAACAACCATAGTTGGCTGTTGCAGGCGCATGCGCAGCAAATACAAGAATGGAAATTTGTCTTAAGAAGAAAAGGAAAAAAAAACAAAAATGAAACACAAACACTCATCAATAGAGTTTCTCACCTGGCGGCATTTCAATAAATAGCATATATGTATGTACGTGTATGTATTTGTATGTTTGTGTGTAAAAAAAAACTTGATAAAACTATGAATGCGAGGAAATCACAATCACAATTACGCCCACAACATAATAATATGCCACATTATCTAGCAATGGCCCTGCGCATGCGTTCGTCGCTGTCGCATTGAGCTTTCATCGTTGAACGCCTTGAGTGCTGCTGCCACAGCCACTGCCACTGCCACTGTCGAAGTGCCAGCGCCTTGACATTAAACTCAACTGGAGGCAAACGCTTGCGTGGTATGGTACGAACATATACTCTTATATATACATACTCGTACATATATATATTTATGTACTTATTGCATCCCATATCGCTTGATATCTACCGATTTGTTGGCAGCGCTCTATGGTGATGTCAGCGCGCTCGTTTAACCATCCGTCTGCATAGCTGCTTCATCACACGTATAAATATATATATGCCCTAGGTTGGCTCAAAATTGTTTACTATGCGCTATCCAGAATAGTGGAAAATGCAGAAAAGTTCTAAAATCGTTATCATATATATCTCAGAAATGATTTCTGCAAACTCACGTCATACTTTTTGGTGCAGAAGTCTGGACCATAGCAAAATCCGCTAAGTTGACGCTGGAAGTATTTGAGTGCAAGTTTTGAGGACGATTTATAGTCCTCTGAGAAGGGACGACGGGGACAGGGAATAGCTCAGCGCATTAAGAGACAGCGGTCCGAATGGATGAAAACACTCTCAGCTTTGAAATCGCTGATTATACGAGGTGTGACAATTAAGTAATGAAACTGATTATATTGCTGCGATCTCGGCATCCTTCTCTTCTCCATTGATATATTTGTCATCGCTCTAGCTTATTTAGTTCACTTGCTGTGTCATGTTGAGTAAAGGTGTGTTCGTTCAAATTGGACGAAACAGCTTTGGAAACGTACGCTAAAATTATAAAAGTGTATGATGATAGTGCTCTTAGTCGTGCCCGGGTGTTTCGATGGCAAAAAGAGTTTAAGTTTAAGTAAAGCTCGCATGAGCAAATCGAAGGTGGAAACGATGATTATTGCCTTTTTTGATAGCCATGAAATCGCCCACAAAGAATTTCTTCCACCGTGGCAAACAGTAAATCAAGTCTACTATCGCCAAGTACTCGAAAGATGTGAAACAGAGTCAACAGGGTGCGCCCACAAATTGCTCGTAACAGGATCCTTCATCACGACAAAGCGCCGTGCCACACTGCCCTCAGCGTGTCTCAGTATTTGGCTTCTAAAGGGATCGTAGTGTTGCAACAACCGCCTTATACGCCCGATATGTCATCCTGTGACTTTTTTTTTGTTCCCTAGAACAAAATCAGTGATCAAAGGAACCCATTTTGAGATGGTTGAGGACATCCAGGCGACGAGGGTACTCGCGGACATCCCAGTCCAAGCGTTCCAAAAATGTTACGAAGCATGGAAAACACGCTGGAATCGTTGTATAGCTGCCCAAGGGGACTACTTTGAAGGAGATGGCAGAATTATAGAATAATTTTGAAATATACGGTTTTTATGGAATTAGTCTCATTACTTAATTGTCACACCTCGTAGCAGAGAAATAACTCCCTTCCATAAGAAAGATCAGGAAGGGACGAGCCTGCGTTTGCCTACTTTCGGCATTTTGCGTGGATATGTTAGAAGAAACGACTGTCGCGCTTTTAGTATTTCATGTATATTAGCGTAAGCCGTACCTACCTCAAACAAAGAAGAAGGAGAAATATTGTTAATTTATATTGGTATAGAAGAATATCAATATTCTAAGCCTATTATTATGCCTTGAACATTATTTTGATCTTAAGGCTCCCTTTTTATCCAATTGGGCTCCTTGATTAATCTTAACCTAAGTCTCTAGAATTTCTAAAAAAATACGACAAGACTATATATAAAAGAGAATTTAGAGCAGAGCAATTCCCATTCCTATAAGGTAATGGCACGTAAGAATTCCAGCTAACTGTGAATATTCTCACAAAGCTATACGAACTGTTTACTTCCCAAATCGGTCAAGTCTACCTCAGCTTGCAACATAAAGAATTAAGTTTTAACTATGACACCATATTTTGGATTGCGGTCTGTCTCTCATAGAATTCCTTAAGTAGCAAATTGAATGCGTAGCACTTGCCAAGCAGTTCCCCTTTACGACGTTGTGACCAGGCATTTCTTGCCCATAGACCTACTTTGAAAGCAACTGGCTATGAAGTCAGCACTCTATTGGCTGACTGAAATGTCTTAGAATTCCCTTTTCTGCCCAATATCAGGGATTTTTGCCAACCTATAGAAATGCATTTAAATTCATCTTTCATTGTTGTCTTCACCTCCAGAAAATATTGATGTAAAGGTGAAGTAGACGAAGACACAGTCACAGGGATCAATATTAATAATTTGCCAAGAGACGGTGTCTTTTCAACTAAATTGCGCAGTAGAATTGCATTTCACCTACCAGATCACTACCAGTATTTTTCAGACAAAGATTCCTGCAGTTAGAGTTGGCCTGCTGGTACTGGCAAAGAGGGCTCTTACCACAATAAATATTGGTTAATTATTATTATAAACAGGTAGCCAAGCGGCTCTGAAATCCCTAAAGTCATGCAGTATTACTTAAAAGATAGTGAAAGACTGTATTGATTTCTTGGCAGTGCAAACACCGCACTACACGATAAGTTTGCAATGGGTTCCAGCACATGAGAAGCTATGGAACAAAATATCAAACAAGATCTGACTGAACCCGACCCCAATCGCGCGAAATACTTGGAGCCCATCCACTTTATGGAAGATTTTGTGGAAGGACCTTGTTATGCGAGCTTACAAAATCCAACTCGTACAGGAAGTGAAGCCGAACGATAATCAAGAGCATTGCGCGTTTGGTGAGTGGACACAAAACGAGATGGTAAAATGGGTCCTATAATATAAATAAAATTCACACATTTGGAGTGATGATAATCCATAAGCCATGGTTGAGCTGCCTTTAAAATCTCAAAAGTCAGTGTTTGGTGTACTTTACGGGCAGCGGGAATCATTGGTTCTTATTTCCTCCAAAATGAAACCGACTAAGAACCAAGATTAATTACTTCTTCGCGCCTGAATTGGAAGTACTTGATGTGCACGACTTATGGTACCAACAAGACAACGCTACAAAACAATCAATTTATTGAAGGGAAACTTTGGTGAGCACATTATTGTGATATCTAAAGCCGTTGGACTATCATTTGTGGAGTTATGTGAAGTCGGCGGGCGCGGTGGCCGAGTGGTTAGCATTGGGTACAGCCATTCGGAAGGTTCAGGGTTAAATCCGGGTACGACCATTATCCACAAGTTATAGAAAATTAATATAAATAAAACATTAAAGCTAAATTTTATAATTGCGGTCGCTCTTCGGCAGGAAATGTCAACCCCTCCGAGTGTATTTCTGACATGAAATAAAGCTCCTCATAAAAAACCATCAGCCGTTCGGAGGCGGCTTAGTATAAACTGTAGGTCCCTCCATTTATTGGAAAAACATCAAGACGCAAAACCACAAATTGGAGGAGAAGATCAGCCGAAAATTACTGCAAAATGTGGAATATATTCGGTATCACCGATAGAATGGTGAACCCTAATATTTATAAAAGAGCTAAATTCTTATTCTTGGCCATACCTTGGCTATACCTTGCAGTCCCAGAGGTATTTCATTAAGCCTCCTAAATACTTTGGTGGGTATACCTACCTATCTCCCATATCCTAAAAAGATCTGATTTTGAAGTTTCTCATGAACGCCGAGGACCACGAGATGATGTACTCGTATGCTATGTATTTTGGATCGCCCTAATATTATGTATGCGCATATAATGCAAAGGTGTATAAATAATTTTCTCAATTGAAAATTAAACTTTATTGCCGCTACTACTATGAGCATACGATACCCACCGGTAGGTACGTAAAATTGTTGTTATTATCATACAGTATTCATGGCACCAGCACAAATGCAATTTTATCTTAAAACTAAAAACAAAAATTCATGTAGCGTAGGACGCAAATTCTAGTGGTTTCTTTGTCCTTCTCCGCTGCCGAAAATTATTTATGCTGATTGTTATTACGTGTTTGTTTTTGTTGTCAATTGTTATTACTCATTTTGTAGTTTTATATGATTAACGTATTTTATATTTATTTACATATATATACCTATTTATAATTTTTATCAAAGCCAAGCAACAACTGACGCAGAAGCAAAGCTTTTATGCAATCACGTTCAAAGCGCTGAGTTTTTAACAGAAAGAAAATAAGCAACGAGATATTTAAAGATGTATTTGTGTGTGTTTGTATGTATTTGGTTTGTGTGTGTATTAAGTTTTAAGGCGTTCATTTCGCGCCACATTGTCATGCAATTAATATTAACAACGCTGACGCATTCCTCGTTGCCTGCTGCCTGCTGCCTGCTGCCCGCTGACTGCTTACTCAAATTACAGCGCTTGCCACCAAAGAGAGCCAATAAAATTCACATAACAATATTTGTGTATTGTATTGTATTTACTCGCTCGATTGCTTTCGCTGCTGCAGAAGCAGGAAACAGGAAAGCGTAAAAAATGTCTTATCAGTTCATGCAGATCGCATCGCTTGCAATCAACGCTCGGCTAAAATTCCGGCAGTGTGCCCAGGAGTTGGTTTGTAGCGCAGCGCAGGAGAGGAGAGGAGAGGTGGTCATAAAAGTTTTATACATATTTTTTTTTATTGATTTATTGTTGAGTTTTGATATCTCATAATGAGTTACACACGCGTGTGATGCAAATACATAGCTTTTATTACGAAGTGAATGGAGTTTGGCATGTCTTGGCTTCAAAGCTTATCAAGTGGTCTCCACAATGTCTTACTAGCCGCTAAACTACAAAAGAACTCAAAAATTCATTTTATTTAAAATTGTAGCAGTATCAGACATTATTATGGCTTCAGTTATCATAAAATTCTATTTGGCGCCAGATTGAAAGTCGCTACAATTTTACAAAGAAAGGAACCAAGAAATTACGGATTAGCAAATAATCCACAAAAAATCCACATATCAAACGTTAGTTGCAAGCTCATGTGGTTGACTTAGTGCAGCGTGTGTTTATTTGGCTTCCTCTCACAAAATATTCATAGAGCACTTGTAGGTATGAGTCGAATTTAATTTTATTTAATATATTGGTCTAAGCTTCGAGTGCTTTAAAAGCAAATAGAACGTTCTTTACTTAAAAAAAAAAAAATGGCTGTCTTTGGCCATATCGAAGTTTTTATGCCTTTCATGACCATATCTAATTTCCGGTGTTTCCCTTTTGGTTTCAATAACGAGTGATCCAATGGCCTCTCTTTGACAGATTACGCGTGAGTCGTGTTTGTTCAGTATTGTTTGGAAAGATTTACGCCTGAATAACGTTTTCAAATCGTTCAATTTTATTACGAAAATTAACGTTCTCTAAAGAATGTCTTTCGCGCGCTTCGCTCAACTTATGGTGAACATAATCGGCTCACCGAGCATACTATACGCAACACTGTCATCCGTCTTGAGAACCAGCAATAATTTTTGGATAATATTCGACCGAATAGACCACGTCCAACACGCAGTGAAGAAAACATAGCGGCCGCAGCTGAGAGTGTACACGAAGTCTGTGGAGAGTCGATTCGGCGCCATTTGCAGCAAGTCGGACTGACGTATGGAGCGACTTTTACGTCAAGATCTTTAATACACAATATAGTTTGTGCAAGAACTGAAGCCGCTCGAACGCTATAACGTTTCGTTTTATAGGCTCTTGAAAAGTTCCAAGAAGATCGGACGTTTTCGAGCCAAATTTTGTTCATCAATGGGACTCATTTCTAACTCAATGGGTATATAAACATGCAAAATTGCCGCTTTTGTGACGAAGGGCAACCTGAAGTGACTCAAGAGCTGCCATTTTAGCCAGAAAATAGGACGGTTTGGTGAGGTTTGTAGGCCAGTGGAATCATCGGTCCATATTTCTTCAAAAATGATGGTGGTGAGAACGTAACCGTCAATGGCAACCGTTATAGCGACATGATAGCCGTGATCTCGGTGACATTTCGTTTCAACAGGACGGCGCCACTTCCCACATATCACATCAATCAATGGATTTATTGTGAGGACACTTCTGTGAGTAGCAAATTTCACGTTTTGCGTCGTTTGGTTGGCCACCAAGATCGTGTGATATCATACCGTTAGGCTTTTTCCTGTGAAAATATGAAATCTAAACTCTATGAGTACAATCTCGCTTCGATTCAGGCCTTGGAACAACATAGGCCTTGGAACCTAACATACTCCGTATACATAGAAAAGTCGAGTATATAAATTAAGAAATAACAGATCGGAAAATCCAATAAAAAATGCGTGATTTTCCTTTCCCCTTGGAAAATTCATCAAAAACGAACAGATTTCAATTAGGAAATAATATCACATCAACTCTTTAGCCCTGACCGACCACCATCAGATTACTAATTCTTCTGCTCCCTTCAAAATCATAAGAATGGAATACTTTTTATTCCGAATAGACTGCTAAATATGAGTTGGACCAGCTTTTTACATACCAAAACCAAGGCTTATGCTCATAGAGAAGTAACTGCACATAGCCCTCCAAACAAAAATAGTCCAGCGGTGTTAAATCACATGATCTTGGAGGCCACACCACAGGCCAGCGCAGCGAGATAGCTTGGTCACCAAAAGTTTACGTCAATAAATTAATTGTATCGTCGGTTGTATGGCATGAAAGACCGCAAACCGAGATCTTTCCCAAAAAAATCTTCCATAAAGTGGATGGACACAACCGTAATAGTTGTGCACGATGGCAGATGGACTCATTCGGGTCTTCTTCAGTACTCTGCTTCCCATCGCCAATAGCGTGCGCACTGTACGGCATCTCTGAGAATGCCCTCCAGAAAATAGCAAACGTGGTTCGAAACCGTTCCATGGTTACTTGAACTACCTACTCTGTTGAGCGATTGCGTCGATCGAATATTGGGCGTAGTACGCGTTGCATCGGGCAACCGCGCCATTATATTGATAATAAATTTGCCTATTTCTGCTTAATTGTAAACTTAGTTCGGCTGAAATTTTTCTTTTTTTTCTCAAAGTGAACTGAAATAATGTCTTTCCTGCAAGCAGTATGTGTACAGCAACCGACAAAAACTCCTCGCTCCTATGGCCAATGGTTCAAGAGGTCGATAATGGGTCACTGATTAAAACCCACACAACCCATTTATTAAATACCCCAAGACCACTTAAAGCGCGAAGGGAGTTAATTTGTATAAATCAATGACACATTTTCGGCGGCAACAAAAAATCTCATAATTTAATTGCGTTAACGAACGTAAATTACCTGAGAAAAGCAGCTGGCGTTAGGCACCTGATAACAACAACAACAACAACTAATCGGCAACAACAAACAACAGTTGTGGAGAAAAACTAATCAACACATTTTACAACAACATTGCAATAAAATATGCACAACTATGTTACAACAAAAAAAAAACAACGATTGTCAACACCCCAAACAAATTGCTTTTACCTACAAACATACAAACATACATACGAGTATACATACATATGTATGTACATACATTCATACATTGTTTGAAAACAAACGCCTTTTTGTTGTTTTTAATGTGGCGTTGGCTGTTGTGAATATGTTGTTGTTGTTGTTATTGTTGTTGCTACTTTTGCTACCACTTTCGCACTTGAGTTACAGCGCATTGATTGCTCACCACATTTGCTGCCGCATTGGTGCACCCAGGATGCCAAAAGGACTTCCTCATTTCGTCGGCTGGCAAAACATTTATAAATTACTTGATCATTTGACATCCAAAACACACACCCACACACACACAAAACAAAACAAAATGGTTGTAGGTGTTGTGGTGCGGCTGTGTGTGTGTGTGTGTGTGTGTGTGTCAACTTTGTTGATGGCTTTCAAGTCACAATCAACAAGCCAATTGGGTAATAATCAGCGGCATCAGCAGAGGCTGCCACAACAATCAGCGACAGCGACAGCAGCGGCAACGGCAACAGCAACACCAACAAAATATGCAACAATGAAATAAACCAACAACAACGTGTAAATGAAAAGCAACAGCAAGTGCTCACGAACCTTTCCTCTTTGGCGTATACAATATTTTGACAAAATACTCCTGGCCGCTTCGATACGCTGGCAAAGTGTTAAAACGATCACAGCCAACGATTTATCTTCATTTGCATTCGAGCGGCAATTAACACACAGAGTGCCGGCAATGCCGACGACGATGACGACGACGACCGTAAGCAAATTGTCATATGTTCAAGTGGCGACTTTGGTGTGGTTTTGCTACTCGAGTTGTGGGTGCTGCTGCCACTGATATGGCTGCGACTGCATTGTCACAGCCGTAATGTGTTGACGAAGGCGGTGGAGGTGATAAAACACGCGCAACACCTTTTTCGGGCAACATCTTTGGAGGGGAAATGTGAAAGGACAAGGATAAATATATATATAAGATCAATTAGTCCAAACGATGAAAGTCCACTCACTTCCGAAGCTCCAATCCAACTGGAAACACCAAGTGAAGCCACATTATTCTCCATCTAATCTTTACAGAGTGGAGATTTTCCTCATCTGTTGATTCCACAAGCGAATACTGCATCGTAAACTTTCTCAGCTGCAGTGGTTTTATCCATTCGGTTAACATGACCCCCAAGCCGGCGAAGCCGCCTTATTCTGATTAGCTAAACGATGTCAATGTCACCATCTATATTCTACAGCCATCGTTCTATTGTCTCCGATATTCATCATCGCTAGTACGCAGAGGAACACAAAACCCTGATCTTGTAGATTCATAAAGCCGACTCATCGGTTGTCAGGAAAGGACAATGTTTATGAGTGACTTGTAGAACTTATACTGGTTCATCGGAAGGTGACTTTACAGACTAAATAAGGAAGCAAAGCGATTTAGTGGTCAATCAGCCCAAGACGAAATATCTCATACCAACGCACTCGCACATGGACTCCCACGGAGAAGTTCCTCCTTATACTAACGGAGCTTTTGGGGTTACTCGACGTCAGTTTATATTGCCGTATATGTTTGTGGAGGTATCAAACACAGACAAAGCGACGAACAGGCAACCACTCGGTCCTATCCTCACTGCTCTTAACGAAGACTTGGCGACAGGTGAACCTCTGTTCAATGGTGAATCTAGTGGACCTAAAGTCGTCCTGATAAAGCCGGTCAGTGCGTTGACGGTGCGTTGCAAGCTTCCCCACTAAGTAGAGACTCTGTTAACCCTCTCTTTGTAGGATTGGTTTCCAATCGTCAAACATGCTCATCCACTTATACAAAGAGGTTGATGCTTGTTGCAAATTTTTTGCTCCCCGCCTCCGTATTTGAATGGATCAACCTGACCACCATTAGCTTCCAATATTTTAAAGCCCTTTGCTTGTCTTCAGGCAAGCAACTTCTATTGATCATAATCGATTGATGTATCGTCTATTTCATCGTCATCGGTTGGTGGTATGGCTCCGGCTTTTTCATAGAATTCGTGAAATTTAAGCCCTTTTTCCCTCTGCAAATAAATCTTGCTTCCCTCTTTAGCTCTCGTTATCCTTCTTTCTATACTTGCTCCTCCATGGACTCCCCTTGATGACGGTGAAACAAGATTAATACTTTCAAGAACATCAGTCAGCTGGGTAGAGCGGTAATTTCTCAATAATGGGACCGAATATTCCAGATGAGAGCCCGTCTGAAACGCAGAGCATAGCCGCTTGCTTCAAAACCGAATCCGTGAAAGTGCAGCATTATAAAGCAGACCTTAGCGAACCAAATATGTCTGAGTTTTAGCGGCTCCACACAGGTTTGTGACCGCATTTTACACAAATGAACGCAATTGTAAAAATTCGGTCTAGCTCAGCAACTTTAACTCCGTACCCCGAAGCAAAACTACAACCCACACATTGGTATAAACTAATTTGGAAATACTTAAAAATCCATTTGTGCAACATGAAATTTGCAACACTTTCAACACCCTTCACGAGCTAAAGCAGCATATTTGTATGACCACTAAACGCCCTTTAGAGCTTTCCGCTGCTCTCAGCCGCCTTGCGTGGCTCAAAACCACAATTTTTACGCGCTCCAACATTAATTTGCCATTTGACGCCGCCACCAACATTAGTCTCTGCTACAATCGAAAATTCGTTGTCGACTATTTGCTGTTACTGCTACCGCCACCAACCACTGCCACCGCAACTACTGTATACAGTTACCCGCAGTAGCAAACACCGAAAATTTCTACTCAACCAATTAATAATTCCTTTTTGGTCTCTTGTCTGGCGCGCTGATAAGCGTAGATAAAAGGGACATGAAATTCAAATTTAAAATTTGACCAACACAGACAACAACAACAATAACACCAACAAAATAGACATTATGCACAAAGTATTCGAGTTACCCACCACTTCGAGCAGCACCACCAATTGTGGTCTTGCCGCCATCGTGTTTTGATTACAATGAAGGAAAGACGGCATTAAGAAGTAGAGAAAAGGAAGAGAAAAAATTAGGCGAAAAAATGAAAGCGCTTCCGTATTTAATAGCTGGTGGTCGTCGATAGGTTGGTGGGTTGTTTGTTTGTTTGGTGGGTGGGTGGTCACTCGCAGTGCGATGGCAGCAGCGTGTCGGAGGTGTGGACAAGCGTGCACTTGAGTTATGTGTGAGAAGAATCCAATCACACGATCTGGCGCATACAATTTAGGAGAGTGGCTTAATTGTGGGAAAGAAAAATTTTTGTTTTTATTAAATAGTTGTCGACTTATGTGTTATGACCAAACGTTAAGGCGTTAATTGTGGGCATATGTATGTGCATATACCATACACACAGCCCTTATGGGGAGAAGTTTCGTTTATAGGCCACTGAAAAGTGTGTTACATTATCACTTAGTAAATCTAGAGAGAGTGTCAAAAGAATGTGAAATACTTTATTGGAAAATATCTTCTGTATCCATACCACGACGCGTTCCAGACCCTCTAATGGAGAAAATTCAAGCTTTGCGGTCTATTTGTAATGTCTGGCGCCTTGATCTCGCGATTACGCACTTTCGTGTATTAGAAAAACCTACGCCACTCTGATGTGAGGTAGGTATATCTGTCCAGCTGGCTAGACCCACTTCCATCCGTCTCCTGCAGGGTGATATCGACCCAATTACAGTTATTTTTGCAAACTAGTTTCAAGGATATAAATAGATCAGTGCTATAGAGAAAAAGTAGAAAATTTCTTTAGCCAGTTTTCATCACCTTGAGTGCATACCAGTGCAGGATAGCTACACGGTTGCGAGCACCCGCTCATACTCGATCCATCTGCAACCTCATTGGATAGAAGTATTATAAAGGGTTTTTCAATAAGAGGTGCACGTCGCTCAAGAACGATGAGAATACTGCTGCAGTAGCCCAAAGTGTTGAAGAAATTCCAGGTTTGTCCATTTCTGGGCATTCCAAAAATGTCATTACATCCTAATTTGTATAAATACTTGGGTATTAAGGCTTATAAAGTGCAGTTAACACAAGAATTTAAGCCGGTCGATCATCAACAACATCGCGTCTTTGCTGATTGGGTCCTTGAAATACATTCAAATGGTCCGAAATGTCATCCATTGGACCTTACTTTTTCGAAAATGAGGCTAGAGCTAATATTACGGTGAATGGTTTCCACTATCAAGGGATAATTAAGGAGCTTTTATGGCCGAAATTGGATGACGCTGATGTGGGCAACGTTTATTTTCAACAAGATGGCGCTCCATGCCACACAAGCAACGCAATCATCGATCTCAAAGGGGTGATCGCAATTGACCGCCGAGATCTTTTGATTTAACACCTAGCGACTTCATTCTTTGGACGCACGTGAAAGGTGAGGTCTACGCCAACAGGTCAACGTCGATTCAAGACCTCAAAAATGGAATTCGTGAAGCCACTTTGCGAATTGGTGATGAAAAATTTCATAAAAAGGACCATTCTGTAAGCGTAGTCGTGGCGGCCATTTAGCTGATATTGTTTTCCATATTCTATATCAAAAGTATTAAAATTCTTGATATTTAATGATCGATATGATATTTGGGTGGTCGTGTAACTTTTTTCTTGCGACACAAAAGACTCGTTGAGTCCATTACTTCCATAAAGATGAAACTATCGATTATTTAAAAAGTCCTTACATAAACTCTATTAATTATGCTATTGACTAACTGTCACTTAAACGAACACTACTAACACTCTGACACACATACATACGAGTATGTGCACATATACGTATATAAATATGTTCATAAACACTTAGTTGTTATAACTCCACATTGAGAAGAAGAAAAACTAAATAAATAAATATAATAGGTCCAAATTAAGCACAAGTATTTCTTAAATACGCACTTGCTCTTTTAAATAAGTCCGTTAAATTATACAGACTCCCAGAAAAGTGAAGACAACGCATCCAACACCTTTTTTGTGCAACACCAACATTCACACCGAATATAAAAAATACTTTCTTTTGCTACTTATGCTGTGTTTATACAATATACATGTAAGTGTAATGAAGTAATTGACAAATGCATTAGATTGAAGTGACATGACAGACAATTGGACGGATGGACGGACAAACAACCAGTATTTGTCAACGAGCAGCAAAAAAATGTCATGAAAATAAAAATGCCAGCATACATACACACATACAAACAACATCGAATCGCACGACTACAAGCCACCATAATAGAGAAAGAGTTATAAAAACAAACAGTAAATACAAATGATAATAGCAATGGTAAAAGAAAAAGAAGAAATAAACGAAAATTTAAACGTAAATCATAATAAAAACAAACCAGCTGTCAACTTGAATGAAAACATTTCATAGAGCGATGCGAATATACTCCTACAAACATATAGTATTACATTCCTACTGCATGCAATTAAATGGAAAAATAAGAGATCAGTTCAATAAGTACGACTACAAGGAGGGATGCTACCTAAATATTACAAAAAAAAAACATTAAATCAAATACAAAAAAAATACAACAGAAAAAACATAAATTAAATAGAATAAAACAAAAATAATTTAAATATAATAAAATTAAATTAAATTAAACAAAACAAAATAAAATAAAAAATTAAACCAAATAAAAAAATTAATTAAAATCAAATAAAATAACATAAGATTAAAAAAAATTAAATTAAAATAAAATTTAATAAAATAAAATAAAAAAATTACATAAAATTAAATAGAATAAAATTATATAAAATTTAATAAATTGAACTAAAATAAAATAAAACAAAAATGAAATAATAGATAAAAAAATAAAATAATATAAAAAAATCAAACAAAATAAAATAAAGTAAACTAAATTAAAAAAATTAAATAAATTAAAATAAAATAAAATAAAATAAATTATAATAATATAAAATAAAATAAAATAAAATAAAATAAAATAAAATAAAATAAAATAAAATAAAATAAAATAAAATAAAATAAAATAAAATAAAATAAAATAAAATAAAATAAAATAAAATAAAATAAAATAAAATAAAATAAAATAAAATAAAATAAAATAAAATAAAATAAAATAAAATAAAATAAAATAAAATAAAATAAAATAAAATAAAATAAAATAAAATAAAATAAAATAAAATAAAATAAAATAAAATAAAATAAAATAAAATAAAATAAAATAAAATAAAAGTAAATAAAATAAAATTAAATTAAATTAAATTAAATTAAATCAAATAAAATAAAATAAAATAATATAAACTAAAATAAAATAAAACAAAAATAAATAAAATAAGTAAAATATAGTGTATAAAATAAATTAAAAAAATTAAAATAAATTTAAATAAATTAAAACGAAATATAATAAAATGAAACAAAATAAAATAAAGTAAAATATAGTATATAACATAAAATAAAATAAAATAAAATAAAATAAAGTAAAGTAAAATAAAATAAAATAAAATAAAATAAAATAAAATAAAATAAAATAAAACAAAATAAAATAAAATAAAATAAAATAAAATAAAATAAAATAAAATAAAATAAAATAAAATAAAATAAAATAAAATAAAATAAAATAAAATAAAATAAAGTAAAATAAAATAAAATAAAATAAAATAAAATAAAATAAAATAAAATAAAATAAAATAAAATAAAATAAAATGAAATAAAAGTAAATTAAATTAAATTAAATTAAATAAAAAATGAGATAAAATAAAATAAAATAAAATAAAATAAAATAAAAAATGATAATATAAAATTAGTAAAGTAAAATGAATAAAAATAAAAATAAAAATAAATAATTAATAGTAAATAATACAAAATAAAATAAAATATTTTTTAAGCATGGAGAAGAAGACTGCTTAACGTATCGTCATTGAGTCATCACATGAATGGTATGTGCCACCATCAGGCCACTAAAAATCTTTTGGATGGAGTTGCATTTTTCCCTTAGTGAGCTTTGCATCTTTTCACCTGCGTCCAGGTCCCAATTTTTTCGCCTTAGCACGCATTCTAGAAATTATTTTATACTTTCCCAGCTTCTTTAACTAGCGAGCATGACTGAGATGCTGTTGTCAGCATTTAGTGGTCTGATCGTGCTTTCGAGACTACTACGCTCAGCTTGCCTCAGCTTCATTCGCGCCGTCATATATACAGCGGAGCACCTCAGCCCACTTCTCCGAATATTCTGTAAGTCTATAGGCAACTGTAATTAACCTTGCTTTCCATCCGCCTCGGTTTTCTAATTCCCTTCGGGTTTGCCACTGGGTCAGGATTTCCTTTCTTTGTATTCTCTTTTAGTATTGATGACGCTTCCTTGGGTTTTCATTTTTCGAGTGTTCAGCTCCTTTTCCTGTCGGGTGCCAAGTGGTCGATGGGAATGTCTCCGTTAGTTACTGATACCACTTCGCCTGATACGGTAGCGTATGCCGATGCTACCCTCAAAGCTGATGTACCATAGTAAAATGCAGGAAGTTGTCGACTTCAAAATCATCCTCTTTTTCTGGGTCGGTCTGTCGATAATGGCCATCAGTCTGCTCAGCTGGTTAGTGATTCTGGTGACTTTTCTCCGCGGCGTGTTGGATTTGTGCCCAGAAACTTAATCTGGAATTCAGTCTTACACCTAAGTAGCTAACAAGTGTTGTCTTTCTCAGGATATTGGACGGTGTGTACATGTCTACTTACAAGGGGATGTGCTTCATCATTGGGAGCATCTCGGTGAAATAAAATAAAGTAAAATGAAATAAAGAGAAATATGCCTCGGAGGCTTTAGCGCACTTTTAAACGCAAGGTTTTTGGCTACCCAGAGGATACTTGATCTAGGACCGGATGTCACGAACTGTTTGACATTAATTATATAATGTCTCTTGACAGAAACCTGATTACATTCGAGCTCATGTCTGACATGAGTGTGAGGAAAAATATCAAAGAAGAAAAAGTAACTTCGCAAGTTACTCACACGAAGATACTTAAAGATATTGGACTTTACTGAGTCCACGGAAACGCTGTTGCTCTCGGATTTCGAACTCTCTGAGTGCAATACCGTACTTATCAAATGGACCTCGTGCAACGGCAATACAAACAAACATAAATGTGTCAAGTTTATAGCGGAATATCAATGAAGAGCCAGCTGTTGCCGCTGAAACGCTGCGATGTGAGATGACACCAAACAATGTAAAATCTTAATATAAAACGCATGCAATAAAATGCAATTCTATGGCCGCTATGACACCGTCACAGATTTGCAGCTATGATAGCCTTGCCGACGCGGCTGCTGCTCCTAGCTGGTAGCTGGTAGCTGGTAGCTAGTAGCTGGCTGGGGTTGTTGGTCGTTGGTTGCTGTTGGCTCGCTAACGGCTTGTTGCTACTATCTATTGTTACTATTAATACTGTTGTTGTTGCTGTTGCTGCTGCTGTTACTTATTCGGTTTGTTGTTGTTGTTGTTGTTACTATAGCAATGCCAATTTTTAATGCCGCCAACTGTCATAGCCGCCACCGCTGACAAGTGAATCTGTTTAAATAAAAACGAAAGTTGTAGTGCGTTACGGGCACGGACGGACGGACGGCTCTGAACGAACTATTGGACAGCGGAATATGGTCAACAATAAACAAAAGAAGTGAATAAGTGAATAAAAATAGAAAAGAAATGTAAAAAGAAAAACCAACAAATGTGGACATGAAACAAACGAGAATGAAAGTTCGCAGCTCGAGCAACAGAAAGTGACACATGAAAGAAAGCACCAGCCGGACAGCGGTCCGCTTGAAAACAACAGCAAATAAAACAAAAAACAAAAAACAAGAACAATAACCGTTGTTCCAACTGACAAGCCAATAAACGCTCAAATCACCTCTCGCGTACAACACAAACACCAACACCAACACTAGCTGTTGCTGCAACGGAAACATCATACATATGCGTGCAGCTACAAGAAGTAATGAACGCATCAATTAAAAGTATGGCAATATACTCGAACCCACGTCGGCCGCGTGCCCTCCTCGCCTTGCTGTGTCTCCCCAAAGTCATTTCACCTTGACTCACCGCTTTGTAGTCATGTGCAATCGGCCGTCTGTCTGTCTGTTTCTCTGTTCATATGTCAAAATGTCTATCCCCTTATGCGTTGCGTTATTTCTCTTTATGCGTTTACATTCTATTCATTCCTTCAGCTTCAACTTGACTGTCTGATCGGCGTCAACATTTACGGGAATTTCAGTTATGCTTTTAGTGCGACAAGCAAATGTTACTAGCGCACGGTGCAGAGGCAAGAGGCAGTTCAGAAGTGGTGGTATAAACGTTCAATGACCGCCAAGTTAAGTCAATTATTATGAAGTTTCAGGTATGCCCATATTTTGGTGGGCTTGCAAGTATTTCTTCCCATATATATACATACGTAATGTCGTACAGACAATATCGTCGAATGATGAGAAGAAGTAAACAGAGGATAGGCGGTAAGGAAGGGCTGAAGACATAATGGAGGACGGATCCAAGGGATACACTTAGTTTCTGCCGCGTTGAAAGGAGTTCGACTACAATTGACAAAGTCAGATACCAATAGGTCATCCTGGACAGAAAACTTTCTTAGAGACCAAACATTGAAAAGGGATGTAAAACTTCATGAAACCATAGTAAAGAATATAATGTTTCACGGGATACTTATCTGGCGAAGAACACTGGAATATGTACCGTAGGTAGCCCTAATCAGTATCAATGGGAAGCTATGAAACAACTCAGCACTGGCGCTCAACGTCAATTGACATCGCTGGTACAGATGTACAAGCTGCGATAAGACTAAGTAAAGCTGGTGAGTTTATAAAACCCTGCGCCTTCCATTTTTATCCAATGGACTGTGGCTAAGATTCAATTGGGGAATTTTCTACGGGAACTTCCAAGCTCGGCTCTCAGTTCAAGCTTTCTGTCTAGTTTAGTATTTTTCAAATGGAAATGATAATGTATAGCTTTGAATTATTTTTGAATAAGTGTGATTTGGGTGGCAAAGGGCCAACTGTGGGCTTATCATGGACAGTTAGATCTCACATTTTACTTGTTTGCAAGTTCCGAATGGTATGTATACAGTTAAGCCACGAATCTATCCACACTCATATTATAAAGCTGGTTGGAGAATGGTGAGGTGCAATTATCCTGATTCTCTTAACTGATGAGTTTTAGGCTCAAGCAAATTGGTCCTTATATCCTTAACAGCCCGTGTGAGCCAACATCGTGAGTTCGGGATCGGCGCCAAGCATTATTCTCGGCATTGAAGATTTCTGGGACATTAGATCTTCAAGTCCAATGTGAATGCTTGTAATACTAGAGATTATAACAGGAATTATACTACTTATAGTATAAGCATCCGTACAGATATACAATGTTAGTAAAAGGTCTCTTGGGTTAAAAAAGGAAATAATCTTTCTTAGCTGTTTCTCCACATTTCCTTGGTTAACACTGTATTTTTTTTTTAATAATATAGATATACCTATATTCGCCCACTTCTGCTTTCCGTTCACACGCCATACCTCCAACCAATGCCGTTTGGACACTATCGGCTACAGAATTCATTCAATTTCATTTTCATTTTAAATGAAAGTAACAGTAATACACAAACCGCACAGTTAAGTCCGCTTATGGCACAGCAAGGAAGCAACCAAACTGCCTTCACATACACTCAGATATGACAGCGACGTCATTTTCCATTGCTTCTTCTTCATCTTCTTCTTCTTCTTCTTCACCGTCATCTTGTCGCTTATAAAGTTGTTGATTGATTTGGTGTGCCAAGCAATGAAACTGTTCCCCCTCTTCCGTGCCACCTGTCACTGGCACATCACAAATATTTATGTTGCCTGCTTTCTTCCACCTTCAGTATCAGTTTACTGCGCAAGTGAAAATATGTGTAATGTAGTAAAAAGGTCTGAGTCCACGCATCTCTGCTTGGCTGGCGCGATATGAATTGACACACAATTGCTGATTTGACAGTTCCATTTATGGCAAACGTTAATGATGTGAACTGGCTGAGAGGGAGGGAAGTGGCAGTTGAGAGAAGGTGAGATGAGGTGAATTGAAGAAGCGGTAGGGTTTCTTTTTTTAACTTTTATAACAGGGATGTTATACTTTGATCCCATTTGAGAAAATAAAATAAGCGTAAGTTACTGGAAAATATTTCTCTAAAAATGTATCCATATTTGCGAACTAAAGGTAAACTAGGGTCAGGGTGGGTATAAAACAGATGCTTTAGTATGTAGCTTAATAAGCCTTTGAAGGTTCGAATACGACGCAATTTATACGATAAAACTATAAGAGGCAGACTGAATCTTATCTTCAGCGATTTCAGACCTGTATCCTGTCATCAAAGAAACAGTCATCGCATTCGGGACTTGGCTCCCACGTCACTGTTGACTTCGTCATAACTTCGAGGTTGTAGATAATTTTGTCTATCTTGGAACAATGGCAGTCTTGAAATCCAACGCAGAAACACTCTTACCAACAGATGCTACTTTGGACTGCGCAGACAATTGAAAATTAAAATCCTCTTTCGACGCAAAAAAAATCAAACACTCCACTCTCTCTTTCCGCCTCGCTGTATTGCACAGAAGAGTGTCATGTCATACGGGTGACAACATTCCAGTCATTCAAGGAGGATCTCGCTAAGGGAAGAAACGAACACCTATAAAAAAGAAAGAAGAATCATTAAAGGAAAAGCTGTTGTCATAAGCGGTAGGCACTTAAAGGACAATATATGCCTTAAATGTCTTATATATAAGCTGAAAACATGTAATGAGATCAGCAACTCGGACTCTAACAACCCGATAAGCAAATTGTGAGTTCTTGAAAGTTCGGGTAGAACAACTTGAGTATTGAAACGTGTTAGTTGAAAAATGTCAGACCCAGCTTTCGTAAGAAAATGTCTGGAACTAGCAAATCATTTTCGTAGAATTATTTTGTGGCAGAAGAATATTATTCTAAAGAAATATGCTTTCAATGAGTACGAGTTCTGTAAAAAAAAATTAACCGAATTATGTATTTCTAAAAAAGTATTTATTCTAAGTAGATGGAACACAATTCGGCCTCTGTTGATCTAAAATGGCCTCTTCTGGATGAGTGCTGCCTTCAAGCGGTCCAGTTGTTGGCAGTAGAGGGTCGAATTGAGCGTTTGGTCATAGGGGAGCAGCTAGTAGAAGATGATTCCTTGCCAACCCCACCAAATACACAGCAAAACCTTCCTGGCCGTCAATCCTGGCTTGGCCACCGTTTCCGCCGGCTCACCGCGTTTCGACCACGAACGATTTCGCTCAACGTTGTCGTAAGTGATCCACTTTTTATCGCCAGTCACCAAACGCTTCAGAAATGGGTCGATTTTGTTGGGATTCAGCAGCAATTCGCAGAAGGAAATTCGGTCCATCATGTTCTTTTGCGTTAGTTTGTGTGGCACCCAAACATCGAGCTTCTTTTTGAATCCAATATTATGCAAATGGTTCCAAATGGTTTTCTGACTTATATTTAGTTCCTCAGTAATTAAATAAGTGCTCACGTGGCGTTCTGTTTCCACTATTTCCATGATATTGCGATAAAATCATGGAATCATCGACGACAGGCCTCCCGACGCGTGGTGCATCTTTGACATCGAAACTACCGGAACGGAACCTAACCTAACCATAAACTAAATTAATTTTTTCAGCCGCTTTGGCTGCTTTTTTGCTGCAGAAATTGGTTGTGATTTAGTTCAGCTCTTCCTTCGGTGTAGTCATCTACTTCTCTTACAGTCTAAGGAACAAAAAAATCACAGAAGTCAATTATAAAGAACACACGGTGGCCGTGGCACTATATTTCTATGTTGTTTTTGGTCAATCTGTTGCTTACAAGCAGAACCAATCTCCGTTCTTCTACAAATCCGATTGCTTCTAGTGGATTGTCCAATAAAAAAAGTCCAACGGTTTCAAATCGCACGATCGCGGTGTCCATTTGATATCGCCAAAACGAGAGATTACTCTTTTTGGAAAATTCTCTCACAACGAAGCCATATTCGCTCGTGTTGTGTGGCGTGTGGCACCACCTTGTTGAAACCACCGTTGTCGTTTACAAAGAAGTTAGGTCCATTCACACCTCCGGACCAAAGAGCGTACCAGACAGTAAGTTTCTCGGAACCCCAAATACGCCAATTTTTCTGTTTTACATACCTATCTCCAGAGTGAGAAATGTGGCTCGTTGCTGAACAAAATTTTGTTAGAAAAATCGATGTTCAAGCACCCAACTGGCTTCAGCTGTTGTGTGATTTTATATGGATGCAAGTGTAAGTCCAAGTGCAAAATATGCCATAATCTGCCGTAAGAAAATGCCTGCTCTTGAGAATAATACGATATATTTTCATAAATGCCTGACATATAGCTAAAACAAAATATGTTTGGTTTGACAGGTATCTTAAACAGATGATCCCTGTATTTTTGAAACCAGGAAATGGGGAACACTATATAATTATTTGTATTTTTCAAGGAATTCCTTTAGCGCTTTTAAACTCTTTTTGAGACCTAAAAAATTCACAAAAAAAAATTATTGAATTTTTTCCATTTTTTCAATGCATGGGAATAATGTAGCCACAGATGTTCGTAATCTTTCGGATACTATAGCGCTCGCCGAATCTAATTATTCTAGTTGTGTACAACAATAATTCATAAAATTAATGTTTGTGTCTTTAGTAAGGGAGCTCCTTTTTAGTGGTGGTTGCAACATTAACCCAAATCCAAGCGATTTCTGGTGCTCCTTTATTCCCATACACCTCCAAAAAAATATGAGTAATAATCGTGAAATTAATGTTCAAAAAGGAAGAGGCAGCATTCAGCAGCCAACAGCTATAAAACGCATTTAATAAACGCAGTTAATTTGGAAGGAAACCTGTTGCGAACGCCACAAAACGATTATCGACAAAAGGCCAACAAAGCCACCGACGCATTCATTAAACACACACATACATACACGCACACACACAATAAAACAAATTAGTAAAATGGAAAGAAAGAGGAAAGATGTTGTAGTAGCTGGCATATTGTTGTTGTTATTGTTGTTGTCGTTGCGCACTGCCTGGAAATGGCAAAGTGCAGTGGAGTGCATGTTAAAGACACGTTAAACAATGATTTAATGCCAATAAATAAGTTTAAACATTTATTAACGATAATTAATGTTACGGTAATTTGGCGGCAAAACTTTTGCTAAATGTGCAGTGCTTGCACACACACACACAGAAATACATGTATACACACATACATGCACTCGGATTTTTATGCATCCGTAAAAAAGAATGGGAAAAGTGCATTGCGTGGTGTGTTGCAGGTGAAAAGTGAAACTCCAATTATGTGCCACAATGGAGAGTACAACATTTTGGCGTTGCCAACTAGCGAGGTTAGTGTCTTAAATCTTTCAACGATGCCACCAACGCCACGCGAGTTATGGCCAGGCTGGTGTAAAGCACTTGTAGTTAGCTTATCAGCATAACTAACATACAAACACATATACAATGCATACATATTGTGAATGAAATGAATTGGTTTGAGAAAATAGCAATAAAAAAGTGCCCATAAATTTTTCGAATTTTTTACTTGCTTTTTTTTTATACTCAGGTGCAGCTACATAAACCGGGCGTTTTGAGTTTGTTTCTCTAACAGCTGTTTTTGGAACGAAAAAAAGGGCTAAGAACCGTCACTTGATTACCGAAACCTTTCACTAGTTTATAGAACATTAAAGAGAGGTAAGGTTATTTCGAACTAATGAACGTTACCACGTCCAAAGCGCTACCAGAAAACAGTACATACAACCAAAGCTCTGTACTACTACACTTTCTATAGTGTCTCTACTGTGGGGAACATTGTTGTTCTCTTAGCAAATTAAATGCGCTATTGGCCCTTTGTTCATTGCTGATTGGAGATTCTTCAGTGTATCCTCACCCAGTCTGATCGTCCTTTGAATACTGAGCGCCGGTCACTTACATATTACATGCTCTATTGTGTCCGCTTATTGCTTACATTTTCTATATTTATTGTCATCAACGAGACCTAAACTGATGGCAGGAGCCGCGTACAAGCAACCTGGAATCTGACCTCTAGTAAAAACTTAATGAGCCTCGCATTATATATTTTACACATAATTTTGGCTCTGCTGTAACCTCCTGATCGTTCCCAAAATCTCTTAACTTATTGGTACAAGAGTATTACTTAATCATGTTTCACCTCCCTGGCTCCTCTTCTGAATCCCTTCATATCCTTTTTTTATCCTCATCTTGGCTATATTATAGCCTTATGCCTTGGTATCGAATTAAAGTGGACTTTTCTGTTCTCCCCCAAACTTTTGATCGCTTTCTTACATATTGCAAACACTATTCACCTCGGTCTATATGGAATTGAGGCCTTAAAGAACGCTTGGATCTCTACATGAGTATTAACGATCCTTTTGTTCAGGTCATCTCACTGCAGTAGATCATGTTAGATCTTTGAAGACGATGATTTTTCCTTAAAAGCTCCCGTGAATGTGGACTTTTCTGTTCTCCCCCAAACTTTTGATCGCCTTCTTACATAGTGCAACCACTATTCACCGCGGTCTTTATGAAAATGAGGCCTTAAAGAACGCTTGACTCTCTACATGAATATTAACTATCCTTTTGTAAAGGTCAACTCACTGCAGTAGATCATTTTAGATCTTTGAAGACGATGATTTTTTCCTTAAAAGCTCCCGTGAATCTGAGTATCGCCCAAAATTCCTTCCACTCCAGAGATGTTGTCTCTTCTATGACGTTTTAGCTCCAATATTTAGCTATAAGAATAACTCTGAAAGCGGTCGCAATTGGACATGGAATGTCTACCCCCTGATGAGAATTGCTGCTCATACTTCCAGATACCTGAGCTTCAAAAATTATTTGTAGGGAGAGCTCTACTGAAGATCGCTCTCACCTATATCAGTCCCATCAGGAACAAGAAAAACCTCTCTGAGACGTTCAATACTAAACGAGAGTTAAACAGAAAAAGTACAATCTTTTATAGGGGCAATTAGAGGTTTGAAATATTTTGACTATATTGGAACCAAGATCAACACTAACAACAATGCCAGCCTGGAAATCCAACGTAGAATCACTCTCAACAACAGATGCTACTTTGGAGCGAACGGACAATTGAGAGGTAAAACACTCTCTCGACAAACAAAAATGAAACTTGACGTGTCGAGTCCTATTCTGTTACGTGGACCAAAGACTGGATGATGACTACGACATCTGTAAAGTCGGCGCTTGAAATGTAAATACCGCAACCGATGAAACGATGAGCTGTACGAGATATACGACGACATTAGCATACTTCAGCGAGTAAAAAGACAGTGATTACGCTGGCCAAGTCATGTGGTTCTTATGGGCGACAACACTACAGATTTGAAAGTTTTCGATGCAGTACCGGCCGATAGGCGTGCATATCGTTGGAAAGATCATATGGGGAAGAACCTGGGTTCGGTTGGTAACTCCAACAGGCGCTCAACGGATATGCAAAGAAACGAGTAACGTCAATAAAGAGAAGAAAGAATAATTAACCGATTTTGCCCAAAGAACCTACATATTTACAAAACTCCATTTGAAATACCGAAATACGCTCTGAACCATGTGGGCATTGTAATTTCAAATGGAACTACTCATCCCCAGTTTACTGAAATAGGTGTCCTAGATGAGTTCGAAGCTATCCCTGCAGGGTAGGGGTTCACGAATTTCCCCGCAATAAGGCATGCTTATCGCAAGAGGCGAATAAAATCTGAAAGTTCTCGCGACTGTCGAGTCTTTATACCGGAACTACTCGGATTTTATCCACGAATTCACTCAAAAGCTTTCGCGGCTACCGAGTTTCATATTGAATTGGGTCAAATCGAACGACATGCCACGCCTGCCTGTTCTCCTTCGCTCGTTACCACAAACATTTAATATTCCACAACACCGAATTAGGCGCCGCCTTACTCATGATTTTTTACTTATTTATTTTTTTTTTTTTGTTATTTTTAGTTGCTTTCCGCAAAATATTATACAAAAACCAATTGGGAAGCCGATATATGTATACATATATACTTAAGTTATATACAATACGTACATATGTTTAGGTGAGCCTCAGCAATCTGTTACGGATTCCTTGAAAACATTAAAAATGAAAAATGTGAACGATGAATTGCGAAAATTACTGTAACAAATGCCGGTGAGCGGGTGAGCAAAGTGCATTGAAGAAATTAAAAGTAAAACTAAACTAAAAGTGAAAAATAAGAAATGGAAAAAAAAAATTGGTCATAAATAATGGCGACCAAAAGTGTCGAAGAAAATTGTCAGGCCAATCATTTCCATGGCAATTTGAGTGAAATATGTGCAAAAGTATGTAAATCTATGCGTGTTTTTAACAAGACGCAAGGTTTCTTGATAGATCTTCAATAGGAAAATACAGAAAAGCATACTGACCACCACAACAACAACAACAACGCTAACGCCAATGCCAGAGAGACAACAAACACTTTCGCTGCATTTGCATTTGACTTTGGCGTTTTTGGTGTAATTGAGAAAAGTGAAAAATCGCCGAGAGCTAACAATGTAACATATAAAGACACAAACAAGCATGCCAGCGATTAATATGCAACACAAGCGACAATTGCTTGCAACAACACACACACACACACATTGCTGAGGACACATCACACGCGCCTAACACCTACAAAAATGCCTTTGTACTCTCGTATGTTGGTATGTGTGTACGTATACATGTGTGTATGTATATAAGTTAGCAAATTGATGCGCCTCCTCCAATGACAACACTCGGTCAGTGGAGCAACAATGTGTTGTTGTGCTGTTGCGCTGTTGCGCACTAGCGTGCCACACGAATAACCACTTCCAATAACTAATGATGTTGTCAATGAAAATGGGGTTCGTTGTTTGTTTGGCTCTCTTTTTTTCCATGCAAAATTTGGTCAGCAAAAATTCCAATGAAATCACGCGCAGCACTCACAACACTTAACGAGCAGCGAAAATAGAAATGACCGGGAGCGTTTTATTATTCGTATGAGTTTGGCTAATGAAAGGAAAACTTTTTAGTTAAGTCATCATTTTGATAATGTCAGCAAGAAAATTGGTTGCTTGGTTACACTTAATCCTGTATTTTTCGTAGGCGTTGAAACGCCTCCTTGGACTTCAGAAAGAGTTCAGTTATTGGAACCATTCCAAATCCCGCGACCATAATTTAAAGTCGTTAAAATCTACTTGCAGCAGTTGAGAGCTCTATGTAAATATGGTCGTCTCAATGCGATAGCAGAAGTAAACTACCTTAGGAGCAAACAAAATATACATAGATTATTATCGATCTCATCTCCAAGTAGGTCCACGAAACGAGCAGACCGAAACATGCTGCATCAAAGAGATTTCCTTGCTAGAGGAGTGGTGCTAAGCGGACACGAACGGAGATAAGAAAGAGATAGATGAGTATGGAAGATGGGAACCGCGATCAGTGGTCTATTGTCTATAAGAAATAGTGCCGCCCGAACATCTATTTCAAGACGAACTTACTTTGGATATATTTAAATCAATTCTTAATACAGTTAACAAACAACAGCAAATACTTTAGTTGGATTGTCGACCGAAAGATATTACCTGGAGAGCCATAAATTTTTTTTTGGAATTTGTGACTGAGCTGAGCATTCATTGCTAAAATAGGCAACTCCGTGCTCGCCAAAAAGCAAATGACCACTAGCAGTATGACTCTGCAGAGCTGAATAGAGAAAAGTAAACAGTCCATGATATTAACGTCATTGGCCTCAACCACCCCACCGTGAGTTCTACATTCTTTAGATATTGTTTTGATATTATTTGACAACGGCAAATATCGCAGTCGATAGAAAGATGAGCTGTGCGAGATATACGCCGACACTGACATAATCCCAGCGAGTCAAGAGACGGAGGCTATGCTGACTAGGTCATGGGTTCGGATGGATAAAAATACACCAGCTTTGAGATTTTTCGATGCAGAGCAAGAGCAAGATGAGATCCGTTGGAAAGATCAGATGAGAAAGGGCCAGGCTGAACTTGGCATTCAGCAAAAAGGAGGCGCGCAGTTGTTAACGCGGTTATAATCGTGTAAGCCGAGTCTACGCCAATAAAGATGAAGAAGATCTAATAACTGGTTCTTGTCCTGTCACTTTGAGCTATTCTCTCAAATTTCAGTGTTCATAGTCCGCCAAGAGTTCATCAGATGATGGCCCTGATTTTGCTAACTCACCCAGATAATGGAACTGTAGAGTTTGTCACCAGCGAGCTTAACATATTCCTACAGTTGTTGACAATGTATATTTTTTCATTGGCGATATGGAAACAATATCTCTCGACTTTCAGAGGTCAACCTACCTTACTATGCCTCGTTTCAGTACTAGTCTAGAAGAAAGACCTTTTTTACAATTGCCTCTGTCTACATCATCCCACTTAGTTAAGTTTATTTTTCAAATCTTCTGCTACTTTTAAAATATAGTTGTTTAGAGGTGTTTGATATAGCAATGCAGATAAGGTTCTTAAACTGTGATAGGTGAACTTTCCCCGAACAAATTCCTTTCCTCTGAAACGAGTAAAATCTCTCCTCTCAACTTTCCATCACTCTCTCACGCTATATCCTATTTCAATACAGCTAGCTGACCTTCTGTCCCGTGAAGGATTGACCACAAGCCAAGGATATATTGAGATTTCTTGTTTGTGTATCACAGTATTCGATGGCAGAATCTCACCACAAGCGCAAATTCAACAACAATTCAGCGGACCCTTTACTTGAATAGGCCGTAAAGTTCCCCTCCCCCTGCCATTGAGCTAGTCTCTGGGCCACAAGCAGGAGTTATGTTAGCTGTCGAAGGAAGGAACTGAGGAATATGTCCTGATAATGAGAACGAATGCAAGTTGATGAGTGCTTGACGACAATAATCAGTCGTTCAAATTTATTAGGCAAAGCAATGAGGGAGGGTTGAAACATATATGGATAGACTATAAAGGACCTTAAGATTTTCAATGATCACCATTGCAGCGCTACATCGGATTTTGAGTATTCCACCTGCAAATCAATTGGTTAAAAACAGGGCACTCCTAATTGCTACGGAGGTTATACGCTTCTAGGCAGCTGAAAGTCGGAACTTACATACACAGAAGTATAGCGCGACCACTTTCAGGAAGCTGTTATCAGCTACAATGGAGGTGAACGGTTGGAACAAAGTCTAAAATATCCAAACTCAGCTGTAAATGTAAAGACGCGATAAAAATACTGCCTGAAAATAGAAGAACTTTCATTTATTGGGTGCCAGGTCACACGGACATTAAAGGTAATAAAACAACAGACGAACAGCTAAAGAGGATGACCTTTTAGAGCAGGAAATAGTATTGAACCTAGTCGTTTCATTCAGAGAAGTGAAGCAAACGCAAGAAGTAATCCTTCGTCCTCAGGCGCAAGAAAGAGCTAAGGGATACAGAATCTTGAAAACTATACATTAGTTTTTACTAGCGATAAAGAGGCTGTATTCCAGGCTGCTGATATGACTATTAACGAAACATTGCACTTTGGCGTCGCATTCCTTTAATATAGGTCTGGTTACGGGTGACAAATGCAGGAAATCAGGGAATGCAGGGTATGTGTGCTGACAATGGAGCACCTGATCTGTGAATTTCCAGCATTTGACAAACAAACACTATGCTTACTTGCCGCAAAAAGACATGCCCTGTAGTCAATCGGCAATAGCCAAGGAGCCAAAAGGAGCTTGGTCATGTGTAGTATGTCTGGCAACACGATGGGTCCGCCAGTTCAACTTAACTTAACCTAACTTCGAGCGGCTTTAGCAACTTGAATGGAAATGCCTATTCGGTGCGATTATATATAAATATATATATATAAATGTATAATTAGCGCTTTGCAACCGCTGAAGCGATTTTTGGCCGAGCTCCTCCTGCAATTTGTAGTTTTGAGTTTTGATGTTTTTTCCAACAAATGGAGGGACCTACAGTTTATACTAAGCCACCTCCGTACGGCTGATGGTTTCTTATTAGGAGCCCTTATTTCATATCAGAAATACACTCGGAGGGGTGGGCATTCCCTGCCGAGAGGCGACCGCAATTAGAAAATTATTTTTTATTTTTTTCTTTAAATTGATTTTCTATTAGTTTTTGGATGTTAGTACGACACCAAGATTTGAACCCGGGCCTTTCGAATGGCAGTACGCAACGCTAACCACGCGGCAACCGCATTCGCCAAAAAATTCGTTCCGTTTACAATAATAAAAAAGTAAGTCGTCTATTTATACAGCTTAAATTAATATGTAGTTTTCGTTTACTGAGAATCTTTATTTTATAATTTTCTTCATTTAATAGAGTTTAAATGCAATTCTAATGCTGATCATTAGATGTTTGTACATACATATATAGGTATGTACATGCGAGTATATTAGAAATGTTTTAGTACGTCTCACAATAAGCTTATTAGCGCAATGACTATGAAAAAAGAATTTATAATAAAAATGTGGCAGCTGACAATTGATTTATTCTATAAGCTTAACTAGCATACGAGTACATACATACATACATAAATACGCAATATAGTATAGCTGCGTAATTTCAAATAAAAAAACGGGTTTTATAATTTTCTCACAGTTGTCGAGAGAGTTCGTAGCAGGGAACGAATAAAATAAATACTCGCAGCAGTAAATAAAATTGTGTTAATAAAAAGTTTTCAAAATTGTGCAGAATGCGAAATAGATTCAAATTATTAAATATTTTAATTAAATGAAAATTAATTTTTTGGTTTACTTTAAACTTACTTAGAAAAAACTGAAAAAGCAATGAGTTCCTTAATTGTAAAATATTTTTTTTTTTTAGAATTTTCATATATTGTTTCAAAAGGATATTGTAAGCCTTTCTATTTAAAACTATTTATTATAAATAACTTATATTATTTAGTTTTAAAAATATTTGAAATTTTTTCTAGCCCAAAATCTTTGTCAACGACCCACTGTGCTTAGTTTTCTTAAGTTTTAGTTTGAAATAATACACTTCATGGCTGCATTCTCGTATTTACTTCGCAGCAAAATAGTTGTTCAAGAGCTTAAGGAAAATACTACAATAAAATGTGCATAAATCGTAGTACGAAAAGTTCATTTTTCAACTGCATATTTTTTGCCACAATATTTCAAATAATCGGTAATTTCTTTTGTAATTTTGAAAGCTAACAGGAAATATAATATAAACCATTTATTATTGCATTTAGTATTGAACATTCAATCAGTGGACGCTTGCTATGCCTATCAAGATTGTTTGACGCCACGCAATTACAGTGGTCGCTATGTGACGGAGGAAAATTATGAATACATTAAGGATAAAACACTCTGCGATGGCTTTTGCCAGCATAACAGTACATCTGCACGCTTGCGTTGTTGTGCTTACGATGCCACTGTTAAATTGGAAAGGATATCGGAGACAAGTAGGACATCTATTGTATGTGTGTTTTTTATATTGAGTTTTTAAATTTTTGTGTGTTTAGCTTGCAAATTCCACCATTTGAAACGTAACTTCATTATAAAAGGCAAATTGGCTAAGGACAACGAATTTCCTTTTATGGTACGTATATGCGTTGGCAATGAGAGGTAAAAAGGGTAGGAATTAAACAGAAAGAAAACAATTTTAAAGTCAATATTTTAGATTCCAATCGAACTATCGAATCGGCAGGGAATGTCAACCCCTCCGAGTGTATTACTGACATGAAATAAAGCTCCTCATAAGAAAACCATCAGCCATTCGGAGGCGGCTTAGTATAATCTGTAGGTCCGTCCATTTGTTGGAAAAACATTAAGACGCAAAACCACAAATTGGAGGAGCGGACACAAAGTGCCAATTATATTATTATATTAATCGAACTAATTTTTCAATATAAACATTTTTTTGTCTTCAGTTCGTCACTATATTACAATTCAGTTCGTTATGAAACTATCGAAACATAAAAGAACTGTTGATAAATTAAGTTTATGTAGAAACGAAAAATGTTTTCTTTCAAAATACTCCTAATGGCCATCCTTGCAGCTCTTGAAGCCTATCTATCCCTCCTGCTTGCCAGCCTATCTGGCGGTACTCATGCAAAGCTCATATTACCTTGGGCATGTCCCGTGTGCTATTTATGTGCCATTTGTACCCAGTTTGTGGTTTCAGACCGCCTTATTGTGTTCTGTTCATAGATTAAATTCCTTGTAAAGCAATAAAACACATCGTATCTTGCCTAGTAAGTTCAACCACCTTATAGTTTCATTCGATGTCTCTATAACTAAGGTCAGTGCAAGGGAAAGTATGCTCTGTTTGACAATGTTCTGTAGAGCTGATGTTTTTCCAACAAAGAGAGGAGTTTATTCTAAGCTTTTATTTCATGTCGAAAATCCACTCGGAGGATTTGAAATTCTCTGCAGAGAGGCATTCACAATTAGAGAAATTAATTTTCTAATATTTTAGATGTTAATCGAACCAGATTCGAATCCTGACCTTCCGAATATCAGTACTCAATATAACCTAACTCACCTATTGCGGCCGCCGAAAATAAAGATATCCATAATAGCAGATATCTCCACCTGAAAGACACTGCAATGGTCCAGCAGCCTAAAATAGAGTTCGTGAGAATACATCACCGACATTACCTCTCTCAAGTTTCTAATCATCTGTGCATATTTTCACAGTGGCATCAGGAGTATGGTATTTTATATTTCATGTTTCCTTGCTAAGGATTCGTGCCCTGAAGAAATGTTTAGTAAACTCTTCCTCCTAAATACCCCACTAATAACCACGTCTACCACACAATCGCCTCATAAAAGAGTGTTAGTCTTCTAGATCCGGTGGTAAATTTAAGAACTTAAGCCCCATAGAACCCTATCGTATCTCCCTACTACAATATGTTGTTTCGCCATTTTAATCTCTTGTCTAAGTAAACTCCTAGAAACTTGGCCTCTGACTCAAGGCTAAGTAAACTCCTAGAAACTTGGCCTCTGACTCAGGGACAAGCTGAACATCGTGCAGAGTCGGTGGATTAATAGCAAAGATCTTGTATATCCCTGACCACCTGTTTTGAACGATATCCTTCGAAGATTCCTGTGGGATATCTAACGAAAGTCTAATTCAGCTTGTTATAAGGGCCAAAATCATTAAGCCCGTGAAATAAATATCACATTAACGCCTCAACATAAACTAGATTAAGTGATTTGCAGTCTAACAATCTCTACGACATCATTTTTACCAGCTTTCATAGGTACATAGGATTTATCAAAAGTTTACCAGCAATAGAGACCCTTAAGATTTTCACGAGAATAATTTCGTGTCGACGAAATAAAATTTTGCGGTGTTTTGTGCCGCATCTTCATGAAACGCTTATTGATATTATTAAACTGTTTAATTTTTGTTATTATTGTTAGGCCGCCTTGGGTTGGCGCGTTAAAGATGAGTTGAGTGGTAACTGGACAATAGTTTATAAATGTGGTGGTACGATATATGAACGAGGTTATGTGCTCACAGCAGCACATTGTCTATATCATTCGAGGTACATATATGCATTTTTTAATAATAAATTTAAAAAAAAATAATAATAACAAAACTTTGTATTTTTCAGCGATTTGCCTGTTGTAGTACGACCTGGCGGTTTCGCTTTAAACGATACCGAGGCGTGGGATTTGGAAATAGAAGAAGTTATAGAGCATCCCAACTACGAATATCCCTCTGCGTATAATGACATTGCGATTATACGTCTGAAGACAGAGTTTTAGTGAGTAAAAAAAAAACATATATTATAAAATAAAGTTATAATATTAAAAAAAAATACATACTTTATTTTCAAATCACCATAAAAGCGGAAATCCATTTCACGATGCACCAGCTTGTCTCTGGCATAAACCTACTGTTGAAGGAAATGTTACAGTCATCGGTTATGGCGACACGCAGTATGGTAAGTGCGGCAAACATAAAATACTCTCTGAATTTAAGAAAAAAAAAAACAAAACGTCCTTTCAGCTGGCGTGTCCTCACCGCTACTAATGAAAACGAATTTAACAACAATTCACAACGATGAATGCAAAGTACACTACGAACCGGATAGTGGCAATCTATGTGATGGAATTATTTCAACGCAGATTTGTGCTAAGGACAAAGAAGAGAAAGAAGTAGTATTAAGGGACACCTGCCAGGTGAGAAGTATATCTCATTTTAGGAAATACTAAAATTGTGTTTTATTTATACATGTAATACTTTTAGGGCGACTCTGGTGGTCCGCTTATTAAGTTCATATGGGAAGAAGACATCTACTACACAACACTATACGAGTACGTTGTTGGTATAACCTCGTTTGGTATTGGCTGCGGCACTGGTGCTCCAGGTGTTTATACGCGTATTTCCGAATATATTGATTGGATTGAAAATGTGACATATCGCGCAATGGCAGAATAAATAAAGTATATTTTTTGTTATTAAATAATACATTTTGAATAAATGCTAATATGATGATTGACTCTAAAAAAATTTATTGATGATATTTCTTTGGATATCCTAGATTAATTACTGATAACGCTGCCCGATTTGGGTTTTGCGAATAAAATGTGGCATAGTATTTTGGTATGGATTTTTCGTGCTGAACACGAATTCACGATCACGGCACGTGTTCGAAAACACAGAAGTTGAAGCCATTTTTGAGAAATTATGCAACAAAACCCTGATAACTTGTTGTCACTTTAAAGGTATTTTCATTATGCCCCTCTCATAGAAGCCCTCGTTCCTATTGGAAAAAAATTGATACAGTCGATTTTCATAAGCCTCTCTTGAAGCGAATTTTTCACCAGCAAAATTGTTCGCCATGGATAGGAGCAGATGATAATCACTTGGTGTCAGGTCCGGACTACAAGGTAGATGCATAAGAACCTCTCAACCAAGCTCCCGGAGCTTCTGGCGAGTCACTATGTGAAGTGTGTGGCCTAGCTTTGTCCTAATCGAACACAATTCCTCTCCTATTGGTCAAAGCTGGCTGCTTCTGGGCGATTGCTCCCTTCAAATGGTCCAATTGTTGACAGGACAGTTCTAAGTTAAGAGTTTTGCCGTATGGGAGCAGCTCATAGTAGATAATTTCCTGCCAATCTCACCAAACACAGCAAAACCAATCAACCCTGGCTTGGCAACGTTTCAACCACGACCGTTTTCGCTTGATGTTGTCGTTAGTCCACTTTTCATTATTTATTTTATTGCGATTCAGCAGCGATTCGCAGATGGAAATTCGGTCCGTGAGGCTTTTTGCGTTAACTCGTGTGGCACCCTTACATCGAGTTTCTTGTCGTATCCAACCTTGTTAAAGTGGTTCCAAACGGTATTTTGTGCAATCGAAATAGGGCGTACGGGCCTCAACAATGTCCATGAATTGGCCTTCTAGTGCGTGGAGCATCTTTGACATCGAAATTACTGGAACGCAAGACTGACTTTAAAATTTTAAATGAGCGCTGGAAATATTGCTTCAATATTATATAGAGAAGCTGAAAAATCCAAAAAAATATTCGCCACCACACTGAGTGTGTTTTTTTCATTAAAAAATATAAATATGAAAGCACACATGCATTAAATAAATTGATGTTATTTAGAAACAAAAAAAATCATATAATAAGCAAAATTTTGTTATTAAAATGATATTGAGAAAATAATTTCTTTTCAATACAAAAACCAGTTAGAAGAGTCAATTCTCAGCTCAAGAATTTGTTTCCCACAGCTTAGAGGCGTTATTAACTCTCTTATTGTTAGCTAAACATGTTTTAAACCTTATTGTTTATAACAATTATACTCTAATATTTAGCGGCGACGATGAATGCTTGCATTCAAGTTTCGTTTACACAACAAATCAGTCAACTTATTGTTTAAGATGCATTGTTTAAGCGAATTTTTTGAAATATTAATAATTGGCAAGTATTCGATGGTATTTAAGCCATAAAGAGTAAAAAATAATAATTATAAATAAAAAGTAAAATAAATATAATAAACTTAACAACTTATCACTTATTTTTACGCAATTAGTCGTACCTTTGTTGCGCCTGGTGGATGCTTGTCATGATTTTCAAGAATGTTACACGCCGCAGAACTTTAAGGGTAACTATTATACAGCTGAAGAAATGGAAAAACGTTCGGAGAGACAAAAAATCCAATGTGCAGGATATTGCCGAGATAAAAATGTAACACTTATTTGTTGCACCTTTAACTCGAGACCGGAGAAATATCGCTTACTTTATACATGTGAGTAAATAAATGGCATTTTAAGAGATCTTTGCTCACATAGAAATACAATATTTAGTTTAAACAAAGTATGCTAAAAGTTTAATAATGTGAGAAACTCTGAAATTTTACTAATCGGGCAAATAATTTTATCATAATAATAAATATCTAATTAATTTGACGTGATATCATATCATATGTCATATCATACGAATTTATATCACGTGATGTCATATACCATATATGGTGAATGTATGGCTGTTTATGTGATCTGAATATCATACGATCTCATATCACGTGATGTCATATATATGGTGAGTGTATGTATGTATGTTTGTTTATGTGATCTGAATATCATACGACCTCATATCACTTGATGTCATATATATGGTGAGTGTATGACTCTTTATGTGATCTAATAATAATAATATGACGTGTGACGCTAAAGCTATGATTTTGCTCACAAAAAGGATTAATCAAGACATTGCCTATCCTTAAGACGAGCACCCAAAATATTTGAGACATTTTATATAAACATAGAGTGATCCTTACGATACAACATAGAAAACGCCTTAATGTTCTAATCGAGGCAATGATGAGTAAAGTATCGGACTTAAAATGATATTTAAGATCTCAGGGATGTTATAATATGATCATAAATTTAAATATGTACATACATATATATATTTTTTTTTTGTTTAATTCAAAAGTCACATCTTGGTTTGATGTGATTCGATAATTGTCATGTGATATTTTCTGTTAAAAATCAATAAAAATCAATCAAATTTTTCGTGCTTCTGCTACTCTCAACACTTAATGATCTCATTTCAGCTTTTCAAAAATTATTTCTTTAGATATTTTTTGTTCCGATAGTATATGTAGGTTAAGAAATATTTCACTTTTGGAATGCACCCAAAAGTAGCTAAGAAGTACCTTGGTAAACTTCCGCAGAAGTTCTTGAAGAGATTTTTTGAACTACTTATATATTTAACTGAGTAAATTTATACGGCTTTTTTTTCAGTATATATTAATTTCAATTTTAACCCACAGCATGCCTAGATGCGCATCGACCCTATGGTTTTATTACATTTGGTGTGGTGGCAAAGCCCAATGAATTTCCCTTCATGGTAAGATAAGTAAAAATAATAATTAAAAATAATTAAAAATCCCTTCCGCAACAGGCAGCTCTAGGTTGGAGAATCAGAAATAAGGATGGCACCGAGAGTATAGCCTATAACTGTGGTGGCACATTGATCGGCAGCAGATATTTGTTAACAGCGGCACATTGTTTCTATCACTCAAGGTTGACTGTAGCTATGAGAATGTTTTAGATATTTTTAAATAATATTTAATTAATCTTATTTTCGTAGTGATCCACCAGTTGTGGTACGTCCAGGTGGTTACGATTTGAATAGTACTACGGCGACTGATTATGAAATCGATCAGATAATCGAACATCCAAAATATGAATATCCAAGTTTATACAATGATATTGCTATAGTGCGCATGGCAAAAGGATATTTGTAAGATTTCCAATAACAGAAAGTGAAAAATTTAAATAATTAAATCTACAAGGAATTTTAGGACACATACATACTGCGCCTAAAACTATGCAGTAAGAATTCAATAAAAGAAAATATATAAATTTGTTGAAGCGAACATAATTATAGGCGCAGTATTTCTGAATTAGCGACCCTGACTCTTTGTGATATCCTTAAGAATTAAGCTATAAACATTACAATTATATTTTTTTTTATAGTAGCTACACACCGAATGTTGGTAGAGCTTGCGTCTGGTATGGGCCGGTGGATGAGCAACAAGTTACAGCTATTGGTTATGGTGATACACAATTTGGTGAGGTTCTTGGCGAGCTTAGCGTAATCTTTATTAATTTAATTTACACAATATTAAAATTTATAATATTTTTCTTTGAGCTGGCACTTCTTCACCGCTCCTAATGAAAACTAGTTTGTCTACAATTTCTAACGATGAATGTAATGAACATTACGAACAAGATGATGTATTGAATTCTGGCGTAATTTCAACACAATTATGTGCGAAAGATTATGAGAAGTTGCGTGATACTTGCCAGGTTTGTAATATTTATTTTATCGAGTAAATTAAACTAATATGACAGCTAAATTGTGTTCAGACATACGCTTGATTGATACACAATTTACTATACTTAAATGCTAGTGTGCGTAAAATTGTAATAAATACATTTTGAAATATTATTTGAGCTGTAAAAATAAGAAAGGAAAGCGTTTGCTCTTCAATGAAAAATTAATTAAAAGAGTAAACAAAAAAAAATATATATATATAAATTATATAGAGATAAAAAGTTACAGACAAAGACATTAAAATATATTTAATTAATATATTATTTTTTTTAATTTAAAAACCAACCAAATTTTTGTAAAAAAATAAAAACACTTTTTCTCTTAGCAGTAATCACATGAGCTTAATTGACTGTGTGTGAACTCAATTTAATTTCTGCTAATAGATAATTTAATTTAACTAAGATTATGATTTTCCTCTTTAATGCTACAGGGTGACTCTGGTGGACCGCTAATTATGTATGATCACCTAGATGGCTTCCTACCAATGGCCTATATAGTGGGCATAACCTCATTCGGAATTGGTTGTGGTACTGGCACACCAGGAATTTATACGCGTATTTCGGAATATTTTGATTGGATTGAAGACACAATTCATAAATAAGTGAGATAACTGAAAAAATAATATTAAAGTTATAGCCACAAAAATGAATAAATAAATATGTAATATTTAAAAAAAATTATATATGTTTTTCAAAAAAAAATCAATTTCATATTAGCATTAGCAGTTACTAAGCGACCATCGTGGATAATTGCCTTGGAAGAAGAAACCAGTTGTAATAGGCATATATACCTGCCAACTAACATAACTGAATTACATTGAGAGAAATTAGGCTTAAATTGAAAACATTAAATTGTTCTACACAATTTCATACAGCTAAACACTCACATAGAAAAATTTCTTTAAAACTATACAAACACATTTGCTTTAAAACTCCTTATTTACCTCCTGAGATAGTTCTCTCGCCTTTAACTTGTGTCTGCGAATTTTCTTAGCAGTGTTAGCCGCAAAAGCAGGAACAGGTGCATCTGGTATGTGTATTCTAGGTAAACATGCTTGGAAAGCCCGAAACGCCACACTCAGTTTGCAATAAGTAGGAGAATAGAACAAGTTTAGTCGTCCTTGCGCGCAGTCGCTTGTCACTTGCTATAGAGTGAAGTTTAAAGTACGCAAAAGCGAATAAGATGTCATCAATTTGTATACAATTTTGGGTGAAAAGTAATTTATCAATGTCTTATTTAATAGAAAACAATAATTTTATTTACTTTTAATTACTTTTCCTTTAGTAATTTTCTTGGCCACTGTATTGGCCTGCTTTGAAGATCAGATATGTTTAACAGCACGAAACCGGCTTGGTTACTATGAAACACGATCGAGTTATCTAAAAATGTCAAAGGAACAGCAAAATTTATGTTTGGGTGAATGTAGTCATAATCAAACAACAAAATATATATGCTGCGGTAGACAAGATGTGCCGGCCGAAAGAAGAATATCAGAAGAGCGTAAGTCATTTTGCATTGCATGTGTAATCAATTGATTTGGAATTTTTTTAATTTTCTTTTCATTAATGATTAATTTTTATATTTATAATTTACTAATTTTCGCACTTTACTACAGAATGTCTTCGAAGTCATCGCATTAATGGTACTATGTTCGTAGTGAATGGTGTGCTAGCTCGACGTAATGAATTTCCATTTATGGTATGTATGTATGTATGTAACTTGTGGTACAAGTGCTTAGAAATTTATTCCGAAAAGCAATATTTTCGAAAAAAAAGTTTTGAAATCACCTAATTTTTTGAAAAAAAATATAATTCTACAAATTTTAATTCGAAAAAATTTTAATTCGAAAAAAAATTAGGTCGAAGGCATAGAAATTCGAAAATGAAAAAAGAAAAAAGGTGTTAAGCATTTTAAAAAAGGCCGGAACAAACCAGTTAAAATTGTATGTTCGAAAAAAATGTTAAGGAATATAAAAATTCAAAAAAAATTAAATTCGAAAATATTTGAAAATCGATAAAATAAACAAATTAGTAGAACTTGCTTTTACGAATTTTTCAACAGGCAGCCATTGGCTGGCGAGCTTTATTTGGCGGCAACACGATCACCTATGCATGTGGTGGCGTTCTGATCTCAAGTAGACATGTACTAACAGCTGCACATTGTCTATATTATTCCAAGTAAGTCGTTGAACTGAGAAATTATTAATAATTGATATTTTCAAAAAACAATCACATCTAATATAATACATAATATTCTATATTTTAGTGAAAGCCCAATTGTGGTACGGCCAGGTGGTTATGATCTCGATGATAAGGAAGCCAAGGACATTGCAATCGAAAGGATATACGAACATCCAGGCTATAATCATCCGGATTCATATAACGATATAGCTGTTATTCTCCTAAAGGAGCCGTATAAGTAAGTAGATAGCCGTGTGAAAACAGAAAAAATTATATAAAAAAATGTTTCTTCAACGTTAAATTAGTCCTGGTAAAGTCGATAATGCGGGGCCAGCTTGTGTTTGGGCACAACCTTTGCATCAGGCAAATGTTACAGCCATCGGTTATGGGAATACGAAATTTGGTGAGTGTGAAATATGAAAATATAATTAAAGCCCTAACTCTGCCTGACTTTCTTTTATGCAGCTGGATTATCATCACCCAATTTAATTAAGGCCGAACTCAAAACCCTCCCAAATCAAGAGTGCGCACAGTATTATAAACCAGATGATATTATTTACTCTCAGTTATGTGCTAATGATCCTGTGAAAAAGGGTGATACCTGCCAGGTGAGTTGGACGTTTTATTTTTATTTTATAAATGAAAAGAAAATGTCACTTTAAAAATTCATAATAAATAAATTTCATAATAATTAACTCTTACAGGGTGATTCTGGCGGACCAATTATAATGTACCGTGATATTGGTATTCCCTATCATGTTCTACCATATGTTGTTGGCATAACCTCGTACGGCATTGGTTGTGGCACGGGTACGCCAGGAGTTTATACACGTGTCGCTAGTTATATAGATTGGATTGAGAAAATTGTCTTCTAATAACTTAGTTAAGTCTCAAAATTTATATTTACAAAAAATTTCAATTTTTCAATTTGCTTAAAATTTTTTTTAATAAACAAAATAAAAAATAAATGCATAGTTCTATCTTTAATATTATTTCAGAATTAGTGCATTAAACTTAAGCTCCTAAAATATAATATTTCGTCTTTATTGAGCACAAATGTAGATAATGTTTTATTATTAAAGCAACATGTATTGACTTAATAAAAAACACGCTGCCTACATTTAGGAGCTGTTTCATTAAATGACACTTTCAAAATATGAATTATTTTTACTGGCGACAAGTGCTATTTCAACTTTGGATTCAGAGCGATTTTCGACTTATGACTTAACATAGGTTTATTCCGAAAGCTTAATTATGATTTACTCGATAAAGCATATTTATATATATATATATATATATATATATATTTGGCGATTATCGTGGTTTCGCGTCGTCATGTTTTTCAAACAAATGGAGGGACGTACAGTTTATACTAAGCCAACGCCAAACAGTTGATGGTTCTATCATGAGGAGCCTTTAATTCAAGTCAGAAACCTACTCTGAGGGCTTGACATTTCCTGCCGAAGGATAGTTTTTTATATTTTTTCTGTCCCGGTAAATATTTCCACCTTTGCTTTTGATTTTTCTTCCGAAAAGGCTAAGATATACATATGTATGTATGTATGCATGTATGTATGTGTAAAAGCAATAACCTTACGTCAGTAGCCTATTCACTGAAATTCTTGGGAAGTGCATTCACTTTGTGCATTGATTCGGAACAAGTTTAGTCGTCCTCGCGGTCAGTTGCTGGCCACAAATTACACAACATGACGTTAATCAATTTTGCTAAGCTTATTTGCCTTTTTGGCTGCATACTTTGTGTCCATAGGTAAGGGTTATATTAAATTTTTTCCAGTTTTTTTATTATTTTGATTGAACTACTTTATTAGTAATTGCTATTTGTTATTATTATTGTATATTAGTAATCAGCTGCTATCAATATCAATCCTGTCTAACACCACGCAACCGGTTTGGTCGATATGTAACCACAATCGCCTATTTAGCTATGACCGAGGATTTACAAAAAATATGTACTACGGCGACTGATTATGAAATCGATCAGATAATCGAAAATCCAAAATATGAGTATCCAAGTTTATATAATGATATTGCTATAGTGCGCATGATGAAAGGATATTTGTAAGATTTCCAATAACAGAAAGTGAAATAAATAATTTAAATAATTAATAAATTTAATTTTAAATTAATTAATTTAAATAATTAACTCTACAAGGAATTTTAGGAAATAACATGCTGCGCCTAAAACTATGCAGTAAGAATTCAACAAAAGTAAATATATATATTTGTTGAAGCGAACATAATTATAGGCGCAGTATTTCTGAATTAGCGACCCTGACTCTTTGTGATATCCTTAAGAATTAAGCTATAAACATTACAATTATATTTTTTATAGTAGCTACACACCGATTGTTGGTAGAGCTACCTGCCGACTAACATAACTTAATTACACTGAGACAAATCGGGCTTAAATTTGAAACATTAAATTGATCTACACAATTTCATACAGCTAAACACTCACAGAGAAAGATGTACAAACACATTTGCTTTAAAACTCCTTACTTGTATCTGCGAATTTTCTTAGCAGTGTTATCCGCAAAAGCAGGAACAGGTGCATCTGGTATGTGTATTCTAGGTAAACATGCTTGGAAAGCTAGAAACACCACACTCAGCTTGCAATAAGTGGGAGAATAGAACAAGTTTAGTCGTCCTTGCGCGCAGTCGCTTGTCACTTGCTATAGAGTGAAGTTTAAAGTACGCAAAAGCGAATAAGATGTCATCAACTAAGCGCCTGCTATTAATTTGTATACAATTTTGGGTGAAAAGTAATTTATCAATGTCTTATTTAATAGAAACCAATAATTTTATTTACTTTTAATTACTTTTCCTTTAGTAATTTTCTTCGCCACTGTATTGGCCTGCTTTGAAGATCAAATATGTTTAACAGCAAGAAACCGGCTTGGCTACTATGAAACACGATCGAGTTATCAAAAAATGTCGAAGAAACAACAAAATTTATGTTTGGGTGTATGTAGTCATAATCAAACAACAAAATATATATGCTGCGGTAGACAAGATGTGCCGGCCGAAAGAAGAATATCAGAAGAGCGTAAGTCATTTTACTTGCATGTGTAAGCAATTAATTTGGATTTTTTTTTTTAATTTTCTTTTTATTAATGATTCATTTTTATATTTATAATTTAATATTTTTCACACTTTACTACAGAATGTCTTCGAAGTCATCGTAATTACAATAATAATATGTTCGTAACAAATGGTGTGCTAGCGCAACGTAATGAATTTCCATTCATGGTATGTATGTATGTATGTAACTTGTGGTACAAGTGCTTAGAAATTTATTCCGAAAAGCAATATTTTCGAAAAAAAAAAGTTTTGAAATCACCTAATTTGTTGAAAAAAAATCTAATTCGAAAAATTTTAATTCGAAAAAATTTTAATTCGAACTCAAATTCGAAAAATTTCTAGTTCGAAGAACTTAAATTCCAAAAATTTTAGTTGAAAAACTAATATTCGAAAAAATTTTAGTTCGGAAAACTTAAATTCGAAAAAGTTTTAATTGTAAAAACTTAAATTCGAAGACATGTGTTCGAAGGCATAGAAATTTTCGAGAAAATCGCAAAAGACGGTGTTCGGCAACTTAAAAAAGGCCGAAACAAACCAGTTAAAATTGTATGTTCGAAAAAAATGTTAAGGAATATAAAAATATATATATATATAAATTAAATTCGAATATATTTGAAAATCGATAAAATAAACAAATTAGTAGAACTTGCTTCTATGAATTTTTCAACAGGCAGCCATTGGCTGGCGAGCTTTATTTGGCGGCAACACGATCACCTATGCATGTGGTGGCGCTCTGATCTCAAGTAGACATGTACTAACAGCTGCACATTGTCTATATTATTCCAAGTATGTCGTTGAACTGAAAAATTATTAATAATTAATATTTTCAAAAAACTACACATCTAATATAATACATAATATTCTATATTTCAGTGAAAGCCCAATTGTCGTACGGCCAGGTGGTTATGATCTCGATGATAAGGAAGCCAAGGACATTGCAATCGAAAGGATCTACGAACATCCAGGCTATAGTCATCCAGATTCATATAACGATATAGCCATTATTCTCCTGAAGGAACCGTATAAGTAAGTAGATAGTCGGTGTGAAAACAGAAAAAATTATATAAAAAAATATTTCTTTAACGTTAAATTAGTCCTGGTAAAGTCGATAATGCGGGGCCAGCTTGTGTTTGGGCACAACCTTTGCATCAGGCAAATGTTACAGCCATCGGTTATGGGAATACGAAATTTGGTGAGTGTGAAATATGAAAATATAATTAAAGCCCTAACTCTGCCTGACTTTCTTTTATGCAGCTGGATTATCATCACCCAATTTAATTAAGGCCGAACTCAAAACCCTCCCAAATCAAGAGTGCGCACAGTATTATAAACCAGATGATATTATTTACTCCCAATTATGTGCTAATGATCCTGTGAGAAAGGGTGATACCTGCCAGGTGAGTTGGACGTTTTATTTTTATTTTACAAATGAAAATAAAATGTCACTTTAAAAATGTATAATAAATAAATTTCATAATAATTAACTCTTACAGGGTGATTCTGGCGGGCCAATCATAATGTACCGTGATATTGGTAGTTTCTATCATGTTCTACCATATGTTGTTGGTATAACATCGTACGGCATTGGTTGTGGCACGGGTACGCCAGGAGTTTATACACGTGTCGCTAGTTATATAGATTGGATTGAGAAAATTGTCTTCTAATAACTTAGTTAAGTCTCAAAATTTATATTTACAAAAAATTTCAATTGTTCAATATGCTTAAATTTTTTTTTAATAAAGAAAATAAAAAATAAATGCATAGTTCTATCTTTAATATTATTTCAGAATTAGTGCATTAAACTTAAGCTCATAAAATATAATATTTCGTCTTTATTGAGCACAAATGTAGACAATGTTTTACTATTAAAGCAAAATGTATTGCCTTAATAAAAAACACGCTGCCTACATTTAGGGGCTGTTTCATTAAATGACACTTTCAAAATATAAATTATTAACCGAAATACACTCCGAGGGCTTGACATACCCTGCCGAAGAATAGTTTTTTATATTTTTTCTGTCCCGGTAAATATTTCCCCGTTTGCTTTTGATTTTTCTTCCGAAAGGCTAAGATATACATATGTATGTACATATGTATGTATGTATGTATGTGTAAAAGCAATAATCTTACGTCAGTAGCCTATTCACTGAAATTCTTGGAAAGTGCATTCACTTTGTGCATTGATTCAGAACAAGTTTAGTCGTCCTCGCGATCAGTTGCTGGCCACAAATTACACGGCATGAAGTTAATCAATTTTGCTAAGCTTACTTGCATTTTAGCTGCATACTTTGTGTCCATAGGTAAGGGTTATATTAAATTTTTTCCAGTTTTTTTTTTATTATTTTGATTGAACTACTTTATTAGTAATTGATATTTATTATTATTATTATTGTATATTAGTAATCAGCTGCTATCAATACCAATCCTGTCTAACACCACGCAACCGGTTTGGTCGCTATGTAACCACAATCGCCTATTTAGCTATGACCGAGGATTTACAAAAAATATGTTCAGGCGTATGTAAATACAATGAAACAACGGAATACATATGTTGTGCCCATGTGGATAAGCCATCAGAGAAGAGAATATCGCAAATTCGTAAGTATAAAAATTCAAATGTATGTATATATGTATGTACAATACATACTCGTGTATACATATGTATATTAAATATTGGATGAGTGCATAAGTTCGTGCCCGATTCCGCTGGATGCCGTACGAATCGTTTGAGAGTGGCGCTCGTGGAAGAAATATATACATATTATATATCGTTGGAAAGGTGACAGTCCGAACTGTAAATCAAGCATAAAATAACTTCATTTTGATTTGAGTTGCTTAGTGAAAAGACGCATGGAAGATGAACAACGAAAAAGATCATATGCGTCATATTATGTTATACGAATTCCGCAAAGGAAAAACAGTGGGCGCTGCAACTAAAGATATTCGCGAAGTTTATTTGGACCGTGCTCCAGCACTCCGCACAGTAAGGAAATGGTTCGCGAAATTTCGTTCTGGAGATTTTAACCTCGAAGATCAACCTCGCAGTGGACGGCCTTCTGAGCTTGATGACGATGTTCTAAGGACTTTAGTTGCGAATAACTCACGTATTTCGACGGAAGAGGTTGCCAGTGAATTGAACGTCAACAAATCAACTGCGTTTCGTCGTTTAAAAAAGGTTGGGTACACTTTGAAGCTCGATACATGGGTGCCACATCAGTTGAGTGAAAAGAACAAAGTGGACCGTATGTCAACAGCAATTTCTTTGCTTCGACGGATCAAAAACGAACCTTTTTTGGATCGGCTCGTGACTGGTGATGAAAAATGGGTCCTGTACAACAATGTTCAACGCAAAAGAACATGGAAACCGGCACACGAAGGGGCGGAACCGATGTCGAAAGGTGGATTGCATCCGATGAAGGTACTGCTGTGCATTTGGTGGGATATCCGAGGCGTGATCTATTTTGAGATCTTGCCAGCTGGAGAAACGATCACTGCCAACAAGTATTGCCAGCAATTGGCCGAATTGAAGAAAGCAATTGATGAAAAACGTCCGATTTTGGCCAATCGCAAAGGAGTTCTTTTCCATCATGACAACGCCAGGCCACATGTTGCAAAACCGACCCTGGCCAAACTGAAGGAGATGAATTGGGAAATCATGCCGCATCCCCCATATTTACCCGACATTGCACCTTCTGATTATCATTTGTTCGATCGCTGCAGAACAATTTGAATGGAAAAAAATTTAAAAATGTGGAAGACGTCAAAAACCACCTTGACACCTTTTTCAACGAGAAACCGCGCGATTTCTATGAATCAGGCATCCGTAAATTGGTTGAACGTTGGGAGTGGATTGCCGAACATGATGGCGAATACATAATTGATTAATAAAAGCGCTTTCTTCAAAAAATTTCAATTTTAGTTTGCATTTGAAATCGGGCACGAACTTATGCACTCATCCAATAGTTATCCTATATATTAATTAATTAATTTTTAATCATTCGCTACAACATGAAAAGAATGTGAGGCGGATCACAGCATATATGGTGTTATCATTCATGGTACTCAAGCGAAACGTAATGAATTTCCATTTATGGTAAGAAAATAATTACAAAATAGAATTTCTTTTTTTTTCAAAATTATGTAACTCCCCATAGACTAAACATTTAATTATTTTTTCTTTCCTGTATTCCAAAATATATATTGCATATTTTTAATTATTATTATTATTATTTTTTTTTTGCTTAAAGGCAGCTATCGGCTGGCGTGCTTTATTTGGCACCGATAAGATTTCATATAAATGTGGTGGCGTTTTGATCAGTCGCAAATATGTATTAACAGCAGCGCATTGTCTGTACCATTCCGAGTAAGTGCATAACTACATATTAAAAAAAAATAAATAAATAAATAAATAGTAGTTTATAATTCCCTAATAATAATCTATTGACTCTATGTAAATAAAATAATATATTATAGGTATAATATTTATAGAAAATTCTTTGACTGAATAATACTCGAATAATATGATCAATTAATTTTTTTTTTTGCTACAATTTTTATAACCGCAACTGTATATGCAATATGTATAATACTTTCAGTGACCCACCAATTGTGGTGCGTCCGGGCGGTTTCGACTTGAATGATACGGAGGCGGAGGATATTGAAGTGGATCAAATTTACGAACATCCAGGCTATAAACATCCAAATGTTTACAATGACATAGCAATTTTACGGTTGAAGGATGAATATTAGTAAGTTTAGATTCATATATGTGCATTTACATAGATATATGTAATTTTAGTCGATTTTGCTTTTTTTAGCATTACTTTGTTATTTCAATTTATTATTATTTTCTTATTGCATTTTTAAATTATATTTTATTTTCTTAGGGTTAATTTATTTTAATTTATTTATTAATTTTATTTATTTTTTTATGTTATTTTAATTTATTGTATTTTATTTTATTTTTTATTTATTTTATTTCAATTAAATTTATTTTATTTTATGTTATTTTATTTCATTTTATTTTAATTTGTTTTCATTTAATTTATTTTATTTTATTTTAATATGTTTTCATTTAATTTATTTTATTTTATTTTAATTTGTTTTCATTTAATTTATTTTATTTTATTTTATTTTATATTATTTTATTTTTTTATTTTATTTTATTTTATTTTATTTTATTTTACTTTATTTTATTTTATTTTATTTTATTTTATTTTATTTTATTTTATTTTATTTTATTTTATTTTATTTTATTTTATTTTATTTTATTTTATTTTATTTTATTTTATTTTATTTTATTTTATTTTATTTTATTTTATTTTATTTTATTTTATTTTATTTTATTTTATTTTATTTTATTTTATTTTATTTTATTTTATTTTATTTTATTTTATTTTATTTTATTTTATTTTTTTTTTTTTTATTTTATTTTATTTTATTTTATTTTATTTTATTTTATTTTATTTTATTTTATTTTATTTTATTTTATTTTATTTTATTTTATTTTATTTTATTTTATTTTATTTTATTTTATTTTATTTTATTTTTTTGTTTTGTTTATATTTATTTTATTTTATTTAATTTTATTTTATTTTATTTTATTTTATTTTATTTTATTTTATTTTATTTTGTTTCATTTAATTTAATTTTATTTTATTTTTTTTATTTTGTTTCATTAATTTTATTTTTTGTTTTTAATTTTTCTTTCATTTTATATAAATTTTTACTTTTTTTATTTAATATCAGTTAATTTTATATTATTTTATTTTATTTTGTTCTATTAATTTTATTTCTTTCGTTTTTAAATTTTTTTTGTATGTAATATTTAAATGTAATTTTGTTTAATTTAATTTATAATATTTTATTTTATTTTTAATTTCAGGTATTATTATTTTTTATTTAAGTTAATTATGTTCTAATTTATTTTATTTCATTTGACTTCATTTACTTAAATTTTTTTTTCAGTGCCGAAAGTTTTGACAACACTGCTCCGGCATGTCCTTGGGCTCTGCCATTGAATACAGCAAATGTTACTGCTATTGGTTATGGTAATACGCAATTTGGTGAGGAGAAAATAACTATTTTACTATTGTTTAACAAGACTTTCGTAGTGAAGTTTCAACTCCAAATAAAAACATAAATTTTATTTAGACTCACTTTTAGAGCAAAAATTTATTAACTTTAATTTAGATTACCCATTTTTAAGCTTATTTTTTACACTCATTTAGCGGGCTTATCATCGTCTGTTTTAATGAAGACTAACCTTACAATCGTATCCAATCGAGAGTGTACTCAGTATTATGAAACAAATGGCATTATATACTCTCAAATATGCGCTAGCGACCCAGTGAGATTAAGCGACACTTGCCAGGTGAGCAAAACAAAATTTAACTTCAAATTAATAAATTAATGAAGTAATTTCAAAAAAAACAATAGATTTAATTTGAGAAAAATTATTCAGTTTGTAAAGTTTTACTGTTTTCATTATCAATTGCTTTGGTTTTTTTTTTCTTATTTTTAGGGTGACTCTGGCGGTCCCCTAATACTGTACCGAAATCTCACTGAATATCAATACGAAGTGCCATATGTAGTTGGTTTAACCTCATTTGGCATTGGTTGCGGTACGGGAACACCTGGTGTTTATACACGTGTAGCCAGCTTCATAGATTGGATAGAGAAAATTGTATATTTTTAATGAGTATCAAATGAGGAAGTCAGCGAAATAAACGTAATTCAGAGAGGAAAATAAAATAAGATAAAATTTTACTAGCATAAATAAGCATTATGATGCCTAAATGTAGGCAGCGTTTTCAAAAATATATTTTTGATATAAAATTAACTAAGTAAAATCGTTGCCTACATTTAGGCTCACATAACTCTTTTCACACTGTCGCTTGAATAAAACGTTTTCGTAACTTAAATAAATAAGTTATATTTTGCCAAGAAAAAAATACTGCTACAACATTAACATATTTAAATATGTATATGCATAAGCATACTCGTATAGCACACTATATTAATAAAAATTATATAAAATAAAATATTCACTTTACATTTATATTTATTTCTTTCAACGCTTGCATAAGCAACAAATTTCTTTTACAGTTATTTAGCATTTTTATTTGCCTGTTAAAGGTTCGTTAAATTTGAAATTTCCGCATAAAGTGACGACACGTTTTATACAGTCACCAAATTGCTTAGTGTGATGTCACCGCAAAAACAGCTTGAGGCACAGATGCATCCTACATACGATATGTAGTTCCAAATACCTAATGTTTGATGGCGTAACAAAGGTCAAATGTTATTACAAAGCTTGTGACGCCTGCGCGTTTGCACAGCTAGTATGTCACCGAATGGCAACCAAATACCTACATATGTATATACTTAAGAAAATACATACACGTACGTATATGAATGTAAATATATAATGTGGGCAATAGCGCGATTTGTGTTGATGGCAGCATAATTTTTACTCGAGGCAATAATCACTGTTGAATTATTAAAATAACCAAAATTAAAAGAAAAAAACAAAAAACACACTCACAAACTAATCAATAAATATGTATTGTTCGGAGAAAAATATGTATCAGCTATAACTTTGTCGCATCCAGACTTGTGTTTCACTTCTGATAAGGTGCATTATGGCGCCGCAAAACAGAAATACTTTCGCTGTTTGTATTGTTATTGTTATTGTAGCTGGCGCAGGCTATCTTATAGCATGGAATTAACATAATCGTGATACTATAGGCACGGCGCGTCTATAAAGTAAAATAATTTAAAATTGAAAGCGAAAATCACATATGAGCATGCCACAATGTCACACACATGTGCAACATATGTGGGCTTGGGCAGGAGGAGCTGTGCATACATATAGAAAAATGCGCCTGCGTCATCGCCTAATGCCATTGCTGATACATATGTGTATGTGTTGTAGATGTACTTCGTGTCTACGGTTGAATGAACAAATAAATAGCAAATTTTGTTAGCCTTAGGGCATGAATACATATGCATGAATTTTCTTTTCGAAAACACATTTCGTGCATAAAAATTTGTTGCTAGTTTTTTTTTTTTTTTGTCTACCAAATTGCCTTTTTTATACTTTTTCCTTGCCTTGGCAATAATGAAAATGCTTTGATTTGGTTTTTATAAAATTTTTTTGGTTTTGTATATATTTCTTGTATGTTCTAAATAAATAAGAAATTATATTAGTTTAGTTGGTTTCTTCATTTCTCTTTTTTTTTTTATGTATATTTATTGCCGCCGCTAAGCTTAAGAGTGTGTATGTAGTTGGTTGCTGCTTTCATTTCTTTATTTGACCAGCCTATTGTTGAGTTGAAATTTAAATTTTAAGTGACGTGAGTGGTTATACTCAAGCAGTTTTACATTTAATAATAAGCATTGTTTTTGAAGTAGGTATTTATAGAAATTAAAAGCAAATTTTTCTTGTTTAGTAATCAATTCCGACAAAAAAAAAATTCTCACAAGCTGCAGGTATCAGCTTTTTGTTGCCATTAAAATAATAAAAATAATCTGATAGCTGCTTAAATTGACAGCACAACAGCTCGTATGCCTCTGGTATTAAACATTATTTATCTTCTCGAGACTTTTCGCTGAAAAATTCGCCTAAAATTGAGCGCGACATACTTAATGCATGCTATATAATAACTACTTGAGTATATGCCATTCACTTACTTTAATAATTATAAACGAAATTGTGTAAAAATTTGATAAACTGTATCATACAAAAAATATACTGCAGAGTTTCACACTATTAAATCCTTCCGATGCACAATAAATTTCTAATGCAAGCTTAAAATTTACAAAAATTTTCGCATACAATAAATTGTTTAATTTTCTATACTAAATAAATCTAAACAAAATTAAGGGTAGCATTGTATAGTAGGTGTGTTTTTGGTGAGCAAAAAGATATTGTTTTTAATAATAAACATTTTTATAACATAATCGTTAATACCTATTACCAATAAAATATATATATATATAGAAGCAATTAGTAAAATATTTAGCATTGTAATTAGCAAATTGTTCGGATAAAGTATTTTAGTTTTGCGAAATTTAAAAATTTGAATTTTCACTTTTTTATGATGTTCTTTTTTGTTGTTTATGATTTTGTAAATGTACATATGTATTGTGTGTATATGTAATTATGATATTTCTCTAGCTGTCATTGGTTGTCGAATATACAGTTGGTTTTAATAAGTTATTAACAAACATAATTTTTCCTCTCTTTCGCTTAGCAAATAGCAACATATCATAGCATATTGTACATCATATTTATAATATTATTTAGTTTTAGTAATAATTTCATACATACGCATGTAGTTTTGTATATATAAAAATAATTTGCGTTATGTATATGTATATTTATCGCTTTAAAAAAAATTACAAGAAAATAATTACAATGATTAAAATATTTAAACAATTACAAATTTCTATTGCATTGGAAATTAGAAAAATATTTAGCTTTAATTTACAAGTTGTTGTTTTTTTAGCATTCCGTACAGCTTAATTTCTTAGGCTCATATATTTCAATGTATGTGTGTGTATAGTGTGTAAGTAGTTCTATTATATATTTCTTTTTATTGATCTGCTGCTTGTGCAACAAACCGGTGATGAGAGCGTGTAGTTGAGTTGATAACTTTCCAATTTTAATTTATGCTACTTTGAAGAGAAAAAAAAAACATTTCTTTTACATTGGTTTGCTTTCAAAAATGCAGTGAAATGAATTTAATATTTTTTAAATTTACACACTCTCATCACTTTAGTTGCCTACACTTTTATTTTTCTATATTTTGTCTCTCTCCCTTTCTATTTAACACGCTCTATAGCAACCAGCTTTTCCAACATTTATTACAATTATAATACTTATATTAAATTTATACTCTTTTTAATTATATTTTCTTTTTCTTTTGTTTGTTTTTTTTTCTTGTTTATGCGTAAATGTGTATATATAAAAAAAAGAATTGTTTATTCCTCTAACTGAGTAGCGCTCGCTGTTTTAAAACCCGCCCATATATAAATTTTCGCGTATTCTTAAAAAAAAAAAATTAGTTTACGATAAGAATGGATTCGAGGATGATGCTGCTTCCGGATTCATCCAAGGCATATTATTGTTGTTCTGAAATAGAGATGTAGTTGGATTAACTTATTTTTCAAAAAAAAAAAGAAGAAAAATCGCAAGCTACAGTATTTATAAATGTTAAAAAATAAATTGAAATTAAAACTTAACATAAAAAAAATAAAACAAAAATTTAACATAAAAACAAATTAAAATTAAAATTTAATATAAAAAAAATTAAAATTAAAATTTAAAACAAAAACCAAAATTCCATACACAAATTAACAATTTTAAATAAATATTATACAATTGCTGGTTTTTGTGGAAATTTTCACTACATATAAATGTGTACCATCATATACTATAATACAATAAAAATGCTACAAATAAACGCTGGTAAATACACGTATTCAGGGTTAGTAGCGCGCCGCAAGAGCCATGCAAATTTTCGTTATTTCTTATTTATTTAATATTTTTCCATTATTAGTTTTGTTGCAAGAATTATTTGAAGTTATTTACATGCAACTAAATTAGTCTACAACTATGGCAATTTGTTATGTTAAAGTTTTGAGTACAGATTATAATGAAAAAATCCAAATAAATAGCTTTTGATTTGATTTTCCACTATTTTTTAGATTTTACTTCTTTTTTCAAATTTAGTTCTAAAATTTTTTATAAGTGTACCAAATAATTTAGATTATTTATTATGTTTCGGTTTTTTGCGTTAATCTTTTAAATATATAATTTAAATTTCCAAAATATTTATATATTATCTATGAAATAAACAGCCCTAAGATTTTGCTTTTTTTAATTTTTTTCTAAGATATATTTTTTTTTTTAATTTTTTTCTAAGATATATTTTTTTTTTTACTTTTTTTAAGATATATATTTTTTTTACTTTTTTTAAGTAAAGTTCTTGCCTTTTTTGCCAAGTAATTTTTTTTTACTATTTTTCTAATTAATATTTATTTTTTTTACATTTTTAATTTGATTTCTTATGTATGTACATAAATATTTAGTATAAATTTTCCCACAGCTATTTATTTATTTATAACTTTATAATCTGCACTCTATGGTGTGGCATGCTATTATTACATTTTCTGGAAAGCATTTATTAAGTTTACCCATTGTTTTTTATTTAAGCGTCCAAGCCTCCATTGATGGCTATAAGATACAAAATTTTGATATATTATGTGACAAAAATATGTATGTATGCATGTTAAGCAATTTTATTTTATTTTTCAAAATAGGCAAACAGTAAAAATGAGATAGAAGAAAAAGGTTTTGAGGGAGATAGGTTGAGAGATAGTAGCTCACGGTTTAGCTTATTTTTACAGTAGATAGTAAATTGCTTTTTTGGGTTCCAAATTATCAACGATTTCGAAGGGAATCAAATTTAAATTTTGTATAAATAAATTGTTTTCCTTACATTCTGAGTGTTTAACCAAAAAATACTTTTAATTGAGAACTATTGATATTTACAAGGAAACACAAGATCCCTGCTATCAGCCCAACAGCCCAACAGGAGTCATCTTAGACAAGAAGCTAAACTGGAAAGATAATATTATCCAAAGATACGAGAAGGCTGCTACTGCCGTCTATACATGCCAAAAAGCAATAGGGGTCTAAGCCCCATGGTTTTCCGATGGATGTACGTTTCAGCAGTAAGACCAATGCTTCTCTACGGTGCGGTTGTGCGGTGTCCAGCCATAAATAAAACATCAAATGCTAATTTTATAGATCAGACTCAAAAGTGGGCATTAATGTGGATCAGTGGTGCACTAAGGACTACGCCAAGTGAGGCTCTCAATGTGGTATTTCAGTTGGCAGCAATGACTGCCAATGACTTCGTCTAAGGTAAGTTATAAAGATCGATGCGATCCAATTATATTAACTGATAATTACTTCAGAACACGAATTCCCAGTAACGAATAATGGGTAGATGATTGCCAAACTCCAAGGGACTGCCTGGAAATATACACGAACGGATCAAAGCTATAGATGAAAGTTGGCAGAGGTATCTTCTCAACCCAGAAAAGAGAGTTCCTTTCAGGCTACCTGACCATTGCAGTGTTTTCCAGGCGAAGATATCTGCTATCATGCAGGCTGCAAAGCAAATCGAAACCAGCTTCAGAGATAAGGATATTTTCATTTTCCGCGACAGTCAAGCAGCAATAAAAGCACTGGGTTCGCTAAATTCCAAATTAGTACTGAACTGTCTACGATCTCTATAGGAGATGACCAAACTTAATAGACTGTCTCTTACGTGGATCCCTGGTGACAGAAACATCGTGGTGAAACTGTAAGGCGGATGAACTTGCTAGGCAAGGTACGGCCAAGCAGTTTCTTCTCGATGAAGAAAGCATTGGTATGCCATTTGCCAATTGCAAACTGTTTCTCAAGAAATTTACATATGAACAAGCCGCATCAAGAAGAACCGAAATGGGACAAAAAGAGATCACGAGAAATGTATTCCTTAAAAAGAGGGGAATTATTTTCAACGAAAACACAAAACATACAATAAAAAAAAAAAAATTAGCAGAACTATTGAACAAGTAAAAATAAAATTATAGCAATATAACAACAAAAACTCATAACGATTGTAAATTTAACTAAACCAAGTTACAAACGAAAAAATAAATTTAAAATAATTAAATAAAATAGAAATTTTAGAAAGCATAACAAACGACGAAAACTCTGTAAATAGCAATAAACTCAATAAAATACTCCTAAGTAAATTAATTCAATTCAAGTCAATTTCAAAACGCATTAGCCAACTTAGCGAGCACAACAACTTTGCATTTATAACGGTTCGCAACGTTAGCATCCAGAGCAGTTTTCTGTTTGTTTTTGTTTTTGTTTTTTTCTCTTAACATACACTCACTTCCAGCTTACAGTTGCCCATCAACGTTGAGGTTGTGGAAAATAATGCATTATTATTATTGTTAGCGGTATTACTAATAAAGTTGTTCATATTGTTGCTATTATTGTTGTTGCTCAATATAGAAGAATTTGCCTCATAAAAACCGTAATTAAATAATGATCCACCACCGATGCCACCACCATTTTCGAAACCACCACCAATGCCATTTCCAATGGTGGATGCGCCATAATTAAATGGCATAGTTGTTGTTGTTGTAGGCATTTGCATTTGTACAGGCGCTATTTTAATACCAGGCGTATCAGCTAAAGCAGCTGTTAGCGCATTACTATAGCTTGACGTCAGTGGCGCTGTTGGATATTTTGCAACTGGTGGCTGAGTTGAGGTTAGGTCATAAGAGTAGTTCGATAGTTGGTTATTATTGTTGCTACTATTGTTGGTACTGGTAAATTTGTTGGTATTATTTATAAAGCTACTATTGAAAGTGCTGCTGGCGCTAGTGAAAGCATTGCTATTGCTAATTGAACTATTGTTGAACGTCGTTCCATTGCCATTGTTGTTTGAAGTAATGTTGCTATTATTGAAATTATTGTTGAATCTTCCAAAATCTTGTTTAGCTTCATTGCTAAAATCAGTAAATGTAAATGGTTGAAATTGATTGATGGTTGGTGGCGGTGCAAGTGGTGGCTGTAGGCTTATCGGATTGTTGTTATTGGTGATTGTCTTGAAGACACCGCTATGTGCAGTATTCGCCACCGGTTGACGCAATGTTGTTGTAGATGCACTATCAAATAGTTCTGCATCACTGTCACTGGCAATTTGCATATTTCTTATATTATCAACACTTTGACTATGAATTTGTACTTGTGTTTGGAATTGATGTGGTCCATCGTGTTGGCTTCTATAAGCATTGCTATTCTTATTATGATTATTATTACTATTGTTGTATGTGAAGAAGTCATTGGTTGTTGAAGACGCTGTAGTGTTGAAAACGTCATAATCACTTTTTGAATATTGCAAAGTTGGTTTTATGTTACTATTATTGCTGCTACTAATTTTGCTGTTGTTGTTGTTGCTGCTGCTGACTTGTTTGTTATTTAAAAAATTATTGTGAAAATTATCGTTGCTATGAATACTTGCAAAATCATCGCTATCGTCGTAATCATTAAATAAGTTTCTGGTGAGCTTAGTTTTGAAAGAAAGGAAATTAATATATGTTGCGTAGACGGTTTTATTTATTTTTATTTATTTATTTTTTTTTTTGTTGCATGCGAAAGCATTATAGAAGAAGAAAAATAAAATTAAGAGAGATAAACTAATTTTAAAAATTTAAATAGAATAAAATTAAGTAGAAATAAGTGTTTAAATGAAGTTTGATAAAGTTTTCTTTTGAATTCAAAAACGATTTTTGTAAAGCATATGCATTAGAAAATATTAAATATATAATATGTAAGTTCAAGTGGACCGGGTAAAGAAGTAGGGGAGAGTTGCAAATTTTGTTATGATTCTCTAAAATATTCGAAAGGTCTTTTATGCCATTGAGCAATATATTTCGTAAGCCTTATAGACCATGCACCAACAGTGTGTGTTGGCTTATATTGTATAATATAAAATTTTCCCAATTCTGGTAAGTTTTTTACTTCAATATATCGCATTATATTTGTTATGTATTTAGACTTCTTTGAATGCTTAAAACGCAAATCTTTACGTACCTGAGACGTGTTCGTGGAATTAGTTACCGGCGCCCAAGGGTCTTGATTCATAGTCATAGCGAAAGGCTGTTGTTGCTTTAGTTGATTAATGGACGGCACCTTAAAAAGAAAAATTAACATATTTAATTTAATAAAAATTAAAGATTAATGCAAAAAGCCTATTATCAACTCGTTATTTTTCATATATTTAACAAATGACCCGCTTGCAACTTACCGCAGGCTGTTGTTGTTGGAATAAATTTGTTTTTGGTGGTATAACAGTATCGCTAAATGGATTATAGGCAGCGTTGCCAGCTTGTGATTGCGTTTGCACGGGTTTGATTAGATTATCCAAGTTAACTAGTGACGAATTTTCACCTAAGAACGATTGTGGTGTTTTCATTTGTTTGTTCGTATTCGTTGATGTTGTTGTTGCATTGAGCGTAGAATTCGTTGCTGATAAAGGATCCATTTCATCGAGTAGTGATGCTATAGAAAATAGACAAAGCATTGATTTCGTCAATTTCTCAAATCGAATTCAAATATTTCATATATTTTTTACCGTTATTATTATTAGAAGCACTTATCAAGTTGTTAGTTAATAAATCGCCAGTCTTATTCCGATTGGTTATTATATCGAATTCATCCATGTCAGGTGAAGGCTTCTGGAACGAAGTTATCCGGTAATAAAGCACTAATATCACATAATTTGTGAAAATTATTAAGTTCTTACCTTCACTGCACTCATTCCAGTATTTTTCCATGGGTCATCATTAGCCACCGCACCTGCCTTGGGCGCCCACGGATCAACTGTGGGCGCTGCAGCTAGCGGCGCCATCGACACTGGTTTAATACTAGTTTCAGTTAGCCATGGATCCGCTGGTTCCACTTTTTCAACTGCAGCTGCGCCACCAAGAGCATTACTCTTGGACAACCATGGATCTAAGCCACCAATTGCACCGGCACCAATGGAATTGCCATTCAAAATCGCTGCACCACCCACAGCACCAGCAGCACCACCACTACCACCACCACCATTGCTATGCAGCCAACCCTCAGTCGATGAGCCCGAGGCTACGGACGGCGATTGTGTACGTGTGAGAGCCCAAGCATCACCACCGTTACTACCAATACCGCCAACGGCGCCGAGTGGCACTGATGCGTTGGCCACACGCATGGACGCCGCCGGTTGCCATGGATCAATTTGTGGCGACGAAGTACCCGACCAAGGATCGGAGAGCTGAGAATGTGAGAAATATTAAAACTTGCGAGTGTTACGGTGTAAAATATTTTACAAATTACCTGACTAGCAGCGCGTGCCGGAGTGCCCCAAGGATCGCCAGTGCCACCTATGGCGCCTAATGGTGGACTCGAAATGCTAGTGGCGCCCAGAGAAATATCCAACAAATCCAACAAATGCGATTGTGGCTCCTCCTTTTTAACCGTTGTCGGTTTGACAGTTTGATCTCTATTAAAAGAAAAATAATAATAAAAATATACAACAAATTAATTAATATTATTAAACGTTCTAGAAATAACGCACTTGAAATCTTGTTCGCTTTGACTTAACGCAAGTTGCAAGCGCACATCATCGCTACGTCGCTTCGCCTCCTCCTGTTCGGCCTCCTCACGCGACATAGCCATTGCCAATTGCAATTGCAGTTCCTCTTCGCCCGCCGTTTGTGGGCGCACCATCTCCAGTTCAGATACCGGCTTCGGTTCTTCCTGCCAACCAGGCGGCATATCACGATGCGTAGGTCCATCAATATAACCATCACTACCAAAACCACTGGGATGTTGCGCAAAGCGTTCTTTCGCTTTCAATGCTTTCACGCGTTCATTCTTCAGACGTTCATCGTCTTTCAGCAAATTCACTAGCTGACTGGACTTTTCACGCACATGTGTGCCCTGATCTTTGCCCTCTTCAAAATACACAAATTCACGCAACGTTTGTATGGCAAATATATTCTCTTTGCACTGTTGCGCCACCTTCTCTGTGCCGGTTTTTATCAAATAGTCAAGCAATATGAGCGCTTTGAAGACGTGACGCCAATTCTTGCCATGATCATTCAAACGTTTCCAAATCATTTGCATTATCTCCGAGAAGGCAACCACATTATAGGTGAGATCCGCTATTTCGGCCATTATCGTGGCCGATGGTCCCCAGGGATCGTTGGAGGTGGCCTCGCGTACTTTAACCTGAAGGTGAAAAGTGGTTAGAGGTTAGATAGTACTTTCATTTACATATAACTCAATGCAATGGCTGTTAGCTTACCTGCGCATCGGAATAGTTGTGCGCGAGATTTTTGATGTTACGACGTAAACCAGCGACATTCACTTGCATGTCTTCCTTTTGTTTTCGCACTTAGGGGGGGAAAAGAAAATTAATTAATTTGGTGATATCGACAAAAAAAACTGAATTTTAGAATTAAAACTACAATTTTTAAGTTTCTATTGAACTCTTTGCTGGTAAAACATGCAATTCAATTTATGTAGTTTCCGAAAACGTTCAAAAATAATTTTTTTAAATATAAAAATTGTTTGTCTCGAACAAGCAGGAGTGCAAAGCAACTGTGAAAAGGTTAATTAAATGAAAAAACCAAATATTTAATTAAATTTTAAGCGCCTAAAAGTAGGCAACACAGCAGCGCATGCTAAGGATAGGCAATTCGTTCCATTTATTTTTCCTTTTTAGGAAAGCAGACATTTTTTGTAGATATGTACATATATACTAATTTAATTAACATTGCAATGCATCCCTGCTTTTTTACAATTTTATCTTTATGGATAAGATACGATATACAATTGTTATTACGAAAATAAAAGAATGAAAAGAAAGTCAATGGAGTTTTAATAATTTTTAAAGAGAATTATTGAAAACAAGAGCTGCGGAAAATGTTGTGTTAGAAAATGAAATGGTTTTTAATATAGAAAATTATTTGTTAAAAACTCAATAATATGCTTCAATTAATTTTAGTAACACAAAACATTTTTAACTTTTTTTTTTCAATGAAGTTTTCTTTTTTGTTAATTTAAAGATTATTATTTTTTTTTTTTTAGAAAAAATAATTTTGGCACACATTTGGCACACGCATTGCGTCTTATACTTAAGTGATCCAGAAAAAAATTAATTGTGTATAAAAAAACTAAAACGATAACGAAAACACTCAAAAGAAAACCACAAAATTAAAGATACCAAAGGCGAATTTTATTTAAAACAAATTGCTTTTAAATATGATGAGAAATTTTCTTACGTTGTAATTGCACCGAATTATTAAAGAAAATTAATAAGAATATGGAAATGAAGATTATGCGGATTAAGATATAATAAAGAACATTTTTAGGGTGATGTAAGGGATGCATATATTTATTATGATTATTAAAATTTGAATATATTTCATTTAGTTTCCATACTGCATAAATAAATTTTACGATATAAATATATTCAAGATTTTCGATAATCTGGCGTCATTCTAGTCATATCGATTTTTCGGAGTTGTTTGATTTTTTCGGATGACTCCAAATTTTCGGAATGATTCTGAACACCTTCGGGGTAATGCCGAATATTTTAGAGTTATTCCGAATACTTTCGGAGTAATTCCGAATATTTTCGGAGTAATTCCGAACACTTTTGGAGTTATTCCGAATACTTTTGGAGTTATGCCGAATACTTTCGAAGTTGTTCCCAATACTTTCGGAGTAATTCCGAATACTTCGACAGCACGCCGGCTTGAAAATAAAAAATTGTCAATAAGAATTCTGAAAAAAATTTCGGAATAGAATTTCTTCAGCATTTTTCAGAACAAATACGAAGGCTTTCGTAACAAATATTTATTTACTTATTTATTATTTAGATATTCCGAATTTTTTTAAATAATTGTGAATATTTTTTGGAATACATATTGGAAGCTTTAGACGTAAATTCGACAGTTAAAACGAAAAAATTTCAATAAGAACTTGGGAAGATTTCTACGGAACGAGAATTAAATGCAATCAGCAATTTTCGGAACAAACAAGGAAATTTTCGAAGCGAGTGTAATAGATTTTATCTATTTATATATTGTATTATTAATTAAATTATTTGTTCCAGACAAGCTTTGAATATTTATACCCGGAAACCGACCTTTTCTAATAAGTTAAATTTTTTAATTTTTATTGTATTTCGAGAATCAAATTGAATCTTTTTGTTGTGGTTTAGAGCAAACTAGGTTTTTATTAATTTCTAAAATTATTTTTATAACCTTGACCTCGTAAAAAATTCCAAAATATGTAGAAACACAAAAAAAACAATGACCCTGAGATAATAGAGGGTTATTGCACCGTTGAAAATCTAATCTGGAATTTCTGAGAGATTAAGGGAACCATAAATGAAGATAAAATGATAGGAGTATAAACATATACATATGTCTATTATTATTTGCATATGCACCAAAAAAGCTGATAAATGAAGCTTCGATAGACATTTAACGACATAGAAATGAAGTGCACGAAATACTTGAAGAACAATTAAGCTACCGAGATGTCTGTATGAGAGTAAATATGCCAGAACGACTAGAATAATGAAACAATATCATAAACGAGTACATAAGTATGGGAGTATGTTTGTTGCACGAATATGTGTGAGACGATTTATATGCATTACAAAAAATATATTATATATAAAAAATGACTTTTAATAAATTGCATTTCATTGCATTGATTGTGTGGTGAAAAAATGGGTTTATTTAGTAGATTGGAAAAAAGAAACACATTCGATATTCGATAATGGTACAAACATATATTGATATGCAATTTGAATATTGATTATAATTAATTGTAATATATGTATGTAGAGAGTTGTAATAAGACTTACTTTTGATTGTTTTCGCTACGTTTAGGTTTTTATTTGCTTTCTTTTATGGTACTTTTGCTTAAACTTTTATGGCTTTGCGTTTTTTTGCGTAAAATGCTTAGTTTATTTTGTTGCAATTTTTGTTTTTGTAATATTTTTATTTATTTATTTTATTTTTTTTTTTTTTTTGTTTGTTTTGTTGAGTTGCAGATTTTGTTTGGTTTTTTATTTTTTGTTTAAGATAGTGCTCCAAAGCAAGCTATGAGATACAAGATACAAGATAACACAATCAAATAAAAAATAGTATACATATTTGTGTAAAACGACATTATTTATTGAATAAATAGTTTTGTATAAAAAACAGTACAAAGGACAAACATAAAGCAAACACATACCAGGTACTTGAGGAATTAAGGGCGAGTTGTGTAAAATTAGGAAGGAAAAAATATTGCTAGTGTTCTTAAAAGGTTTAAAAATATATGTAGAATAGTATCTTTAAGCTGCAAATAGCGAGAGAGGAAAGAGTTTTGAATTTAAGGATCATTGTTTAAATATTTAAAAATAGATATTTATGCCAGTGCCATAAGTCTGTAACACTATTACTATTAAAATAAAATTAAATTAAAATAAATAAAATTAAATAAAATAAATAAAATTAAATTTAATAAAATAAAAAATAAATTAAATTAAATTAAATAGAATAAAATAAAATAGAATAGATGAAACGAAATAAAATAAAAATAAAAATAAAAAATAGATAAAATTAAATTAAATAGAATAAAATAAAATAGAATAGATGAAACGAAATAAAATAAAAATAAAAATAAAAATAAAAAATAGATAAAATTAAATTAAATAGAATAAAATAAAATAGAATAGATGAAACGAAATAAAATTAAAATAAAAATAAAAAATAAATTAAATTAAATTAAATAGAATAAAATAAAATAGAATAGATGAAACGAAATAAAATAAAAATAAAAATAAAAAATAGATAAAATTAAATTAAATAGAATAAAATAAAATAGAATAGATGAAACGAAATAAAATTAAAATAAAAATAAAATAAAAATAAAAATAAAATTAAAACAAAGTAAAGTAAAATAAAATTAAATGAAATAAATTTAAAAATATTGAAATGAAGTAAAATAAATTTTAATTAAATTAAAATAAAAAAAATAAAATAATTTCAAATAAATTTAAATTATTTTAAATGAAAAAAATAATAATAAATAAAAATAAAACACAAATGAAATAAAATAAAACAAAATAAAATAAAAAATACTGTGGAAAATTTTAAATTTAATTAAAAGAAACAGAATACAAAAATATAAATAAAAGAGAATAAAAGTTTAAAATAAAATAAAAATTTAGAATAAAATAAAAATGTCAAATAAAATAAAAATCAATGTTAGTTATTTTATAGTGAGCCTTATATCAAATAAATTAATAAAATTAAATAAAACTGATTTAACTAAAGTAAAATAGAATAGAGCAATTGAAATTATTTTCTAAAATTTCTAAGATACGCTATTAAATATATTCTATCCCAGCTGAACATCAAATTTCTTTCTTAATTATTTTTTAAAGTGAAACGAAATATAAAAGAGATTTATGAGTAAATATATATTTTTTTTAATTCGTCGGAAAAATAGTCATCGATTTCTCATATTTTTATTGCCAACTTAGGAATCGAGAATAAAAATTTAAAAAAAAATTTTCCATCATTTTTCAAAAGAAGTCAGAAAAATATAGACTCATTAGAGCATATAAAAATATTTTATTCCGCCATGGACACACGACTGAACTGACTTATAAGAAAAAAATTTATCCATATGAGTTCCATCAACAATATTTTTTAAATGACTCTCTTTTAAAAAATATCATAATAAATATAGTCAAAAAATATTAAAAAAATATAATACATAAAAAGGACTGAAGTGAAATGAAGCCTACATTTAGGCACTAATAAAATCTCCACCGAGGACACGCACCCATTACGAGAAAATCTAACTTTTCCAGAATATAAAGTAGAAATGAATTATTTGTTAAAATATTTAATTTTAGAATAAATATTTATGCTATTTTTCGCTGCAAGAGTACATAGAAAAATAAAATGCATAGCTGTTTTCTTAAAAATGTCTACATTAATGTAAAAAGCATGTATGACAAGATTATTAATTATTTATCTCACTGGAAATTTATTTGTCGCCACAAAAACAGCTGAATGCTATATTTTTGCAAAATGTTAAAAAAAATTGTACATTGTATTACAAGATTTTTTATTGCCGAACTGTAAAATGACATACAGCTGTTTCCACAAGTAAAAGTTGTATTTTAAGTGATCAAAGAAATTAAAAAAACTATATATATAATTTTAAACAGCAGCTTTAAAGGCATTCAAATCAATAAACACATCTTTTAACAACAAATAATTACCTTATGGTAAAGTAAAAACACTTCAATTCTCCACCAGCTATCTCAGTTTAAATTTCAACAAGTAACACATATAATTAACTGTAAACCACAAAAATAAAACGCCGAGGACTTGTAAAACACCTTTACAATACCTTCCCATCAAGTTCACGCGAAAACTGAGGTCACGCAACATCTTAACAAGCAACGATGGCCAACCGTTTACGAGTATATAATAGTTTTCCAGCAAAATAAAAAACAAAAACAAAATATGGAAAATTATGCCTATGAGAAAAAAAAAATATCGCAAAACACAAACACAAACACATACACATACAGCCAAAACTTATAGTGATAAATTGAAATTTATAAAAAAAAAATAAGCTCAGCTGACTGGAAATGTAGCGGACTAGGCTGTGTTCTAAGTAAAAATATCTGCATATGCAAAGTACGAAAATGAGCAGAGTCAGAACACATACATACATACATACAGACATACGAGTATGTATAATATTTGAAAGTATTTCCATAATCACCACCACAGAGCACCTGGAGCGCATGTACTCATGCAATAATGTTACGAGCGAAACGGCGTAAACAAGAAAACTACTTTCAAATAGAGACCACATATACATACAAACAGGAATATGTACTTATATTCATATAAACAACTGTGCGTCCATTCATACATGGCGCAAACTCTCGCGAGTCCACTGAAAGCACAAACAAACCTTTACCAATTCACATATGGTAAACCACACAAACATATGTATATATGTAGATATATGTTATTGACAAATAAAACAAAAGCGAAAAAGAGAAATAATTCAATTTGCTAAATAGCAAAAACAAAAAAAAACACAATACCGTAATGCAAAAGTGTTTAAGTGAAGCCCTAGCAATGCGAAAGAACAAAAATAAATAGGGGAATTGCCACAGCTGACCGCGTAGTGACTATATGATATGTGCAGTTATATTATATTTGTTGTATGCTTATATATGTATGTCCAAAAAGGGAAGAATTTTTAAAAAAAATGTTTAGCGAAAAATTCTAATATTTTTATTTTTAAACAATTTGCATGAATATTACATAGGAACCATTAAATGCATCTTCTATTTAAACATTTTTTACATTAAAAATATAAGTGCAGCCAATATTTTTTTTTAATTTTCCCCAAATTTCCATACCAATATCAAAGTCAAGTTTCTCAAAAATTTGTGTTACTCATACGCTCTGACAACCAAGCAAAGCTGAGAACACCAAAATCACTGCGACTTTATAATTAAAATATAGTAGTTAACGGTCATAACATGCAATAGTCGTGTTGCCATTATTACACGCTCAATTTCGTTTCCTTTTTTCCTTTAACAAAAAACATCCGACCGCAGTAGAAGTAACAATGAAAAACTTAGAAAAACCAAAACGGTGAAGTAAAAAACAAGATTCCTCTCAACAAATGACTTCTGAGAGCTCCAATTAAAGACAAATCTAAAGCACAAGTATAGAATAAACGCACCGGTGTTGAAATAAAATAAGATAATATCAGATCTAACAATGTGGCTTCAGACCTAGTAAACTTAACAAGGAGCTTGCATATTAAAAACGGCCTAGAGAAAATAAAATAAGTTGCAAAAATTACATAAATTACATTATTATTCTTGAGGAGGAAAAATAAATTATTTCTGTTGCATAATTTACCCGGCCATAGGCTCAGTTATTCAACCTCAAGTACAAGACTTCAACTATTTTGACTTGTAGGTTAGTTTAATCTGGTTGACTTCTTGGTGGAATTCCCAAAAATATCTATGTACTACCAAAAAAAAAAAAAACTACATGCAATTAAAGTTCTGTACCAATACACTATACCTTCTGCTCAAATATAAACGAGACTGTTCAATAAAACAAAAACTGTTAATTATTCTTCAATATTTATTTTATCCCCATCAAAATAGTCACTATTAGAGGCAATACACATATGCCACCTTTTTTTCCAATCTTCATAACACTTCTGGTAGGCCGCTTTAGGTATGGCTTTCAGTTCCTTCTTCGAATTCTCTTTTATGACTTCAATCGACTGAAAATGCTTTCCACGAAGCGGCAATTTGAGTTTAGGGAAAAGAAAAAAGTCACACGGTGCCATGTCGGGTGAATACGGTGCTTGCGGAACAATATTTACGTTGTTTTTGGTCAAATAATCGCGTACAAGACGAGACTTATGAGCAACAATTTTGGAACAAGTCGAGCAGACACACGTCTCATGCCCAAAACATCGTGAATAATGCTATGAGCGGATCCATTTGATATGTTGAGCTCACTAGCTATCTCTCTTTCAGTCACACGACGATTTTCCAACACAATTTTCTTTACTTTTTCGACGTTTTCTTCGTTTATTGACGTTGCTGGAAGACGATCATGGGGCAAGTTCTCCAGCGATGTACGGCCGTCCTTGAACGACTTATACCAATCAAAAATACGTGCACGTGATAGGCAAGACTCCCCATATGCCTTCTGCAACATTTTCACTGCGTCCGTCGCACTTATTCCATTGGAATAACAAAATTTCAAACAAACTCTTTGCTCAACGTTAAATTTCCATAGTAAAATTCGAAAAACACACTCGAGGCTGACTTGTTTATAGTGCCGTAAAAAAAAACTATGTGACAGATCGCGCTCAAATTTGACATGTAAACATATAACAGTCCTGGCAACCTAAGCAAAAAAAAGTATGGCCATATGTCTTGTCCTTGTCGAGTTATGGATAAAGGCTCGTTTATATTTGAGTAGAAGGTATGTTGTGTCTCCCGTTTGTGTTGAGTATGATCAACATTTGTCTGACGGTCACACCTTTATTAGTTCCACTGGCAGCCTGAAATCTGACTTCTTTGTTTCTAGTATGAACTTTGTAAGTTTACAGCCATATGTTTCCGCATATAATTTTTGCTATTATACAATCCCTCGTTCGCTCTCAAAGCCTATTGGATTGATGACACAAGAGTATTTTTTGTTCAGTTTTCACTTTTCTAATATGAAAGGGCAAGTTCATAGTTAAGTGGCGTACTGAAAGCACTCCTTCTACAGCCAATTCAACGGCTATATCAATGCCGTCGATGCCCTTGTGCCCTAGTAGCCAATAAAAGTGGACTTTTCTTCTTTTCGCTAGCTTGCAGATCGCCTCCTTCCATAGTGTAACCTCTACCAACTTTGTGGTATATAAAAGTAAGGCTATATGTACCTATATATAAAATTTTTTTGTTTTTTGTAGGTCACTTCCCTGCAGTAGATCTGTCGCCATTTTATGCCAAATATAATATATTGGTTTCAAAAATACTTCAGTGATTTGACAGCTGAATGACTCACATATCCATGGTCCATGTTTTTTTTTGACATTTTTAACTTTTAAACTACGTTTTTTGGCATTCAACAAAAATTTTTTATAAATATCTATTCTGAAAAGAAATAGAGCTTTTCTATAGATCAATTTGGCGTCAGTTTCTTCAGTTATGTCCTCGGAAATATGTAGTACAAAATGAAAATTTACTCATAATTCATCCTTCGAACGATCTTACTGCATCTTCAGTAATAAAATACTCAAGTAAAAGTTTTAGCAGCCGCAATAACCAAGTAAATAGCATTTCGTACTACCATGCGAAAGGCCAGGGTTCGAGTCCTGGTACGACCAACATGCAAAATTATAGAAAATTAATTTTTCTAATTGCGGTCGTCTCTCGGCAGGGAATGACAAGCCCTCCGAGCGTATTTCTGACATGAAATAAAAGCTTCTCATAAAAAAGCAACAATCGTTCGGAGGCGGCTTAGTATAAATTGTAGGTCCCTCCATTTGTTGCAAAGAAACTTCAAGGCGTATACCAGGATGAGGAGGAGGAGCACGGCCGAAAATCACTTCAGCAATATATATCAGCTTAGTATTCAAATTCACAACTTTAAAAATAATATTGGACTCGATTAAGTGCAGTATATAACCCTTCAGATAAAAATAAAATAAACAAACATTAAGTAAATATAATTTAAACAAATTTAAGTGAAGGAAAAAAGCTAAAAAGTATGTATGTAGCTATTATTTAATTCTCCTTGGCGTCACACTTTCAGTAGCTACATACAGACAAACTACCGTATTTATTTAGTTATTCGATTTAATGTTTCTACATTTATGTCCGACCTGTGACCATGGTGAGTTATTTATCGATTTATTTATGCATACATACAAGTATGTACATTTGTATAACTATAACTGACCGCAAGCAAACATTCCATATGCAATAACTAAGAACCTTTGATTTTGTTTTTTTTAATTTTCCCTTTAATTTCTACCATTTCTCTTTGTGTTTGTCTTTATTTTTTTTTTTCCTTATTCTTTTTCACAGCGTAAAATAACTAAAAATAAATTAATTGGCTTGTAAGAAAACAGCGAACACGTGTTGGTGTTGTTGATATTGAATGTCGTGTTGAGCAGGCAAAAAGCCGCAACGTTTATGAGAATGCAAGCGGAGTTGAACTTCAGCCGTGAGGCAAACTCACTGTGGAGTTGCGAGTTCGATGGGTTGTGGAAGTTTAAGTGATTGAATGGCGGTTTCGAAAAGAAATTGCAGCAAAGAATAATATTTTGCAGCTGTGTACAGGAAGTAAGTTCACGAAAAGGGTAAATTAATATTTTTCATATGCTTGAATTGAAGTTTGCTATTTATTAAGAATTTATTCAAATATTCATAGATCAATTAACGTGAATTAAATTTTAAAGCGTAAAAAAATGAAATTAAATTACTATCCATTCCGATTGTAAGTAAAAGCACAACTATTTGACATTACAAAAAAAAAAATATATTTATATATATTTATACAATAATCGAACTATTTATCGAAAAAACACTTTTATTTTGCCTTGTTGCCATTTTTTCTTTGCTTTAAAAATAATCATTCTATTTTTTTTCATCGTAATCTTATCAATTGCACTGAAGGCTGTCAAGTATTTGCATGTATGTACATATATATGTTTGTTTGTATGTCGCTTTTTTACCTTTACGTTTACTGTTTATTTAACACATGATATAAGCGGCTATTTTGTGCAAAAGTATGCGAACATACTTACGTATGTACTAGTATGTATGTATATGCACATATGTATATCAAACTTGCAGATTATAACTAGACGAAAACACAAATTCATGCTAACTTTATGTGAATAAAGAGCAAAAAAAACCACACAAAGGTAAGCGACGATGAGCTGTCAAGAATGCTCTTTATCACATAAGAGTGTGAATTACAGTAATTTGTATGATTTGAAAACGCAATTCACGCTCAAAAGCCATGGAAAATAGGAAAATTAACAAAACTGTATAAAAACTAATAATAAAAAAATAAAACATTAAAAAATAAATAGAATAAATAATTTAAAAATAATTAAATTAAAAAATATAAAATAAATTAAATTAAAAAATATAAAATAAATTAAATTAAAAAATATAAAACAGATTTAAAAATAAAAAAACGAGATAAAAGAAAGGAAAATAAAATAAAAGTAAATTTAAAAAAATTAAAATGAAACTAAAATTAAATTAAAAGAAAATAAAATAAATTAAATTAAAAAATATAAAATAAATTTAATTATTCCAAAAATAAAAATCGAAATAAAAGAAAGAAAAATAAAATAAAAGTAAATTAAAAAAAAAATTAAAATGAAATTAAAAGAAAATAAAATAAAATAAGTTCAAACAAAATCTAAAGTAAAATAAATGTAAACAAATAAAATATTAAATTAAAATTAGATAAAATAAAACCAAATTAAGTAAAAAAGGTAAAATTATTAAGAAGAGAAAAAAAGTAAAACAAAATTTAAACAAATAAATTTAAAAAAATTAAATTAAAAACAAAAACTAAATTAAAATACAAAACTAAACTAGTAGAAAGAAATGTCTTTGGGCGAGCCGAAATAATTATACCTTTAAGACCATATCCAATTTAAGGTATTTCATTTTATGATTAAATATTAATTGCCTTATTTGATAAACTGGTTGGAGGGAGATATTTTCCTACTTCAATAATTTTCGGTGTCAATGTTTATTTGTATATACATACATACATACGTATATGTGAAGAGCTCTCAGCTGTTTTTATGACGGCTTTTCTACCAAAAACCATACTTCTGAACATATCGGTTGGATGGAAGCTATAGTCGACCGATTTCGATAATATTTAAAAACATATTTCACGCTTTAGATGATTTTGTGACAAATTTTTTACCCAAAATATGAAAAAAAATCGGACGTATATAACCCATAGTAGTCCGGTCTGGTCGGTTCTGACAAAAACTTTTTGAAAATTACCGGTGCATATGGGTACTGAGTTGGCTTGAAATATCTCAAAAACTGAGGGACTAGTTTGCAACTCGTCATTTTGATCCGATCGGTATAAATTTTGATAGGTATATCTCTTCTTCTGCTGATTCTTATATACTTCAGACCTAAGTTAATATACCATTTCAAGGACATGAAAGGTGCAATAAATAAAGTAAAAAATAAATTAATTAAAAAAAAATAAATTATAAAAAATAAATATAAAAAAAATAAATTAAAAAAAAATAAATATAAAAAAAATAAATCAAAAAAAAATAAATCAAAAAAAAATAAATATTTAAATTAAAAAAAATATTTAAATTAAAAAAAAATATTTAAATTAAAAAAAATATTTAAATTAAAAAAAAAATATTTAAATTAAAAAAAATATTTAAATTAAAAAAAAATATTTTAATTAAAAAAAATATTTAAATTAAAAAAAAAACTATTTAAATTAAAAAAACAACTATTTAAATTAAAAAAACAAATATTTAATTAAAAAAAAAATTAAATTAAAAAAAAACATACATTTTAATTAAAAAAAATTTTAAATTAAAAAAACCAAATATTTTAAGTAAAAAAAATTAAACTAAACTAATTAAAGAAAAACAAAGGAAATAAGTTAAAACAAAATTAAAAATAGAATAAAACAAATAATAAAAATAAAAGGAAAAAAAATAAAAATAAAATAAAATCTTTAAAATGAGATAAAAATTTTCAAATAAAGTAAAAATTATTAAATAATAAAATAAAGGAAAATTAAATAAGATTAAATAAAATTAAAAATGAAATAATTAAATTAAAATAATGCACAATTAAAAAATATAGCTAAGTAAAATAAATTAAAAATATAAAGTAAAATGAAATAAACAAAAAAATTGAAACAAAATAAATCAAAAATAGAATTAAAAACCTAATGAAATTGAATAGAATAAAAAATATTAATTAACGTATTGTAACAAAAAAAGAAAGTAAACAAAAGATATAAAAATAAACAATAACTTAAAACCAATAAGATGAAGTTAAAAATCATATATGTATTTTAATATATGTACCATACGTACATAACCACGTGAATGTGTATTTAATTTTTTTATTTAAATTTTAAACCACGAAGCGGTAGACTTTAAAACAGAAATTAAAAGTCACAAGTATATATGTATGTATTTACATTTAAACTCATGAATAAGTCAAATCTTATCACGTATGTACCATATGTATATAATATTATATATTCAAAGTGTTGAAAACTATGAATGAAAGGGCATACATTGTATGAACTGAATGAATGCTGGCTGTGCTCACAAAATATGTAGGTCTTGCTCTGAACTAATTAAAAATCGATAGCAAAATTTGATTTGCATAAATTGACAAATAATAACGGTTTATAGCATCAATTCGCATACATACCTAAATATTGTAGATTTGTACCTATGTATATTATGCCAAAACACACAGTACATACATACACGTACATACATATCTATTAATAAATATGTACATATGTACAATATATACGAATATATGAAAATAAGGTAATTTAAATAAATAACGGCTGTTATAAAGCAAGTTACAAGCAGAGCTCATATAATTGAAGTTCTGAGTTCTGATATCAAGTGATGACGCACCAACTGTATGCTATATACCATATAAAAACATTAAATAGGTAGTGGTAGACACAAAATATACACAATGAAGACAGTAAATATTTAACGGGTACATGAACTTGACTTTCAGACGAAAATTTCACTTTGCTCTACACCAGCACCGTCAGGGGGAAAATGAGGGGGAAAAGCTCAGAATAAGAAAATGTCCATATTGTTATATAAATATACATACATATGCATATATATATTTATAAATGCCAAGTTCATTGAATTTTTTGGCAAATTAAGTTAAAAGCGACAGACATTTGTATGTACATACGACCAAAATCAAATGCAGCCAAGTGTACTCACACAAAAATGAATTGCACTTATTGTACATTGATCTCAAAATATTTCTTTGCTCTCAATGTTTAATCATTAGTTAGTGCAATGTGTCGGTGTGTGGGTGGGTAGTTGGTGGTAAGCGTTTGGAGTACTTTTGTTACTGACGCAATTGTGTGCGACAATATAACTTTTTTTAAGTAGTATGTTTTTGTTTTGCGATAACTGCACTTCCAAAATAAGTTCTTTGTCTCGAATGCATGGCTTGTTATCAGATACTTAAAAGATGAAAAACAAATACAATACAAGCAAACAAGGTTTGGCGTCAAATTGGATATGTATAAATGACGTTATTCCATAATGAACACTCGTTAAGCAGTGACTTTGAGCCGTATGTATGTATAGTTGCATGAATTGAACTATATATTTAAGAAATAACGATGAAAAAAATTAAAATAAAAATAAAATTGAAAAATATTTGGATGATCCAGAATCTCTTCAGCGATATTTTCAATGAAATAGTTGTTGAATTGAAAGCCTCATTCGCTTATTTTGCTCAACCGCAAGTGGAAAATGACGCATAATTCAACTTATTATCCATCAAGGGTTCGCTTTATTACCAAAGTCAACTGATAAGCTTAAAAATACCACCAAAAAACCTGCCAAAAAGAATTTGGGGAATTTTTTTTTCAAAAATGTCTTTTTTTAAATATGAAGTTAAAAAGTAGTTTATAAATACATAAATTAATAGATAAGTCGTGAGGATCTACATAGCAAACTACTGACAATTTCGGTGATAATTGATATTTGTGTAGATATTTACTACAAACGTGCTTTTCGTATTTGTCATTTAAATTAATTAAAATGTTAAAAAATTACTATACATTTGAAAATAGTGAGTAACAAAATTAAATTACACGGCAGAAGGTCGAAAAGTAAAAGTTGATTTTTTATAGTAGGTACATACTCGTATATGATGTGTCTGATGAACTACAAATAGTTGGCAATATATTTTTGAAACGTATTCGAAATCACCGGTAAATTCATTTCAATAAACGCATGCATTGTCAGCGTTTTATTAGTCTGCTAGAAATTCTTGAAATGAGTTCAAATTGGTTATCTAATATATAAAATTCCCGTGTCATATTGTTAGATACTCCTCCCAAACAGCTTGACCGATTTTAATGAAATTTTATGTGCATATTCAGTAGGTTTGAGAACAACATAACATCTATCACACATCGGGAAGAGGACCTGGGACTGATCTATTTGAAAAATTTTAATTGAAAGTTCGATTTACTGTGCTCGTATATGTATATTGTAATATATAAACATTTTCGGAAGTGGACCAACGGTCACAGAACAAAAATTTAATTGGCTTGGTCCATTCCATAATCCAATATATGGCATCATTCGTTGGATTAAGGTGAAGCTTTGTTGGAAGGCACGCATACACGGATCCGTTTCCTTGAGTTTACGTGCGTAAAAGCCGAGCAATTCCATAGTGCGCGCTAAGACCATCCTCATTTCAATGAATTATGCATAATAGATATATTGTATCCAAGTGAGAGAAAAAATAACTCTCAGAACGAGACATGTGATTTTAGTGCATATGCAATCTCTCTAAATGAGAGACCCTTATCTTGAAAACAATTTATAGTTTTTCCTGAATTGATAACGGCTGCACTGCAATAAAATGCAACTTTATTAAGAGACTCTCGGGGACCGATTCATGCGATTCTCTTGAAATTTAATTTGTTCGCTTAGAGTAACATGCAGAAACTGATTCTTAATAATCTTATTTAATATGAAACCGCTTGGTTTATTTTTCTTTTTTTAGTTTAACGTTACTTCATTGTATGAAGAAAGCTTTCAAGAAACCGCTTAGTTTAATTTAAGTAATTTTATGAGAAATGTCCATGTTCGCGTGTTGACAAACCATCTTTGTTGTTTGTTCTTGCTTGCCTACTACCATATTGCTTTCTGCTGATCGAGTTCATTCAAATAATTCACATTCAGATTTGAATTATCTACATATATTTTAATATCCCTGTTAATGTAATATAAAGGCATGTAATTAATGCCAGTCGAAGTTCGCTGGGTCAGCTGGTACTTCTATAAGATGTTCAAATTTTGACTTTCATTGTAGTGTGTAATGTTGCAACACACTTATACTATTCGTAGTACAAAGCAAAAGTCTAGAAGGTGGTGAGCGTATAAATTATCAGCTGATGATATAAAGTGCAAAGTACTACACTCGTTTAAAGCATACAGCAGCAGGTGAGATGACTGACTCACAGCCGGAAAAACTCACAAAAACTAGAAAAAAAAATCAGTTCATTAATATTAAAAAGTTTTGCGTAAAGTATGTTTAAATATATGTATATCACTTGCATTTATATACCTTTCCTTACAGGTTAGAGTCTCTCTTTTCAACGTTCTCACTGCGTACAAACAATATTAATTTTTTTTCCGACAACGTCACATTTACGCAAATTCACCCTGCGCACAAGCAAAATAATAATATTGTTTTGCAGAAAATGTACGAAAGCGAAAAATAAAATCATAGCAACAAAACAGATAAGTAACAGCTTCCGGCTGGCGGCAATAACAGCGAAATAAGCATTAATGTAGTGGAATGGAAGAGTTAGAGCAGCAACTAATGGCATAGCTGAGTGCACAAAGCGATTTAAATTACAATTACAGTTGTTGTAGCGGCAACGCAGTGGCACAGGTAAGGTCAAACAACTTAATAGTAGTGAAAACTACAATGAAGTTTATCGCGAATGCCGATAACATTTAAAAAATACTTGTTTGTGTTGTTTTTCATTAAGACGTGCTTAATTATTAATACTAGCAGTGTTAAAAAAACAATTAACAGAATAATAATATAAAATAAAAGTACTTCTTAATATCCTTGTAAAGGATCAAAGTAAATTGAAAGTTAGACGGTCATACAAACTGGATAATAAAGAATCTATCAATTTGTATGGATTAACTGAAGTGACAACAAGAAAAACACAAATATTTAAAACTACAAATTACAATACAAAATAAAATATAAAACTTTTGGAGCAAAACTCATTTGAGCATCACACACACAATTACTGATTGCATATCTAGATGTCAGCAGTGCACAAATTATATGCAATCAGTACGGAAGTGTGTGAAAGTATTTAGATATTAAAAAAAATTAAACTTAAAAAAAAGTTTGGCTCACCTGAGCCTAATAGAATGCGTAGTTAATCGCTTGCTAGCAGTCTGACTGCACTTTTCCCTTTTTTTTTGTTAACACTATGTAAATTATGGTTGATGTGAGTGTAGAACTTTCGCTTCTTTGTTTGGGCCTTTTTTCAGCAGTGCAGCAATGTCACGAGACACCGTCTTTTGTGGCCAGTGACAGTACGTTTTTATTTTGCTTTTTTTATTACAAATTTTTCTTTTATTAGGCGTACATTAGCGATTGTGATGGTGTTGATGACAAATAAAACCACGTACGAGGGAATATATAACACACAGCTGGACTTTTAGAATAACAGTATACAACGCGAGTTAAATAGGGCAGGGAATACCACGAAACGACACTCTCTATGTACAAATACCTAATATTTTTCTCCTCTTGCAACTATTGCAGCTAATGGCGACCAGTATCTAAATTTTCGTTTGCACTTATGGGTTTGCCACTTCTTTTCTTGCTGCTTTTTTACTTTCTTTCTATAGCACTCTATATGAATTCACCTTTCCAATTGTACACGATTAGGTATTTTTTTTTTTAACTCTTTTAACAAACTGCTATATTTTACGTGTTAGTTAATTAATCTAAGTATGATATTTAATTTTCACGATATTTTGACCGTCCAAAATTTCTGACGAACCAGTACTGGACGAATGAGTACGTCGTCTTCCGTCTATGACCAATTGGAATTTGAGAATGGGAATGATAGAATAACGTAAAGCGTAATACGCGATGACAAATGGTGACGTTTTTCGTTTTTTCCTCTTTACGATGATTCGCTGTTTCGCCACTAGCCCACTGTTCGTTTTGATATGGAATTGAGGTAATTGTTGTTGCTTTACGTGAGTTAATTTTGTGATTAACTTTAAAGAATGTATTTTTTTATGTTTATTTGTTACAGATTTACTGAAATTATTGCTTCTTTAAAATAATATATTTCTAACAAAAAATTTTTAAATGATTTTCGTTAAAGTTAATAAAAAATATATATGAATAAAACAAAGAAATAATTTCAGAAAACTATTTTTGCTGTCATTCACCTTTGCTGATGATTCGTATGTCGCAAAGGTAATTGTAGTTTCTTTTGCTTACTTTTTCACTTCGGAAACGAAAATGATTTAGCTTTTTTTTAACAACTTCACTTATTTCAATAATTATGGGTAGTTTTTTAGGTGTTTGAATATTTTCCAACAAAATAATTTGCACAATTTTCTATTTAAAAATATATAACAAAAAAGGAAGAGCAAATTTCAACCCACATAGACTTCTTTCCACATCTACGAATACAAAAATACTAAAGTACACACAGTGTTGCAATTGAAGATGCCAAAAGTAAGTAAATTTATACGTCTATGGCATTTTATTGGCAGCACCATTTGGTGTTAATATTAAAATTGAATTAAACAAGTTTTGTAATAAATTCTTGATCCAAGTTGCTAGATAATAACTTTGAAAATTATGTTTAATGAGCAGTAAAAATGTAAAATATTTTAATTTATGACATATGTTAGTAACGCTTCCATATTAGCTTTTTTAGTGACATCTACCGTCAGAGAGTACAAAGAGCTTTAACCCTCAACGCCGTTTTAACGAATTCGGCGAAAATGAAAATTAAATAAAATGATAATATAAACTTATTTCAAGTTATATTATATAAATTAAAATAAAATAACATTTTTCTCATAGTTAAAATAATATATAAAAAATATTAATTTAAAATTAAATAATACATATTAAAATCACAACAGAATAAAACAAATTAAAAAATTTGTAAAATATAATAAAGGAAAACAAGACGAAATGAAATAAAAAAATAAATTAAAATAAATTGAAATAAATTAGGCTGAATTAAATTGAATTAAATGAGAAAAAACTGTAATGGAAACAAAATAAAATTTTTTCAATTTCCTATTCTAGTCGAGACAAAAGTGAAATGTATATTTTTTATATTTATTTTTTTCTAAACTATTTATAATTATAATATGTTTACTGAAGTGTTAAATTTGTTTACCCACGTGCACTATTTTTCAATTGTTTAGTAATAAATATGATGAAAGAAGAACTTTTAATATAGAATAAAACAAAAATAGGGGAAATTGTAAACTAAGCGAATAACAACAATAAACAATTTATTTATGACAAAAACAAATAATAAAAATATATAAAAATGTTATACAGAGGCGTACTTGCAATATTACGGTTATAGTAATTGAAAATAAATAAATAAATAATAAACTTTTCATACCGAGATGTAGTTAGCAAGACGATTAAGAGAGGATAAGGTAATGAATTAAGTCAAATCTGCAATACAGGAACCCTCGCATTATGTCTTCCTATGGAAAATTAAGCCGAGACTTTTAAGTCGCTAATTTGATAGAAGTTCCGAGAGCTGTTTCTGTGTGCCAACATCTTAAGATTTCTGCCGCCGTACATAGCCTAAAAACTTAAAAGTAAGACTTGAGATCGATGACTGCACAGTTTATAAAGCGCTTTTGTTAAGAACATTTGAAAAAAATCACGTTTTTACCGTACCGATATAGAGGAAGTGAGTAATGTTGTTCTTCGCTGAAGTCAATGCAAGGCCACAAACATGGGAAGAGCCCAGACTTTGTAAGCAAAAATTTTCAGCCGAGCATATAGTCATATTGTGGGATTTTTCATAAGTTAGAATTGAAAAACATACTGATTTATTGACTTTCGTATTTTTTGAGACGATTTTTATTGCCATCGAGCGCAAAAGCCGAGTGATTAAGCGTGATTCGAATATATACCAGAATCTAAATTTATACAATACGGTCGGTCCTCTGGAGGGTATGCCAACAACTCTGGAATATTTGTGATATAAAATAAAAGTAAGCTCTTCATAAAATTTCGTCAGACGTACGCCTAACTCATATTTCATTTAATCCATCCCACTAGAGAGCGCTCTTTTTCATCTTTGAGTAATGTCGGCAATAAGAAAAATAATTACACAATAATTCGTTTATATGTTTTATTTTTCTTTAATAAAATAATGAATTCCTATTTAAATCAACCAAACGTAATTTATCATAAGCATACATATGTAGGTAATATTATATGTAAAACATCACTAAACACATATACTATGTATGTATATAGAAGTGAATAAATTTTGGTATAATCACAAAATATAAACTTATTTATATTTTAGTCACAATAAATCAACATTTACATTACTAACCCAATTCTGCTGACACGCTCATAACTTAACGTCTCACTACTGTGATATAGCCTGCGCCTAAATGCATGCTACATTCTATTGCATGCATCTATACTTATTGCTCGTTTGACTTGTGCTTTCAAAATTTTGTCTCTCTGGCAAGATGGCGTTCACATCAATGAGTTGTTAAGTTCTGTGAACAGTTGCAGAATATGGGGAAGGGGATTTAATTCAAATTAATTCACTACAATTTTTTTTGTTTTTTTTTGGAACTACCTTCACTTTCGTTTTTGTTTCATATACTTTCTCCACTTTTGTTCGTTAATCGCTACATCAAGTGAAACAGCAACTTAAAATTAAAAAATACATATAATAATAATAATAATAATAATAATAACTTAAATCTTGAAATATTTTTTAACATTAATAATGATTGTTTTTGCATTGGATTTGTTTGTTTGTATGTATTTCATGTTTGCGGTTATGTGCCTATGTGTGTGTGCGTGTATGCAAATTGGACTTATTTAAGTTGGATATGTGTGAGTTTCGAGTTTTGAGTTTTGTGGTATGTGTGCGCGTGTGTGTGATGTGGATCGATTTCGTATGTGCATGTGTATGCAAATTGAAACAAACGGTTATACATACATACATACACGTATTCGTAATAATATTAATTATGCATTAATTTCAACTATAACTACTAAAACTAAATGTGATAATCGAAAAATTAAATTAAAATATAATTAACCTGCAAAGGGCGTGGACAAGTAGTAGACAGCACAATACATAGAGGCGAACAGGGATACAACACATACAGTTAGATAGGGGCGAGGGGAAACTTAAAATGTAATAATATGTATAGTTGCATAATATGTAGTACGATTTGTGCGTCTCTGCATGGGAGCTTAAGGATTTTCGGGTGGCTCATCTGGTGTTAGTAGACTTTGCGGTGCATTATCAAGATCGGCCAATACGACCGATGGGAATTCTTCGTGCACCGAATTCGAGTTCGAATCCTCTTCGAGCACGTTCGGCGGTGGACGATTTCCCGGTAGGAATTCATCCAAATTTGGTATATATTCCACCGTAGCGTACTCAGTTAATGGCGCAATCGATGCTGTTTCGGGTGGCAGTACCACTTCTTCGAAAGCGATTGGCGGTGGTGCCAAGGCAACTGGTGCTGAACCAATGATTTTAGTTAATTCCGAGATAGCTTGTTCAGCAGGCTTTTCGGGATCGCCTTGTGCGGCTGCTGCAGCGTGTGTCTCTTTTACATCAACAACTGCCGCTTCCGGCGCTCTTTCGCCACCGACAGCACCACCATCAAGAGCTCCTTTGCCTTTACCAATCATTATGTCCATCGTGTTATTGTTCAAATCAACAGCATTCGGCTTTTCCTTGGCTGTGTTCGGTGCCGTGGTTATAGTGGTATTAGTAATAGCGCTTTCGCTTAAATTTGCATCGCCAGCGCTGCCATGCAGATCTTCAGCGCCGCCAGTTTCATTGGTTTCTAAAGCAGTTGCGACGAGTTTTGTTGGCGCTTCCAAAGTTTCCACATGAGCTTCAGCGTTCGGTTCGACTGTCGAAGTGGTGACGGTGGTAGTCGTTGTTGCTGTTGTTGTAGGGGGTGTTGTGGTCGTGGTGGTCGAAGTCGATGTTGTAAGTATTGGTAACGGTGCAATTATCAATGGTTTTATTATTGGTTTTCCCAATGGCGCAATTAACGGTGGCAACACATCATCGGCATTGTTTATTGTTGGATTGAGTAGTGGCACTATAACGACCGGCTTTGCATTGGCCAAAACCTGTTGACTCAGCTGAGTTGGTATCAACAGTGGATAGTTATTGACAAACAACATGGGCAAGACGGTGCAGACCTCTTGGTCACTCTCGAAACACTGCGACTTGCCATGGATTTCGGTCTCCTGCTTCAGCATAATGGGACAGAGTTCGTTGAGACGATTGTCACAAAGTATTGGATTGTCTGCAAGAGAATTTGATGTAGGTTTATTGAAAAATGGCGAAAGAGTATTAAATTCAACTTACCATCTAAATACAATGCCAACTTGTTGGGCACATTGTGATTTTTGCATCTCGTTTGTGAAACTAAATCCGAGGAAATCGACGATATTTGATTGCTTGTCAAGTTGGCGTTGCACAAAACGGGTAAACCGTGGAAATCCTTCTCCAATCTTGTAATGTTGTTGTGTGCGGCATTCAGAATACTCAAATTCGGAAGGAATGTCTGTAAAATTAAATAAATTAAATTAAATTTATTATTTACAAAGAAAATCGGTAATTTATGTGCTTCCTGGAGCGGTGGAAGAGTTCGAAACGCTGAAGCGTCGGTCTCGCATAAGAAGCTCAAGTAGGTCGCTAAATTATTTTAGGTATAAGTGGTTGCCGATTTCCGAACTTAGACTTACACCTACACTCTCAGGCGTTATCAGCATCATTCTTTTAACCTTTCGATTAACTTTTCATTCCTACTTATTTTTAATAGGACTTTGGCTTCTGGCCCAAAAAGTCAAATCAGGAATACTTTATGAAGTTGAGGCCTGGACGATGAAGGAATCCGATGAGACGGAAGCTTTTGCAGAAGATTTATGGTCTTTTGTGTATGGAATAGCTAACTGGCTAGGCCAGGTCATTCAGATGAGCGAAAACGCTCCAGCTTTGTAAGTATACAATGTAGTACCCGCTGATGGAGCAGAAAAAGAGTAATTGCATGTAGCGAAAGGCTTGCCAATGGCTTATTTATTCGGAAGAGACCCAAACGAGGAATAATTTGTATAGTTCGGGCAACTTCTGCAGCGCTTTGGACACGTCTAACGAATTTTTGGGTTTATCTGGATAGAGTTTGAACTACATTAAGGTTTACAGCTTACACGAAGGGAAAAATTTTGCCCTGGAACATACTACGATACTCCGACATCTTGAATGAGCACTCTAATATAGATCTACGCGGGAAAACAGCCCCAGGTTTCAATGTTTCGGTTCCAGAACGTCAGGGTTACTTGATGTTTTCATGAAATATCTCTCTAAAACTATATATATAATTGGCGCTTTGTAACCGCTAAAGCGATTTTCGGCCGAGCTCCTCCTCCAATTTGTGGCTTTTGCGTCTTGATGTTTTTCCAACAAATGGAGGGACCTACAGTTTATACTAAGCCGCCTCCGAACGGCTGATGGTTTTTTTACGAGGAGCCTTTTATTTCATGTCCGAAATACACTCGCAGGGGTGGACATTCCCAGCCGATATCAGAACCTGCAAAATTCGTTTGTTTTTTTGGAGTTCGCAACTATTGTTCTTGTCTGAGAAGTCTATTTGAAGGTGAATGAAATTGGAATCCCATCAAAATAGGATTTTGCGCCGTCAACCAGAACAAGAAGGACAAAACTACGAAGGTTTTCTTCTACTTAAGAATGCTAAGCTCAACTAGACCGTCGTAAAGAGAGCTACATATTCCCTGACAAAAGTCGTTTCTATCCCGCAAAAATCGCAAATATCTAAAGTGAAATGAATTCAGTTTACTCACCCTTTCCATTTCCTTCAATGTCAATAGTTGATTGTGGGACAAATCAATTGTTTCCAACTTCGCCAAGCCAATGAAATCCTCGGGTAAGATACGTTCCAATTGATTGAAAGCCACGCTCAAATGCTTTAAACTATTCAAGCCCATCAAAGCACGATCCAAAGACTTCAATTCGTTATTATCCAAAACCAATTCAATCAAATACGAATTCTGATCGATATTATTCTCCTGATGGCCAGTTAGATGTTTAATTTTATTATTGTTCAATATCAAATAATGCAACGTCACCAATCCGCGTATCTCATTCATGGAGAACTCTTCAATTTCATTGTACGAAATATTCGCACGACGCAAACGACTCATCGGCAAGAGTGAACCATTCAAAGATTTAATATGATTAACCGAAAAATCAATATCCTCCAACATCTGACATTCCAAAAAGTCATCCTGCCGCAAATATTCAATCTCATTATTGAACGCATGAAATTCCGTCAAATTGCGCGCATGCTTAAAGATACCATCGAAGGTGCGCAAAAGATTATGTTGCACGTGTAGATTCTCCAATTTGTACATGAAACGCATACTCTCCGGCAAGTGCTGCAAGCGATTATTCTGTGCCATAATCAATTTCAAACGATTCGATTCCGGTAACTCCTCATCCAAACTGCTAATTCGATTCATATTTATAAATAGCGATTCCAATTTATCCAAATGACGGAGCGTCCCATTGAGATGCTCAATTTGATTGCGACCCAAATGCAATGTAACCAAACTGGTGGGAAATGCGCCCTTATCCAAACGTGTTATATTATTGCTGGGCAAGAAGAGATTCACCACCTGTTGTGTGCCTTTGAGATCGTCCTGCAGCACCGAACGTATACGACAACGTCCCATATCGAATGTTTTCACAATTGGCATGTGATTCAGCATGTGCTTAGGGATCTCTTCGAGTTCATTGTCGCCAATACTGAGATATTCCACATTTGATAACCCCCGAAAAGGTAATTCAGGCACCGATCTATAAATAGACAAGCAAAAAACAAAACAAAGAACAATAAGTGCAAGTACAATAGGTGATGAAGAAGTGGTGGGAGACGTAGAGAAGATGTAAAGATGCGGATTTTTTGCATTTATTGTATTGTTTTTATTGTTTTTGTAATTTTTATTATTAAAATAGCCAGTGAAGCGCATAAGAAATGGTGGAGGAGGAAGTACGAGTATGTACACATATACGTACGTATATAAGTGCATGTATGAATGGAGTGGAATGGAAAGCTTCCGACGCCAATCGACAAAGCAGCACAACAACAAAAAGTCCCAACCAATAATCAGCAGATGCACAAGTGTTTGCAATATTTATAAAAAAACATACATATAAATGTATGTATGTATGTATGTATGTATGTATGCACATATGTACGAGTGTGTATATGTAAGTAACGAATAAATATATATATTTTTTTTAAATAAATATATTATATATATGTATGTATGTATAAATATGTAATGCACTCTGTGTATACATATGTACATACGTGTATGTATGTATGTCATTTATGGATTTGTTTTGAATTATCAATCACACACAACACCGCCAAGCCGCAACGGCGACAGCGACAGCGACGGCGACGGCTACAGCAACATCAACAGTCCTCACTATCGCTGCGAGAGCGGGGCTTCCGAAGTTTGTTGTTTGTTTCGTCCGCGCGCTTTGCTGCTGCGCGTTTACTTTCTTATCAAGTTTGCATGAAAATATCAATTTTTTCGTCACATTTCTTCGGATGTTCTGTATACACTAATACATGCCATACATACATACATACATACATATATATATTTTCTTGGTTTATTTGCTTTTAATTTGACTATTGCAAATTTCATTATTTTTTTGTAATTCATTGTTGTTGCTTAAGATCAATAGCATCAGTGTGTTTATATACATACGAGTATATATATACATATAATTATATATATATGTATTATAGGCGGTCAACTGTGAAATGATGCATATTAACCGTATTTACGTATTACACAATTAATTAGCCATGTCTTAGATCAATTTCCTTTAAATTGCAAGGAGAGCATGAAATTTTTACGAAAATATTTTTCTTAACAAAATGATAAAGATCTTGGTTATTTGTTTTATGCGCATTTATGGTATATCATGCCACCGCATACAGTATGTGGCTAAAAGAAAAGAAACAAGTACAGTTAAGTGAGTCATTAATACACTTCTTCACTGTACCGGGTAATATTGCTTAGTTGTCCCTTAAATGAGTCGGCGTAAAACGTGTTGGGAATTGCAGTTTCTTAAATGTTCATTTGCATAAAAGTATGCAATGCATGTTGATTATAAATTTCACGAAGTCTGATTGAGAAGATCTCCGAAATGGCTAGCTCACACTAGACCGCAAAAACAATTATGAACAATTTTTAGTTCAAGTCAGAAATAGACATAGATGGGTTGACATTTTGGGACAAGCGCAGGCCTGGATTCTAGTCTATAGTCTCCCACTTCGTAGCACGCACCACTATTCAGAGGAAGATATCGGGCATTACAGTGCATATAGGTTCATATAAGGTCCCTCGTATGAACGAACTTTCTTTAGATGTTTTTACCATTTTTCGGCTCTTGAATTAACAACAGAAGTGAGCTGAAAACTTACTTGAAACTCAATCAGAAATGCTTGCATGTTATCCTTCTTCGATGCAGTACCCGCCGTTGGAAGGACCAGGTAGAGAAGGACCTGGCTGCACTTGGTATTTCCAAATGGCGCCAAACAGCAAAAGGAAGAAGCGAATGGCGTACCATTGTTAACTCCGCTAAAATCGCGTAAGCGGTGTCTACGCCAGTAAAGTCAAGTCCTTACTGAAATGATGTCAAATTAAATACAAACTTAAATTACACTTTTTGGCTAAGTACTAAGTCGTAAATAGACCTGTTTGTCTTTTGCATTGCTCGATGGTGGAGCATTCTAACTCAAGGTAATGTAGTTGTCGTAATTGCTTTGAGACCTTTATCTAACCCTTAAATAGCGAAGCATCTCAAAGTCCTATTCGTCCCTTAAAAATAGCGTGTGTCTTGTAGGTCGTTAAGCTATTCCTTCCTACCCCGAGCTGCATTCTTGCTCTTCTGTTCGCTTCGTTGTACAGAGTCCTTAGCGTATTTCATGTTTCGTTCATTGATTCTGTCACTAAAATCATTGATCTCATCTCAATGCCTTTGTGGTCTGGAATCACCTAGATCATGCTTTGCTGTTCCTAACAATATTTTCTAACATAATACGATGTGAGATTATTGTTGTAATTACTGCGGGCTACCACGTTATTGGTTATATCAAGGGCTTTTCTTACCGCGACGACTTCCGTCTAGAAGATATCGCAGTATTCCGCATACTAGAGGATAGATAGCAGCGCCCATCCCATCAGCAAGTTTTGATCCGCCAGTGTAAATATTGTAAGCTCCGTTGGTGGATGACACACTCCGCCACCATTTATTCAGTTTTAGTGTAGCCGGCAATCTTGACCTAGATTAATAGCGAGATTATCTAATCTATTCTATCCACTCACCCATTTTTTGAGCTATTTTTATGAGAAGCTTTAGTTGTTCAGATTCTTCCACATGTTTTAAAAATGCTCTCAAGCATGTGACTGCCGTGGCCGTCTGCAATAAAGCGTCGAATGTTCTCTTCCAAGGAGTCAACCGTCCCGGTCTTATCTGCACAAACAAGCGAGTTCACCTAAAACATAGTCTAGCGATGTTAAATCGCATGATCTTGGAGGCCCACCATGCGAGATCATTAGCTCATCAAAACTCTCTTTCTTCCATCTTGTTGAAACTAAAGGTCGTCCCATCAACATACTCTAATTCAGACATGAAAAGGCCATTGAACATGGTTCTATAACCTTTCCCATTGCTAGTAACATAATGACCGGCTTCAATTTGGGGGGAAATAAGAACTAATGATTCCCTCTGTCAAACACACTCTAGAACACACCAAAGAGTGACATTTTGAGGATATTCCGGCATCTCAACAATGGCTTGAGAATTATCATCAACCCAAATGCGACAATTTTTTCTGTTATAGGACCAATTCAACCAAAAGTGTGCTCCATCGCTGAATAAAATTTTCTTGTGAAAATCGGTATAGGCAATCATCTCGTTTTGGACCCATTCACCGGACATGCGACGCGCTTGATGATCGTTCGGCTTCAATTCTTCCACGTGTTGGAAATTGTAAGCCCGCAAACCAAGATCCTACCAAAAAATCTTCCATAAAGTGGTTGCACTCGACGACGGATGTACTCATTCGGGTCTGCTTCGATACTCTGCTTCATACCAGCAATAGTGTCTTCGATTGTACGCAGTCTCTGAAGCTGCGCATTACCCTCTAGAGTAAACTTGCTGCGAAACCGGCCTATGGTTGCTCAAATCACAGACTCTGCTGGACGATTACATTAACCGAAGATTGATTGAAACTTCGATTAAGAAAAGGCAAACCAAATTGAGCATAAATCAAGTAAGAGCTGCGGGCATCAGAAACGTTAAATTAAAATCAGTAAGAAAATCAATAAATTTCTCTACTTCTTACCCATTTACTGTATTAAATTGTATACTTATCATATTATATTTGTCCGTCAGCATAATGAGCACATTTCATTAAATTCATTCACAATATTTGTTTACGGATGCCCTTGTCTGAATTGCAATCTTGTGCAGTGATGCAATTTCAATAAAAATGAAAGAATAAACAGTTTTATGGCCGACACGCGCATTGAATGTCCTTTGAATCATATTATATAGTATGTATGTACATATGTAAACTTTATCAACAAAAAATACCCCAAATATTGAAACAAAAAAAAAATTGAATTAAAATGAATAAAAATAAATTCGTTGCGCTTGACGATTAAAAATTAAATAACATCCGTCTAAATTATTTTAGACAAACATCTGATTTGGCAGTGAAATGCAATAATGCTTCGAAATGCGATCAATGACCTCGTCAAGGCATTTAAAAATAAATAATTAATCAATAAAGTCACGGGCTGCTTGAGCGATTTGACTTAAATAACCATAATGATTAGCAGAACTCTAGGTTTTTCGATTCAATTTGAATACTTTTTCTTGGGTAGTGTTGATTACAGGTGTAATAAAACAATGCAGGCAGACTCATATCTGGGACGAGTGAGGTCTTTGGATAAGTTCTTGTTAAAGAGAAGAACTGGAGATGTGGCAACTTGAGCTCACGCGTTTGATTGAAATGCAGTTGCGGAAAATAACCATAAATCTCAGCTTCTGCCTGCAATCCATCCCTTCTGCTCAAATATAAACGAGACTGGCTCAATAAAACAAAAACGGTTAATTATTCTTCAATATTTATATTATCCCCTTCAAAATAGTCACCATTAGAGCCGATACACATATGCCACCTTTTTTTCCAATCTTCATAACACTTCTGGTAGGCCGCTTTAGGTATGCCTTTCAGTTCCTTCTTCGAATTCTCTTTTATGACTTTAATCGACTGAAAATGCTTTCCACGAAGCGGCAATTTGAGTTTAGGGAAAAGAAAAAATTCACACGGTGTCATGTCGGGTGAATACGGTGCTTGCGGAACAATATTTACGTTGTTGTTGGTCAAATAATCGCGTGCAAGAAGAGACGTATGAGCAACAATTTTGGAACAAGTCGAGCAGACACACGTCTCATGCCCAAAACATCGTGAATAATGCTATGAGCGGATCCATTTGATATGTTGAGCTCACCAGCTATCTCTCTTTCAGTCACACGACGATTTTCCAACAAAATTTTCTTTACTTTTTCGACGTTTTCTTCGTTTATTGACGTTGCTGGACGACGATCATGGGGCAAGTTCTCCAGCGATTTACGGCCGTCCTTGAACGACTTATACCAATCAAAAATACGTGCACGTGATAGGCAAGACTCCCCATATGCCTTCTGTAACATTTTCATTGCGTCCGTCGCAGTTATTCCATTGGAATAACAAAATTTCAAACAAACTCTTTGCTCAACGTTAATTTCCATAGTAAAATTCGAAAAATACACTCGAGGTTGACTTGTTTATAGTGCCGTAAAAAAAAACTATGTGACAGATCGCGTTCAAATTTGACATGTAAACATATAACAGTCCTGCCAACCTAAGAAAAAAAGTATGGCTATATGTCTTGTCCTTGTCGAGTTATGGATAAAGTCTCGTTTATATTTGAGCAGAAGTTATATATATAATTGGCGCCTTGTAACTGCTGAAACTATTTTCGGCCCAGCTCCTCCTCCAATTTGATGTTTCTTCAACAAATGGAGGGACCCACAGTTTATACAAATCCGCCACCGAACGGCTGATGGTTTTTTTACGAAGAGCCTTTATTTAATGTCCGAAATACACTCGGAGGGGTGGACATTCCTTGCCGAGGGGCGACCTTTTAACTTAATTTCTTATTTAAATTAATTTTCCATAACTTTTAGATGTTGGTGGCACTGGGATTTGAACCTGAGCCTTCCGAATGACAGTACGCAAAGCCAACCACTCGGCTACCGCGGCCGCCGTGATACAAACAACTTATACAATATATAAATCGGTCGATGGATTATGAAGAGCGTTTTTTTTATTCAATTACAGAAATACACTCCGAGGGCTTGACATTCCCTTCCGAGGGGCGACCGCAATAAAAAAAAAATAATTTTCTATAATTTTAAATGTTAGTCGAACTAGTACTCGAACCCTGGTCTGCAGTGGCAATGTTAAAAAGTAATCTTAAGATCTACAATTTGTAGTAGCAAACTGCAAGGACATACAAAAATAACCGACTACTAGAAAAGAGTTCACCTCTTTTCAGCCCACATGCCTTAGGCGCCACATTTTACTATAAATAGATCGACAAGACAATTAACGACCATTTGTCTGGTATTAGAATTTCCAATTTCCTACACTTTACTGCCGGACAACAAGCAAACCGAACACTTTCTTCACGCGCATGTGTAAATCTCTTGAAAACAATCGAAAAAATAAAAATCGCAGCAGGTCTCCTACAAAACCGGCTCGCAGCAACATGCCAAGCCAGTGTCTTGAGGCTGCTCTTATTGAATGTTTGTTTGTGTCTAAGTAAAGCCCATTTAATCATAGGCTGCAAGTAGATAAGAAAAAAAAAAACTGCAACGCAATCTCCTTCTCTATCATTGCTTATAACTGAATTAATTAAAATGTTGGCAGAAATTACAGTGGCGCCTGCCTGTTGCTACTGGCATACGCACGCGATGCCCACCCTGTAGGAAAAACTGATAGGCATTTTTTTAAGTGTGTGCGCCTTACAAGCTATCCACATAAACTAAGCTACTCATCTTGGTGATCTTCAAATATTTTCCTTCTACAGCCAAACTTTCCTACAGGGCGTACATGCGAGCCTGCTAATCGTTAGTGTCCACTTGATGTAGTATTTTATCAAACGCTTGATGGATGCTTTGATTATATGGACTGAGATATGTGCATATACACGTTCACACGCGTCTATGATTGGCCAGGAATGTGCACATTGCATTATTCAACTGATGATTTGGCGCCAATGCACAGCGCCTTGTGCGCAGTCTCCTATCGCAGGCGCAACGTTCATGTTTACGATCATGATTGCTATATGCTATACATAATGCTAATGACTGCCTGGCTTGTTGATGGGCTATTTTGACAATTGATTGGTGTATCCTCGCGTCTAATAAGAAAGAAATGGAGGGTAACCACAAACGTATACACGTACGAATGCATTAAGACATTAAGTAGCTTTCAGCTTGTGGCAAAGTGACGCACATTCTATGAATTCCGTTATCGTTGAGGCTGGTGATGAACGGCTGTCTACTGGATGGCTGCTATTTTTAGCCACTCATATCGTACACTTATTTTTATTTATAAGCCAAAGGAATTTGCGCATGCGTAGCTGCGTTAGAATTTATTTTTAATTTTGCTCACATTCTTTTAAGAATGTCTTATGGTCAGGAAGTGAAGTTGTAAATGGTTGAATTTATGTGATAATTGCCTCGGGCTCGAAGTCAGTAATTATGTGTGTACGAGTATGTCTGGCATATTTGGACTGCTGGTTTTTATTTTACCTACATACCTCTCTCTCTCTCGCTCTCTCTTCTACTTCAATTTTTTCAAACGGGCAGCAAGATGATCTCCGAAAATTTCTGGTTTAAGATTTGAACGAGTTATTGCGCCTGAAATTATGCAAAGTCTGTGTCAAATCACTTCACAAAATATTTATAAATGATCCAAGACTTTGCGAAAGATACGAATGGCTTTAGAAAAGGGGCATTGTGTTAAAGTCAATACTAGACCTCTTCCAAATGCTTTTGAGAAAAAATTAAGAATGTTGATCACGACTGTACGGATTGGATCCATATACGAAACTTACATATTTCAGCACTTCAAAAAAAAATTTCCGTCAAAACTTTTACTCACTAGGTGTCACTGTGGTCAGTATATTCCTACACACTGTATTTAGATATCATTTTGTTTTGCATACGTGTATCTTACATGTTTTTTCGAACAACTTCCATCAGAGGTGGCAAAGATGTTTCTACTTTTTTACTGACATAGAGATAGGCATATAAAAATTATGAGATAATAGATCCACATAAAGTATTAGGTGTAGTAAAAAGAAATCCATTATTTTTCCAATAGATGGCGTTATTTATCAGTATCTCGCGTTAAGTCCGGGCAAAGAGAGAGTTTTTCTTCGGTAAGGCCAAAAGCGCAAGCCAGGCGGCTGAAAATGTGAATAGCGTTTACGGTCCTGATACTGTTACAGTCAATCGTGCACAATTTCGGTTTCATTCCGGTAGAGTGGAAGGCTAATTGTCGAAAATGTGTATGAAATCATGGGCAATGTCGAGTCCGTCCGTCATGTTAGCACTGTTATGATTCCCCAAGACCTAAAGATTGCACAAAAAACCGTTTGGAACCTTATGAATAAGGCTGGATACGAAAAGTAAAAATTAAAATTAAATTTCATGCAAAAATAATGGATTACTTTTTACTACACTGTCACCTCCACTTTTTATATTTACAATATGTATGTGCGTATGTACATACGTACATACATATGTATACCTACAGTGGCTGTTGGTCAAGCGCCTACCAACAACCACACACGTCAACAAAACAAACTACCGCACAAAAAGGAGATGACAAAACTAACAAAGCGACCGGCTAGCTTAGTGAAGACGGCGTGGGTCGCTATCTATGTACAATAACAAAACTATGGGCAAAACAAACCAAGTGAAATGATCAACGCTATTACCAAAACAACGACAGTAATTAAACAATAGATCAACTAAATGTATATACGCGTATACAAAATAAACGAAATATGTTTTTTGGGTGCACCCGAGGTGTGGTCCAACCAAACTGGTTACGAACCCACTCGCACTACTCCCGTGCTGCCGGGGGTAACTTTAACCCGCCTGTATGACTGGGCTCTGGGTGCGGGATGCTAAAAGGATGGGTATGGGAAAGACGAGGGAACGACACTGTCGGCACGACAAAAACAACGTACGAAAACAATAAACAGGCAAAATGATACTTATCGGTTTCAGTCGGGTGTGAGTGCCCAACTTCGGTGCTCCTCCGGTGATGCCGCCAAACTTCGGTTCCGCCACTCGAAACCACTAAAAACAACACTATTCCGCGAATTACTATATAACACTATGGGCTTCGACTGCCCTTACTTGGCTTCAACTGCCAACAAATATTTGCCTCGACTGGCACTATTAAACAAAAAAAAAAAAAAATCTTAAATAAAATATTATTTTTATCTTTTTTTCAAAACACTCGCACGCCTGCGTCAAAAAAGGTGTTTGCGCCTTTGTAGATTGCTGGAATCTGATCCGGCACGCACTTACGAGCCAGGCCGCAAGCTACGCGTCGGCCGTCAAAATTCTCAGGCGAGTGTGTATTGGTGCCCAATCATTTGGCGCCGCCCCCATTACCCAAAGGAACAGAGTTATATAGCGCACGCCACCATGGCACACCAAGTACACTGGGATAATTTTCCCCTCGCCATATAAAAAGAAAGCCGACACCCCCTTTTACGGAATACCCGCGCAAAGCATTCCGTTTCCCTAATATTTGTTAGTGGAGGAACCGTTTTGATGAACATCTCCTTTTGGAGACTTATACCACTGGGTAGGCACACACCGAGTGCAACCGTGCCAACAATTCATGGCTTTGAATTATGCAATTATTTGCCGACAGATGCCACTGCCAACGTTTGGAGTGAAAGGAATATTAGGCAAAACAAAGGAAATGAACAAACAAACACAAAAGAAGTTTTTGTTGCGGCCAGTACGCGACAACACCTAATATATCAACAAATATTAAAGACATTTAAGAATGATTATGAACAAATTACTCAGGAGAGTACCTGCATACCTAGAGTTTTCAATTTTTAATTTAAAAAAGGTGTTAAGATGGACTAAGTAATATTGTACAACAAGAATAACAAGTTAAAGAGATTTAGAAACACTTAAAGTGGAAAATATATTTGATAAGGCGTGCTATCTACCTAGAGTTCAATCTATATTCAGAATGGTCCCCGGCCAAATAAGAAGAATTCCGAAGAAAAGCACTAGAAATTGATCAGGGTCTAAACTATTTGAAAAAAACGTATTTTTCGCTCGATTTCCTTCTCTTAGAAAACGGACCAGAAACCAACATAATCGGATAAAATCTATTTAGTTCGATTTTCTCCAACTTAGGTAGCTTTAAGCTTAGTTTTGTAAGCTTATGGTAGTCACGGGCTGTGAAAGAAAAATTTATGTTTCTTTTTTATATATAACCATTTTGAGACTTTTTCGGAAGTGTACCAAGCAGCAGATTTGCTAGACTTGTCTTAAAATTGTTGAAAAAATTTATAGTTTTTCCTGAATTGAGAACGGCGGGACCGATTAGTCTAAATTTTTCCAATTTTTCGTATTTGAAGGGAGAAGACGTTTACTTACGAAGAAAATTTAACTTAATTCCGGGAAGTTAACCAGGGACCGTTTTATATGAGAAAAACTTAATTATGATTCAATTTACTTGAATATTAATGAGTTGGTAGCTTATCGCTCAGATTAACATGCCAATAATGGTCCTTCGAAGTCCCATTTATGGTTCAGTTTGCTTGAAATTCTTTTCCTTTCAATTAGTGGACTTGATACCGACCAATTCGGAGAAATCGTATTTAAGGATCGAATTGCTTGAACATTTCTTCCTGAAAGGGCCTAGTTAATTTTAAGATAGGGTTGACTTTCTTATGCTTTCTATTACACAACAAAACGCGCACAGAAAATTAAAGAGCTTTGATTCACGATGTGGAAGGCCAATCGTCGAAAATGCCGATAAAATAAACGAAATCGTCCAGTCTGACCATCGTGCAAACACTGTTTCCATTACTCAGGACTAAGCATTGCACAAAAAATATTTTGGAACTACTTAAAAAAGGGGGATGCTCGATGTATGAATGTTGCATGAGCTAACGAGAAAAAGCCTCATGGAGCGAATTTCCATCTGCAAATCGTAATAAAATCGACAAATTTCGTAAACGGGGGTAGATCACTTACATCAACGTCAAATGAAAACGGTCGTGGTCAAAGAGAAAACTGTCTTCAAGCCAGTTTTGACGGCTAGGAAGCTTTTGTTGTGTGTTTGGTGGGGTTGGCAAGGCATCATCCGCTATGAGCTGCTTGAACAAATCGGACCGTCTAAAGGAAGCAATTGCCCAACGGTGCCTAGCTTTGGCCAACAAGACTGTGGAGATGAATTGTGTTAAATCAGAACAACGCCAGAAGTTTCGAGAGGTTGGTTGGGAGTTTCTTATGCATCCAGCTTACTGTTTGGAGCTCGCAACAAGTGATTACCAGCAGTTCCTGTCAATGGCAAATGATTTGGCTGGTGTAGATAAACCTTTGAAATTCAGTTGTCCCAATTTTTTGCCAGTAAGCTTAAGGGTTTCTATGAGAGAGGTATAATGACATTACCTTCAAAATGACAGAAAGTTATGGAGCAAAATGTGAATATTTGACATAAATCCGAACATTCTAACTATGTTAAATAAAGTTTTCCATTTAATGCAAAAAATAATGGATTACTTTTTACTATACCTAATACATGTTCATCTGCTTAATTCTTAACATATGTATGTATGTATATGTAGGTATGTAAACCCACAAATAAACATCCATACATATATTTATTATCACGTTCTGCTGCATGCTCTCAAACGCATTTCATTTCATTAGCCGTGCAGAAGCTGCAGAGACGTCATTAATGGTCATAAAGTGACCATTTCATATTCGTGTAGATAACAAATAAGCAACGGCTAAAAAATAGTTTTTTTTTTTTTAATTTTATTTCTTCTCATAGACATTTAAATTTATATGTATGTGCGTGTTTTTAATCTTTTGTTTTGCATTTTTCGTATTGTGATTCTTGTTGTTGATTGAAATTGTCAATGAAGATTACATATTCAAAAATAAAAAAAATATAAAATAAAAAAGCGAGTGGCGCCAAAATAATGTAATAAAATATTTTTATTACCATTTTATGATCATTTAATTATTTTGATTTTTTTATTTTCACATTTTTTTGCCTTTGGAACTGCAAAAAATAGTCATATATACATATACGTGTATGTACGTACGCATAAATTGTAGGCTTGTATGTATGTGTGCATGTACGTGTATGTATACACTAAAATTCATTGACGATTGTGACAAAGTGTAGAGATCAAAATCTTTCACCTATTAAATAATAGTTGTAAAAAAATCTTACTGATAATTGCTAGAGAGTTGCGTGGGCAGGTCTGGAATGAAGCTGATATTTCTAGTTAAATGAAATAATTAAAAAAAATTTTTTTTTTTTAATTTTGTGCCAAATCATTATGATAGAATTACGTTGTTCAAGAAACATTATCACACCTTAAATTCATTCATAGTGATTTGATTGAAATTGTTGCAGCTAATCGCTTTATTTTAGTTAGTAACTGAGGTTTTGGAGTAACTCTGGTTTTAAATAGTCATATTTTAAATTTATAGTTTTCAAGAAGAAATTAAACGCATTTAATTGAATATTATGGCCAAGAATTTAGCAATATTGTAGTATGTTTTAAAAATTAATTCGTAGAAATTCCAGCCGAGAAGCCAAATTGTCGTTCACTTTACAGCGATTGGCGCCGTATATCAGAAAAATCGCTCCGAAGACTCCCTTTTGAGGAATTAATATACCATAAATCCGCAAAAAATCATTCAACGATGTTAAATCGCTCGATTTTGGAAGCCAGGTCACAGGCTCACGCGGGAGAGAATGCGCATAAAAGTTTGATTCAATAAATTGATTGCATCATTAGCTGTTTGGCATGTAGCGCCTTCTTGTTGGAACCGAAAGACGCCCAAATCAACATCCTCCAATTCAGACACGAAAAAGTCGTTATACATGGCTCTATATTATTATGCGCAATGGCGGTAGGACTTATTCGGGTATTCTCCGAATAGCCTCCGAACAGCCGTTGGATTTTTACGAAAAGCTTTTTTATTTTATGTCAGAAATACACTTGGAGGTCTCGACATTCTCTGCCAAAAGGCAACCGCAATTATATATTAGGTAAAGTAAAAAGTTCCTCAGCAATTAAATAAGTGCTCACGTGATGGTCTGTTTCCACTATATCCATGATTTTATCGCAATTTTCGACGACGGGCCTCCCGACGCGTGGTGCATCTTTGACATCGAAATTACCAGAACGGAACGGAACCTATGAAACCACTTTTGTGCTACACGTTCGTTTACAGTATCGGGCCCATAAACTAAATTAATTTTTTCAGCTGCTTTGGCTGCTTTTTCGCTTTTATCGAAGAAAAATTGTAAAATATAGCGAATTTTCTCTTTGCTGGTGTCCATCTTTGACGAGCGCTCCCAACGTACTGAGTCAATCAATCGAAACTGTCAAAGACAAACTTTTAGCACGAATAAACACGTTTTCAGCACCGTATAGTATGACATGATGCGATACGTAACACTAGTAAAGGGTGGTTAAATTGTAAGGGCCGATGTTGAATGTGAACCTTAGGTGTGGTCAAGTTTTTTTCCGAATTTAATTTGACATTTCTCTATTTCAGACTTACTCAATTTGAACCATGGAGAGATACACAATCCAACAACGTGTTAAAGTTATCCAGACTTATTATGAAAATTTTCGAAGAAAATCATCTTCAGTGATGAGGCACATTTTCACCTCAGTGGATTCGTCAATAAACAGAATTGTCGCATTTGGGCGAAGGAGAATCCAAGAGTGATTGTCGAAAAACCAATGCACCCACAAAGAGTGACTGTTTATGGGCTGGCGGCATCATCGGGCCGTATTTTTTCCAAAATGAGGCCGGTCAGGCAGTTACTGTGAATGGTGTTCGCTATCGTGAGATGATAACGAATTTTTTATGGCCACAATTGGAAGATATGGATGTGGACGATATGTGGTTTCAGCAGGACGGTGCCACTTGCCACACAGCTAACGAAACAATGGCTCTTTTGCGCAACAAATTCAATGGCCGTGTTATCTCACGTAATGGCGATGTCAATTGGCCCCCAAGATCATGTGATTTGACACCGTTGGACTTTTTTCTCTCGGGTTATTTGAAAGAAAAGGTATACGTCGATAAGCCAGCAACAATTCAAGAGCTAAAGGATGAGATAATTCGGCACATTAACGGCATAGAAACTCCATTATGCCTCAGCGTCATCGAAAATTTGGACCATCGTATGGAGGTGTGCCGCCGAGGTCGCGGCGCTCATTTGGCCGATATTTTGTTACATACATAATAGAGTAATACCAATATATCATAATAAAATAAAATTTCAATAATTTCCTAAATAGTTTGTGTTTTATTCAAAATCAACGTCGGCCCTTGAAAATTTAACCACCCTTTACTATGGACAATAACGCCATCTCTTACACAAAAACCGAACGAACTTTTTACCTAACCTAATATAATTGGCGCTTTGAAACCGCTGAAGCGATTTTCGTCCAAGCTCCTCCTCCAATTTGTGGTTTTGCATCTTGATGTTTTCCCAACAAATGGAAGGACCAACAGTTTATACTAAGCCACCTCCGAACGGCTGACGGTTTTTTACGAGGAGCCTTTGTTTCATGTCCGAAATACACTCGGAGAGGTGGACATTCCCTGCCGAGGGGTGACCCCAATTAGAAAATTTAACTTAATTTTGTATTTAAATTAATTTTCCTTAACTTTTGGATGTTGGTGGCACCGTGATATGAACCCGAATGTCAGTACGCAATGTTAACCACTCGGCTACCATGGCCGCAATTAGAAAAATTAATTATCTATAGCTTTGGAATTTGGTCGAACCAGGAACCAGGACGCTTACCACACAGCTACTGCGACCGTCTAAAAATTACTCTCACTTTAAATTTTAAGATCTTGTCTCGGAAATAGCATGAGAACTCAAAATCTAAAACCAAATATTTTCCTAAACAGGTAGATAGCTAATAAGATATTAATCGTGTAATTCTACGAAGCATACTCGTATCCATGAAAATGTAAGAGTTCTAAAGTTTAGCTTCCTGCGTACGCACACGGGTGACTAGGTTTTCATGCACTCAGTTAGCCATTTTAAATATTAAAATGTTTAGTAGTTTTTGTTATCATGCATATTTACTACACAATTATTATCAGCAATCTTCAGAGCATTTCAAAGTTTACACACATACATATAGATGAAACCAGATTTAAAAAAAAAAATACTATAGGAAAATATTCCATAAAGACATTTTTCGGGCATCTCGTGTACAGACAGGTTTAAGCATTTTTGGATTTACTATGGAATATTTTATTTACGCTCGATTCAGTGCATTTGTTGTTTATTATTTTAAATAAAAATTCCATTCTGAAAATGAGCGCTACAAAGTATCAATGAATATGAAAGAACTAGCTGAGAGGCCACGTGTCCAGAAAATATGGTAGATAATATTTTGTTTACAAGAAATGTTATCTGCTTTCTCTCTCTCTTTCTGCCTCTCCATCCCTCTTTCTCTCTCTTTGGACCTTTCCCTCTCTCCTACTTTCTCACTCTATCTCTCTCTCTCTCTCTCTAACCTTTTGTTAAGTAAAAGTGCGATCCTAATTAGTAAAATGATAAGGATGAGGTTCTGTTTTTAATCAATTATCATTTTATTTACATTAAAATTGAGATTGCCCTATTCAATGTGCAAAAAAATAATATCAAAATAATTGCTTAATTGTGTTATTATTTATTGTTTATTAACATTAATTGATTCTGCGAAAAATCATTGTTTGCGCACTTTTCTAAAATGATTTTGACAAGAAAGAATGCAAGTTTCTTAGAAGACCTTTGAACATGCTGCATATTGCCGTTGAAAGAGAGAGACCCGTTGGAGAACGTATGCATATGTATATTTAAGTTTAATTCTGCTTAGTCATAGAAAGATGAGTAATTATTTAGAAATTTAATCTCTATCATTCAGAACTTTTAAATAAAAATATTTCTATGAATTTTGATTTTTTTTATTACATTATCTTCATACTCTTCTAACAAGCATGTTTTTATTACTACGCTATTTTCCTGCTGGGTATGCCTACCTAAGTTATTTACCCATCCCATATATGTATATATGTATGCATGCACATACTTGGGGTCAGAGCTACTGGGGATTTTTGGTGCAAAACGTCCGATGTACGAGTATGCACGCATGACGAAGATGTAGCTTCAATTGAATTTTATTATTACGTTCAATCAATGAACAAGAGGCCAGTATAGGTCGTGTGACAATTATAATATTTAAAATATTGATCAAGTTCACAAACTCAATTGTATGTATGTATGTATGTACGTATTGTACGTATGGCATTTGCTGAGTATTGTAAGTGTGCTTCGTTGTTTTTCCACACTAAATTAGCATTTTAGCACAGCCGGGTAACAGAACATGTGTACTTTGTATTTAAAATTTGTTTTTCCAAATCTTGAATATAATTTTTTATTTACAGGAACTGTCCGTCTTTAGCTAGAATTGGTCTTATACATCTCGGTACTTCGAAGTTCACAGGACTAGAAACTTTCTGGAAAGCGTTGAAGTTCTAGACAATGACTAATTTAAATCGCTAAAAATCGTATTATAAATCGGGCACTGCAAGGGCTAGCTATTCTATGTAAGGGGCATCAGCCGTGAAGTATAATATGGTGTTTTCCAATAAGAATTATATATATGTTTTTTATTTAATGTGAAGTACAATTGATATAATTAAGTTCTGAATATAACATCATTCACATGGCCTCCACGACCTCTTTTGCAGGAACGAATCCGATGAACCCAATTTTTGACCACTTTTTCCACTAAATCAAGTCGTATGTATGTCATGAAAAGCACATTCAATATTGACTTTTAAAGCTTGAAGAGAATCTGATTTATTGCTAAAGACCAACAACTATAACCTTAAATAACCCCTGAATAAGTAGTTTAATGGTGTTAAATCATAACTTCTTGGAGGCAATTCAAAGTCACAATTTTTTGAAATAATCGAATCGCCAAACCTTTCTCACAATAATTTAGTTGTTGCACGTTATGTGTGACTCCTTAGCTCCGTCTTGTTGGAACAAGATTTTATTAAAAAGTTGGTTGGTTGGTTGGTGCTACCAGCTTCATTTCGAAAGAAGTACGGACCGATGACGATTCCACCAGACCAAAAACCACACCGAACTGTCAATTTAGGTGTATATAAGAATTTGTGGTGAATGAATAATTTGTGATTTTTCTTCGCACCAAAATCGGCTCTTTTGTTTATTTACTGTACCACTTAGATGAAAGTGAGCCTCAGCGGAGAAAATGATTTTCTTAAAAAATCGCTATCGTTTTCAAATTTTTGTTGTTGTCATTTGAAAACGTTGTTCTTGCTTATATCTTGCCATGGTGAAATTGTAAGCATTACTGAATATAATGAAAAAAAGACAGATCATGACGTGCCCTCTGAGAGCACTCGGCATTTGGAACCAACGAAACTATTGGTTTTTGATAAGGTCGAGATTAGTAGGATAAGTACTATCGTACCACAGTGGAAAAAAGAGATTGTCTATCTTGCAACGTGCCGAACGAATATAACGCACGCTGTGTGTGAGAGATACCTATATTGCAGAGGAAAACAAACAGAAATAGAGGGTGATGTCGGAATGCGTGGGTATGCAGAGCTTGATTACTTGTCATTTATATTAGAAAAAATGGTGACTTACAGAAATCTTCGAAACTGGAGCACATATGTATGTAGATGTCGAATCCAAAAATTCTTATTCCGCTGGGAAAACCGTATTAAAAACTTTGCTACTTGTGGGTTTACGTTTATTTTTTGAATTTTCAATCGAAAAATCAGTTGAAAAACTGACATTCCACAATTATTTCCTTCAAATCAACCAAGCATTGAAGGCAGCGTTTGAGCGAAATAAAAAATCATTGACTCATCACTGTTTTTCCATTTTACATAAATACAATACATACGTACATTAATTAATTACTTTTTGTATTGTTTTATTTACGATCTCGTTTACTTTGCTAATGAAATTTTAATTTGAAATTAATTGGATTTTTTACTCATTCTTCGAAAACGCACCAATATGGGAAGTAGTTATAGTAAATAACTATATTCTTATTATCTGATTCACGGATAATTGCGATTTTGAAGAGGTTTTTTTTTAATGAAACCCTCTTAATTCTCTCTTGAAGCTCGTCTGCATTTCGGTTATAAGCAATGCTGGAACTAGCGGTCGCAATAAATAATGGTTAGTATTGCGTACTGCCCTTCGGAAGCCTAGGATTCGAGTCTTGGTGGGACCAACATCCAAAATTATGTTTTCTTATTCTTTTCGCCCCTTTCAAGCGTATTTCTGACATGAAAATAAAAAAGCTCCTCGGAGGTAGCTTGGAATAAACTGCAGATCCCTCTATTTGTTGGAATACCATCAAGACGAATACCACAAAATGGAGTAGTAGCTCGGCCAAAAATCGATTCAGCTGTTACAAATTGCCAATTATAGATACATACATATATAATGTATACGAAGAACGATTTATTTTGTATAGAAAACTAGCAGACCTACCCACACATTGTTATTGCTTTCTATAGTTTGACCTATTTTTTATTCCAATTGGTATTCAAAGAACGTTAAAAAAAACCCTAATTAAGCAAATCTTATTCAAAATATTAAATTTTCGTAACTTTTTTTCAATGTACATATGTATCGCTTATTAATAATATGTAGAATTCTACTTTTTTCAAACAGATCGGTCCACTTCCCTTAAAAATAACAATTTCAAGTACAAGAATTAGGAATACCATTTTTTAATCGGTCTCTGGTTGAGATCCCGGAGAGAAGAGTAGCCTTCCTGTTAATCTTAGCAAAAAACTACCTATTTTCCGAATTTCAAGCAAACCGAACTATAAGCATGACTTTTTCGATGAGATAAATCGTTAGTGCACTTCTCGTAGAGAACTTCAAGTAAATTGAGCCATAAATAGAGTTTTTCGAATAAGTTGAGTCTCATCCTTAAATGTGTCGAAATTTCGACATTTTACAACAAATTTTGAATTGCTCTGTATTCATATATTCACACTAAGTGTTTATGAGTGATATTCAAAGTTATGTGCAGTATTTATTCCTTATTGTCTTCATTACATTTCCTTTTGTTGGCTTTGGCCCGGTCAGTTGCATATTATGGCAATAGGTCAATTGATATAAATTAATAGCAACGGCAAAGATTGTAGCCACCAATGAATTGATGGCTTTGGCGAGTGAAATAATTCGATTATACATACATATACACGTATAAATTCATACACATGTTTATATATACAGACGTACTTTTAATATTTTGAGCAGATTTTTTCATTATTTTTTATTTGCAAACTTTTGCTTTGGTTTACTGTGAAAAAAGATTAAAAATGAAATGACAAAATTTATAGTAATGTAAAACTCATTTCTTTTTATATTGTACAAAATCCAACTTGCGCAAGAATTAGAGTCAAATGACTATGAAGCCCGACGCACGTTGGATGATAGGCTCAAATCTTGATGGCTACTGATGTCGATTTTCACAAGAAAATATTTTTTCAGCAATTAAGCTCTCTTTTGGTTGAATGGGTAATAAGCAAAATTTTCGCATTTGGGGTTTTCTAATAAGAGGTGATATTTTGAATAGCCTGCTATTCCGGTAGATGTCACTTTTAAAGCTGTAATTTTTTGCCATCAAGAACACACTGAAATTATTAAAATTCACTATAAAAATTTCATCGAAAAATCATCTTGACTGATGAGACCCAGTTCCACCTCAATTGCTACGCCAAGAAGTAAAACTGTGGCAACAGGGGCTCGGAAAACCCAAGATTTATTGTTGAAAAGCCTCTCCATCCTCAACGTGTAACTGTTTGGTGCGGTTTTTGTTCCGGCGGTGTCATTGGACCTTACTTTTCCAAAAAGAGAGCTTGAGTTACGGTGAATAGATTGCAATATCGAGCGATGATTGATGATTTTTATGGCCGAAATTTCAACATGACGGCGCTACATGCCACGCAAGCAACGAAACCATCGATCTTTTAAGGGAAAAGTTTCCGGACCGTGTTATTTCTCGAAAAGTTGTTCGCAATTGGCCACCAAGATCTTGTGGTTTAATACCTTGCGACTTCTTCCTTTGATGCTACATGACAGATAAGACCTACGGAAGGTCCAACAGGCCAACGTCGATTCCAGACCTCAAAGAGAACATACAGCAGCCATTTTGCGATTTGATGATGAAAATTTCATAAAAAGGATACGGTCCTATAAACATAGCCCCGACGGCCATTTGGCTGATATTGTTTTCCATTATTAATGACATATCTTCCTCTATACATTGAAATCAATATCCGATCAATAATCTCAAAAAATGTCATTTTTCTTTGAATATCAAAATAACACATCTCTTATTGGAAAATCTTGTAGTTTTTTTTTGTGTTTTGTGAAGTCGCTTGTCTAAGCAGACAAGCCCGAGACGTTTGAAGAAAAAGAGACTACTCCGCTCATTATACTTGTCATACAGCACCGTTTGCTACAAAAAGTGTTTCTGGTATTTATTCGAGCCCGCCGCAGCGTTTACTTATACCAAATCAGTTTCGAAACATAATGGCGAGACCTTATCTTTATAATAAAGCTAAATTTTTGGGTGTACCATTAAATTATATGCGTGAAAACCCTTTACTTATTACGTGTTAATCCTAAAAAATCTTCCAAAATGTCGAAAAAATCAAAAATTATTGTTCATTTACTTTTTAAATGGTTATATATTGTTACCAGATCGTTTGAGGAAATTTATTATTCTTGAAATCGTGAGTCAGTAAAAATTATTTTAAAATACTTCTTAATGGAGAGTTTTTTCTGGTCCAATACCTCTGACAGAATGACGTCATAATTTTATTTCAAGTCAGCTGATAATAGCTGGAACTTGGAATTACTAATATATTTAGGTACTAGTTCGAAGTTCTTTTGTTCAGAAAAAAAAAATTAATAAAAAAAAAAAAATGTTTATCTCTCCAAAGAAATGAACCCATTCTCACGTTAGTTTGGCCGATGTGCATATTTTCACAAAATTTACATACATTATATGTATGTATATATGCAACAACAACAAAGTGCAAGCGCAGAGAAAAGAAATTACATTATAATAGGCATATCATTTAATTACGCTTTCAATCAAATAATTAGTACTACGGCGAATGACTAACAATATGTATAAGATATTGGCATATAAACAATAGAATAGTATAAGCTTATGTATATATGTATGTATGTACGCTTTTCTGCGAAATTAGCAAATGTAATGCAATCTGTATGCACTTACATATGTATGTATGTACATATAAGCATAATAAATCACCCAAGAGCGAACGCCGTGCAGTCTGTGGCATATCTCAGATGCTCCAAAGGCGAAACGAACTGTAAATTAATTGAAATTTTTTTTAATTAGGAAATGCAACATCGAGCAGCAGCTGCATTGTAACCCTCAGGATATGTATTTACATTCGAGTATATTGATAATTTGACAATATGATTTCGTAACTAGCAAGCTCATAGTGCAAAATAAATTCGTAAGCTTGGACTGTGGAGTGCCACTACAACACAGCCGTGTGGGCAAGCGCCAGATGTATTGGAGGGATATATCGGAGCTTACTATATACTTGCAAATATGTCTTTCAAATTTATTTAAATATACAATAATAATTTCGAAAAACTCAGTATACTGATTATCTACGAGTATATACAATTTTTTGCTGAAGAATATGCAGCTTAAAGAAAATAATAATTAACGTGCAATACCTTTTCTCATAAAAAAATCAAATAAAAAGCAAAAGCTTTTGACTTGAATTTTTTAAACCTTTTATATAACTTCCTGCTGATAGAGACACCATATTTTTGTATTTTTTTTTTCATACATATGTATGTATATAGTACATAAACACCCGGCCTTAACTTGTGCTCCATACATTGAGCGTGATCAGCTTTAATCAATATCAATGCTTTCATATATATTAAATACTGTATTCACTGGCAGCGGCTTTGTCTTCTAATCTGATTTTCTAAGTAAGTATTTATTGTAGTTTTCTTGCCTCACTTCCTTCATTTCTCCTTTTACTTTCATATTTAAATTCGAATAAATTGATAATAAATTAAATATGTATTTATACAATAATTATTTAAACAATGTCTTCGCAACATTATTATGACTTTTGGGATGCTCCTTTCCTTCATTATATGTATTATATGTATATAGCACCTATATAAGAAATTGCTCTAATTTTTGTTGCTGTTGCTCTCACTGATCTCGCTTCGGTTGTATGGCCGGCGGTATGGTGTGACGACAAAAACAATCACAACAGTGATTTCTTTTCAAAACAAACATGCTTATTTGCTTATCACCTCAAATTTGTTTTAATTCAGCTAAATTCTCAAGAATTATAACTCTATGCCGTTTTTATATATACAAACGTATATTGTACTATGTACACGGTGTGTCCCAAAAATAGCCGAACTTTTTGGATATAAAATAGTAAAATACACATTATATTATCTTTGAAAGTTATTATTTATTCAAAATAGGTTCCATTTGACTCAACACAACGTTTGGAACGATCAACCAGCGCATGCATAGATTTTTTTATGTCATTTATAGAAATGTTCTTCAGTACCTCGGTTACGGCTGCTTCATTTTTTTCAATTTTTTATTAATTTTTTTAACTTCAATTTCAATTTTTTTTCAAGTTTGACACAAAATTTTATATTGGCTCTTTGCTCCATTTTTTTTTTGGAACCATTAGCACACTTTTGGTTTTATTGAAATGGCTGTCACTTTTACATCTGACATCCGACTTACATGAAGTCAGGTGCGTTTGAAAGAGGATGTATCTTTTTAATGTTGCAAATTTTCAATAGATGGCGCTGTATGTTGTATGATTTAAATATAAAGTTCGGTTATTTTAGGGACACACCGTGTATAAAATAGTTTGTAAATTATTTGAACTAAGTATTATTTTTTTGTAATAAGAAGTGATTATTTTTCTATAAACCTATGTAAGTAAGTATCAACAAGCATTCAAACAAATTATATACACATACAGGGTTATCCATTTTGAGGTTTTTTGTTTTTTTTTTAAGAAATTCCTTTTTTTTGTTACAAAGTTTGAACCTTGGCATTATATGTGAAACATCATTTAAACCATCGTCTCACGAATTTTTCAAGCCTCAATCCGTTTGAGCTAATTTTCGGCGATATTTCAGCTATATCTTGACCCATTGACAACGTCAAGACTCGAGATTACACAACCGGGAAATTGCTCTCGAAATAAAGCCATATTGGTTCGTGTTGTGTGGCATGTGGCATAAACTCGTTGAAACCACCTATATAGTCCAAGTCGTTTTCTTCAATTGCAGGCAAAAAACAATCGGTTATCATACGATCACAACGCTCCGAATTAACAGTAACTGTCTCGCTGTTGTCGTATTCAAAGAAGTAAGGTCCTTTGAACCATAGAACGCCTCTCTTAAATTTTTTGAGAATCTCGGATCCCTAAAAGTGCTTACTTACGTATCCCCTGAGTGAGAAATGTGCCTCCTCGCTTTGTTCGAAATCTCGCCGTCCACGGCTTGTTGTTCAAGCACCCAATCGACGTACGAGTATATGTTTGTGGCATAGTGAAAACTTAGATGGCTTCAGTTGTTGTGCTAGCTGGACTTTATAAAGTATAAGTCCAAGTACAAAATACGCCATCATGTCCCGTAAGAAAGTCCCAGCTTTTGAGAACGTCGAGAGCATTTGGGTCTTCAGCTCAACTTTCACTGCCAGCAGCGATATTTGAGGTGGAACAAGCTAAGCGATAATGCTCAGGTTTTACATTATCTCTAGCCGATCCAGTCTCTTCAAGTTTCTTCAAAAAATTTGGTTTTTATGTGCACCAAAATCTTCTCTTAAAGGGCGAAACATGGCCAAGTTTGAATCACCATATTTGTTGTGGTTTTAATCATTTTAACAAGTTGTGCGTTTGTGGTACTATCCATTTTCATAAATGTCTGAGCACTGTACTTTTGAAACCACGAAATGGATAACCCTATATAATCGTAGCTATCAATATTTTTTGTTTATATTTAAACATAAAAAAAATAAAAAACATTTTTAACGAGCCCTTTTTAATTGGTTGTCATGCGCCTGGTAGATTCACATACATACCTACTTATGTACATGTGTATGTGGTGTTAAGTTTCATAGATTTGCCCAAAAAGGACTTTGTTGCTATGCTACATTCGACAATAATTTGAGTATTTGAGTGAAGGTCGTTGAGTTTTGATTAATTTTGTAGATTTGATTTGAATATTGTTTTGATTCTAGAGATGTGTGATTAATCGATTATTGAATGATGAATAATTTTTACTTGGTTTTTAAGTGCGTTTTGTTATAATTAATTCGGTCACCAGATGACATCCTGGGATTTTACAAGATTATGCTGCGGTCTTGAAACCCTCTGTTAATCTCCTAGAAGAATATTCGAGCATTACTCTCGTCGGCCAGCTTCTTAAGCTTTTCATATTCACACATTTCGTTCACTTTCTTTTTTTTTTTGTCTGCAAGTGCGTCTTGCTACTCTCTTCAGCTCTCGGTAAGTATGCCACCTTGCACTCGTTCCTGTCAATCCTTACGCTGCGAGGTAGGCAGTACGATATTCCCCATCATTCCAGCTCTTTTTCCGACTTTGTCGAAAGCCAATTGTTTCTGTAGCGGTGATACATAGGGAGCTTAATTTCTCTTTTATCGAGTTGGTGATGAGTGTTCTCAGAAAGCTGGAGGGCAACTCGAAGATAAGCCTTTTTTCGTCGTCGAACTTTCTTTGTGTTTATTGTTTTTTGCTGCTTAGAGACAATAGTAAGTATAGGTATGTACTGGTATTCTCTTTGGCAACTTTAGTTATCCGAGCCAATTTATTATCTTCGGAAGATATTTATATCACAACGTCATCGATTTGGTTAGGTGGTTTTGAATCTGGTGGCAGTCATGTAGCTTAATGGGTTTTCTTATGTCGGAAAATGGTGCTACAGACAACCATATTTCAGACATTCAATTAGCCTTAGACTGTTTTGTACACTTCGTCATGGATGATTTTCCAAGTATCGTGTCTTTGCCCACCTTGGCGTTATAGATGTGTTCTAGACGCTCACAGAAAGCATATTTAGTCTCATAGTCCTCTTTAATCGGTGCTTCGATGAGGATTAAGGCGAGACAATCATCCAGCTGGGTAAGTGACAGGACTCGGTGAAGGAGCCTCTCTCCTATCACAAATCTAAACCCAAATTTGCTTTCCTTTATATAGCCATTGTAGTAGATTTTACAGGGCCTAACTACTTGTGTATTAGTGCCATTCATCGTACTTCTAGAACCTTTGCACGGTTCGTCTGGCTACTTTGTTTGTTGGTTACTTGGTCTAAGACCGTAAGTCGTGGGCTGGTTTAACCATGTGTTCTAAATTTTCTTCAAACCTTTCACTGGAGGCATTGATGGCATTTCACGAACTATTTAACTGATGGAATTTTATGAGCAGCTTTCATGTCAGAAATTGTGAAGTTGACATTACCTTCCGAAGAACTGGCCGTTGGCCACTGAAGAAATTAACTACAGAATATTCGAAAGCACTAAAGAGAACCATTTTTTTGGACACTTCATACACCGACGGATGGCCGTCACACTTTACCGTAAAACAATTTGTAAACAATATATATGTACGTTAGTATTTGGAAAAATTGATGAAAACGCTAAACAATTATGCTTCACTGGCGATTTCTTAAAGTATAATACTTAAATTTAAAAATAGTATCATAAAAAAAGATATAGAAAGCGCTTCACACACACACTTACTTCAATGAATTCCATTGCATACGTAACTTCACCAGCTTCAATTTCATATCCATAAACGAACGCATTTCCAGGTCCTCCAGTTGGGAATGTGATATTTTTAAACTTATATTAACATCCGGTTCAAATTTATTCGACAAAGCATCAACAATCTGATGGAACGAGTCCACCTTCTCGCACGACAACTCCACATAGTTGTCGGCATAGATGGGTTCACAGGTACAGGGCGACAGTTCCGGCCGCACAGCACAATGCACCGAGGCGACATTGGTAATACTCCAAACTGCGTAGACAAATGAAGCCATTTTCGCTGGCTAAGTGTATTTGCTGTTGTTGTTGTTGTTGTTGTTGTTTATTAAAAATTGCGTTGATTCGTAATTTCAAAATACTTTAAAGGCAAAAAAGGACACTAAACGTGATTTGATTGAATTTTCGTATTTGCACGCTCGTACGCGGTGGCATGTGAATGGTTGGATTTAAGTTTTTTTGTTTTGTTGTTTTTTTTTTGTTTTTTCAAATTACTTATTGTATTTATTTTTCATAATTTTAACACAAATTTAAATATATTTCACTCAGCGCTGCTGTGTTTTTGTTGTGTTTTTTCTCTGTTTGTTTCGGAACTCTAGTTGCGCTTGTTGTTCTGATTTTTGTTGTTGGAGTCAATTCTTATCAATGTGACTTTCATCGTAAAACAATGCGCCGTTAAGTTAACATACATACACATACTAAATAAACATATATGTATGTATATGTATTTCTTGTATATATGTAAATTACGTTTATTTGCATGCGTGTGCGTGTGCATTTGTGTGTGTGTGTGTTTTTAATTATTTTTAAATGTTTATAAGTTTTTTTTTTCTTGTTTGTATGTATGTATGTATGCCTGTGTATAAAGCCAAAGCCGGCACTTAAATACATATATACATATACATATATATGATTATCACTTTGAGTTTTTATCGCATTTAAAGTCGCGTTGTAGGCGTTCACTCGCTTCGACTTGCTTACTGACTCTTTTGCACAGTTTACTCTAAGGCGCGCGCGTTCTCAACAACTCGCATACGTGTATGTATGTACGTGTGGAACATGCAAATGCTGTTTGTGTGCGTGTGGTGTGTGTGTGCATGCAAGGATCTCTAATGGCAAGGCATGCAGCTCAGCGTGTTAAGCGTGCAGGCAACTCTTTGGGCCAGGACCTATTGCGGTTGGCTTAGGCGTGGCTTACGGGCAAATAGTGATTATTTCGTTTTGTTCACGGTGTGTGTTAGGTGTTTTTGCGAGAGTGCGATTTTTTGCTAAACGTTGGGAGGGTATTTCCCTAGCGTGGATTTTTTTTGTTTTTTTTTTTTTTTGCTTTAGTTTAGTACAAAAATGTGTTCCACAGAAATGCGATTTTTCCTGCTTGAAAATTTTTTATTTTTTTTTTTTATTGTAATTTCTTCTTTAATGTGGAAAATCACAGTTTATCAGTTACTGTAAATAAATATTTTATTTATTGTTGAAAGTTAATTTTATTTATTTATTTATTTTCTTTTGCTACTTTTTACATTTTCAACTGTTCAATTAACATTTGACATTTAAGTAGTGCCTACTAGGCAACAACAACACTGCCGAAACTCAAAAACTCTCCAAAAGTAACCAATATGTGTTGGTGTTTTTTAATTTATATAGTTTTATACATATTTCATTTCAATTTAGCATGAGTACACTTTTTTATAAAAAAAAAAGTAATTTCTTTTATACGATTTTTCAACACGTTTCTTCCACAAAAAGTAATTACGAATTTTATTTAATTTTTTTTCAAATTTTTCCACAACTTCTATCCTTTTTACAAACCCGTTGTGCCTCGTTCCGATCTTTGTACTTTGTTTCGCCGCTTAATAAATATCAAAATTTAATCTTTTCCTCATTATATATTTATTTATGCATACGAACAAATCATATTTATAACGCGTATATATAGTATATATAATATTTTAAATTATTTTTCTGTTCATTTGCAGTTTTTGTTTTGTTTTATTATGATTTTTTTTTTTAATATTTATATTTCATATATATACATATATTCATATATGTATACATATATACATATATATATATATAATTCAGCTGATATGCGCGCACAACACTCTCGTACAATGAATAATAAATATATTAATTAAAATTTTTATTTATTATTAAATTTTTTTGTTTTGTTTTTCTTTAATAAATTAAACTCAGTACACCACTTCGGTACGATTGATTGAGTTCTCAGTTTCAATTTGAAAAAATTGAAAATCGTTGCTCCGCTGCTGACGTCCGTTTGCCAACACGATCCGATTACGACTGCGAAAACAATTCACTGTGACGATGGAGGATAGTCGTTGTGATGATCAGAATCATCGATTCCTGAATGGTGGCTGCTGTTATTGCCTTTGCGTTGGTTCGACGTTGTCGTTGATATTGCTGCGCGCGCGACGACGTTTGTTGTATTGGTGTGTTGGCTGGCTGCTTGGGCGCTTGGGTGCTTGGGTGCTTGGGTGTTTGGCGGCTTGGCTGATGATGTTGGTCGTCGCTGATTCGCGCTTGCTCGGCGTTGTTATCGCATTGGCATACAACTACTACTACTACTCATGCATTCAGTACAATATCTTCGATATGGCTCTTATTAGTCGCAGCTATTCTCCAACTAGAGTTAGCCTTTTATACTGCACACTCGTTAGCTATCAAACATCGCTCGCATTGTTGTTGCCGCTATTACACTTGTTCGTTGCAATTCACAATTCTGAATTGATTTGCGGCAGGCGAGCGCTCGATCGATCGGTCGATTGATTTTGTTCACATTCAGTTTAGAAATTATCACAGCGCAGGTGTGTGTGTGTTTGTGTGTATGTGTGTGTGTGTGTGTGTGTGTGCATGATATTATTGCAATTGCACACTTCTAGCTCGCGCCTGGTAGCTTGCTTGCATGTCTGCATATTTGTATGTATGTGCATATAGCTGAAGTTTTCTGTTTCATACAAATACATACCTCCTCTATATACATATATGTTGGCTTGCGAGCTTTTATCAGCTGCCAATGCGTTAAATACAATACATCATATCTAATGCAGTAATTAGACAATTGTAAACGCGATTCGGCCGGAAGAAAGTCGCTACTTGTGTATATATATATGTATGTATGTATGGTATGTATGTATGTTTGTATGCAGCTATAAATCAGCTACAATTCTTCTTTCACGCTTTTATTTCCAATTGTTGGTATGAACTCTTCATTATCTCATGTTTTATTGTCTGTTACTAAAGTCTTAAGTGGCAATCATACTCTCTAAAGTAGCATATTCGATTAAAAGTGTAATAAAATCAAGGAAGAAGAGCTATCACGACCATATCAAATTTACGGTAATTCATTTTAGAATTAAATATTAATACTCATATCTGAAATTTCACGCTGTTAGATGCTTTTTGTACAAATATTTGACCCAAAACCTCACATCTGAAATAAATTTCTCAAAACCTGACGCACTAGTTTGCATACAAACAGACAGACGGTCAGACGGTCAGACGGTCAGACGGTCATGTCCATATCAACTCAACTCGTCATTTTGACCCGAACGGTATGAATATCTCTTCACTTTCTGGTCCATTTCAAGTACATACATGAGGAGCTCCAGACAATCCGTGTTGAGATAAATCTGTGAATCGTTTTGGTCTGCTAAGAGGTTTCTCAAAGTTGAACTTTTAATTAACTATTCATTTCTCATCTTCAAAGTAAGGCCTTGATACTCTCTTTCTTTATAACTAGCAATATTATCTTATACGATCCAAGATGCTTGGAGTTCTATTATTAAATAAATTCCTACTCAGGGAGCTTAACTTTACCATTCCTTTAAGATCATCTAGACACTTTAGGATCTTCAAAAAAACGACCATCAGGATAAATTTTCAAATTCCAGTCTCTTTCAGATGTTATCTACACTGACTTCAGCAAAGCATTTGACAAGGTCTCTCATCTTTTATTTCACTTTAAACTCGATCATTTCGGGTTTCCACCTTCCCTTCTCAAGTGGATTTCATTGTACATCTGGTGTTCCTCAAGGCAGTTACCTCGGTCCCTTACTCTTCCTTAGGTTCATCAATGACCTTCCAAATGTTGTTCTTCATTCTAAAATACTTGCATCTTGACCTAAATAATAACTATATGTCCCTAAATCTAAATAAGTGCAAATATATGTGTTTCTCCAGAAAATCTTTCCAATCCTTTGCCTATATGATACATAATCACAGTATTGAACAAGTTACTGACTTCATTGATTTAGGTGTCACAATGGACCCTAAGCTAGATTTTAGAAATCATATACATGCTTGTGCTAATAAAGCAAAAGGAGTTTTAGCTTTCATTAAACGTTGGGCTAAGGAGTTTACCTCACTTGTTAGGCCCATTTTGGAATATGGCTCAGTTGTATGGAGGCCGCACTATCAATTGTATAGTGATAAATTGGAATCTGTACAAAAGCAATTACTATTATTCGCGTTAAGAAATTTAAACTGGGATGCGAACAAGAACGTGCCATCTTACTAAAGTCGTTACGGCTCATTAATCTGCCTACACTCCATAGTCGTAGAAAGATGCTTGGAGTTTTATTTTTAACTAAATTGATAAGAGGTGCTTTCAATAGCCCATTCTTACTTAGCGAGCTTAACTTCACCATCCCTTTAAGATCATCTAGACACTTTAGGCCCCTTTCATTGGGCTCATGCAGAACAAACTTTGAAATGCACGACCCTTTTAGATCTTTGTGTAACGATTTTAAGACACATTTCCCCAACATTGATTCCTCTGACTCGCTTTTCTGTATCAAAACCAACTTACTAAGTGCTTTAAATAATTAAATAAATTCCCTCTCCTTTTCCCCATGCAATTTTATAGCAGCTGATGAACAAATCTGTAGCTGTTTAGTGTACGAGGCAAGTGTAACCGCGACCTTCCCCGATCAGTTTCGGGTTCAGAACAGTCCGGACTGTTACTGGTTTTCGATCCCCGGTCTGTTGGATATTTCGATTATCCCTCAGACGCGCCCCTCGGTCGGTTGGGTGGGAGGTGGGTAACGATGGGTTCGTCGTAAAAAAAAGGGCTGCTCATCTCACTCAATTAGCTACGATTAAAATATAGCTACCAAATTTTTCTCAGTGTATCAATAATATTTACAATTTTACATTTTCTTCAGCATTGTGTACATACATACTCGTACATATATACATATATACACGGTGTGTCCCAAAAATAACCGAACTTTTTGGATATAAAATAGTAAAATACACATTATATTATCTTTGAAAGTTATTATTTATTAAAAATAGGTTCCATTTGACTCAACACAACGTTTGGAACGATCAACCAGCGCATGCATAGATTTTTTTATGTCATTTATAGAAATGTTCTTCAGTACCTCGGTTACGGCTGCTTCATTTTTTTCAATTTTTTTTTAATTTTTTAAACTTCAATTTCAATTTTTTTTTCAAGTTTGACACAAAATTTTATATTTGCTCTTTGTTCCATTTTTTTTTGGAACCATTAACACACTTTTGGTTTTATTGAAATGGCTGTCCCTTTTACATCCGTCATCCGACTTACATGAAGTCAGGTGCGTTTGAAAGAGGATAAATGTATCTTTTTAATGTTGCAAATTTTCAATAGATGGCGCTGTATGTTGTATGATTTAAATATAAAGTTCGGTTATTTTTGGGACACACCGTGAATGTATATTGTGGTTGTTTTTAGCAAAGGAAATGAAATTTACAATTTTATAATTGTTTATGATATTAGATCGAATTGATCACACTAGACTTAATTAAAAATAAATAAAAATATATATACAAATATATATATATACATCTATATACATCAAGGTATATCTCAGATTACAATAACAAAAACATTGGCATGCGTTGCACATGTTTTCTTATACAATTTTTGTTTCTCTTTTGATCGCGTTGCAAACATACTTATCATATGTACGAGCATGTATATGGTATATTTATGTATATATGTACGTACATATGTGTGTATATATGTACAAGCAATCAATTACCAATGCCTTATCTCGAACATACTCGTACATATATACATATATACATATGTATGTAAATATACCTAAAATTAAATGGAAAATGAAAACACAATGTGACAGACAGAAAACGTGATAATCTCAATGAATGTGACACCATATGCGCACATACATACATACATATTATATGTATGTACATACACACATATCTACCTACAATGCATATTTACATACAAGCGTAATTTACTACTATGCGCCTATAAGCCGTTGAGCATGCAATTCTTATCAGGGGAAAATGTAGTTGAAGTGGCAATTGACAATAAGTATTAACGCGTTGTTGTTGTTGTTATTATTGTTATATGGCGCTAAAGCATTATTATGCATCTGTATGTACATTTTGTTCAAGTGTTGTATGCACAAGCGATAGATAACATGCTGTTAAAGAGGATGTTGCAAGTCCCAAAAAATTTGCTGATGATTTACACTAGCAAACATATGGACATATAAATATTTATATATAGGTACATACATACATATATTTTTTTTATATTGCTATCTTGTATTGCCTCCTTATCTCTTTTGAATTATTGATTATTTTATTTGGCGTTTTATGACACTTCTCTTCGAGTCTTCTGTAAAATATAACATTTTATGGCTCTTTGGGGGAAATGTATGTATGTATGTACATAATTAAAATACTGACCATGCTTAATGCGCTGGACATTGAAGATAAGACGCTCTGAAGGAAATCAAATAGTTTCAGCCATTTCTGAACCTCGATTAGACATGATTTAAGAAAACAAATATATCGATTAGAAAGCCCCTTTCTTCATTATGCTTGGTTGGTTGGTTGAAGTGGATGCCGGGCATCAGCTCACCTAGGCCCCAAGCGGGCCCATTGTGAAACCACTGAGGATCCTAATGACCCCCACCCGCTAATCGAACCAGTGCGTGTAGTTTGTAAAACTGAGCATTCACCGCATCTTGATCTTAAGTTAGCATCTTTAACGAATAACTTTCTTATATTATGCTTACAAGTGGATATCAACATGCCCAAACTCTTCCATGATGGCGAAAGTGGAAGGTAAATGCCCTTCCTTGCATGTTCGTCCGTCATCTCATTACTCGGTATGTTACTGTGTACAGTTACCTATACCAGGTTCCGAGAGAAATGCTTAGGCATCTTTAAATCTGTCGTTGAAGTCAGTGAAAAATATACTGTAATCAGTTTTTTCTGGTAGACGGAATCAAGATGCTAGTATGCCTGTGGATTATTACTATCTATTCAGAGACCTTTTGTAGTCAATGGAGAGTAGATCCAAGAGGGCATTTATAGCCTTAGTTGTTGTGGTACGAACTGCATCATTGAAATTGGGAAACATTTCCCGTAATCTCGAAAAAAAGTTGTCCATTTTTTTCTTACCGACTCCGGCTTCGACACCTTGACATTCCCTGATTTAAGAGACAGTAGGCAGTACGCAGGACGGATCATGTTCTCAGTACAATCAAAAACACTTCAGCTTAAGAATTTTTCGATGCCACATCTTTAAAAATATCAGGTTGGGAGGCATCTGTAAGAGGGTTCTATGTCGCCACAAATATTTAACCAAAACCCACACGCCGTCAACAATTGGGAATTACTTTATTTACTTTGCTGCTAATTGAGGAATTTTTTGAAAATAAAACTACAAGGAAAACATCCAACTGAAGCATACCATTGGCGCCAAATAACTACGAGCGTCAGCAGCCAATTTCGCAGTTCTGCAACGCTCAAAAATGTCGATTGAATGAATGAGTGGAATGTTTTGAGTGATGCCTGCAGCCTGCCGGCCTGCCAGCCAGCCATCCAGCCATTCTACTCTGCCGCCAGTAAGTGCGCCTAAGTAGTATTTTAACCATTTTGGTATTTTTTGGGCGCATCATGTGGGCCACATGCATACCAGGAGTAAGCACATCGGGCGTCGAAAGAGTCATGTGTTCTGGTGTTAATCAGAGTTTTTTGTACGTGTGTTGACGTTTTTCCAAATCAGGCACATACTCGTATGTATATATGTACATACCATATATCAGAGTATGTAAGTTCTTATATGGGCATTTAAAGACGCACACAATATACACATGTCCCTCCTGCTGGCATCATTCTCTACTGGCCAACTGATCAGCTTCTGCTTCGGTACGCCTGCCGCCGCTCATCCCAGCCATTATCGCCTGCGGTGCGCGGGCCCAATATGCTTGGGCAAATTCCTTCGTTTACACATTCCGTAAAGTTCCTTTACATTTTTAACTGCAAAACAATATGTATGTATGTACACGTATGTATGTAATGAAAGGGTGCATTGTTGTTGCAATGCCAATGTTTTCATACTAAATAGTGTTGACAGCGAAAAATGTTGCCTCTGCATTCCTCCACAGCCAGTCTGCACTTGAAAATACTTCTTTACGCTTAATTTAATGAGAGCGCATAATGAGTAATTAACTGGGTGTCGCCAAGTGGCAGACTATAGTGGTGATCATAGTACGAGTACACTCATCGGAGGCAATACGAGTGTGCATGTGTGCGTGTGTTTGAGAATGCCCACAAACAACATAACGGCAAATACCATGTAAATAAATAAATTTTGCAATAAAATTAGTTTTTTTTTTTGGTTTTTTTTTTGATTTTCGAAATTGAAGTACGAACTGATGTGCTACTGCCACCGAATATTTTATACCCAACGCACTGTTTTCAGGAAAGATGTTGATCACCATTCCCCTTATCAATGTGACTCACTCCTCCCTTAATGATCCGACCCATCGAATATTTTACTTGACGGCTCCCGTTCAAAACATCTCTGTTGCAAAGCTAAGTCTTTACTTCCCATTCAGGATTATTGCAGTCATTTTTCCACATCTCCTCCGCAAAATTTTTTGTCAGCATATTTTTAAAAAATTCGCAGGGCTTTGGAAATAAAGTACGGAACAGTCCACATTTTCGTCTTCTTCATCTTCGCTTCCTTAAGTACTCTGAAACTGTTGAGTGGAAATAACCATCTGTTGAGCTATACGGTATTTCGCCGTCAAAAAATACACCATAGGCTTTGCTGCTTCCACCCTTTAAGGACCATGTGAGCCCATGAACGCAGGCTTTAATAACAGAACAGAAGATCAATGATTTGAATTAAATTTTTGAGTGATCGACAATTATTTATAGGACAAATTTCCAATCTCAGCAAGATTAAACAAGACGTTTCGTACAATATGTTGGTTTCCTCTTCCTACTATTTTGAAGGATTTGTATCTCGAGGATCCATCCACCAATTATGCCTATTTAGCTCGATCTTACCTCTTCTGTCTTTCCCCACTTCCTCACTGGCTGAAACTTAACAATCTGACCCACGAAATCCGAAACTGACGAACAATAACCTAATAAATAAACTGGTAGTAATATAGGACAGCCTACCTCTGAATACCACTGAGATTGCTACCAAGGTAAAGAGCCACAATAAAACCCTAAAATCTCTTGTTAGCAACCCTTGAGGGATAATCAAAGAAACGTTGCTGGCACATAAGACTCATTTGGCGGACTGATCACAAATTACTTTGTACCCATCTGGTCCCCGTGTGCTACTGAGTCGTAGATGAGGAAATTACAGACTTATCACAGCATTGCCTTGAGAACGTAAATTAAAAGCTTCTGTGCGGGTTAAATATCATCCTAGTTAATAGGCGCGTGGGAAAGTGAGTCCCTTGCCCATGATCATTCAATGTATATTATAGCAATAGACAGGACTGGGGTGTAATGCGGTGTAATCAAGCTTCTTGGTATGTAGCCTTGCGTCCACGTCACTCACACTGGAAACGTGAGTAACCCTTGTGCAAGTTGCGGTAACCAACCCGTGTGGAGCCTTGGGTCACGGCTAAAAGAAAGGAGCCTCAGGCTGGCTTAAGGCTTCGCTGAAGCCTAAATGCAGCGTCTGTTCACCAGAGGAGCTGCTGTGGGCGGGCATCGTTCTTAAAGGAAGCGACTCGCTATATAAATGTGTAAAAGCTTTAAAATTCAACACCTGCTCTAACTCTCTTCTCGTAAATGGCGCTTTTGAAACCCAACCACCACCACCTTTACAGAGTCCCAATTGCCCCGTAATACCCGAGCAATTACTGGTTACTTGCTCCCAAATGGATTTCCGACAAACGCTACAATAACAAGAGTAGACATTTTAAGACTCTTATGTTTAAAAGAAGAAAAAACAAATTAAAACTCTTAAACCCTCGTGTATAGCTTTGGATTGGGCACAAAAATATTGTTGACGATCAAGTGTGCTTGATGCCACTTGGAGATTAAAGTCACTGCAAATGTTCCCTAAGTGAGCGCGTGCCGTGGTTATTGATGTTTATCTCATATTTCCCCAGCTACTGAAGCGGCTTTTACTAGTGCTGCATACTCGTACATACCAAACTAGTTAGTGGGATTTCAATGCAAATTTATACGGTTCGTAAGAATGTTGCTGCTGCTGCTACTGCTGTTGTTGCAAGCACTCTTAACACAAAACACGCAAAACAAGCGTCCGATTCAATTAATCTCGTCAACAACAAAGCTTCTCTTTGGGCTGAGTCACGGCCAAGTGGCGCTGATGGTATTGCAGTTTTTGTTTTATTTCTTCTTTTTAATTCTTAAATGGAATGCAACAAATAACTTACTTTGTTTGTTTGTGAAGCATATTCGAGACTTCTTCTCTGTCCGTCTAGTTATCGGTAATGTCATCCATTTATTGCTGAAGCATTTTAGGTTCCCAACCGTTAAATATTGGTGACTTTCGTTTTTCAATTAATATCAGAATCAGTGAATGGCATGCTTTGTAAATATTCTTCTTCGTCTTTTTCAAAATGATGTCTTAATTGACTTGCTGATTTCATAGTTTCAGATCTTCATTATAAGTTTTTCGAATCGCTTTTAAATTCCGTAAGTATACTGAGGGTGTAAATGGGTCTAAATGTGAGGCAGACACAGGAGCAGGGTTCTTCTATGACCACGTCAAGGTCGTTACAAACTCATTGAGTATAACTCTGTATACGAGGCAGAGATTGAGGGCATTGTTGAAGGTTTTTTGGCGGACAGTCAAGCGGCAATTAAGGCAACTAAGTCCAAATGCCTTAAAAACATGTAAAGACAATTAACAGACTATCGCGAGAAAACACAGTGATTTTCACCATGTCACACGTATGTAGAAGGCAATAAGACGGCACCAAGTGGAACACTTAACTTGGTGGTATACAGTTAAGGCAACTAAGTCCAAATGCCTAAAAAACATGCAAAGACAAAGAGACAATTAACAGACTGTCGCGGGAAAACACTGTGATTTTCACTTGAGTGCAATATCACCCGGATGTAGAAGGCACCAAGTGGAGCACTTAAGGTCTTAGAACTCTTCAAACGTAGGACGTACCACTAAATTATTGTGGGCCAGCGTGGATAGTAGACAGACCAAACTATTAATTGTAATAAGCCAAAGAGAACTTAGCATTCTTAAGTGCATCTATCTTTGAGATTTCATCTCCGTAGGCTATGTAAAGCGGAATCGGCTGTGTGCCGAGCATGTACATAGGATGAGGAAACGTTGGAGCACTAACTTTGCGAGTGTCGGACCTTCAGCCGAATGAGTTGTCGCATCTTCCACAATGCTCCCAGCTCCAGGTTGTGGGCAAGCATAATTGGAAGAAACTAATACAAAAAATCGGACAAACTTTTCGCAAACGCCCAGTTGGGTGAGCACAATGAGCCTGCTCAATAGCTTCAGCGGTCAGGTCCTCAACCGCCCTCTTTCAACCAAGCAACCAACACAAAATACTATAGCCAACGATGAATTGCTTGTCATTACGTCCTGAGCTATTTATATACACATATCTCATCATTCTCAACGCTTTTCTATTTGATTTCTATTTTATTTTATTTGATTTTATTTTTTTTATGGTTTATTAAAACATTGAATGCCTATGCATTTATTTATAATAGATGACAATTTTTCTTAAATTATATCTTGCGATTATTATTTCACTTTTTATTTTTGACTTTGTAAACTGATGTCTTTTTTTTCTGGCACAGTTAGTAAATATGTATAACATTTCATTTTAATTAGCCACTTTATCGCATACACTCTCCCGTTCGTTTAATAAATACCTATAATACACAGTCTTGAAAAAAATAATTGCATTATTGTATAATCCCTACCAAGGCGCAAGGCCATCGAGGAAGGCAATGAAGTACACGATGAATTGGCTAAAAATGGAGTTCTTTAAGAACAGGACGTTGTCATGGGCTTATCAATTCCACCCAGAGAAATGAAGATCAGATTACAAAAACTCTTGTGTCTACACACAATATATGACGGAAAGCTTACCAAGTCCTTAGAAGTGTCAGAGATTGAACTCCAAACTACTTGCTGGATTGTTAACGAAGCAATGTCCGTTGGCGTCACATGCCTTCCAATTAGGTCTAGTTCATGACAATATTGCTAGAGCGCGATGTGGCCATAGACTATGTGGAACTTATCAGCTAGACAGCCATAAACACCATTTGCCGAGGAATTTGTCTCGCGTGGTTGATAAGAGATTGAGTTGAACACTCTTCTTCTAATCCATTATTTTTCCAGTGAAATTCCATGAAACAGTGTCCTGTTATGACACTAGTCGTTATAATGATAGAGAACCGGTCCAGAAAGGATTAAATACCTTGAGATGTTCCTATGTCCGGGGGCTCATATTACGGCCGTTGGCAGCTTGGTTGCCAGAATATTTCGTTATTGATAGGCTTTTATAATAATGCTGTAGTAGTCTAATGCTTACTATATCAACTGATACCATCGGTAAGTGCGACCAGAGCCCAATTTTATAAAATCAGCTATGACTCACTGTTTGAATGCGAAGCCGGAGCAAAATCACATTATGTAAATCAATTATCTCTTCTTCGTTAGGACTGACATAATGTAAAAGAATCGCATTACGCTGACCCCATAGAATAAGATTGGTATAGTACAGGTTTTCGGCACCAATTGAGTTTGCTGTCTAAGGTTATTCCGAAATATTTAACTTTGGTAGAGGGAGTGATATATATGCCTTATAGTAGAAGTGGTTTAGAAGTAGATGATTCGGATCTACCGATGGGTTTTCAGCGTATACTTCTATGTAAATCATATGCATTCTATAGCCCTTTATTAGGGGTTTAGGGGTTGCCCATAAGCCACGTGGTCATATTTTAGGTCTTCCGGGATCCCAACCGGCTCCCTTCATGTGGCCTAACATGGCAGTTCCTGTACTCTTTCCAAAGGGAAAAATTTATTCGATTAATGAAAATCATATTTCTCCAACGCGAGTCATGTTCGAATAATTCGAAGACTCGTTTCATCGAATATTGGCACATAAATTGTGTATCTCATTGTGATGCCAATATTTTTTTCTCCACTGTGCATATGAATTTCTGTATGTATGCTTGTTTATACGGTTGTTTATGGTATGTCACCTAAGATATTTCGAAAGTGATAAATAATTTTTATACGAAATATTATAAATATGTGGGCAGTGACATGTACGACATGCCAATTGATTTGTTAGCCAAATGTCGTGTTTTGGATAAATTCCTAACATTTTTGAAAGCAAATAATTTATTAATTCGATTATAATATGTATGAACAGGTGATGGGGACTTGTACACCGTGAGCCACAGAAAGCCCAAGCTTTGCTTAAATCTTTCTTCCAACAAAAAATTTACCTTAAACACATTGCCATGACTTTTAACCTTTGAACCACTTTTTCATTGACCAATGTCTGTGCTTACGTATGTACATACGAGTATGTGCATATGTATGTAATATACACTAAGTGCTTTGCTAAATTTTTAATTGTTATAGTGATAAACAATTTTGTTATGGTGTCGGCGCCTTGGCAGCAATTAAAATATTCTTTGGATTTGGATATATTTTGGCCATTTGCATCTCTTGAACAAATTGATTCGAATTCCATAATTTGGACGTCAATATGCCTACATACATATATACATACAAATTTAACACATACGGCAAAGCTAAAAGCAAAAATTTCGCTGTCGTCATAACATCATGTGCCGCCGGTGATAGTGTCGGAATGCGATTAAAAGTCAAAATTCCAAAAGAAAATTTTAATGAATGAATTTATCAGTTACGTTTTACGCTTTAATACACCGATCTAGGGCTAGTGTTGGTAATACAAATATATTTCTGTGATGATGTCTCTATTTTTGGCACACAAGTGGTTATGTACCCACTCACAGTGGGGCTAGCCAAAAGGAAACCATGGTGAAATTATTGTAATAAAAATTCAAAAAAAAAAAAAATAATATAGTTTATTTAAAAAAAAATTAATTTAGTTAATTAAGAAAATAAATTTAATAACTTAAAAAAACTAATTTAATTTAACTTTAAAAAATTATTTAATTTATTTAAAAAAAAAATTAATTTAAGTTAATTAAAAAAATTAATTTAATTTAGTTAAAAAAAATACTTAAAATCATCAACCGAACAATCGTGTATTAAAAAAGATTAATATAGCGACTTCAGACCCTGCAGATCGATCAATTATTACACAAAAATTAAAGCATACCTTAAGGCGTACTACTAGTAGAAAACATAGAAAAAAAAATTTTTTAAATAAAAAAAAACTTTTTAAATAAAAAAGATATTTTAAATAAAATAAAAAAAGTATTTTTAAAATAAAATAAAAAAAGTATTTTTAAAATAAAATAAAAAAAGTATTTTTAAAATAAAATAAAAAAAGTATTTTTAAAATAAAAAAAATTAAAATAAAAAAAAATTTTTTTAACTAAAAAAAAATCTTTGAAAAAATGAATTTTATTAAAAAAAAAAAATTATTTTAATTAAAAAAAAACGCATATTAATAAATATGTACATATATACATATATACTCATACAAATAATTAAGCCGTTCGGAGGCGGCTTAGAATAAACTGTAGGTCTCTCTATTTCTTGGAAAATCATTATTACGATTGGAGAAAGTGCTGGTTTTATGGGGAGAGATCCTTTCCGATTTTGATAAATTTTATGGGAATGTGTTGTTATTGTTGTTGCAGCGTTTACCAACTTCGCATAGGAGCATGCTGGATCAGTTTAAGTCATCGAGGCCATCTAACGAGAGGTCCAGGAAACGCGCTGTTTCGACAGGTTCAGACCAGAGGAAAAAGTGGTGGTTTGACTCCGAGAACGCCATTCACAGGATGAGAGTTCATTAAAGTGTTGATGGACTGTCTAGCGGTTGTTGTAGGTGTCTATAATTTGTCACACAATGCCCTCAATAAAACCTTATATGCTATTATATATTGACGTGTCTTGTAAGGTCCTCCCTTATGTAGATTGGGCAGAGCGCAGTTTGGTTTCAATCGCCAAGTGTGTACTCACCCAAACAAATTTGATAAAGTTGATGCTCGCATGCACTTTGCCAGCTCTTTCGTCACCATATTTGATTAGCTATGACCCTAGATTATCGGCTACCGCCGTTTTACTGTTCTTCAGGCGAACAATTCGCATTAACTTAGTAGTCCCTTAAAATCAGTCACCAGATCAATTCATTTGGGTCCTTCAAGAGTAGGTTTCAATCTTTAAATCTCCTGTAAGTCAATGCATTTACTAATACTAGCATTACCTCAAGCTTTGTTATAGCGGATTGCTTATTCCCACCGAAGTTCTAGCAAAGCTGTCATCTAGCGAGGGGGGTTCAAGAAACAGTCGTTTTTTAAGCCCTGCGGGTTAGGGTGTGTGAAATAAAATACTTAAAATCCAAATTAAATTTTTATTTGCACATGAAAGCGCAATGGATTATATTTTATTCACCTTAGTTTTAATATCCACTATACATAAAATGTGTGAAACTTGTTATATAGTATTTGTTGTTGTTTTTGCCTGTTTTGCTGTTTTCCCTATTTTGGGGTTGCTGCTTACCTTAAGTATATCTTATTTACCAATACGAGTAATTTTTTAGTGTTATTTTTTTCTGTTTTTTAAGTATTAATATCGTATAAAGTACAATTGTTTATTTAATTATTATTATTATTTTTTTTTTTTTTTAGTATCAGATAATTATTTTTTTTTTTCGGCATCATATTATTTTTTCTCTACTGCTCCTCCTCTTTCGCATGTGTCGCATAATGCGCAATTTAATAATATGGAAAACCATTAACTTAATAAAAGTGACAAAAATAAAATATAGTTACATACAATATAATCATGTTTATAATCTTTTTTTTTTTTTAAATAACAAGTACCAGCAACTTCTACGTCCTTTCTCCTCATGCATCTTTCGTTATTTATAACTTCGTTTCAGTTGCAATGCTTTCTGCGTATACATGCTAATGATTTTCTTTTTAATTTATCCTTCAGTTTTTCGTTTTCTTTTTTTTTCTCTTTAAATATGCTCGTTATGCTAAAAAGCACCCTGCTATGAATTCTATTTGTTCACAAATTTTGCAGTATGTGGAAATTTCTCAGCTTTATAATCGCTGTCTTTCTTTAAGCGCTCGCGTACATTGACGCGCACCGTCTCCGTGCATGAAGCTTGCACCGCCGTATCGTTAGCAATCGCCTCTGTGATCTCCTCTGCTGTTAATGCTGCCGCAGATGTGGATGCAGTCGCAGCACCTGCAGTTGCCGCAGCAGGCGTGCGTGGGCCAACTGTCTGTATGGCTTTGCGTACGCTTCTCGCGATTAGTGAACTGACATCTGTTGGTGGTTTATTGTTTTGTATCATTTTCTTTCGTTTCGAAGACATGCCTGATATGTACGCATCCGAGAATGGAGCTTGATTTGGTGGATTCTAAAGCGAGCAGCATATGATACAATAAAATTACATTCACAGTTATATTATATAGTATACAATGAATATGAATTAAACCTACTTCACTTTGTACTTGAAGATCGCGTGTTATGGCTGGTAGCCAGTCTTCAGGGAAATTCCTATGCCACGGTTCAGAGCCGGCGGTAACACTGGGCAACGGTTCGGCAGGGACTGGTTCGAGTTCTACATCGTTATCGATGTCTATTGTAAATTGCATCCGGTTATTTACCTCAGATGGAGACGACGCCTCAACACTCTCCATTTCAACATCGGTTTCCGAGGACTGCAATTTAAAGATGATTTATGTGTATACTCATGCCTCATTGAATTCAAACACATATTTGAAATATTTTTTTTCTTTTCGAGAACATATTTGAACAGACTGTAATATTATTGTATTCCATATTTCGCTTTTGACTGTATTTTTAAACGATCTTTGTTTTTAATAACTAAAAAATAGTAATGTTGTTTTTGTAACTGTAATTGGCAATCTATGAGAGACATTTAAAGCCTATCTATAACCCATCCTTACATTACCTTATGCTCCGTAACCAGTACGCGGTGTTTCGATGAATTTATAACGTTCTTTTAGTTTCCTACGTCGAGAATTTACCCCCGGAATGCATGTCGGATCTTTATACCGAAACGACCCGGACTTTTATTCGGCCAATAACTTATTACACCCGCAATCTTCCTCGAAAACCAATTTGCGGTTTGTTTTTGCCGTTAGAAGAACAACATTTATCTTTGCCCTTCGTGCAGCCGGTTAGAGATATGTGATATTTCGCAGCGCTAAATTTTAATTAGCCTCTTTTGGTTAAAAGGTTTTGGTTAAGGCTACAACTTAATAAGGGGGTCAACATATCCTCTATCCTCGTCATCACTGGAGAAAGGGGAATATAAGACGATATGACTCCCCTTTTATGGAGAGTTTCCCCCGTTTAGCAGTAGGTCTACACTACCCTGTTTGTACAACAAAAGTGGTTACCTACTAAGCCGTCTCCGAACGGCTCATGAGGAGCCCTTAATTCATGTCAGAAATACACTCGGAGGTGTTGACATTCCTTGCCGATGGGCGACCGCACTTAGAAAATTTAACTTAATTTTTTATTTAAATTCATTTTCCACAACTTTTGGTTGCTGGTCGTACCACGATTTGAACCCAGGCCTTCCGAATGGCAGTACACATTGCTAACCACTCGGCTACTGCGGCCACCAAAAGAAAAACTAACTTTCGCTGCTATATTACTTGTTTTCCTTACATTTCTATAGACGATAAATTGTTGTGCATCTGCTGTATCCATGGAGGATGGAATATCACCATTAAAATATAATCGTAAAAACGCTAGAGCTTCACCAGAGAAATCTAGAAAAAAAAGCAGAAATAGAAATTAGACCAGTTTTCACTATAGTTAACAAAACTATTATACACTTATTAGCACTTCTACTCACATCCATTTATCAACATCTGGAACATAGTCATCACAATTGGCCAATATTCATCGGCATTACTTCTACCAGCACAAATAATAAAAACACTATAGAGACGCGTAATAAAGTCTTTGCAAATTTTCATCATACGTTCCTCGAATTCGGACATACTACACTGTCCATCGAGTACTATTTCGATGAATTGCGGTAGCATAAGACGCACAATGTTGGCCACTGACTTACGTGCGTCAACCTCGGGCAACTCATATTCCGGCAACCGAACGAGTAGTCGATTCATCCAAAGTACAGTACTATCCACAATCGGTGGCACTGTTTGGTCATTAATTAATGTATTGTAGAAAAGTTGTTCAGCAAAAAAGTTGCGAAACTCAGCTTGCAATCTACAACTACTGGCTGTAGCAGCGGAGCCAGAAGTGCTTGATGATGATGGTCCATAAAGCAAGGTGCGTATTTGATCTAACGTTGTTGTTGTCGTAACACGAGATGCGGGCGTGGTACGTGCCATTGACAAAATATCAGCGAGAGTACGTGGTGGGCGTGGATTAGGCGTATTCGTGGCTGATAGATACGATAAAGTTCAATAGGAAAAAAAAAGAGTTTAAAAATATTGGAAATAGTCTACGTTAAGTAAATGAACTAAACTAAACTAAACTAAAGTTAAGCTTTACGCAATATTTTTTTCTTTTATGATACTTTATTTTTTAATTGCCACTCACCTCTTACTTGTGGTGTAGGGTTATTTGTAGTTGAGTTTGTATTTGCATTCACAGGGTTGGCATTGCCTCCATTAGCTCCATTGCCCCCGTTGCCATTACTGTTAGTCTCTGGCTCACGAATGTGATGACTATTACACGGTAGGAAGCGATCGAATGACGACATCATATTAGCCGGTATAAAACGACCATTCCAGCCATTTGCCGGTATGCCGCCGATCTGTAGCTGTGGTCTAGATGTGGAACGCGTTTGTGTCGATGTTGTCGGTAAAGTACCAATTGCCAGAGAAGCGGAAACGGGACGATTTGCGGTATTACCAGCCAAAATAATTCCTGTTGCAGCTGCGCCTGAGTTGTTGTTAGCATTGTTGGCATTTGCCGTTGCCCTGGCGCTGTTACTATTACTGTTATTCGAAGCACTATTATTGCTAGATGCAGCTGTGGCTGTGGCTGTACCTGTTGCTGCCCCTCGTGCTGCTGCTGAGCCGCCCGTTTGTGTGCGCTGTTCGCTATTTCCATTATTGCCAGCAGCAACACGCGCGCTCACTGGCACACTCACTATGGTGGGTGGCAATATTTGCACATGAAGTTCGGTGTTTATGGGCGCCGAGTTGACCATAGCTTGAATAAGACGTGACATCTGAACTTGAGGATTATCTATTAATGTGAATTAAAAAATTTGTTTAATACATTTGTCTTTAGAAAATGTAAATTGAACAAAAATTTTCAGTTGTGAGTAATAATATTAATATTTTAATAAAAATCAAAATGTAAAAAATCAATGGGTTAATAGAAAAGAATTTCACTTGCAATAAAAAACAACTAATAAGAACTTTTATTCAACATAATTTATCTAAAATAAAAAGCTATTGTAGGATACATTTTTTAGTAGCTCAAAACATTAAATTTTAGCTTGTCAGGTTCCTCTATAAGTAGGCAAAACGTTTTAAAATGGCTTTAATATTTTGAAATTTTCAATCAAATTAGCTTCTTTGGTGAATTGTGAGTGGTTGTAGACAACAATTGGTCTAGGTTTACAAAACGTTACGAGGATGAAAGCGTAAAGCATAAATATTTAACAAAAACAATGCAAAAAGCATAAAATATGGGTATTTTTTGCCAATGCAGGAACACAAAAAACCTACTGCCAAAATACAATCCACGTCTGGGTTGGAGCACAATCTCTAACGTACTACCATCTATAAAAGTTGCAAAATGCAAACGGAAACCAAGTGAAAACAAATAAATATTAAATAAAATGTTTACACAATCTATTTTCACTTTACCATTGCTTTGTGTAGCGGCATTTGTTGCAGCACTAGCAGAACCTCGAGCATTCGGATTGGTCAATGGCTCATCAACTGGATCTTCAACGGAACTACCGCTACCACTACCACTTGCATTAGCAGTTGTGCTATTGCTATCTGCAGCACCGCCATTAGCGGTAGTGCTACCACTACTACCACTATTATTGCTTGACACATTTGCTGTAGTGTTATTACCGTTGGCTGTACCATTACCACTTGCCGTTGTTGGTTGTGAATTGGTTGTTATGGTTACAGGATGGTTATAACGTGGCGATATAAAAGTGCGGGTGCGTGGACGCGCTTGATTATTACCCGTTGCTGCAGCAACAGCCGCTGCTGCAGTAGACAAATAATTATTCGAACTAACATAACCACTTTGCTCCACCAATATGGGACGGCAAGTGAGAAATCTCGGTGCTGGTTGCGATACGTCCAACATAAGATCAGATATAGCGTGTTGAGCATGAGACATGTAGTGCAATGCTTCCGAAACTCGGTTATAAAGACGTTGTGCATTTTCACGTCCACTAGTATCCTAAAATAATTTATTAAATCAAACATTTTTAAATTTATATAAGGACATACTTAAAAACGCAACACACTCACCTCTTCTTCGAATGTAGGATCATTATTCAATAGCTCATAAAACTGCTGTATGAAAGGATTTAGGCGAAGTTGTACAGTGCGCATTTGTGCAACCACTTCTGCCAAAACTCGTGTGTTAGTACGACGACGCGATTGATTTTCTTCGGTGTTGGTGCCCGTATTAGTCGATGCATTCGATGTGTCTGCTGCTGCTCCTGCATTATCGGAGGTTGTCGGGCTAGTAGCTAAACTTGCATTATTTGTGTTATTTGCGTTAGAAGCTTCAGAACCACCATTATCATTAGAACCCGTCGCTCCACCTTCAAAAGCATCATCAATAACATCTTCTATAATGACAGCAGCAGCGCCTTCAGCTTCAATAGCTCCACCATCCTCAGTTGCGTCCATATTTGTGGCAGCGTCAATATTTCTCAATGCAGCATCAGCTTCGCCACCTTCACTAGAACCGAATACAGTTGGTAATTGCACAACTGTAACATTTGTGTTACTATTACGACGTAAAGCTGCCGACACCGCATCTTGTACCATTTCAACAATATTTTGGTTTTGTGGTAAATCTGCTGCAGTAAAGCCGACTTCGACAACAGTGGATTCCATTGTCCAACTTCCACGGGCCAATATATCCAATGAGGTATTATTAAGACCCTATAAAGTGCAATTACACAAAATATTTTTTTTCAATGCGACATTATTTGATACTTACCCTTTCTGGATCTTCTAAATAAGCAGCAATGTTATTTGCACAGTCCAACATGTGCCGCGCTACAGTTATACGGTTCATGCAAAATGACGACGAAGCAGCGAAAGGATTTCCCTGCTGTGGACTGTTATTTTGCTACAAAAGTATTAGAAATTATTACGTAAATTATAGAACAAACATTTCATTTAATTACTTACTACAGGATTCATTGGTATTGCCATCGTGCCGACAACCATGCCGTCTAAGGCTCGAAAAAGTGGCGAATTGCGCATACCACCGCGATTACTAGAACGTTCACGTGTAGGTGGTGTATCGTTTGAAGACGAATTGGAAGTTGAGGGGCCGCGCTGAGATGGCGGTGGTCTTTCAGCCACATGTACGACTTTACCATCAACATCTACGAGGGAAAAATCGAAAGAAGGAATAATTTTGTTTTAGGTACTCTTTTAATGATAACTTCAGCAAAACTTTGGTCTTTAGAAAAGCTGATGACAAAAATACCCTAATAACTCATTTGGTAATTTTAATTAATTATTACTAACGAATTTTTTTGAGGCAATTTAATTTAATTTAATATAATATAGACTTCGAACTGTAATCTTCTGCTTATGCTATTCATAAAATTTGACTCACCATATTCTTTCAACTGTTTCTCATCGGCAAGTACTCGACCACAGTAGATGATACGCTGTTGATCTGCAGCGATATTAGTCTTTTCTGCGATTTTATCCTTAAATTGACGAATAGTCAACTGCAAAAAAAAAGTGAAAAAATAAAAATAGAAAACAAATGCCCATATTTGTTAGAGTACATAATAAGACAATAGTTTTGCGGAGGCGATTTCCTTCAGACAACCCCTCCTATCACTGTGTAGAAGGGTGTGGTGTCGGTTTCCCACACTCTGTTGTTAATTGGAATTTCTTATTACCCATAATGCGCCTACTTACCTCATTATCAATACTAAAATCATGCGTCTGAGCATCCAGCGTTTTTACTCTCAAATTTATTAACATTTTGCGTGATGACTGCTCGGGCTAAACTGGGAAACACAGAATATGACGGCTGATGAAATGTGAGCAGTAGCGACAAAGCGCGTTTAGTAAACAGAGTATTTAATAATTTATTTACGATGACTCGCGTTCAAAAAACACTTTTTGCTTTATTATTGTACTTTATATAAATCTGTATAATTAGTTTTTGCTGGTATGAGGAAAAATTAATTTTTCCAGAAGGATTTTACATCAGACGGTGAATGCAAACGTTGAAAATGTCAAATACGCACACTTGACGTTTATTTGACAGCACTTAAATGTATGTGCGGGTGTATGTGTGTGTCCGTAAGCTATATTCACACTTTTTTGGCTATTTTCGAAGGATTTGCAACGTTCAATTGAATGTATTGTATTTGTCTTCTGTTGCACTCGCTCTAGTCAGACAGCAACCTAACAATCACTATAGCTCTGGCTTTCTCACACACAATTTTCTGGTTAGAGTGCCTTTCCTAGCATTGACGAGAAAAGTCTTATAAGCGGCTCGATATTTTCACTTGCACACGCTTCTTATTCCTGTAAATGTTTGTTCACACGAAATGCTATGGTATGACGTGATTTCTCGGCACAATAACTTTTTAAACTTTGTATATTTACTGTATTTTGACACTTGAAATCACTTTTCCAACAAAAGAATATAGCGGTCACAGAAATTCAGCATTCCACTTTTGTTCGACGAACGAAATGCTGCCGGATTTTGAAAGTATGAGGCGTTGCCAACCTTTAGTTTACGTGTTGCCAGATATTGTTAGACATGCCAAACTATCAGAGTACGTATATGGATGTAAATTTACACTCCTTTAATAGATATAAGACTGCAATTTAATTTAAATTCACAAAATAGTTTAATTGTTGGTGCCAATTTTTCAATTTCTCACAATTTACGGTAGATATTTTAACAAAATTTCGCTTGGTTACATTTTTTACAGTTCCATTCAACAATTTTTGTTACTTCTCATATAACTGTTATTTTCTTTTGATACCCTTTCAAGCGAAGATGTGGTTTCGCTTCAACATATCGCCCCACCGAATTATGAATGGGGTGAAGAGGACGTGAACTCTTGGGACTGAGCAAAGAACGTATATAAATACGTAGTTTACGTACGTTCTTTGTATATACATAAGTTCTTACGTTATGGAAAACCCTAATAGACAAACATTGGTTGGCAACGCGAGCTTTGTTTCGATTGCTTGCTATTGGGATTGTTGTCCTTTTCGTGGAGATGATGAGCGCTTAATAGCAAGGGCGTTATTTTCAAACTTTCTTTATGAATAAATTATGCATAAACTGAAATAGAGTTTCCCCGATTGCAATGTGCAATCTCAAATATTAATAATAATTTTGGTAAAATGCAGAAGGAAGAAATAATAATCAATAAAGTTGCTTAATAATCAAAACGGAAGCAAAAAGCCAAATTAGTATATACTATTGAAATCACAGTAGCAAAGCGGATCACTTGAACGCGTCATGGCAATTTAATTTTTCCTCACATTTATCATCGAATAGATGCATAAACTTAAATACATATTTCTATATATTATTAGCTCTGTTCGGTGAGGAATGTCAGTAAAAATTAGGTAGTAATGAACTGTCAAGTTCGTGCTCTTCCAGCGCAAAGTTTACAATCTGGTTGCCTCACCGATTGTTACTGTTCATCAGCTCACCGAACAGGACTATTGTATCGGATGATTTAGAACTTGCCAACTGGAAAATATTTCTGATCTATTGAATTTCGATGCGAGTAGGAGCAATTTTCGGTGCCTCAACCAAGAATGTACACGTATTTCGTCTTGAGGGGCTTTGAGAGTAAAGTATTTCTTTCGACTTAAATATCTTAGAATTTCAAAGTCGTTAGTACTCTACATTTTATATTTTTATATCAAATGGGCCATGAGGCGTCTGATATGTTTTTTTTTTTTTTTTTGGTATAAATTGAAGTTGCTAAGTGAAGCTGGAATTTTCTTTAGAGAGAGAGAGAGAGCGAGAGAGAGAGAGAGAGTGAGTGAGAGAGACAGAGAGAGTGAGAGAGAGAGAGTGAGAGAGAGAGAGAGTGAGAGAGAGAGAGAGAGAGAGAGAGAGTGAGAGTGATAGAGAGAGTGCGAGGGATAGAGAGAGAGAGGGAGAGGGATAGAGAGAGTGCGAAGGATAGAGAGAGAGAGGGAGAGGGATAGAGAGACAGAGGGAGAGGGATAGAGAGAGAGAGAGAGAACGAGAGAAAGAGTGCGACAGAGAAAGAGCGAGAGAAAGTGCGACAGAGAGAGAGTGAAAGAGTGAGAGAGACAGAGAGATAGAGAGAGTGAGAGAAATAGAGAGAGAGAGAGAGAGGGAGAGAAATAGAGAGAGAGAGAGAGAGAGATAGAGAGAGAAAGCATTATGTCAGGTGTGATTGAAAGCATACCAAATGACCAAATGGGTTTGGGACCATTGTTATGAAAAGAAATTTAAATTACAATAATCTATTGCAAATTTGTTCAGACTTAACATTAAAATTTTTTCAATATGAGTACAAACGTACAGTTCATATAAAACACATAACCGTTAAAAACTTACCACTTTTCCTACCTCTCAGACATGCATGCAATGAGATTTGGCGAAGGCAATTCGAGAATGGTGCATATTTTAAAGCTCCTTTCTCCCAGCTCAAATGGCCTCGAGTCATTTTCGCTGGATTTCCTTTTGCAACAGAGCACGCACTCAAACGTATGGCATTTTTTCTCATCTCTTTATTGTTGGATGTGCTTTGCACAACTTGCTAAAATGTGCTAAAATGAGCTTCCAAGTGTGGAGAAAAGGTGCTGCCTGCTTTAGTTAATATGATTGAGCATTTTCCCACTGGAGTTTAACGCACACTTACACTCGCACTCTCAGGCGCACAGAGAGGCTCAAGTGCTGGTGGTGTTGGTTGCATGAGCAAAGCGAATAAAAAATAAAATTGTAAAACAAATAAAAAAATAATAAAAAAAACGAAAATGAGCCCAAAACTCACTTCAAACACTAGAGAAGTACATACATACATTAAAACTTGTATGTGCACATACAAACATACATATGTAGTACCTATGTACATGTAAAAAATATGAAAATTAAATAAAAAGTCATAAAATATTCGCAAAGAAAAACTACATCGAAATTTCACACCACTTTGCGTTTTATATGCATACATACATACATATACACATACATATGTACTAGCATGTGCACTCACACTCCTAACAATTCTTTGTTACCTTGCAGCTGCATCCTGTGGGAATTCATGAATCCGTGTGCTTACGCCGTCAAAGTTTACCTTCTGTGGCTTTGAATTCATGAGTACGCCGGGTGCACTGCGGTGGCGTTGGAAATAAAAAGAAATGTGCGGAAATTTGATTTAAATAATATTTGCTGTTGCTGCTCGCGAGATCCTGCAACTTACACTAACTATGCATGTTTGTGCTTTTGCACATTTTCCGCTATGCTGCTACTACTGCTACTGCCGCTGCCGCCAACACCTTGGATTAGCTTAACCGAGCCTTAAATCTTGCATAAATCTTTTGTATAAATAAGAAATGACGTTGCTGCCGCACACTTTCGGAATTAATTTGGTTTCGCCTGAGTGAGTGATGGAAATGATGGAAGTTGCTTGGTGTAAAGAGGTACATACATATGTGTAGGTAGTTCAGGAAAAGTGAATTACTTAGGAAAATGTAAAAAAAGCACAAAACAAATAATAAACACCTATTTTTGCTTACTTTGAACAAGAGAGCACAAGCGGATCCGCTAACCAGAGCTTATAAAATAGTGTTCCGGGTTATCCACTCGATCTCGACTTACTACATCAAGAAAAGGCTGCGCGCAAGGAAAATCATCCACATTTATGAATCAGAACTTTCAAAGCTGGAGTATTCGTATCCGGACTACATGACCTAGCCAGCGTAGTCGCTGCTTCTTGATTCCCTGAACTATATCAATGTCGCAGTATAACTCGTACGGCTCATCGTTCCATCGTCTACAATATTCACCGCTACCAACTCATAGAGGACCGTAAATCTTACGCAAAATCTTTCTCTCGAAAACTCCTAACGCCGACCCATTATATGTTGTCATCTTACATGCTTCCGCACTATATAGCAGGACGGGAACGATGGGGGACTTGTAGAGTTTGGTTTTCGTTCGTCGGGAGAGGACTTTACTTCTCAATTGTCTACACAGTCCGAAGTAGCCTCTGTTGGCAAGAGTAATTCTGCGCTGGACTTTAAGGCTAAGCTTCGTCATGCTTTCGTCTGACCATATTCTGCAAAGTAGCTGATGCATGCACCTTGTCAGCTCTTCATCACCATGTTTGAATAGTTCTGCCGGTAGGCCGTCAGCTCCAACCGCTTTGTTGTTTTTTAAGCGAGCGATTGCTATTCGAACTTCTTCATGGTCAGGTAGTGGGACGTCTTTTCCATCGTCGTTGGTTTGTGGTTCATCAACTCCGGATACTCCATTTTCACTGCTATTCATCAGGCTGGAGAAGTGTTCCCTCTAGATCATCTCTTTGCGTCCTACAGGAGTCTGCTCCGGTCTTCTTCAAGTTCTCCGAGCATTTTTCTGATATGAAGTAAAAGCTCCTAATAAAAATTCTTCAACCATTCGGAAGCGGCTTAGAATATACTGTAGGTCCCTCCAAATTGAAGGCGGAACTAGACCGAAAATCGCTTCAGCGGTTACAAAGGTAAGTCAGGCAAAAAGTTGGCTATAATACTATTTCAAATAAATCGAATTATAAATAGGATTTTTTTTATTAGATCGGTCCCAGGTTCACTTCCCTGAAAATCCGTTTTTCTCCGACGCATATATAAATAATAGATTAGATAATTAATACATTGCATGCTGAGATAGTTTACAAATTGACAATTTAGGCGTTTTTGGCTAGCTTGTAGTGGTCAGACAGGATCATAATTGACTCAATTAGCCATTTGCGCTGCCCTTAAATTTTTTCAGAATCAAGTTTTCTCAGTAAAAATTGGCAACTTGCTAATTTTTTGTTGCGATTAAAAATTGTGGCAAATTCTGGTAGTGAGTGAGCTGCTTTACGTACACGTATTAAAGATTTTCAAAATTAAATTCATATTAAAATCACAATGTAAATATTTGAAAAATAAATTTAAAAATTATTTATTATTGCTTTTAAGAACTAAATAATTAACTAAATTAAGTTGAGTGTATATGAACGAAATACGAAGTAATCAATTTATTATCTCTTAACTGAGTATAAATATAATAAATTCATTCAAAATACCACATTAAGACATTATTAATTTCAAAAAAAATATATGTATATTTTGTATTCTAAAATAAAAAAAATGCTATAAAGAATAATAGATATACAAATTTTTTTCGCTTAGCTTTGTGTATGTACATATATATATCTACATATATATATTATATGCAAAAAATTTTTAATTGGTTTTTCGAAATAATTTTAAGCCAATTCACCTATTTTAAATATACATAATTTGTCAGTTTCATATATGTACATATTTTACATTTATTAATTATGTTTATACATATGTACAAACTCACCCAATTTAGCTTTCTTCACATTTCAACACTTCCCAATTTACTACCTATTAGCATAATTTTTTTTTCAAACTACATTTAAATTCTATTAATTAATAATACATAATTATATTTTTAATAAAAAATTTTATTGTTCGACGAGGATGGGATTCGAACCCACGCGTGCAGAGCACATTGGATTAGCAGTCCAACGCCTTAACCACTCGGCCACCTCGTCTTGCTGTGAAAGTACTGTCGGCAAGCACATCGCATCACCGCAGACTGCGCTCAGTGCTCGGTGCGGTGTCGTCACTCGGCAAGCAAAGCATAATAATCGAGAACAAAACAACAAACAACAAACGAACGAGACTAAATAAACATTTGTGAGATAAAAACAATTTCAATTAGTTTTTCTTTTAAATATTGATTATTTGCTTTAATTTTTGTTACATACAGACATACTCTATGTAATATAAATATGGAGGTAATTAAATTAAATTTATTTATTTATTTTTTAATTACTGCTTTTATATTTTAGCAAAACAAATGATTTGCCTTTTTAATATACATAATTGGCATAATTCAGAAATTGTTTGGAAACCAAATAAACAGGAAAAATAGTAAAATATGAATATCAAAGTAAAACGCCTTTCAAATATATTACAAAAAGGAAAAAAAATTGTATAAAAAAGTAATAAAATTGAAAAAGATTCATTGAGCGTAAAAATATAAGCAAATTATTTTGGAGTTGCCAACTAAACTACATAAAATATTAGGTTAAGTAAATAGTTCGTTCGGTTTTTTTTATTGATTTTTCAAAATGTGATAACTTTGTACATTTGTCCGATTTAAGTCGAATATGCGCCGTTTTGTTCCTAAACTTGTTGCCAACGAGATGCCAACTTCATTATACCCCTCTTGTAGAAGGCTGCGTCCCTATTAGCAAAAAATTCAGAGAGCCAATTTTCACAGGCCTCTCTTGAGGCCAACTTCTCACCATTAAGCGTGTTCGCCATGGAAAGGAAAATATGGTAATCATTTGGTGCCAGGTCCGGACTATAAGGTGGGTGTATTAGGACCTCCCATCCGAGCTCCTGGAGCTTCTGACGCGTCACCAAAGACGTGTGTGGCCTGGCGTTGTCCAGATGGAACACAATTTGGCCTCTGTTGATCAAAGATGGCCTCTTCTGGATGAGTGCTGCCTTCAAGCGGTCCAGTTGTTGGCAGTAGAGGGCCGAATTTAGCGTTTGGCCATAGGGGAGTAGCTCGTAGTAGATGATTCCTTGCCAATCCCACCACACACACAGCGAAACCTTCCTGGCCGTCAATCCTGGCTTGGCCACTGTTTCCGCCGGCTCACCGCGTTTCGACCACGACCGATTCCGCTTGATGTTCGGTCCATCATTTCGTGTGGCACCCAAACATCGAGCTTCTTTTCGAATCCAAGGTTATACAAATGGTTCCAAACGGTTTTCTGGCTTATCTTTAGTCCTCAGCAATTAAATAAGTGCTCACGTGACGGTCTGTTTCCACTATTTCCATGATTTTGTCGCAATTTTCGACGACAGGCCTCCCGACGCGTGGTGCATCTTTGGCATCGAAATTACCGGAACGGAACCTAGCAAACCACTTTTGTGCTACGTGTTCGTTTACAGTATCGGGCCCATAAACTAAATTAATTTTTTCAGCCGCTTTGTCTGCTTTTTCGCCTTGATCGAAGAAAAATTGTAAAATATAGCGAATTTTCTCTTTGCTGGTGTCCATCTTTGACGAGCGTTCAAACGTACTGAGTCAATCAAACGAAAAATTGTCAAAGACAAACTTTTAGCGCGAATATACACGTTTTCAGCGCCGTCTAGAATGACATATGATGTGACACGTAACACTAGTACTATGGACAATAACGCCATCTCTTAGATAAAAACCGAACGAACCTTTTACTTCACCTAATATAATAATACATAAATAAACAAAATAATATTTTTAATAAAAATACTTTAAACAGATCCTCAATTTCTAGAAAATTTGTTTTATAAAAAATAAATTGTAAACCAGTCAAAATTTTTTGAAACACATACCACAATAAATAAATTTGAAATGTATTATATAAGGCCTAGTAAAAAGTAATCCATTATTTTTGCATTGAATTGAAAAGGCTTTATTTATCATAATTAGAACTATCCGAGTTATATATCGAATATGCACCATTTTGCTTGATAACTTTTTGCCATTTTGAGAGTAATGTCTTTACGCATTAAGAGTTTGGTCGTAGGGGAGCAGCCCATAGTGCATAATTCCTAGCAAATTCCACCAAACAATAAAAAAAAAATTACCTGCTGTCAATACTGACTTGAAGACTGTGTGTATCGGAGAGTTCTTAGCTTTTTAATTACCATTTAGCTGGCATAGAAAACTTTCTCACAATAATTATCTAGTTTTTTATGTTAATTTCTCAAAAAAAAAAAAAAATAAATTTTTGAGAAGAACATTTTTTTTGTTGACAATGCTGCGTAGACCAAACAATAAATGCCAATAATAAAATCTAATTTGCAAAGAAAAAAACACCCATACATATTCATATGCTCTAAATATTAGATACGATTTCTTGCAACATACCTATCTATGCCGTCTGCTTTTCTGTTCTTGCCACTTGTCATCATAACGACCATTAAGTGTGCCACATACGCAAATAACGCGCTTTCAATTTGCGGCATGCCACACTCTTTATTTACACCTAGTTGCTCATATATCATTTCTCCAACCCTATAAGAAAAAATTCTATTTCTACTGTAATGTGTGAGCTTCTGCAAAACAATAATTTATTGCATATTTTTTATCACTCCTACGAGATAAGGCAAACTTTAACTGAAAGTTAGACATCAGAAATTATTGAAATACTTAAATACATACATATGTACATATATGTATTTATACGTTTTTAACTGAATAATTGCAGATAAAGTTACGCAAGCTGGAATTGAAAAGAAAGAGATCGAAATGATGGTTATGTAATGGTGAAAAGGTTGAATATGAATTTTGCCTAGATGTAGGCAACATTTTAGCGCAATATCTTTTAATGTTGCCTACAATTAGGCTGTTTGCAATTGTCGACTTGTTACAAGTATATTGCCTATTATTTCATATTTTAAGAGTAACTTGAAAAATATAACAGAATATTAATTTTTATATTCCCTTCATTGTTTCCTTTCGTTCGTCTTCACAAGTAGAACACAAGAACACAAGAATTCAAACGAATTTCTCATTTTACACTTGTCACTGAACTGTGAAATGCAATCATCGGAAAAACGCTAAAAAAAAAAAAATTCGGGGAAAGAACATTTATGCATAACTCGCTTGCAGCAATATTACTACTTACGCCATCCAGCCGATCTCTTTGAATTCCTTGTGTTTTTTCTTCGTTCGTTGCACTTCGGCGTGTTGTCAACGCCACAGTGTTGCTATTTTATGTTTGCTGTGCGGCTTTTGCGGTTTAAAAAGCCATTAAAAATGTAATTATGCTGATAAATACCTCTTTTATTTTGCACAACTTCCTGCCTTTCTTCTTCGCCACTCCTCCTCTCTCTCTCTCTTACACACACACACACAAACTTTCAATCGCTCTCTTTTTGCTGGCCACTTTGGTCATACCACCAACTAAGTATGCACTCTAATGTCCATTCTTCCAATTTGTTGGCCACTTTGCCTTCTGGCCAGTCGTTCTCATTCGTTTCGTTGCACATTTCTTTCAGTTCTTTCAGCCACTTTCAACATTCCATCTAGAATTTTGTGGTTTTGTTTGCTCTCTTTGTTTTGGTGTTGATGGCCACTTTTATGCCGACACTTGGTTGGCTCTTTGGATGCCACTAATTCAATAAGCGTCGCCTCTTAACTGTTGACGTTCGTCGGAGGGTCCGCATCGGAAGGAAAATATATTATTTCGCAAATATTTGTAATTTCAGTGGGGAATATTTTTCATCTGAATGAGTTTGTTAGTATGAAGGATTTTTTTTTTTGGGAAAATACTTCACTTGTGGACTTGTGGATATTTTACAGTGATTTTTTTCGGCGCATATATGTATTAGTATTTATTGTGTATCTTCATTGGGAGGCAAACGGCAGTCAAGTAAAATGAAGTATTTCTTTACAGCGCTTTATTACCTAAATCCTGAGTGCACTTCAGTTACTTAAAAATGTGGAATAGAGGAGATTTTTGTGAAAGATTTCAATATTTTGCTATTACAGGCTGAAAGATAATAGTTCGCATTAAAAGCTTGGTCGTAGCAGCTCATAATGGATGATTCTTCCCCCATCCCACTAAACATACATATGTACCTTCCCTCCTGTCAATCCTGGTTTGGAGACCGTTTGTGCCGACTTACTGCCCTCCAACCACGTTTGTTTTCGTTTAAGCACTTTTCATCACTAGTTACCATTCGCTTCAGAAATGAGTCGATTTTGTTACGATTCGGCTGTAATTCTGATGAAGGTTTTTTGCATTGACTCATTTGGCACCCATTCATTGAGCTTCTTTGTGTATCCAGCCTTTTTTAAATGACCCAAAAGTGGTTTTTGTGCAATGTTCGGTTGCTGGGCAACTGTCTGACTTCGCCTTTATCGAAGAAGAGTTATAGACTAAAGGGTATTTTCTCTTTCCTGGTTGCCGTGTACATGAGCTCGAACACCACTGAGGTGAGTGATAAACACTGCTCCCATGATAAAAGTCATTGTATCTTTGAGCTAGAAAGGAAAGATTTTTCGCTTATTTATTTATTTACAATTGCAGGTTATATACCTAGCTCTCTAAACTAAGTAATCTCTGCTTGCCTGAGAAGTTGAGATAAGATCGGACAGTGGCTGAGCAGGCGCTCTATCCCCTTAGACATGCCCACCTCCCTAAGTTTACTGCATGTATCACTGTTAGTAACATCCTGTGGTACCTTCGAGATAATTCGAAGTATTCTTCGATGCTTCTACAGATGATCTTTATGATCTTGCAAGCAGTTAACAGGTGCTATCAAGCTTAGATCAGATCTTGTGTTTCTGCTTCAAATTTGATTTTACGGAGTTACTTGCTGTACCGATTCAATCGCTGTCGAATTATATATTAGTGGTTTCATTGAAGACGACATGGTACGATGTTAGGTTATTTCTGACCTAGACTAGTCTTAAAAGTCATTGAAGTCATCTAACAATAGGTTCCTAAAAAGGGCAGTTTCGACGGATTCGGACCACAGCAAAAGAGGATTAGATAATTTTTTTTAGGGGGCATGCAAAGATGTTACACTGGGTATGTAGGGGTGAAGTCTAGATAAGTAGGAATTAAGTTGACTGCAATATCCAGAACTTAATTATGCCAGTATTACTTAAGTCTTTCGAAGCAGTTTAAGCTCTTGGTCTGCAATAGGTGGTGCTTGGAATCCGAGAGACTTGATATGCTTCCAAATACTCCAGCATAAAAGTACAAAGAAACACCATTTGGTAGAAGAGGGAGCTTCGAAGTCGTAATAGTTAAGTAGAAGCGGGCAGAGGACGCCACCCTGCGGAACCTATTGTTTAATTTTACGGAGTTTAGAACTTTCACCTCTACCACTGACATTTCGACCATTAAGGTAATTCATAGTTCACATTTTCAACTCCGGCGATAATGAGGATAATGTCTGATAGTAGCACTGAATGGTTGACGATGTCAAAGATTTTTGACAAATCCAGCGCTACCAGAACAGTTCCCTCGCAGGGCTGACCATGAACTTCATGAGGTAATAAGGTAATCCTTTATAATGTCATATGCAGTATTGGTTAGCTCAGGAGCTTTTCATACCACACGGTACCCATATACCTGGGGTGTTGGTTGAAGTTTGCCGGGTTATACTAGTAGATGTCGCTAGCAATATGTATAAATTTCTATGATTTGGCATGTATGTAATTTTTTTCTATTGACATTAACCTACAAAAATACGCAAGTCACATTCCGCCAAAAGAATAGCGTCATATTTGTTTACCTCAGTGAATATGTCGAGTTTCGTTCCAAGTAAATCGCATTTGCGGCATTCGTTGCTTTTCTTATTTCATCAAAGAAAAAAGCAGTTGAAGCTCACCGGTTACTGGTAGAAACTTATGGTGAACACGCTCCAGTGATTAGAACATGTGAGACATGGTTTCGTTAATTTAAAAGTGGAGATTTCGATTTGACAGACAATGAACATCCTGGTGGGACCAGTGTGGTGTGGTGTACTACGAGTTTTTAAATCCTGGTGAAACGGTGAACACGGATCGCTACCGACAACAAATGATCAATTTGAATCATGCGTTGATCGAAAAACGGTCGGAATAGGCCCGACGACATGGAAAAGTTATCTTGCAACATGACAACGCGCCGTCTCATACCGCTAAACTGGTGAAAGACATATTAAAAACACTTAATTGGGAAATATTATGGCACCCGCCGAACTCTCCAGACCTCGCCCCGTCCGACTATCACCTTTTCGCATCGATGGGACACTCCCTTGCAGAGCAGTGCTTCTCTAATTTTGAAGAAGTCGAAAAATGGCTCGTCGAATGGTTTGCCTCGAAAGAGAAAAAGTTTTTTTGGAATGGTATCCATAATTTGCCTGAGAGATGGGCGTAATGTGTAGAAACCAATGGTCAATACTTTGAATAATAAAATTTTGAGATTCCTCTGAAAATTAAGTGTTTTCTTTATCGAAAAAAACCGGCAAACACACCTGGTACAACGCGGTATCATGTAATCTGTTCTGGTTATTGTTGCTAGTTCAGCTAAGGCCGAAGATTCTGGCAAAAAAATTACAAGAAGCCGTCAGTCTTAAGGCGAACCTCGTTGACACAATGTTAATTGGCGGTAGGTTGAGAAAAAATGTGCTACAATGTAGCCACTTCAGTTGACTATGTAGGAGCGCGCGGGAGAAGAATTCCAACAAAAATCGTTTAAGTCGTTTTTAGTATAAAAAAATATTCGTATTTTCAAATGTTGTGATGAGTTTTCTGAAACGGCCGCAGTCTGAACTTGTGAAACGGTGCCGGTGATGGAGGTCGTGCTATGCATCTGAAACAGTCGAATCAATTTTTTTTTTGATTTTTTTTCTATATGAACTCAAAAACACCGAAATATTTGGAAAATTCAAAATTTTTTCGAAGTTTGAAAAAAATTCACTTTTTGAAAAAAAAACATTCCCTTCAAGTTGGAAAGAAATAGTATAGAAAGAAATAAATAATATTTTTGTCCAACTTTTTTAGTTTACATAGAAGATAATTTATTACTGAAGCTAGACTTTGATTTTTTTCGATAGAACACATTTTTTTTTGCTGTCACCAGTAACGTTTTCCAAGATTTACAAAAAAAAAACTCGAAAACGCACTTTAAAGTTCTGCCCGAGCATTCGAACCTGCTCGACGCTCGGCCACAAAACTGCTCTTAATTATGTCGAATTGGGCACTGAATTTTTAAAAACATATTCCTGGACAGTTTTAGAATAGATTTAAGAAAAAATGCATTTTTTAAAGCCTCTAAAGCAGATTACTGCCTTAAGTGATTGTAAATTGACTCTTAAATTGGGTTTTCATTTTATTTTACATTTATGGAGAACATGTTGGTGCTTATACACCTCGACTCACCAACACCGAAAAACTATTACTTACTTTTGAAAACTTAATTTACAATCAATTTCCATTGCAGAAAGTCAGTTACACATAAATATTTATATTAACTAAAATCACTTTCTTCACATCAAAAAAAAAAAAAGAAAAGAAAAAGGCTGCCAACCATTTACCATTTAAGACTCATCGATTTTCCATTAAAATGATAAAATCGCACAAAACGGCGTCACCATTTAAAATATGACATCGAAAATTATGCGAAAAATAAAACGAAGTTATTGCTACAAGGAAGAGTGCAGTCACGAACAGAGTAACCCACAGGATTGTGTCTCCTCTTTTGAGTGTACGAAAAATGCAAAATTAATGACTCTAATAAAAAAGGAAAAATCAAAAGGTGTTGCTCCCAGAAAAAAAAAACAAAAAAAATTACATAAATTATAACAACCCAAAATCGACAGTCGAACATTAACTCGCACTGCCAAAGAGGAAGATGAAGACATTTCGAAGCATTAGCTGATGCAGGTGAATTGTCGAACAGGCATTGAAGAGAGTGAGAGTGAGAGGCTGAGAGCTTACGGAAACAGCCGAAAATAATTGATTTATTGCTAACGACACTCGTTGTGAAATTAAATGTTCAAAAATTCAATTACAACAATTTTATTTTATTTTATTTTATAAATCAATTTAAATTTTTCCTAAAAAAAAATTTTTTATTGGAAATTGAAAACCGTTCGTTTGGAAATCAAATCGAACATTTTTTTGACAGCAATGAAGGACAACGGCAACGACAAAGAGACGATGAATTGATGCATCAAAAGCAGTGCAATTGCAGAAAGTTTCTCTACGAACACGCACACACACACACACAAACGCATATACACACATGGGACTGTTGATAGCTCAGTCAGTATAGTCAAAGGAGTGACAAACGAGGCAAGTTATCATATTGCACGCATGAAAAATGTTCTGCCCTCTGCACACACCCTTAAAACAGTCAGCCTTTGGATGCATTCGCAGATATGTATGTTTGTGTATGTGTGGTTGGTATTGCATTGCACATTTTTATGAGCTCTTCATGCAACTTTATACCTTCATTGGAATGCCTTTATGATGAGCACGACTGCCGTTGGCACTTACCAATGAACGAAATGTGCTTACTATTCTTCTTCTTCTTCTTCTTCTCCTTCTCTTCTTTCTCTGCTTGCAGCTACTTCTTCCTTCGGACTCCTCTATCTACATACATACGAGTATATAGCTTCTTTTAGTGACGTGTGTTTGTGTGTCTGTGATTTTCTTGAATCTGTTGACTTTTCCGTATGCTCAGCACGTTGCTGCCAATGTCCGATTTTTAAGTTGTAGCAGCAGAAATCACGTAAATAGTCATCGTGTGCTTTGTTGGTCTTGGCCTTTCTTTGCCTTTCGCCTTTCTTAGCTCATGCCCACATTGGAAGGGTAAATAATGTCGATGATTTGAGTTGAGATTTTCGCACGAAATTCAGTAAGAATACGATTGCAGAATTGCATTAACGTGCGAGTGCATTATGTGTACAGTGGAGGGTTTAATAGCAGAGTAATCTCAAAATTTAATATCAAAGCATGAGAGAAGAGCGAGAAGAGAGAGAGTTTAGATACCTTTCAACACCATATCTCTTACCATATAGATTAAATACTAAATCTAATATCTGACTAATTGTACATATATTTGTAGATACGAATGCATAATGCTCCAAGATGATTTTTTAACGGATATAGGTATGCCCTAAAATCTTAAACTATAGTGGTCCGATTTGCTCGGTTCTGACAAATGATCGTTTAAATATACCAGTGGAGCTGTGTACCAAATTTGATTGAAATATTTCCAAATCTCAGGGACTTATTTGCGTTCAAACAGCCGGACAGACAGATCTGAGTAAATCAACTCAACTCGTTATTTTGACCCGATCGGTATAAATTTTGATGGGTTTATCTCTTCTCCTTCTGGTATTAATACAAACCTTTGACCAAAATTAATCGATAACGATCGCTTTAATCCTGTAAGTTGTAGTAAACAATTGGTGCAGGATTGCAGGTCTGGATATAAATCCCTCAAAGAGAACTGTTACTCTTTACCACCTGCGCTTAAACCGCCCTTGCTAAAAGCCATCGAGATCACTCTTTCTACCGAGATCAAACACCTAGGTATAATCTTAGATAGGAAGCTCATCTGGTAACGAAACTCGGTCGAAAGAAGTTAGAGAGCTATAACCGGGTTCTACGCCCGATAGGCGGAGATAGATGATAGTTGTGGACTAACGCAGCAACTACCCATCTTACATACCTCACAGCCGTACTAACCGACTGGAAGAGAATATATAAACACCAGTATTTTCTGCGGGACAACCGTCAGTAATGGCTTTGACAAGCGATGGCAATTTTTCAGTTACATGGCGCTCTCATAAGATAGGTTGCTACGGCTGGGAGGCATGCAAGATGGGTAGTTACAGCATAACACCGCATATAGTTTATTGGTCATACATATTATTTTACGGTGTCACTGTCTGATGGCCAACACTGATCAAAGCTAAGGGCAGCATCCGTACTCATTACTTTAGCGTTGCCCTCAACCACTACAGGCGAGCTGCAAAGTCGTAAGGTTGAATCCAATTTAGTCTTGGAGTAACCACACAGTGCACGCTCGAATACTGAATTTTACATCGTTCTAGGAAATGGTATATCACTTCTATTTTCTGTTTTGACAACACTTTTTCGACTAAATTCCCAGAGAGGAATGAATGGGAAAACGTAACAGTTGTGAATCAAATATCCGTATCCATCTTGGCAGAATGGACTGCGGGGTTCACTCGGAGCCACTTGTAATCGACATGATCCCGAAACTTCCCAACAACGTCAACTGAATTAACTGCTATAATGGAAACCGTTATTTGGTTACTCAACAATAATACAGTATCTCAGCCTAACACAATTATTCTGACAGCCAATCTGCATTTAAATCTCTTCATTGTAATCACACCGTCACCGTCACTGGCTGTATGTGAAATAACCATGGTTCGGGTCAGAAAACTGCTAGGCCGACGAGCTAGCAAGAAAGGTCGCAATGCAAACCACCTCTTCCCTCTGCAAAATACCTGCTAAGATCGGCCTACACCAGCAAGGCGAATAGCAGATGGCATGGTGAAATCACATACAATGTGACCTGGTAGATCTGGCCATTGATCGATAAAAAAACCATCTAAATCCCTACCCCTTATAAACAGAAGCTCCACCGAGCATAACAACCGGCGTAATTACTGTACACTTTTTAATGGGTACTCATGATAGAAGGATGTGCTACTTTTCTAATCACTTTTGTTACGGCTGCAGAAGCATAGACGAGGAGGAGTTGGTGGAGTACTATCTCCACCACTGTCTCGCTCTAATGAAGCCCCCGACATCGTTTCCTAGATAACTTCTACTTTGACTGCCTTGCAGATATAGCGTCAGCAATTGTCCTTAATCTTGTATGTTTTATTAAACAAACCAAGTGGTTTCATCATCTAGAATGATGAGGCGAATTTCTTCTATAGACCCCCCTATAGCTATAACAAGGAGCCAATAGGCCTAAGTTCTCTTAAACAAGGGATCTGATGATTGAGCAACTTAATCAACTAACTAACTAACTATCCCAATCCTGATGAAAAAAGAGAGAGGGAAAGAAGGAGAGAGAGTGAGAGAAAGAGATGTTCAGTTAAACATCGTTGTTGGGCCAATAAGCAAAGCAAACAACAGGCCGAACGAACGATTCTTGGCTACATGCGATCTCGTCTCTGATGTCACTTTCTTCTGCAAGACGTTATCGACTTACAATGTATGAAGGCAAGAGCGACATTTTTGACAGAAACGAAAGCTTCTTCGTTAGAGATATGTGTGTAGGGAATTAGTAGCACCAACAAGGTTCAAGTTACGCTGACTAGCATGTTTTACTTCCACAAATGGGTATATTAACTGGTATTTAACTGGTAATCTGATGATGCTCTAAAACACGGAAAAGATCAAGGAAGAGAACTAGTTAGTGTTAAAGTGTCTTACCATCTGCACAGGTCAATTTGTTTATAAACGTGAAATTTGTGTTATAAAAATCCACTCTGTACCACTGTACCACACACACAATCATTTAATGTACCACTAAAGCACTTAACCCATTTGTAGATGACTGACCAGAATGGTTAAAAGGATTTGAGAATATTTTTGCTTTTATTTACTCTGAAGGCAATAGCAATTTTATGATTTGTTTATAGCTGATTGCATGGTTGCTTTGTTGAATTAAAAGATAATGTCGAGAGCAGAACATCTTTTTTTGCCACAAGTTTCTTCGTTTATTTGCAGGTAAATAAAGGAACTTCCTTAATTCAGTGATAAAGTTCATTTTAATAATTACATACATATATGATAAGTACATACATCCGTAAATCCAAAATTATTACATAAAATAACAGCTGAAGTTTAAAAATCAACAAAAATAACAACAACAAGACTTAAAACAATAACAAATTAAGTTCCAAGTCGTTGAACAGTTCCGCTTTTGTCAAGAACACAGTCTTACCAAGAAAAACAATCACATTTTATCAGCTCTTTAGAATCCCCAGTGTGTGCCGAAACCATCGAAGCTCATGTGCGATACCATCTCAGCGGGTGAATAGTGCACCGTCTGGCTGGAGCCGTAAGCAGCAACAGAAGGTGAGTTGTGAGTATAAGTGGAAGTAGCGGGTCCATGGTTATAGGTTGTGGTGGCGACAGGAGCTTCATGATGATATACTGGAGCAGGTGCGGGCGCAGCATAACTTATGGTCTTTGTCACTGGTGCTTCATGGTGGTACAGTTGATGTGCTGGTGTAGCATAGCTGATGGCCTTGGTGGCAACAGCCGCTGGTGCGGCATATGTGACAGCCTTTGCGACAGCTGGAGCGGCATGAGTATAAACAGCGGCGGTTGGCAAAGATTCATGATGTTCATACACGGCCGGTGTGGTCTCATGATGTTCATAAACGGTGTCCGAAGGTGCACTGACATAAGTCTTGGTCACGGCTGGAGCAGCATAGGTTAGAGTCTTAGCTACAGTTGGTGTATAGACATTATTGCTGACACGTGTATCCGACTTGTGTACGCTGGAGTAAGGAGTCTGAATGTTCTTCGAATATTGAGAGACGGTACCGTCAAAGGAGCGCACAACATTTTGGTGTGTAGAAGCGACAGCATCTACGGCAGGATTGGCGATGTGAGCGTACGTAACGGGATGATGTAGAACTCCAGCGCTGGCGGCGGCCAAAAGTGCTGAGAATAAAATGAATTTGAAAGCCATTTGATTGGAGTTTGAGTTTGTGAGTCTTGGCGTGAAATAAGAAAAATAATCCAAGAAATGCCCTTAACGCTGTGATTTCGAAACGGAAACTGATGCCGTTGCCAAGGCAGTATGGGTGTTTTATAGTGATTACAGTCAAATTTCGGTTAAAGCAACTTCACTCAATTTATTATTATTAAAAATCGTTATTTCATATACAAATTTGCAATAAACACGCACAGTAATAGTGCAAAACGCTACGTTACATAGCACAATTTGCCGGCTTTTTAAAGAAAAAAACCCACATGTGTAAATGGCACGCTTCGAAATAAATCAAAACACTTTTTCAATGTTACTTGCTAATGTTTTGAAAGAAACCGCAATTAAGAAATCTCAATTTTCTTTAAATCTTTATTACGCTCATTTCGTTATCGCTTTATCGCTGCCGCTGTTATGTAGCATTCCAGTTTGTACTTGTCATTTTGACCGCCGCATGAGTGGCAGCTAAGGCAGCATTACTAATCAATTTTGCCACCTACAAATCTAAACACACCTTGATCATGGCCACGTTCACGATCAGTCAAGTCGAATTGGCCTGCTGACCGATGGGATGGTGTTCAGTTGCTATAGAGTAAGTTTTGCAAGAAAAATACATTAAAATAAAAATAAAAACAAAATAAAATAAAATAAAATAAAATAAAATAAAATAAAATAAAATAAAATAAAATAAAATAAAATAAAATAAAATAAAATAAAATAAAATAAAATAAAATAAAATAAAATAAAATAAAATAAAATAAAATAAAATAAAATAAAATAAAATAAAATAAAATAAAATAAAATAAAATAAAATAAAATAAAATAAAATAAAATAAAATAAAATAAAATAAAATAAAATAAAATAAAATAAAATAAAATAAAATAAAATAAAATAAAATAAAATAAAATAAAATAAAATAAAATAAAATAAAATAAAATAAAATAAAATAAAATAAAATAAAATAAAATAAAATAAAATAAAATAAAATAAAATAAAATAAAATAAAATAAAATAAAATAAAATAAAATAAAATAAAATAAAATAAAATAAAATAAAATAAAATAAAATAAAATAAAATAAAATAAAATAAAATAAAATAAAATAAAATAAAATAAAATAAAATAAAATAAAATAAAATAAAATAAAATAAAATAAAATAAAATAAAATAAAATAAAATAAAATAAAATAAAATAAAATAAAATAAAATAAAATAAAATAAAATAAAATAAAATAAAATAAAATAAAATAAAATAAAATAAAATAAAATAAAATAAAATAAAATAAAATAAAATAAAATAAAATAAAATAAAATAAAATAAAATAAAATAAAATAAAATAAAATAAAATAAAATAAAATAAAATAAAATAAAATAAAATAAAATAAAATAAAATAAAATAAAATAAAATAAAATAAAATAAAATAAAATAAAATAAAATAAAATAAAATAAAATAAAATAAAATAAAATAAAATAAAATAAATAAAAATAAAATAAATAAAAATAAAATAAAATAAAATAAAATAAAATAAAATAAAATATAATAAAATAAAATAACATAAAATAAAATAAAATAAAATAAAATAAAATAAAATAAAATAAAATAAAATAAAATAAAATAAAATAAAATAAAATAAAATATAATAAAATAAAATAACATAAAATAAAATAAAAAAATAGAATAAAATAAAATAAAATAAAATAAAATAAATAAAAATAAAATAAAAAAGATAAAATTAAGTAAAATAAAATAAAATAAAATAAAATAAAATAAAATAAAATAAAATAAAATAAAATAAAATAAAATAAAATAAAATAAAATAAAATAAAATAAAATAAAATAAAATAAAATAAAATAAAATAAAATAAAATAAAATAAAATAAAATAAAATAAAATAAAATAAAATAAAATAAAATAAAATAAAATAAAATAAAATAAAATAAAATAAAATAAAATAAAATAAAATAAAATTAAATTAAATTAAATAAAATAAAATAAGGAAAAATGAAATAAAATTAAATTAAATAAGATAAAATAACATAAAATAATGTAAAATAAAATCAAATAAAATATAATTAAATATAAAATAAAATAAAATAAAACAAAATAAAATAAGATAAAATACAATAAAATAAATTAAAATTAAATAAAATAAGATAAAATTAAATAAAATAAAATAAGGAAAAATGAAATAAAATTAAATGAAATATATAAAATAACATAAAATAATGTAAAATAAATTCAAATGAAAAAATAGCATATAATAAAATAAAATAATTTAATACAAAATAATATAGAATAAATTAAAATAAAATATTATTTTATTATATTAATTAATTGAGATAAAATTTTATAAATTAAATATAAATATAATAAAAAATAATATAAAATGGAATAAAATAAATTAAAATAAAATTTTATAAAATAAAATGTTATAAAATAAAATAAATATAATAAAATAAAATATATAATAAAAAATAAAAAAAATAAATAAATTAAAATCAAAATAAGGTAAGTTAAAGAGAATCGTTTTTTATAATGTTTCAACTTAGTAAATTTATAAGCTATACTTACTTGAATAAGTATTAAGCAAGACCACTTTAGCTTCCATCACACACAACCAATTATGTGCACAAGTGCTTGTACATACATATATATCTTATTATTGCATGTACACACATATATGGTATACATATGTATTGTATATAATCTATCTATAATTCTTGTAAACATCTACAAACATATATATTTCTTTACATATATATGTACGTACGTACGCAATTCGGTATGAATGTACGAGTATTTGCTGGCCATCCACTATTTCATGAATGCAATGAGTTTTGTTTTATTGTCCATGCGGGAACATAACGGCGATTCCATTACTACGCTTGATTTAATTTGATGAGAGAATTGGGTACTCCGTATTCGATTGTACCATAATGTGAAGCGTTGCGATATCTTACGAGCGAATGGTCTGTACGAAATTCAGCGAGCTACGACAAACAAGAGTTTTTTTTTAATTAAATACATATTTGCAATCTGTTTGCCTGTAATTCCCATTTGGTTTGTGTACTTTATTTTTAATATCGAATGGTGACTTTAATGTAAAATTTAGAGATTTTCATTTTTTAGTCAAATGTTTTAAATAATTTTCTGATTAATTTTTTATAATAAAGAAAAAAATTCCCGCCGTTTTTAAAATCGTTAGATTCAAAAGAATTTTTTTATAACGTCCTTCGATTTTCCCTACAGGACATGCTGACACTGAAATAGCTATTATTATTTTCATATATATTTCTCAAATGTAATATAATATAGCTTTTGATATTATTATTATTATACTATTTGAGGGTTTAGAAACTTAAGAATAGAAGAAGAAACAAAGCTTTAAGGCTTAAGATTGTTGAGTTAAAATTGAAGTTTTTCGCAACAATATTTGTGCATAAAGTTTTGAAGTCAATATTGATTCTTGCATCTAAAGACTTTAAACAAAGGAAAATATACATAACAGCGTTCTAAAATATTTAACTCTTTTTTTATAATTTTCTATACTCCAAACTTTTATTTGTGATTATTACAAATTCTCACTTTCTATTGTTTACTACTTTTTTCGTTGAAAATTAGATTAAACGTTACATTATTTGTAAACAAGTCAAAACAGAAACACCAATAACAACAACAAAATTGCTATTAAAACAGCACTGCCTTGACAATAAAAATAAAAAAAATTGAAAAATATTACGTAAGGAAAAGTACCATAAATACAATTACACACAAACAATTTCGTGGGTAAAACATTCAAATGAGGAAAGTGCGTGGGCGAAGCGGGGCAACGGAAAATGGCAAAATTAATTTCCTACTGTAATATTTTGATACACTTGTTAATGTGTTGTATAAGGTGGGTGTATACAGCAAAAAGTTTACTGTGCCAACGATTTCATTTTCCGCTTCTTTTGCTTTTGTGTTTTTTTTTAGAGATTTTTTGTACTTTTTGTTGCGACAATTTCATTATGCGACGCTTAATTTCGCCTGTCGCTCGCTATAAAACTTTGCGACTCGAACTTGTACGGGGTTGTGTTCATTTATTCGATAATGATGTTGTTATTGTTTTCATTGTTATTATTATTATTATTTTAAAAAACTTTTCGTTTTCTTTTCTGACTTTTTTATTGCCTATTTTGTATTTGTGCTTTTAGATTTTGTTTTCAATATTTTTTTTTCATTCTTCGTAGTTTCTATTCTTTTTGTTTCATTTATGTGACTTTCCATATCGGCACTCTCTACAATATAAGTGGAATGTAGACCAAATGTAAGGCTAAGGTCATTAAGGTATATTTACATACATACATACATATATACTTATGTAAATCAGAAGTCCTTGTAACATGATACATTTTAATTTAATCATTGATTACTTTCTTTAACTTTTTTCTTAATTAATTTATATATATATTTTATTATTCTTTCTAACTTTAGTAGGCCAATTGCATACATATTTTATAAAAAAAAAAATATTTTTTAAATTCATAATAAAAATTCAGATTCAGAATTCACTCCCACAGTAACCGTCATCTGCATTGTTATTGTTTCATCTACTAATTTCTCTGTATATTTGTTATAACTTCTAGGTGTTAACTCCCTGAGTGCCGGTTAGATAAACAGAGAAGAGAGTCGAGCTTAGCGTACGTCGAAAACTCATTAAAACTTTTTTACAGCCCATTTAAAAGCAATTTGTAAATTGTAAAACTTCTAGTGGCCGTTGAAAAAAAGAAAGAATTAAAAAAAATATTTTATATGCCATTTTGTTGAGTTTTTAATAATTGTTTCTCTTACTCTTTTCGCCATCACACTTCACCGTGTTCGCATTGAAAAGTTTCATGCTTCATTTATGGTATAGATGCAGTAATCGTTTGTTTGTAGTTGAACTCGGGAAAAGTTTATTTTACTAAATATAATATAAAATATTATTATTATGAAGTGTGGCTGAGGAACGCATTTGAGGCCTAGAGATTTTGAAAACACTTTTGTAGTGAATAAAAAATGTGTATAAAGCCGAAGTAGTTTGGTATGAGCTGAACAGTTCGACGAAAAGTTCGAAGTTCGATCTTTTTATTATGACGTGTTGTTGTTGTTGTTGCTGCGACGGCAAAGTTAGTCGATACAGTTGAGATCATCTAATGGAAGGTCCAAGGAACGAGGGCTTCGAAGGTTTTAGAGGTAGAGACAAGCGGGTTTTAGTGTGAATGCTAAGTGGTGGTGGTTACTCTTGGGCGAGAACTCATTCCATGCAAGAGATATGTATGTACGTTAAGCATATCGGGTTCGAGTCTGAATAACTAAGAATTTGGTCTGCAAAAGTATATATACCTTAATTGTGCCAGTATTACTTGAAACTCACGACGCAGCTCGCTCTATTTGTCTGCTATGGGTGGTGATCGGATTCCAATAACGTAGTTCAAGGGCAGGGAATTAATGAAGGTGTTGACATACTCTCTGGGATTGGGGAAGCGGCTAAGTGGTAGCTCGATCTGTGCAGCGGTTCTGTGATTTGATGCTGAATTGAGTACGTAAAGTTCAGTACTCTCTCCCTAATATTAAGGGGGGCTAGCACGATTATAATGCTACTTAACTGGAAGTAATATATAATTTTCAAATGGCGTGTTATATTGCATACATATACCAGGTATGTTAGTTGAAATTTGCCGGTTTTTTTCGGTAAAGAAAACACTTAATTTTCAGAGGAATCTCAAAATTTTTTTATCCAAAGTATTGACCATTGGTTTCTACACATTTCTCAGGCAAATTATGGATACCATTCCAAAAAATTTTTTCTCTTTCCAGGCAAACCATTCGAAGAGCCATTTTTCGACTTCTTCAAAATTGGCGAAGCACTGCTCTGCAAGGGAGTGTCCCATCGATGCGAAAAGGTGATAGTCGGACGGGGCGAGGTCTGGAGAGTACGGCGGGTGCGATAATATTTCCCAATTAAGTGTTTTTAATGTGTCTTTCACCAGTTTAGCGGTATGTTGCAAGATAACTTTGCCATGTCTTCGGGTCCATTCCGACCGTTTTTCGATCAACGCATGATTAAATTGATCACTTGTTGTCGATAGCGATCCGTGTTCACCGTTTCACCAGGATTTAAAAACTCGTAGTACACCACACCACATTGGTCCCACCAAACACAGAGCATTGTCTTACGGCCTTGTCGATTTGGCCTTGCAGTCAATGGGCCAGCTTCACCAGGGGAAAGCCATGATTTTTTTCGCTTCGGGTTCTCAAAATAAATCCATTTTTCGTCCCCCGTGACAGTTCGATGCAGAAAAGATTTCCTTTCGAATCGTTGAAGCAGCATTTCATAAACGGTTTTTCGATTTTCCATTTGTCTATCGTTCAGCTGGTGTGGCACCCATTTTCCATACTTCTGGATCTTTCCCATGGCTTTTAAACGTTGGCTCCTCGAGTCACATGTAGTGTTTCCGCCAATTTTTGTTGCGATTGGGTTGGATCAACATCCAATAACGCCTGCAATTCCTCGTCTTCGAACTTTTTCGCTGCACCAGGATGTTCATTGTCTGTCAAATCGAAATCTCCACTTTTAAATTGACGAAACCATGTCTCACATGTTCTAATCACTGGAGCATGTTCACCATAAGTTTCTACCAGCAACCGGTGAGCTTGAGCTGCTTTTTTCTTTTGATGAAATAAGAAAAGCAACGAATGTCGCAAATGCGATTTACTTGGAACGAAACTCGACATCTTCACTGAGGTAAACAAATATGACGCTATTATTTTGGCGGAATGTGACTTGCGTATTTTTGTAGGTTAATGTCAATAGAAAAAAATTACATACATGCCAAATCATAGAAATTTATACATATTGCTAGGGACATCTACTAGTAAAACCGGCACACTTCAACAAACACACCTGGTATATCCACCCTGTCATCGCGTTTCGACAAGTCAGTCAGTTTCGGGATTGGCCAAGAGTATACAGTACTGCCTTGATATTATATCCTGACGTGATGAAGTGGGCAGCAGCGGGCATAACTAAAAGCAATCTCAGTAAATTACATGAAACCGAACTGATCAGGTTTTTTGAAGTTAATATTTTTCTGGTGATCTGTGCAAACAAAATCAGATGGCTCTGACCTGGGATCAGGAATCCTTAAAGAAGACAATAGGTCGACATAGGTATTAAGTAGGAAGAATGTGAGGATAAATTGAGCTTCCGAATTAGCTTTTGTCGAACTCAATAAAAACTAAATATCAGAAGCTCAGTTGGACCTGCAGTAAGCTGATGGGAAATCCGCTTTAATTGGATCTTCTTGCCTTAAGAAGGGTGGAATTGAAGATCGCTTCAAAGTTTGTCCCGCCTTCCTAAAGCTCCCGTATACAAATTTGGGAGCATATCCTAGCTAGGTTTTAATTATAATGCAATAGATCGGCTGTGTTTTCGTCGTTGTTAAAAATATAGCTTCCTGACCACCGTCTGTGAAGGTGGACTTTTATGAACTTAAATTTGTAAGAAGCGCCAAAGGTTACTGCTAATCATAATTAGTACTCATACACACACACGCATATATGTATGTATATTGATAAAGGTATGTAACTTTTTAATCCTGATTGCCGTGACCACTTTGTCATTCGTCCTCCTTATATTGCTTTATTTCTATTGTACTTTCTTCTTGTTATTGTATCCAATTACAAATGACGTTTAGTGTGTGAAATGAACAAAAGTAGAAAAGTCAATTATAAACAAGACATTGAAGTTCCACTTTACTGCAGGCGATACCCTGTGGGAAAAAAATGTGTTGCTATAATAAAACTAGATTTTTTCATAAACATTTTTCTACATACAATTACTTTGATGGCACTGCATGCGCGTGTATTGCGTATTGTCTTTAGTAAAAGTGGTTAAGGAAACGTTGTCTACATTTAGGCACACAGAAAAGTCTCCTGTTTTATAGTGTGGAATTCTCAACAAGGCTACCAAAAATGTGATTTTCACTGTATTCCTCTCATAAAACGCTTTCCTACCCTCCTTCAACCTATTTGCGGTCTCTTTATCTTCGTCACTTGCACCTTTCGTACGCTACGCTCCATTGCATTGAGCTAATTTTCAACATTTCGCTAGTTGATGGTCGCACCACAAAACGGCTGAGAATATAAAATGCGCTTTCTTAGCTAATTGGAATTGAAACATAAATTAAAAGTCGGAAACAGAAACACATTCGCCAACAACGCAACAACGACAACGACACCGTTAACACAAATAAAAGAATATATAAATGCGCATAACAACAACAACAACATACATGAGTAGTTTTATCAATGTTGGAGTGCAACTTAAACCAGCGTAGTCATCAATGTGTATACTCCTTGGCTGGAACATTACGAAACGTCTCATTTTACTAGTTTGCCAGGCATTGGCTTTGTCCTTTTGCCTTTCACCTCGTCCTTTGGCACTTCAACGTCACGTTGCAACTTTTGTGGTAATGTGCGAACATTACTATTACAATTTTTTATTTTCTCATATTATTGCTATTGCTAATGCCGTTGTTGTTGTTTTTGTTGTTATTTCTGTAGTTGCACAACAAATGACCGTAAGGCGGTATTTCTCGCTTGGCACTCCGCTTGCTTCGTTGAGTCGGAGAGTCGTTGATTCGTCTTTTGCTGTTGTCAGAAGATTAACTGTTGGCAATAATTTCGTTTCGCTTTGGTATTGTTTTATTCCTCTACACATACACACACGCACACATACTCGTATACATACATACACATGTACTATGTAACCATATAGGTACATATAAAGATATGTGAGTCCTTCAAGGCATTGTAGACCGCGTAAGTTGCTTCATACCTCATTTAGTGCCACATATGTATGTAAGGTTGTTACGGCATTGCTTCGTCGTCATGTTCGCCTCGTTGAAATGCGACTGTCAAAGATGAATGTGGGAGCAATAAGCCTTTGATTGGTTTCGATATAAAAATTTACTGCTCAAGTGTTTTATGCCACAGCGTTGATATACACGTATGTACATAGGTATGTGTGACTTAGTCAAGTTTGTGGTTGAGCTAAAATTAGTTTCAAGCATATGGCAAGTTGAGTAATAAAAGAAAAGTTCGTTTATTTATAATTGTGATTACATACTTTCCAATATCTTTCCAATACTTAGTTTTTCAAGCGTTCTTCAAGAAATTGTTGAGTATTGTAAAAATTTCTGATAGTTGACCAAATCCGACCGAATGTGGAATCGATAGGTCCTCGGACCGACATGTATAAACTTATGTAAAGGCAGCACAATTCAGCTGAGCCATTCAGAGCTTTATTAGACATTTTGAGTTGAGTTGGGACTAGATAATTAAGAGCTATAAGCCTCAATTTGGAAGAGCAAACCTTTTAAAAAAGCTTATTCATTCTTAGTAGAAAGGAAAATGGTGTGCTAAAATTGTTCCATTTTTTTCTTATTCCTTATTTTGTGGCTCAACAAGGAACTCTGACTTCCGCCAGAACGTTGGGTATTTAAAAATATCCGATTCTAAATTTAGCTCCCCTCCGACACTCTAACTTGAGCAGAACTATAACTTCGACACTATGTACGACACATTGATATTATGGGTTCTCATATCACTGCTTGTGCTGCGGAAGGACTACAAAAGGTTTCTAAATGGAATCGGATAAGCCGCAATTATACCAATTACTTAAGGACGCTCCCGATAGATTTCAAGGTAGTTATTCTGGAGAGAAACCAAAAAGATAAGAAGTACCTTCAAATGTTGACTCGATTCATCTTTATGTGGATGGTTTAAAACTAGTAAACAGCGTCGTAACAGAGGTGGCTAATATTAATCGAGACACCTTGGAATTAGGAAAACCTTTCGTTTATCAGATCACAATATTGATCTTCAGCTGGAATCTGCTGCTATATATGAGGCTATCAGTTGTATCCACACATATTCGGATAGTCAATAGAGAATTGCTGCAGATCACTAAACGTGATATCTGCATGGAGACAGTCAAATACCGGGTAATGAGATGGCGAACGATCTTGCATGAAAGGGCACTTTATTGTGAAATAGTTTGAACAGGTCGCTCTCCACTTGTAAGCTCGCTATGAGAGAGTTATTCATCACTGATGCTAACATAAGGTGGAAAATTCGTATTGGTAGCCAAGTGATCAGGATTAGTCTCCTAAATACGGCATATAAGGTACTATCGATCGCATTGAGTGAAATACTAAATTCCAAAGCAAAGTCATATCACCTTTACAACGATTTTGAAGTTGCCATCGTCAGCACAGTAAGAAACTATCTCTAGGTCGCTATGTCTAAATTTGGCTGAACAACACTAGAAGCGCAGTCAGAATCAGAAAGACCTCTCCGAGCCGTTCGATACCAAACGAGGTTGTTTCAGACAGACTGATTCTTTATCGTGCGATTTCTACAATTTGATGCGGGGGAAAAAAGAGATGCCAAGATGAAAAGATATGCTAAATAGACGAGGTACAGTCTTTTACAAGAGCGTAATGCTGACAGTCTGTAATTAAACAAATCGCTTGGCTCCCACTTCACTTTGAAGTTGTGCATAATTTCGTGTATCTAGAGGCCTAGAGGCCTACAACCAATAATAATGTCAGCCTTGAAATCCAACACAGAATAACTCTTGCCAACAGATACTATTTCGGACTGAGTAGGCAGTTGAAAAGTAAAGTACTCTTCTTCTTTGTAAGAATTAAAGCGCTAGTAGAGCAAGAGTGTTGTGTTTGTACCTCAAGCCACCGGAGTTAAGACTGCACTGAAAAACTTTCAATAACAAATTCTATAGTTCGAGTAAAGTAACGAAAACTCAAAACATAAAAAACACCTGTAGTTTTATCAATCATAATAGGCTTTGTAGACTCATTAAATACACATTAATGCCCACACTTACAAAAACAACGATATAGGCCTTTAATCACCTAAAAAACGATTTATCAATTGGCAGACTATCTTACGATTTATGATAAATACCAGACGTTTTCTTAGTACAATAATATATTGAACGAAAAACTGTTATTCTGTTATTCTGATAAATTTTTTTATTAAAAAAATGTAAATATATTTTTCTAGCAGTTATAAAAAGGAAATTAAAAAAAAATTATTGATAACAAAATTTTATACATACATATTCACACATAAATATTTTTTATTTCCAATTGTTTTGATGATTTGCTAATCGTTTTTTCCAATTAAATTCCCTAATTAATTATTGTTTTTAAATAATTAGTTCTAGCTTTTTAGATTACATACTTTAGGCTGTGCAAAAAATTTATCTCATTGTCTATCGTTAATTTTATTAAAAATCTATGATAACAGTACATTTTATCATTTTAAATTTAGAGAAATTAATACCAACATTCGATAGTCGTTCATTTCGATGTTCTTCTTTTTGGCTATAAAAAGCCTGCGACGGCGATTTCTTTTCAATGTCAACTGTGTTGTTTACAAAGCAAATACTATAACAAAATGAAGTTAGCTGTGCTTGCCATCATCTTGGGTTTGTGCCTTGCTGTCGCTACGGTGAGTAGAAAGTCAATAAAATACTATTTTACTAATATGCTTTCTTCCTCAGGCCGAAATTAATAACTCTGTCGAGGAGGACGAGCTCGTAGAATTTGCGCCTTTGGGTCTTGCTGATGAAATCACTGATGAGATCGACTTTAGCGTTTTTGGCATTTTGTGGTTTACAATCTATGGTAGCTTGCGTACCCTCAAGGGTGTCAACTGTAGCATACGCCGTGTGATGAGCATTCAGAGTGCCGGCATTACTTTCCTTAATGATTTCAAAGGTTGCACCAGCGGCGCCTTGAAGGATGTGAATGCGCTCGTTAACCAAGTGCAGACTGTGGTGAGCACCTGCAATGACATCATCAATTTGAACAGTAATGTCTGCCACAATGGTGCACTCGATGATCAGGCTGATGGTAAAAAGACCACTCCAATCAATTGCTTCTTCAAGTTGCTGTTCAAAGTAGTTTCGTTGAAGAATCAGGTGGGTAAGACCATTACCTTGTCGAAAAAGTTGACATCCACACCAGGCAACTACGCCTCATGCAATTTGGACGCTGTGAACGATTTAGTATCGGTGTTCACACAATTCCCGTCTTACGTAAAGACTTGCTCGAAATTGACTAGTTAAATGTTTAACTAATGTTTTGTAATTACAAAAAAGAAAATTTTATAATAAACAAATAAATACAAATTTAAATACGATCATGTAAGATTTCGTTGTTTTGATTTTTAGAAAAAAACTTAGTATGATGAGCCAGAATTAAATATCTTGGAAAAGGACCTAAATAAAACATAAAATAAAATAAACCAAAGTAAACAAAATAAAAAAAGTATCAAAACATAAAAATAAAATTAAAAAAAATAAAAAAGAAAATAAATTAAATTAAAATGTAATAAATTAATATAATTATAATAAAACAAAATAAACTAAAAAATAAAATAAATCAAATAAAATAAAAACAAAAAATATAAAAAACACAATAAAAATAAAAAACGCAATGAAAATAAAATTAAATAAAATAACCTAAAATAAAAAATAAAAAAAATTAATTATATCATATCAAATAATATAAAATAAAAATAAATGAAATAAAAAACAAATACAATGAAATAAAATAAAATAAAGTTGAAAAAAAGTAAATAAAATTAAAATAAAATAAACTAAAATAAAACAAAGTAAACTAAATAAAATGATATCAAATATTAAAAATAAAATAAACAATTAGAAAATAAAATAAATTAAAATCTAATAAAGTAATATATAATAAAAAAAAAATTACTTAAAGAAATATAAAAAAAATAAATAAAATAAAATAAAACCAATAAAAATATAAAAAGTATAAAAAAAAACAAAAATAAAATAAAAATAAATATATAAAAGACACAAAAAACGGAAAATATAAAGTAAAATAAAGTCAAATAAAAAATAAAAGAATTTAAATAAATAAATATAAAATATGAATAAAAATAAAAACAAATAAAATAAAATAAAAATAAATAATGTAAAATGAAATAAAATAAAATAAAGTTTCAATAAAGAAATAGATAAAAATTAAATAAATAAATTAAAATAATATAAAAAAATAAAATAAAACTAAATAAAATATAAAACAATATATAAAATAAATTAAATAAAATGAAATAAAATAAAGTCGAATAAAAAAATTAGATAAAATTAATATAAATAAAATAAAATAAAATGAAAAAAATTAAAATAAACTAAAATAAAATTAAATAAAGCGAAATAAAAGGTACAAAAATAAAATTAAAATCAAATAAAATAAAACGAAATAAAATATAAAAAAAATAAACAAAATAAAATAAAATGGAGTAAAATAAATGAAATAAAATAAAATAAGATAAGTTAAAATAAAATAAAAAAACATAAAATAAAAAAAAAATATTTAATAAAGAAAATAATATTGAATTAAATAAAATTACAAGCAAATAAAAAAGTAAAATGAAAAAAAATGAAATAAAATAAAATAAGATAAGTTAAAATAAAATAAAAAAAACATAAAAGAAAAAAAATTTATTTAATAAATAAAATAATATTGAATTAAATAAAATAACAATCAAATAAAAAGTAAAATAAAAGAAATTAAATAAAATAAATTAAAAAATAAAAATAAAATAAAATAAAAGGAAGAACGAAAAAGTAAAAAATCAAATCAATCTAAAATATAAAATAAAATAAAATATAATGAATTCTGAATAAAGGCTGAGCTTGAGCTTCGTCATATAAGATATTTAATCTTATCACCGCCTTTATTTGCATGTATGTGCATACATGAGCACTAGAAGTTTTGAGTTACCAAATAACAATCATAATTTTCAGCAACAACGGAAACGGAAATAATATCAAGTGCAAATGCAATAATACAATTTTATGACATTTCATAAATGTCATTTACGGTAAAGAGAACTCCACATGTGTTATATACTCGTATATACAGATGTACACGTATGTAGTATAAAAGTGAAAATAGTTATTATACCCAGTCGGAAAGTCCAAGTCATATGTCTAAGTACTCTTAGCTAACCATATTGCAGTAAATCACGTCAAAAAAGTGTGTTAAAGTAAATTTTATTCTAAAAATTTCTATTCTTAATAGTTTGGTAAAGTAAATATGCGTAGATGTGGCATTTTTCTGGGTACAATTTGCAAAATTTTGTAAAAATCAAACTAAGGTTTTACCAAGGTTCCAGTCCTTGTCCGACAAACCCCTAAAATTATAGAAAATCAATTGAAGGAGCAACTCGGCTGAAAATCGCATCAGCGGTTACAAAGGACCAATTATATATGTTTCAATATGTACGAGTGTGAATACGTATAAAAGAGTTGTATTTAAATTTAAAGGTTATAAGCCGCGTATAATGTAAATTTTTTCCTATAGGTCATTTTAGACGAGACAATGAACTTTAGTGATATACTACAAAACCCAGGTATTTATATATTAATATGTACATAGCTTAGGTTGGTATGTGTATTAAAGCCCATAAGTCATAAACAAAGGCACATTCATAGATAATAATATAATTATTTATATGTACCTAGGTACATACATACATATGTACACGTATGCGAGTATTTGTTATTCATACGAATGCAGATTACATGGGAGTATGTTTGAGTATATAGGGTTATGCAAAGGTAAGATTACGGTACGCAATATTTACACTTGTCTAAATTACCAAATATTCACCGTGAGTCAAATCATGGAAAAGGCATGTGAAGAAAATTTGACACGCACCATCTCTTTGACGATTTTAAAGCAGTCTTCGACAGAACGAAAAAGAGCTGCCTCTACGCCAATATGTCTGAATTTGATATCCCAGCGTAAATTGAATGCTTCGTCAGAGTCGGGAAGAGTCCGAGTCGTTCATTGTCAAACGAGGTTTCAGGTAAAATGAACCCCTATCGTGTGGCTTCTTTAATTTATTGCTGGAGAAAATAATAAGAGTTGCAGAGTCTAGGGGTCTGGTAGTGAAATAGACTAAAACGAAATATCTTCTGCTATCAAAAAAATAGCATTAATACCAACAACAATGTCTGACTGGAAATCGAACAAAGAACCACTTCTGCCCGCAGATGCAATTGGATTGAGTAGGTGAAAAGTAAAGTCCTACGTCGACGAACAAAAACCAAACTCTACAAGTCGCTCATCATTTCCGTTCTGTCAATTGGTGAGGAGGCATAGATCTGATGAGTCGATACTAGGAGTTTTCGGTGAAAGGTTTTACGTAAGATTTATAGACCTCTGCGCGTTGGGAACGGCGAGTACGACAACAGATGGAATGAAGAGCTGGACGAGTTATACGGCGACTTTAACACAGTTCACTGAATTAAGAGGCTGCGTTGGCTAGGTCATGTAGTCTGGATGGCTAAGATTATTTCAGCGTTGAAAGTTTTTATGAATTTAGTGGAATTTTTCATCTTACTATTTTCTTCAAGAACTTCGAAAAAAATATTTGCATGAGAAGTGTGAGTTTTTTCTATTATTTTCCTTTCTTCTATTTGTGAAACACTTATAGAAGCACCCTTTTCATTTATGCTTGTCCTCAAGAGTACCTCGCATTTAAGGAATCGACAGGTGCCAGTAAATGTAGTGACTATTCCATAAATGAAGCTGACGAACGAACCACACGAACGACACACGATTGTGCGCGTGTGTGTGTGTGCTTAGATATCAAAGAAGGGCGAGTGGAAGGCATAAAAATGATTTACTGGCGAGAGCAGAACAATTGTGAATTGCTGTAATTTCATTAGTATATATTCATATATGTATGTTTATTTCTGTGTGGCAGAAATATAATTTAGTGAGGGAGCACTATCAAAAGGAAAGTAAATTTCATCCAACATACAAAACAGGAAAAAAGAAAACAAAAAGGAACAATAATGCCAAATGTGATAAAAAGCTCTAACAAGTCAACCATCAGCAGCACACATGACTCCATCTACGAGTATGTGTGTGTAAGGACACAACCAAACAGGCTCATCAACAAACATTTTCTCTGATTGTTCACAATGAATTTTGGGCAATCGTAATGCTTTACCCCCCGCTTTTCTTTTCCCTTCTTTTTTCCTTTCATCATTGCTGTACGAATGGCCTAGCAAATTGTCCAGCTTCGGTTATTTGATTGTCCTTTGACGCGCTGCAACTTTTCAACTTATTGCCATTTCAGTTATCATGAGTCCTTAATAGCTCAACTTGTCCCCACTGTACACATACATATATTGCATGTACTCGTATGTATTTGGTGATAGTGATGGACTCGTATATCATAAATGGTGGAATGGGGCAATGCAATAAAGGAAACTCACAGTTAACTTATTTACGTTTTACCAATTTTCTCTCAATAACTGCGATAACTCAATTGTAGGCACATTTACGAATTGGCGAAAAGCGTTTGATTGTAAAGGGTGTTTTTGTGAGTAATAACCAAGGATTTATCTTTATAATAAAGTTCAAAAATAATACTGAACGTTTGACATTTCAGCATAGAAAGACTTGTGCCTGGACAAAGTTTACAAATCGTTCAATTTTATTACGAAAATTTAGGTTCTGTAAAGAATTTGCTTCGCACGTCACACAACTTATAGTCAATATAGTCGGCCTACGGAGGATACTTTTCGCAACACCATCACCTATCTTGAGACCCAGCATTCACTATTGGATAATATTTGACCGACCACGTACAGCAGGCAGTGAGTAAAGTTTAGCGAGCGCAGCTGAGAGTCCACACGAAATAGTTAACCAGCACAGTAGATTCGGCGCCGTTCGGAACAACTCGGACTGACATACATATAGAAGGACTTGACGCATTTTAAGTCGAGATCTTAAATTGAAAGCGTACAAAATACAACTTGTGCAAGAAGAGTAGCTATCTGCTCGACCTTTCCGAGTGACATCGCTTCGCTCTAGAGGCTCTTGATAAGTTCCAAGAAGATCCGACGTTTTCGAGCCAAATTTTCTTCAGCGATGAGGCCCATCTCGAACTCAATGGGTATGTAAACAAGAAAAATTGCCACATTTGGGCCGAAGAACAACCTGAAGAGACTCAAGAGCTGGCATTTCATTTGGATAAAATAATGTTTTGGTGTGGTTTGTGGGCCGGTGGAATCAACGGTGCACCATGATAACCGCTTATTTTCATGCTTTAAATTGAAGCTCGTGATCTGGACGACATTTGGTTACAACAAAACGGCGCCACTTTCCACACAACGCATCAAACAATGGATTTATTGAGAGAACACTTCGGTGAGCAGATGATTTCACGTTTTGGGTCGTTTGGTGGGCCACCAAGATCGTGTGATATAACACCGTTAGACTTCCACCTGTGCGGACAATTCGGCTTCGATTCAGGTCTAGGAGCAAACAGCACGCGTGTCATTCCCACCAGTCGAAATGCTCGAACAAGTCATCGAACATTGGACTCAACGAATGGACTATCTGAGACGTAGCCGCAGCCAAATAATATATATTCGAATGATAATAAACATTCCCAATTAAATTTGAATTCTCTGTGTCTTTTCCTTTGAAAAAAAAGTAAATCATTTCCCATTGGAACCTTCTTAAGGCCGATTATGAGGAGCGAAATCTGCACGATTGCCAAACCAAACTGAGTCTAAATCTAGTAACAGCTGCCAGAAAGACCAACTGCGAATAAAGCATAGCCTCTTGAGAAACCACACTTCTAAAAAGAACACCCTTTGTGTATATTTGGGCGCACTGAAACCCGCATGCATAGGTATATATGTATGTATGTTTGTTTGCATGTTCTAACATTCCTTCCTTCAGGTGTTGCATTCAACCTGCCTGTGCGAGTTCAAGTCGACAATTCGACCAGACAACTGTGTCTAACTAGGGAGCAACAACAAGGACCAAAACAACAACAAAAAAACAACGTCTAGTTTAGATTTATCAATGGCTACTAAAAATATAACCGTAACTAAAGCACTAACTGTCCAACTAACTAAATGATAAGGAGTAACACTCGAATATACAATACATATATATGAGTACATACACTTTAAGTTGTTTGCAACAAAATGTGGCAAGTGCCACAACAACGCACTTGAATGTGCACTCATACATACGTGTACATATTTATAGTATGAAATACTAGAGATTGTGGCACTCGCATGCACTTCACCTATACGTAAAGCGCAGTGCTATTGTTGTTTTTGTTATTTGAAGTATTATTGTACCTTTGTGCAATCGGAAAAGTTTCCCCCCACCCACACAGCCGTTCGTTTACTGTGGTTGTAGTTTGCTTGCCCATCACTTGGAATCGAATTGTAAGCACTTTATAGCTGTTTGCTTTGTTATGATTGATATTTGTTGCCGTTGTTGTTGTTGCATTTATTTTTCTGCAATTGAACTCATTGTTGTTGATTGTTAAGTTTTGTTTGGTTTATTATTTATATCGGGGAAAACAAAATGAAAAACGAAGGATTTGTACACCGAACTGATTGAACTGCAAACACAAATGACATATTTAAGTGCGAGTATTCCGCTCAAAAGGATATTAGCAAAATTGGTAAATCCAATGAAGGAATATACATAGTAAAATATGCATGTAACACTCACATGTGAAACTTACTCGTGTGTATTTGAAAATCCCTTTCAGGGACACACTAAGTACAGACCATTCTTATAAAGAAGGCGCTATCACTAAAGCTCTATAAACTCTCCTATGCATTCTCCCCCTTGAGCTGTAGGTACGGCAAAGTCCGAGCGAGTTGTTACGTCTTAAGGCTGAAGGTAAACTCAGCCTTGAAGGAATCGCAGTATAGAATGCGTTCAAATTCTTTCTTTGATATAAATTCTGAAAGAGGTTGTCTGCACTACCTTCGATTTCTGTTTTGATAATCCTTTTTACACAACTGAGGGTAACGAATGTGAAACTTCTATTATTGTACAACGTTAGTCCTAAATACTGTCGCACTAAAAAGTGAGAATATCTTTGGAATTATGAAATCTTTCTACTTTATTTCCTGAATTATTCTATAATATTTCTTATGGTTAAGTTCAAATCTTTCGCCTTTCAACTGTTTCAACAAGCTGCACGGATGACTTCCTCTGATATTTCGTTCTAAATCTTATCCAAGAGGCGTTTAAACTTTTCCAAATATAAATTTTTTAAATTCTTTAATCTCTCCAACATACAATCCCATATGCTGAAATCCAATGGCTTCAGATCGGGGGAAGATGGAGGCCATTCTACCACCGGAATAAAACATGGCAAGTTCTCCTTGCACCAATCCTGAACAGCTCTTGCCTTGTGAGATAGAGCAGAGTCTTGCTGGAAGCAATATGGGGGAAAAATGGTTAACCATCACCTCATCCAAATAATACAGCGAGTTGATTTGAACTTCTTTTTCCACAAAAAGCAAGGGAAGCTAACCTTTTGCTCATATGGCTCCCTAGGCCATGACTGTTGCAGTATTTTGATATCTTTCAATTCCTTTTTAATCAGCTTTTCTTTAGAAAAAAAAATATTGCATTTTGGATGTCGCCTAAGGATGCTGCTACTTGTGGGTGCATGATCACCTCCCATCCGAGCTCCTGGAACGTCACCAAAGACTTGTGTGGCCTGGCGTTGTCCTGATGGAACACAATTCGGCCTCTGTTGATCAAAGATGGCTTCTTCTGGATGAGTGCTGCCTTCAAGCGGTCCAGTTGTTGGCAGTGGAAGGCCGAATTGAGCATTTGGCCATAGGGGAGCAGCTCGTAGTAGATGATTCCTTGTCAATCCCACCAAACACACAGCAAAACCTTCCTGGCCGTCAATCCTGGCTTGGCCACCGTTTCCGCCGACTCACCGCGTTTCGACCACGACAGATTTCGCTTGACGTTGAAGTAAATGATTCACTTTTCAACGCCAGTCACCTAACGCTTCGGAAATGGGTCGATTTTGTTGCGATTCGCAGATGGAAATTCGGTCCATCATGTTTTTTTGCATTATTTCGTCTGGCACCCAAACATCGAGCTTCTTTTCGAATCCAAGGTTATCCAAATGGTTCCAAATGGTTTTCTGGCTTATCTTTAGTTCCTCAGCAATTGAATAAGTGCTCACATGACGGTCTGTTTCCACTATTTCCATGATTTTATCGCAATTTTCCACGACAGGCCTCCCGACGCGTGGTGCATCTTTGACATCGAAATTACCGGAACGGAACCTAGCAAATCACTTTTGTGCTACACGTTCGTTTACAGTATCGGGCTCTTCGCCTTGATCGAAGAAAAATTGTAAAATATAGCGAATTTTCTCTTTGCTGGTGTCCATCTTTGACGAGCGCTCACAACGTACGGAGTCAATAAATCGAAAAACTGTCAAAGACAAACTTTTAGCGCGAATAAACATGACATAATGCAACACGTATCACTAGTACTATCGACAATAACGCCATCTCTTAGATAAAAACCGAACGAAATATTTACCTAATATTACGAAACCACACAATTTGTTCTTGTCCTTTCACGAACCACTTTCACGAGACTAGGAGTTCTAACGTAACATTTTCTACCGCTTTTTTTTTTGGAAATTTTTACGTTACCAGCTGCCTTATATTGAACTACAGTCCGTTTCATAAATCTGCGGTTAACCTACAGGTTTTAGATCAGACGGCTCAAGACAATACATAAAGTCCTGTCTTCTCGAATGGAAGTATGCACTGCTCGTGGTCGGAGAGTACGCAGAAGCGAATATCATCTGACTGCATTTAAATTTATACTAAAAGTTTCCAATATAACGAGTCTTGATGTCTTATTAAATGTATATAGATTTATAGCTACGTTTAAGAAGGGCGAACGGCGCAGGAACATGCGAACCCCCAGTGGAACGTATGACATCTAGACAGTTGGATCAGAACTTGTTGTTGGAGTATGCGCCGGAGTCTGTAAATTGGTGCGAATTAGCGAAACACCAACTTCTCGCTCACATGATCACGTAAGGTCCTCCAATTCTTGCTTGCCTAATGACGTGCCACAGCCTACAGGCATTCCATGCAAGCGGAATAGGCATTAGTAGCAGCGACTCATGTAGGAAGAAGAACGCATAAACACGGTCTTTCGCGTAGCTCCACAAAAAAAAGTCCAACGGCATCAAATCGCACGATTTCGGCGAACAATTGACATCATCAACACGAGAGACTATGCGACCGGGAAATTTCTTTCGCAATAAAACCACATTCGTTTATATTGTGTGGCATGTGACACCATTTTTTTGCATTCATATATTGTCCAAGTCTTGTTCTTCAATTGCAGGCCGAAAAAATTCGGTTATCATTACGCTCCGAATTGACAGTGACAATCTTGACGTTGGCGTTTTCAAAGAAATAACTTCCAATCACACCTCTGGACCAAATGGCACACTAGACAGTAAGTTTTTTATTTCGTTATTATTTGAGCCCCAAATTTGAACATTTTGCATATTTACGTATCACCCGAGTGAGAAATGTGCCTCGACGCTGAAGAAATTTTTTTTCGAAAAAACGCCCAGTTTTCGAGAAAGTCGTGAAATAGATACATTCGGGTATTCGGGTTAAAGCACGAAACGTGACCACGTTCGAATCTCTATTTTTGTAGTACGTTTTAACAATTTTAACGCGTTGTGCGGTTGTTAAGAGATCCATTTTCATAAATGCCAAACGTCAACTTAAAGCCAACTCTAATAGCAATCTCTAATAGTTTTTACATTTTCCGTAGCCTTTCTTTCGGTATTACGAATGCTGGAGATCAGAAAACTGAAACACTCTAACATAAATGTATGTGGGTATATCTGTATGCATGTACCAATAATTTAAATGAAAAATCTCATCTGAACTGAATTTTCATTTAATTTAATCTTCCTGTAGATATACACATACATATGTTTTTATATACTCACGTGTATGCATGTGAATAAATTGAAAATTGAAATTACTACAATTGCTGCAACAACAGCAAAAATGGCGCGCCAGCATGTGTGAAAGCAACAAGTGTTGGCATAATCTCTGCACATTACTGTTTTTGTTTTTTTATTTTTTATTTTTTATTTTCTGTGTTTTTTTTTTTTTTTGCCACGCGATTGCTATATCGGCTGCGAAAAATGAGAGATATGAACATAGACTTGTAGTTGTTACTGTTGTTATTTGTTTTTTTTTTGCGTTTTTTATGTTTCGTTAGTGAATTTAAGTCGACCAAGCGACCGACCCATTGCACGCTGATAACAAAAAAAAAAAAAAAAAAAAAAATAATAATAATAATAATAATAATAATAATAATAATAATAGACCATTTTGCGGCAAACGTATATAATTATATTACGTATAACCAAATATGTTTGTTTGCTTGTATGGGCGACGTGCAAAGCAATGTCTAAAAAATAAAAGTAATTATTATAAAAAAAATTAGCTAAAAAAATTGGTTAAAAAAATTAAAAAAAAAATGTGTTAAAAAAAGTTGAAAAACAACAATTAAATGGCAAAAACCAGCAAAAGTAATAAATAGGAAATAATAAAAAGGTAATAGAAAACTGTAAGCAACAACAAAAAGTGCTCTTTACAAGCGTTCGATAATAAAAAGGGCAATGTTATTTGTAAAAAAAACACACCCACAACCGCCGGTTCGCTGCTTGTTCCACTCAATCATCATACAAACACCGAACTCGTTCGTCAACCCACTTTTATGTATGTATGTGGGTAGTTATGAACATGTAGATATGTCACGAAACAGTTATTAGTCGTTAGTTTAGTTAGACGGACTTTTAGTGTTGTTTTTCTTGTTGTTGTGCCTGTTAACGGCGAGTGTGTTAATTAGATTTCATAATAAAAATGTTGCCTGCAGGCAACCTCTGCCATGGTGAAATGGTCATGAAAAGCCGGTTCGGCGCTATGCTCGTGTTTTAATTTCCGCTCGAGCCTGTCTAACGGAAATGGGCATTAAAATGCTATTTTGTTCTTTTTTTTCTGTAATACTTAAGTGTTTAAATGCATTAAAAAATAAAAAAAATGCTTTTTAATATCTTTTATTAAAAAAAAAATAATAATAAAAAATAAATAGAAAAATATTAAAAACAATCATCATAAAAATGGCCCATTTAAATTCCTTTTCAGAGCTTCTCTTGGGCATATAAATTATTTGTCGCATAATTCTAGGCGCAGTAGGAGGATTAATTTTTTAATACAATTCAAAAAATTTGCATTTTTTGCAAAAAATAAAAAATACAAAATAATAATAATACAAAAGGTGTAAAATTGTTATAAATTTTCAAAACAATTTTCTCGAGCGCAGAAATAAGAAAAATAATTTGGGAAGATTATATTAGGTAAAGTAAAAGTTTCGTTCGGGTTTTAGCTAAGAGATAGCGTTATTGTCCATAGTACTAGTGTTACGTGTCGCATCATATCATACTATACAGCGCTGAAAACGTGTTTATTCGCGCTAAAAAGGTTTGTCCTTGTCCTGACAGATGGACACCAGCAAAGAGAAATTTCGCTACATTATACAATTTTTCATCGATCAAGGTGAAGAAGCAGCCAAAGCGGCTGACGGCTGAAAAAATTAATTTATTTTATGGGCCCGATACTGTAAGCGAACGTGTAGCACAAAAGTGGTTTGCTAGGTTCCGTTCTGGTAATTTCGATGTCAAAGATGCACCACGCGTCGGGAGGCCTGTCGTCGAAAATTGCAATAAAATCATGGAAATAGTGGAAACAGACCGCCCCGTGAGTACTTATTTAATTGCTGAGGAACTAAAGGTAAGCCAGAAAACCGTTTGGAACCATTTGCATAACCTTGGATTCAAAAAGCAGCTCTATGTTTGGGTGCCACGCGAACTAACGCAAAAAAAAACATGATGGACCGAATTTCCATCTGCGAATCGCTGCTGAATCGTAACAAAATCGATTCATTCCTGAAGTCTTTGGTGACTGACGATGAAAAGTGGATCACTTACGACAACGTCAAGCGAAATCGGTCGTGGTTGAAACGCGGTGAGCCAGCAGAAACGGTGGCCAAGCCAGGTTTGACGGCCAGGAAGGTTTTGCTGTGTGTTTGGTGGGATTGACAAGAAATCATCTACTACGAGCTGCTCCCCTATGGCCAAACGCTCAATTCGGCCCTCTACTGCCAACAACTGGACCGTTTGAAGGCAGCACTCATCCAGAAGAGGCCATCTTTGATCAACAGAGGCCGAATTGTTTTCAACCAGGAGAACGCCAGGCCACACACGTCTTTGGGGACGCGCCAGAAGCCCCAGGAGCTCGGATGGGAGGTCCTAATGCACCCACCTTATAATCCGGACCTGGCACCAAGTGATTATCATCTTATCCGTTCATGGCGAACGCGCTTAATGGTGAGAAGTTGGCCTCAAGAGAGGCCTGTGAAAATTGGCTCTCCGAGTTTTTTGCCAATAGGGACGCAGCCTTCTACGAGAGGGGTGTAATGAAGTTGACATCTCGTTGGCAACAAGTTTACGAACAAAACGGCGCTTATTTGACTTAAATCGGACAAATGTGCACAAAGTTATCATACTTTGAAAAATCAATAAAAAAACCGAACGAACTTTTTACTTAATATATATAAAATTTTTGTTTCAACAACTGTGATTTTGTATAATAACTAATTTTTCAATACAATTTTGTGCCGTTAATGTTTACTTTAAGCGCGATTAAAATTAAAATAGAGATAAGAAGAGTAAAAAAAATATATATTTAAAAAAATATATATTTATAAAAGATTTATAAATAAATCACAAAAAGCCAGTTAAATGATATGTTAGAAAGATTAAATTTTGAACTAAGAGAGATAATGAGAGAAATGATGATCATTTAACACAGTGGTGTTTGAGCCAATGTCAAAGATGGACACCACCAATGAGAAAATATGCTAAATTCTAAAATTTTTCTCGGAGGGGTTGAAATTCCCTGCCCAGTGGCGACCGCAATTAAAAAATTTAACTTAATTTTTTATTTAAATTAATTTTCTATACCTTTTTAGGTGCTAGTGTACGACACCAGGACTGCCGCGGCCGTGTTTAACCCTTAGCGGCCACCGAGGGTAATTATTTACCCCAGTCTCCGGAGAAGTGAAATTAGAGGTAAGAAACGTTCGGAATCAATACAACAAACGACATTTGTCGGTAGTTGATAAGTGTAAGATGTGCTCTGGCTGGTTAAGTGAAAAAATGGCATGGTGGCGCTTTGAGGGAACGTTTTCGCGGCCTAACGGCCTAACTAACTCTCGACTATATGCGAAACATTCGTGGTTTGGTTGCCTGGTCATAGAAACATCCTAGAGAACTGCTTAGTCGAAGAACAGCTTAGAAAGCAAACTATTATGATCACGGTAGACACTACACGAGACGTGAGCATACTTCCTTCCTCGGCAAAGTATATATTAAGACTAGACCAGATGATTCAAGAACAGATGGGAACAGAGTGAACGCACTTGCAATGTGAGCAGACAAATCTTAATATTGATCGAAGTGAGCGGAACAAAGTTTTTACTCCATCTAAACAGAACCTCCATAAGCATAACAACTGGCGTAGTAATCGGACACTGTCTTATAGGGACTCACGGCAGAAGAATGGGCTGCGCAACTGCAGAAACATGGATGAGAATGAATCGGTGGAACAATACCTCTGCTACTGCTGCTCAGCCCTCATTGCGTTATCGTTTCCTCGGTTATTTTTTCTTCGACTGCCTTTTAGAGCTTGCAACTGTAGGTACCATTTATTTCCTGTAATTCATAATGCACTAGGTGGTTTGAGCGTCTGAAAGGTGAAATTAACCTGCTTCACGCCACAACATAGGTATCATAACTCACCAGTAGGTCTGAGGTCGCTTGATCAGGGTTCCGTGAACATGAAACCTTTTTAATTAACTAACTAACTCTGCCAAACTTATGCAGCTGCCACAGACCGCTTGTGAGATCAGCGAACGGCTGTTTAACCCCTAAATATGATCGTGAACCTTGACTTGAATTGGAGAACATTACTTGGGCTTCCTAGTTTTTCAAATCCTAAAAGTTTAATCACACCAAGAGTCCAAAAATGGTTTGCTGTAAGTCTCAGGTTCAACATTATTGGACTCCACTGTACACACGCCACTACTTTCCGGGCAGTTACGGGTTAAAATGTCATTAAGTGTTTTTATGTATGTACATATATTCGCAAACCCGCAGTTCAAGCTCCGTCGATATGTATGTATTGTATATTTACGCTTGTGAAATCCACTTCCGTAAATTAGTGCTAAATGACACACATTTGTATGTTTGTATGTAGTACATCGTGATACACAGATGCGGTTGTCGTTGACTTGCCTAAAATTGTTTTCTTACTCATCCACATGCGACTCCCATGCGCTCTCTAAACCAGATATTTGCACACTCATCATCAGGTAAGCTCTCATATATAGTCATCCCGCTTGCACAACACCGAGAGTGACCTAAGACGCGGACACTTTCTCACATATCACAGCAACTAATCTGCGTATACAATTTGCGGTTGATCAACAAATAAACAAAATCAGCGAACCAAAACAAATACGCAGGGAGCCACTTGCTTGCTGGTGTTATGTGTAGCTAGAGATCTTTTAGCCAAACAAGTAATTTGTCAGAGAAAGACATCTCATCTCATCTTTATTGAAAAGGCATTGTAAAGTTTGAATTGCGTATTTATGTTTATTTTGTTAATAAAGATGTTAACTCTGCGAGTAAAAATTTATATGAATTAGCACATTGATCCAGCCAGGTTAGAGATCGTCGAAGACACAAGAGATAAATTCGTAACGGTTGCACTGGAAAATAGCAGCAGCATAGCAGAAATAATTGGAGTGGAAGCAGCAGCATTGGGACAGCACTAAGTTGTTTCGAGTTTCTTGATTACTGGCGGCAGCAGCAGCAGCAGCAGTGGCGCCAGGTGGTGATCGTGCGCGCAGTAAATCTCACAGTCTCTTCCCAAACGCAGTAGCCACCACACCAGCTGGTATCTGGTACCTGAACGTTCGATTTCGTGTTACGTTGCAGCTCCGTTTTGTGCATCCATTCACTGTGTCTTATACATTTCGATGGATATATACACCGTGTTGCAATGATCGTCATTTGCATATTCATTTCGCTAACAATCATTTCGGCTGTGAACTATTTTAAAACTCGTAGAAAACGTGCGCTCATCAAAAATCTAAGCGGTCCCTTTTCGCTGCCATTGATCGGTTCGGTGCAAAAGTTCTTACTGCTGACGCCGAGAAGTGAGTTGAAGAAAAGTGTTTTTTGCGTTTGCGCACTCAAAAATGTGTGAAAGAAGTGGAAATCAACTTTTTGGTAGAAAATGGGATTGGCTTTCGGTTGAGTGCCTAACCGCAAGTGGACAAACCTAAGCCTTTGAGTGGGTTCATTGTGCTCCCTCGTTTCCGAAGACTGTTGAATTATGAACCAAAAAGCTTAGTGCAACTCTGGCTCTACAATAACAGCCTTTAAACGCTTTGTCGGTTGCCACTTTTGTGTTTTTGGAAAGTGTTCTGTTAAAGCTAAGGATAAGCTGAGTTGAGGGACCAGTGAGGCTCATATTATGGAAGGTTTATTTGTGAGATTAATCATGAAATTGGCGAAGTTCCGGCTCCTTATATCAGCTACTTGTCGGTTGCCATATTGAAGTGTTTAATTGTAAGGGAAACAAACATTTCGAAGCCTCCCAACCGTGTGATCTTAATACTAATGATCGATCTTGGCTTTAGACAGTGATGTTACTGATTTGTATAGGTCTGAACATTAGACTCTTCACGAAGTGATCCATATGTATTAACACTTTTAAGGAGGTGGAGAAACGAGCTTTGACTGTGGCTTGATGTGAAGACCGAGATAATGATGAATGATGAATTCTTTTCATGATATTGGGAAAGATGAATAGCTCGGGTAGCCTAAATAAGATGCTTAAAAGCCGCATATTAATTAAGTCTCGATACCTAACCAGATTCCTTTACAAGGTATCCATGACGTAGCATGTGTTTCAAAGCTTCCTTTAGGGAAAGGAATGTTAGACTTTCAAATTCTGAAGATCTTTGCAACTGTAACATTCTAAACCGTGGTTAACAAGAGTTACTCAGCCTAGCTTAAGAAGAATGAAACGGACCATGTCCGCCTTTCGCTCAATATTGAAGTTTTCTTTTCGATATTTCTTCTCTTCGAAAAGCTTGAGTGATGGTAGAGGTTTCCGAATTTAGCTGGACAGAATACATATTCAAACCGTTTTTTCTGTTAAACTTAAGTCTAAATGATAACAGTGATCGTGAACGTCCCTCTCAAAGATATCTCACAAATGTTCGCAAACTACTCAGCTCAGCTAAGCTCCATTTTTTTGAAAGCCTAACCCTAAAAATATTTATCTTTAATAAAAACAAAAGTGAAATTTTCACAGATTTTCTCAACAAGTCACGCAATTATCTTAACAAGTTCGGCACGCTCTCGCACTGTTGGGTCTTCGATCGGCTCTTCATACTCACCGCCGACTATGAATTTGTCACACAACTGCTACACAGCGCCGATCATTTGAATACGGGCTACAACAATCTGTTGCAACCGATCTACGGTGTGGGTTTGTTGAGACGAGACGCTGATGAATGGCAGCGGCGCAGACAGTTGGTCATGCATGCATTGCGTCCAGAGATATTGACTGATTTTGTGGAGGTGTTTGCAGCAAAAGCACAAACACTGGTAGAGCGATTGCGCAGCGTATGCGATGGTAAGAGTAGTTTCAATATACAACCATATGTGGAGAGCGCGGTGTTGGATGTGCTCATTGCAACCGCAGTGGGTGTGGAGAGTAAAGTGGAAAGTGAGCAAGCGCAACCGGCAGTGGATGGAGAGTATGCGCAAACTGTGTTGGCGTAAGTTGATGCAAACTGTTAAGTTATGTTTGAAGTTTTCAATAATTATTTTTCTTTCTTTTATACACTACTTTCAGACTCATCGAGCTCTTCACATCGCGTTTCCTAAGTCTACACTCTGCGAATTCCACAATCTATAGCATACTCTGTCCGCTAAAAAACCGTCGTCAACGGAGGCTATTGAAGACGCTCAAACGCATAAACAATGAATTGATTGTGGAGCAACGTGCTCTAGCTAAAACAACAGTAACGACTGATAAATCGAATGGCGCGATCTATACAATCGAAGTGGATGCGTCGCAGCGACTTGACACACTTTTGAAGCAATTGCTCATGGCGAATATTGACGGCGAGCCGTTGAGTGATGCGGAAATTTGTGATGAGCTCAATACGTTCATCTTTCAAGGCAGTCTGCTCACACCGGCGGCTATATCGTTCACCCTGGTGGCTATTTCTCGACATCCAAGTGTTCAACAAAAGGTACTCGAGGAGTTACATGGAGTATGGCCAAAGGGCACGACCTGTACGTGTACTGTGGAGAACATATCGAAACTGAAATATTTGACGAATGTTATTAATGAGTCGTTGAGATTATATCCACCACAGCCGATAATCGCGCGCGATTTGAATAAAAATTTTAATTACAGTGAGTCTTAACGTTTAATAAATAGTTATCGGGTAAAAATATTTTTTGATTCCAGCGCATTCTCACTACAAAGATGGCGTGTTACCCGCTGAGTCTGAGATCTATATAAATCTCTTTGAAATGCTCCGCCAGACAGATAGTTTTGCTAATCCCGACTGTTTTCGGCCGGAGCGCTTTAATTCTGCAGAAAAGGATACAGATTTGCTTGCCTGGGGTCTCGGTCCACGGAACTGTGTGGCTAGGAGGTATACCATGCTGCTGATGAAATCTGTGATTGCCCAAATATTATTGGCTTATGAAGTGTTGCCCTTTGGCAAGGAGTTGTGTTTGGAAGTGAAACTGGTTTTGTGTTCTTCGAGTGGTTGGCAAGTGGCTTTGAGGGAGCGAAATGTTGATTAGATAGCTAAGGATACAGTATTCTTTTTTATGCAGTTACGGTAGTTTTAGACAATTTTTATATGGGTTTAAACAAATTATTTAAAAGCTATTAAAATATATTTTAATCACGAAATAACTGGTTAATTGAATTTTTTTTCGGTAAAAACCATTCGGGAGGATATTGAAAACAATTACAAATTAGCTTCCGATACATATAGTTCCTTTGAGATGTATGAGCCGAAAAGATTGGTAACATCTTTATTTTTATAAAATATTGTTGCTGCAAGAAAGAAAATTTTAGCACGCATGCGTTTTGCAGAGACTGGAAGATAGATATATGAGTAATATATAAAAACAACTTACGCTCACACGAATGTAATCCACGATGTTGCCGCAACATGTTGCAATGAACAAAGAAAACAAAAATAAAAATTCAAATGGAAAACCACAAATTAAAATTTATTCAATTAAAATATATTATAAGAACGAATAAATAAATTATATAAAAATTATATGAAATAAAATATAATAAAATTAAATAAATTACAACCAATAAACAAAAATAAAACAAAATAAAATAGAATAAAAGAAAAAATATAGTAATGAAAAACCAAAGAAAATAGACTAAAAAAATTAAAAGCAAATAAAATAAATAAGAAAATTAAGATTAACAAAACAAATCAAAATAGAATAAATAATATATAAAAATATAAATAAATAAAATAAAATAAAATATATAAAATTAAATAAAATAAAATAAAATAAAATTAAATAAAATAAAATAAAATATAATAAACTAAAATAAAATAAAATAAAATAAAATAAAATAAAATAAAATAAAATAAAATAAAATAAAATAAAATAAAATAAAATAAAATAAAATAAAATAAAATAAAATAAAATAAAATAAAATAAAATAAAATAAAATAAAATAAAATAAAATAAAATAAAATAAAATAAAATAAAATAAAATAAAATAAAATAAAATAAAATAAAATAAAATAAAATAAAATAAAATAAAATAAAATAAAATAAAATAAAATAAAATAAAATAAAATAAAATAAAATAAAATAAAATAAAATAAAATAAAATAAAATAAAATAAAATAAAATAAAATAAAATAAAATAAAATAAAATAAAATAAAATAAAATAAAATAAAATAAAATAAAATAAAATAAAATAAAATAAAATAAAATAAAATAAAATAAAATAAAATAAAATAAAATAAAATAAAATAAAATAAAATAAAATAAAATAAAATAAAATAAAATAAAATAAAATAAAATAAAATAAAATAAAATAAAATAAAATAAAATAAAATAAAATAAAATAAAATAAAATAAAATAAAATAAAATAAAATAAAATAAAATAAAATAAAATAAAATAAAATAAAATAAAATAAAATAAAATAAAATAAAATAAAATAAAATAAAATAAAATAAAATAAAATAAAATAAAATAAAATAAAATAAAATAAAATAAAATAAAATAAAATAAAATAAAATAAAATAAAATAAAATAAAATAAAATAAAATAAAATAAAATAAAATAAAATAAAATAAAATAAAATAAAATAAAATAAAATAAAATAAAATAAAATAAAATAAAATAAAATAAAATAAAATAAAATAAAATAAAATAAAATAAAATAAAATAAAATAAAATAAAATAAAATAAAATAAAATAAAATAAAATAAAATAAAATAAAATAAAATAAAATAAAATAAAATAAAATAAAATAAAATAAAATAAAATAAAAGAAAATTAAATAAAATTAAATAAAATTAAATTAAATTAAATAAAATAAAATAAAATAAAATGAAATTAAATTAAATTAAATTAAATGAAATGAAATGAAATAAAATAAAATAAAATAAAATAAAATAAAATAAAATAAAGTAAAAAAAAATAATATAAATTAAAATAAAATAAAATAATATATTTAACAAAATAAAAAAAAAATAGAATAAAAAATAAAGCAAAATAAAATAAAATAAAACAATATAAAATAAAATAAAATAAAATAAAATAAAATAAAATAAAATAAAATAAAATAAAATAAATTAAATGAAATAAAATTAAAATAAAATAAAATAAAATAAAATAAAATAAAATAAAATATAATAATATAATATAAAATAAAATAAAACAAAATAAAATAACAATAATAATAATAATAATAAAAATAAACGAAATCAAACAAAAAAATTATAAAATAAAATAACACTAAACTTAAATAAAATAGAATAAAAATAAAATAAAATAAATTAAAATTTTAACCAAAATAAAATTAATTAATTATATAAAATAAAATAAAATAAAACAATATAAAAGAGAATAAAATAAAAAAATAAAATAAAATTAATTGAAATAAAAAAATATAAAATTCTTTGTTGTATAACAAAATATTCAATTCATACAAACAAACCAGGCCTTTTAGCTCACTATAAAATTAACAAACATTAATAGTATGTATGGCCGTAAAAAACAATTTTAAAATTCAATTAATATAAATTAAATTATATCAAATAAAATAAATAAACATAAATAAAATCAATATAAAAAGTCAAATAAAAAAACAATTTAAAATAAAATAAGTTAATATAAAATAATATTAACTAAAATAAAATGAAATGAAATAAAATAATTAATTAATTTAATTTAATGTAACTGAATGGAGTTGAATTGAAATAAAATTTCTTAAAAATAAATTAAACTAAAGGAAAATTAAATTAAATTAAAATAAAATAATAAGTAGTAATACAATAGTTCTCTAGAAATTAATATGATATCATTTTTCTTTTTTCGGTAAAATTTGAGCGATTTTTCATCTTTCTTTATTGATTATTCTACTGAGAAATACAACCAAAATATTCCATAATACGTATTTAATATTCAATACATTTCCGCTGCAAATCAATTATTTTTCCTCCACTCACTGTTTTGCTATCGAAACATCAATAATTTCTTACCCCAAAAAAGCTTTTCATCATTTCTTAACATTCAGTATCAAACAAAGCAAAGAATCAGACAATGATTGGCTAAGACTGAAAATTCCAATACATACAAAAGGAGTGGTGTTCGAATATGATTTCTCCAAGGATGTCGTGTACTCAATACAAAACTGTTTAACTGTATTCTAGCGCGAATACAAGTCGATGTTTATGTATGTACTTATATGTATGTACGAGTATGTATGCAAGTTGGATATACCAAAGCATGCACATTTCGAGAACTTCGATAGCAGCAACAACAATGTGAACAACAAATGCTGTGAAGAAACAACATTGGTTGAAGATATACATACATATTTATGTATGTATGTGTATGTGTGTTGTACACATGGTCCCTATATTCGTCACTGAATTTATTAGTGGAGGAGGTGGTCTTACCGCTCGCTTACATAATTTGTAACAGCAATTGAAAAGTGACGATAAAATCAGCAGAAATTTAAGTTGCTGAAGGAAACATTTTTAATAGAATAATATCATACAACTACGATTTAGTTGTTGTTGTATTAATTTTTGGTGTAAAATGAATTTCTTTCGCGTTGACACATGCCGTTGGTGATAAATTCTTCTGGCTTCTTTGATAGTGCAAAGGATAAACGATGCTAACAGAGATGCTTAACAGTGGCCAAACACGTAATAGGTGCTGGTATTTACAGGAGCAGCCTCGTTTATAGTGTTGATAAGTGACAGAGTAACAGTGACTATAAATTTTCAGTTAGTTTGTGGCTGTCAGTCGAGAAGGATGCTCAAACTTGATTGAGTTGAAGGGATACTTTAAAATTTACGTATTTAAGCTCATTACTTCGGTTTCATTAAATCTTCAAATGTATTTTAGGAGTAAATTTCTTGCATGCTTACAAAGACCGTTCGTTTGCCATACCCGTCCTACACTATTGTACAGAAACTTTGACGATGACAACACTCACTGAGGTGGTCTCAGAAGTTTTCGAGAGAATTATTGTCAATCGGTTGCTGGAAATATTTCAGTGTGCAGATCGGGAACTGTATTAGATATACGATGATATAGATGGAAACTAATGAATTATAATCCAGTGGATCTGTATGCTATATTATATTGTTCAGTTGAATTCAAACACTTCAATAATATAATATCAATGCAGTATCCACGGTTTGCAGCAGTGAAGAAGAAAGACCTTCACTTGGAGGGATCAAATCGGAAGAGACTTGAACTCGTTTGGTATCTTCAATTTGGTTTATTATCGCTAAAAGTTTTTCTCTTTTTATACGCCTCAGAGTAAATCAAGGAACTGATCGTTTTGTGAAAAATGTCCAGAAATTGACCGCGGAAATCTATAAACATAGAATCGTCTTCCAACAAAGTGTGCTTAGAATGTACCAGGTGTGTTAGTTGAAATTTGCCGGTTTTTTCGGTAAAGAAAACACTTAATTTTCAGAGGAATCTCAAAATTTTTTTATTCAAAGTATTGACCATTGGTTTCTACACATTTCGCCCATCTCTCAGGCAAATTATGGATACCATTCCAAAAAAAATTTTTCTCTTTCGAGGCAAACCATTCGGCGAACCATTTTTCGATTCTTCAAAATTAGCGAAGCACTGCTCTGCAAGGGAGTGTCCCATCGATGCGAAAAGGTGATAGTCGGACGGGGCGCGGTCTGGAGAGTACGGCGGGTGCGATAATATTTCCCAATTAAGTGCTTTTAATGTATCTTCCACCAGTTTAGCGGTATGAGACGGTGCGTTGTCATGTTGCAAGATAGCTTTGCCATGTCTTCGGGCCCATTCCGATCGTTTTTCGATCAACGCATGATTCAAATTGATCATTTGTTGTCGGTAGCGATCCGTGGTCACCATTCCACCAGGTTTTAATAACTCGTAGTACACCACACTGGTCCCACCAAACACAGAGCATGTCTTACTGCCAAAGCGATTTGGCCTTGCAGTCGATGGGCCAGCTTCATCAGGGGAAAGTCATAATTTTTTTCGCTTCGGGTTCTCAAAATAAATCCATTTCTCGTTCCCCGTGACCATTCGATGCAGAAAAGGTTTCCTTTCGAATCGTTGAAGCAGCATTTCACAAACGGTTTTTCGATTTTCCATTTTTCTATCGTTCAGCTGGTGTGGCACCCATTTTCCATACTTCTGAATCTTTCCCATGGCTTTTAAACGTTGGCAAATTGCTCCTCGAGTCTTTCTGCCAATTTTTGTTGCGATTGGATTGGATCAACATGCAATTCCTCGTCTTCGAACTTTTTCGCTGCACCAGGATGTTCATTGTCTGTCAAATCGAAATCTCCACTTTTAAATTGACGAAACCATGTCTCACATGTTCTAATCACTGGAGCATGTTCACCATAAGTTTCTACCAGCAACCGGTGAGCTTCAGCTGCTTTTTTCTTTTGATGAAATAAGAAAAGCAACGAATGCCGCAAATGCGATTTACTTGGAACGAAACTCGACATATTCACTGAGGTAAACTAATAAGACGCTATTATTCTGGCGGAATGTGACTTGCGTATTTTTGTAGGTTAATGTCAATAGAAAAACATTACATACATGCCAAATCATAGAAATTTATACATATTGCTAGCGACATCTACTAGTAAAACCGGCAACCTTCTGGTATGTCTCCAATATAAAGGCGCCTGTGGGAGAGCTTTACTATCAAAAAATATTATTATCCGAGCAACGTAACGCCCATAGGGTTGTACGTCATGTGTTGTCGTTTCTCTCTGCTCTGGATTTTGATCGTAAACTCCTCTCAGTGCTGGTATGAGGGACACATATGGAACTTAAACAGGAGGATGATTGCACAGCAAGAAGAGGTTTCGAGCAAATCGAATTCGTCGATATATGTATAAAAAACACCATTTTTTACTACTCAGGCTAATTCTTCATTAGACTGTAACGGTTAATTCAAATATTGAGAGCAGCTCGATAGTCGCTCGATACTCGTTCGTTGCTCTTCTGCTCAAATGTTTTTTTTTTTTGAAATATTTCAATTTTCAATTTGGTTTGTCAAAATTTCTTTAACATTTCCATGAGTTTTTCACTTGCACATAAATAAATTTAAAAATGTAAAAATAAGTTTTGAGCAAAATGCTCGAGAAAGCTCGATTGCACTAGCTCGTACTCGAAAATTTTTGAGCAATGAGCAGTAAACGAGTTTGCGAGTACTCGTTGTGCAAATGTTCAAGTTGTTTGAAAATGTTCGAGGAAAATCTTGAGCTCTAGTAGGTACAATAGATAAGTAGTAAAGAGGGAAGTTGTGCACATTATTACATTATTAGTAAGAAACAGCGAGGAGAACTGCAGAGTTGCGGCGAGCAATATGTGCTATTAGGTGAAGAGTAATGGGTCCAAATATGGCCGTTCCAATATTCAAAAATGTTTTTTAATGACACGGTTACTCCTCAGTCGAGAGTCTAAAGCTCTCCAAGTATATTTCTGAATTAAAGCTTCTCATAAGAATCTATCAGCCGTTCGAGGGCGGCTTAAACTCTCTCTCAAGAACCTTTGATTCTCTGCTCTCTAATTAGAGGTATGGTATAAATGAAAGGCCTCATACCCAGCTAACAGCAATAGATAGCGTTATTCACACAATTTAAAAAAAAAAAAATTCATTACATTAACCGCCTTATCACACGTTACCCTGTCGTTAGTCCTTAAGCAATCCTTCGCTGCTAAGCCAATAATTCCAGCAGAGTACATTACACCGTTGAATACCAAGCTAATTTTCCGCTATAAATATTTAATTTTATTTAACCATTTGGGAGTGTAACAGCAAAACCACGCACACACACACATACACACACACACACTCACACATTCACCCTTATGGTAATGTATCCATTTATCGAGTCGCATATCCTTGACTACAATCACAATCACTTTGAGAGCAACAAAAAGCAGCAACAAATGAAAATATAATAAAGAGTCAAAAGTTCTTATTTGTGTGATCCTTTCAGGCAGAATTGTTTGAATATAAAAGCATCTGTTGAATTTCCGACGATTTGTTTTTTTTTGTTTTTGTTTTTTTTTTTTTGCTGTGAAAAACTCCCAAACCAAAAACTACCAAAATAGTAGAGTATCCTTGCGATTATCCTTAAATAATAACAATGGAATGGATATACGCTCTTTCTGTTGTTGTTGTTGTTGTTGTTGCTGTTGTATGGGCTCATTTGAATTGTGCTGCTTTCAATTCTCCGATAAATGTAAAGAAACCATTTCGCATGCTTCTTCTTCTACTTTTTACACCATTTTCTTTGCTTTGAATTTGAACCCTTTTTGCGTTTGCAAAATAAATGTGGCGAAACACAAAAGTATCTAGATTTTACTCGGTTACACCACAAAACATGTCATTTCGCAGAGATAAACATAAAATAAGAACAACAACAAAGTGTTTTTTTTGTGGTCATTTATTTGTTGCTCTTTTGGCCTTTGGTCATCTCATTGATGGGCCATCTGATGGCATACAAAGTAGTGGAACTCTTGAAAAAATATATATGTATGTATATATATTATACATCTAAATGTTTGTATATATGCATATGGATGAGTGCTTCTATATATTTATAAAATAGCTGTCACAATGTCATGGCACATTAAAATCATTTTCGTAGAATCCTTTACAGTCCTTACATCAGTTTAGGTTGGAGGTGGGTTAGAAGCTGAGCGCACGCAAATTACTGCTTCGGGCAAAGACGTTGCTGTTGTTCAAGGACCACTAATTTTACCCACAAAACTAGCTCAGCAGGGTAATGATGATACAAACATATACCCTACAGTATCTATTGTAATATATAAGTATATATACGATGGCCGCAATAGACTAACACACGGTCTTGGTTTCCAGTTCTAGACATCCAAAATTATCCAGAATTCAATTTTCTATTTGCGTTCTCCCTTCGACAGCGAATATCAAGCCCTCCGATTGTATTTCTGACATTTAATAAAAGCTTTTCTTAAAAAGCTATCAGCTGTTTGGAGGTGGCTTAGAATAAACTGTAGGTTCCTCTACATTAGAGGAGGACCTTGGCCGGAAATCGCAACGTTGATGAGCGTTGTGGACTAGTTGCAACAAATGGGTGATTTTAAATAACCTCCTGAAATGAAATCTAATGGTGCTAAATCACACGATCTAGGGTCCAATTCTGATCACCAAAACTAGAGAAAACACCACCTGGAAATGTCTCATACAGTAATTGAAGTGTTTTACGGGCTGACGGAATGGCATGTTGCGCCGTCTTGTTGAAACCATATATTGGCCACATCCATATCATCCAATTTCGGCAAAAAGAACTGGATTAGCATATCGCGATATCGAGCATCAGTAATGGCCCCTGCTTAACCAGCTTCATTTTGAAAAAAAAACTATGGTCCAATTATGCCTCCAGCCCGAAATCCACGCCAAACAATGACACGTTGTGGACGCATTTGTTTTTCGACAATCACCGGTGGGATCTCAAAACCCCAGAAGTGCAAGGTGAAGACGTGCTTCATCGCTTTTTTTTGATGCTCAATAATCCATTCAACAAACTCTCTTCGCTGTATGTGGTCATTAGGCTTCGGTTATTGTGTTCAATGAGTATAGTAAGCATCGGGACACAAATCTTTATACGCTGTACAGAGCTCTTTTAACTTGGAATTCTTGTCCGCGGCGCAGAATTGAGTTTCCTGGATTGTCATCGACACTCTCACGCGCTGCTTCGATGTTGCCATTTGAAGAAATCGGTTTTGGATACCCAGTGTTTTTGGTGTCTTCGATGGAACCTTGCTACCGGAATTTTTCAATGAATCTCTTCAAAGTTGTCGAAGTTACAACACCATTCCGACCAAATTTTGTATGCAATTTTCGAAATGCGGCCGTCAAGCTTTCATTATTTTTGAAATATTATTTGTGAAATAATCTCCTTGGGAATGAAAAAAAGGTTTATTAAACTTTTTCTTATTTTATTCAATGTAATCCCCTTTTAGCTCGATCCACTTATTCCAGCGAATTTCCAACTTTTTGATGCCGAAAAGTAATTTTCCGGAACGTCTGCAAGAAGATTTCCTCGCGTGAGCTGAATTTTTTATTTATGATTCGCCTTTTGAGGTTTGGAAAGAGATAATGATAATAGTCCGAGGGAGCCAAATCGATCGAATACGGTAGATGCGGAAGCAATTGGAGCCCTAAGTCATTGATTTAAGCCATGTGATGCTCTGGTGCGCCGTCGCATCAAACAACAATCAGCTGTCAAAACAAAAATAAGGGCATTAACGCACGGAAATTTGGCATGTTTGTCTATATATGAACGGAATACAAACCACTGTAACCTTTTTCGCAGTAGCAGCGCCTTCTGGCGGTCAAGGAGGTTAGTTTTTACCCCGCCTAGTATATACCTATACGATACGGAAGAGAGAAGAACACCTTAAGTCACCTTGAGATTAAATGTTTTGTTTTCAATTTCAAAAACCTTTCGGAAGCTCTTTTTAACTCTCATGCAAGAACTTTCATCTCTTCATCTGACCTTCTGAGACCCCCGTTGTCTGTTGTTTTTGTCCTTACACCCAGTTTTCCTTCTTCCTACAAGATTTTTTTGATTTCTTCAGTCTGAAGATATAATCTGTTCCTTTAAAATGGCATTCAATTTGTTATTTGTCAACACACTCCGTACCGCTGCTTTACCCTTACACCATCCCCAACACATTGTGTTGCCATCCCTTCGAGGAAAAGCATCGCCACCAAACTAAACTTTAATGACACGTAGCAACAAATGTTTCAATGCTTTCAAAAATCTTTTCTAAACAATTTAGTTCTTCAGTGTTAAGGCTTTTGTTGTTATTGTTGTGGCATTGTGGTTCTTAAATTTCTGATTGTTTTGTAATTGTTGTTTTGCATTTTGCATTTAGTTTCTGTTTTTGTTTTTGTTTTCGTTTTAGCCATCATCGTCGTGACTGACTGCGGTTGGAGTTGCATGTCGCCGAAGTTTTTGCTGGAAATTCGAGACTCCAACTCCAGCTTACTTTGCGGTTTTTTAGGTTTGGCACCACTGGTCTCACATACTCGTATTGTCCGTTACATGTGTAGGTATGAAGGACATTGATGGAATGCATACATTTCAATTTTTAACTTTTTCCGTTCTTACTGATTTGAATGTTTTCCTTCTCAGTGCGGAATTCGCTTCCGTTGTGAAAATGTAAATTTTTTAAAGTTTCATGTCGGTCGGTTGATATGATGGCAGTTTTGGTGACGTTTGATGAAAAGGTCACAGGAGATGCGATACTAAGATATGGATAAGCGTTTTAATTTAAATGGCGAAATAAAAAATTATTCTTATTAAGTATATACATACATGATAAAAATGGATAATAGAGTTGCCACCTGAGAAAATATTTTATTAGATAGTTGGGTATCCACGATAATAAGGACATAAAATATAAGCTCTTCATAAAAATATTTTATGCGGTTTCGAAAATAAATTTAAATAAAATCTATTTAAAATTTTTTTCCAAAATATTCCCCTTTTTCAAAAAATTTCTTTTTTTATTATAAAGCTCGAACCTTGACATTATGTATATGTGGAATTATATGTTAAATATATATTTAAATGACCGCATCTTGAACTTTTGCTAGCTTCGAACCGTTTGATGTAATTTTCGATCACTTTGTGGCACATATTGATCGGTATCTCAGCCATAAATTGACCTTCGAGTGCTCAAAAGTTAAAAGTTTATTGACATAAAAAAAATATTTCCCGTAGTCTCACAAAAAAAGAGGTCCAACGGTGTCAAACTGCACTATCTCGGTGGCCAATTGACATCGCCGAGAGGAGAAACTTCGCGGCCGTGAAATTTCTCTCGGAAAAAAGCATATTCGTTTGTTGTGTGTCGACATCTTATTGAAACCACATATTTTCCAAATCTTGTTTCTTAGTTGCAGGCTAAACACAGTTGGTTATTATATTGAATTGAATTGACAGTGACATTCCCGCCGTGTTTGTCAAAGTCAACACCACCTTCGGGCACCTCTGGACCAAGGGGCACACCAGACAGAAGTTCTTTATGTGTGATGGCCTCTTTTCAATTACTTGAGGATTCTCAGAGCCCGATATACCTACGTATGCGATAATTTTGCTTATTTATGTATCCATCGAGTGAGAAATGTGCCTAATCGCTGAAGAAAGTTTTGTTCGAAAAATCGCCATCACACATTCGAACTGCAGCGATATTTGACCTTATAAAGGGTGGTTAAATTGTAAGGGCCGATGTTGAATGTGAACCACACCTAAACGCCAAGTTTTTTTCCGAATTTAATTTGACATTTCTCTATTTCAGACTTACTCAATTTGAACCATGGAGAGATACACAATCCAACAACGTGTTAAAGTTATCCAGACTTATTATGAAAATTTTCGAAGAAAATCATCTTCAGTGATGAGGCACATTTTCACCTCAGTGGATCCGTCAATAAACAGAATTGCCGCATTTGGGCGAATGAGAATCCAAGAGTGATTGTCGAAAAACCAATGCACCCACAAAGAGTGACTGTTTGGTGCGGTTTATGGGCTGGCGGCATCATCGGGCCGTATTTTTTCCAAAATGAGGCCGGTCAGGCAGTTACTGTGAATGGTGTTCGCTATCGTGAGATGATAACGAATTTTTTATGGCCACAATTGGAAGATATGGATGTGGACGATATGTGGTTTCAGCAGGACGGTGCCACTTGCCACACAGCTAACGAAACAATGGCTCTTTTGCGCAACAAATTCAATGGCCGTGTTATCTCACGTAATGGCGATGTCAATTGGCCCCCAAGATCATGTGATTTGACACCGTTGGACTTTTTTCTCTGGGGTTATTTTAAAGAAAGGGTGTACGTCGATAAGCCAGCAACAATTCAAGAGCTAAAGGATGAGATAATTCGGCACATTAACGGCATAGAAACTCCATTATGCCTCAGCGTCATCGAAAATTTGGACCATCGTATGGAGGTGTGCCGCCGAGGTCGCGGCGCTCATTTGGCCGATATTTTGTTACATACATAATTGAGTAATACCAATATATCATAATAAAATAAAATTTCAATAATTTCCTAAATAGTTTGTGTTTTATTCAAAATCAACATCGGCCCTTGAAAATTTAACCACCTTTTAGTAAAAGTTTTGTGTTTGCTCTTGATATTGAATAAAAGGTCCGAAGAGTTTTAAGAAATAATAGGAATACAAAGAAAGTACCCGAAAAATTGAACTCTTAAAACAGAGATTCCGCAGCCTTAAGAAAAGATAGCTAAGGAGTGAAAACAACAAGATGATACTGAGACCAAAAACTGGCTGACGGTCAGTAAACAATGAAAAATATAGATGGCTTTAGTGATCTGCATTTCGCGTTAAAATCACAAGGAAAATCATAAAATAAAATAAAAAGATGATATGATACCAAGTAGTGTTCAAACGCATGTCAAAGGTGGAAACCAGCAATGAGAAAATACGCTATATTCTTCGATAAAGGCGAAAGCGCAAGTGAGGCAACCGAAAATGTGAATAATTTTTATGGTCTTGATATTGCACAATTTTGGTTTCGTCGATTTCAGTTTCTTTGCAGAATATGGTCGGAGGAAAGCTTGCCCGACAATTGGTATTTAAGTGTGCTCTGCCTAATCCATAAAAAATGAGACACCATGGTCTGCGACAGTTACCCAATAAATATCGCAAATAAGGTATATCGAGTGCATTTGTGTGCAAGATATTAAGCTGGTTGAACCTTATCACTGTGGCTTTATACTTGGTACATACACCTTTGACCAGATTTTGACAAAGACCCGTGAAAAGAGGATCGACACACATCACCTTTATGTCGATTTTACAGCCGCCTTCGACAGCATGGAAAGGAATTGCCTCAACGACGATAGTTCAAATCTGCATGTGAATTATTTGAATGAACTCAGTATGATAGTAGGTAAGGAAGAACAAACAACAAAGATGGTTTGCCAACATGCGAACATGGGTGATTCTCAAAAAATTACTTAAAGTAAACTAGAAAAGTTCAAGCAGCCCATACGAACGAAAATAAAAAAAAAATCAAGCAAATTGAACTTAAATTAAATAAGATTCTTAAGAAATAGTTTCTGAATGTTAACCTATACTAACCACATGTCTCGTTCTGAGAGTTATTTTTTCTCTCACTTGGCTACAATATATCTATTCTGCATAATTCATTGAAATGACAATTGTCCTAACGCACACTATGAATGGCTCGGCTTTTACGAACGTACGAGTTAATCCAAGGAAAAGGATCCCGTATACGCACGGGGGTGCCTTCCAACAAAGCTTCAGTTTGAGTCAACGAATGATGCCATCTATCGGATTATGGAATGAACCAAGCCAATCCGAAAATTTTTGTATATTAATCCAAGCCATAGAAACGATTTTTTCGAATAGATCGGTCCTAGATATTGTACTATTCCTGGAAACATAAGTAATGTTGCTGCTAAACTAAGCTAAAGCCTACCTATGTATTAAATTTAGAGTAAATCGAACTATAAATTCAAATTTTTCAAATAAATCGATCCCAGGTCCTCTTCCCGGTGTGAAAAATCGATGTTATGTCATTCTCAGACCTACCGAATATGCACTATTGACAGTCAAAACTTCGAGATCCCAGATAATTTAGTCTATTTAGGGACCAGCGTTGACACCAATAATAATGTCTTGCCTTGAAATCCTGGTGTTACTTTGGACTGAGTAGGCATTGGAAAAGCAAGGTATTCTCTCGACGAACAAGGACCAATATTTACAAGTCGACGATGACAACATTTGATGAGTCGGCGGTAAGATTTAAGGTCCTTTGCCTAATGGCAACGGAGAGTACCGATGGGACGATGAGCTATACGAGATATACGGAGAAATTGGCATAGTTCAACGAATCAAGAGGCAGAGGCTAGGTTATGTGGACGAGATGGAAAGTATTCGATACAGTACACGCTGGTAAAAGTAGGGGAAGGGGAAGACCTCCAGCCATTGGGATGATCAGGTGAAGAGCGGTGCCACTTGATATTTCCAATTGGCGCCAAACAGCGAAAGCAAGGGATGAGTGATATAATTCTAACTATTTTAAATAAAGCCAACAATTTAATACAAAAATAAAGTTTTTTTTACATTTTACTAGACCAGTATTTATTTTAACGTATTCACAAATTAAAAAATTTAAAAATTGAAAAATATTACAGGAGGAAATTTTTTTATGTTAATAAACAAATTTACATATACATATGTATGTATAGATGAGTAAACTGCACAATACCCAAGTGTACATAAGTGAATACAAATTTATATGCCAAAGGCAAGGACATCAGCCACATACATGTAACAAAGACACGTGTCATTTTCAAATAGAACTGTTAGCTTTGTTGTGAAATTTCCTATGTATTTAATATTCATTGGTGCTGAAGTTGTTTTTTTTTAATTTTTTGTGCAGTTTTATGCTTCTTCTGTCTTACGTAAATCAAAAAAACCGCGGAATGGTGATTTTTTCAGAAACTATGCCCATAAAGAAACTGGCATAACTCTCTCGTTAGGAGAGGAGATGCTTTCTGAAACTAGTATTTGTTGAATATTTTTCGAAGGGAGAATTTTACATTAGAGAACTGAAAACTGTTATGAATTTGAGTCTGATGGTTTTTTTGTTTGTTCCTTGGAGAGTTTTTTGGACACTCTTTCACTATTAAAAGTCTTTAAAGAAGAGGGTTATTATATATGATTTAATGTCGTAGTCCGTATTTCTACATTCTTCCATATATCCAAGCTTAGTATTTGCCTTAATATTGATTCCCTTTCACTATATAGCACTGTGAATATTTTCTCATAGCAACTTTACACTAATCAGTGTTGAGTGAGTTGAGAAAATAAAAACACCGCAACAATGAAATGGATTTACCAACCGCATAACGACGCGGCTGATGTCTAACAAACAATGGCTACATTTATATAACAGTGACAAATACAAAAAAAAAGCTAACAACAACATTGATAATAAAAACAACAGTATCAAAAAAAAAAAAAAAATTTAGAACAAACGTTAGGCAAACCAATACGCAAGCCGAACGTAGAAATCATATTGCATATGGTACGGGTATGTATCCTTGCAATTGTTTGCGGTTGTGTGACGTTAGAAAGGTACAATAAAAACATACATTTGTAATGGTAATACAAACAACAAGCAAAATATGGAAAAATATGCGAAAACTAAAAGAAAAAAAGTAGTTGATAATAGATAAGAGTTTAAAGTTACTCTGGACGGGAAGAACGTTATATGATAGAAGATTTGAATGGATATTGATGAAGTTGACTAGAAGGAAGCAGCTTCGAAGTAAAGTAAGGAAAAAATTGAAATTTTTCTGCCTATGTTATACATATAAATAATGTATGTCCTTTATAACCGCTGAAGCAATTTTCATTTTTATGAGAGGAGCTTTTATTTAATGCCAGATATACACTCGAAAAGGTTGATATTTCCTACCGAGCTACCGAGGGCTCACTGCAATTATAAAAATATTTTCTATGATTTTGATCTAGCCAGGTTTCGGACATATAAACCACCGCACTGCTACCCACACAGCTACAAGCGACCGCTTGCTTTAGTTTCTGAGCTTCACAAATTTTTTGTAAACAGAATTTTTTGAGAAAAGTCTTTGAGGTTAGAAATGCAACACTCAAACGTAACTTATTGTGAAACTCAACGTTGAGATTTGTGCCAGAGTCAATTACTTTTAACACTGACTTTTCAATTCAAATTTTTTTCATTAATTTATTGCTCTAAATTAGAGAGTTCAAGGGCAATCTTAATCGAAGTAAAGATTTTGAACTCGACTTAAATATATCATTCTTAAGCTCCTTAATTTAAAAAAAAAACAAAGAACTTCAATACAAATCGCAAACATATTCAATAATTTTATTACTGTTATTTACAGAAAATTATTAAATCCTCACATTTCGACCAAAAAATTCCCACCCAACACAACACTGAATGAAACAGACAGTGAAAAGTTATGTAAATAAAAAAAAAATTTAACAAAAAAAAAAAACAAAAACCCGCTAACACTTTGTGATGCAACATAAAAACTGTTACAACAGAAATTTGCAAATGCAGTCGTCGTCACCGTCAACGTCGCCGCCGTTGCATGCGAGTACACAGGAAACGGTTTGCATAAAATGGCCATAAAAAGGATATCGGCCTTACACTGGCTTTTTGTTGTTGTTTGATATGTCAGTGCGTCCTCTATGTAGTGTATGAACACACATGTATGCGAGTACGACCAGCAATATATGTAAACATATACCTACACACATAGTACATATGTACATACTAATAACAATCGAGCGATCAGCGGAACGTCATTCTGTGCAAATTTGCTTACATGCTATGGATGTCCTTCCGCCGCAAACATTGCCTTTTACATAACGTAAGAATATGTACTATTTTTATATGTTTGTATATAAATATTAATTTTGCATGCAGTGAATTATGGTTCCTCTGTAACTAGTATGATACTACTACTGAAATTTCGTAAATGATTTCATAGGCAGATTCTGTCCATGTGAACTAACTGATATGGGTTGATCCATATTGTAAAAGCCCAACTGTACCTTCCAAGACTAATAAAAATTGTATCCTGGTAATTTTTTTTACCCCTCCAGCGCCCTTTTTACTGTACACACCGCCCAAACAATGAGCAGTTTTCCTCAATTTTTCACATCAACCACTGGGACTTTCCTAAAAAGAAGATTCTATGATACTCTTCCATTTAGAATTTCGCGGCATTTAATTTGGCGGCTACTATTGTCTGTTCTCTTAATTTTTACAATTCCGAAAAAAAGCCTAAGAGTTGGACTTTCTAATGGTTTAGAAAAAAATTGGCAATTTATGTGTACGCAGTGTTGCAATGAATGCTTACATACATAAATACTAACAATTGAGACTGTATTAGTGTGTGTTTTAGTATTCGTAGTCATGAATGTGTAAGTGTATTTTGCGATTTTCGCAGACTGCTGATGTCAGCAGAATTGCCATATGAATTAATAACTTTGAAAATTGGTGAGAGTACGGCTGTTAGTATGTATGCTTTTATGCACGTATGTATGTAATGAATTTTATGTTTATTTTCGTATGAATTCGACTGCTTAAAATTCGCTTTGGTTTTACGTAGTCAAAACAATTGAATTAAAATTCAATACGCTCCATTCATATATAGATATGTATATATTGTACATACAGTTAACAATGTAGTTCTTTTGTTTATGCAAATAAATCTACTAATTTAATAAAAAGTGATTTATTATTTTTCTCTTTTCGATGAATTTAAATGATTTAAAATGTAAATTCCATTAGTTTGCGGCAAGTGAAATCGAAAGACATCGAAATAATTTTTAAAATTAATTCCAGCCTCCTCAAAGTACTTTTTAAAACTCCCATAAATAAATTTATGAGATCAAATAAAATAAAATTAAAAAAAAATAAAATAAAATAAAATAAAATAAAATAAAATAAAATAAAATAAAATAAAATAAAATAAAATAAAATAAAATAAAATAAAATAAAATAAAATAAAATAATATAAAATAAAATAAAATAAAATAAAATAAAATAAAATAAAATACAATAAAATAAAATAAATTAAAATAAAATAAAATAAAACAAAATTAATTAAAATAAAATAAAATAAAATAAAATAAAATGAAATAAAATGAAATAAAATAAAATAAAATAAAATAAAATAAAATAAAATAAAATAAAATAAAATAAAATAAAATAAAATAAAATAAAATAAAATAAAATAAAATAAAATAAAATAAAATAAAATAAAATAAAATAAAATAAAATAAAATAAAATAAAATAAAATAAAATAAAATAAAATAAAATAAAATAAAATAAAATAAAATAAAATAAAATAAAATAAAATAAAATAAAATAAAATAAAATAAAATTCAAAAATAGAAAAAAAATAAGAAAATGAGAAAACAAAAAAAAAAAAAAATAACAAAAATTAAATCAAAAAATAAAATAAAATAAAATAAAATAAAATGAAATGAAATAAAATAAAATAACATAAAATAAAATAAAATAAAATAAAATAAAATTAAATAAAATAAAATAAAATAAAATAAAATAAAATAAAATAAAATAAAATAAAATAAAATAAAATAAAATAAAATAAAATAAAATAAAATAAAATAAAATAAAATAAAATAAAATAAAATAAAATAAAATAAAATAAAATAAAATAAAATAAAATAAAATAAAATAAATAAAATAAAATAAAATAAAATAAAATAATATAAAATAAAATTAGAAAAGAAATAAAATAATATTTCTTTATCACATTATCCCTTGCGCTATATATCTTTTGTACCACGGAATATTATATACCCTGCACATACATATATATAAAGGATAAATGCTATAATCCGTATTATATTACCACACAAGGGATGCACAGTCCCAATTTTTGCTCCCTTTAATGACTTCCTGACTTGACTGCCGCCACTTTAGTGCTTCAACGCTGCCAGAGCTTTGGCTTCGCTGACACTTTTCATATTTGTGTTACTTAAATGAATGAAAGCAATTTTTTTTTGTAGTTAAAGCGTTAAATCATCTGCAATGAATTACTAACAATAACGCAGTCGATCAGTCAAGTAGTCACAGGCGTACTTAATAGCTAAGTGAGTGAAAAAGAATTATATTTTCGCATTGTTCAAATGTAGTATGTGTGTAGTGAAGTATGAAATAAGCGCTCATCACTTCGAATCCCACCCTTTCTTTATATCTACTCGTACATACTTACGCATGGTCAATGTCATGGCCATACACTAATCCGGCGTTACAGTGAGTGTCCTGCTGTCATAAGTAAGCAGACAGATAACTAACAGTAATTGCTTCATACTAAGTAAATAAATACAAATAAAAATATATATATAAAAAACACATATTTGTACCTACATACATACATACGAGTATGTATATAAAATATAGTATGAGCTTTTCTTTCACACTTATTTATGTCTAACTGTTTTGTAAATAAATATTTTCCACTTCATTTCACATGTCCTTTGGTCGTGCACTCTGTGTAATCATCGGTAATAATGAGCGTCATTTTGTCGTGTATATATGTAGCATTGTGTAATTTTCCCCAAAGACAAGCTCATTTCGCACGTATTCTGACATCAATCAGCGCTGCCAAAGACATTTCATTTTCATAATATTTTTTTCCTAAAGCTTTTAATATACATACATACAATACATAATATGTATAATATATAATTATTTTACGTAAGCCTGCATATTCATACTTGCAAATGTGACACCCTGTCGTCTTACTAACACTCACAGCATGTGACAATGTGTGGTAATTAATATTTTCTTTTTGATTGCACGAACTGAGGGGAATCCAGGCTTGGTAAAATACAAAAAGGACACAACACGAAGCCCTTGAAACGTTTAAGGTAATTAAATGTAATGAATATTATTTGAGGGAAAATATGCTTGCCCAATATGATCCCTTTTTAATAATCGTACACCATGTTTTTTATATAAATTATTTGTTTGAAATATCGTTTCATTTTACTTAGGCGTGAAAAGGATTGAAAATATTTTGGATCAAAATATATTATATTAAAAGGATGGGAAAGGTAAAACATCGCTTTGAAGAACTTATCGCTGGTTTTGGTTTTATTTTTCTATGGAAGTTTTTAAGGAGCAGCTCTCGAATCAAATTTTCTGTGCAGTCTTATGTTTATACTAAATAGGTTAGGTTACACTGCTATACGACTTTAAAGTTATGACTGTCAACAGTGACGTGGGTGTCGAGTGTTTGTTTGATAACAGGAGACATTTCGTCTTGCCCTCATTAACTACCAGACCCATTCGCTTCGCTTCTTTAGCAGGTCTGGAGAAAGCAGAACTTGCTGAGGCCTTGTGCACTCTTAAAGAAGATTGTATCTTCCCTATTCAGCTCTGCCGGTCATATTATTTTCTTCAGCACTAAATTAAAAAAGGCACACGTTAAGGAATCACCCTGTCTGAAACCTCGTTTGGTATCGAACAGCGCGAAGGGGTCCTTCCCGATCCTGACGGAGCTTTTAGTGTTGCTTAACGTCAGTTTACATAGCCGTATAAGCTTTGCGGGGATAAAAAAAATTCAGGCATAGTGGCGTAAAGGCAGCTCCTATTCGTGCTGTGGAAGGGTCTTTTCCAAGATTTGGCACAGGGTGAATATCTGGTCAATGGTTGACTTACCCGGTCTAAAGTCACACTGATAAGGTCCATTCTTTTTGTGAGACGGTGAGCTTTAGTCTTTCACACAAAACACTTGACAGAACCTTATATGCGATATTGTGGAGGCTTATTCCACGATAATTGGCGCAGACTGTAGGGTCCACTTTTTTAGGGGTTGGGCAGAACACACTTAACTTCCAATCGGCGGACATGCCGCTTTGTTGTTTTTTAAGCGAGCGATTGCTATTCGAACTTCTTCATGGTCAGGTAATGGAACGTCTTTTCCATCGTCATCGATTCGGGTTCATCATCTCCGGATACTCCATTTTCACTGCCACTTAGCAGGCTGGTGAAGTGTTCCTTCCATAAATTCAATTCGCTCTGTGCATCGGTGGCTAGATCACCTCTTTGTGTCCTACAGGATTCTGCTCCGGTCTTGAAACCTTCTGTAAGTCGTTGTATCTTCTCATAGAATTTTCGAGCATTACCCTTGTCGGCCAGCTTCACAAGTTCCTCATACTCATGCATTTAGGACTCTTTCTTTTTTCCCCAGAAAATGCGTCTTGCTTCCTTCTACCATTTTAATGATTTTTGCCGCAGCTTCAGGGACGACGAAGAGTAGGAGCCTATTGAACACTACCTTTGTCACATCTGCGCGACACAAATTCCTCGGGAAACACTTCTTCGGAAATCTCGTTGCCTTTGTAAGGGCCACGAAATGATTCGATCATGAATAAAAGCTTGACCTTCAATTTTTCTCACGCATATCTAGCATAACAGCATAAGGATTTGCAAAATATTTCATTCCTTTTTTACTACCCACACCAGTTTTGAGTGAAAATAGCTTAATGGCTTAACAGTTCAATGGAATACCTACCAATTATCTGTGTTCTATACGCTTGTGCTCATAAAAATGGGTGTACATTTTTTCTTTATAATGAACGCACCCACAGTACATACATATATAGATATATTTATCTACCATGCATGTCCTTAGGTATCAGTAAATCGTACAAATTTATGTCTGAAAAGCGCGTTAACGTCAAATGAAATGAAATCCGCTTTAGAAAAATCACATAAAAGTGCAAATTCGTGTTTTCCTGCATACAAATCCGCCATATAAAGCTAAAAGCCTGTCAAAAAGGGACAAAAATCAAATGCAAAAACACACAAACTGGCAGAAGCACATAGGTATGTACATACCATATGTGAGTGGTACATACATATGTACATAGAAAAACATTTGACTGAGCCAACAAAGAAGGTAAAAAGGAAAAAAAATACGCGAATGCTGGGCAGAAAAAATTTGGCAAAGAAAGTAAAAAGTGGAACACAAGTGTATAAACGGAAATACAACCCTATAGAAAATTTGGGAAGGCCTTACGGTTTGGAAGTGAAGAAGGCCAATTAACGAAAATGTCGATGATATAATGGAAACCGTCGAGTTTAGCTATCATATGATCACCGTTTCGATTGCACAAAGAATAGTTTGGAACCACTAGAAAAAGGCTGGATACACAAAGAAGCTCGATGTATGGATGCCACATGAGCTAACGAGAAAAGAACTCATGAACCGAATTTCCATCTGCGAATCGCTAAAAAAGTGATCCATTTCTAAAGTGAAAAGTGACTGGTGATGAAAAGTAGATTACTTACAGCAACGTCAATCCAAAATGGTCGTGATCGAAGGGCAGTAAGCCGGCAGAAACGGTCTGTAAGCCAGGATTGACGGCAATGAAGGTATGGCCCAACTTTTAATTCGGCCCCGTACTGCCAACAATTGGACTGTCTGAAGAATTTAATAGCTCAGAAGTGTCCAGCCATGGTAAAAAGGAGAGGAGTTGTATTACATTGGGGCAACGCCAGACCACACACATCGATAGTGACTCACCAGAGGCTGCGAGAGCTTAGTTGGGAGGTTCTAATGGTCCGGACCTCGCACCAAGTGATTACCATATGTTTCTATCTATGAAAAATGATTTGGTTGGTTGGCCTAAAGAGAAGCCTGTCCCCAAATCATCATCATCACCAGCATCCAAAAGTTATAGAAAATTAATTTATATAAAAAATTAAGTTAAATTTTCTAATTGTAGTCGCCCCTCGGCAGGGAACGTCCACCCCTCCGAGTGTGTTCCGTACATGAAATAAGGGCTTCTCGTAAAAAAAACCATCAGCCGTTCGGAGGCGGCTTAGTATAAACTGTAGGTCCCTCCATTTGTTGGAAAAACATCAAGAGGCAAAACTACAATTCGGAGAAGGAGTTCGGCCGAAAATCGCTTCAACGGTTACAAAGCGCCAATTATATATTTATAAGTTAAGCCTTCAATGTAATGCAAAAATAATGGATTACTTTTTACTTGATCTAATATAAATAAATGCATTATTATTTTGTAATAAAAAATGAAAAGAAATATGAATCAGTAGCATCCGAAATTCCTTTGAAGCAAAATATATGTATCGGAAATGACAAAATGCACAATAGACTATGTAGTAGTCTCTAGCATGCGATAAAGAAGTACTCAAATATACCTGAATTGACTGCATACCAGGGAAGCGTAGTAGTAAAAAAAAACACACATGAATAGACTCTGAAGTGTTGTTTAGAAAGAATATTGGAGGACTTTACATTTGCTGTGACATCGCCATGCTAATTTTCAGTGCTAAATTTCCACTTTAGATCTACGCTTCTAAATCTTTACCATTTGCTGCTGGGCTACTATTACATGTACTCATATGTGCATAAGTATAAGTGTGTTTGAAAAGAAGTTTTAGTTTGAAAAGCATCCTTTATATTGTTTTGTCTTTCATTCACTTTTGCCAACGTTTAGATTTGCGCAAGCGTTTAACGCTCAATCGAACAAATGGACAAAGGTGTGAGTTGGACGGCGCTCAGGTCTATAGGTCATACATAGTCGGTGTGGTTGCATTCAGTGAAATTTCTTTGAATGCAAAACGTTTGGCTTGTCTTTATGTGCCGTGGACAATACTGCGAATGGAGGCAGTGTAAAAAAAAATTTAGAAAAGTTAAAAATCATACGCGCTCATTCAAAACAACAACCCAAAGCTTTGAAAAAAATCCCAAACTCAGCATATTCAAATAAATAAACATCACATTTGGCTAATTAATTACTTTTACACAGACATGTTGCTTATATAATCAATTGCCAAACAATTACTGTCATTAAAAATTTACTAAAATGCAACCGACAAATGCAACTAAATTATATAATTGACGCTGAGCTAATAAATATTATCAACAGAATTAATAATGTCATTGTTTATATACGTGTACATACATACATACATACATACATACATATTTTTCATAAACAAAGCGAGCTATCACTGATATTATCTGCAACACTATAATTACAGTTATTGTCATAGTTGTTGCAGCAAAAAAAAAAAAAAAAAACAAAAAAAAAAACAATATTATGTGACAGTCATTATCGCTATGATTACACCGTTAATCATCAACTAAACACACAAAACACCACGAACAGTAGAACAGTAGCACAGAAAATAGCAAATGGCAAATGGCAACTTACTCAACTTCAGCTAGCAACAACAACAACAAGAACAACTTTGAGCTAGTGGCAGCACAGTGACAGCGTATAATAATTTACTTTCGTTTTTATTATTTTTTTGTTTTTTTTTGTCTTTGCCTTCTGTTGCCAAACTGCACCGTCTACTCGTACTCTTTGTCTTCATAATTTATCCAGTCAGGTTGGCGCTGCCACTATGATGACATAACTAGCAGAAAAGGTGTGGAAAAAAGTGTAGTAAAAATATCTAAAAGAAAAACTCTATTAGCCAGTAGCATCATCGCCATCTATTTAGCGTATTTATGCACCGTTTTGTGCACAGTTGGCAACTCTGTTTCAATGTGCTCACTTATTCTTCCTTCGTTAAGCCTTGCGGCGAAAACAATTTAAATTATGCAAATTATTAATGAATTTCTCTCGCTCTCATCGGCTTATTGTCTTACCTTGTTGCTCATAAAGTGTTAATTTTTCCTGGCTACTGAACTGCAGGTACTCATTGATTGAACGGAACGGCGTTCGTGAGTGAATTAAATGAGGAGTAAATACCTTGGTTACACGGCAAAAGTGTGTCTGCAGCAAAGTCCATTTATAATAATAAGTGCCACATACTGCCATGATGCCAACTTTTCTCTTCGTTAAGGAGAAAAAAAATTTAAAACTTTTTTTCAGAGTTCCCAGAGCATTAATCTCTTCTCAGAACCAGACTTTCAAAATATTAAATAGTAATAAATAGTTTAGTGGATTGCAGCACAGCGAAAAAAAAAATATTATATCTAATAATACATAAATATAGAGGATTATTCAGTTTGCGGTTTCGAAATAATATGTATGTGAAATAATTATTTCACGAAATTTCTTTTTAATATAAAGTTTGAGCCTTGGCATTAAATATGAAACATCACATCATTCAAATGACCCCCTCGAGAATTTTTCCAAACTTCAAGCTGTTTGAGGTAATTTTCGACCACTTTTTGGGACATATTGGACGGTATCTTAGCCATAACCTGCCGAATGTTAGTTCTCAAGTGCTCAAGAGTTAAAGATTTATCCGCATAAGCGCAATCTTTTGCATAGCCCCGCAAAAATAAGTCCAACAGTGTTGAGTCGCACGACCTCGGTGGCCAATCGACATCGCCAAGACGAGAGATTACGCGGCCGAGACATTTCTCTTGCAATAAAGCCATGTGTTGTGTGGCATGTGGCACCATCTTGTTGAAACCAAATATTCTACAAGCTCGGTTCTTCAGTTGCTGGCCAAAAATAGTCGGTTATCATACAACTATAACCGTTGACCCTTTCAAAGAAATAAAGCCCAATCACACCTCCGGACCAAAGACAATTCTTAGAGCCCCAAATGTGACAATTTTCTTTATTTACGTTTCTTCCCAGTGAGAAATGTGCTGAAGAAAATTTTGTTCGAGAAATCGCCTTCGGTTGTTTTATAAGCTGGACTTTATATGGATGTAGGCGTAAGTCCAAGTGCAAAGTACACCATAATGTGCTGCAAAAAAGCCCCATAGAACGTCGAGAAATAGACATATTCAAGTCTTCGGCTACCCTTTCACTTACAGTAGCGATACTTGTGGCGGAACGAGCAAAACAATTATGTACAGGCCTTATAATACATGTACATATATATGGATCCAGCCATATTTTCGAGAACGAGCTAAGTGAAAATGTAGTTCTTCCAAGTCGAGCTTACGCATTTTTGGTATGCTAAAGATATCATTGTATGAATACTGCTATCAACTCACGGTTGTAAGTGTTGAATATTCATGAATTTTACAGGTTCATCGTGGCACCCCTCCAAAAGTCTAAAAGTTTTTTACACGCTGCGTGTAAGCATTCTGAATATCTGTCTTCCATTGACTGCCTTTTTTTTTTTAGAATTCTAAAAACGGCTTCATACTACAAAAAAATGAAGATTACTTTGATACTTTAAGGAGGGAAGCTGGTCTAGAATTAAAAACAAAAATGGAAAATATTTTTTTTTGTCTTAAAAGGTGCTTTAGGCTCTTAGAAATAACATACCAAAAGATGGTTGCCGACAAAAATGTTTAAATGTCCAAATTTCTCATTCGAAATACCGTTCTCCAGAGACGTAGGCAGGATTTGTAACTTTTTGTTGAAACGTGCACCATTTCGCGAAAAACAAAATATCAAAAAACCCTACTCATATCTCTTGCTGTTGTTATATAGAAACTAAAAAAAAAATTATTTTTTGATCCAGGACAAAAATTAAGGAGTCCACATCTTCGACCATGCACCCCTTAGAAAAAAGGCGTCTTCGGAGAAATGCTCGACAGCGGCCATTTTGAAATTAATTCATACGAAAATTTTTGTATTTGTACGATGAAACCTATATTATGAGTCAAAATAAATTCTTTAAATATACCCATTTTTCTGCGTTTTTTCTAAATGATAAACAACAAAAGCCATTTGAGAGTTTTAAAATTATGTTGGACCCGTTCGAAGGGTTCTTAAGGGGTTACAAGGGTTTATTCATGGGGAAAAGGTCCATTTTCATTTCATTAAAAAAATACAACTTCTGAAATTTTCAAATGAAAACATTAATAACTCCGCCGTTGGGACGTCCGTTCCGGTGGCTGCTCGGAAAAAACGTTGCGTCTGCGACAGTAGAACTCAAGATATGATCATCCGAAGTCAAAAACGAGCCTTCCTCTAATTCTAATTTTCGAGAAATTCAAATCAGAACTCACTAACACATTAGAGAATTTAGAAAATAAAAATTTAGCCATCACATTTTTCACTTATAATATTTCAATTATTTCTATTAATATCTTTTTAATAAAATTCTCTAAGCTTTTAGACACCAACCAGTGCAACCGCATGGCCTGCTTCATTTCAAAAAAAAAAACAAAATTAATAAATTGACCAACAAAAGCGGTAACATGCTTTGTGCGCGTTGAAGCCGAAATGTTTTTCTTGTTGTTGTTTCTCAGCCTCACTTCCATTTCACTAATTACCTAAAGGCAACAACATTTCTATGCTTTGCATCTTTGCATTCGCACACACACACACACACACACACACACACACACATTCTGTTATACCATTTTCAACCGATTTCTGCTTTGCTTAGTAGTAGATATGCAGGTGTGAATGTGTGTGTGTGTGTGTGTATGTGCGTGTGTGTGTATGTATGTTGATAAGAGCAAAACTGGCTTAAACTTTTCTATTTACTTGTTGCAAGTAAGTAAGTAATTAACTTGATGGATTCCATTAATTATGCCAAAACAGCTTTGAGTTTGAGGCAAAGAGAGAGAGAGAGAGAGAGAGAAAAACGAAAAAGAAATATAAAAATGTGGCAAAACATTAATAACTTTTTATAAGAAATTATGTGGTTTCTAGTGATGTTGCTTAATGTTGGTAGTCTTGGTGGCGTTGGTCAGTCCATCTCCCTTTTATCTTGTGGTTTCTTACTGTAGGAGGTAATTTACTGTTAATTTGCATTTATTGCCGCTAAATATTTGGGCTAATAAGTTGATGAAGAGAATAATTATTTTCATTATATATTTTAATTGAAAGAGAAAACCACAAAGTTGGTAAGGTAAGAATTATCCCTTCCATGGTTTCGAAATTACCATACAGTGCTGTATTTTAACATCTGTCTAACTTAACTGCCAAACCAAACATGTTTTCTTTTTGCACTTGGGGCTCCGAGAATCCTCAAATAATCGAAGAGAGGCCATAGCCCACAAAAAACTGGAGAGACTATTACTGTCAATTCGGAACATTATGGTCGTATGATAATCGACCTTTCTTTAGCCTGCAATTAAAGATCACAACTTGGACAATATGTAGTTTCAGCAAGATGGTGCCAAAGGTCACACAACAAGAGCGAATAGGCTTTATTACGGGAAAAATTTCTCGGCCGCATAATCTCTCGTCTTGGCGATGTTGATTGGCCACCGAGACCGCGGGATTGGACACCTTTCGATTCTTTTTGCTTGAGCTAAGCGAAAGACTGTGTTTATGTGGATAAACCTTCAACTCTTGAGCACATGAAAACCCACATGCGTCAAGGTATGGCTGTGATGTCGCCCAATATATACCAAAAAGTGGTCGAAAAGTACCTTAAACGGTGCGAAGTTTGCTAAAATTCATGAGTTGATCATTTGAATGATGTAATGTTTCAATGCCATTGTTCAAAATTTTTAGTATAAAACTGGAATTTCACAAAAAAAATTATTTTAAACGTATTTTATGAGATTATTTTCTAGTTACACTGCAGGGAAAAGTACCAGTTGGCAATTAGAATACAACTAATTTTACATTTTTACACCAACTTGTTCATCTTCGATCTATTTTCCATGTAAGCAGTTGTAAATTCTCAGTCTATGCTAGTAATACTAGTTAAATACCTGTAAAATACTAGTTCGTTCATACCAGCTGAGAGCTAGTTCGCCTCGGACCAGTTTACCATACATCGTACTAGTAAAAATAAAAAAGATCTATGCCTTTGAAGCTTAATTATTACTTTTTTTTAATAATTTTTAACAATTGAAACAAAAAATATTAAAACCACAATAATGTGTGGATGTTGTTGTTGTAGCGGCATGTCTAAAAATGTGTGGTCGGAGCTTCTAGTAACTTAGTTTTTTTTCCAACAAGTTCATTTGCTAGAATTTTGGCCAACTAGTCCAGATTCTACAGCAAAATACTAGTATAATTCTAGTCTATGACAAACTAGTATATTTTTGTCCTTTAAATACTAGTATAATTCTGGTTTACAACTAACTAATATGATTTCATCTTCAATATACTGGCATTTAACAATAGTTCTTGCAGACTAGTTTACCTTTTTCCGACAGGGGAGCTTCAACAGATAATTTTTTTTAAAGTAAAATAATTTTACGAATTTCTATTACTGTGAAGAAATCAAATTGACCATCAAATAAACAACAAAAACTCCTCACCTTAAAGTAAGAAAATGAAGCGACAACAATTTTCCAATTGATTTCCAGCATTTAATTTTTATAAGAAGCAATTTTAAGGAAAAGAAGAAAATAAATAAAAAAAACAGACAAATTTTAAAAGCTAAATCGTAACTGCTGCAGACAGACAAAGCGACAGACGGACTCACAGACAGACGGATTGCGTTGACATTTAAGTACGTTTTGTCACTTAAGTATTTATATCGGAAGACAAGCTGTAAATACTGCTGAACTGTACATATTATTTGTGTGTGTATGAAGTAGAAATTGGCATAAGCAAATTGATTTTTCTTGTTGAAATTTGTCAAGATAAGCTTTTAATATTTAGTGAAGCGACAGCACAAAGCAGACAGTTGAAGGACAAATATAAGTGATGGAGAATATGAGAAGTTAAGAAGTCAAAGTGAACGGAGAGGCGGAGAGTTCTTCTTTCAAATGCACTGCTCGTTTGGAGTTCAGTGCGATTAGGCTTTAGATGCCTTCAGTACACCGCTGTAGCCTCTGCCAATGCTACAGGTCCGGCTGGGAAGCATGTGTCTACAAAGGAAGCGGTGTTCTTATCAAAAAAGTCTTTTCATCACCAAGTGGTCACCGATGGTCATCAGTTTCTTTACCGATATCCGATGTCACCATCTAGAAACTGTAACTCCAACTCATTAAGCACCCTCTCTCCTCTATTTTCGTCTGATATGAGAAACTGTTGATCTACGGATTCGCTCAGCTGTAAGGGTGTTTGAATTGATAATAGGAAACAAAAATATATTTTATATTAAGAGATTGATGCACAACTCATGGTTGAGACATACCTGGATTACAATACTTCTCGTGCTTACGAGTCTCTGGACGAACCCTTCGGAAATACAAAGGTCATTCTGCTTATCAGAACCCAAAAAATGGTTTTATGGAACACCTGAAGTACTTATAAATTACATGGCTGTCGCAAAAGCCGTGTACTTACAGCCGACCTTCGGCAGAGAATGTCAACTTGGAATATTAAGCTCGTCATAAAAATTCTTCAGCCGTTCGGAGGTGACTTAAAATAAATGGCTCATCACTGCATTTGTTGAAAAAAAGACGCAAACTACAGATTTGAGGAGGAACCGGCCGAAAACAACTTCAGTGGTTATAAAGCCACTACTTGACCGACTCCCTCAGCTAAAAAAAGAGGAAAATAAGATTTTTCTGCAGGAGTTCTCATCTGTACTCACTAGCGCTGTCAGAACCCTATTTCCAGAGCAGCATTGGTTAGAGGTGTTTCTTCCAGGGAGCAATTAGACGCTTGAAACATCGAATAGAACCGACTTTATTAGAGAACTTGTGGTGAATCCGTTAAGCATGCCAGTTTTGAAGAAGCCAATAGGTTTTAGTGAGTACCAATTAGAAGCAGATATCCAAAGTACCAAGCTATAGCTGAGAGAAAAGCTTGCTACGAGTTTCTTTTTTAACTAATATGAAAAAATGTAACCGCTGAAGCGATTTTCGGCCGATTTCCTCCTCCAATTTGTGGTTTTGCGTCTTGATTTTTTTCCAACAAATGGAGGGACCTACAGTTTATACTAAGCCGCCTCCGAACGGCTGACGGTTTTTTACGAGGAGCCTTTATTTCATGTCCGAAATACACTCCGAGAGGTGGACATTCCCTACCTAGATGAAATAGAAGCGGCAAAATAGATCATGGAGTTTAATTTGTCGGGGGGTTGCGAGACTAGTAAGGCTAAGAAAATAGTAAATCCAATACGCCTAAATGAAAGGCAGGTCAACGGAGACAACGTTATACACGATGGTATCACAATATGGAAAATCTATCTCGGCGTATGCAGACGATCTGGCGGTTATAGTGAATGGTAAATTCCCACAAACTTTATGTGATATCACGCAGAGCGGACTAAGGCGGATATAAAAGTGGGCTGGTCTGCGCAGCAACTCATAGAAAACAGAACTTGTTCCTTCACCGGAAAGTATAAAATTCCAAAGTTTTGAACGACAACACTCTCAGCAACGGACCTGCGCATTGTTGAATCCGCAAAATATCTGGGACTCATCCTGGACAGAAAATTAAGCTGGTCGCAGAACACAGAAGAAATGATCCATAAGACGTCCATTGCCCCCTATACCTGTAAACGCGTGATAGGCCGAAAATGACAATTTCATTCAAAATAATGCGTTGGCTTTATATTGCGATTGTTAGGCCTACACTTTTCTATGGTGTTGTAGTCTGGTCGCTAGCACTCAAGAAAAAATCAACTATCTTCAAATTCGAGGGCAACGTCGCTCCTGTGTATCAGCGGAGTACTTTACCATACCAACTGAGGCTATGAATGTTCTCTTGAATCTACTCCCAAAGGCTACAAAAGGTGTCTGAATCGATAGTAATAAACCATGGGCATACTAGCATCTTAAGAAGATTCTGTCTACCAGAAAAAATGGATTAAATCGGATAATTCACTGACTTCAGACAGATTTCATGGTAGTATATCCTAGATAGAAACCTTTTGGACAGGATAATACCAGCAAACACCGACTCGATTAATTTTTATGTGAACGGGTCAAAACTAGATAACAGGGTCGGTGGCGATTTTACTCAAAGATTCTTGGTATTCGCAAATCCTTTCGTTTACCTGATCACTGCAGTGTTTTTCAAGCGGAATTGGTAGCTATACATGAGGCTCTCAGTAGTCTCAACTCAATGGTGCTCTCGGATAATCGCAACCATATTTTTTCAGGTAACCAGCATGTATTGTATTAAGAGCCGTATAGGACTGCCTAGATCACTTAAAGCGATGGCTAAGCAGTTCCCTCTGAACCTTGTATGGGTACCTGGATACTGTAACATACCGGGTAAAGAGATGGCGAAAGAGCTTCCAAGGAAGAGTACTTCACTTCCACTTTCGCATCATGGAAGAGTTTTGCATGCTGATCTCCGACCCGTAAGCTCAATATAAGAGAGTTATTCATTAAAAATGATAATTCAAGATGGAGAAGTCTCAAAGCGTGTAATGTGACCAGCGTAATATGGGCCAGAATGAAATGGTAGAAAGTCACGTGATCTTATCGAGCTAAAGAGCAAGGAGATATCTACAGTTATAGGTACTCTTACAGGGCATATTCTATTGGGCAGGAACGCAGAGAGGAAACGATTCCTGCAGAAGTTTCTTTCGAGAGCAATGAAGTTAAGCTACCAATCTCTTTAAAAAAAATCTCTGCTTAAATTAAAATACAAATATTAATAATTCTAAGCTTATCTACATGAATGCAAAATAAATTTCTATTTTTAACAAAAAAAAAAAAAAAAAAAAAATTCATAAAAAAATTACAATAAAACAAATTTGAAAGCAAAAAATTCAAATTATTGAAACCGCAATAACAGCAAAAGACTAACCGCAGTTACAGAAACGCTAACCACATGTTGACAACAAACAGTTATAAATACAATAACAACACATACATAACAACAACTGCCGCAAAAACGCGTGCAACATGCAACACAAGTGCTGACAATTCAGCTGTTAATGAGCCGAGCGGAGCCGTGCGAAGCGCCTACAATGCATTTGATAACAGTGTTTTTTTCGAGCAATACACATCTACATCTACACATGTATGGATGCTCATAATGAATAAACATACATACGAGTATACTACAATATATTTTTTTGCAACTGTATGGTATGCTTGTAGGCTTAAGGGATTAATGTTGCTGGCATTAAAGTATTTGTTGCACATTTAATTTTTGTTATTTACATTAAACACAATTATTATTATTATTATTATTATTATCATTGTTAACACGCCAAATGCAACATGTTTGCATACATATACACACACACACACACACACACCCACACACATTTTTATTACTCACTCGTAATGCTTAAAAATATTTGTATTTAAATGCTTTAATAATGAATTTTAAATATAACAGTTATTAAATATATATGTATATGTTTGTATATTTAAGTACGAGTTTCGCATGTACTTGGTGTGTATATACCATATGTATGTGTATATTTGTATGTGCGCTTGCCCTAATAGGCTTGGCTAAGTGTTGAAGGACAAATGCGGTAATTATCCGCAGCTGTCAAATGATTGTAAATTATTTATTTATTTAGTGGATTTATTAAGTGAAATTATATTGAAAAAAGAAAACAACAACAACAACAAAGATTTAAAATAAAAAATATATATTATATGTAGTGTATGTACATATATACAGATGTGTGCGCAACTGCTAATGGCAAAGTGCAATAATTTTTAAATTCAATTAATTTTATTTAAATTTATTTTTGTATGTATAGTTTACTATATTTGTTTAAAGCTTTAATTGCGCTGCATTGTAATTAGTAATTTTAGCTTTAATTTGAGGTTATGATAACTTATTTATAAAAAACTTATTTTTCCAAGAGTTGTTAGCAAATTTTTCTGAATTGTGTTTTTTATTGAATTTAATTTTCATAATCACTACTTATCTATAATATATACATCTATATACAAGGGAATTAACCATAATTTGGTAAGTTGACCAGAAAAAAACGAAATTTTTTTTTTGTATTTATTCTTTATTTTCTCTACTTTTCTCTACTTTTTTCAATGCATTTCTTAAGCCTTTAGATCCACTCAAGCAGTCGTCAAAATCTTGCTTTTTAAGCTTATCAAGTTCAGCTTTAATTATGTCACCGATGCTTTTAAAGATCTTTCCTTTTAAATTTTTTTTTCTCTAACTCAAGGTGCTATATCCGAGGAATATGGGGCTGGAAGTTTTTCTTCGATCCCAGAGATCGCAATCAAATTCCTCGTTATTTCAGGAGTGTGGGATGGCGCGTTGTCGTGATGTTAAACAGTAGCGCCGCAAATCCTCTTTCTTCCTGTTTTCCAACATATATTTGATAACTTTTGGTAAGCACTCTTCAGTGTACCATTTTGCAGTTACCGTCTGACCCTTTTCTAGTGGAATATCAGTTAGGATTTTAGATTGGGCGAAGTAAACTGACATCATTACCTTTACTGCTGATTTTTATTGCTGAGATTTTAATGTGTTGGTTTGCTCCTGTTGGGCTCCATGGACCATGGACTGCTGTTTGGATTCTGGATCGTACTTGTAGAACCAAGATTCCTCACCAGTAACGACTTTAGTAAAGTTGCTAGACTGACCATTTTCGAATTTGTTTAGGAAAAATTGAGGAAAATGCTCTCGAGCCTTTTTTTGGGTCTCATCGAATTTGGGCCATCACGAATACTCATCGAGCAGATTTCTTCGTGTATCCCAGATTGTTACTTAATATTCGCGATACAGCCATGGCATTCTGACCTACTACTACTTTGCGTTTTCTTGTCCCCATTTCAACCGATCGTTCTAAAATTTTAACTGTTTTGAATCCAGATTGGGATTCAGCACATGAAATCCTTCTGAAAAGTATAGTCCTGTGCCTGTGCCTGTGTATTCGACCGAATATATCACGTCCGGGGTGCCATTTGCTGCAACTCGGAACGTATGGAACGATCTGGTGTATTTTACGTCAAGATCTTAAATTGAAAGCTTACAAAATATAGCCGCTCCACCTTCCTAAGCGACATCACTCTATGGGCTCTTCAAAAGTTCCAAGAAAATCCGACGTTTTTGAGCCAAATTTTGTTCAGTTATGAGCCCCATTTCTAGCTCAATGGGTATGTAAACAAGTAAAAATGAAAATATTCAATAGTTGCCATTTCATCCAGAAAAAGCAACTGTTTGGTGTGGTTTGTGGGCCGGTGGAAACATCGGCCCATATTTCTTCAAAAATGTTGTCGGTGAGCCATGATAACCGTCTATTTGATGCATGACATTGAAGCTCGTGAACTCGCCGACATTTGGTTTCAACAAAACGGCGCCACTTCGCACACATCGCATCAATCCATGGATTTATTGAGAGAACACTACGGTGAGCAGATAATTTCACATTTTGGGCCGGTCGATTGGTCACCAAGATCTTGTGATATCACAACGTTTGACTTTCTCCTGTGAGGATATGTGAAGTCTTATAAAGTCTATGCGGACAATCCGGCTTCGATTCAGAGCTAAGAGCAAACAGCACGCGTTTCATTCGCCACTTAGGTACAAGTAAAAATGCTCGAACGAGTCATCGAATATTGGACTATCGGACGGATGGACTATCGGACGGATGGACTATCTGAGACGAACCTCTAAATGGATATTTATATACAGGGTTATTCGCTTTGCGACTTGAAAGTATTAAATATTTAATAATTTTTGGTAATATTTTTCACTCTAAGCCAACTTTTAAAAAAGATTGTTATATATAAAGGGTGTCTCAAAATCAACGCGAGATTGGATTCAAATAGATAATTCAGTTTTCTTCTTTTAGTTGTGGACTTGTTGCAACAGATCGGTGATTTTGAATAACCTCCTGAAACACAATCTAATGGTGCTAAACCATTCGATCTAGGGAACCAATTCTGATGATCAAAATGAGAGAGTACACGTCCTGGAATGTCAGTAATTGAAGTGTTTCACGTGCTGACGGAATACCATGTGCATCGTCTTCTTGAAACCACAGATTAGCCACATCTATATTATCCAATTTCGGCAAAAAGACAATCACCCGTGGGATCTCAGAACCCCAGAAGTGCCAATTTTAACAATCCAGGTGAAGAGGTGCTTCATCGCTTTTTTTGATGCTCAATAATCCATTCAACAAACTCTCTTCGCTGTATGTGGTCATTAGGCTTCTGTTATTGTGTTCGTTGAGTTTAGTAAGTATCAGGACACAGATCTTTATACGCTGTAGAGAGCTTCTTGTAATTTGTAATTCTTGTCCGCGACGCAGAATTGAGTTTCCTGGATTGTCACCGAAACTCTCTGAACACTCTGCTTCGATGTTGCCGTGTGAAGGACTTGGTTTTGGATAACCAGAGTGTTTGGTGTCTCCAGTGAAAGCTTTCTACCGGAATTTTTCAATAAATCTCTTCAAAGTTAAGATAGCCAACAAACATCCGCTTGGAAGCGAGCTAAAGTGAGAAAGCGAATCTCATGCGGTTGTGCGTAGAGTTTGGGGTCCAACACATGAAAAAAATAACTCCCCGTTTGATGACGACCCACAAACATTTAAAGAATCGTGATTTGAGGGCATGCGTCTGGAATATACGGTCACTTAATTGAGAAGGTGCCGCTTCCCAGTTAGTTGATGCTCTCGTAAGAATAAAGGCTGGTAAATCACCGCCATCTAAGAAGTGTGAAGGACGGGACAAGAACGGAATAAGGTGGGTCCTTGTGAAATGTACTACAGCGGCCATATAAAGGAACGCAAATTTGATGTCAGATTTGTGGTGGGAGAGAGATGAACGTCTTGCCAAAATGTGCATCAAAATGAAAGTTTTCAATACAACGTTGATTTGCACCCATGCTCAGACGGCAGAGACGGACAATGGGACCAAAGATGCCTTTTATGAGTGCCTCGAGCATACTTATGAGCGCTGCCCCCGCCACGATGTCAAAATTGTGCTTGACGACTTCAACGCCAGGGTGGGAAAAGAAGGTGTCTTCGGTACAACTGTTCCCCAATGGGTTGAGGCTGATCGACTTAGCCGAGGCAGGAAGTATGATTTATTTTCTATAACTTTGGATATTGGACCATCAGGCTCAGGACTCGAAGTCTGGCTTTGGCAATGGTAGTACGTAAATTTCGAATTTAATCATAGAATCAAATTGAAAGTGTTTCTATCAGTGAAATATGAAAAGAGTAATGAAAATACGACTTGGCGAGCTACTTAAGGACTTAAGTAAAATAAATCTGTGTACATACATATATATGCGTGTACAACGGGATAAGTAGCTAAAACTTTTGCGGCTATTAAAGTATTAAGTGCGAGTTGCAAGTACGAAGTAAGTTGCCAGTGCAAGTTGCACGTTGAAAGCTGCAGGCAGCCACCAACTTATGCCATGTCCTTAGCCATAACAACAACAATTACATTATGCGATGTGAGAAGTCAAGAAAAGTTGAAATTGCAAAAGGAAAAAAAAATGGAAAAACAAATAATAAAAATAAATGTTAAACGGTAAAACAATATGCAACAAACAAACGCAAAGCAAAGAAAAACACATAGAACAGTAAGTAAGTGTGTGTGAAGAGCGTGCGAAAGGATAACAACGCCAGAGACGACTTTTTCCGCGCTTTGTTTAAGTAAGTGTGAAGGCTATGCCAACAGTTGCTATAACGGTTTAACACCTGCTTTTCTTTGTGGACTTTACGTATACTAGATAAGGCGTAAATTCATTTGAAATGATACACTGGCGCGAAATGAGTGGAGAGGAAGAAAGAGGAAAAATATTTATTAAGGAAGTGTACTTTTGAAAGCTCAATGTGCTTGTTTGGTGGTTCTTCAAATCCAATCTCTGGCACTAAATCCTTTATGTTAACTTTACGGGCGGCACAAGAAACTTTGACACATCACATATGACACGAGATAAGAGATTTATGGGCTTTAGCGAGATTTGAAGTGTGTGAAATATGAAAAATAAATATTATAAAGGTTTCGTTAAACTCGTTAAAACTCCTCTTTTGTTTCGCATATTTAACTGTTTTACGCATCACCTGCATTTATTTACACAAATATATTTGTCTGTCACCCGCTTTACATGCGTCTCTTCGTCATTTATTACTCACCTTTTTAAATCAATGTTGGCAAAAGTTTTATTGGATAAGTTTATTTAAATGAAAAGTGCAAAAAAAAAAAAACAAAAAAAAATATTACAACAGTAGGGGTCATCTTACGAGTTTAACTACCACTTCAGCAAGAGAGAGAGAGAGATAGAGAGAGAGAGAGGGAGAAAGAGAGGACTGTTGTGTGAAGAGGTGAGAAAAAACTTGAAACTTTGAATTTTTATTTTTTGTTTTCTCGTCCCTTTAGCTTCTTTTTTTTGCAGCTATTCGCAGCTACTCAGCGATTCTTGATTTACGTAAACTTTTTGATTCGATTTGTTGTCATTCTCAGTCGCTTTGAGTAGACGCACAATGTGCTGCTCTCGTTGTAGAGAAAGTTTTCTTTAATTTCCATTGGCAGGAAGGTCAAATGCGCATTGATAAGTACTTAAGTTACATTTGGAAAAGTTTCTCGTCTTTCCTTTCTTTTTGTTAATTTTTTTTATTTATTTTTCTTTAAAAAAAAAAAATAAAAAATAAAATAAAATTAAAAAATATAGTGAAGAGTTTTTTTTTTCAAAAGTGCACTTTGTTATAATCTTTTTTCGATCGCTAATTTGATCTGTGTCAAGTGGCATTGACTTGTTTGTAAACTCATTTGGTAGCTGATTGAGCGAAAAGTATGTTCTTTGGTGCCATTGTGAGGGAAGTTTCCGTCTAGCGTGAGATAATGTTCACTCCTTTTGTTAAAAAAATATAGCTAAATGGAGTAAAGTACTAATTACATATATATGTATAGGTATGAGTTCGTAATTAAACGAGTAGTCTCTTAAGGAGGCACAGAAATATTAAAACATATTTTACAATAATTTTCCTTTTAAATTAAATTCTTAAAGATTTTGACTTTTTTTTTTAAATGACAAAAAAATTAACCGGTTCAGAATTTTGCGCAATGAATAAATAAAAAACGTTGCCTACATTTCGGCGCATATATAAAATAAGCTTTAATTAATATTGGTTTCCTAAAAAGTTGTCCATTATTTTTGCATTAAATTTAAGGCTTTATCTACCATAGCTAGATTTATGCGTTTTAAGCCAAATGTGCAGCGCCTTACTCGATAAATTTTGCCATTTTGCGGTTGCTTCTCTCATAGAAACCCCTTTTTCCTATTGACAAAAAATTGCTAGGCTTCTTTTGAGGCTAATTCTTCAGCAGTCAAACCATTCACCATAGACAGAAACAGCTGGTAAACACTTGGTGCGAGATACGGACTATAAGGTGAATACATAAGAACTTACCAATCCAGCACTCAGAGTTTGAGCTTCTGGCGAGTCACTATCGATGTGTGTGGTCTAGCGTTGTCCTGATGAAACATAATTCTCCTGGGCCCTTCTGGGCTAGCTGGGAGACTGTTTTTGAATAATGAAATCATTATGGCAGTATAAGAAAAGACTGATGAATTAGCACGTGTTGGTCAGGCTGTCAAATGATGCTTAAAACAGTGGGCCATGGAGAAGCACTTAAGGTCTTTGAACTCTTACAAAGTACGACGAAATAATAAATTATTGTGAGGAGGGTAGTACACAGACCCTGATACTTGCATGAAGCAAAAGAGAACAGCATCATTCTAGGTGTATTTACGGGACATCTAGCCCTGAAGATGACAAAACACTGGAGCATTAATTCTGCGAGTGTCCTGCCTTCAGGCGATTGAGATACATGGGGAGCACAATGAGTCTACCCAATGGCTTAAGTGCCCCCGCTTGCGGTTAGGTCGTCGATCTCTCTCTTTCAATGAATCAACCAAAGAGCCCTGACAGCGTCTCAGCGTGTGAATTCTTTAAAAAAATGATATTAAATTAATTTGAACAGGCTGAAACACTTTTTATATAATAAAATAAAGAAAAAATGGATAAAAATATTAGATAGCTGTACCAATTAAAAATAAAATATTTCTCTATTGAAATCTCTCTCCTTCAAAGCTCAACATGCAAACATTCTTTCGATTTCGCAAAAACCTAATTTAAATGAATTTCATTCTTATTAAGCAACAAAACGTAGTACAAAACAAAAGCAATGAAAATGACAACAATATTTCAACGAGAATGTGTTAATGAAAACAAACGTGAGCATTAAATCATTGCATAGTTACAGGCGTGCAACAGGATATAACGGCAAGTGCATTTAAAATGCAATAACTGGATTAGATGCGCTCATTCCTAACCAAAATGCGCACAAAACACACGGAAACACACACACACACACAATATAGTGATTGCCAATATACATATGTGTATATGTATGTGTGTATGTATACAGTATGCAGTTGTTGTTTATCCAGCGCTCATCTAGCACTAACATAAAGTCTATTATTACACTTATATACATATATCTATGTATATATCTAGCTTCTATGCTGGTTATTGTTGTTGTTATTGTTGTTGTTGTTAGTGTTGTTGTTGTTGTGTCGCACTCTGTTATTTATAGAGTTTTTAACACAATCGCAATCACATTGCCGTTGACATTGGTCCGGCTGCCAGCGGACAACACACATTGCCGGCAGGCAGGTGAGCAGACAGTCAACAGTTGTTTGTAGGTGTGTAGGTAAAGCAAAAGTTTCGCTCACCTGTGTTGATCACTTCGTTACATACTAGTGTATAACCACATATGTATGTATTTAGATATTTTTGTGTTATTGTACTACTTGTTTGCTTGTATTTTAGCTGTGTGCTTGTTGTTGTTGTATGGCATTGCACTTATCTTAGTTTATTAAAAATTTATTTATTCATTCACACATACAGATAAGTATGTGCACGTATGAGTTCATAGATATAAATAGACTCATTTGCAGTTGTAGTTATTTGTCTAGGAGCCGCTGGATGTATATACATACGTGTACATACATACATATGCTGGTAAGCATGTGTGCGTGCGAAATTGTTTTTTATATTCATTCTTTGTTGGTGTGAATTTATTTAAATTGTATTTGTATTAACAAGCTTACTTTTGATTTGATAATAGAATAAATATGTGCATAATAAATTGAGGTTAGAAACGAATTTTTTATTACAAAATGTAAAAAAATGCTTTGACCGGTGTTTGTATAAATTTAAAGTTGGCGAGGAGACATTTTTCTCATGCTTTTCTACCCAAGTTGTCATTTTCATTATTTTTATATTTATTTTAAAAACTAAATAGGTGGCAACACTACTCAAAAAAAATATTTTTGAATATTCTCAATTTGGTATCATTTTGCAAGAATTGATTAACTCATTAATTTATTCATTTGAAATTTTGAAAAATGTGGCAACCTTATTTAGTTTCAGATTCAAAATAAATTAGAAAGGTAGTTATTGGAATTAACTCAGCTTCTTCTTTGATGTTGGTTTGATTAAATTTTCTAATGGGACCGTATAAAAAAGGAGCTGGTGAACGCCACCCCCGTCGGATGAACTGTACAAGTCTAATTCGCTTTAATAGACGTAGGCTCCTCTTAAGTGCCTATAGACGAATCAACAATGACGCATCAGGAGTTTAGTTTAATTACGGCGACTTACGGAAGGTTTCAATACCTAACTGCCTAATAGCAGTGCTATGCAAACAGGACGGTGAAGAGCTGACAAGGTGCATGCATCAGCTACTCTGCAGGATATGGTCGGACGAAAGCAGGCCCGACGATTTGCTCTACCTAATCCATAAAAAAGGGGACCCCACAGTCTGCACCAATTAAGCGGGGATAAGCCTTCTTAGAATCGCATATAAAGTCCTGTTCATCGTATTGTGTGAAAGACTAAAGCTCACTGTCTCACAAACTGAATGGACCTTATCAGTGCGGCTTTAGACTTGGTAAATCAACCATTGATTGATTTCACCATGCGCCAAATCTTGGAAAAGACCCGTGAAAAGAGGATCGACACGCACCACCTTTTCGTCGATTTTGAAGCTACCTTCGACAGCACGAATAGGAGCTATGTAAACTGACGCTAAGCAATACTAAAAGCTCCGTCAGGATCGGAAAGGACCTCTCCGAGCTGCTCTATACCAAACGAGGTTTCAGACAGGGCTCTGAAGTCGTAGATAACTTCGCCTATCTTGGAGCTAGTATTAATACGAAATACACTGTCAGCATTGAAAGCCAACGCGGAATCACTCTTTTCAACAGGTGCTACTTTGAACTGAGTAGCCAACTGAAAAGTAAAGTCTTCTCTCGACTCTACAAGGCATGAACGATAACTACATCTGATGAGTCGGCCTTAGGAGGTTTCGGGAGAAAGATTTATGGTTCTCTACGAGTTGGAAATGGCAAATACTGCAGCCGATCGAATGATGAGCTGTTCGAGATATACGGTGACATAGACATATTTCAACGAATCAATAAACAGCGGCTGCGCTGGCTAGGTAATGTCGTCCAAAAGAATAAGAGCACTCCAGCTTTGAAAGTATTCGATACAGTACCCGCCGGTGGAAGCAGAGACAGGGGAAGACTTCCACGCTATTTGAAAGACCAGGTAGAGAAGGACCTGGCTGTACTTGGTATCTCCAATTAGGGCGGAAAGAAAAAATAGATGGTGCAATGTTGTTAGCTCGGCTACATTAGCTTAAGCGGTGTCTACGTCAGCAAAGAAGAAGAAGTTTCTTCTTTTCGTAGTTCGGGTCCAATTGATGGCACCAAGTGAAGTGAGGTGTCTATTTGATCTTTATATCGGCCTTTCATTTCCTTTTCTTCAAACATGTTTTAGTCAGTCGGACGATAAGATCTAGTTGCTTAAGTTGCTCCGTCAATTTCGGTCCTGCTCCTCCTCCAATATGTGGTGTGCAATTTTATATTTTTGTAACAAATGGTCGATGGTTTTCTTAATGAGGCCTTGCTCTTGCACCTCAGCTGTTTCTTTTTTTTCCCGAAAGAAGTAATAATATTTGGGCTTCAGGGTGGTTGATTCAAAATATCGCCCCTCTAATGCAGGCTAGCCAATGCAACGCGGTCGGTTGTGGTTGGCCTCTTTGTTGTGCAAAAACAGCACACCTTTCGTCAATATTTCCCATCTTTTCAATATGGTGCCTTCTTTTAATCGCTCTAATATGAGAGCTTGGTTCCCCACCCAAAAGACGGTTGCCATAAATTTCCTAGCTGACTGTGAATCCTTAAACTTCTTGGGATGTGCTGTGCCCTTTTTATGCCACTGTATCGAGTCTTGTATTGACTCAGGTTTATAATGACAAACCCAAGTATCCAGTTTTCAGTAAGAAATCAACTCAATATATTAGCCTTCTCTTCACTACAGAGGTCTAAAAATGCCACGCTGTTGTTCTTGAGTAGGCGTAAATATTCACCGTACTCAACTTGCGCTTACCCTGAGTCATGTCAAGATGTTCGTGCAGGATTGTATCGAATATTTCAACTATTTCTGCGAGCTGTTTCTTCGCGCATCGTTGGGAGCTATTTTTCCAACTTTTCAGTTAAGTTCGGGCGTGCATACCTCAGTGCTTCTGCCCAGCCTTGAATCGCCATCAGGGGGTGCCCTGTTTTGTTTAAATAAACTGTGCCACTTGTGCATCATTGGTTTTCCCGGAGAAGAAACGCCAAACACCGTTATCATCTCATTCATTATAGTCGTAACTGATTTTCCTTGCTTGGTAAGAAACTTTACAACCGCAAGATATTTGATTGTTTCCATATTTCACTCTTCAACTATAAAACCTCGTATTTATATTAATTATGAGTCACTCAACACGTTACGATCCTAGTGAGTCTAATCACCCCCCACTACCCTTTCATTCCGCGTACATAAAAACGCTGCCTCGTACATATCTACATCTCCTCGCTATACTCATTGGATGACATAACGCTTCTGCTGTCTTTTTTACATACAAAAATAACAAATTGCCTAAAAGGCTTTTCAATCAAATATATAATCAATATTAAATTTAACAAGGCAATCCAAAGTGCCGTTTAAGCGAAGCAAACCGTGTGGAAAACGATTAAAAAAGGAACAAAAAAGAGAAGAATCACTTGTTGAGTAAAAAAATCGTATAAGAATAGGTATAATGATTAATATTAAATGTTCACATTCATATAGACAAACATATAAAAATACAATTACATTAGCATACAGATATAAGTATTGGGAGGAAGGGCCGAACCAAATCAAAGAAACGTCAATCAGTGTGCAACAGTTTAAAGCCCACTGAGACTATCAATCAAACTCGTTGTGATGCTTGAACACCTGAGACAAAATGCGTGCACAAATGCGCCGAGAGTGGAAATATATGTATTTAAACATACAAACAAACAAACAGACGTGCAACGAGCAAAAAATTTTAATTCTAAAAAATATAAAGAAATAAAATTTAAACATAAAAAAAAAAAATGTTTCTAATATTATACAAATTTAAGCATGATCAAGCAAGCAAGTCAGATATGAGAATTTGTTGCATTCAAAACGGTTTAAATAATAAACAAAAATACTAATACTTTCCAAAAGCCATTTTCATATTGGATAATGGAATTTAAATGATAAAGTAATTTTTTTTTGTTTTTCTTTCGGCACAAACTACTTTGATATCCTGTCGGCTGCAAGCGTTTACCCATACGAAGATCTCTTATCGAACAAAAACTACAACAGATAAAATTTTTTCTTGCATAAAACCCTTCAAGATTTTCTTTACAATTTTCGTAAAAACATTTTTTTTTATTATTTTCTTTGCTTTATTGTTGTCTCTCAATGCACGTATGCAATGCTTTTCGTTTTTAGTTTTACATTTCCGTATTTGCTTTACTCTTTTGTTTGTTTGGTATTTTTGTCAACTTTTTCTACGCTACCAAACTGTTTTTCTTGCAGTTCCTTTGTCTTTTTGTACGGTTATTTTGGTGTGAAATTACCAGAAGGCAAATAGGATATGTTTGTTTGTATTTTTTGCGAAATGTGATGATATTTTATTATTTTTTCTTGACATATTTTAAAAGGATGTTTTTCTTCCTTTGAGCTACTGTACTCATATAAGTACTTTGAAGATTCCTTTCTCGGAGAAGAGCAAAAGTTTGTTTTATACATATCACTTCTTCATTTGTTCTAGTTTTGAAAATTCTTTTGAAGTACATCATTCGCTTGAGTAGAATAAACTTCGTCTTATACATATGTAGAACAGCAGGATATTTTTAACAGCTTAATTCACTCGCTGGGTGGCGCTGCGGCCGATATACCACTCTAAGATCAAGTCTGCCGATACAGTACGACATGGTTTAGTCGAATGCATCGTAAAAGTGCTAGGATTATAAGCTAGGTAACTTTCTCGACATTTAGGGGGCTTTTAAAAACATTTTTCTTGGATTTGTAATTTGGAAAGCTGCTTCGAGAAACGAGCCTCCAACAGCCTGTCGTGAATATTGTAGAGTATTTTCTTTGAAATAGTATCATTTTCACAGAGATGAGCAACAAGATGTGTCCCTCAGGCAGGAGTTTAATCACCACATATTTGGCATCTCACAGCAAATACGCTGATTCGAAAACTGAACAGAATGGGTTGCTCTGTGATAGAGCACGTTGACGAGATTGCCCTAACAGCTGCAGGTAACCTCCCATAAACTTTAACCGATCTGCTCCAAAATGGTCTATACGTAATAGGGAACTGGTGCTAGGACAGAATGTCGCCCAGAAAAAGCCGAAATAGTCCTATTCACCAGCCGGTTAGAACCTACTTTTAAGCCACCTACACTAAAAAGCGTGGAGATTACCCTCAATATCGAAGTCAAAAATCTCACGATCAATCAAAATTCAACTCAGCCGGAATACGACAGAAAGGTCGAATAAGGCTATTACTGCACTACATGCTGGCTCAACGGCTATAGGATAAAGATGGGGTCTAAAGCCAAATACTATGTACTGTATTTATACAGCGGTATTTAGAACGATACTATTCTACGGTGACATCTTATGGTGACCGCTGCTCGGAAAAATTACTTTAAAAAAAAAAACCTAGAAAGAGTTCAACGTTCTGCAGCTATTCTCGCAACAGTAGCTCTACCATAGACTCCTTTTAAAGCACTAATAACTCTCCTCAGCTTCCTTTCCTTGGACCTGTACGGTACATTTTAAGCGAGTTGCAATGGAGTAAGACTGAGTGTGACTGAAGGAATTGCAGTAAAAGGCACACTAAAATATTATCTCTTCCAGACCTTCAGTATGGGCTTCAACAATCTCTTTTCCGCAAGAATCCCATACAGAAAACACAAACACCCCCGATCAGGGAGCCATAGCAATCTTTAATGACGGCTGCTAAAACTGGCCTTGGCCGAAAAGCAAAGACTAGATTGCTTCAGCAAAAATGTTTCGCATATTTAACACGGTAAAGATAGGATCCTCACATTAGGCCTTTTGCTCTCAGTGCGTTGGCCACTGATCAACAGTTGCATCAACTCAACTCCGCTCAACTCTCAACTTACACCATAGATGCCTTTATATTAGGTCAAGTAAAAAGTTCATTCGTTTTTTATCTAAGAGATGGCGTTATTGTCCATAGTATTGGATGAGTGTATAAGTTCGTGCCCGATTCCGTTGGATGCCGTACGAATCGTTTGAGAGTGGCGCTCGTGAAAGAAATATATACATATTATATATCGTTGGAAAGGTGACAGTCCGAACTGTAAATCAAGCATAAAATAACTTCATTTTGATTTGAGTTGCTTAGTGAAAAGACGCATGGAAGATGAACAACGAAAAAGATCATATGTGTCATATTATGTTATACGAATTCCGCAAAGGAAAAGCAGTGGGCGCTGCAACTAAAGATATTCGCGAAGTTTATTTGGACCGTGCTCCAGCACTCCGCACAGTAAAGATATGGTTCGCGAAATTTCGTTCTGGAGATTTTAACCTCGAAGATCAACCTCGCAGTGGACGGCCTTCTGAGCTTGATGACGATGTTCTAAGGACTTTAGTTGCGAATAACTCTCGTATTTCGACGGAAGAGGTTGCCAGTGAATTGAACGTCAACAAATCAACTGCGTTTCGTCGTTTAAAAAAGGTTGGGTACACTTTGAAGCTCGATACATGGGTGCCACATCAGTTGAGTGAAAAGAACAAAGTGGACCGTATGTCAACATCAATTTCTTTGCTTCGACGGATCAAAAACGAACCTTTTTTGGATCGGCTCGTGACTGGTGATGAAAAATGGGTCCTGTACAACAATGTTCAACGCAAAAGAACATGGAAACAGGCACACGAAGGGGCGGAACCGATGTCGAAAGGTGGATTGCATCCGATGAAGGTACTGCTGTGCATTTGGTGGGATATCCGAGGCGTGATCTATTTTGAGCTCTTGTCAGCTGGAGAAACGATCACTGCCAACAAGTATTGTCAGCAATTGGTCGAATTGAAGAAAGCAATTAATGAAAAACGTCCGATTTTGGCCAATCGCAAAGGAGTTCTTTTCCATCATGACAACGCCAGGCCACATGTTGCAAAACCGACCCTGGCCAAACTGAAGGAGATGAATTGGGAAATCATGCCGCATCCCCCATATTCACCCGACATTGCACCTTCTGATTAACATTTGTTTCGATCGCTGCAGAACAATTTGAATGGAAAAAAATTTAAAAATGTGGAAGACGTCAAAAACCACCTTGACACTTTTTCAACGAGAAACCGCGCGATTTCTATGAATCAGACATCCGTAAATTGGTGGAACGTTGGGAGTGGATTGCCGAACATGATGGCAAATACTAGTGTTACTTGTCTCTTCATGTCATACTGTACTGCGCTGAAAACATATTTATTTGCACTAAAAGTTTTTCTTTAACAGTTTCTCGATTGATTAACTCAGTACGTTGCGAGCGCTTGTCAAAGATGGACACCAGCGAAGAGAAAATTCGCTATATTCTACAATTTTTCTTCGATCAAGGCGAAAAAGCAGCCAAAGCGGCTGAAAAAATTAATTTAGTTTATGGGCCCGATACTGTAAACGAACGTGTAGCACATAAGTGGTTTCATAGGTTCCGTTCCGGTAATTTCGATGTCAAAGATGCACCACGCGTCGGGAGGCCTGTCTTCGGAAATTGCGATAAAATCATGGAAATAGTGGAAACAGACCGTCACGTGAGCACTTATTTAATTGCTGAGGAACTTAAGATAAAACAGAAAATCGTTTGTAACTATTTGGATGACCTTGGATTCAAAAAGACGCTCGATGTTTGGGTGCCACTCGAACTAACAAAAAAAAAACATGATGGACCGAATTTCCATCTGCGAATCTCTGCTGAATCGCAACAAAATCGACCCATTTCTGAAGCGTTTGGTGACTGGTGATGAAAAGTGGATCATTTGAAGGTTTTGCTGTGTGTTTTGTGGGATTGGCAAGGAATCATCTACTACGAGCTGCTCCCCTATGGCCAAACGCTCAATTCGGCCCTCTACTGCCAACAACTGGACCGCTTGAAGGCAGCACTCATCCAGAAGAGGCCATCTTTGATCAATAGAGGCCGAATTGTGTTCCATCAGGACAACGCCAGGCCACACACGTCTTTGGTGACGCGCCAGAAGCTCCAGGAGCTCAAATGGGAGGTCCTAATGCACCCACCTCATAGTTCGGACCTGGCACCAAGTGATTACAATCTTTTCCTGTCCATGGCGAACGCGCTTAATGGTGAGAAGTTGGCCTCAAGAGAGGCCTGTGAAAATCGGCTCTCCAAGTTTTTTGCCAATAGAGGCCCAGCCTACCACGACAGGGGTATAATAAAGTTGGCAACAAGTTTACGAACAAAACGGCGCATATTTGACTTAAATCGGACAAATGTACACAAAGTTATCATATTTTGAAAAATCTATAAAAAAAACCGAATGAACTTTTTACTTGGCCTGATAATATAAACAAGTATAACAATCTGAAAGAGGTAAGTGGGCTTACAGAGATATCTTTTTCGACATTGAAAAAGAGCTGCCATCGGTTTAAAAATTTTAACTAAATATACAACCTACCCACTTAGCTTAGAAGATTTTTGGAGGAAATAAATATCCGAAATAAATTCTCAAGATTAACACTCAACATCCAAAAAGTTATAGAAAATTAATTTAAATAAAAAATTAAGCTAAATCCGAGTATATTTTTGACATGAAATAAAGACTCCTTATAGAAAAACCATCAGCCGTTCAGAGGCAGCTTTGTATAAGCTGTAAGTCCCTCCATTTGTTGGAAAAATATCAAGACGCAAAACCACAAATTGGAGGAGGAGCTTGGCCGAAAATCGCTTCAGTGGTTACAAAGCGCCAATTATATATGTATATAACGTGCGTAGAAAAAAAATTAAGTGAAGTCAAAGGATACAATGAATCATTTGCATGAATATTTTTTTGTCGTCCAAATAAAAAGCGACCGAGATTATCCGAAAATAACGTAGCCATAAAAGCCAGTGTTAAGACGTCATCATGTACATTAGGTTCACGTCGTTCTGGGCATCCCTCGGACTACTCTGCAGCGCATCATTCTTTATGGAATACTTCCAGTTTTTAAAGTCATTATTCCTAGGACGCTTGAACAGTGATTTTGACTGGCCTCCGTGCTCACCAGATTTGACATCGCCGGACTTTTTTCTCTGGGGACTACTTGAAGCCATAGGTTTTTATCAACAAGCTAAGGACCCTAGACGAATGTCTTATCAATATTCGTCGAAAAATAGCCGCCACGTTTTGACTGATATAAACGTGGAAAATGCCAAAAGCGGGAATAAAAAACAGTTAAATTTATACGAAATTAGTCACGTCTAGCCTTACCAACGTCTGCCAGGTCTGCTGGTATTTACTATTTATAAAATGCTGTCATTCGCTTATTTAATGAAAGAAATTCGGAAAAATGGATTAATTCTATAAGCCATAGAAACTATCATATTAAATAAGAATAACTAAAAATAAAGACAACTAAAAGACGAAGCAAATAAGGGAACAACATAAAACTCATATCACCATATCTTTGTGATAGTAACAGTATTTATTAACTGCTATTTATACACTTTTTGCACAGTAAATGTCAAAAGCACTGGTGGGTAAAGCAGCAGAAAAATGTGAAAAAGAAGAAAAAGAAAAAAAAATTAAATTATGCCACCCACTGCCGAGCACCGCTAAATTGTTGTTAAATTATTTTTGTATATAAACGAGTGTGTGTTTGTGTAAATTAGTTAGCTGTAGAAAAACCTTCAAGTCATAAACTGCCCATCAGTCTTGCCGGCGCGACAATGAGCAATGTCACTGTAGCAAATATGAATGCAGTTATACAATATATATATATATATATATATGTATAGGTATACTCGTCAGTTCTCAATCTATTGTAGCCGCTGACAACTACTTCGAAACTAGTGCACAAGCAAATATATGCTCGGATAGGGGAATCGTCCCATTTCTGTTAGAAATATACCAATTTTATACCAGTTCAACATGGTGAAAAAACATCAGTTTTTTTGGAAATCAAATTAGACTAGTTTTGTTAAAGAAGGTATTGGATAAAATAAATTAAAATTGGATGTATTCTATGATTGTGTAAAAAGAAAAGTTTAATTAGCAAATTTTGGCTTAAAATATAGGGTTATCCCTTCCGCGGTACCAAAAGTACAGGGCTGTATTTTGAGCTTGATTCAAACCGCCTTTCGTGTTTTAAGAGAAGAATTTGGTGAGCATAATCGTCCAACTATTCAAACAATTGGTAAAATTTGAAGGCATTCGAAGATATTGGATCGGTTATAGATAGTGTAAGGCCTGTGCATTATCATTTTCAACGTTCCACCTCAAATATCGTTACTGCCAGTGAAAGTGTAGCCGAAGACTCGATCGTTCTCAAGAGGTGAAACTCCTTTGCGGCAAATTATGTCGTAAATTGCACTAAATCCCTACTAAGCCCAGCTTAAACAAATACTGAAGCCAGATGACCATTCACAACCTCGAACATACAACGACTGGTGGATGGTGATTTTATGAAAAAAATCCTTCAGCGACAAGGCACATATATCACTCGAGGAACACGTAAATAAGCAAAATAGTCGCATTTAGGGCTCCGATGATTCTTAAATAATTATAGAAAGGCGATTACACCCAAAAAACTTACTGTGTGGTGGGTCTGAGGAGTGATTGGATCTTACTTCTTTGCAAATGACAACGACCAGATTGTCACTCGGAGCGTTATGGTCGTATGATAACGATAAAAAACTTCATGGACCAAATTTCCAACTACGAATCGCTGCTGAATCGTAACAAAATCGACCCATTTCTAAAGCGGGCAGTGGCTGGTGGGGGAAAGTGGATCACCACAGCAGCGTCAAAAGAAGACGGTCGCGGTCGAAGAGCAGTGAGCCGGCGTAAACGGTCTCCCAGCAAGTACTGACGATCTTCCGGTTTTCCTGTGTGTTTGGTGGAATTGGCAAGGAATCATCTACTGTGAGCTCCTCTCTTACGCCATACCTATAATTTGGACCTGTGATCTCTCCAATTGTATCGTCTGAAGGAAGCAATCGCCCAGAAGTGCCCAGATTTAGCCACAGTAGGATCATTGTGTGTCAACAGGACAACGCCAGACCACACAAATCGATAGTGACTCGCTAGATGCTCCTGGAGCTTGGTTTGGAGGATCTGATCCATCCACATTATAGTCCGGACCTCGCACCAAGTGATTACCATTTGTCTGTTTCTGTCTAGGGCGAATCATTTGGTTAGTGAAGAATTGGCCTCAAGAGAAGCCTGTCCCAAGGGTTTCTATGAGGGAAGCTAGTAATATTACCTTCAATCCGGCTAAAAGTTATCGAGCAAAACGATCCATCAAGACGCAAAACCACGAATTGGAGGAGGAGCTTGGCTGAAAATCACTTCAGCGGTTACAAAGCGCCAATTATATATAATCATTTTGTAACTGGTACAAATTTAATAATTTTCAAACTAGTCCGATTTCAACAGTGAATTCATACAAATTAGTTTTTCTTTAGACTAGTCCGATATCTACAACGTTATTGGAGAATAAAACTAGAAATTTAATAATTGATTGAAGAGAATAAACAAGTACATAAATAAATGCATACATATACATATGTTTATGTGCATGTATTCACATAACTAAAATTAACTCGCACAAGCTCAGAGTATTTACCAGCGATTCGTACTCTTCCTCGTAGTTCGCCTACGCTCCGCCTACGCTTCGCCTGTCTACCAGTACTTCCGACACTTCGTCTGTAATTATGAGTGACTACTTGGGAATATATGTAGTTATTTATATATATACGCGTACGTATACATATACTATATATGTGTAGTTTAGTGTAGTTGTATTTGTTTGTCTGCATCACACTTTCATTTGTATTTGTTTTATCATCTCTGCCACTGCCGCTGCCGCCGTTATATTACGCGTATCACTGTCACTTTGTGTGGCAGGAAGTGCGAAGAGCCCGCTGGCGTTTCTGGAACAACGCGCTAACTACCTCATTTTCCAAACGAATGCCGAGAGGAGGCGGCCTGCGGGGTGGTGGAGTAATGTAGAGTAAAATAAAGAAAAAAAAACAACATTAAGTGAACATTGCATTGTGTCCTTTGACGGGCGTAAATAGTTGCTCTTGTTGTTGATACTAGCATTGTTGTAATGTTACTGCTGTTGCTGTTGTTGTTGATGATAATGCAATTTCCTCCATGCCGTTATATTAGTTGCGGCTCGGGCTGAATAGTTGCTCGACTGTTTTTGTTAAATGTTGCACAATTTTCGTAAATGTTGCATTGTTTAATGGTTGTTGTTGTTGTTGTACTTAAATAACTTTTGTTGTATGACAGTTATTTTCCATTTTTTATTTTATTTCTTTTAGATTGTTGGCCTAGAAAGAAATGTGTTCATCAGCTTTAAATTGAAATTACATATTATTTTTTGAAATTACTTTTGCTCTCGCTGTTATGTCTTAACTGTAATTTTCAATTACTTTTCAGCTCGGATAATACGAGTAGGTACCTCGTGTAATGCTCTATGAAGTGTTACTTTGCTCAGCTAAGGTTATAACCCAGACAGCGAGTTCAATAAATTTTAAGATCTTCCTAATTTGTCAAAAATGCTAGAGACAGGTCGAGCTTGGTGGTGTTTCGCTGACAAAGATTTCTTTCTATTATTATTCGTCTCACTCGTATTAAAGCCTTAATCATTTCTAATCGCTCAAATCATCCGAGAGGTCCTTTATCAAGTATTATATGGCCTCTCTGGGTTGCTAATGGCTCTGCGGTGGTTGCGGAAAGCTCTCCGGAGTTTGACACTGGTATTTGGGCTGTGCTAGGTGATAAGTCTAGAACATTAGTTCATTTAAACTACTCTTCGTACATTAAACTGACAATGGAATAGTCTAAATTGATACAATCTTGACCAGGATATATATCGTTGAATGCTGACCTAGGTATAGCCCGAACCTGAGCTTAAAAACCCTCTTTTGTTTTTTCAAAAAATGGAGGGACCCACAGGCCTTGCTTTTCCGCTGCTTCCACCGGCACTGCATCGAAAACTTTCAAAGCTGTAGTATTCTAATCCAGCCGGATCATGTGACCCAGCCAGCACAGCTACCGTTCCTTGATTCGCTGAGCTATGTCAATGTCGCCGTATACCTCATGCAGCTCATCATTCCATCATCTACGATATTCGCCGTTACCAATTCGTAAATATTACGCGAAAGCTTTCACTCGAAATCTCCTTACTCCGACTCATCAGATGTTGTCATCGTCCATGCTTCCGCACCATATAGTAGGACCGGTATGATGAGCGACTTGTAGAGTTTGGTTTTTTCTTCATCGAGAGGGGACTTTACTTTTCAATTGACTACTCAGTCCAAGTAGTAGCAAGGACGATTCTGTGTTAGATTTCCAGGTTAACATGATTTTTGATGTAAATACTGGTCCCTATATATTGTAGATGAAATTATCTTCGACTACAAAACTGTGATTGCCAACAGTGTCATGGGTGCCGAGTCGTGAATGCGATAACTGTTTGTTTGATGACAGGAGCTACTTCGTCTTGCCCTTGTTCACTCCCAAACTCATAACCTTTGCTTCCTTATCAAGTCTGGAGAAGGCTGAACTCACGGCGCGGTTATTGAAGCTAATAAAGTCAATATCATCGGCGTTCGTCAGCAGATGTCCACTTTTTTTAGAAGATTGTAGGGCGATTGAAAATATTTACCTAGGCACCTTGAAATATCTGTGGTAAACACAGAGGGACAAATAACTGGAAAAATACCTGTCGAAAACAAATTCTGTAGCGAACGTTTTATACTGCCTAGCCCACCACGTAGTCAAAGAAGGGATCTATATATATAATTGGCACTTTGTAATCACTGAAGCGATTTTCGGCCGAGCTCCTTCTCCAATTTGTGGTTTTGCGTCTTGATGTTTTTTTTTATCATGTCAGAAGTACACTCGAAGGGATTGACATTCCATGCCGAGGAGCGACCGCAGTTAGAAAATTTTATTTAAATTAATTTTCTATAAATTTTTGGATGCTGGCGGCACCGGGATTTGAACCCGCGCCGCCAAGAAGGGATCTGCCAGTCCTTTAAAGAGCAACGCCTTTCTGTCGTCCATTACTACTATTGAACAAAAGCTGTTATTCATTAAGATTCTGCAACTTATTATCGAGCTCTAATCAAGCAGGTCCAATAAATCAATTTTCTTAAAAAAATACAATTAAGTTTAATGGCTTCAACACACGAAGAGGAACCGAGTATTTCTAGCTGACCGTTCTAAGCGAAATAGAGTTCCGAAAACCCCTAGCAAGAGCTCCCTCCCAATCATGTTTCAGGTAAGTATAACAAAACGTCGACTATAAGATTGACATATTGGAGATCCTTCAAGTTGAAAGTTGCTAATCTGGCAGTTGGTTGAAGCCACAGGTCTGAACTATCAATATCAATGGTTCCGTGGAGGGTCTGGGTTGCTCCAACCACCAGTAACTTAATGTCCGTCGTTTAACTGCCTTTGTGAAATTTTTCCTCTGAGACGTCACAGTATCGGTTTGGAAAACTAGCTTAACTTCGTACTTAAAAATGTTTGCTGCCTAACTCGTGTTGCTGTGAAAATTAGATATAATTCTCGAGTATTTTATATAACTATTTTTACATATTATACTTGAAAGCATACAGACATACATACATATGTTTATGCATATCTATTTAAGTTCTTTGTTTCCAACAGCAGTGACGTTTACAACAGCAAAGGCCCCAACATAGTTTATGCCAATCAAGAACTTTTGCTTGTGCTGCTGTAGCCCACGGGTAAGAACAACAACAAAATTACCAACTTATATACATATATATATATACCTATATATATACAATATGCGTGGTGATTTGTTGTTGCTTTCGCTATCTTCTCAACCGCTGCCATCATTGAAATTGAAAGGCAAAAAAGTAAAAAAGCAAAAAGCAACTGTAACAACAACAGCGGGGGGTCCTGTGAATGGACGGACGGACGAACATTCACTGGAATTAGTTTTCTCAACGCTGATTGGAAGGAGTAAGAAAGCTTTAATCCGCTTCGCCACCTCAAAGCAATTGTCTATTCTACTTCCACCACACTTCCACCACACCGGTGCACCACCTCCAGCAAATAAGGGTATACATATGTACGTGTGTATGCATGTTCGTACATATGTATTTGGTATAATAACTAAGAAGTGGAAATGAAAATCATTGCTGTCAGTGCGGCCACAATAGAAGCGTGAAGACATGAATTGAAGAGAAAAACACCATTGACCATTGAGTCCATACGAGTACAAAACGAGTACAAGTCACCTGCAGGTGCAAAACCGCATGTGATGTCCTTTCGTGATGTGTCAGGATTTTTCTTGTGTCGCTTATACCAGCTACTTTTTTTTCTAACTATCATTTCCTCTATTACCGTAATACTGATTGTTCTCGTTTTGGTGTGGCTCGTTGTGGTAGCATGGCGGCGGTGTACCGCTACTTTTATTACAAATTGGTTTCCAGTAGTTTTCACATGTGTCACGCTCAAATTACTGCATATAGCACGCATTCGTTAGTCAGCAGAGTAGAATTGAATAGGAAAAAAAATGAATTAACCAAGAGAAAATTCATAAAAAGTGAGAAAATTTAGTAAAAAAAAAAAAAAAAAAGTAATAATGAATTGTATAGTAAAATTGAAGGACATACAAAGAATCGTTTGACGCTGTGACAAATAATGAAAATGAAAGTGTTTTGTCATACATAAATACTCCCTCAAACACCTAATCGTATCTACAACAAAATTATATGAATTGAAAAATATCATAACCCAATGAACACTTCTCTATAAGGCCTCCAGACTAACGAAATTGACTAGACCGAAGTGTGAACATTTTACTACCCAATCAATATAGTATTTAGCATTCTTCTCTGCAGCCCTTTCTTTACTTCAGTTCGGTTAGCAACCTCTTCTCTATCTTCCCCCTAGTCCCTTGGTTCATCAAAACTTAATTTTTGTAATTTTCCTCTATGCCATAGACAGATCTTTAGAAGAGGAATTAGTAGACCAGCAAAATCCTCGCAAACAGCCTAAGTGGTCTTTAAGTATGATTTCGGATGTTGGGAACTAAATTAAGCCACACTCAGTAAAACCATAGTTCCATTTATTCATCAGCTATTCGATGAATTAATCTTCAAATTATACAAGAGTCTTAAATAATCAACCAACCTTGGTTCCATCTTAAGCCTCTGTCGGCATAAAAATTAAAAAAAAATTAATTTTACATAACCTTATACCTTGAGTATACCATCGTGATTAGTCGACTCGTTTTTTATAGAGTAAAATCTGGCTCCATTAAATGATGAAACCTGGGAAGCACCTCTTCGAGCCGTTCGATACCAAATGATGTTTCAGGCAGGGTGATTCCTTATCGTGTGACTTCTTTAATTTATTGCTGGAGCTGCAGAGCTGAATATGAAAAGTACAACCTTCAATAATAGTGGCATCAACAACTGCGCCGTGAGTTCGGCTTTCACCAGATTTGATATAGAGGCGTAGAAAATGGGTCCAGTAGTGAATGATGGCAGCACGAAATGTCTCCTGTCATCAAACAAACAGACATCGCATTCGCGACTCGGCTCCCACGTCACTGTTGACAGTCATAACTTTGTAGCTGTAAATAATTTCGTCTATCTTGGAACCAGTACTTACATCAACAACAATGTTAGCCTCTACAAGTCGCTCATCATACCTGACCTACTATATGGCGCAGAAGCGTGGACGACGACATCTTCTGATGAGTCGGCTCTCGGAGCCTTTGAAAGAAAAGATTTGCGAACGATTTATGGTCCTTTGTGCATTAACAACGGCGAATACCGCAGGCGATAGAACGATGAGATGTATGAGCTATAGGATATATGGTAGTTCAGCGAATGAACAGACAGCGGCTACACTGACTGGGTCATGTCGTCTAATTGGATGAAAGCACTTCAGCTTTGAAAGTATTCGATACATTACCCGCTGATGGAAGCAGAGGAAGAGGAAGACCTCCACTCCTTTGAAAAGATCAGGTGGAGAGTGGCCTAGCTTCACTTGGTATTTCCAACTGGCGCCAAACGGCGAAAAGAAGGGATGAACGGCGCGCTAATATTGATTCGTAAGCGGTGCCAACGTCAATAAAGCAGAAGCAGAAATGATGAAACCTATCAACTTACTCGTGTATGTGATCGTTCGAAGCTCATCGCAGGATTTTAGTACTGGATAGACGCATGAAGAAAAATATTTAAAGGAAATTCGAACGCTTCAGAATGCCTTACCTTCCAAATATGGCATTGTCGTCGAGTATCCATTCCACTGGAAATGAGATTGGTTGCTGAACACAATTTTTTTGATAAAAAAATGACAGAGGCTAAATTGCTACGAATGGCGCAAGCCTAAATTTAAAACTATTTTGGTCTAGTAAAAAGGAATCCTTTATTTTTGTAATAGATGGCTTTAGTGATTTGTATCTCGCGTTCTATATGAGCGATTGGATTACTCTAGAAGGCGTTAGAAAGATGACATTTGTACTAAGAAAGATAATGCTGTTGGATCACTTAGAGCAGTGCCAAACGAAAATGGTCATGGTCGAAGGTCAATGAACAAGAACAAGCGATCTCCAAGTCAGAATTGACGCCCAGAAAGGTTTGATTGTATGTTTTGTGGGATTGGCAAAGCAAAGCCAAGCTCTTAATTCTATTTAGTACTGTCAGCAATTAAACCGTCTGAAGTAAGCATTCGCCCAGAAGCCCCAGCTTTGGACAACAGAAAGGTAATTCTGTTTTATTTGGGCAACGCCAGACCACACACATCAAGTTAGAGACTTTCCAGAAGCTTCGAGATAGTACTTATGCATCCACCTTATAGTTCGGACCTCGCACTAAGTGACTGCCATTTGTTCCTGTCTATGGCAAAGGATTTGGCTGATGAAGAATAGGCCTCAAGAGAGGTCTTTGAAAATGTATTGTTAATAAATTCAATGGAAAACTAATGGATTACTTTTCACCAGGCCTAATATAAGAGGTTTTCTTTAAATTCAATCGATCTTCAAAGGCTCTTCATAAAAGTCCAACGGCAGTGGAAGGGAAGTACGTTCGAAAATCACTTAAGCGATAAATACATATACAGATATATTTTTATACTGGGTTTATTGCGAAATTCTCTACGCTTCTTTTTAATTTCAAAATTTTGCACTCTGTTTTTATGTGAGTTCTTTCTTTCAATCATTTGGTTGTTGTATGTAAACACAATAAGGTGTGTCTTCCCATTTGCTTTTTTCATTTGTAACTATTTTATTTGCAAGCTCAATTATTTCCACCATAACTTTCTTTATTTGGTGTCCTTTCGGCAGATAGCATGTTATTTGTTTTTGTTTTTTTTTTTTTGGAGGGTTCACTGTTGTACGAGTATATTGTCCCTTTCACCTTATAAAATATAAACCAGTACATACATATACACGTATACACACTCATACATAGTGACATTTTGATATTTTACGCTTGAACTTTTGTCTTTCTTTGACACGCACACCAATAAATTAGACGATTCTATTGTTACATACATATGTACAATATATTTATAAAACATATACGAGTATCCATATATATATTTACACCTGTAATCCCCCGCATTTAGGGCGTGTATGAATGGTTATAAGGCGAAGTGAAGTGACATCACTTGACATAAAAATATTTACCGTAATTTTTCGTCGCAAATTTTTTGTATGAAAGCAGCAGAATTGGCAAAAGTCATTGATTTAATTAAATTTATTTATTACGGTTGAAGATGGTTGTGTTCTGGTTTTCGTGTGTCTTGCGCATTTTCTGCCGTTTCAGTTTTATATCTTAGACTAAAGGGTATTCTTTCTTTTGAAAAAAAATATCATTAAAGAAAGCTCAATTCATTTTTTGTAAAGAGCTGCAGAACTAAAGAGTGTACAACCGCTGGGGAATGTCGATGACGTTTAAAACCGCGCCGTTAGTTATGTTATCTCCAGGCTTGATAGAGAACCGAAGCAAATAAGTCTGGTAGTGAACAAGGGCAAGACGAAGTACCTCCTGTCAACAAACCAACAGTCATCGCATTCACGACTCGGCTCCCACGTCACCGTTGACAGTCATAACTTTGAAGTTGTAGATAACTTCGTTCATCTTGGAACCAGTATTAACACCAACAACAATATCAACCTGGAAATCCAACGCAGAATTGCTCTTGCCAACCAACAGGTGCTACTTTGGACTGGGTAGGCAATTGAAAAGTAAAGTCCTCTTTCGACGAACGAAGACCAAACTCTACAAGTCGCTGTCCTGCTAACTGTATAAGAGGCGATATTGACATCCGATTAGTCGCGAGTCTGCGAGTGAAAAGTTTTGCGAACGATTTGCAGACGATAAAATGATGAACTTTACGAGTTATACGGCGACATTGACATAGTTCAGCGAATTAAGAAGCAGAGGCTACGCTAGCTAGGTCATTTGGTCCGGATGGATACGAATACTCCAGCTTTGAAAGTTTTCGATGCAGTACCCGCCGGTGGAAGCAGAGAAAGAGGAAGACCTCCACTCCGTCGGTAAGAACAGGTAGAAAGGGACGAAACGAATTGCGCAATGTTGTTAACTCGGCTATAAGTAATATTTAAATTGTAGACTCGATACTCCGACTCTGGCAAAGGTTAAAAAATAGCAGATATCTGGTGACAAACAAATCAATAAAATATTTTTTTAAATTAAGTTTTCTACTTAAGTGCCACATGTGAGTAATTGGTTAAGAATTCTTCACAATGAAAAGCACCTAGAAAAAAAATGTTGCCTACATTTTGGCGCAAAAATAGAGAAGGTCTTAATATAGTCATCGCTTCAAGGGTTTGACTTGTAACAATGCCCAAATTGGAAAAATCACCACTCCTGTGGACTCGATTATTATTATATAATATAAAAACTGCACTATCGCCTACGCTCTCCGTATTTGCAGTGATTGTCGCATCATCGCTGGTACACACAAATCTATGAAAGCCCAATCCGTAGATTATTCACGTCACGTTCGGTCGGCACTTCGTTTGCGACTTCCATTTGCAGCGACATTGTTCATTTGCACTTTGCTTTTTGGCTCTTTTTTCCACATCACAATGCTTCACTCACAAACATAGTTTTTTTTTGCGGGGGAGGGGGGCACCCAAATGCCCGATATTTTAAGAATTATGAATGCCACGTGACTCTCCACGCAACATGATTTGTAAATAACACGAAAACTCACACACCTAAGCTCGTACCCTGAATGATCTCATGTACTATACTCGTATTTGCCTGCCGTTCACTAGTGTGAGACACTTTCTTCTCCTGCCGTCCGAGTTTTGCGCACCATTGACCAGTTGGCCGTGCGATGTTGTTGGCCTTGACGGTGAAACGCCAGACGTCACGCTCGTACGACTCAATCGGGCGTGTGTAAATATGGCATAGTAAAATATTAGTAAAATATGCTCAAATTATGAGATTTCGGATTTACTTTTTTCGAGATAATATTTGTATGCAGTCGCAGTAGTCGTTCTAGTCTTACTACGATAGAGAAACTTTCCTTCTGTTCTGTGTGTGTGCATGTGTATGTTTGATGGCATAATTTACGAGAAATCGCCGGCTGTGGAAATTAGGCTTCGGGGATTTAAATGGTTTAGTGCTTTTAGTGAATATATATGTAAGTATGTATAGAATGTCTTAATGTTTGCAATAGTAAAAGTGGCAGAAGTAATAGTTTGTAAATAGTATTAAAAGTGGATGGAGAGAAGAGAAAACAGTAAAAATTTGGGTACTTTAATTGTTTTTGCAGAGTCTACCAAAAGGCCGGCTTAACTCGATGGGATGTAAAAATTCTACTGCCAGCCTTTCAAACTAGAGTAGTGTTCGCTTTCTTCGCGCTGGGTGAACCCTCCAATTCACTTAACCCATGCTTTCAGCCTTCTATGATCAATTCGAAAATTAAGACTTTATTGTGAAAAAATGGTTATTCATTTAATATTCAAAGTATTGCCCATCGGAAGCTACGGTGTTTGCCCATCTTTCTGGCAGTTTGTGGATCCCGTCCCAAAAGAACTTCTCCGGCTTGGAGGTCAAGAAAGAATCGTGCCAATTTCTGATATCTTGTACTGAAGTGAAGCGTACTCCGGAGAGGTCATTCTGCATTGATCTGAACAAGTGGTAATCGGAAGGTGCTATGTCTGGGCTATACGGCGGGTGAGGTAGAAATTCCCACCCACAGTTTTCCAAATAGTTTTTAACTGGCCTTGCAACATGTGGCCGAGCGTTATCATGATGAAAAATTATTGATTCGTGTCTGGTCGCATATTCTGGTCGGTTTTCCGCGATGGCCTTTTTCAAACGAATCAATTGTTTTCGATAGAGGTCCCCATTGATCATCTGACCCGACTTCAATAGCTCATAATAGAGCACACCCTTGTGATCCCACCAAATACATAGCATAACCTTGGCACCATGGATATTCGGCGTTGTCGTGGATGTCGATGGTTGGCCGGGCTTCACATACGAAATTGCCACTTTTAAACCGTGCAAACCACTTTTTGCACGTTCGTTTGGCTAAAGCATGGTCACCAGAAACGTCCAGTAAAATACTAAATTGCTAAGATAGAGAAAAACTGGTTTCGAAATATGGATCTGGGAACAATGGAACTCTTCGGTGCCCCACAGTATAAATGTATGTGATTTTAGTTGTCGAAGAAGAGACGGTCGGTGTTAGTTTTAGAGATTAATTAATATTCTCACTTTGGAATATAGTGAGACAAAAAACATTATCAATGGCCTCTGAAGTTTTCGAACCCGAAGGGGTTTTGGTTGAGTGGGTAATCTCGACGACGCGACTCATCAAGAAGTTTTATATCACAGTTTTCAGAGTCCAAATTTCATCTAGCTCGTTGGACACAATGCTGAAGCGTGATCCTTCGGTAGCCGCACAATTGGGGAGGGGAAAAGAAATAGTCTACAACGGTATAGTCCCAGCCACATTAAGTCGCGGCTACTGCAGAAGATGGTTCCTTTAACTATAAACTGTGCAATTAGAAAGGATAAGAAAGGATAAGGAGAATGTTCAACACAGTCTAGCTCTTGATTCGTAGTGTTTTGTTAGTATATGAGGGTTACCTCTGGCAAGAAAAGATGCCATATCACGAATTAACAATCTTACGATGGCGGAGCCTAGTTGCGACCTTGCTGAAACGCTACTCTCTTTAAAAGACAACTGTTATCGCACTCTTACGTGAACGGTTTTATGGCAGAACAAGGCGGACTGGGCGCTGGTTTTTGGTCACAGTTATGTTGAGCTCTTCGTTGTTTGAAAGACACCAGCCAAGAAATTACATTAAAAAAGAGTTGTGCTGCAGGGAACATCTATTAACCCTACCTTGAAGAATGTATATGTAGCAGCTGAATGGATTTTTCGATACAATGTGCTTGAGTACTAAAGTTTCCAATCAATACTGAAAACATACGATCTGTGCAGCTCGTGGGAAATTTAGTGCAAATCTCCTAAATGTTTCAGCTCCCTAAAGTTCTATTCAATTAGTTTTGTTCCTTATAAAATATTATTCTCCACTTGAACCATATTATTTTGACAATTTGATGTGATCCTGTAATTATCGTAAATTTGTAATGAATTTACATTATCTCCTGTCATACCATTTTATGCAGTATTAAATTTAACCTAAAAAACAAACAAAAAAAAAAACAATCTTGTAAAGAGCACATGTGACGTAGAGGTACGCGCGTTTGATATGACATTTTTTCCTGTAACAAGGCGAAAATCTTAAAAATATTATATGAACCAATAACACACAAACACAAACAAAAAATACACCTTATTGAAAAATGATAGAAAGTAATGCCAATAAAGTTGAGTGCACCGCCCAGCCAACCGCCCAACCAAAATGAGGTTTTCCCATCAACAAACACACATCCTTATACAATACATATGAGTATAAGGATGTATTTAGTCCTTAGCAAACACTTAAGTATCGACAGCGAAGGGAAGCAGCGGAAAAGACACATTCTATATGTACATTGTGGAGTAGGAGGCCCCGGAGATGGAGGTGGAGATGGTTGACGATAATAATCGAAGTATTTTGTGTGCTAAAATAGCTTTATTATTCATGCGTGTGACTTTGGCTGTAAATGGCATGCCTTATAGAAAATGAACTCACAGCTGCATGTGAGAATGTGTATGTGTCGTGTTGCCTTTTTAAAGGAAACCACATTTGGTTTGTGATAATTTATGCCAAAAATTCCACGCATTTTAATGCCAACACAACGCCACTTACACACACACACACACACATCATACTCGTAGTAGCCTGTTGCAAACTTATTGCCTTCAAGTATCCCTCCCTCGCGATGATTTTCTTTGAAGAAAATTACTTTTTTATATTACTCACATACATGTGTGTATCTACGTATGTATGAACGTTAAGTGCTGGCAAAAAGTTAAAGGGAAAATATCATCGGAAATGATGATGGCACTCGTTCGATTATGTTCGGAACGTGTCAATTGAGCAATTGGTTTGCCAACAGTATGGTGGGTGGAGTGCGCTAATGCTTTGTTCGAATAATTCAAATTTTCTTTCAGCAAAGAGTATGGATAACAAAAGTGAAATGAAAAATATTCCTTTTTTTTTTCGAAAAGTGCTACAGCAAACAGTACCCAGATATCTGATATCTATTCCGAAAACTTACATCGCTATAACTCCAACGCTTGGACTTGAATGACTTAGAAAATAAGCTATATCATCTAAAGGAAGGGATATCCAGAAAACGAGTTGGGTTGTTTATTCTTTCACATTCAGTTCCAGCCGGTACCCCTTACTCTAGCTGGTGGAGAGGAGAGCCAAAGTTTTCGCTGATTGTAGTTAGCATGTTGTAAAGAAATGTATAACATCGGAGAAAATGCAGTTTATCTTCGAACAGAGGATGTCAGTATCCTAGTCAATGCCTCTTTCTGCCGTAAGAGGCGAGAAGTTCCCGCTACAATCGGTACTTTATAACGGAACGAATCGAATTTTTATCCAGCCAAGGACTTTTACTAATACAAAATTCTACAAAATCTACTTTGGAGTATATTTTTGCGGCTACAACAGAAATAAAAGTAAAAGTCTACGAGCACTATCTTTGCCACTGTACACACATATACACACATCTATGAGATCACTTCTTTGGCAGTAACGTCTCGTTTATAAGGCACTCGAACTGGTTTGTAGATCTGAGAAGGTGAGAAGTACACTGCAGCATTATAACAAGCCTTTAGGCTCTAGTAAACGTTCTTTGTTAGTGGAGAGAGCTTCAAATTCCAAAACAGTAGAGTGGGGAGGCAACACCACACTGCGGAAACCCTTAATTGATTCTCCTGACTGTTGAGTTATTATTGGGTGTATGCATTAATTCGTGCGGTTTTCAAAGAGAAGGCTCTACTAGTATTATTTCGCGTCGTGTTCATCGCGTCGTTTTCGGTAGATGTCATTTGTTTTAGCGTGAACAACAATTTGTTTCATTCATTTGAAAATGTCGAAATTTGTACCAGATAAAGTGTTTTTGCGGGGAGTTCTTCTTCATTACTTTAACATGAAGAAAAGTGATACCGAAAGCCATCGTATTTTACTGGACGTTTATGGTGACCATGCTTTAGCTGAACGAACGTGCCAAAAGTGGTTTGCACGGTTTAAAAGTGGCAATTTCGACATAGACGACGGAGAACGACCCGGACAGCCAAACAAATTTCAAGACGAAGAATTGGAGACATTGCTCGACGCATATTCATGCCAGACGCAAGAAGAACTTTCAAAAGTATTAGGAGTTGATCAATCAACCGTTTCCAGATGATTAATATCATTAGGATTCATCCAGAAGCTTGGAAATTGGGTGCATTATAAATTAAAGCCAAGAGACGTCGAACGTCGATTCTGCATGTCAGAAATGTTGATTCAACGCCACCAAAAGAAGTAATTTTTGCATCAGATCGTATGTGAAGCCAGGCTAACCATCGACATCCACGCCAAAGCCGAATATGCATGGTGCCAAGGTCATGCTATGTACTTGGTGGGACCAAAAGGGTGTGCTCTATTATGAGCTATTGAAATCGGGTCAGACGATCAATGGGGACCTCTACCGAAAACAATTGACTCGTTGGAAAAAGGCCATCGCGAAAAAACGACCAGAATATGCGACCAGACATGAATCAATAATTTTTCATCATGACAACGCTCGGCCACATGTTGCAATTCCAGTTAAAAACTATTTGGAAAACTGTAGGTGGGAAGTTCTACCTCACCCACCTTATAGCCCAGACATAGCACCTTCCGATTACCACTTGTTCAAATCAATGCAGAATGCCCTCACCGGAGTACGCTTCACTTCAGTACAGGGTATCAGAAATTGGCTCGATTCTTTCTTGACCTCCAAGCCGGAGAAGTTCTTTTGGGATGGGATCCACAAACTGCCAGGAAGATGGGAAAAAATCATAGCTTCCGATGTGCAATTCTTTGAACATTAAATGTATAACAATGTTTTTGCAATAAAATATTAATTTTCGAAAAACACCTCACGAATTAATGCATACAACCAAGATTTGGAAATTATGACAGTGGCTGTTAACCACTCAAGGTATTAAGCTCGAGGGTAATGAAGATACAAAGCACAGATCCAGTACTTTTGACAGATTTGATTCTACCTGAACAATTCACACGCAGATGCGGTTTAGTATGAACCCAAGAATTATCCAAGAACTAGTGTTGCTGTGCACTTTTCTGGCTTCCGTTATGCCTTTTGCTTGGGCTATTGGGGTCAGATGGTGGATTAAAGATAACAGCAGTAAGACTTTAAGTTTCTTCATTCCTGGTGAAAGGAGTGATATCAGCCGATACGATTCTACTTTGTTGGCTGGTTTTCGCGAATTCGGTAGCATGGCGCGGTCACCTTATTTCCATAAGTCTCATAAACGCTTAAAGAGCAAACTGCAATTTATAGAAACGACGTTAAGGCACAACCTAGTAATCAAAGAAGAAGTTGTATACTCAATAGTTTTGCCATTTAGAAGCAGAAAGCCCCCATAAAAATTTGTTTCTTTCTTCTTTGACAGAACTTGAGACCAAGACCGAAAACCTTTAACTAAAGTAGTTCTTACAGAAAGCTCTTAAGCTTATCCCGACCCCTCATCTAAAGACTTCCGTTAAGCAGACCAAAAAGATAATCTCCACTCTGTTAGAAAGATCAGTTGGAGAAGCAGCTTATTGCACTTGGTATTTCCATTTGACGTCAAACGGAGGAAAAAGGGAATTGAAAAGAAGTCGTGACTCGGACCGTGGACTCATTTAGAAGAGTTCTGAATTGAATATTTAAATATAATTATAAATTCTGTTGCCTTCGCAGTGTATAGAAGTTGAACGAGCTTGAAAAAATGTTCACATTTCCACCCGGAAATTCTCGAAACTCAAAATTTAAAGATTTGAAATTTCTATGACATTCCTGACACACAAAAATATAATTAATTCTTTCAATGAATTTCTTGTAAATTGCATAAGAGATTCACGCCAATCATCAACAGAGTAAAATAACTCTAACTCGCCAACCCGCGCCAGCCAACTGCTGTGATGAGCCTTAGATTCCTCATTGTACTGCCCACATCCGCTTGCCGAATATGAGTTTCACTAATAGATTTTAATCAGCCGCGGGCTATTACAGCTGCCTGTCTTGCCGTCCGTCTATCTAAGCATGCTGTGAATTAACGGGAATTTTCGTTTGGACTTTTTCGTGTGTAACGGCTGTTAGTAGCGAGAGCTTTTGTTCCACTTCTAATGCATGCAAAGTAAAAATTAAAAACGCCACAGGCGACACCAACGCCTGTCACAAATGCGACTTTAATTACAGCGGTTATGGCGAAGATCCAGGATTTCCATGCATGCTTCCACTTCTTCTTCTTCTACGATATTCCGCTGACTATCCTTCGGCGACACTTGGCGTAGCGCATGGATCCAATAGCACTTGAGCAGCGCGTACTTAACAAGTTCTTCGGTTAGTTTGAGGACGGTTTAAAAAAAAAAAAAGAGGAGAATATTCAAGCAACTTTGACGCGCTTCTTCTTCTTTCTTTAAATATATTCCGTTTTTATTCTTCTTTCAACAAAACTGACACGCCACCACAAAATGCCCCCGAGTGATGTGACACTCGGCTTGTTTTTTTGTTTTCCTTTTTCTTCTACTGCTTGTTGTAGAACTACGTATGATGCCAAAGGCTTGTTGCATTGTTGTTGCCGCTGCACTCCATGTGTGTGACGCACTGCATGCAACGGTGATAACGTCACCGCGGGACTACCCACATTCACACGGCGCTCTCTTGCGCCCGTCTTCAGTGGGGTCACCAGTGGTTTGCGGGTGTTTTCCGGGCGTTTTATCTACTTCGCTGTGGTCGCCTCCTGTGTTCCTCCTTCGATGGTTGTTGTTTGTGCGTTTGTTTTCATTTGCTTATTAGCGACCTCCATAATTTGCCAACCGTTTTTCCAGCAATTTACTCATCTCTTCAGGGGTTCGACGCCTAATGAGCTCTTTGCCACGCGACTGCAGCCACGACTTTGTGATCTGCTCAACGGACGAGCTTCGTTGTTGCTGTGGGTTTGCGAGCTCTACTCATTGTATGGAGTGGCTCATTGGCAGCTCAGCGTGTCTACATATGCAATCATTATGCGCATATTTACACACATACGAACATACATATTTAGTTGTCCTTACAAGCTCGTTTGAAGCTTCGTGTGGTGGCACGTTTATGGTTTTTACTACCAAAATAAATACGAGTTTATTTTAATATTTTCTACACAAAATTGTCGCGTTGTTGTTTGCTGTCATTTCAGCACTTTGACACGTTTTTGCGTTTTCCACATCATTTGGTTTGGTACTCGAAAACTTTCCGCTTATTCTTGGCATACTAAGGACTTAACGAGGCTTTTGAGGAATTTAAATTTAAAGTTGGATTTAAATAAGGCATTGGAAGTTAAGGTAATAGAGGCGAAGAATGAAAGAAATAACATAGAAAAGAGATGAACAGAAAAGAGATTGCCTTTAGAATCTGTCAGAGCTATACCAAGATTTCTAGGAAGGTCACAGATTTCATCGTTCGGATCTATCTTTGATATTTCTGAAGAGTTCTTTATATCCGTATTAAAAATCGTTGTCTTTATAGACTTTCATTGCGGCTTGGAAATTCTCCAATTCCTAGAGATGCTGAAAAAGTAATCTCAACAGAAGATATGTAGTAATCCGGCTGAGGTTAAAGAACTTAAGAGGTTCGAAGTCTGAATTGAGCACACCACAATTTGGTTTTGAGATTTTTTCCCTTTAAACCTAAAAAGTCTATATACAAGGTGTGTTTGTTGAAATGTACCGGTGTAACTAGTAGAGCAATATGTATAAATTTCTATGATTTGGCATGTATGTAATTTTTTTCTATTGACATTAACCTACAAAAATACGCAAGTCACATTCCGCCTAAATAATAGCGTCATATTTTTTTACCTCAGTGAATAGGTCGAGTTTCGTTCCAAGTAAATCGCATTTGCGGCATTCGTTGCTTTTCTTATTTCATCAAAAGAAAAAAGCAGCTGAAGCTGGTAGAAACTTATGGTGAACATCCTCTAGTGATTAGAACATGTTTTCGTCAATTTAAAAGTGTAGATTTCGATTTGACAGACAATGAACATCCTGGTGCAGCGAAAAAGTTCGAAGACGAGGAATTGTAGGCGTTATTGGATGTTGATCCAACCCAATCGCAACAAAAATTGGCAGAAACACTACATGTGAATCCAGGAGCAATTTGCCAACGTTTAAAAGCAATGGGAAAGATCCAGAAGTATGTAAAATGGGTGCCACACCAGCTGAACGATAGACAAATGGAAAATCGAAAAACCGTTTGTGAAATGCTGCTTCAACGATTCGAAAGGAAATCTCTTCTGAATCGAATTGTCACGGGGGACGAGAAATGGATTTATTTTGAGAACCTGAAGCGGAAAAAATCATGGCTTTCCCCTGGTGAAGCTGGCCCATCGACTGCAAGGCCAAATCGCTTTGGCCGTAAGACAATGCTCTGTGTTTGGTGGGACCAGTGTGGTGTGGTGTACTACGAGTTGTTAAATCCTGGTGAAATGGTGAACACGGATCGCTACCGACAACAAATGATCAATTTGAATCATGCGTTTATCGGAAAACGGTCGGAATGGGCCCGAAGACATGGCAGAGTTATCTTGCAACATGACAACGCGCCGTCTCATACCGCTAAACTGGTGAAAGACACATTAAAAACGCTTAATTGGGAAATATTATCGCACCCGCCGTACTCTCCAGACCTCGCCCCGTCCGACTATCACATTTTCGCATCGATGGAACACTCCCTTGCAGAGCAGTGCTTCCCTAATTTTGAAGAAGTCGAAAAATGGCTCGTCGAATGGTTTGCCTCGAAAGAGAAAAAGTTTTTTTTGGAATGGTATCCAGAATTTGCCTGAGAGATGGGCGAAATGTATAGAAACCAATGGTCAATACTTGAATAAAAAAATTTTGAGATTCCTCTGAAAATTAAGTGTTTTCTTTATCGAAAAACCGGCAAATTTCAACTAACACACCTGGTAAGTGCTGGTTCGTTTTATATTGTACAATAATGTCGATGATTTTCCCGCTATTGGCTGCGTTTTGTAGTCCCTTTCTTCGACAACAAACTGAGCTTCCAAGCTGCCAACAAGTCTCGGTTGGTGCCATAAATCTTATTAACCGCAATAGTTTTATCAAGAGTGATGAAAGGTGATGAATACTTTTCTTTAGTGCGGATAGTGAGACATATTGTCCCTGCTTGGCTTATAAGAATGTTAGATATATGTCTCTTTATTTCACATAATCAGATATTGTATGGATTCCGGAAACCAGGTTGGGAAATTTTTACAACGAAAGCCAATTATCAAGCTATTTGTGGTATAGCAAGGACCGGTGACGAGTTTTACCACTCCCACACGAAGAGGAGCCAAGAAAGATAGAACGACCCATCCTTACCTGATATCTCTCTCCTGCGTTCAGTACGTCTACAGGCGGTCAATCATTTGCTGAGTGATTGTAAAAAAGTTAAAGATAAAAACTTTAACAACCGACAAAGCAATAAAAAAAAACTCTTATCATTTACTTTAACAACAAATTTATTAGCGGAAAAATGGAAAACAGCTTTTTATCACAAGAACACACACATAATGAGGTCAATAAAATAACCCGCACACACTGAGCAGCGGGCGAGCGGACAATCAGCCAACCATGCAAGCGTACACCGTTAACCACGAAACCAAAAATGCCAAGAACGAAGAAAAACAACTGTAAAAATGTAACGAGACACTTTCTTGTCAGCGAGAGAGAAGTGACCAAAACGACTTACAGACAACTTAACCAACAACAGCAACAGCAGAACCAACAACAATATTATAAAAAACTCACACAGTAGCAGTGAAACTATGGACGTGTACTCGTATGAATAAAAAAGTTTCTCTCCAAAAGCGACGTCATGGCTTGGTCTCATATCTCTTCGACTGCCAACGGCTCTGGTGGGTCGCTACTGTTAAGTACGAGGGTGTGTGTTTTCAATTTGTAACTTTTTTTTATCTGCTTGGGGGGTAACGTAGCAAGACACCATCAACGACCCCCTCACACTCACGGCCTGCGCCATGGGTGGGCAAGTGGGTGGATGGTTGGTTGGATGGTTGGATGAATGGCGGTACACGTGTAATGGCTATGAATTTCATTTCACAACTTTTAAATTTGTCAACGTTGTTACAGTTGAAATGCGCATATTTTGAATTCCACTTTTTTCCGCTACGCAGAGTCTATGAATGTCAGTGAATTTTGGGTTGGTTGGCGTGTTGGGGGACAATTTTATTTTGTGTTTTATTTATTAATTTTTTTTTTATCGGGAGGGCGTTGCACAGACAGTCGTCGTCAGGAAGTGTCAAGTGTGGCAATAAAAATGTCAGCGCATATCTCATGGACCACATCGACATCATCAAAAACAGAAGCAGTAGCTGAAGTGCAGCGATGACAATAACAGAAATGGGTAGAGATGAGAAGAAGCATCAGTAACACCATCAATATCAACAACAACAACATGTATGTGATTAACAATAAGAGAAAGCCAATGCAGCTGATATTATGCAGAAATTTATTTAAAACCACATGAATATATGTAAGTATCTCTGTACAAACACAGTTGGTCTCACAAAATATCTGGGGTCTTAAAATTTTAGACACTTGAAGCAAGATGAGGCGCGTCTGACAGAAATACTAGTAAAAAGAGGAAGATTTGGAGATTCATATAATGTTAAGGGAGTTCTCTTTAATGCCTCCCTAGGGAAGGTCTTAAGATGCAATACCTGTTCTCTTCAAATCTTTGTCTTCCAAATATTTTAGAAAGGAAAAATTATGAGCTGATCATTCATAAAGAAGTTTTAGCACACAAATCGTTAGCGGAGCCCGAGAGAGTCAACTATTGGTTAACTTACACAACAAGTTCTTTCTCTACTCTATGAAAACTTGTTTATATTTACATGCTTGGAGAATCTGGTTCGCAATTTCGGCGTTAGATCACAGAAAGGGTGACAGCCCATGGCCGGATAAAATCCGGGTCAACTCCGGTGCATAGAACTGGCTGTCTTGAGAGTACGAAACCACTGGACAGGACGGCGTACAGACAAGCACTGAACGCCATTCATCAGGAGTCAGTCAACACCTGACTGCGTGCTCAGAGTAAAACCACCACCTATTGCAGACAACGAGCTCGAGCTGCCTCGAGAGAACCGCGTGACTCTGGCACAACTTAGTTCTGGATATTGTAGCAGGTTAAACTCCTACCTGTCCAGACTCGACCCCAGCATGTGGAGAGTCTCCGCACGACACTAACCACCTCTTCACATGCCCCCTTAAACCGACTCATCCAATCCCCTCTCCCTTTGGTTCAATCTCATCGAAATAACCCGTTTCCAGGACCTCCCTTTTGATGATCTCGGCGACTTAGATTGATTAAGCCTGTCCTAAGCGGGGTTAAGGAACCGCTACAACAACAACATAATGAGCTGTACGAAATATACGGCGATCTTGGCATAGTTCAGCGAATCAAGAAACAACGGCTGTGCTTGGTAGATTATGGGATCCGGATAGATAAGAATACTCCAGCTTTGAAAGTTTTCGACGCAGTAAGGAAGAGGGAAACCTCCACTCCGTTGGAAGAACCAGGTAGAGAAGTACCTGGCTATACTTGGTATTTTCAATTGGCGCAAAATTTCGAAAAAAAAGGAAACAGGGATGCATGTCGTAATGCTGTTAGCCCGGTTATAATCGGATCGGTGTCTATGCCGGTAAAGAAGAAGAAGATGTGTGTTTAATTAGAAACATTTCTGTTTAACTATACTCTCTCCGATCCAAAGCAATTGTTTGGATGGACTGTCAAGTCATTTCGAATTAAGTTTCCTTTTATATTGACGAAAGAACTTCCTATTAATGTGAGATCTGTTCTCAACTTAAAAAAACTGCTAAGAGGGATTAAACCTCCCCGTGAGTTTCACGGTCTAGTGTTTTAGGTGAATGTCCCTTGTTATTGACTTAATGATCGATCCAAATCCAGTTTACAAAGAGTGGAGGAGCAAGTTCCTACTGACAGAACTGCCGTCTCTGACTCTTTCCAATGTAGTAGTAGAAGACTTCCTCTTCTTGTACTTCCACTATGGGTTATTGAATAATTAAAATTTCATACACATGATGTGACTAAACCAACACAACCGCTGCCTCTTACTTTGGAAAACTATGTTACTATCATCGTATATGTAGTACAGATGGATTTTAAACCTGACATTTTTGTTGGAGTTAATACTGATTTACAGATAGATGAAATTATCTACGGCTTCAAAGTTTTTCGATTTCTTCGTACAGTCTGGTATCAATGTAGGAATCAATGATAATATAATCAACAGAATGCGCTTTCTCTGTTCAGTTCCACGACTCGTATTATGATTTGTATGAGACTTACTGATTATGAGGCGGCTATTCCACAGACCGCGACCGCGGTAGCCAAGTGATTAGCATTGCGTACTGACATTCGGAAGATTCGGGTTCAAATCCCCGTGCCACCAACATCCAAAAGGTATGGAAAATTAATTTTAATAAAAAATTAAGTTAAATTTTCTAATTGCGGACATGAAATAAAAGGCTCCTCGTAAAAAAAACCATCAGCCGTTCGGAGGCGGCATAGTACAAACGGTAGGTCCCTCCATTTGTTGGAAAAACATCAAGACGCAAACCACAAATTGGAGGAGGAGCTCGGCCGAAAATCGCTTCAGCGGTTACAAAGCGCCAATTATATATATTCTTCAGACTAATCTCAAAGTTACGTTCTTAATTTACAGCTTTAGAGACCTTGTAGTCGCCTTAATTTTGTTAAAAACTGTATGAATCTCTCGAAGTAACATACAAATTTTTACTACTGTAGACGAGAGTATTTTTTTCTCTTTCATACATCATGAGAGAAGACACAGACGTGCAACTGCAGACTTTATGCGTTTACTTGTTCATAAAGTGGTTAAGTATTGTGCGGGATATGAATGATGATTGCGCATATGTGAGTGAATGGCTCAACATATCTTGAACTTTAATATTTTATTTATTTGGGATCTTCTTGTTTCTCACTTCTTCTCAAGTTATATTGCGCCTTATTTTTCTAAGTGACTCCTTCCTCCATACTTGCCTTTCGTATCTTATACGTAATTGACTGCTTTTATATTCATATTTCTCATATCTTCGGCAATAAATGTGAAATTTCATTATCAGACGGTCATGTGGATTATGTAGACGAAAATTCCTTTAAAAATAGCTTAGATAATAATAATAATCGTCAATTTTTAATAAACTTGTCGACAAGTAAGTGAGGCTCTTCAGCACTTTTTACTAAATTGCTTACAACAAAAGTAAGAAATGTGGAATGTACAATAAATACAAGGCAATAAACTAGTAGCGACCATAGGACGATAAGCATAGTGAGTTGGGTTCAGGAAGGTATGGGGCTCAACGTTTGAGGACATGTTGGTACCAATAAATTGCTTCAATACCATGGGGTCTCTCTTATAATTGTACAGAGGTGTTAAATCGCGCGATGTTGGAGGCCACGCTACAGGCCCACGATGCGAGTCAATGCGCTTATCATAGAAAACACGAAATAGTGACTTTTTGAGGATGTAATCGCGTCTCAACATTGACTTATGGATTATCATTACTGCAACCAAAACTGAGCTCCATCGCTCAACAAATTTTTCCTGTGAAAATCGGCGTCGATGGTCACCTCGTTTTGGACCCTTTCACCGAACGTGTGACGCGCTTGATGACCGCTCGGCTTAAATCTTGCCCGCAAACCAAGATCCTTATGCAAAATCTTCCATAAAGTGAATGGACACAGCTCTAATTGTTACGCGCAATGGCGGATGGACTCATGCGGATCTTCTTCGATGCTCTGCTTCACAGCAGCAGTAGCTTCTTAGGTGCGTACTGTACGACGTCTCTGAGGCTGTGCATTCTCTACTAGAGTAAGAGTGATACGGAACCGATCCATGGTTGCTCCAATTTCCGATTCGTTTGGGCGATTATGTGGATCGAATATTAGACGTAGATCCCACGAACATAACCGGAGTGAGTTTATTCATTGGCAAACCAAACTGAGTAAGTCAAGTAAGAACTGTCAAAAGCTGACCAACTTCGGAAAAAAGTATTGCCTCTAAAGAAAACGCTCTTTACAAGTTTATATTATTTATTTCGAAAAAATTAAAATTTTCTCAACTCCAAGTAACACATTTTTCTCAGGTTTTTGTGAAGTGAATAGTAGTCCTATGAGCTTTAAATACAAATTTTGAATGCAAATATTTTTTCTTTAAATTAATGAAATATTAAAGTTTCCATAAAAAATTCGCTCTTTAAAAGCTTCCATCTGTTAAAGTTTCCTTGAGGAAATTTTTTTACGCCACCCACTGCCATCCACTTTTGTCATTTCATTTTATTCGCTTTAATGGACACTTGCCTTCTGGCGAGTATTTATTTCACACAAAACTTTCTAATTAACAAAAGTGTAGAATTCTACATCAAATGGCCCATATTACGTATATCCGCTTCGTATTAGTTTTACAATGAAAAGTAATTAGCATAATTTGTTTGAAAAAATTCTTCTACTCTTTACTGAGAGTTGTTTGAGTGCGTGCTTTGGGGTGATAATTTTAATAAGATACTAAGCGGATGTTGAAGGCTGTTGGGAAACTGATTTTCACTGTTTTTTTTTTAATAGAAAAACAATAATAATAATAATAAAATGGAGCGATTAAAATTTATTTTTTGTTTCCTACCCAATTACCAATAGAGTTTGATCAAGTAACAGAGCATATACCTATTCATTTTGATTCAATAAGTTTCTAAGATGTAGGTATGAGTTCAACAAATGATTTATCGATGTCGTCTCTAAAGTTTGCTAAGGTATAATAGAGGAATTACCTACTTTAGGAGATTTAGACAGAGACTAATCACTTTTCCGCTACTCGAAGTCTTACCTAAAAACTAAAATCTACGTTTACGCTATCAGTCAGATATTCCTCTCCACTCAAAGTCACCTCCAAATTAGTCGAATACCATTTCTTTTCTCTACGCTTAGGTCGAGTGAATGGAAAATGCAACCATATGGATGTCACCGTATTGTCAAATTCAAAACAGCCCCTAGCTGCAGTATGTATACTAGCATGACACAGCGATCTGTTGATATTTGATCATTTTCCCGGAAGGAGACTAAACAAAAACCTAACAGGGTACTCTATTTCAAGTAAATCTCAGTTGCTACCTCGTCCATTTCCACCCGTAGTTTGTCTAGACAAAAAGACATTGTCTTAAAAAAATTCAACAAAATCGAACCATAAAAGATCGGTCTCTGGTCCATTTCGTGGTTTTGAGTAAATATACATTAAGATCAAAAAGTTTCCGAAAATCGTCATTTAAACTGCCTGCACTAAATATTTTTCAGTTTTTGGTCTTAAAATCGTTCACAACTACAGCTCGGTGCGATGGCGCATTATCGCCATGAAAGTTTCCTCAAAATGCTCACTCTTTATTTACCGTCTGTCCCGTTGGAACGAATTCATGTTGAACCAAATCGCGAATATCGAAAAAAAAACAATTTCCAGAAACTTTCTGGTCATAACCTAGATTTTTTTGAATAGTTCTGTGCCAAGTATACTTCCCTGAAGAAAAGTTGAACCTTGTCTTAGTTTAGGCAATCAAGTACCAGTGAACCAAATTTCAAGTTAATCGAACAATAAATTATATTTTTCGTAAATTTAATTGTCTGAAAGGTGAAAACTCTTTCAAAAATATTTAAAATTCTCAAGTACACTCTCTGAAATTTAAACAAATATCTCGGAGTACATTATACTAAGATTTTGAAAAAAATCTTAATACTTCTTGTACTTGGCGTTTATCACCAAAACTCACGCAGATAAGCTACGCTGAAGTTATAAATAACACAACGAACACTAAGGTCCAGTTTTGATTTACGGAGCAGTGATGAACAGCGTTTAAATGTTAAGTAAGTGTTACATACAAGTATTTTGGTATAGTCTACACCTCGCTAAATGTTATATGAGCACTGTAAAATCCTTTTCAGATATTTCGGTTTGTGTCATAACTTGTTTTGTTGAGTTAAGGGCTTTTACACTTTCATCAGTCAGATAGTCTAAGATCTTCCAAGATCACTGTATAACTGAAATACTCTTTATTCGCAGTGATAAGTTGCAATCTATTTATTGTTTTCACTGGAATCGGAGAAGGAATGTGCTTCAAAGCCATCTAGGGTATTATAAAGTTGATGAAAGGAAAGATCAATAGCACAATCTTACTCTGACACTTTCAGATAGTTATCAGCATATTTTAGTGCTCATTCTTCTAAAATTGATTACAATGACTCGCTTTTTCAGTTAATAAATATAATATTTACTAAATATGCTTAGTAAGTGGATCGGTGCTTCATCTACATATTTTATTTATACCTTTCATGCACATGGAGTGATCTATTCACTGGTGTCGGAATTACGTAAGTACCAGTAGAAGAAGATTTAGACTCTTACAAATTTATATCGATCGGAGAATAATGAGTTGCACTGACCCATCAGTCCGTCTGTTTGTAGGCAAACTAGTCCCTTAGTTTTTAAGATATTTCAAATAAAACTCGGAACCGGTCAGATCGGACTACTATGGCCATGTGTAGGACTAAATTTTCAGGTTTGAGATTTTGGGTCATAAATGTGTCAAAAAAGGTGCTATATTTAGGGAATATGGTGCTGAAAGTGTTTCTTCGATTCCAGAGATCGCAATAAAATTACTCGTTATTTCAGCAGTGTCGGATGGCGCGTTGTCATGATGTAAAAAGTAGCAACGCAAATCCTCTTTATTCTTGTTTTCCAACATATTTTTGAAAACTTTTGGTAAACACTCTTCGGTGTACCATTTTGCAGTTACCGTCTGATCCTTTTCCAGTGGAATATCAGCTACGATTTTAGAACGGGTGAAATAAACTGACATCATTACTTTTGCTGTCGATTTTTGTGGTTACGATTTTATGTTTGGTTTGCCCCTGTTGGGCTCCACACCATGGACTACTATTTGGTTTCTGGATTCTACTTATGGAACCAAGATTTGTCACCAGTAACGATTTTATTAAAGTTGCTAGACTAACCATTTTCGAATTTGTTTGGTAAAGATTGAGCAAAATGCACTCGAGCCTCTTTTTGGGACTCATTTAAAATTCGTGGTACCCATCGAGCAGATTTCATCGTGTATCCCAGTTGATTACTTAATATTTGCGATGCATTCATGGCATTCAAGCATAATTCATTAGCACTCAATTCTTGTGTCAAGCGTGGGTCTTCGTCAATTTTGGACTTCACCAGAGCTACAGTGACGTTATCAGTGGAAGATTTTGGTCGACCTTCTTGGGGCACGTTCTCTACAGAAAAATGTCTAGTCTGGAATCTTCGGAACCACTTAGAAATAGTCTTTAAAGATCTTTAAAGAATCATTCCATATGCATTTTGGCATTCACTGAATATTTGTATTGGCTGTAAATTACACCGAAACCTGAAGAGAATCACACGGTGAATTTCTGTTTGCGTTGGTGACGGAATTTCGTCTAACCTGTTCTCAGCTATCTTGCCTTTTCTCGTCTCCACTTTAGACGATCATTCTAAAATTTGAAATGAAGACTAATAAAGTAGTTGATAAGGATTTGGTATTTTTAGATTTAACAAAAACAAATTGAAAGTCACCAACAGACCGAACTTTTGTTAATTCCAATAGGAACTTCTTTCCAGGATCTTAACTGCCAGCAGCAAGTGGCTAAAAGCTGAAAGCCCTATACTGTTTAACGTATCAATGTCACATCATGAGTGCCATAAATTTTAAGCATATTTCTTCTTTTTTATTTCAACTTAATGGAGTGTTAATAATTTTCTTTTTTTATATATGTGATTTAAAGTTTTAAGATAACATCCGAAGCTTGCTTTGTGACCAAATTAATTATGCCACGCTCAGCTTGAAGGCAAATAGCTAAGCCAAAAATGATAATTTCATTGTCAGTAAGTATATGGTATGTGTAATTATATTAAATACACTGTGCATACATATGTATGTATGTAGAGAATTTACAAATAATCCTCTACATTTGCGTGTATGTATGTATGTGTGCAAACCCTTATATATGTTCAATTGTTGCATGGAGACACTTATTAGCAGCTTTAATTACATTCAAATATAAGCCTACTTATAGGCGCCTGCAGGTACTTTTATAAGTGTATATGTATATATATATGTGTGTGTACATATGTGTGTATGAGCGTGTGTTTGAATACCTTTTAACCTTATCAAAAATTGCCTGTTGCAATTTGTTTTGTCGCTGATAACGTGCCATCACGTGCCTGCAAGGCATAATAGTGTTGTAAGTGTGTGTTTGTAATTACTTATGAGTAGTACAATAAATACATACATTTGTATATACGTGTATGTATATTTGTAAGTAATATAGCACTTAAATAAATATACTTCTGTGACTTGCTGACCTCTTCATACTTATAATGTACACATATACAAATGTGGTTATTTATGTTTCTACTTATGTATATTTGTAGGCTAGTATGTACATACATATTTAATTATATTATATTGTTTATGCTTATAATGTAATTAATGGAAAATGAATGGCGTATTAATTGTTGCCGGTAAACATGAATATCCTGGGGTTATCGCGTTGCCATTGATACTACAATATATACAGTTAGCAGGAGACAAGCATTGTGTGTGTGTAGGTGATAATTATATGAGTGTGTGTGTGTGTGTGCGTTGTGCGTGCTTGTTGTTACAATAACGCCACGTAAGCACCGATTAAGCTCATGCCAGCACAAATAAACAAAAACATAAATAAAGCGGTGTGTATGATTATACATATATACAAACATACATGCATTAATATATACACACACTCATACTCAAGACAATATCCGACATATATAAACATATACATTTATTGTATGTAAATAGTATAAATGTGTAGTTATGCTCTTTCATTGAACTTATTGACTGGCCTACAGCATTTTGTAAGCATTAAACCGCACTCACCACTCTGTACTCTAACCAAATACCGTTATGCGTGTAAGTGACAATTTGTTTGTATGCTTGTTTACATGTAAAAAATATATACACGTATGTATAATAAATTGTATAATATGTGCTGTATGTCAGATGTAAACTTAAGACATGAGCTACCTCCTGCTGCGTCCACGGATGGTTGGGTTAGTTGAGGTGTAGTTGAAAGGCAGTGTGTCAAAGAAAATTATCGCTAGCAGCTGTTTACCGAAGGATTTCGGCAGCACTCTCCTTATAACTCTTCGAAGTTAGTACTAAATATTCTCATAAGTATTTTTGATAATTTGCGTGAATTTTATTTAAGCTGCATAATAATATAATAACATTCTCAGGCCCTCTGTCTTACCTTTTTCTCTCTCTGCTTTATATCATTTTCACCTTTTTCTCATTTGTTAGAAAAACCTTACTACAAACGCTTTGAAGTGCATGTTATAAACAAAAATAGAAAAGGACGCCAAGCGTCAGCTGTAAAAATAGCCAATTCATTTCACATAAAACGTAGCATACCTTTTGGCGCGCGGACATTTTTCGATTTTACTAAGAAAACAAGACTGTGAGCATGACTGCTGGATGACTACGAGGATATAAATGAGCAAAAAGCGTTAAATTGAATAAAATACAATTTGTGTAAAATTTACGCTAGCTGACGTGAGGAAAGAAGCTGAAATCGGTAGTGAAACAAATTCAAACTCGCTAGAAATAAAAAAAAAAAGAATAGAAAATATAAAAGCACAACAAAACAGAGGAAAAAGTATAAAAACAAAGTGAGAATAAATTGTACAGTCAAATTAAATGGCAGATAATTCGAAAAGTGAGGAAATTATTTTTATAGTCACCGACACCAAGGCATACAACAACAAGCAACTGAAACAAAATCCTTTGCATACAAAGCTCGGGATATAATATAAATGAGTAAAGTAAAAACATTATAGCAAAAGAAAGTTGATAGAAAAAATCAAATGGCATACCAGGAGAATTATTTGAATTTGTCTACATATACAAACATACATATGTACATATATAAGAGATCTATGATGCTCAGGATCAAGGTGAAAAATAATAATATTACGTGGTTGCCAAAGCACATTTTAGATTAATGTCTGATGAGTGCAATGGAGAAGCGGAAAAATTCAACAAATCGAAACATTTAAAGGTAGAAAAATTGTACGACCTTATTTTTAGGGGAAGCACGAGGAGTACTAGATTCCAAAAAAAAAACCAAATGTTTATATACGAGTATATGCGAACGTGACAAAAAAGTACAGAGCTTCTGTATTTACACAAGAAACTTATAAAATCAGCACAAATTTCAAATCGGTTTCTGTCAGTGTGTTATTGTTTCACCCTTGGAGGGCAAAACTCTATGTTATCATCGATAGTCTGCCAAATGTTTTGACAAGCTTGGATCAAACTTACAGGATTCTAGGTAAAACTACTCGCGTGGTTAGGAGTGAGTGCAACCATTTTGAAGTTCTTGGGTTCGAGCACTCATACAATATAAAAAATACAGAAAATTAATGTTTCTAATTGCGGTCTCTCCTCGACAAGGAATTTTGACCCAAGTCCACCACCAAAGAGTATTTCTGTAATTAAATCTTCCTCATTAAAACTCCATCAGTCGTTCGGAGGTGGCTTAAAATAACTTAAAGGCTTCTTTCATTGTTGGCTCATACGCTGAAACGATTTTCGCCGAAATCCTCCTTCAATTTGTAGTGTGATTTTTCCAACAAATGCAGGGGCCCACAATTTATTCTAAGCCACCTCCGAAGGCTTCATGTCATAAATACCCTCGGCGGGGTTAACATCGCCTGCCTAGGGGCGAACGGAATTATAATTTTTTTTTATTTAAATTGATTAATTTTCTATAACTTTTGGATGTTCGCCGGATCAGGACTGAAACTTTAGTTCTCCGAATGGCAGTATGCAATGTTAACCGGGTATCGGCTATATATTATACATCTCGGATTAACATCGGGTTAAATTAATGTTCCCGTTGGAGTAAATCGGTGTCTAGTTTATATCAGCAAGAGGTTTATACGGAACTACCGATTTGCATCTTCAATGTGTTAAGCTTGGACTACTTTAATGAAGTTAAAAGCAATATTCTTTCGAAAGAAGTTAGCCGACAGCTAGTGGATGGTATTGAAGGCCTAATTTTGTAGGTGTGGTTTTTCCAGATGGGCTCTTTAGGATAGCTCTTATCGCGGTATTTAACGATGTTCTTACAGGTCTGTATACTTATTTTTAACAAACTCTCTGGCACTCTTATAGGGTCTGTGGAGTTTATGACGTACCATCTGATTGGTCTACAACTTGTCGGCAAACTTAGATTAGCACAATTGCGTACTAGGAGCTATGGAACCTGTAATTTAGTTATATACTTTGTAGTGTGTTGTGAAAATAAGCGAAAGCTCTCAAGTTCAACCCTCTGCGTATAGCTCAGGACTTGGAATAAAAGGCATAACAGGTCGGTCAGATATTTTCTGGAGTTTTCTTAACGGCGGCGTTTGTGTGAACCAAATAGTCCTCTCCTAAAAGGTCCGAAAAGCTTTCCATATGAAGAATTTTATAAGCTCCATCTGTTTTCAACAAGAAAACACCAAAGTAGATTTCTCTACTATACTACTATACTATACTACTACTAAATACATTTAAGTTCTTAAAATACCAATTATTCGTATATCAGCTAATGGAAAATGGAAGAATCTTGAGTGGTCCAGTCAAAATGCTATTAAATCCATGCTTGTTAGGCTCTAAGAACTGCCAGTAGAACCATTAATCGGATATTAAGTCTTAAATTTATGTAAGTCAGGTGGATATAGCAAAAGCAGGGAATGTGAACAGACAGCAGAGCACGTAGTATCTGAGTACCCAGCGTTCGACAGAACGGTGATCAAACTTAGTGAGAAAAAATGAGAAAAATGAACTTCATTCAGCAATGTTCTTTGTGCTAGAAACACAACTGGTAGTGCAGCAGTCAAGATTTTTGGTCGTGCCTAGTGCATCCGGTAACACTACTTACGTGGCATCAACCATGCGAGGCTCCCTCCGGAGTCAACAAATAGAAACTAATCCACCCTAGGCCATCAGCAAACGTTTGGGGATCCTAGTAAATGTACGACTCCAGTTGTATAAAAGTAACCTCTGTTTCCACTGCTTCACCAACAACAATAACAAAAAAATTTTGTTGTTCAAAAACATATCAAACAACATCACAGTGACTGCATGACGAATGAGAGCATTGATAGTTTGACTGTTGAATGCACAAAGGTTGACTAAACGGCTTCCACACATGAGAGGCAAGCAAGGACTAAGTACTTACATTGTCCACGATGAACGAACAGAACAAAAGTAGATATCCCTATGTAGATAGATGTAAGATATCGCCTTCAACTCCACCATAACTCCACATTGTAGCTAATAATTGTGCAATAATCTGTCAACAACAGCTGTTGATGTCATAAAAACCTTTTGAAGCAGCGCCCAAACCCAAAAAAGTCAACCCAATAACCGAAGGACCAAAACCAAACTGTCACCACAATTACTTAAACCACTCATGCCACCTAAGTACGCACTAGACAAACATGAACACAAAATTCCGTACACACACAGACACACACACATTATACTTATAGGTATAATACAATAATTGTCCTTCGTCGTCCTTTGAACTGTTGGCTCAGCAGAATGTCATTTTTGTGACCAAAATATTGTTTGTTTTATCATTGGCAAAACTCAAGTCGACCTAAGTCAGCCCTACTGTGCTGATAATTTGCCACAATTTATACTAAATATGTGTATGTTGTTGTAGCATTGAGATATTGAGTGAGACAAGAGAAGAGTACTCGAATGATTGGGTGGCAATGAGGGCGTATTTTTTATGTCTTGTTAAATATGGATGAATAGCAGGATAATTGCGTTGATAAAATCATTGATGAAACCACTGAAGAAGACGAAGAAGCCAGTAGAAGAACAGAAAAGGCAGCATAAGCACAAGAGCTGAGGGTCGATTCGAGTCGAATATGATGGTAAAATGCTAAGATACTAATTGAATGTTAATCGTTTTATGGCGTTGCTTATAGATTGTCAGGCGACAAAGTCAAGTGTGTAGAGGGGCGATTAAATGATGGTATTTTAATGTCAACAATTTCTGATAAAGAAATAAACTTGGGGGCTTTTGTTGTTGATGATGGTGTAGTATAAATTGAAAAGTAAGAAAATATGACTTCATTGTCATAGGAAAGCAAGTCGTGCTTTTCTTTTCCACCTATGATGCCAATTGATGATATCCAGTGTAGCTTTCTAGGACCTCTCCAATAGGGCTTTTCACCAGTCCTCCTCGTGCTCTGCTTACATGCGAAGGAAAAACTCGTCTCTCGAAAAGTTCTGATGCCAAATTTAGAATACTCTATTATTGTTCACGTTTTTGTATCATACAGAAAGACAGAAAGGTAGAGAGACTTGAAAAGTTCGTTATTTCTTCGTCGGGAGAGAATTTCATTTTTCTATTCTAAATGAATATCTGGTCTAGGGAGAATCTAACAGATGTAAGCCCTGATATGTTCTTTGACGATGAGCTTTAGTTTTCCACAGAGCTGGGCTTGACCTTATATGTTATATTGAGAAGTCTTGTGGCAGTGATGATAAATGACAGCTATCGAGGAAACCTGCCGGGTGTTCATCGACTTTACGTGGTCTCGATATAGTTAGATTGCAAGGAGCTTACAATCCACGAACTTCAGCTCCAATACAGAATATCTTCTGATGAAAGCATGCAAGCGATTGAAACCGGATTACGCTCTGGCAAATCCGAAAGTCTGCACTAATAATTGCTGGCTTGGACCCAATCAGTGCGGTTTTAGACCCGGTTAACCTACTACGGATTGGATATTCACCATGTGTGAAATCTTAGAAATACCTGCGAGAACATAATCGATACCCACCATCCATTTTAAATTTGCCTTCTTCTGTCTACGCCCACTATGTCTGAATTTGGAATCCCTGAAAAATTTATACGGCAGTGTAAACTAAAGCTGGATAATAACTGAAGTGCATTCAGAATTGGAAAGAACCTCTCCGAACCAATCGATGCTTCAGACAAGATGACTCCCTTACGTGCAACTTCTTTAACTTATTGCAGGAGAAACTAATACGAGCGTGGACGATGCCAATAACGATGAGTCAACCTTGGTTGTTTCCGAGTGAAGAGCTCTGAAGTAGTCCAGTAAATAAAGAGACATTTACTACGCTGGCTAGGTCAAGTCGTCCGAATGGATGAAAGCACTCCAACTCCAGCTGGACGAAGGAGTACAGGCTTGAATTAGATGTGAAGGTCGATGACTTAAAAATTCCGACTATAAGCAATCCAAAGATTTTGGGAGTTACACTCGATAGCCTGCGCTCCTTCACTCCGCATACGACCATAATTGCCGCAAAACTCCAGGGCAGCAACAAAATACTCAAAGCGCTAGCCGGCAGCACCCGGGGTAAAGAAAAGGAAATCTTGCAGGCAACTTACAAAGCAATTGACCGTCCGGTCGGAAACTATGCTGCACCGATCTGGGCGCCGGGGACGAACGAGACGCAGATGAAGAAGTTACAGGTTTGCCAAAACACCGCCCCCAGGATCGCGACAGGAAACCTCCCGATGTTACTATAGGGAACACCCCAATAGGCACCTTATTGAAGCTGAACCTCAACAGCTGGACTAGACGGCGTACAGACAAGCACTGAACGCCATTCATCAGGAGTCAGTCAACATCTTCAAAGACTCCCTTTCCGTGAATGGCGTACTCGGAGCAAACTCATCACCTATTGCAGACAACAAGCTCGAGCTGTCTCGAGAGAGCCCGGTAACTCTGGCACAACCTAGGTCTGGATATTGTAGCAGGTTAAACTCCCACCTCTTCACATGCCCACTTAAGCCGACACATCTAACCCTCTCCCTCTGGCGCCAAACACGAGTGGCGTGTTATTCTTGATTCGGCTGTAATCGCGGAAGTGGTGCCTATGACAATGAAGAAGTTACAGACAGTTTCTGTACCTTGGAGCGTATTGACTCTAGGCTTTCATACTAATATTCATCTAATGAGAAAGAAGCTTCAGTTTAATTGTCCGGTTGTCTAAATTCGGGCATAATTTTTTTTAATCAAGATTACTCTAATCATCAAAATCCAATTTAGAATGTGTGTGGGTATATGTGAGCAAATGATAAAACCACTACTTTATATATTGTATGTATGTATGTATGTAAACTAACTATCGCATTTCTCTCTAAATATTTTCATCTTTTTCACTTTTCCTTTTTATTAATAAAATATTCATATGAATTTCTAAAATGAATTTTAATTTCTTAAACCCAACAACAATGCGGTTTGTTTACCCACGGACACGATTGCTGGCCGTTGATAGCCAGAGAAGAGCCCTATCTCCCATACAGGGCAACGAGTTTCTATCTACAAATGCGCATCTTCTTATTGTTAGCAACGACGAATTTCGAGTGAGATGAACACGGACACAGAGAGGGAGAGAGAGAGGGAGAGAGAGGGAAGGAGAGACAAATGTATGAATAGCTGCAGTGGAGCTGGCACACTTAAGTCTTTGTTGTAAAGTCGGTAGACAGGGGATTCGAGTTGTTGAATTGAAATTACTTTCATTTGTTTGGAGAAGACAAACGAAATTCGGTGGAGGGGCGAAGGGATTTGTCATGCATAGATGTAAACATAGACAGGACTATGATTGTTTTGAAAATACATACATACGTGTATGTACATTTACATACATACATACATATATGTACACCTGTGAGTATGCACTGAATATGTATTGTTTATTTGGATGTGTGTGATGATTATCCTTACATGCCATAGCACGAGGAAGTGCAGTCAATTTAAAGCTTGGGCGCACAAACGTTAACGTCATTCAACAAAATTACTATTATATGCGCTTACAAAAGCAACAACAACAACAACAACAACAGCAAGAACAGCAACGGATGTAATAACAATTAGTGACATGACGGAGGAGGTGTGCATACCGGAGCCGGATATCGGTAGCTCCGAAACAAATGAATGCTAAATCTCTGTCTGTTGCAGCCCTCGACTCACAGAACCTATTGATTTTTTTTGCTATAACATTTATGCGATTTAAATCGAAATATGGATGAGATTTTAAACTATTTGGAGGTTCTAGTGCTGCTGAAAATAAAATTATATTTTTTTCTCGGTATAAAAATATCGATGGGGTTGCTTTTTGCTGGGAACTGGCTATCGGGCTAAGGCTTAAGCTTACCTGATCATGCTAGCATTTCTCAAGCTGAAGTTAAGTCAGCAAAGTAAGCCGCTGGTATACTGCTCTTGTGTGTAATTTCGATTAAGGACGTCAGCCAGGCTTTAGATATACCTAAAGTGGGCTCGTAACTAGATCGCCCTGTGTATAGTCTGAGCTGTTTCTGTTAAGACTGCTTTGGGTAACAGGTTAGAAAAAACTCACTGCTGGTTGAAAACTGTTGGGTTTACGAAAAAGCGCATCCTTGAGGCGTAAACAACGAGATAAAGTTGGAAATGTCCTTGGCAACGTGTGGCCTTTTCTTTGACAAACGCACCACTTGTAAGCTTGATGAACCCGGGGCTAATACTAAGATGCGTCCGACGACAGGATTCATCTGTCCAAAAGTAGATCATTATATTGTTATATTAGGTCAAGTAAAAAGTTTCGTTCGGTTTTTATCTAAGAGATGGCGTATTGTCCATAGTACTAGTGTTACTTGTCGCAACATGTCATACCATACGGCGCTGAAAACGTGTTTATTCGCGCTAAAAGTTTGTCTTTGACAGTTTTTCGATTGATTGACTCAGAACGTTGTAAGCGCTCGTCAAAGATGGACACCAGCAAAGAGAAAATTCGCTATATTTTACAATTTTTCTTCGATCAAGGCGAAAAGGCAGCCAACGCGGCTGAACAAATTAGTTTAGTTTATGGGCTCGATACTCTAAACGAACGTGTAGCACAAAAGTGGTTTGCTAGGTTCCGTTCGGGTAATTTCGACGTCAAAGATGCACCACGCGTCGGGAGGCCTGTCGTCGAAAATTGCGATGAAATCATGGAAATAGTGGAAACAGACCGTCACGTGAGCACTTATTTAATTAATGAGGAACTAAAGATAAGTCAGAAAACCGTTTGGAACCAATTGCATGGATTTAAAAAGAAGCTCGATGTTTGGGTGCCACACGAACTAACGCAAATAAAACATGATGGACCGAATTTCCATCTGCGAATCGCTGCTGAATCGCAACAAAATCGACCCATTTCCGAAGCGTTTGGTGGCTGGTGATGAAAAGTGAATAACTTACGACAACGTCAAGCGAAATCGGCTGTGGTCGAAACGCGGTGAGCTGGCGGAAACGGTGGCTAAGCCAGGATTGACAGCCAGGAAGGTTTTGCTGTGTGTTTGGTGGGATTGGCAAGTAATCATCTACTACGATCTGCTCCCCTATAGCCAAACGCTCAATTCGGTCCTCCACTGCCAACAACTGGACCGCTTGAAGGCAGCACTCATCCAGAAGAGGCCATTTTTGATCAACAGGGGCCGAATTGTGTTCCATCAGGACAACGCCAGGCCACACACGTCTTTGGTGACGCGCCAGAAGCTCCAGGAGCTCGGATGGGAGGTCCTAGTGCACCCACCTTATAGTCCGGATCTGGCACCAAGTAATTACCATCTTTTCCTGTCCATGGCGAACGCGCTTAATGGTGAGAAGTTGGCTTCCGAGTTTTTTGCCAAAGGGACGAGAGGGGTATAATGAAGTTAGCATCTCGCTGGCAACAAGTTTACGAACAAAACGGCGCATATTTGGTTTAAATCGGACAAATGTACACAAAGTTATTATATTTTGAAAAAAAAAAACCGAATGAACTTGTTTCAATTCAATTTTTGCAAGTAGAGCGAAATTTTTTAATTATTGACGCTGAAGCAATTTTCGGCCAAGCGCCTCCTCGAATTTGTTGTATGCATCTTGATGTTTTCCAAAACAAATGAAAGACCTTCAGTTTTAATGACAGGAATACTTTCGGAGGACTTGACATTCCCTGCCGGGAAGCGACCGCAATTAGAAAAATTTATTCTCTATAATTTTGAACGTTGATTGAGCCAGAGTTCGAGCACGTAACCATTCTGCTTGTGCAACCACTCGAACGATATTTTGAAGTTATATTATACTCTTCGAAACAGACATTTACTACAATACTTTGTCGCGTTCTTTGCTGTAGTGCGGCGGGTGCGTATCATTGTTGCTTTAAGATAGTGGTCTGAGTCGATGTTGGATCCTCGGAGTGTACGCACTTCAAGAACACTGGAGATATATCTTCCGCCTATCACAACATGATCGATCTGTTTTTGAGTTTTTCGACTAGGGAACAGCCAAGTGGCTTGCTTAATTTTCTTCATTGGAATCAAGTACTACAAACAACCATATTTCGGGCCTCGATCAGCGAAATCGATCAGCTTCAACACATGAGGGGTTGTTTCGTTGTAGAAGCTGAATTTTCCAACAGTCGCGCCGAAGATAAACACTTCGCTCATAACGCTATGAATAAGCTCTAGGAACTCATAAAAGGTATACTTGGTCATAACGTCTTTCTCTGCCGTGAGAAAGATGGCGCAAATCCGCGAGTTGAGAAACTCGATTTTCCTCTGTTTTAACTAAATATCCGAAACCGAAACTGGAAAACTGGAACTAGACAAGAATCACATCTAAAAGCTTGGGCTAAACAAAACTCACATAAAAAGTTAAAAGGACAAATAAATAGAGGAACAAAACCACTTGGCGTCTATGTCGCCGCAGCTGTGTGTGTGTGTGTGTGTGTGAAAAAACAACAACACCCACCAAACGTTGCTACTAAAGTGGTGGCAGTTGCCTTCAAAGCTTCACAACGCTTCATTTATACCTAGAAAAACACACATACATACTCGTAAAAGCACACAAACCACGAAAAGAAAAAGAAATAAAAACAACAAGAAACCAAACAATTCGGAAGAAAATAAAATACAAACATATCTTTAAATTAAAAATTAAATTTTAATCTCTATTCAACGGTACACAATGAAGGCGAATGCGTATCTGCAGCACAACAAAAGCCAACCCAACGCAGACTACAATCAGTATGCAGGAGCTAAATAAAAAGCAACAACAGAAAGCATAACAAAAATAATGACAACAATGGTAAGTAACAAGAACAACAACTAAAATAATAATAATAAAGTAAAATAAAATAATTCACAAGGCCGTTAAAATCAAGTGAGAGTAAGCAGATTGTATTAGCTGAGAGGCATCCTGCCTCCCTTACAATAGCCTCACGCCAGCATCAGTCGCACACACTCAAACACATGCAGAGTTAGATTATATTTAGCGCTGGTTGAAGGAAGGTTGTTCAGCCGCAGCCGCAATTTCATCGCATTCATAATTCCAAACGCCCTAGTGCTGGTGTTTCCTAATAAAGGCTGGCGAAAATATTTATCAAACACCAGCAGTCTCCTACTCTCAACACCGCAAGGGGGTTCTAAGCAAGGCAACATTTAAGTATGAACACTCAACAGCTACTCAGCGCCCATCCAAGGGCACTTGAGATGAGTTTAGGAATATTTTGGGTTACAGCAACACGTAATATTCTGACAAATATGACACTTGTGTGCTTGTGATTCGCTTTTGCTCACACACGAGTGTGGATCTTGATGAGTTTTCTTATGATTTTTGCTTTCATTTAATTTCTTTGTGATAACTCTTTAAGCTGTTGCGTTTATTTGGTTGCGAATATCTCTGGCGCTTGACATCTTTCTATGAATTGGGAAGCTTTCTTGTGTGTCATTGACACACAATAAATTTATCATATGGGAAGTCTTCCAGCCCTTGTATTTCGCACGAATATTATGGTGTCCTTGATTGACGCACTCCTTGTTTCCTCTCACGTGTTGCAAGTTGAAATAAGTGCAAAATATATTTAAAATTTTGATAAGCTGCATTTTGGAAAAAAATCGCCTACTTTTCGGTTTAGTTGTGTTCTCCACACAGATTAAGTCATTAACTGATTATGACGACGATCGAACAGCGAACAGCGGTTGAGCTCACCAGCAGAGCTATTCACATATGGTGTTAGAGAACTGGCAAGGTGCATGCAGCATATGGTTGGACGATAGCATGCTCGACGATTGGAACTTAAGTGCGCTCTGCCCATTCCATAAAAAGCCTTCGCCACTTGTTGTGGGATAAGCCTTCTTAATATCGCACATAAGGTCCTATCGAACATATTGCGTGAAAGACTAAAGCCCACTTCTAACAAATTGCTTGAACCTCAACAGTATTGCTGTGTGCCAAATTTTGGAGAAGACTCGTGAGACATCGTTTTTAAAACCGCCACAAAAAGAAGCTGCCTCTTCACCGTTGTGTGGACTTGGCTATGTAAACTGGTGCTGTACAACACCATGAGCACAGTCAGAACTGGGAAAGACGTCACCGAGGTTTCAGACCGGGTGACTCTTTATCGTGGAATTTCTTCAATTTAATGATTGAGAAAATAATAAGAGCTGTAGAGCTAAATAGACATGATACAATCTGATATCACAGGCCTCAGCAACCGCGCCATTTGCTCTGCTTTCTCCAGGCTTGATAAAGAAGCGAAGCGAATGGGTCTAGTAGAGAGCGAGGACAAGGCAAAATATCTTCTGTCATCAAACAAACAGTTCTCGTATTCGCGACTCGGCTCCCACGTCACTGTTGGCAGCTATAACTTCGAGATCGTAGATAATTTCGTCCATCTTGGAACCAGTGTTAACACCAACAACAATGTCAGCCTGGAAATCCAACGCAGAATCACTCTTGCCAACATTGTGATGTATTTGAGCTTCCGATTGAGAAAACTAATGTAATGCTTTGAAGGTAACATTTTCTGGGGTACTTCTGAAGAGAGCGCATGTGCAGATATATACTTGAAGCACCCCACCCAGGCACATCAGTATTTAGCTACTGAGACTCGATTCTGTCAATTTGCTGGACGTGGCGCATACTCGTATTTAATTGGCTGGACCATTAACAGAGAAACATTCGTTATCTTCCTCAACTCCCCAATCCGAGGAATAATAGCACAACTGAGATCAGGATTTTGCAGACTGTTGAAGTCCTACTCTTTTAGACTTGACCATAATAAATCCAACATATGTGGAACATGCAATAAGTCTACGCTTGATACTAACCGCCTGTTTGAACGTCTCCTCAAAACGACTCATTTAAAACCCTTCTGTCTTTGGTCTGAACATGTTGATGAAGATGTTGTTGTTGTCAACCCCGCCTAGCAGCAGACAACAAAGCGAGATGGTTCGGAGAGTTCGAACAAGAGAGAAAGTAGGTAAGATGAGTAGGTTTTAGGGGACATTCAAAAGAATGGCTAATGTAGTGCGGGGTCTCATTGCATTCAGAACATACGTTGGTTATTTTTTTTATTGTAGTTTTTCCGGACAGCATGCATGCTAAAGATACACCTCATTCTGTCTATATTGGACTTGCGAAACAATACGCCTACGTAATAAAACCCTTAAATCCGGCTTGTAAATGTAGCTTGTATTTGGCCCTACGGGACCACCGTCAAGCACTACTTCGCTTGGCCAAAAATTCCTCTTCGCACATTCTCTGAAGGGTTATTCGCCTGGTATTTCATTTCTCCGATGAATTTTCTTTATTCTGAGCTTTTTGAGCGCTATTGCGGCCCATTCCATCAGTTTAGCCCACATCAACATCGAGTGGTTAGCATTGCGTACTGACATTCGGAAGGCTCAAGTTTAAGTTAGAGATATTAATTTAAATAAAAAATTATGATAAAGTTTCTAATTTCGCTCTCAACCCCATCGAATGTATTTCTGGCATGAAATAAAGGCTCCTCATAAAAAAACCATCAGCCGTTCGGAGGCGGCTTATTCTTCATTTGTTGCAAAAAGATGAAGACGCCAAGCCACTAATTGGAGGAGGAGCTTGGCCGAAAATCGCTTCAGCGGTTACAAGACGTCAATTATATAACCTCGATTGCAGCATGTGATTCACAATGTTGTCGGGCCTCGTCCTTTCGTTTATTATCCGCTATATGGCAGATCTCTCCATTACATACCCAGAGTAGGAGAAAAAGATATGCTCCACATTTTCTATGGCACTGTTGTAGCAGCAACATTCAGACCCGTAATCGTGGAGGTACTCTCTGAAACAGCCATGGCCCGACTGTAGGTCTGTCTCTGTTGTTGTAGCGGCAGAAGTCTATCTCTCTATGTTCTCTCTCTACTCATGCTGGTAGGTTCTTAATGGGTTTTTCTGTCGTGTTCAATTTCTTTTGCCACTCGTCGAGACTCGTCTGACAATCTGTAAAAAAATTATTGCCTACATTTGGGTGCAAATGAAATTCTCATCTAGACGACAAATAATTTATTGTGAATTTAAAAATTAAAATTTACCACCGATTTTTTTTACATAATATTTTTATTAATATCTAATTCACATAAATAAATTAATATTGTAATATAAAAAATATTATAAATTAAAACAAAAAATTTGATTAGATGGAGACCAAATTAATTTACAAATTCACCATATACAATTCTATAAATGCATATGTGTATATGTAGACGTATGTATATGTTTTTTGTTGATTTACACCAAAATGTACTTAAAAGTTGTCTGTTTCTCTTCTCATCAGTTATGGTAATGACAAGACATCACAAAGCAAGTGTTTCTAACTGTCAAATAATGGCAAGCGTGTGTACGCCTGTTTGTGTGTGTATGTGTGTTGCTGGTGCAAAAATAATGTGTGAACTCTGTCATTGACACCAACAACAAACGTCAACAGAGGAAAAACGCCGTTGGTACTTAAAAACAGTTGAAGTTACAGTTACGCATAACAAAATGCACACACACACACATTCAGGCATACGAAGAGTTCAAACGACAACAAAATATACAACGAAGTATACAACAAAAACAACAATAGCGATGTTTTGGCTTTAAAATATGCAAAAAACAAGCCGAACAAACGCAGTGAAACCAAATGAATGCAACCAACAACAGCAGCCGCTAACTGTGAGCACAGTTAGGTATATGAGGTTATGTGTACCACCATACTCGTACATATGTATGTATGCATGTAGAATATGTACGTATGCAAATACCATAAAATTAATAAAAAGTGTTTTAAATGGATTTCGAATGCAAGCAATTGTAAACATTTGTCCACATGTGCGTAGGTACATATGTATGTGTATGAACGCCTGCGTATGAGTAACAATTTATTTTGAGTGCCTGCAATGTCGCCAACACACATTCTGCGCCAAACAACAAAAATTGTGCGCACACACACACAGGCACTTACTCGTATGCTTATGTGTGTACGTACATACATATATCACAGCTCGTATATCACTCACAAACAAATTTCACCAGCAAGTTGCAACTTTCACTGCATCAAGACCGGAAAGTGGCATTGCATGTACAATGAAAACAGACATAAACAACAACAACAACAAGAACAGCAGCAGCAACAACAACAACAACAACAAGAACATCAGCAACAACAACAACAACAACAACAACAACAACAACAACACCAAAAACAACAACAACAACAACAACAACAACAACAACAACAACAACAACAACAACAACAACAACAACAACAACAACAACAACAAGAACAACCAAAAATGTGTGGCATCACTTGCCAGTTGTAACTAACAATTGTACCCAGCGAGAGTGTGAGCGAGCTTGAGCAGGCCCTGGAGTCTTTTTGTCAGAATGTTCTCTGTTTCTCTATTTCACTGTTTGCGCTTGATTGCTCTGAGGCCTGAAAACTTACAACTTTTCACGACCGAAACTTAGTGCAAAAGCAAAAAGTTGCACTTTGTAAGAGAGAGAGGGAGAGAGAGAGAGGGAGAAGTGAATAGGCACAATTGCAGTAAATATCTAATGAAATTGTTGTTATTCGCTTGTGTTGTTGTTGTTGTCAACTCAACTCACGCATATAGTACAGATTATCTTTATTTACGTTTGCATGAGAAATGCGCCAAAGTGTGACTTTTTTCTACAAAACACTTGCAACTGATGGCTGAGTGTGACGCCTTTACTTTTCTTCATTGTTGCAGCATCTTTGGTTCTGTTGTTGTTGTTTCTGCTGTCATGTTGCAAGCAAAATTAACATATCCCTAATGCCGGTTTAGCAATTACTGTGACAAGTAGCAGGCTGACTCACTGACTGGCTGACTGCCTGACTGGGTGACTAGCTGATGGTTATGGAGATGGTGCAATTGTATGCAGTTCTTTGAACAATTACATGCCCTCCAGCAATGGTTTCTTCATATATCTATGAAAATATGTGTAATCTTATGAGAAATTTTTATGGCTCATTTATGCAGACTTGGAAATTGAAGCTGATAAACAAAGTGATGTAGATGAAGAACTTTTTGGGTAAACTAATCAGCTGCACAACACACCGTACGACATTTCGAGCGCACGCCAGTACGCAATGCCAACCCCAACGATTCTGCTAAAGTGGCCGGAAAGAAAAAGGAATAATTAATTTAATATGATTTAAGATGTTGGACCAGGGCTCAAGAACTCTCCTTCCCAATGGTAGTATGCACTACTAACCACTCGTCTTTTGCGGCAACCATTTATACACATTTATCACTACTAGGTATATGCCATATAGCGGTGTGATGGGGTTTTGACAATATCTTCTGTTTTTGGATCTCTCCCGGAAGCAAGTACCTACTAAACCCTTTCCCATTAAATTGCCAATAAGTTCTCAGTGAGCTTATTTTGGGTGATTTTTTGTGATGCGTTTTCCACAACATTGCTCTTATATTGTTATTAAGATCGTGCTCGGGGTGATCATAACTGCTACTACTTCCATATGATATCGGCGAGAGGTCAGGTTTTTGCTTCTTTTTATGACCAAGTTTCGATTCCTAAAACATACTATCAGTTTATTGTTAGAGACTCCGATGGCTTTACGAAATTATCTTCATTCGAATGGTCAGCTGTTCTCTCCATACATATACTGTACAGAAAATCATTGCCTAATTCGAATTATCTTTGCATTCCAAAATTTTTTATGAAAAAAACTGAGTTGCTTTAAGGGGTTACATACGTCCAGCAGCACCAAAAATGCGCTAAAACAAAAACTGTTTTCAGAAGGGATAACAATAGAAATAAATATAAAGAAATTTTATACAATGTTTATTGGTACTTAAAGTTTATAAAAAAATGTATTTTAATTTTTCTTTACAAAAATTAGTACATAAAATATCACGTGACCCAAACTACAATGAAAAAAAAGTTGCTCCACGGTCTGCATCATTTATCCTTGGAATGTTGATGGATCTGTAAAAATAAAAAAAATTCTTGTAAAATGAAGTTGCAGTTATAGTCTGTCGAGCCGAATTTTTTAATTTCGAAAAATTTTCCAATTTACGGAATTTGGAAAAAAAGTATGCGTTTTACGTCATAAATGTCACACTTTAATTATGTTCATAAAATTTTTTAATAAAAATATCGAAAATACGGCTCGACAGACTATAGAGAAAACATTTTCGAATATTTAAAAAAAAATCGCATCAAAAAATGTTAAAAACTGTATGAGTTATCATGCAGACCGTGCCGGGAAAAGTAGTTTCAAGAAAAACGCGTTTAAACTTTCATGTGCATTTCGCTCGGACAGCTACCTGTGTGCATTAAACTCTCGTCGGGCGGTCTGATTTTCTACCATAACTTTGTATCTATGGGGAATTTTTACAATCGACTTTCACAGAAACACGCCTAAAACTATAAAGAATAATAACCTATAAAAAAAAATCGATTTTTTGAAAATTCTGGACGTATGTAACCCCTTAAGGGCCATGCTCTTCAAAATAACCCAGTTGGACTTGTCATTGGGTAAGCATCTGAGAATTTCGAAGGATGTGCACGAAATGAGTTGTGGAACACAATTTTAACAATTTTCGGTTCACATTCATGTTCTACAGCCTAAATTTCTTCGTATCCACCACTACAAGGGAACTTCTGAAGCATTTCCCATTGACTTCGGACCAGGTTTGATGAAAACGGCTGAAGAGAGTTCATAGCGATGACAAATGCACTAGCTATCAGATACTTGAGATTAAAAATTTCCTTAGTTGCCCATTAACAGACTCAAATTATCAGAAGAGCGTTCAGTTAAGACCCAATAAGTTTATGAAACGCTCGGTAGGAATAATTTGCTCAGTAGAGCCCTTGAGTCTATAGCTTTGATGTTAGATTGTGTGTTTTTATATTAGCAAACTTGGTTGGAGGCAGTACATGTTTAGAAGAAAGGAAGATGGTGATACTGAAACCTCTAATTGTATTCAGCGGGTCGAATTTGTCTTAACGAAGTTCGGGTTGTGAATTCCATAGTAAAAAATATGAGGTGTTGCTGACTATTCTTCCCTTTAATTTATGATTTAATTGGGTGGAGCTCGGTGGGGTGAGCAAGGGCTGAGACATTGGAAATGGTGCGGTGTGACCATTTGTTATGAAGGGTTTTTTTTTTAATTTATTTGAGCACTTTGCTCTTCAAAATTCTTGAAGCGAGTTGGTAGTCTAAATGGTTTTTGTCTTAGACCGCTTAGGAACTGGCGTTTTCCATTGAGCTGGCAAGCAACTAACTGGGGAGATGGGAAACAGAGTGATGCATGCTTAAACAATTAGTTTTTCTAGATACTCTAGACATCGGAGTAAGATCCTGGACTTGTGTCTTAAATAAAACAGTAAAAATTTTGCACAAAGTATTTATTGACAGCAAATGTGTACTGAGAGTCTTCAAAAGAGCTTTATTGTAAAACTCGATCGTTAAGTGTACCAAAATCAACCGTTCATAATCTTGAACTTGTTTCGTGTTTGAAGCAGATCACAACTAAAGATGAAAAATGGATTGTTTACGGTAACGCCAATCGAAATCAAAGCGCCACAAAATACTTCAAAGGTTGTTATTCACCAAAAGAAGATTATGTTGTCAGTTTGGGAATTGTTAGTGGGGTTGGAAGGGTGTAGTATATTTTGAGCTGATTCCAAGGAACCAAACGATTAACTCGGATGTCTACTGTGAACAACTGGACAAATTGAATACATCTATCACCAGAAGTGGCCAGAATTGCTCAATCGTAAAGGTGTCTTATTCCACCAGGACAATGCTAGACCGCACACATTTTTGGTCACTCCCCAAAAACTGAAAGAGCTTGGCTGGGAACTGTTGATGCATCCACCATATGGACCTGACCTTGCACCGTCAGAGTACCATTTGTTTCGATCTTTGCAGAACTCATTAAATGGTAAAACTTTCGAAAATGACGAGGCTATAGAATCGGTCTTGGTTCAGTTTTTTCATATAAAGGCCAGAAGTTCTATGAGTTCTAATGATGTTGCCGGAAAGATGGCGAAAGGTCATTTAACAAAATAGAAATTACATAATTAATTATAAAATTAAAAAAAAATGTATTTATTTTCTTTTAGACAATCAGCGGTTTCTTTTGGGACTACCCAATAGTACTCTTACCTCACCAAATTATTAGCAAATAAATTAAAATATTTTAGCAAATACCAGGAACATAATTTCTTGGCATTACTAATCAAATATTTGCATATTCATGAACGATACTCTTGGGTGCAAGTGTCCTTAACTGTCTTGTATTGGACAGTTTTATATTAAACAGTTGTCAGATTTCAAAAGCATCAAAATTAGCTGACAACATTGACACTGCCAATTTGCAATTAGCAATTAGTGGAGGCATTTGTTTAATTCAAGAAAAGGTGATAGTAGTGGGAGAGGTGTACTGCCAAAATCACAAATAAGCAGACATATACTCTGATGTATGTACATATATAGATTGCTGAGGGTGAAAGTGTACAGAAGCGACAATTCCTCAATAATTCATATCATTTTCTTACACACTTTCGCAGCTACCTACGCTTCCTCGCTTACCCTATCTGCCCATTTCATTCCCACCTTCTCACTCTCTCTCTCTCTCTCTCTCTCTTTCTACTTCCTTCTCGCTCTCTTGCTCTCTAATATTGAGTCAGCTGTCTTACACAAGTGACAATCCACAAATCCACAGCGTATTGTTATAACAAAAATATCAAAATGTACAACAACAATAACATAATCAACAGCAAACACCCGAAATTGTATGGCCAAATGTTTTTGCCCACATTTTGGGTCGCAGCAACAACTAAAACAGATTTTAATTACAAAATTTGCACTTAACTGCAAGAATATTAGTATTATTGTTGTTGTTATTGTTATTCCAGTGCTGCTATATTACAATGTTGTTCGTTTAACTTGTCGTTTTTGTTGTTGCTGCCAATATTTTCAGCTTTATGTTGGTAGCAACAAATGCATTCTCGCCCAATGTAACGCTTGAACTGTGTTGCCTCGTATTTATTGCATGCAACATGACTGTTTTTGTTTGCTTGTTCTTGTTGTTGTTGTTTTTTGTTTTTCTAGCAAACAAAATTTTCATGTTTTAAATTGCATTCGATTGCGTAAAGTACTTCAGCCTCAGCCGACCTTCAAATGCCGACTCGGCAAATGCTACGCACAAATTGTTATTTGCTAAGCATACAAATGCATATGTGTGTATGTATGTGCGCACATATGTACATTTGTGTGAGTGAGTGGATGTAGCAGAGTGCAGTTAACACAAAATGACTACGTTTGCGAAAATTTTCCAAGTGAGAGTTTACAAAAATTACACATACATACATACATAATACATATCCACACACCACCAGCCACAAGAGCGAGAGGGGGTGTGTGTGAGAGAGGCAAAGGAATGAGGGATTGTCTGCAAAAGTTGCAACATTGCATGTCAGAATGCAATTTGGTGACTATAAATAGCCATGCCAGACACACACGCACACACAGCCATATGCAATCACTCTCTCTCTCTCTCTCTCCCCCTACACACCGACCTGCACGTTGCAACATTCATCGTACGCTTTGCTTTGCCGACGCATTGTCACATTGCCAGAACGAATAATTAAATTATGAAAGGGACATAAGACGCATAATAAGTCATAAATCAAATTTACCTACCCTCGGGATACCAACAGTTTACCACAGAACGACGGCCGACGACCGACGACCGACGACGGTTGAGGGCCGAGGCCTAGAGACGACAGCGCAGAGACATTCATCGTCTAACAAATATATTTAGACAGATAAACAACCCAAACACAACCCATCTGTGTGATGGAGATGAAGATGTAGCTAAAGAGGAGCTAAAGAAATAGGTCTGGGTGAAAATTATATTACTCGAGGTGATGGTTGTTGTTTTTCTGTTGTTGTTGCTGCTGTACAAAAAACATATGCAACTGGTAACCAAACACATACTCGTATGTATGTATATGTGCCCACATTGCCAGTGCAAGCCAATAACATCACATCATGGTGCCGGTATGGCATAATATGGACTTGAAGAAGAGGCAAAGGAAAGAGTTGAAACAGGGTTGCAGGCTGGGGGTCGGTCACATATGACAGCTGAGCTGGTAAATTGCAAAAGCAAAGTCGGCGTTTGGGTAGGCAAATAATCGTATGTATATATGGTAAACGCTTACGAGTCCGGACAGTATTTTGGCGTGGCTACGACAGTGTTGAACGAGAATGAGCTAAGGAAAATCGTATGCTGAGTTTGACATGCAATGGGACTGTTGTCAATTTGGCAGAGTAAATTATCTAATATTTTATGTGTGCAAAAGAAATTCCATTTACATTCACAAATCAAATTAAAATATTTTTAATTGAAATATTTAACCACTTGAGCGATATTGGGTCGGGTTCCCCTTTCAATAACTGATGGACACTTTGGTTTTTTACAAATTAAGCTTTAATCTCAACTCGAGTGACTGACACGGGTACTTCTTCTCAGATATGCACGCAGAGGTATTGACATTCCCCGTTTGAGGGGACGACCGCACGTGGAAAACATTTCTGGCTTTTATTCTGATCACTATCTGACCTATGTACCTCCGGTACGTACTTCGTGCAGTTAACCGCTCGTCTTGGATATTTGTAAAAAATTGGTGCTTCCTGAAACCATTGAAAGTATACGTCGGAGCTTTCCCTCCAACTTGTAATGTGCGTGTTGATTTTTGGGGGATGTGGTGGGCTCAACAACCGCGCTATGAGTTTTGCTCTCTCTCGACTGGACAAGGAAGCGAAGGATATGGATTTGATAGTGAACGAACGAAACAAACGGTCAACGCATTCATGGCTCGGATCCCATATCACTGTTGAGAGTCATAACTTTTAAGTCGTAGATAATTTCGTCTGTCTAGAGACCTGTATCAGCACCAACAACAATCCAACGTACAATCATTCCACTGAATACACAATTGGAAAGTAAAGTCCTCTCGCGACGATCGAAGACCAAACTCTACAAGTCGCTCATCGTGACTGTCTGGCTATGCGAACCCGAGGCGAACGGCGAATACCGCAGTAGATGGAACGATGTGCCGTGCGGAGATGAGCACTCCAGTTTTAAAAATTTCTGCTGCAGTACACGCCGGTGGAAGCAGAGGAAGAAGAAGACCTTTACTCTGTTTTGGAAAGACCAGGTAGAGAGGACCTAGCTTTAGTTTGTATTTATAATTGGCGCCATACAGAGAAGAGAAGAAGTAAATGGCACAATGTTGTTAGCTCGGCTCTATTTGCGTAAGCGATGTCTACGCGTAAAAAGAGGAAGTAGGAGAAAATGAAAGGAACATTTTTCTAACTCGTAGGTGTTGACGTTTAACCCACCACCTTGTAGTACGGATTGCTGATCACTTGTCAAATGCAGCTGCCGACCCCATGTTCTTGCTGGTTGCAAACTACGCTGGCCAAGATCCGTTTGTAAACCAGATTCTCACCAAAAGAGCTCTCTGACTGAGTGCTGGCAAGGAGAAAAGAAGGTCTCGGAATTTTGGATAAAGATGCAAACTGTAAAGTAGATACGTATGAAGTAACTGACAACGACGGCGGCCGTGGTAGTCGAGTTGTTAGCAAGCGTCCTGTCATTCGGAATCGCGTTCATAGGAAACTAATTTGAATAAAAAATTAAGTTAAGTTTTCTAATTGCGGTCGCCCCTCGGCAGAGAATGTCAACCCCTATGAGTGTATTTCGGACATAAAATGAAGGCTCCTCATAAACAGTATAGTGGAATGGCGAGAAAAGTTCACCATCTGCACGAAAAGTAGGGATCAGCAATCTATTATTATAGTGTCCGGAGACTATTGAAGCCAATTAGCTTTACGCCGGTCTAGGTTCAACTCGTTCTGCTTAGACGTAGGTGAATAGCTAGTTACAGCATCCAATGATGATATAATGACATAATAAAATACAATCCAACCTCGTAATTTCCTGCTTTAATTGCGTTCTTAGCTTAGAGTCTGTTTATTAATGTAGTCCGCAAAAATATTTTTTTCATCGAGCTCATGTCCGAAGTCAGATTTAACCACAAATCCTCCTGCCAGAATAAAAAAAAAGTATTTTATTATTTTATATTTTTACTCAATATTTTATTGTTATTATTGCCATAATTCACTTACCTAATTAGATCTGTTAAAAACCAATAACAATAACATTAGCGAAATTTGACAAAAAAAAGTGCAAAAAATCTCACACATTAATTTCACATTCGACCTAAACAATGTTCAGGGTCGCACTCATTTGCGCAGCCGCTCACATCGAAATATACTACATAGTAATCATATAAAAGCAACACGCTTGCAGCGAAAAGGTATCATTCAAACGATCGATCAATCCAAAGCAAGTATTACAGCAAGCACTCCAGCATTTCACTGAATTAATCCAGTAAAACAACAACTTCATAGAAATGGCTTTCAAATTCGTTGTATTCTCCGCACTTTTGGCCATCGCCAGCGCTGGTCTATTGCAGCCCGTCACCTACGCACACGTCGCTAATCCCGCTGTGGATGCTGTTGCCTCCAGCCACCAGAATGTCGTGCGCACCTTCGATGGCACCGTTTCACAGTACTCGAAGACCATTGAAACTCCTTACTCCAGCGTACACAAGTCGGACACACGTGTCAGCAATAACGTGTACACACCAGCTGTTGCCAAGACTGTTTACGCTGCTCCCGCACCAGCTGCTGTTTACACTCATTCCGTGCCCGTCGCTAAAACTGTTGCTTATGCTGCTCCAGCTGTTGCCAAGGCTGTGACTTATGCCGCTCCAGCTGTTGCCAAGACTGTGACTTATGCCGCTCCTGCACCAGTATACCATCATGCAGTGCCTGTTGCCAATACTGTCTCATATGCTGCTCCTGCTGTGGCTAAGACTGTGACCTATGCTGCTCCAGCTCCAGTGTATCACCATGCCGCTCCAGTGGCCACCACCAACTACAACCACGGACCCGCTGCCTCGACTTACACCCACAACGCTCCCGGTGTTTCAGGATACGGTTCCAGTCAAACAGTCCACTACTCGCCTGCCGAAACTGCCTCTCACATGAGCTTCGATGGTTTCGGTACTCACTGGGGTTGGTAAATAATTATTTAAATATTGTGATATACTCACTCATTCATTATTCCTGTTTACACACATATATACCCACATCTAAATGTAAATTGTTAATTATTTTGTTGATTATTTGTTGGTAAATAAAATGTTTTGGATTGAAATTTATGCAAATTAATGAAATTGTTTGATTTCCTGGCGGTGCTGTGGATTATCCAGTTGCTCGGAAGCTTTATTTCTCAATTTTTTCAAGGCTTAAACTGGGTTTCAGTGTAAGCCTGGGAGCGCTACTCAACTTGGGTAGAGTTTGGGATTCCAGGTTGATAAGTACTTCAAATATGAATTGCCTGATCTGTTTGTGTCTACCTCCCACACCTTTGGGCAATTGTTTCCTTTTCGTTGCCTATTCTTCTTCTCCGTCTTAATTGGTATGGGGGCTGCTTACACGATTGTAGGCTAATCAACAACATCGCACCAGGTATGAATCTCCACTTGATCCCTCCAGCGGAGTGCTTACAAAACGATCGTCTCTCCAAATAGTAGGACCTAGCCATCACAATCACTCTATCTCTCTCTCTTAATTACCTGGGATATCATCTATCAAACTCGTCGTATATACCATATTTTTGTTCCACTTTCTGCATTATTCGTGGCGCGGACTATAAATCAACCGCATAAAGTTTATTTGGAAAACATATTTACTAGGAAGCAGGTTATAAGGCGTCTCAGGTAATGAGATAGCTGATGCAATTCTTCCAGAACAGGACGTAATTATGGACTTACCAGCTCCACTCAGGGAAGGAAAGCAAGCACAAGAAGTAATCCTGCTTCGTCAGGAGAATAATCTTTGAGAGAAAGCAAATGGCTCATTTACTAGTGAAAGAGAGGCCGGACTACACCCGGTAGTAGGACTACTATTTTGACATCTCATGCCTGTCATCTAGGTCAAGTAAAGCACAACGAGTGCAGGAAATATAGAAACTGTACGAAGACAGTGAAGAACGTAATCTGTAAGTGTCTGCTTATTTGGAGCAGAGAGGCTACAGGGTTATCAATCAGCAATTGACAAAGCTCCCAAAACACTACTGAAATTTGTGAAGATAACAGAAATTTTCATCACAACAGAGACACCCAAAAGAGCATAGCACTATCAACTAAGTGAGACACGATGGGTCAACCAGTTCTAACTAACGCAACCTAACTCTCCTCTCACCATTACCGACATACGACACGGAGGTCTCATTCGCATAACCTAATTTGTCCAGTCATAGGAGGCAGAAGAGGCTTTTCACATTTTCACATTATATTTTAGTACGTAAACAATACGTGTTGAAGACATTCCCCTACAGTAAGACTCACTATGTCTGGAAACTTGTTGAATACCTAACGGCTCTGAGATGCTATTTTTAATTCTAGCGGAGTTTCGGGTGTTGCTTGGAGTTACATAGTTTAGACTGTAGGTTGCATAGAGGCGGCTGAATTCTACGATGTCGGATCCGGCAATGTGGAATGGTGGGTGAGTATCTATTTAGTACATCAACTCAGCAGAATTTGACCATCGGTCCCCAGATCACCTCGTTGGCTCATACGGCAATTAGTCATACAGTTTTTGGACACATTTTTTTTTTTGTTTGCAAAGGAGTTCCTCATCGCTCTTAAATTTGCGATATCGTTTCCACAAGGTTAGTCCCCACAAATAATTTATATAATTGGCGCTTTGTAACCGATGAAGCGATTTTCGGCCGAGCTCCTCCTCCAAATTGTGGGTTTTCATCTTGATGTTTTTCCAACAAATGGAGGGATCTACAGTTTATACTAGGCCGCCTCCAAACAGTTGATGGTTTTTTTACGAGAAGTCTTTATTTCATGTCCGAAATAAACTCGGAGAGGTGGACATTTCCCTGCCACAAATAATTTATATCAATTTTATTCTCAGAGAGCAAGAAGAGCAAACGAATAAGAAAATTCGGAGCTACCTTTTGTGATTTCAGTTGCCTGTTATCTTCATAGAACAGGCTACAAACAGTAAGAAATGTTCATTATGTTATCAAATAAGTGGTTAGCATTCCCACTGCCATTCTGCAGACCAGGGTTCGAGTATTGGTACGACCAACATCCAAAATTATAGAAAATTCATTTTTCTAATTGCTGTCGTCTCTCGGCAGGGAATTTCAAGCACACCGAGTGTATTTCTGACTTGGATTAAACGAACCTCATAAACCGATGACGTTCGGAGGCAGCTTAGAAAAAACTATAGGTTCCTCCATTTGTTGGAAGATATCAAAATAAAAAATCTCGAATTGCAGGAGGAGCTCGAAGGCCGAAAATTGCTTCTGAGGTTACAAAGTGCCAATTATATACAACTCAGCAGCAAATGAAGGATAGTTCTAAACAATGGATACAAACTTGGGCTTACTAACCAACTGCGAATCGGAACCTCCCAGGCGTTTTCTCATAATCACAGTCATTCCATCCAGCATAATCTCAAGCAATAAATACACTCCCATGAAAAACTGCAATGTTGATGCGCCCCACGCCCCGTGGTTGGATAAAAGAAGGTAACCAATGCGAGGTTTCGCCAAAATAACAAAACTCGTATAAGCAAATGGAAATAAAATCTTCCAAGAGGTGAAATTATGTGATCTCGGTGTATAGTTGTGGAGTAAACAGAGATTACCAACACTTTGGTATTGCCTCTCGCGTCATTTTATTATACAAAAATTAGCAGACAATATCAAGGTGATCTGCAATAATTGATTTGCCTGTAAGTACGAGTAAGTATGCCTAAATTACAAAGAAAAACAAAAAAACAAAAAAAATCACTTTACTTCAAACCAAAATGAGCGGAAGAGATTTGATTGCAATTTTTGTCTGTCACACATTTTAAAACTAAGCCGCGCTAGCGCTAATTTCTGACACAGTTATTGTATAAAAGCAGCGCACTGCAAACGAAAAAGTATCATTCAACGATCGATCAATCCAAAGCAAGCATTACAGCAAGCACTTCCAGCATTTCATTGAATTAATCCAGTAAAACAACAACTTCATAGAAATGGCTTTCAAATTCGTTGTATTCTCCGCACTTTTGGCCATCGCCAGCGCTGGTCTATTGCAGCCCGTCACCTACGCACACGTCGCTAATCCTGCTGTGGATGCTGTCGCCTCCAGCCACCAGAATGTCGTGCGCACCTTCGATGGCACCGTCTCACAGTACTCGAAGACCATCGAAACTCCTTACTCCAGCGTACACAAGTCGGACACACGTGTCAGCAACAACGTGTACACACCAGCTGTAGCCAAGACTGTTTACGCTGCTCCCGCACCAGCTGCTCTCTACACCCACGCTGCGCCAGTCGCCAAAACTGTTACCTACGCCGCTCCAGCTGCTGTGAAGACCGTTGCCTATGCTGCTCCAGCACCAACTGCTGCTGTTTACACGCATGCTGCACCCGTCGTTAGCAAAACTATCTATGCGCCAGCACAAGCTCATGCTATTGTTGCCAAGCCGGTAGCTTATGCCGCTCCAGCTCCAGTGTATCATCATGAAGTGCCTGTTGCTAAGACTGTGAGCTACGCTGCTCCAGCACCTGTCTACCATCAAGCTGCTCCAGTTGCTATCCATTACTCGCCAGCTGAAACTGCCTCACACATGAGCTTCGATGGTTTCGGTACACACTGGGGTTGGTAAATAATTTCCAATGAAATTGAGTGTTTAATATTTGTTGTTATTTTGCATTTGTTGAAATATTATTTTGAATAAATTGTTTTGTTTTGCGCATTAAATTTGTAAATTTTATTTATATATATTCCATTACCCACTATATTAGGAGAGATTTGAGGTCCAGCAAGAACTAAATGAGCTAACTTTAGAACTACCCAACGATCAATATATTTAGATCTGTATATAGAAGACATCCTCGAAGATTCTTTTAGATTTCTATAGCCTAGGTCCTCCACCTTATGGCTATCAAAAGTATTCCTAATGGTTCAATAACAGATCCAAAGGATAAAAGCGGCCGTAGTACCCTAGTGGTTAGCATAATGTACTACTATTCTGAAAGCCAGGGTGCGAGTCCTAGTTCGTCCAACATCCAAAACTATACAAAAATTATACAGGCAACGTCAAGCCCTCCGAGTATACCTATTTCAGATGTGAAATAAAAGCTCCTCATAGAAATTCATCGGCCCTTCGCAGGCGGCTTAGAATAAACTGTAGATCCCTCCATTTATTGGAAAAACATCAAGATGAAAAACCACAACCACAAACCTTGTTTATGCACGTAAATCTTAAACTCTTGGACACTTGGAAAAGCAAATATTCTCAGAAGCATAGAGTCATAAGCTGCTTAGCTTTATTTTGCCTAGATCCTCTGCGCCTACTGTTTCGTTTTTAGGAAAATTTCCTAGTGGGTATCCATTACTGGTGTTCGAATCTCCAAAATATTATCTCAAATAAAGTCAACAATAGCAACCGCAAATTGAAATATAATATTAATGTAAAATGAATATTTGTTAAGTCAACAATTGAAGCTTAACGAATTTTTATTTATTTTATTTTATATATTTTTAGTGATAATAATATAAATAACATTAGCCACGCCAGTCTAATGGTAATTGAGCTAAAGTCAAGTACGTCACGGCATATTTTACAAAAAGAAGAAAAAAGATATACAAAAATATAGATATAAAAAGTCAATCAAATAACAAAAAAAGAATCGAAAAAATTTGCTAAAAAATTATTAAATAAACTATATAAAGAAATAAACAATTAAAATAAGAGAGCCGCTCGAAAACCCAAAATATGGAGCAAATGTGCATTAAAAACTACGAATCATATCAATTGGCAGTTCTCAAGTGTGTATGTGTGTATGTGAGTATGTGATGCCCTGCGGCAGCGGATAGACAGGTGAATGAGAAAGAAATTGCGTTGTCATGCGTATCTTTACAGTTGGTAAGGTTAAGGTAAGACTGTGAGGGCGTTTGACGAGGAGAGCAAATTCGTTAGTTTGCACATTTGTTAATATACATACATACGAATACATATATATTTATATCGTAAAAATAGTAATGCGCCTATTCATGCTTATATATGTACATATGTACAAATATATAAAAGGTATATGCCTGTTGTTGCACAGACAGTGACAGTGGCGACCTTCACAATTGGTGGGTGTTTGTGAATATATATTTTACTGCACACTCGTCATATTTATACGCAAATAAACATTTATGTAACCAGTAGGAAAATCTGATATTATTATTATTTTCAAATCATTACAAAACGCCTGTGGTACTGTTAAGAAGAAAGTAACAAGATCAGCACATGAAAACCCCCGAAAGCTCAACCAAATAACACACCAAATACCGGACAGTAATGCTGGAGAGCAAACTTATGTGGAAGCTAAGTGTGAGGGAGAGGTTGTTATTTACGCATGGAAAAAGATGTTGGTTACCACATGTGGCCTATGAGGCCAGAAGATAGCCTCATCCATTAGTATTTCACAGCGATAGTATATTGCTTCATGGCGCCCTGGTGTTATGGACCGGGACCAACAAGATCTCCTGTAGAAAATCACTACAGCGACTCGCAGGAGCACTAAAGTCCCCTCTAACGGCGGCGCATGAAAGGTAACTTGATCTATTGCCGATTGACATCACAGTGCAGAGAACTGCAGGGAAATCTGCCATGAGATTGAAGGCAGTAGGTAAATTCTCCGCTAGAACATCCGAGCATCGCTCGATATGTAGGGGGATAGGGACAAAATAGATCGTATGTCTCCACGATGTGTTACGTACACCGACGCAATATTTTCCGGGCGGTGGTCCTTACTATAGGGAAAGCTGCTGAAATAGATAGCAAAGCGGAAAACCATAAACAAAATATGAATATATTTATAGTCGACCGCAAATTTCAGATCGTGTTGCCAAATAAAAAGAAAAATGACTCAGAAGCAGGTAACTGGGTGCCCGAGAGTAAGCGGCTGCAAATATACTGGGTTCCAGGGCACAAGAGCATTATGGATAATGAAATAGCTGATGAGATTGCCAAAAATATCATCCATTTTTCTAGCGAAGCAGTGCACGCCGAATCTGAGTGAGATGGAACGCATTAGCGACACCCAAAATTACCAAGATCATGTGCAAAAGTAACAACCGTTTCTTGCTTACACGTTCAGATAAGGACCGCAGAACAGTTTAAGAGCCAAACCTACTATCCATCAAAGCAGAATGGGCATTTTTAGCATTTATACAACATATATTCATTTAAGACATACAGAGGTGAGACATTACAACACCTCCTCTGCTTCTGTCCGACCTTAGTCGCAGCTCATCGTAGATTTCTCGGAATTTCGCAGTTCAAAGGCCGACAAGAGGTTTCCAAATTGAATATTAAAGCTCTTCTGAGCTTCGCTAAATCCTATACGACGATTACTTTAGATCGCAATAAAACGGACCTCTATCTGGCAGCATCAGCAGACCAGTGAAATATTTTTTTATACTTTTTTCTACACGAAAGACAATTTATTAATAAATTTTCGTCATTCATGTAACTAAGAGTCTTTGAAAGAGCAAGTTTATCGCCGCTTGAACCTTTTTATGATAGATTTCTTAGAAAGCCAGTCACCCTCTAACCAGAAGGTCGCATTCATACCATATGTTATACGAGTATTCAGTTTAGTGACACATACCTATGCTACTTATGACCTAAGCCTTTTAACGTGCTTGTCTTTGTCTTAAAAAAAATTCTCATTGACAATTTAGTCAAACCAAATGAATGTATATATTTATTACTTATAAAATATTATTAGTATACGCAAGGAGATATACTTGTATATGTTCCGAATTCCAAGAAAATCGAACCATAAATACAGTTCTTTATGATTGATCGGCCCCGCAACGAAAATTTCTCCACACATTGACATGGGCAAGAAATCACTGTATTCCAGGTATCAAGCAAATCCAACGATGAATACTATACCCCTGCGGGTTAGGGGTTCAAGAATTTACCCGCGGTAAGGCATGCCTGTCGTAAGAGGCGACTAAAATCCAATAGTTCCCGCGACAGTCGGGTCTTTATACCGGAACGACCCGGATTTTTTATCCGGCCAAGGACTGTCATTCCCGCAACATTCCCCAAAAATTACTTTGAGGAATATTTTTGCGGCTACAACAACAACAACAACATGAATACTATTTTGTATTGGTTCCAGGTCAACTTCCCGGAAAAAAAGCTATTTATATTATAATCTAGGTAAAGAACTATATATATATGTTTCAGAAATCTGCAACTTGTGCCATAAGTGCACTTTTTTCGAATGGATCGGCTCCGGATTCACATCCAAAAAAAAAGTTCTCCACATATTGACCTTGGCAAAGATCCGCCTACATACACATGTATGTTCCACATATTAAGGAAAACTGCATCATGGAATCAATTCCAAATTAATTAAGCCCTGAGGCTTGCTTCTTCTGTGCCAAATTTTTTGTAAATCAAACGGCAAATACAAATTTTTCTAATAGATCAACCCTTAGTCCACTTCCTGGAGGAAAAAGTGTTTTCCATGTCAATTTAGGCAAAAAGTTACCGACATACGAGTACGCGTATGTACCCAAATTCATGTGCATTACAAAATTTAAGTATAAATTCACTCTTTTCATGATCACTTCCCGAAAAATCTTTTCTTATCGGGTGCATACGACTTACGCATAATAACGCTCCAAGTTTCACGTCTGTAAGATCAGTGGTTTAGGCTGTGGGTTGATCCGTCAGCCATTCGGGACAAAGCCGATGAGCCGAAAGTACAATATATTTTGAAAAACTGACTACTTCTGTGGGTAAAAATATCCAATTTTTATCGTCACATTTTTCCTACTGGGCAATTACGTTAAGAGTAGTAGGTTTGCTCACCCGAACCAACTATAATTGTATTTATATAAGTGTGTCAGCTAATCGGTTTGGAAAATTGTGCGTTAAGTGCTGCCGCCCATTCAATCATTCACAGAACTGTTCAAAATTTATTTTTTATTGTAAAATGCCAATTTTTTTAGTTTATTTTTTCACTCCGATTCGTTCAGTGGTGAGGCTTTTAAGTTTTATTTTGCTTTCATTTGATTATACAATTGATAACTTCATTTTTAATTTTGTTGCTGTCATTTATTTGGAGTATTGTTGTTTTTTTTTTGGTTAATGGAACTTACACATATGTATGTACATATGTATTTGAAAAAAAGAAGTCATATCTGCTATGTACACTGAATGTATGTACTCGCACTTGTACCTTTTCGATAGATCTTGTTTTTCGTGGGCGTTATTTCACTTTGTCTTTTATTCGGTCATAAGCGTGCGAAATGGATTTGTTGTCTGTGGTTACGTTGTTGCTTGAGGTCAGGCAAAAGCAAAATAGTAACCGGTTCCCATTAAAGGGCGTCATACACGTACATAATGTGCGCAATGCCACTTGTTGGCTCAAAGAGATCTAATTATTTATAAATTGGATTGTTGCTAAGTACATACTTTTGGTAAAAGGTAATGAGGTGGAATTTGGCAAAGTAATGATCATTTAATACACGTAATAAAAAAAATAGCTGTTACATTTTTTTATTAAATTGAAGATTTTTTTTGTCTTTTTGAAAATTTTTTCCGAATATTGTCTACAGGATTTATGGCAACGGTAGTTAGACTTCTCCTATTCTACGATATCACCCTGTGCTGCCCATTACTCGGAAAAATTACTTTCAGGAGCAAATTGGAGAGAGTTCAGTAGTCGGCAGGTGTCCTCGTAACAGAAACTCTCCCATCGACTCATTCAGTGACAATGCTAACTCTTTTCAATTTCCTTTCTTTGGACTTGTACGGCATATTTTAAGCGAACTGCAACGCTTCAATTAGATTGGAGGAAGAATTGGAGGACACGGCATATACATTCTCTTGAAGAAGTGCCGAAAGAGCTGAATGGCACCACCTCCAGTGTGGTCAAACTCCTTTCTACAAGAATCCCAAAAGGGGAACGAATGGGAAGACACACACGTTCGCAATCAGTTAGCTGTAGCCATCTTCACATGCAGCTCTAAGTTCGATGAAAAAGTGGACTGTAAAGTTCTAATGAACCATGCACACGATCCAGTTGTACCTCTGTCCGCAGCAAAGTATATGCTAAAACTGGTCTTTGCCGAAAAGCAAACACTGCATGACTTAAGGAGAGGAGTGTGACATGACCAGACACCTATGGCTAAAATTGGATGCGAAAAGCTCAAAACATTTTATCCCTCTAGATCGATAACAAGAGTTTCATGGAGCTTTATGGAAAAGTAATGATTTAAGCCGCAGCTCAAGTGTTGAAAAGGAGCTACCTTGAGTAAATTGGTATTTTTGTTACTTTTAGAAGACACACCCCAATGGTTCCCACATTTGAGAAGGTGAAGGAATTAAGAAGGTTGAGATGGTGCGTACCTCACAATGTAGTTAACACTGAGGGTCTGTTGGTCTAAGTGCGTTGGTCACTGATTAAAAGCCGCATCACGTCAACCCAACTCAACTTATTTTTGGATATATTGTGCAAGTAGAGATTTATGTACATATTTATAAGTACAGCGTTAAAGAATCCTAGTCGAGGGGTGAGCCAAAAGACACAGATCAAAAGACGACAAAGAACTCAATCGAAGTGGTAAGCACTCATCCGCGGTACGTTCGGCAAGAAATATAGAAAAAAAACTGCGCCAGAGCTGGATACCTCACGAAATATTTGACATTTATCATTATTCTATATAGATCCTAAGCCATCAATCTAAGAACAAGTATTAACACTAAAAACAGCCTCAGCTTTGAAATCCAACTCAGAACCACACATGCAAACAGATACTACCTTGTTCTATGTAGCAAATTGATAAAGAAAAACTCTCTCTCGACACTACAAGCACTACTGGACTACTTTATGTTAGAGAAGAATGAACGATGACAACATCCTGTGAATCAGTTTCGAGAGAAACATTTTACGCAAAATTTAGGAATGGGGAGTTGTACGAGATATTACTGCTGTGGGTAAAAATATCCAAGATAACCCTTGAAGCGATTTTCGGCCAAGCTGCTCCTCAAATGTGTGGCATGCGCCTTGGTGTTTTTCCAAAAAAAGAGAAGGATCTTCAGTTTATTCTAAGCCCTCTACGAACGGCAATGGTTTTTATTTATGAGGAGCTTATCTTTCAAGTCAGAAATACACTCGGAGGGCTTGAAATTTCCTGCCGAGGGGCGACTGAAATTAGAAAATTTAAATTTCTATAATTTTGGATGTTAATCGAACCAGGAATCGAACCCTAGTCTTCAGAATGGCAGTATGCAATGTTAACCATTCAGCGAATTAAGAGACAATGTTGTCTAGGTCATTTTATTCGTATGGGGAACAACTCTCCAGCTGTGTAACTCCCCGACGCAGTACCCACCAGTGGAAGCAGAGTAAGAAGAGGACCACTAATTGGATCAGCTGGAGCTGGAACTTGCTTCGTTTGTAATCTCCTATTAGCGTCGAATGGTAGATACAAGAAACTACCGGCGCGTTAACTCAACTATAGTGTCTGATGCCTGCGTCCATAAAGAAGAAAAATAAAAAAAGAAGATATTACGTAGGCTGCTATATATAGGTCTGGCCTAGGCAACACTATGTGTTGCCAGGTGCAATCTGACATTTCCATTGGAAAGTTTGACATTTTTTAGCATAACATCACTCAGAACGTTTTGTCATTTAATCGTGAATTGTTTAATTTACAGGGAATTAAAAAATTCATCTCGGCCAAAAAATAGAATTAACTCGTGAACATTTTCGTGCGATCATTTTTCACAACTTTCGACGTGGATTATCACGACAAGAGTGCATCGATGAACTAAAATCTTTGTATAGCTATGAAGCACCATCCTATACCACTGTGAAAAACTGGTACAAGGAATTCAATCGTGGCCGACGCTCGCTCAAAGACGAATTCCGTAAAGGTCGTCCAAAAACAGCCGTTGTGCCAGAAAACATCGATGCCGTACGTGAACTGATAATGCAAGACCGTCATTTAACATACCTTCAGATAGAGGCATGCCTATGCATTTCTCCCACCAGCATACATTCGATATTGCATGAACACCTGGCCGTAAAAAAGGTTTGTTCTCGTTGGATCCCGCACAATTTGACAATCGCTCAAAAAAAGGCTCGTGTGGATTGGTGTAAAAAAATGCTGAAAAAATACGATCGCGGTGCTTCAAAAGACGTTTATAAGATCGTCATAGGTGACGAATCATGGATCTATGAGTATGAGCCCGAAACAAAACAGCAATCGACCGTGTGGGTCTTCCAAGACGAGCCAAATCCAAAAAAAAAAACACTTTCGTTGATATATTCGTATATTCATTATTAGGCCAGAAATATATATAGCGGCCTACGTATAATATATTTTTCGTAGATAATGATATATCTACCTCAGTTATTGGGTCCATTCCGAGGCTGTCTGGTCGACAAAGATCCCAAACTAAAACAAATTTTCGGAGCGATTTGTCATGCGTCGAAAATACCCTAGTTTTAGCTTGAGAAACAGGAAACGGGTGGAAATGATTTTCTACTGAGGCATGATTTGACTGTGAGGGTTCTTTAGAAAGAACTCTGATGAAGAAACCTTGTAGTTTCTGAAACTGCTTTAAGGTTCACTGCTAAGACTTTTGCTTCAATAATTTTTTTCTCCAACCAAATAATATAAACTGCCGTGAGCTTTAGAATAATATTTCTCAATTATAAACAGCAGCTCAGCGTTGCTCTCACTAATACCCCAAAGAGCGAATGTTGTGAAAAGTTGCTCTCAATACTTACCATTGGTTCTTAGAAGCTATCAACTGTGCAGACTAACTTAATTCGCCACATAATTTAATAAGACTCATTGACAGTCATCACCATTGTCATTAGCACTGCTAACTAAATAATGAAGAGTCATTTGTTAATATGCAAATTAAGTATAGTCCAACATAACTAAGCCCACAACTTCTCGAGTGAAACCAGTTAAGGGATTTCCAGAAGTATTAAATAGAGAGAGATGGGGAATGAAAAAAAAAGAAACTAAAAATGAAGAAAGTCTAAATTCACATTCAACAAATCGCAGCTCAACTAAATTTGTAAATAATGCAAATTTGATTACGGCTCGGAGATGGAGAGGAAGAGCGAAAGAGAGGGAGAGAGGGGGAGAGAGCTGAAGCCATGCGTGTGTGTGTTTACTGTCACAGTACGCCGGAAGCTAATTATGTTTGGAAGCTGATGAATTTTGACATTTTGCCTGTGACAGCGCAGGACACATACATACATACATACATACATGTGTAGCTAAATGTAAGGATGCCAGCCTGACAGGCCAATTGTGCGTGTAATCCGCGATAATCATTTTAAATTCGAATGCCAACAACAAGTAGTGAGTGTGAAGATGTGTGTGTGTGTGTTTGGGTGGTGGCTTGAAAATGTCATTTGAAATATAACTGTATATTCGTATGTGTGCATGCGTAACAGCATTTCAGGCTGCTTTAAGGCTTTTGACATTTTCCCTCCTCGCTTTGTTTATTTGCTTGTCTCTCATATTCAGTTTATTTGTATTTGATTACCATTATCCAAAGTCTTAGCCTTAAGGATAATTGAATTTGGCTCAACATGCGTCAAAACTAATGCACTTTCGCCTACCAAGGCACTCGAAGGCGACCGAGTGATGTGGCATATTAAAGTCACCATTAAAGGGCTTTGATGCGCTCTACGTCAGCGCTGAAGTTGTTTGTGTTTGTGCGCAAATCTTTAGTTAGTGGCAAATCCGCAGCTATCACTTCGCACAATTTATTCAGGAATTTTTAATCAAACCGTTGCCATTAATTACTCGAAATTCTTAGCCACATAACAGACATATTTTTTGCGCGCCAAGCCAACCAGCCACCCAGCCATCTTTGTAGCCACCGGCTAAACGCTCACAGCACACTTCAGCACTCACTCTCCAGCTGCTGGCGCATCAAATTTCCGAACTCTTAGCTGCTGCACGAAGTGGCGTAGAAAAGTATGCGCAAAGGTCGCTGAGGGGGAAAAAAATCGAGTAACAAACCATGTGGCAGCCAAATACTTGCCACATAACCACCCTTAGCTACTGAGACAAGCCTGTACAAGTGAAAGTAGCGTGCAGCGGCAGGAGGAGCGCGCAACTGGCGAGCGATGAAATGCCAAGTACAAACCACAGCAACGTGGCTTGCTGGAGCTCAACAAAAAATGTCTGCTTCCAGCCACGCATATTTATATATGTATATTAGTTTGAAAAAGAGTAGAAGAAGAGGAAAGCCGAAAGCCAGCACAGTGCGAAACAACTTCGTTCTTTCCCTCAGCAGTTTGTCGCCCTTTCAGCGTGTCTTCATCACTATTCATTTGCTTCCAGGCTGTCAGCAGCAAGGACTCACACTTGTTGGCTTCCCATCTCCAAAGCAGTCAAACATGCCACGTCGCTGCCTGTTTGCCTGTTGTCTGTATGCATTTCTGATTTTTTGATTCCTTTTTCTTCCCTTCTTATATACGAGGGGATTAACAAAAGTGCGGTCAGTTGGTGATTTTCAATTTGTTTTTATTAATTCCAAAAATGCCAAATCCTTTGCAACTACTTTATTAGTCTTCCTTTCAAATTTTAAAACGATCGTCTAAAATTGAAACGAGAAAACTCAAGATGACTGAGAACAGGTCAGACAAAATTTCACCACCAAAGCAAACAGAAATTCACCATGTGATTTTCTTTGGGTTTCGTCGTATTTACAGCCAGTACTAATATTCAGTGAATGCCAAATTGCTTATGGAACGATTGCACCGTCTTTAAAGACTATTTCTAAGTGGTTCCGAAGATTCCAGAGCGGACATTTTTCCGTAGAGGACGAGCCCCAAGAAGGTTGACCAAAATCTTACACTGATGACGTCACCGTAGCTCCGTTGAAGTCCACAATTGAGGAAGACCCACAATTGATACGAGAAATGATTGCTAATGAATTAGGCTAGAATGCCATGGTTGCATCGCAAATATTAAGTAATGGGATACACGAAGGAATCTGCTCAATGGGTACTACGAATTTTAAATGAGGCCAAAAAGAGGCTCGAGAGCATTTCGCTCAATTTTTCCTAAACAAATTCGAAAATGGTTAGTCTTACAACTTTAGTAAAGTCATTACTGGTGAGGAATCTTGGTTTTCTAAGCACGATCCAGAAACCAAACATAAGACCATGGTATGGAGCTAATTAGCAGCAAACCCACCCGTAAAATCTCAGCAACAAAAATCAACAGCAGAAGTAATGATGTCAGTTTACTTCACCCGATCTAAAAGCGTAAAGCGTAGCTGTTATTCCACCGGAAAAGGGTCAGACGTTGCAAAATGGTACACCTAAGAGAGCTTACCAAATGTTTTCAAAAATTTGTAGAAAAACAGGAAGAGAGAGGATTTGCGGCGCTACTTTTTACATAATAACAACGCGCCATCAAACACTGCTGAAATAACGAGTAATTTTATTGCGATCTCTGGGATCGAAGAAGTACTTCCAACACCATATTCCCTGCATATAGCACCTTGTGATTTCGGGTTATTTCCAAAAATTAAAAAAAAAATCTAAAAGAAAAGGTCTTTAATACCAAATAGTAGATAATTAATGCGGTTAATATTGAACTCGATAAGCTTAAAAAGCAAGATTTTGAAGACTGTTTCCAGAAGTGGATCTATAGCCTTAAGAAATGCATTGAAATCAAGAGTGATTATGCAGAGAAGATAAAAAAGGATAAAGATTACGAAGAGAAATAAAAAGAATTGTTTTTCCGAACTTACCGAACTTTTGTTGATCCCCTCGTACATACATACCATATACAGGGCAAAGAAGAGTGTGTATTTGTGTAAGCAGATGAGCGCGTTGTAATGAATAATTTATAATAGTTGGCAAGCTTTTACGGAAAATTAAAGTTTTGTGGCTCATCATGCACCCCACTCAGACTTCCTTCCAAACTATCAAGCTGCTCGGTAATTGTGTTCAACGGAAGGGAGTTCACTTGTTTTCAGTGGGATTAAAAAATAAATCGAAGCTGTGCTATGGGTAGAGCAACTTGTTGCATGCCGCAATTTGACGCTCAAGTAAATTTTAGTATTTGAAGTAAAGTTAGTTGGCCAGTGGAAGGTGAGCAGTTTAATAATGTTTGCTTTGATTACATAACTATTTAATCTCTAGTACTAGAGCTAATTTTCGCTAAGCTTACAAAAAAGTAAATACTTTGGATTGAGTTGAGTTGAGTTGATGGGGCTGCCGATCAGAGCGACCAGCGCACTGAGACCTGAAGTCCCGTTGTGATACCGCTGCAGTGTACTTATCACCTTCTCGGATTTACGAACCATTTCGTGTGCCTTATAAACGTAACGATATTGACTGTGGCGAGCTGCTGCTACGCCAGCCAGGCAAATAAAGTAGTGATATTCGGAAAACTAATGTCGTATAGTGCTGAGAGCTGAACAGTGGCCCAGGTAGTGCTCGATAGAGTTTTCCACTTCTTCGTCTCTGTAGCTTCGGCAAAAATCATTCGATTAGTTTCCCATTATCCCAGCGTGTAGGTTCATTAAATGGTGCCCAGTTAGTATACCAGCCAGTTGCCGTATAGATGGTGAGCCGGTCTTGGAAGTTTATAAGGTTTATATTCCTTTATTCTTTAGCGTCAAACAAAGCGACGAGTTCTTTCGTTTAGCCATCTTGTGTTGGCTTTTTTTTGTGAAAAGCAGTTTCAGCATGAGGTTTGTTGTGGACGGAGGTACGCCCGCATTTATTGTAGTTACAGAAGTTCCTCTATCACTGGTACTATATACACGCGTATCCGACCACGGATGTGTTGCTTTTAACCGAGGTCATGTTTAATGTAGGTACTTCTTCATTTTAATATGCTGTAATTACATTGAAGAGATCTGTTGGCAGCTTGGCTGACCGAATAAATGGTGATCGATTGGTTATTATCAGACATCCAAGCGTTGGTGGGGAGTTCCACGACCTTCCTTTCTTTGTCGAACTTAGAGCCATTCGTGAAGATGGCCAGGTCACTTTGATCCGGAGCTTTTTCATCTCTTGAAGTTAATTATCTTTCGTAGCCTAAAATATAATATTAATGAATGCTGCTCCACTGTAAACTACATAGATGCCATCGAGAAACAATCTCCTCAGGTCCCAAAAGATTGTTGTCCAACATTTTTTAAAACATTGGTTCCATGCCGGAAGTCAGATTAAGGTTTTTGTTTTATTTTAATAGATGCCATAATTATTTTCAATACATTTCCGATAAGAACTGGAGACGTCTTAGATTTTTGGGGATAAAAGTTTTATTGAAAAAATTTTGTAGGCCGATTCACGTTGATATGCCTCTCGAGTGGTCTTCCGAATATCAAGGACAAAGTTAAAATGGAGAACCAAGCCACAATAAATCCCATCGAAAAGCCTTTCCGATACTTTTATATGAGTTTCGGGAGCATAGTTGTATGGAAACATCTCTATCGACTGTTTGTCGTTCAAAAAATATTGATCTCCAATGAGACACGAATTCCTATACACCTGATTAACCATAAGTTATGCGGTAGAGGGTCTTTTATCTATTAGAGTGTTGTGATATGAGGAGGCGAGGATTACTATTTAAATGACGTCTAATTTTTTATGATTTTTGTACTAGCAAAATGTCGCAAATATTTTTCATATTTGTCGAATATTTATTACATAAAGCTGTGGACAATTGATGAATTTTTCATATGGATTATGGATGGTTTTTCCATAATCATTTTTCTTGGCGTATGAACTTGTTTGGAATCTTGTCACTGAACTTCTTGAGCAAGTAGAAATAAGTTCACAATAAAGTCTAGAGGTTGTTTCTTCAATCATTGAATCACTTTCCTTGCTGCTGTGACTCCCTTCTAAAACGACCACAGGCAATACATATATTGAAATAAAAATTCACACAAACTTCAAATGAGCACTCTACAGAGAGAGAGTTACCAGTTGTTAACTAGTATGCTAAAGATTCATACTGTCTAACAAATAAGTGCACCTTCCATAATATTTCACACTGATGAATGGTACTTTTAGGATGATGATTTCATATTTCAATTGATTTCAATATTTGATATATTAAGTTGCTCCAAAAGAAACCAGTCGATTTTTCATACAGACGGCGTTGACAATATTTTTGAACAGCTTGTGACTATTTAATTGTTCTTTTTTCTATTGACAGTTATTAGCTGCCACTTTTAGCTTGCTTTAGAAAAAAAGTACGCGTAATTTTGTTAAAATTTGTTTGTTTCGCGTCAATTTTAATTTGGAGCATCAAGATGTATGGCTTAAATTGGACCAGAAGCTCAGCCGAAAATCACTTCAGCAGCTACAAAGCGCTATTTATATACCAGTTAAATACCAGTCAAATACTAGTTATGCATTTTGAGTTTTAATTTTTCATAAAAAAAGGTCTCGTATACACACCAATAGTATGCTGAGGAAATTTCTAGATGGAAATATCAAACTGGTATGACTTCAACTTCAATGCTAGTATAGTAGTAGATTTTTTTCATACTAGTTAATGCTTTCAGTGTTGCCTTATCATACTACCACACGAAGATATTCTTCACTGATATATCTAAGTAATATACAGCCTTGGCCAAAAGTATTAGGCACTCCACCAATTACTGAATTTTTTGTTTTAACAAGTGAAGTAATGAATGAAGTAATGTAAAACAGTGAAAATACAATGAATTAGTGCTAATAACATTAATATTTAGTAGGTCCACCCTTCGATTTAATAACGGCAGCAATTCTCTTATGCATGCTGCGTACAAGCTTTGCACGTCGTCATTCATCCGCACTTATAGCGTACCACTCGTTAATTAAGACATTCTTTAAGGCAGTTTTTCATGTTATACTGTGTTCCTTAATCTTGCATTTTAAAATAGCTCACATGCGCTCAAGTATTGGGATTAAGATCTGGAGACTGTGCAGGCCAATCTAACAAAAAAATGTTGTTATCTCTAAACCAACGCATCGTAGTCGCTGATTTGTAAAAGTGAGCATTGTCTTGCTGAAATTGAACCCCGTCTAAATTAGTATCGCCGAAAATGCGCGTTAACGAAGGCAGAAGAACAGCTTCTAATACATTTATGCACTTTTGACTATCCATGCGACCCTCGCAAACGAACATTTCGCCGACACCATCAGCAGCCATGTAGCCCCAGATCATAATGCTGCCTCCTCCATGCTTCATAGTGGGTACCACGCAATCTGGATAATATTCTTTCCCAACCCGTCGCCTCACGAACGTCACACCAGGTGTTCCAAATATCTGTAGAAAAGAAAAAATAATTTTTTCATAAGATTTGTGAATTTGAAGCTATGGCTGTTAATACTTTAAGATGATCTTAACTAAGCTTACCTCGAAGTTTGATTCATCAGACCACAGAACATTCGACTAATCTTCTTCCGTGAAATGTTGGTATCGGCGAGCTCATCCTAAACGATTTTTCCTATTCTTTTCTGAGAGCCACGGCTTCTTTCGGGCTTTACATCCTTTTAAACCTGCCTACAGCAGTCTTCTTCTAGCTGTTCGAGCACTAACTGGTTTACTACAATAAATTCATCCGAAAGGGCAGCTGCAAGAGCAGAAGAAGATTTTTTGTGATCCTTGAGAGACTCACGTATAAGTATTCGGTCTTCTCGTTTACTGGTTAGACCACTTCTTCCACTTTTTGATTTATTATTGTTGGATTTCGTCTCCACAAATCGCCTGATAGCACATTGGACCGCGCACCCGCGAACATTCCACCAAACTGGTAATCTCAACCTGAGACCTTTTTCACTTAGAACTTGAATTTTAACTCTATCATCGTAACTAATTTCACTATTTTTAGGCATTTCGGTAAATATGAACTGTTTTTATAAGATTGGTAACTTTTCACTAAATGTAATTTACGAAAATATTTTATGAATTTCTTAAAAACAACAATTTTTAGGTTTAGCTTACCCAGAGTGCTATGACTTATAATATTACACAATTTATTCGTTTAATCAACAGTTAAACATCCATGTAAGACATTTACAAAAAGAAGTGGTAACTTTGATAGCCACATTTGAGAATACTTGTATTTTGGTGGGGTGCCTAATACTTTTAGCAAAAGCTGTATGAACCTATGCATGCACTCGTATGGAAGCTCATCAAGTTTGTATGAACTCTGATGAATCTAATTTCATTTAGCGCAACTGATTTATTGATGTGTTCAATCTTCAAAAGGCAACTAATAGAAAAACTAAGTATAAATCATTCTAAGGCACAACTGCTTTGGTGTGGTGTGAATGTATCGAGGAGTGAGTGCGCGTTTGTGCATCCTGTTTGGCGTCGTGACAAAGAAATATTGCAAAGAAATTGAGCAAACGAGCTGGCATGTCTGTTCAGCAGGCTAACAAGGTTAATTTCGTTGATCATTTTTTTTTTGTTTTTTTCTCTTTTTGCTTTTATTTGGTGCCTTCCACACTGAGCGCAGCATCATTTATCAATAAAGGACTAAAGAGCTCGTGCGCCGAAAATATTAAAAGACAAATATATGTACATGTTAATATTATTTTTTAGTTTTCTCTTCTGATATTTTTTACACTTTTTAATATTGAATTTTTTCTGGCTTTAATTTGTTAAGAAAAAATTTCACACACTTCAACTGAGTGCCGAGTTTTAGTAGAGACCTGCAAAGGACACACTTTAAAAGTCATGTAAAGCTACATCAAACTACTAACTAATAGCTGTGTAGGCATACCATACATAGTACGCCACTGTGTGTTTGCTTCTTTTTTCACGTTTCTCTGTGTGTGTGTTCTTTTCTCATTCCTTTGCGCGCGTTGAGTGTGCAGAATGTGCAGAGTGTCACATACGAAAATTAAAAATCCATTCGAAAGTGTCAATTGCTGTCACTTAATATACACGACGACGTCGATGACGATGACGACGACAACAACAACAAACAGCAGTGGCGGCAGCAATTGCTGCTATCGATAGTGATTTGCTGGTGTTGGCAAACCGAAAAACAATGAAGACAAAGGACACCAAGCGCACCGATGAATGATATTCATGCACAGACCCACACATACATATGTACGTAGTTACATGCACACATGGGGGTTAAATTTTTTTACAAAAAAATTGCCAGAAAACCGACCGCCACAAAGCGCCAGTGTGTCACAGTGACTTATTTGTAAGCGAGCGCAATTTTTTGCCCTCCGACGACGGAAATGTCCTGCTGCTGTGCTTGTGATTTCAATTCGAGTCGCGCTGTTTCGTACACTTCACACAATACTTTAACTCCTTTCACTAATACCCGATGCCAGGCATGAGCACGAGCACGAGCACTTAACCCATTGACAGGCGGCGCTGCTATCGATTGCCGTGTTGCATAGCTGTCATTGCTGCCGTTGGCTTCGGTTACCATTGTTGGCGGTTTGTCAGTGATTTTTTTCTCACCAGCCATTAAATACGGTAGTTTTGATTTCATTCTTTTTTCTCGTAGCTTTTCTTTTTCTTTTGATTTTTTTTTTTATTTTTTCGCATATTTTTTGCTGCCGCTCCTTCACTTTTCACACGATTTGTGGCATTGCTTTTCCTTGCAAATGATGGATATACCGAGAAGTATTGTCATTGCATTGTTTGAAATTTTTTGTTATTGTCATTGTTGTTTTTATTTTTTGTACCTAGCACGCATTTGTTGTCAACTCGATTTATGTCGTTCAATGACTTCAGCGAGATTCATTGATATTCTAAAGCAAAAAAAAAGGAAACAACTTGTTGAAAATCGTAAAATCTGAAGTTTTTTGCAAATGAATTTCTAAGTGCTGAGTGCTGTGAGTGAGTTGAATGGTACGCTCTATTTGAAAACATATTCGTACAACTCACCTCTTAAAGTAGTTGTGGCAGGCATTGAACTCTTGAGGACACTCAACACAACAACTGATATGTCAATCTATTACTAATTTTTTGTAATACTAGAAATTTGACTGTTGCCTAAAAAGTAGTTTTTATATTTTATAGAGAGCAAATGAAAGGTATCTCATTTAGTAGCCTTCGGAGAAAGTGTAAAACCTCTCCAGGCCGTTCGATACCCAACGAGGTTACAGACAGGGTGACTCTTTATCGTGCGATTTCGTCAATCTGATGCTGGAGAAAATAATAAGCGCTTAGAGTTGAATAGAGAAGGTCAACCTGATTGATATCATAGGCCTTAATAACCGCGACGTTAGTTCTGCTTTCTCCAGGGTCTAGTAGAGAACGACGACAAGACGAAAAATCTTTTGTCATCAAACAAAGAGTCATCGCATTCGCGACTCGGCTCCCACGTCACTGTTGACAGTCATAACTTCGAAGTTGTAGATAAATTCGTCTATTTTGGAACCATCATTAACACCAATGTTAACGTCAGCCTTGAAATCCAACGCAATATCACTCTTGCCAACAGGTATTACTTTGGGCTGAGTAGGCAATTGAAAAGTAAAGTCCTCTATCGGCGAACGAAATCCAAACTCTACAAATCGCTCCTAATATCCGTCCTACTATATGGCGCAGAAGCGTGGACGATGTCAACATCTGATAAGTCAACTCTGGGAGTCTTCGAGAGAAAAGTTTTGCGAACGATTTATGTTCCTTTGGGGATTGGCAACGGCGAATGCAGCAGACGATGGGACGATGAGTTGAACGAGCAATACGATGATATATATGATGAAGAGACAGCTGCTATGCTTACTATGTCTGGTTTCCGAATGGATGAAAGCACTGCTGCTTTAAATGTATTCGACACAGTAACCGCCGGTGGAAGTAGAGGAAGAGGAAGAGCTCCACTCTGTTGGAAGGTTCAAGTGGAGAGTGACCTTGGTTCACTTGGTATTTTCAACTGGTGCAAAAAGAAGGGATGAATGGCGTGCTAATATTGATTCAGCTAATAATAAAGAAGAACACCTGAAGTCACTTGTGCAAAATTGGGCCTCTCAGCTGGAATTTATTCGAACTAGCCGCGGCAGTCCTCTAACCAAAATCATTTTCAACACTTAATACAAAGTCTTGGACGTATGGTGCGCAATCCGAAAGCTCTGGAATGAAATAAGTGGTTTATGAATAGTGTTCGTACACTTGGAACAAACCTCCTTGAACTTAAACAGAGTGTTAAAACGGAAAGCAAGATTTTGATTAAGAAGATTTTGAGAAGCTGCCGACAGAGGTCGCTGCTCGCAAATTCTATTCGAAAATACGGAGACCTACAGAAGATTTCAAGGGCGGAGCATAATAATGTAAGACCCAAAAATATGATCTAGCAACTAACACTTGTCCAGCTTGCTTAATTTCAATGATAGTGAAACACCTAAATATGGTGCGCCAGAATCACCAATTGATGACTATGAAATAGACTTTCTATAATCAGACTATGATGAAATCCAATTAGTAATAGCCAAAAGCTCCGTCACAATCGGCAGGGACTATTCTCAGCCATTTAACTCGAAACGAGACTTCAAAGAGATTCAGCCTTCATCCTGTGATTTTATATTTAAAGTTGAAGGAAATATTACGACCTACATAGTTAAACAGAAGAGGTATAATATGGAGTCCTTTCTCTGGATTGGATTGGAGAAAGATCCGTCTTTGTTCCCACCTCACTGTTAATTGTTAAGATTTTGATGTTGTAGACAACTTCGTCCAATTAAACGTACAGTCACTCTTGCCAGCCTATACTAACTACGCCGGGTTGAGTAGGTTATTAAGAAGTAAGGTCTTTCCCGATGAGTGAAGGCCAAACTCTAGAAAGCGGGGTCAGAATTCTCGCCCTGTTACATGACGCAGAAGCTTAAACGTTGACAAAAGCCGATGAAGTAAGATAAATTTTTAGTTTCGAATATCTTTGAATTAATTCAGTTATTTATTTTTTTCAATTAATTCCAACAATCGAAAGTTAACAATCTTAACAAAAAGTAAAATAATTACCTACAACACAACTTCAATTTAGTAACCCCAGTGAGTGCCAAAACCATCGAAGGCAACATGGGCGACAGTAGCCGCCGGCGAGTAGGCAATAGCTGGAGCAGCAGCAACATGACCATAAACTGCAGCCGGAGCGGGTTGTGAGTACACAACTGGAGCCACCTTGGCGACAGGCGAGAGCACGGTCTTGCTAACCAAAGGTGCAGCGTGCAAAACTGGCGCCACAGCAGGAGCAGCATAAGTGGTCACAGTCTTAGCGATAGCTGGTGCATAGACTTTATTGTTGATGCGCGTATCCGATTGGCGTACGCTGGAGTAGGGTGTATCCACAGCCTTGGAGTGATGAGAGCCAGTGCCAGCGAAGGAGCGTACGACGTTTTGGTGTGTGGTAGCAACAGCGTCGACGGCGGGATTGACAATCTTGGTCACAGCCACGGGAGCGAGCAGAGCGCCAGCATTGGCTACGGCGAGCAGCGCGGCGAAAGAGAGTGCGTATTTGAAAGCCATTGCGTAGTTTGATTGATTTCGATTAAGTTGCTGGTGTTGCGATGAAGCTGCGTATGTTAACTGATGCTGATGACAGGCAGTCTAGGCGATTTTATATGAATGCACAGTAAGTAATTGGGAAAATGGCAGCATTTCGTTGGTATTATTAGATAAAATTTCATGCATTAATTTCATTTATTTTTTTTACAATTTTTTTTATTAATTTTTTTTTTGTTATTTCTACTGTTTAGCATTGAAATTTCGCGTGTAAAATATTAAGCTTGCTCGTTAATTACGTTAGTTGAGCTGTTACAAATTCGTCGCGAAATTTTGTCAACTGGTTTTTAGCAGGTTTAAGTAGAAAAAAATGCAATTCAGACAACAATGATTTAGCATATTTTCTAAGAGCGCTGACAGCATTGAGTTTTTTTTTTTGCAAAATATTTATATGAGAAAATAGAAATAATGAAGAAATCAATTTCAAAAACTGTTATACATATATACAGTTGTTAAGTTCAGCTTATTTTCAAGCACTTTGAGATACAGTACACTGCCATTAAATTAGTTTCAAAAATGAGTTTACTAAAATGTTCTAAGATCTTTTTATTTTTTATGCTTTATATGGCAGCATAACATTTGCAAAGTCATGGTTCGAGTCTTGGTGCGATCGACATCTAAAATTATAGAATATTAATGTTTCTAACTGCGGTCACCCCTCGGTGGGGAAGGTCAAGCTCTCCGTGTGCTCTTCTGACATGAAATAAAGCTCCATATGAAAAAGCATCAGGCCTTCGAAAGGGCTTAGTATAAACTTATGATCCCTCAATTTGTTCGAACACATCAAAGACCCAAACCATAAATTGGCCGAAAATCATTTCAACGGTTGTAAAGCGCCAATTATACAATCCACTTTCACATTTCGGTGATAAGTGATTTCTTTTAAGATCTTTCGTTCATTAGCAGCAGAAGATGTAGTCATATTAATACATATGTAGTCGTATACATACATATCGCTTTCGAAATTCGATATAAAGAGTGTTCACAGGGCACAAATTTCACTCCAAAATCCAAATTCTTCTGAGAAAAGGAGAGGAATTCGTTGCAGTACCCACTGCTGGTGGCAAAGGAAGGGGAAGACCTCCACTCGTTGAAAGGATCTCAGATGGAGAGCGACCTGGTTTCACTTGGTATTTCCAATTATTTATTTTTGAGTCGTATATAATTGCGTTAGCGGTGCCTACGCCAATAAAGAAGAAGGAGAAGAAACAGAGATATAGCCAGTAATTTTCCTTAGATCATTATGAATATCTGCAGGATCTTGAATTTATTTTGTTGTTAACTTAATGCCAAGTGCGTGAGAGACGTTGAAACACCTTCTTTATTTTTGTACGACCTTATATTTGAGCACGTTTATACGCGTCTAGAGGCCTCGTTGTTCGTAGCCTAGATTAAATTTCAAACCTAGATATGAAGGCTCTCTTAAAATTCCCAAAAAGCATCCACATCCTAAGCGACGACTTTAACTACTGGAGGCTGGCACTATAAAATACCTGAAGGTTTAGTAGGTCAAGTAAATACTGATAGTAAGGTTAGGTCAAATAAATTATTTTGGGTACTAGATCAAAGCAGAGGTTTTTTTCACAAAACTCAACCTTCTTTCAAGCTTCAGTTATACGTGAATTATAAGTTTTTCCTATACTTTATTTAGAATTGCAGCACATTTCTATGTTTAAGACATGTTCCAATACGCGGAGGAAGATTTTTTGGTTAGAAGGTAAAGGCTGAGGGTATAAATCGTTTTTTATTGGAGGTGATTTCTTGAAGTAGAGTTTTTTCGTTTAATAAACTGACACTCTTGGATTCCAAAAGCCCCTCCGAAGGGAATGTCAACCTCTCCGAGTGTAATTCTGACATGAAATAAAAGCCCTCAGCCTTTCGGAGGTGGCTTAGTATAAACTATAGGTCCCTCCATTTGTTGGGAAAACATCAAGATGCAAAACCACAAATTGGAGGTGGAGCTTAATTCTTGTATTTTTTAATAGCAAAAATTTGTGTAAATTTTTCATATATTTTTCTAAAATATTCTACATTCCCCTCAGTTCTCAGCAGCATTTGCCAATATTAAACATGAATATTCTATATTTCATTGTGACCATTCAACTGTCAACTATATTCGTCTAACCAAATAACGAGCCAAAAAGTGAAATAAAGAAAACAAGGAACTTTCGCTGCTATAACAAATATCTATCAGCATATTTCTGCCAAACTTTTCCACCTTTCCACTAACACCAAACTTTCGCTTGCCTTATTTATGCATCTTCCATTTACTTATTTCTTCGTTATAATTTTTTCTTTCCCACATTCTGCTATCACTCGTAAGCGATGATGAATATTTATGAGTATTGAAAAACTTTTGCCGTTTCGAGTCACTGTCTCTTCGCTGAGGCGGGCGGCGAGTCCTGAGTGATGGGGGTGTTTATGGTGTAACTTAGTGTGGGGTGTCGCGCCCTAAAATATGCTTACAAATTGAATTGAGTTGTTATCTGGCTCAATGAGTATCTGTCCTGCGCTTAATTTCTATTATTCACATTTTTTTTTGTTTTATTTTTTTTTATTTATTCTTTTCTTTCTACTCCATTACATTTGATATATTTTAAGTTTTTACCGCATGCCAAGCAATGTTGTTCATTGGGTGCAGATACATATTTTTTGGCAAATTGTTATTTATTTCACTCGCGTGGTTTGACTTTGAAATATTTTTATTCTGTTAAAGTTTTTGATATTCTTTGGCAAGTCGGGGAAGAGATTTGGTGTGGAAGAATATTCTAGCATAATTGTTATTGCGCGCGGAAAGTTTTTTTTAACGAGAGAGTGATTTAGTGAATGCACAGAAAGTGACGGATCGTTCTTAACAGTGGTGATTAAAAGTGAAATAAAAAAAAAATTAATGTAAAATTAAAATCGATATTTCGATAACACAAAAAATGAAACATTTTTTAAAATTTTACAGTTGCGAAATAAAAATAATTTTTTTTTCAAATAATTTGAAAAGATGAGTTTATAAATAAACAATATCATAAGCATTAAGAGACTTATTGAGGGGCACTCTTTCAAGGATAGGGTTGCCAACAGTATAAAAATAAATAAATTAACGAAGTGACAGATAGGTTATGCTATGTATTTGGTAGGACCACAAGGGTGTGCTCTATTATGAGCTATTGAAATCGGGTCAGACGATCAATGGGGACCTCTACCGAAAACAATTGATTCGTTTGAAAAAGGCCACCGTGGAAAAACGACCAGAATATGCGACCAGACACGAATCAATAATTTTTCATCACGACAACGCTCGGCCACATGTTGCAAGGCCAGTTAAAAACTATTTGAAAAACTGTGGGTGGGAAGTTCTACCTCACCCGTCTTATAGCCCAAACATAGCACCTTCCGATTACCAATTGTTCAGATCAATGCAGAATGCCCTCACCGGAGTACGTTTCACTTCAGAACAGGGTATCAGAAATTGGCTCGATTCTTTCTTGACCTCCAAGCCGGAGAATTTCTTTTGGGATGGGATCCACAAACTGCCAGAAAGATGGGCAAACACCATAGCTTCCGATGGGCAATACTTTGAACATAAAAGTATAACAATTTTTTCACAATGAAGTCTTAATTTTCGAAAAAAAACCGCACGAATTAATGCGGATTAACCCAATAGGATTATCCGGTTTCATAAATCAAATATACACTGTTTTGCCATTTTGAACTTAAAGCCCTGGTGGCTTTAAATCCTTGTCTCTATTGGAATAGATGCTAATCACTTCGTGCGAAATTCAGACTATGAGGTGGATGCAAAAGAACCACCCAACCGAGCTCTCGGAGCTTCTGGCTAGTCACTATCGATGGATGCGGTCTGGTGTAGTACTGATGAAATACAATCCGCCTCCTGTTCGCCAAATCTGTGCGCTCTAGGCTATTACTTCATTCATAGTGTTCTATTGCTGATAGCACAGGTCCGAATTAAAAGCTTGGCTGTCTTATCAATCCAACCAGATACAAAGAAAAACCTTGCAGGCAGTAAATTCTGCCTTGGATACTATTTGCGCCGTCCCACTGCCCTCCGACCGCGACCGTTTTCGTTGGATTTTGCTATAGTGTGATACACTTTTCATATCCGGCCAGCATTCGCTTCAGAAATAGATTGATATTGTTATGGTTCAGCAGCGACTCGCAGTTTGAACTCCGGTCCATGAGGTTTTTTCTCGTTAACTCATGTGAATTCCCTATATTTTTTCAGTTCTCTAGTCCATCTGTAGAAAACAAAAGATTTCCATTTAGGCATACCATCCAAAAATTTAACCAAACCGAATCATGAATATGTGTATATCCTTTCAAATAGATCAATCTCATTCTCGTCAAAAGGGAATTTCAAGGTTGGTCCTCTGTTTCAGATCCCGTGCAAAAGAATAGACTTCCTGCTGATCTAAGATCAAAGCCACCTATGAACGCGTGCAGAGTAAATCGAACCATAAATAAGATTACTCCGAATAGGTCAGTTCCTAGTTCACTTTCCGAAATATACATACAAACGTTTTTAAATATAATATATAGGTTCAGAAAACTCACCTTGTTGGGGATAAATCTCTACTTTTATCTCTAATTTACATAAAAAAATATTTATTTAAAAAGGAATTGCTGAAATTTTCAAAGAAACATGACGCGATTTCCATTGACCACTGGGGGAAAAAGGTGCATAGCTCAAGGCAGGATAATTTGTAGTGAAATCAAAGCGTGTTGTAGTTAATACTAAAATCGAAGAATATTTTTGTGGCAACACTTTCTGACAATATGATACCGACACGCTGCTGGCTTCGATTGGCTATTCTTAATGCCTTTTGGCCTTTATAAAAAAATCGTTGTAAAGGCAACTCTTCCAAAAATATAAGTTAAAGTTTTCTTGCTTAATATTCCCATTTTTTACAATTCTTCTTCAACTTTTTGCCACATTTTTAATATCTTTTATCTTACATCTGAAATCCTTTATATGCTGCCATGCTGAAGGCGAACATGCAAATCTGCTTGTTTACAATATGTTTCAGCCAATCAGCCAATAATCCCCCACATTGATAGCCAACCACCAACATATCCTCAATTGTCTATTCAATTCAATATTCAAATATTTCTTTCTTTTTCGAAAAGCGCGATCTCCTTTTCCCTATTTACCTTGGACATTCGGCAATTGCATTTGTTTGCCAACTACAAAGTGCAACTGACCGTAAAACAATTTGATTATGGCAACATGAATTTTTTTCCCATTTCCTATGTCCTTACGATTTTTATTGGCATCTTGTATAACATGGTTTTCCATGGCCAATAACAACAACAACAACAAGCGCAATGAATTTGAATATCCATAAACACTTCAATTTGCAGCAAATATTTACAAGTTAGCACATAGACTTCTATAGATATGTTTATATAAATGTATGTATGTCAGATGAGCAAAGGACTAAGCAAAGTAAATTTTAGTAAAATCGAAAAAAATAATAAAAAAAAGTATGCAAAGATTTACAACACGAATGACCAAAGTGCAGGGAATAACGATGTAAGAATTGAAGCAAAAAATATGCTAAGCCCCACGCACTGGACGGCAATAAAAAATTACAAACATATTGAAATAAATACATATAAATCAGCTTGAATTGCAATCGAAAGTCGAGACGAGATGAGTGCGCGTAATAAAAGTGTGAGGCAACAAGGATTGAAAATATTAGAAAACGGATTATTGTATTTTATTGTTGTAAGTTATTCCTTTATGCGCCTTATTTGTGCATGTCAGTACCTACGTGTATGTATGTGAGTTTACTCGTATGTGCCTGACTGTGCACCATGACAAATTGGATAAATATTCAAGGACATTTGCATACTTGTGCAACTCTTGGCATGTCCAGCCAGCGAATGCGCACACCAGGCCAACTTTAACAAGCTTATTTCGGCAATAAATTTCACAAAGTGAATATTTAAAATACTGTAAAGGCATATTTCACTTTTGTTGGATTTAAATTAATTTAACTGAAACTAAAGTTACTTTTTCGAACTTTCTAAAAAACAAAAAAAAAATAATAATAATAATAATAATAATAATGGAGTAGTGTTGCTAGAGGTACAAAGTATGGGAGGTAAGAATGAGTATTAGGTAGATATACCTAAAGCAAACAAACCTCTCCTCTTGAAGCACCAGACAGTATTTAAACACTAAATTGAGATCTGAACTCAGAAAATAAATTGTATTATTATTATTATATATTATCATTATTTTACAGAGAAAGAAGCAAGAAGCATTGGCTGCCAGAACGTACGGGTCAGAAAACTTATTACAGCTGTATTTATGTATATTTGGGAGCAATACTCGCATCATATCCAAGACGAAATAACATTTTAAAGTAAGGCTAGGGAAGCACGCCAAGCATAGTATTTTTGTGGCCTCAACATTAAAGAATCCAGCAATATTCTTAGGTCATCGTAATGTTTCTTTGCTGCCCAACGAGTTTCATAGTAGCTTCTTCATTCTCTATTACTGAGGCGAATATCTCGCTGTCTTCATCACCGTACCTCCTTGGCGATACTTGTAATTTGTCCTTAGATGTTCTGTCATCTCCTGACAAACATTTACGCATTAGCGAATATCGCTTCATTTGTTGGAGGCACGTATACCACAAATTCGAAGAAGAGCTCGGACGAAACCCGTTTTAGTTGTATACCACCAACAATAAAATAAATAAATCTTCTCCTCCTTTATTGACGTAGATAATTCTATTCTAGCCGAAACAGCCACAGCGCGCTGGGTTGGAAATACCAAGCGAAACCACACCACTCTCCGCCTGATCTTTCCAATGGTGCGGAAGTTTCCCTCTTTCTCTGCTTTCACCAGGGTGTACCATTGGTTGCGGTATTGGTTATTGCCAACGGGCCAAGGGATCATAAATCGTTCACAAAACTTTTCTCTCGAAGGCTCGCAAGAATGTTGATATTGTCTACGTTCGTTTCTGCGACGGCTGGTAGTATGGAATGATGAGCAACTCATAGAGTTTGGTTTTGGTGCGTCGAGAGAAAACTTTACTTTTCAGTTGTCTGGTCAGTCCAAAGTAGCATTGTTAGCAAGAGTGATTCTGAGTTGAATTTCCAGGCTGACATTGTTCTTGTCTTAAATGCTGGTCTCCGGATAGACGAAATTATCTATCACTTATAATTTTCACTGTACAAAGTGACCTGGGAGTCAAGATGCAAGTGCATCGACTGTTTGTTTGATGATGGGAGATCTTTCGCCTTGTACTCGTTCACTATCAAACCTAACCGCTTCGTTTTTTTGACAACCTTGAATAAGACAGAACTAACGGCGCAGTTGTACACTTTTTTGACTTCGTTACCAAAAAATTCCCTAAAATCCTGAAGATCGTCGAGTCTGACCGCCATGCTTGCACTGTTTCGATTGACACAAAAACAGTTTGGAACCACTTAAAGAAGGTTGGGATATACAAAAGGGCTCTCCGATGAATCGTAACAAAATCGACTCATTTTAAGCGGATGGTGACTGGTGATGAAAAGTGGATCACCTACAGCAACTTCAAAGGAAAACAGTCGCGATCGAAGGGCAATGGGCCGGCAGAAGAGGTATCCGAGCTAGGATTAACGGTCAGAAGGGAACAATTCACTATTTGCTGCTTTCCTACGGCCAAACTCTATACTTAGAGCTGTGCTGTCAGCAAATGGACCGCCTGTGCAGGAAGCAATAGCCCAGCTTTGGCCAACAGAAGATGAATTATATTTAATCAGGACACATCTGCAGACCACATACTTCGGTAATGACTCGCCAGAAGCGTCGAGAGCTTGATAGAGGAATTTGTATGTATCCACCTTATAGGTTGATTTGGCTGGTAAAAGATTGGCTTACAGCAAAGCATGTGAAAATGTATTGATCCCATTTTTTCCCACTAAAGACATGGGTTTCTATAAGAAACCCGATTCCAACTCAGATTTTAAATTCTAATTAAAATTCTATTAAATCTAATAATCTAGGAAAAGCTATATATGATTGGGGCATAAGGGGTTGATTTCTGAACAACTCCTTTTTCGCTTTACTGGTGGAGAGAGGGTAACATTAGAACCTTCAGGTTTTTATTCCTCCTCTTACTTTTACAAATCCATTGAATATTCTGTTTCCCTTATATAAAAATTTAAAATAATTTTTAGAATTATTCTTTAAATTCTTTAACTTTTACCACATCGCAGACATTCTTACCTACACATACGCACATATAACAACAAAAAATGTCCACTAAAAGTTCTATCAACAAAAGAAACTTCTGTTGGTCAGTTGTCCCATATTTGCCATAAAAAAGGGTTATTTGCCTCATTAAACTTCATGCAACAATTTCCATTAGTACGCTTTACATGCCACACACCCTTCGCACTAGCCAACATTATGGGAAGCGAATACTAAAAACAAAAAAAAAAAATTAAGTAAAAAATAACTTAAAACTTACACTAAATTATAAAGTTTTTTTTTGTTTACAAAATATTTCACCATTAAATTGTGTTAAATTGTAAAATAGAAATAAAAATAGTGAAATGGCAAAAGTATAAAGGAGTCACGCACTCACAAACAAGCTGAGCTGAGATGGAGTCCTTCACATCTTATTAGACGCCCCGCTCCATCTTGTGCCATTTTTCATTACGAAAATTGTATCACACAACACTCATACGGCCCATTAACCCTTGGCAAACTGTCGTTTGGCGCTCCACATTTGCTTACTCCATACCAATGCTGAGCTTTCAACACCTTTACACTGACGTGGTGCAGGTGTGTGTGTGTGTGTGGGTGATTTGTACAACTGTACACATATAAATTTTGAAACTTTTCCAATTCAGCTGCTTAACCTAATGTGTTATTGTTGTTGTTGCTGCATTTGTGGTCTCCTCGCCGTCTGCTTCATTCATTCCACCTCATTTCGGTTGGATTTCTGTTTTTGTTTTTGGTGCTTTGTGGTTTTTTGTTTTTATGTTTCTACTGCTGCGACACGCGTACGCGTACTAATGTCTGCTCCCAAAAGTAACTAAGTGTTTTTTAGTTAACCAAGCACACATGCTTAGGTACTTATGGTACTGCATATGTATGGTATACACTTATGTACATACATACATTTGAGATATATTATATTTATTATGTGTGTGAAGCATAATTTTTGTTACTTTTAACGCCCCGCCTGGTCATATATTTGTATATATTTTTACTGGTCTACCTAAGTATTTTATCACACATGTAGTTGTGTCACAAAAGTGTATTCATATGTGTGTGTGGGTATGTGTGTGTCATAACTTCATCAACTCAATTATGATTCATTTTTGTTTACAATGCGCTCAGGGTCACAAAGGTACCGACTTTTTATGCCTAAATAAATATTATACATACATGGTACATATACGAGTATGTATAGGTATATACATATATATTCTTAAAATGTGGTGACAAAATATACTAGATACCGTTCGAAACGTTCTGCGTATAGCCAACAAGCCAAAAAGGGTAATATTCATCATCATGGATCATCGTTTTGAGTGCCAGGAATGAAATACAATAAAATTAGTTGAAGATTTTATAATTTAGTATAAAAATTATTAAAACTTTAAAGTTATTTACGGAAAATATTGAAACTAGTTTCGGACTAGTTAGAATCAGTTTTGGACCAGTTAGTTTTCACATTTAAACCTTATTGGGAGCTATTTTTTCTCTGAGTAGCTACCCTACGCCAGTTACTCTGGGATAAGCATCCCCAATATCGCATATAAGGCCTTAATGGGCATATTGCCTGAAAGACTTAAGCCCACCGTCATTAAACTGATTAGACCTTATCAGTGTGGCTTTAGACCTGGTAAATCCACCATTGAACAGATATTCACTACGCGCCAAATTACAGAAAAGGCCTGTAGGAAAAGGATCGATACACAAAGCATTTCATCGACTTTAAGGACACTTTTGACAGCACGATTAGGAGCTGCCTTTACTCCGCTATGTCTGAATTTGGTATCTCCGAAAAACTTATGCGGCTGTGTAAGTTGACTCTAGACATTACCAAAAGCGTAGTAAGAATCGGGAACAACCTCCCATTCAGTACAAAACGAGCTTTTCGGTCTGGCGATCCCTTATCGTGTGACTTCTTCAGCTTTCTACCAGCTGCAGAGCTAAATGGAGAAGGACGAACTTCTATTACGCGGTCCAGCTGCTGCCGTTCCCGTTTATAGGTATTGTCATCCTTAACCCCAACAAACTTGCCATAAGTACTCCGTTCTCCAGAGTGGATGAAGAAGCGAAACGTATGACTCTGGTGGTGAATGGGAACAAGACGAAATATCTCCTATTATCAAACAAACAGTCAACGCATTCTCGAGTCGGCTTTCACGTCACTATTGACAGGCATAACTTTGAAGTCGTAGATAGCTTCGTCTATCTTGGAAACAGTATTTACATCAACAACAATATCAGCCTGGAAATCCAACACAGAACCACTCTTGCCAACAGGTGCTACTGTGGACTGAGTTGGCAATTGATGAGTGAAGTCCTCTCCCGACGAACGAAAACCAAACTCAACTAGTCGTTCATCATTCTGGTCCAGTTATACTCTGCGGAGACATGAACAATGACTGCAGCTGATGAGTCGGCGTTGGAAGTGTTTCAGAGAACGGTTTTGCGTTGCCTATTGGAAACGGCGAGTACCAATAGAACGATGAGCTGTACGAGATATACGATGATATTGACATAGTTTAGCTAGTCAAAGGGCAGTGGCTACGCCGGCTAGGTCCGAGGTCCGTATGGATGAGAACAGTTCGGCTTTAAAAGTGGTCGATGCGGTACACGCTGGGGGAAGTATATAAAGAGAAGGACCTTTCTTTGGATCAGGTGAAGAAGGAGCTAGATGCACTTGGTATTTCCAATTGACGTCAAACAGCGAAGAGAAGGAGGACTGTAGTCGGGTAACCGGTTTCTACGCTAGTAAGAACATTGAAAGATATCCTTAGGCTCTCATAAAATAAAAATAGATAGCTTCGTTGTTAGAGCGATAGTTGCTGCTGGTACATTACCAAAATAATAAAGTCTACTTCATTTGTAAGGCTCATTTTGGAATATGGCTCAGTTGTATGGAGTCCACACTATCAATTGTATAGTGATAAATTGGAATCTGTACAAAAGCAATTCCTTCTATTCGCGTTAAGAAATTTAAACTGGGATGGGAACAGGAACCTACTTTCTTACAAAAGTCGTTTTATTTATTTATTTTTAACTAAATTAATAAGAGGTGCTACCAATAGCCCATACCTACTTAGCGAGCTTAACTTCATCATCACATTGAGCTCATGCAGAATAAACTTTGAAATGCACGACCCTTTTAGATCTTTGTGTAACGATTTTAATACACATTTCCCCAACATTGATTCCTCTGACTCACTTTTCTGTATCAAAACCTATTACTGAGTGCTTTAAATAATTAAATAATTTCCCCCTCATTTCCCCATGTAATTTTATAGCAGCTGATGAACAAATCTGTAACTGTCGAGTGTAAGAGGCAAGTGTATCCGCGACCTTCCGCGATCGGTTCAGGGCAGTCCGGACTGTTACTGGTTTTCGGTCACCGATCTGTTGGATTTTTGGATTATCCCTCAGGCGCGCCCCTCGGTCGGTTGGGTGGGAGGTGGGTAAGGCTGGGTTCGTCGTTCAATGACATTGAGATGTCTTTGAATGAATTTGCATTCATTTTATATTAGAGAAAATCATAAATTAGAAATGTTTGTTTTACTGGCCAAAATATGTCGAAGTCTACGCACTAAGCTGCCTCAGAGACTTCCACTATAAAGCGCCTACTCCTAACTGCTTACTCATACACATGTAATAGAATAGCAAAAGTGTTGCACTGGCGTTTATGATAAGCCGTTGCCACACATCTTTACGTGGGCAACCAAACTCCGAAGCCACATTGCCCTCCCACCATAATCTGCGTGAAAGTAAACATTTTTTATTTTGCTACTTGACATTATAATGTCCTCTGTACACACACACACATACACACACACACTGACATCAGTATGTATAAGTATAACTCAACTCTACAAAGTAACTCTATTAACTCTTGCACTCACTGTCAATGGCAACGCCCACAAACAAGCATACCCCTATGCAAATGTACGTGTAAGTGCAATTAATCTAACGCTATTTGTTGCTGTCTGCGCTCTGTTTTCATACGCTAATCCTTACTCTTTTATCATCATTTGTCTACATGTTGTCATCATTTGACTTTATTTACATGACCACGTACTCGTACATACATACATACTCGTACTTATCAACAGTGCTTGGAAAAAATTAAGTATATATTAGCTGCTAACATATGTATGTATGCATGTATGTACATATGGACTAAAGTCTAGAGTTCATATCTAAAGCCTTTTAAAAATTTGTACATGCATGTATGTGTATGTGTGTGTTCTGTGGAAGAAAGCTTATTTGAAAAGAAAGAAAAAAAAACGTACCGTTGGCCACTCTTTTAATTAATTAAAATGTAAGTACATTAAGGGAAAACACTTAACCGCCAACTGGCACGCATGGATTTGTCAAGTGTAAAGTTCAAAGACCATTTAATGCTTTTTTCATATTTTTTATTGTAATATGTCAAAGACTAAATTTAAAGCATTCAGTTTTAGTGGAAAATTTGAGCTTTGAGATTTTAATTTTTGTCAATTCCAGATCTTTTATTTAAAAAACTCGCATGCGCTTAGAAGAATTGGCTTTTATAAAAACCTTGTTAAGGAGCTTTGACAAGGAGCTTTATTCTTGAACCAATTGAGCTTCGGGAGAAGCTTACTGCACCGATAGTGGTTTAAGAAATTAACTAACCTTTTTTTTAGACTTAATAACAGAAGAATGCGCTAATTTTTTTTGACAAAACTAGCATCAAGTGTGGTGATTTAGACCGAGGTGTTGATAACAACTCAAATTTTAAGCGCTCTTTTTTAATTAAAACATTATTTTGCATTACTGCCAAGGTTAAGCTCAGACTTTTTGCGAATTTTCCGGCACTGCATAAATGCCGTGGCAATAAAAATTTTTGGAGGAAAATAGAGTACATACAACTGAAAAAAAGCAGACTCCCGCCAAAAAGTTCTCTATTTAATGAAACAAAAGATGGTCCAATGATACAAGGCCTGCACTAAATGTTGGTTGGCTTCAGTTTTCTTAGTCAATCGTGGAGAAAAAGAAAGTTTTTACCACTTATATGACAGTCGCTTAAACCTTGTCATGTCTGCTTGTACATTTTGACAGTTTTTATGTATCTGCTCGCTTCCTTTTCCTCCGCTGTCGTCTGCAGAGAGCTCCGCCGATTTTTACGCCAGTTTTTGTATGGTCACTATGCAGAATTACCATTTGGTTCTACTATACGTGTATGCAACGCATTACCTCTATTTTATGAAGGTTTGGGTACGTTAATGATAGTCCATTTTTCAACGAAAATAGTAAAACGATTCAGAAACGCATTTTCTTTGACCAATTCGAAATTTTCTTATTTAAATTTGTTAGGGAATTAACTTTTGATTACCTGAACCAGCGGCGGATCCAGAATCGATTCTGTAAACTCTTTAGTTTTTCTTCAAAGACCTGATTTTAATTATACTCTCAATCCGCTCCTAGTCGGTACCATGAAAAAAAGTTTTCGTTTGGAATAAATTTCTTTGTCGAGTTTGGCTAATGTTGCCGGAAGTTCTTCTCGGAACCAGTGATTACAGGAGCAAACTGAAGAGCATACTTACTACTACACTTCTCTAGATGGGCTTTAAAGGTAGGAGTTTCGTAGGCATAAAAGCTGGCATGGTTACTAGTTAGTTGAAACTAGCAGTTCCGGAAAGTAATCCAGCTTTTTTATTTATAACCAGGGCTTCACATAATAATTCATATTTAAATACACTGAAAACACTCCAGGTTCCAGTTTAAACTCCTACCTATCTTGACTCGACCCCCAGAATACCCAACGTATGCCCTACATGTGGAGAGTCTCCGCACGATACTAACAACCTCTTCACATGCCCCCTTAAACCAACTCATCTAACCCCCCTCTCTCTTTGGTCCAATCCCGTCGAAACAGCATATTTCCTGGACCTCCCTTTAGATGACCTCGGCGACATAAATTGCTAAAGCCTGTCCTAAGCGGGGTTAGCCAGCCGCTACAACAACAACAACAACAACCAACTCTAGCCAAATACTTTTCCACCTGGTATTTGCAAGGAAGCGGAAGGTTTCCTCCTCAGCTTACACCGGCAGGTACTGCATCGAAAACTTTCTAAGCCGGAGTGAACTCATCCATTTTGTACCAAATGACCTAGATAGCGTATCTGCTGTCTCTTGATTCGCTGAACTATTTCAATGTCATAGTATACCTCGTTCCATCAGCAGTGGTACTCGCCGTTGCCTGTGGGCAAATAATCACAAATTTCGTCAGATGTTGTCATCGTTCATGTCTCGGCACAATATGGCAGAATGGGAATGATTAGTGACATGTAGTGTTTAGTACTTGTTTCGCCAAGTCAAGACTTTTCAACGTCTTACTAAGTAGAAAGTGTCAAATGTTGGCAAAAACGATGATTATCAACAACTTCATAGTTATGTCCGTTAACACTGACGTGGGAGCCGAATATCGAATGCGAGAACTTTTTATTTCCGTTTGTCATTCGGAAGGTCAGGGTACGAGGTGAAGATATATGGTCCGACTAAGATCTAAAAATGATAGAAAATAGGTTTTTTTAATTACGGTCGCCGCTCGGCAGAGAATATGAATTCCTCCGAGTGTATTTCCGACATGATATAAAGTCTCCTCATAAAAATCCGTCGGCCATTCGGAGGCAGATCAGAATAAATTGTAAGTTCTTCTACTTTTTTTGAAAAATATCAAGAGGCATACCAAACTTAGAGGAATACCCCAAATAATATATATATATACATATAGATATATATTTAGTCTAGTCTTTGCGATATTGCCGATGATTTTTCCAAGGTAATTGACGCAGACTGTGGGGTCACCCTTTTTGTGAATTAAGCAGAGCACACTTTAATTCCAATCGTCGGGCATTCTTTTATCAGACCATGCAATATCCAGTACTAACCCTGTCGGCCAGCTTCTTCTGCGTCTTGCTCTCTTTCTCTTTTCAATACTCGTTATCTCTCCCACCACGTTACCCACCTGTTTTCTGTTGCAACGATTCGATTAGTGTCGTAATAGACACATTCATCCTAACCACCTTAATGTTTTTTTTTTGGAAACACTCCACAACTAGTATGGTCTGCCTTATATTCTAATCATCGTTAGTTGCCTAAAAGACCAAAAGCTTGCTAAATCTTTTAAGTAAATGAACTGAAAATACTTCTAAACAAACAACTTCAATATTCTCTTTCTCAAATTAATTCCATAACCTTCGCCCTACACCCCCACATGAAGGGAGGAATGAAATAAAATAAACCATCAAAATTATGTGGAATTTTTAATTTTTCCAAAACATTAGCTAAAACAATACTCAACACAAATATGGCGCGAAAAAGGCAAATTCCCAACGCCACAGCTAGGCTGGCGTAAGGAAAAGAGCAAAGTAAATAAAAAATAAGCGAACTACGAAAATAGTCTTGCATAGAGAGAGAGAGCAAACGTAATAATGCGGGCAATCGTAAAATTTTGTGCGGTTAAACGTCAAACACTCATACGCGGCGAGTCGTCGGCGGCTGCAAGTTGAAGTGCCAAAGGACTCAGTTGCCCAGTCGGAAGTGAGTGTGTTGGGTAGTTAAATGTGTGTGAAATTTTTGAAAAACTTGTGGAGCAGTGGAGGAGTGGAGTGAGGTAAGAGTAGGGAATTAAAAGTTTAATAAAAAGTATGGGAGTGTGCGTAGGCAAATATATGTAAGTGTAAAAGACCTCTTATGTATATAAATACGCGAGGCACTGTAGATGTATGCCCTCTTTAGTAGAGTTTTGCTGAATTTTCGAGTTTTACTTCCAGTTTGTCTGCCTAAAATTTATTCCTGCGAGCCTGCCTTATGGGCTCTTACCATATATGTATATAGTTCCACACACCAAGCGGCCATCCAGCCAGCCAGCCAGCCAGTATAGCATCGGAAATATATGGCAGACCATCAACGACAGGCACTACTGAGTTTATTTTATTTTCTAATTCTCTACAAAATTGCCAAATCTCCGCCGCAGTCAGCGGTCCTTCGCTTCCTCGCTTATGAGCTGGGAGTTTGTGCCGAATGTGCGCCATTGTTTGTTAGTACATACATACCTATATTTATTTCGACCAAACAAATATAGCACAGACAAAAGAGCGCACTACAAATATGTCTATACAGACTCATGGACCTACTGCGATCTATGCGAACCCGACGAGTTTGGTTGCCCGCAGCAATTTTTCGCTTCATAACAAATATTCACATTCATTTTGACGCTTTGCCATTTCGGCTGACTTTTCATTTGTTGTTATGTCCATACAAAATAGACACGAATATTTGTACGCTAAGATGTTGTATGTGTATATACCATATATACATATGTCTCTGCTTTCATATATGCATACAAGGACGTGCCTGCATTTCTTTCTTTGCCACATTTTTCTCTCACACCCATATATGTATATGTAAGCGCTCCTCTGAAGTCTGCTACTACTCCTACTCTTCTTAGTCGTCGCCTTTTCTTTCATTTTTTCGGTTTTACTTTTCCTTCATTTCCATTGCATTCCATTTCATTCGCTTCTTTGTGTAAATATTTGATTTTTACATTAAAGTCAATTTGCTTCATGATTCTGTAATTCATTATTTGCTCAATTCACACAGCTGGAGCGGCGCAAACTAAGGCTGCCACACATACTCATATGTTTCTACATACATATACTCTAATAGAAGTTGCACGTCCTCGCATATATTTGGAGAAGAATGGTCTTTCATAAAATCATTGCAAATAAAACATTTCTCTCTCGCCTCTTTGAGTTCATTCAAGGGGATGTCTTGTGGGATTTAAGTGGAGAAAGACTTCGTGTCCCTCCACTTGGCTGTATGGTGGTTTAGGCTTCTCATTCTTTATTTGCTATTTTCTACTCAGAAAATTCTCACTTTCATTTTGTATTATAGTATTACGATCTCCACAGGCTTGGTTAGGATGAACTGGCTGATCCATCAGGTCTTACATAGACGATATTACGTCCATAGTGTTACCAGACACATCACATACGACCAAGCCACACTGCTACGCTCTCTGTAGTGTCTCTAGTGTGAAGAAAATTGTTATTGTTTTTTTTTTTTTTTTGAAAGTTGAAGTAATCGCCATTGCTGATTGAAGGTACTGTAAGCTTCACTCTTTCCATACAGTCCCTAGAGCTTCTGCTCTTTTTGTTCTCAATCATGCATATCATGTTCGAGCATTTGAGCAACGAGTACTCGCACACTCGTTCATTGCTCATTGCTCATTTCAAAAAATTCGAGCTTTTTCGAGCATTTTTGAGCATTTTAAATCAAAAATTTAACTTCCTTCTCAGAACTGCTTCCTATAGTTTTAATTTTATTTATGCAAAGTGTAAAACTCATTGGAATACTGAAGAAATTCTGATAAACAAAATTGAAATTTGAAAATTTTCAAATTATCATTTAAGCAGTTGAACAGTTGAGCAACGAACGAGTATCGAGCTGCTTACAGTGCTCGATACGCGGGCATCTGGAGCTCTAATATAGGTATAGTCCTACCAGCAGCCTGAAAACCAGAAAGTATGACAACTATATCTATCGAAATAAAATCTATCACACTCCAGTTCGATGATTGTGAGACCTTTTACTCAGGTGTGTTCAACTTTATCTTTACTTAACAGTTGTTATGCCTATATTTCTCTATGAAGAGTGGAGAAAAACATCTTCAAATTCCATAGAGTGCAGTAGAAAACATTGCGATCACACCTACTTAGGCTATGAAAGCCCTTTTGGATCTACTTCCCATTGATATTTTGGGTTTGAATAATGTCTTTTGGCGGCTGTGATAGCCGAGCGGTTAGCAGTGCGTTTGCTATACGAAAGTTCTGGACCAACTAACAGCAAAAAACAATAAATATAGAAAATTTATATAATCTTTCTATTTTGCGGTCGCCCCTCGGCAGGAAATGTCCACCCCTTCGAGTGTATTTCGGACATGAAATAAAGGCTACTCATAAAAAAACATCAGCCATTCGGAGGCGGCTTAGCATAAATTGTAAATCTCTCCATTTTTTGAAAAAACATCAGGACACACACAGCCCGGAGGAGTAGCTCGGATGTACGCCATTTGTACTGCGGTAATACTGTCTGAGTGAAAACTGGTAAGTCGCGGTTATACTACTATTTCAAGAAGGCCCCGAAAGGCTACCAGAAAGGAAGAAATACTGCAAGCCCTTGACTGCCCGCCCGATAGATGACAAAGAGGTTACTCCGAATAGGAACCAATGAAGTAGCGTACATAGACATGACTAATTTTCATATATGTACACGTAGATGGGTCAAAACTAGATATCAGGATCAGTGATAGAATTTACTTAAAGGAGCTTGCTATAAGCAAGTGTTGTAAAGTTTTAATGGGACCAGCTGTAAGTTCTTACTACAATATACCGAATAACTAAGCATTACTTAAAGCCCTGAAATCTACAAAACTTTAAAACTTACTCTTGGTAGCTGCAACTCCCTTCCACTCTCGGAGAATGTATTATCTAGAATTATTACAAGATTTACTTCCTTAACTTTGCAAAGCAGCGCTTTTTAGCTGGAACCAACTCTCTTCATCGCTTAGTAGTCTTGTACCCATTTTCATTACCCCAGGGAAGCTTTTTCTTGAATTTGTTGCGCCATCGACCGATTTCTGGCAACCAGCAACTTAACCTTTGGCATCGCTTCTCTTTTTTGCGTTGTAGCGAGAGTTTGGCTACTTGGCTAGCATCTGACTGATCTGGTTGTTGCTTCCTTGGAGCTAAACTTAGCAACAGCCTCAGACGTAGTACTTGCTTTTGCAGTCAAACTAGAGTTCATTGAGCATACTGTCTCTTTTTCAGTTTAACTAGTTCCTTTCCGCTTGACAGAAGGATGACCGGACGCCTCTGGTTTTATTTTATTTTTTTGTTACATTCCTATTTGAACCCACGGCTGCTTAGGCTTAGCCCTCACTGCGTGAGTAAGGTTAGTTCCGCTCGAACCTGGCATTACATTTAAGGTGGCTCCCAGCCGGAATGATCCTTCGCATAGTTCGCTGGAGACATTGATTCAGCATTTTTGTACTCTCAACTACCTTTGGATGCTGTGCTGCTGAGAAGCGATGAGCACTTAACTTTGAAGTCTTAGCTAGATACCTCCTGGCTGCTAAAAGATGAACTGTTTCCAGTCAGCCCTTGTCATAGTCAGGATAACTATAGTATCTATTCCAGTCGGCATCCTCGAGGATGGTTCAGTGGCAGATTTGTGCATGTACCATAACTCCCCAAAGTATGCTGCACTTATGGTTGTACGCGTTTATACTCTTTAACTAATCATAAAAGCCACAAATAATCAAAAATCGACACTGAAATCATGCGTGCGCCGCACAAATAATTAGGGGAATGCCACATATGTCATTATTACCTAATTTGAATGTAAGCCACCAATGCAGGAACACATTGAATACAAAAGCCAACAGCAGCTACCCGAGACGGATACAAAGCCATCAATGACTGGCATCTCCCACCCGCATCGTGCTCGCCTCGCCGAAAGCATCCACATTTACAATTTTAACGAGATTAGCCGAATTGTCGACGATTGCGTGTCTAACTTGGTGTTCGACATTCCGCGCGACGCGTATTTTATGCACTAAATTGCGCCCAATCAATTTTAATCGAATCGCAACGAACGGGCGTGAATCTATTTACGTGTATGAGCAGCGCTTGTCAACTTCATCATCATCAGAGCAAATATCTGAGGAACGAACGGTGTTAAAAAAAAACGAAGAGTAACCAGTAACAGTAAATGCCAAGCATAAGCTTTGCTTTGACTCATAGTCGCATTAATATTATAAAATCGTCTCTTAACGCCAGGCCATGTTCTATTTCGCGAGAAAGAGAGTGAGAGAGAGTGAGAGAGAGGGAGAGAGGGAAAAAAATCGACATCTAATTTAGTTCGCGGTTTGCATACAAATTACCGATTGCACTTTTTCATTAGAGGATATAACGTGACAGACCGACTGCTCATCTACACACGAATACTCATCGCACTCGTTGAATTATTCAGCGCTGCTCATGGCAAGGCCATTCTATGAGGATGCATGCTTGTCTGTCAGCATGTGAAGTGCTGCGTGAATGCGTAACCATCAGCTGCTTTTCATTATTATTCGCACGAAATGCATTGATTTCGTTTGATCGCATGAATTTATTATTAATTGTGTGATTTTATAGCATCAAATGGCAGTTTCGTATCGAAAATTATATAAAGCAGAGCAGAAGTTTAGCGCATGAATAGCGCGCCTGTTTGTAGGCAATGTTTTTGCCATTTTAAGCTGTCGCGCCTTGCTGAAATCTAACGTTGCCTACATTTAGGCACAAATTTCAACTAAATTCCGTTCTTTTTATAAAAAATCTTCTTCACATAGTTTAAAATATTTTTATAAACTTTTAGTTACATACATATATTTATACAAAAGATTTGAATGAAATTTGTTGAACACAGTTGTCATTTATACGAGTACACTTTCAGTAAAAGAGATAAAAATCAATCAAATTTCTACTACTACCACACAATTGCTGCAAGAAACTACTTTTCAAACTTCTTAATGACTTTTAAACTATCCGAATGCATTTCTATCTATTTCTAAATAGCATTTTGTATAAGTTTTCAGTGTCTCACTCAAGGTGCGCTTAGTCTGTCTAATGGAAAGTTTTCGGTTCCTCACAAACAGCTACACCCAACAGTACAACTGCGGCTGCTGCTGGGAAAAGTTTCATTTGAAATAAATGTTACAAAACTTTCCACATAAGGTAACCCAGTGGTGTTCTACTAGAGTGGAAAGAACTAGATTTGGTTAGAAAATAAAATTGCCATAGACAGGAACAGTTGGTAAACACCTGGTGCAAGGTCTAGACTATAAAGAGGCTGCATAATAACATCTCTACTATGATCTTGGAATTTTTGGCGAGCCACTATCGATGTGTGTAATCTAGCTTTGTCCTGATGAAACACAATTCCTTTCTTGTTCGGCCAAAGCTGGGAGATTTTGGTCTATTTCCAATTGCTGACAGTACAAATTCGAAATAAAAGTTTGGCCGTTGAGGAACATCTAGTGTTGGATGATTCTTTTCCAATCCCACCAAACAAACAACAAATCCTTCTTGCTCATCAATCCTGGCTTGGAGACCGTTTGTGTTGACTCACTGCCCTTCGACCGTTGCTGCAAGTGATTTTTCCTCACCACGTTATGTGCACGCTATCAGCATTTTCGGCATCATTATTACTACTGGGTTACTTTCCGGGGGGTCGGCCTTGTATGAGATTCCATTTAATTTCACTTCTAAATTCACTAACTCATACCGTGAATGTCACAACTTGGCATTCAACTTGGTCGCGTTTCACTCTAATTGCGTTATTAGTTCGCTGGCATGTTGCATGAGGCGGCAAAACGATGCAATCAAATGCCTAATCACAGTATCACGCGCTGGAGAGCTCTCATTCAGTCACACAAACGTACATATGAAAATTTACTCGTATAACATTTATGTAATTTTCATTTCCAATTAAATTAAGCAAATCCTCATGCAAAGTATGCAGAGCCATGAGTTTTCTAGATTACTTGGAGTTTTGAGATTTAACATATTAGCGAAAGCGGGGACTTAGATTTTCGATACTTGAGTCCGATGCTGCACAATGGCTATTATTTCTAACCTCCTCGTATCAGTGTTGTTGTACGCTGAGCTGGGAACCACGAGTCCGTTATCCTGGAAATATGCCCCGGATGAAAACTGTCAGCTTTAATGGAACCACTGTCTAACTTATAGATACGTGTATACTGGAAATAAGATTGACATTACCGACATCAAGATAAATGCACGCCGGTACAAGCAGAGATTGAGGAAGGCCTTCACTCCGTTGAAAGGATCAGGTAGAGAGGGGCCTGGATTCACTTAGAATTTTCAACTGGCATCGCGTAAGCAGTGCCCACGTCAATGAAGAAGAAGACGACTGCATTAGTGGCCATGTTAAAGAGTGCAAGTTTGGTGGGCTTGTGGTGAGAAAGATACTATGCCTGTCATTGAACTTCTGCTAAACGTGAGAACCAATTTTGATAAAATTTCGTTTGTGTGCTCAAGTGGAATCGGGAATGGCTTTAAATAATTTTTTCTCCGGGACCTTACAAAAAGGTCGTATTTACGGCTCCATTTTTTCAAGATTGGTTCAATAGCTTAGATTAAAATGAGCACTATTTTCTCTTCAGGAGACTGAGCTATTCGAGAAAAATCGTTGCGTTAATTTGAAATTATTTTCTTTTCAGGAAGTGGACCACAAACCAATCAAATTAAAGCTGCAAAGAGCAACAACAACGTATGGAAGAGTCTTACGTAAATATAATGTATGAAATTGGCGCTTTATATCCATTAAAGTGGCCGAGATTCTCATCCGATTTGTGATGACCGAACGTCTGATGGTTTTCAGCCGTGCTGGAATGACTGATGGATCTTTAAGAGTAGCCTTTGTTTCCTGTCACAAGTACACTCGAATCGGTTATATGCTGGAAGGAAACCGGAAGTAGAAATCCTTTTTTTTCCGTAATTTTGTGTGTTGGTCTGGCTAAGGTTGGAGACCATGGTCGTTTTCATGCCAACGCGCACTATTAACCACTCGGATAATGCGTCCATATTGCCTCAATATCCAACTATATAATTGGCGCTTTGTAACCGCTGAAGCGATTTTCGGCCGAGCTCCTCCTCCAATTTGTGGTTTTGCGTCTTGATGTTTTTCCCAACAAATGGAGGGACCTACTGAGCTGCCTCCGAACGGCTGATGGTTTTTTTACGAGGAGCCTTTATTTCATGTCCGAAATACACTCGGAGGGATGGACATTCCCTGCCGAGGGGCGTACCGCAATTAGAAAATTTAACTTAATTTTTTATTCAATTAATTAATTTCAGTATGTTGGTCGAACCAAGACTCGAAGTCCTGACCTACCGCAGTGATAACCACTTGGCTATCGCGGCTGCCTAGAGGTCGAGATGCCGAGTGCTAGAGCAAGATGAATTTTCAGCAGGAAGAAAGGGCAGCAGGGAAAGTACAGAAAGATTTTGCGAGAACAGAAAGTGTCTTAAGGATGGTCCACAGACCAAAACTCGCCTTTGATGACGTTCGTGTTAGTGATTGCTCGCTTGGAAAACAAAAAAAAATGGTTGGAGCTATTTGATTGCCGGCTGAGCTACGCTCATACAGTGGCCTGCATGCAATTGTTTCCCTGCAGATTATGGCTGGGTGAAAGAATAGCCAATGATTTTAAGCTGAGTATACTCTACCAACTACATTAGCAGAGGAATTTTCGTTTGATAAGTTTTTCCACTATCTCATGGAATGTCTTATCTAGTCCAGGAACAAATCGGACCGTAATAATGTAGGTTTAAACCTAGGAAATTCACTGTACTGGAAAAGATCCGTGAAAAGGGACTCACACTGACCTTTGTCTTCCCCTGCACAGGCCGAGATTGTTCATAATAATTTCACAGTATTAATTAACTTAAGCGCCGCAGTTTCACTTAACACCTTCAACACTTTAAACAAATAAGCAACACCTCGCCTTTCAACAACAACCGCCAGCAATCCAACTCAACTCAACTCAACCGCCATAACAAGACTCAATTTGTATGTAATATATACGTGTAGGTATGTATGTACGAGTATGCTGAGGCTATTTTGGCATAAGTGGCACTTCGCATGCGGGAAATGCGCTGCACTTAACATAAAAATCAACAAAGTGAAATAATAATAAGTAGAGAAAAATTGGATTTTTATTTTTGATATTTTACATGCCAATTTTCGATACATATTAACATGGCAGCAGCAGCAACAACAATGAAGTGAGCGGAAAAAAAGTCAGGCAATAATGGCAAATGTGTATGGATGAAGCAACAATTTTGCTTTTAGGTCCTTTACAACAGGTTGCTCACAGCGGGGAACGGGGAGTGGGGAGCGGGGAGCGATGAGAGTGGCAAAGGAGAGAGTTTTTAAGCGATACAGTTACATTATGAGTGCCAACACACACACACACACGTACCAATATGTATGTTTTTTTGTTCGTTGTAGAATATCAATTCACACATGATTGCATACGCCCTTGCATGACACACACACACACACACACAGCGTGATATGTGAATGTGAAATCAATAATGTGGCGTCAAGTGCCACAACTCAAAGGACATCACAGCGCATAAGTGTGGAAATGAGTGGTTGGTGGAGAGAGAGAGAGAGGGAGTGAGTCAAAGTGCCGTAACGCGAATGTGAACTGCAGACCCAGACCCAGCCGGCGCAACAAGCCATCAATAAAATTGTCATAAATTCATTTTTATATCAAATTGATATGCACGAATGCGGAGCGTTAAAGTGCCGCCTGGCAGAGCGACCGAGCGCAGAGGAGCCGCAAAAGCCCTCAGCCGCGCAATGAGCACTTCACATCAACTCGCTACAATTGAAGCACGAAAAATTGCAACACAGCGGGTCGGGGGAGTTTGTGGCAAGCGTTGAATGCCTCAGCGCCCGACACTTTGGCTGCCACGGCTCTATGGTGGGCTTTGTAAAAATAGCAAAAATTGAAATAAAAAATAATAATGATTTTATGCGAAATATAGGAATGAAATGAAAAGTTTATAAATAACTGATGTTGCCAATGTGCATATGTGCCGTGTGATGACGTTGCCAGTGCATGTGTGATGGTGTGTGGCATGTCCATAGCGGCTGCAAGTGTGAAGTGCAGGCGCAAAAACTCTATGAAAATTTTATTAGCTATGCAAATGTGGCAGGCGAACTGAGTTGTTTATTTCCATTTCTTTTTTCACACACTCTCCATTCGCCACTCATAAAGTTTCACATACATACATAGCATACATACATAGCATACATACATAAGTACATATGTGCTTGATAGTGCTACATACATCAATGGCAAAAGCGTCGCCCACTTGTTGCCTCGCATGCAATCAAAGTTCATGCAACACCCATATACGAGTGCATGCGTACATACATACACATGTGTGTCTTAAATATTATATACAATTCTTTTTGATTGTGCACCTCTGACGTGTGGTTTAGTGGTTGTAGGTATCGATGGATTGTGCTGAAAACTGTTGCACGCGACCGCGTATTGAGTAAAAATTATATTCACATCTGTTATTCCCTCGTCATTTGAAAAGTAAGTCGTTTGATTTCGTTTTTTTTTTTTTTTTCAAAAAGCAAGTTGTATATGAAAGAGAAGACCTTACTGACATCCGAATATGATCGCAGACCCAAATGCCCCAGCCACTCCATTTAATATACATGAAATACTGTGCGCCAATCTTCAGGCGATATGAGAAGAGAAGAGATGAGGTCACATCATATCAGACCAGAACAGGTGAGATAAGATCAGATCAGACGAAATCAGATCATATAAGATCAGATTAGGATAGATGAGATCAGATCAAATCAGATGAGATCAGATTAGGCCAGATCAGATTAGGCCAGATCAGACCAGATCAGGACAGACCAGATAAGACCAGATCAGCTCAGATCAGACAAGACCAGATCAGATCAGATCAGACCAGATCAGACCATACCAGACCAGATCAAAAAAGATCAAAGCAGATCAGATCAGAGCAGATCAGATCAGACCAGAGCAGATCAGACCAGACCAGAGCAGATCAGGTCAGATCAGATCAGATCAGACCAGTTCAGTTCAGTTCAGATCAGATCAGACCAGTTCAGCTCAGATCAGACCAGAGCAGATCAGATCAGCCCAGACCAGATCAGACCAGATTAGATCAGACCAGACCAGATCAGACCAGAAAAGATCAGATCAGACCGGTTCAGATCAGACCAGATCAGATCAGACCAGTTCAGTTCAGTTCAGACCTGATCAGACCAGTTCAGCTTAGATCAGCCCAGACCAGATCAGATCAGCCCAGACCAGATCAGATCAACCCAGACCAGATTAGATCAGCCCAGACCAGATTAGATCAGCTCAGACCAGATCAGATCAGCCCAGATCAGACTAGACCAGATCAGATCAGCCCAGATCAGATCAGATCAGATCAGCCCAGACCAGATCAGATCATACCAAATCAGATCAGATCAGACCAGACCATATCATATGAGATGGAATTAGATGGGGTGAGATGAAAAGTGTAAAGATCAAATCAGATGAGAACAGCTCAAGAAAGACGTCGAGAAAATGATTAAAAAAAGAGTATGATTTCATATACCATATAATAATAGCTTAGTTTACCTTGGCTGACTGTCACGCCATACATGGACATGCAGACCATTTGTAATGCAAGATGGAGATTCAGTTCAATTTGAGCTGAAGTAGTCGTCATGTAGGACGTCAACGCTTTTTTCGAATCTTTAAAGAGCCTTGATATCTAATCATCATTGAACTACTCATACACTCATGCCCTCTTGCCTTCTTTTCTGCATTACCTACATATCTATCTACATGTTTCAGAATGAAATACTAATGCTTATTCTACTCACGTGTGACGCCAGCAAGTTGTGACCTGTCAGTCGGTCAACAATTATTCTGCAGTCCTTTCAAGATCACATGAGCAAAATTTAGGCATTAATTCCTTCCCTGAAATTCCACATGTTCTTGGTGGTCTTACATGCCGTTAAGGCATTCCGTTTATCAGTTCTTTCGAAAATTTCATCGTATTTTTAGCGACAAGCATATTTCCCCTCTAGTTCCGTAGCCAAACGAATGGCACGTTTGACAATCTCATCCATTATTTCGTTTGCTACAATGTTCTTGTTGCATAGAACCTAGTACATATATATACACTAGCTTTTCTGCGGCCTCTCTGCAGGCCTTCGAAAGGCCGATGAATCTTTATAAGGAAATTTTATTTCATAGCAGAAATACACTCGGAGGAGATAAATTCATTTTCTATGAATTTGAATGTTGCTCGAACCAGCGCTGACACCCTGGCCTTCCGAATGCCAGTACGCAATACCAACTGCTCGGCTATTGGGGCTGCCGAATATAATAGACAGATAAGGGAGAAATTATGAGTATTTTTATGGTGGATTGAGGGGAAAATGAAGAGAGACAAGAAGTTAAAGGAGTAACAAGGCGAAAGTATATAAAGCGGGCCCATGAGAATAAAAAAGGAACAAAAACGAGAATAAAAATGATTAAAAAATAACTAAGTAATTAAGCTAAAATAAAAAAAAAAACAAATTAACTGTTGAGAAGGGTAATTCAAACAAAACGAAAGAAAAGAAAGTTAGTAAAGGAAAAGTTAAAGGAACGCTCATGCTAAGGTTAGAAGCATTACGCTCCATACTTTAATAGTTCTGAGCATAATGGAAAGCATCCCATACTCCACTTTTCATATTCTTCATTCTCCTTTTGAATTGTTCCATAGAAGCTTCGTTAAAGTTTCAAAACCATTGAAAGGAGTACATTAAGATTTCATTATAAATATTTTATTTTGCGGTTGTAAAACTCTATCTCCTGCAGCTCCTTGTGATTTGTTTAATCCTTTTTTATCTCACTTAAGTCAGTTGTAATTCATATTTATCTTTATAGCTAAAAATAAGCCTAATAAATATTAGAATATAATCAAAATTTTTGTAATACAAAGCAACTATATATAGACGCATTACTGTTTAAACATACATATACATATACATTCAGAGCAACTTCTGCACTTAAAGCAATTACCCACAAGTCCTTCCCATCATACCAGCGCTTTTCTAAAAATCAATGCAACATGCTGATATTTGCTTGCCTAAGTTACTATTGTTTAAATATTTGCTTACATAATTAACTTAATTCATTTTGATTTTCATGCAATGCATGTAGCTCTGGTGAGGGAAAGCCAATAAGAAAGCCAATAATGACTAAGATAACTGAGGGTGGTGTGAGTAGTAGACAAAAGGATACTCTATGCGGTGGCAATAGATCAATGAGAGAGTTGCAATGAAAATGTTAAATACAACAAAACCGGATATGCTAAACTAATTGTTTACACAAGTAAAACAAACAATTCACAGACGTCTAATGGCTTACAATACCGATATATGCGTGTGTACATACAGACATACATATAGGCCTGTACTCTTGAGTAAGATGAAGATAACAGTGCTAATAATGATATTATTGAATACTACATACGAGCTCAGTGAGAGATGATGTGAGCGTACGTTGATACATATGTACGAGTACATATGTTGCAAATATTACTCGTAAGGAGTCTTAGGCGAGTACACGTATGTGCTGGAGTAGGTGTGGTAAGTAGTAATCAAATGAAATACCTGACCAACACTTTGGCAAATTGTAATGAAGTGATTTTGATTGCAAATGAAAGTGATGCATAACATACGAGAGCAAATTGAATTGACAAATGCAAAAGTAGTTATTCCAAGCTGTTTAATTTAGCTTCCGTTCTCCAAGATTATGGGATGGTGAGGAAATACAATACTCGTACATACATAGAAGAAGAGAGATATTTGGCAATATACTTTGAAATCGATTTTCTTACATAACGGAACTCTTATCAAGTGCACTTAGGCCTACTGGCCCACTTGGTGCGTACAGAGGCGCCCAGCTATGGAAGGATCGAAAAGGAAATTTCCCAGATGGCGATAACTGAACGCCTTGAGAACTCGGCAGTGGCAGATGTAATCCTCCAGTCGTTTTGAAAAGAGCCCATCCATCTACCATGAACCCCCACAGCACAGTGTCTGGATATTATGCTGAAGAAGAAGTATAAACTTAGTTCTGTTCACTTCAATTAATGGCCCGACTTATCTGGATACAATGCACAAAAGTAGTTTCATTCTCTTCCAATAATTTATATACTTCGAATCAAAGTGTCGTAGGTCCAAGAAAAAATATCGCAGCAATTTTCTTCTTCACATACGTGGGCAAAGCTTACTCGGTTATCGCTTGATCTATTCTACGAAAAAGAGAGCTTCCTCCTCTCTTGCTTCCACTAAAGAACACAGTATTCTAATCTTTCCAAACTGAAAATTTTTCCACCAACTAGAAGTATATCAATGTCGTCATATACGAATACCTTGTACAACGCATCTTTCCATCGTCTGTTGTCGCTTTAAATAATTCGTAAAACTTTTCTCTTGTAAATTTCTAGCACTCGACTCATCGGATGTCGTCATCGGCAAGACGAGACTGCGAATCCAGCTGACTAGTAGGGTTTATACTTTACTTTTCAACAGTCTAAACATTTAAAAAAAAGAATATTTCTCGTATTTATCAACTTTGCGCTCAGGTAAGCTAGGCTTTCGAAAATGCCAATAAAATAATGATGTGCGTCGAGTCTGACCGTCAGAAACTAAACGATGCAAAAAAAAAAAAGTTAGAAGCCACTAGAAAAAAGCTAGATAGACAAAGTAGCTCGATAAGAGATGCCGCATGAGTTAAGGACCTCACATCAAGTGATTATTATCTGTTACTGTTTGGTATAAATCGGATAATTCGATGTGGTTGCCCTAAAAAAAAACCGGCAATTTTTTAAAAGAAAGTAAATACATTTTTTTTGAATCTTATAATGAACTTTTATCAATTATGTAATTTCCATTTTGTTGGATGATCTTCCGCCATCTTTACGGCAACATCAATATTCCATGCTCATAAAACCAAGTGCGATTTTATAGCCTCGTCATTTTCGAAAGTTTTACCATTTAATGAGTTCTGCAAAGATCGAAACAAATGGTAGTCTGACGATGTAAGGGCGGGCTATATGGTGGATGCATCAACAGTTCCGAGCCAAGCTCTCTCAGTTTTTGGCGAGAGACCAAAAATGTGTGTAGTCTAGCATTGTCCTGGTGGAATATGACACCTTTACGATTGACCGATTCTGGCCGCTTCTCGTTGATGGATGTATTGAATTTATCCAGTTGTTCACAGTAGACATCCGAATTAATCGTTTGGTTTCCTGTAAGCAGCTCAAAATATACCACACCCTTTTAATACCACCAAACTGACAGTATAATTTTCTTTTGGTGAATATCAGTCTTTGAAGTGGTTTGTGGCGCTTCATCATGCTTGAGCTGTGATCGTTTTCGATTGACGTTATTGTAAACAATTCATTTTTCATCTCCAGTTATGATTTACTTCAAAAACGGATCATATTCAGTGCGTTTAAGATGCACATCACAAGCATTGAAGCGGCTTGTTAAATGAATTTCTTTCAATTTATGTGGTACCCGAATATCAAGTTTTTTTATCAGTCCAAGACATCGTATGTGATTAAGAACGGTTGATTTTGGTATACTAAACTTTTTTATTTTTTTTATTTTTATTTTTTTAACGACGAACCTGCGTTACCCACCTCCCTCCCACCCCACCGAGGGGCACGTCTGAGGGATAATCGAAAAATCCAACAGACCTGTGACCAAAACCAGTAACAGTCCGGACTGTCCTGAACCCGAAACCGATCGCGGAAGGTCGCGGTTACACTTACCTCTTACACTAAACAGCTACAGATTTGTTCATCAGCTGCTATGAGAGGGAATTCATTTAATTTTTTAAAGCACTCAGTAAGTAGGTTTTGATACAGAAAAGTGAGTCAGAGGAATCAATGTTGGTGGGTGGAATTTATATTAAAATCGTTACAAAAAGATCTAAAAGGGTCGTGCATTTAAAAGTTTGTTCTGCATGAGCCCAATGAAAGGGGCCTAAAGTGTCTAGGTGATCTTAAAGGGATGGTGAAGTCCAGCTCGCTAAGTAAGAAACTTTGTTCCCCACCCGAATAGCTCAGTTCTTGTTGTTCTTCTGGAGTGTAAGTGCTTTTCAAACGTCTTCATAGTGTTCATCACTTGGTGTATAACACTTCGTCGTCAGCGAATGGATATTCGGATTTGCCTTTTCTAATCGAAATTCTTTTCTTGAAATTTTGAGAATTTTTAGAGTCCCCCTAGAACTTGAGTCGCGTTCTTCGTACTCATAAACATAAACATATAAGAGTGTCTTACTTTCCTCTTTGCTGCTTGATACCTTCTCCATGTAGTACGCGGACGGTGCAACACTCCTTATCATGCCAGTCCATTCGTTAACCATGCCGACAACCGATTCTTTGAATTATACTTAGATGGTAAAGCTCTTAAAATTCTTTCATTCGTCTAAAAGTTTAAATAAAATCTTTAACTTTGCTAAGAATTGAAGTAAAAGTCTCTTATAATGTCCTTTCATTTTATTTTATTAAAAACATTTTGAGAAATTTTTTATTTGCCTACAATTTCACATACATATAACATCAAACAACATCTTCAAAGAAAAAAATTAATAAACAAATAATTTTTTTTTTTTTTCAAAATATACCCTTTTAAACAAGTCGCCAAACATATTTGTATATATTTTTCTAATTAATTCCATAAACGAACTATGCATCCTTCACCGTCTCCTGTTCACGTTCCAACTCTTTGCGACGCGCATGACGCATGCGCAAATTCGTGCAGAGGCGCACCGAGCAGAAGTAAGCAATTTCCACAATACTCAATATGGATACGCCCATGAAGAGACCTAACAGACCACCACAGTTGGCAAGAAAGTCGGTGGTGCCATAAAGCTCCGAGCGGCGGGAAGTCAGGAATTGAGCTTCCTTAAAGAATATGGAAACGCGCGACATTTTGTTGCTGAAAGTGTATAAAATAAAACCGAAAAATTCAAAAATCAACAGTTAATTTCCGGAAAAAAATTTCATCTTAATTTATTAAGAAATCATAAGTCTACATTTGGGCTGAAATTACATTACCTTCAAGCTGCTTACCTTGCCATAAAGTTATTATTTTCCTCCAACTTAAATGTGTTGGCCACCAATTTATAGTCGAAATCTGATTGTGAGATCTCCGCCTCATAAGCGATGGACGTACACGAGGGCAGGCAATCACATTCGGTGCGAGCGCGCACATTTTCCTCAGCCGTTTCAGCGCCCTGATTGAATTCCTTGAGTAGCAGTTGGTCTTCAGCTTCGTTGATACATTTCACGCTATGCGCACCACAGACTGGTGTATCAGAGGTATCTAATGCAAGACAGATAATTTAAAAAAAAAATCAAAACACTAACTAAATTTTCAATAAAACCTACGTGGCATGGAGAACTTAACACAACCGCACTGAGTGAGCGTGAAATTCGACAAACACTCGAGTTCACAATTACTTTGCGTATAGATTTGGAAGTAACGCAGATAACGCTCCTCTTGGAAGTAGCACTGACGTCTGGTGGTGGTAAAATAGAGGTTAGTCTAAAATTTATTTTTTAAAACTACCCACCTGTGTGGTTCATAGTGACGCAAGCCCTCTGATGTCGTTATAATTTTTGGTTTTATTGAAATCAAAACCTCCTGATCGAAAGGTATGCGGAAGTATTGTTTGGATATTTGAGCTACCTCGCCGGGTGTATGTAGAATAATCTTACAAAAGAAAATATTTAAGAAAAAATTGCATTAGCAGGAAATTTTCATATTTGAAGAATGTGATGCCTACACCAATTAAGAGATATTCAAAGAAAATCACCAAAATGCAAAGTGGCTGCCTACTATGCCCTCAATAGCTTAATTTTTGAGGTCTTGAATGGAAGTTGGTCTTTTGGCGTAGACCTTATCGTTCACGTGACCCGAAAGAAAGAAGTGGCAAGGTGTTAAATAACAAGATCTTGGTGACCAATTGCGATCACCTCTTCGCAAGATAGATCGGATCGAACCAGACCGAACTTTTATCTAAAAGATGGCGTTATTGTCCATAGTACTAGTGTTACGTGTCGCATCATGTCATACTATTCGCGCTAAAAGTTTGTCTTTGACAGTTTTTCGATTGATTGACTCAGTACGTTGTGCGCGCTCGTCAAAGATGGACACCAGCAAACGGAAAATTCGCTATATTTTACAATTTTTCTTAGCTCAAAGCGAAAAAGCAGCCAAAGCGGGTGAAAAAATTAACTTAGTTTATGGGCCCGATACTGTAAACGAACGTGAAGCACAAAAGTGGTTTGCTTGGTTCCGTTCCGGTAATTTCGATGACAGAGATGCACCACGCGTCGGGAGGCCTGTCGTCGCAAATTGTGATAAAATCATGGAAATAGTGGAAAAAGACCGTCACGTGAGCACTTATTTAATTGCTGAGGAACTTAAGATAAGCCAGAAAATCGTTTGGAACCATTTGCATAACCTTGAATTCAAAAAGAAGCTCGAAGTTTGGGTGCCGCACGAACTAACGCAAAAAACCATGATCGACCGAATTTTCATCTGCGAATCGCTGCTGAATCGCAACAAAATCCGGCGGAAACGGTGGCCAAACCAGAATTGACAGCCAGGAAGGTTTTGCTGTGCGTTTGGTGGGATTGGCAAGGAATCATCTACTACGAGCTGCTCCCCTATGGCCAAACGCTCGATTCGGCCCTCTACGGCTAACAACTGGACCGCTTGAAGGCAGTACTCATCCAGAAGAGGCCATCTTTGATCAACAGTGGCCGAATTGTGTTCCATCAGGACAACGCCAGGCCACACATGTCCTTGGTGACGCGCCAGAAGCTCCAGGAGCTCGGATGGGAGGTCCTAATGCACCCACCTTATATTCCGGACCTGTCACCAAGTGATTACCATCTTTTCCTGTCCATGGCGAATGCGCTTAATGGTGAGAAGTTGGCTTCAAGAGAGGCCTGTGAAAGTTGGCTCTCCGAGTTTTTTTGCCAATAGGAAGGCGGCTTTCTGCGAGAGGGGTATAATGAAATCGGACACATGCACAAAATTATCATATTTTGAAAAATGAATAAAAAAAACCGAACGAACTTATTACTTCACCTAATATCAATGGTTTCATTGTTTGTGTGACACATAGCGGCGTCTTGTTGAAAGTAAATGTTATCCAGCTCAATACCATATTATTCCGGCCTTAAAAAACATAAATCAACTCTCTATAGCTGAAACCCCATCACCGTAACTGTTGCTCCAGCCTACGCATCATTTACTGTAGCGTTTCAAGGACCCAATCAGCAAAGACATGACGTTGTTGATGAACGGCCGACTTGAGTTATTGTGTTAACTGAATTTTTAAGCCTTAAGACCCAATCAAATACTGTGTAATGACGTCTACGGAATGCCAAATTCCAAATAACAACGAGTATAAATAACATTTCTTATTGGAAAAATTTTATCTTTACCAGAATTAAAAGTTCAATGTCGAAGTCATAACTTTTACGCTAAGCGAGAGCAGTGGATTACTGGAGTCTTTCAACTCAAAAGTTTACAAAAAATAGTGTCTGCTAAGTGTCTAAGTGTCCTGTCAGCTGGATCTTTGTGATCCAAGTGCAGTTTCTAGAAAATGGTTCTTTACTTACTTTGAAGCCCTGCACTGGACCACGACATAAGTTATCGAAATCTTGTTCGAAACCATTCAAAACCATATAGAGTCCCGCACGCGCTCCTGGGCCCAATACACGCTCTGGATAGGTTTCAGGATCTGCGCTGGCGCTATAACCATCTTCCACATTCCAGTCAGTGGCTGTGCGATTATCCGTTTGGAAGAGCATTTCCTTAATTATGCTGCAAAAACATTATTTTTGGGAATTTTCTTAGTTAAATTGGGTTAATCCAGGAAAGTGTTAACTTTTACTTTTTTTTACATTTTATATGAAAATATTTTTTATAAATTTTTATAAATTTTTTTTTTAACTTTCATAATTTTTTTTTAATTTTTATAAAATTTTTTTTTTAATTTTTATAAATTTTTCTTTTAATTTTTATAAATAAATTTTTTTTAATTTTTATAAATAAAAATTTTTTTATATATTATGTTAGCGATCAATTTTTTAAATAAATTTAAGTTTAGTTTTAATAAAAATAAATACAAATTTCAATACAACATTAATTTTATTTTTTTTTTTAATTTATATTTATGTGTGTATGTATATGTTTAATATTTATTACCATATATTTTTCTCATTTTCATACTCACCCCTCTGGCCTATAGATCTCCGCTGGACTGAGTGAATTGAAGCTATAGCATACGCCCTCTTCCGTAATGAATTTCTTAAAAATATTTACACATTTCTCGGCAAAATTCCGCCATTTACAATTCAAATAGGTCTCATTGAAGAGTGGCGTAACAGCGCCTAAAGCGCTAACAATCTCTGAGTCCGATGCGGTTTTGTGGCCAAACTTGAAATCAGTCAATAAATGAGCATCACACACCTGAGCTAAAGCCTCCATGCGTATAACTCTAAAAAAATCAAAATTTAAAATAATTTAATTCTTCATTAATTCATTCTTCATTTTGTGCGCTTACTCTTCATTCGTCAGATCGATATCTGTGACATTATTAAATCTATCGGAGATCTTCCAATACATTTCGGTGAAGTTAAATGCCGTTTGCCTGCCCTTGGTCTCGGTACAAACTGTTACGGTTGGGAAAGGAATCTGCCAAACGGGTGTGGACTTTTCCGCAAAGGATACAATTACGGGATTATTATTCCATTTATCCCAGATATTCATGATGAGTGTGGCACAAGTGTATATGGAGAATATCAGTACGAGTACCCAGAAGAGTCTGGAAATTAATTCATTGTAAATAAATAAATAAAAATCTCAATGCAAAGTTAAAGGATGTTTTTTTTAGAGAAAATAATATTTTCCGAGTTGGTCTTTTTGACAGCTCTTACTAGATTGATACTCAGTTTGGAACAACGTTCCAGCTTAAGGGGTGCAGTGTAATGTTAATTTTCTATGACTTAGTTTTACCAGGGTTGGTAGGCCTCCCAGAATAAATCCTAGTTTATAGAGAAGACAATTAATTTCGTCATATAAGGGTTGACTGCGTATTTCTGTGTTACAGAGTAAGCAATTATTTATACGCTCTTTCTTCAGGCGGCATTCGAAATCTTTTATTTATTTTTTTATTTTTTATCTTTTTATTATATTTAAAGCAAGTTGAAAATCGCTGCGGAAGTGAAGTTATGGGTTGGGCCGCACTCAAAATAAGTTTTATTCGTATGCTTATGTTTTTTTTTTTTGTTGTTTGAAAACACAACCTTGGAGATTGCGCAAATCTATTAGGCTGTGTATCCTTTGTTTATAGATGAATCCGCCTTACCTGCTGTTTGAAGATGTTATCTCTGCCCTCTAGTATTTTAGTGGACCGCCTGCATTGGAAATATTCCTAGACCTTAAGCGTTTTCCCTACTGATTCACTGTTCGGAGGTCCAATTCGTCTTAAACCAGAACTAATGAGACGATATATCGACGAACTCAAACTATTGTATTACAAGTTCTTCAAATCGATTCCGACTTACTAGCCCTCTTATTTTTCGAATCTTTACGGTTCGAGAGTTTTCAATTATTTTTAAGCCTCACTTCCGTAGTTATCATTAGGGGAAAAAGTGATCTACTTGGGATTAGTACTGGACAGCCTTATTTAGAAGAAAGGATCAAGTAGGCTGGACTTGCACTTTTTACATGTAAAAGGATGGGGCATAAATGAGTTTTAATACCTCGAGGAACATATTTTCAATATATATGTATAATTGGCACTTTTTAACCGCTGCGTCTTGATGTTTTTCCAAAAAATAAAGAGACCTACAATTTATACTAAGCCGCCTCCGAACGGCTGATGGATTTTTTACGAGGAGTCTTTATTTCATGTCCGAAATACACTCGGTGGGGTGAACATTCTCTGCTGAGGGGCGACCGCAATTAGAAAATTTAACATAATTTTTTATTTAAATTAATTTTCCACAACTTTTGGATGTTGGTGGTGCTGGGATTTGAACCCGAGCTTTCTGAATGTCAGTACGCAATGCTAACCACTCGGCTACCGCGGGCGCCAGTAGCGCTCTTACTAAAAGTTATACTGCAAGCAACTAGCTGCGAATCTTCCCCATTAGTTACCTGTAATAAGAGACATTCTAGCCTACCTAGCTTACCTAGCAAATGCCCTTTTCTTCGCAATACTATGGCCCATAGATTCGCAACTATTACCTTCGTTTTTCTTGACGATAAATCGGATTTGCTCACATTAAAACTTAACTAGTTTTATTAAGTCCACAGTGTCATTTAAGTTTCTTACAAATTCAGTCCCACTTGAAATATTCACAGTTACATACGGGATAGTATCAGATTTGCAACCTGTTCCTAATATTGTGGAGATCCTTAGAAAGGAAATATACTGGGTTTCGGACATCCCGAACTCATCTCAATTTTTCGGTGGGCGTTTTGATATATATTTTTTTTAAAAGGAGAGATCTACCGTTTTTTCAGTTGAAGAGAAGCACAGTATCGTATCGTACCGGTTGTTGGATTTTGATGAGTAGGTTTTTTTTCCTTGTCGGAAATACCATGGTAGGGATATCGTGCAATCGCAATTAGAACAAAAAAGAAGGGGCTATCTTTGGTCATGTCGAAGTCTTTTTACTTATCATAATCATATCTATAGTATGAGATTTCATTTTAGGTTTAAACATAAATTTAAAAAATTTTGTTAATGTATTCCCCATATGGTATAGTTTCTGACTTCGATGATTTTCGTTGTGAATCTGTATCTATATAGATGATTTTTGACGGAGTTTTGACTTGATATCTCAAATCTGAAAAATCGATCGTAAATATGTTATAGTCCGACCTGACCGTTCCGGCAAATCATAATTAAATTTAAAAGTGCATCTATGTGCCAATTTTGGTTGAAATTGCTGAAAAACTGAGAAATAGTATGTGTACAAACAGACAGATAGATGGACAAACCGGCTTAACTCGTCATTCTGATCCGATCGGTATAAATTTTTATGGATCTATCTTCTTCCTTCGGTACTTACATACTTCGCACCAAAGTTAATAATATTTTTTTTCATTTAAAACAGTTTTTTATAATCTTAGTTCTTGGTCAGATCAGGACTCGCACTCATGACCCAAACACTTATATAATATGAAAAGTTATTATTTTCACAATTAATAATTAAAAAAAAAAAAACAAAATTCTTTTACTTCACCTTTCCCAACGTGGACGCTTCGTTTCGCCCAAATAACGAAAGCCATGTATTGTACTATAATCACAGTATTCTTTCAAAATTCCACATGTCGCTTGGCATTTGTTGCCATATTTAATTGCTTGTTTCGTATCCACATCTTCGCCATCACTGTCATTATCGATATTCTCCTTTGAAGCAGCGGCCGATTTGGCTAAGAGAGCAGCACGTTTCCTTCAGAGCGCATAAGAAAAATTGGTATGGGACAAAAAAAAAAATATTGTTTGGAAATTTAATTAATGTAATTAGAATTTTAAAAATTTTAACAGTTTTTAGTAAATATTGGTGTAGTAAAAAGTAATCCATTATTTTTTTCCATATTTTGTACTAAAAATAGTTCTTGATTGCATGTTGAAGATGAAGAAAAAGGCTACGCTACGCTTCTTCATTTAAAGCGAAAATGCACTGTCAGGCAGCTAAAAATGTGAACAATGTTCATAGCCCCGACCCTCTAACAGTCAATCATGCACAATTTTGGTTTCCTCCATTTCGTTCCTGTAATTTTGATGTACAAGATACTCCAGGGTGTTGAAAACCATTTGCCCAGGAGCTAAGGATTGCACAAGAGACAGTTTGGAAGCACTCCAAAAAGGCTGGTTACACAAAGAAGGTGGATGTATGAGCTCTACACGAGCTGACGAGAAAAAAACCTTATGGATCGAGTTCCCAACTGGAAATCGCTGCTGAATCTTAAAAAAACCGAAACATATCTGAAGCGAATGGTGACTGGTGTCGAAAACGGTAGAGGTCGAAGGGCAGTGAGCCGGCACAAACGGTCTTCAAGCCAGGAGGATTGACGGCCATGAAGGTTTTGCTGGGTGATTGTTGAGATTGACAAGGTCTTATCCACTATGAGCTGCTGTCTTACGGTCAAACTCTTAACTCGAACCTATACTGTCAGCAATTGGACCGTCTGAAGGAAGAGATCGCCCAGAAGCATCCAGCTTTGGCAAACAGGAGGGCAATTGTGTTTCATCAGGATAATGCTGGACCACACACATCGATAGCGACTCGCCAGAAGCTCCAAGAGCCTGATTAAGTGGTTCCAGTTATGCACCTTATAGCCTCGACCTTTCAGTAAGTGATTAACTGCTCTTTCCGTTTGTGGTGAATGATTTGGCCTCAAGAGAAGCTTGAGAATCAATAGCTTAATAGGGAGAAGGGTTTCTATGAGAGAGACATAATGATATAACCATCAGAATGGGTAAAAGTTATAATGTAAAATGGTGCTAATTTGAAATAAATTGGATAAGTCTAACTGTGGTAAATAAAGGCCAAAAAATGGGGAACTACTTTTTAATACACCTATGGGAAATTTTAAAACATCTTCTGATCATTTATTTTTTTCCATGATTTTTTTGTTAATCTTTTTCTTCGCTTTGTAGTTCATTTGTTGTTGTAAAATTTTTAAAATTTGATTATTTTTTGAATTTTTATTTTAATTTTTATTTTCACTTTTTTGTCACTTTTAATAACTTCATTGTAAGTTTTTTCATAATTTTTTTTTGTAAACTTTTCCAAAAACTTATTGAATTTTCCACACTTTTTACAATATTTTGTCTTCTTCTTTCTTTATTTCTTTCCCTTTTACCACTGTATTGCCGGTGGAATGCTACTGAGAGATGCCTCCTTTTGCATATCCTTCTTCTCCTCTGGCTCCATATCACTTCACGTTTTAGCGCGTTTTGTTGTCAAAAACCGTTCACAGCGACCGCGTACCGTTAACCAACTAACTACAATGCACAGTTATTACAACGGCTTTTATACCGTTGGAGAAGTGAAGACGTAGCAATATTTAAGGTGTGTTCACATACCTGCTCTGACGCCCGAAAGTATGCAATAGGGAATGCATTTTCAACCCGAACTGCTGGTGGTAGGATGTAAATTAGTTTTGGGATTCACCGCTGTCGAATGGTTATGACTATGCATTGCCAAAACTCCCAAATGAGAATTTACTCTAAGCTAAAAATGATATACTACGTAAATGCAGTGGAATATATCATTTGGACAGTAATTCTTCTTTTCCGCGCCAAGTACTATTTTCACTTTCATTTTACCGCTAAAAAAACAAAAACATTTCCTCAAATATGCTTTCGCCTTAGGTTGGTTAGGTTGGTTAATTAATGTTCATGTCAACGTACAATGCTAATCCCAATTGGTATAACGGTGTTTATGAGCATTTAATGCGCTTTCGCGTATTAGATAAATGGAAATTAATGAAATGAATGAACTCACACGACTTTTGAATAAAGAATGTTATATGTGGTCATGTGTGTGGGTGGTTGGTAATATGAATAGACATCCGCGTTAATATTTTATTTATTTTTTTTGTTTAACATTAGTACGAAACTTCTTTTCAGAGTTTCAAAATATTAGAGATCTAAAAAAAATGAGGAGTAAAAAATGTATTTTAAGAAAGAGAGAAGAAAAAATATAAAGTCTTCTCTGAGAGATGAGCTGAGTTGCTTTCAAAATTAAATAAAGATTGATGATCTGGCGGCTTACTTACTTACTTTTACCACAGCAGAAGAGAGCCATTCAGCCATTTGGCGATTTCTCACACCACTGACATTGAGAGGACGACATTCAGACTGGCTGGAGTTCTTCTCAAGAGGCGCTGTAGATGTTAAGGCATGAAGTTTAGTAAGAAACAATCTCTGTTTCTTTATTCAACTACTCTGGGAGCTTCCTACCTTAATTACGTGTCGAAAATAGCGTTTTTCAAGATATACAGGGTTACCCATTTTGCGGTTCCGAAAATAAACGTTAATAAAATGCAATTAAATTTATTTTTTCATTCATTTTATTATAAAATTTGAATCTTTACATTATATGTGAAAGACTACATCATTCAAATGCCTGCCTCCCGAGTTCTTGTAAACTTCGACCACTTTTTGCTACATATTGGTTGGTAACTCATCGACAACTTGTTAAATGTTGATTTTGAAGTGATGAAGAATTGAAAAGGTTTATCAGCATATCGGGGAATTTCGTTTAGTCCCATGAAAAAATGAGGTCCAATCACACCTCCGGACCAAACAGCGCACCAGACAGTGAGTCTCTTCTGACGGCCGTGATAGCCGAGTGGTTAACATTTGACTAACATCCAAAAATTAAAGATAATTAATTTAAATAAAAAATTAAGTTAAATTTTCTAATTACGGTCTACCCTCGGCAGGGAATGTTAAGCCCTCCGAGTATATTTTTGACATGAAATAAAAGCTTCTCATAAGTAAATCTTCAGCCGTCCGGAAGTTGGAAGAGCATCTAGACTCATAACACAAATTGAGCTCGGCCGAAAATCATTTCAGACGTTACGAAGCGTCAGTTAAAAAAAAAACCGCCCCCTCTTCAATTTTTTGAGATTTCTCGGAGCCCCGCATACGAAAAGTTGCTTATTTATGTATCTGCCGAGTGAGAAATGTGCTTTGTCGCTGAAGAAAATTTTGTTCGACTAATCGCCTGCCACTGCTTGTTATTCAAGCTCCCAATCGAAGTATGCACGGCGCTGTGAAATGTCAGCTGGCTTAAGTTGTTTTATGGGCTGGACTTTGTATGGATGTAGATGTAAGTACAAATTCAAAATATGCCATAATGTACCGTAAGAAAGTTCCGGCTCTTTAGAGCTCTAGAGAAATATACACATTCCGGTCTTCGGTGATACTTTCACGTGCAGCAGCCAAATTTAAGGCAGAACATGCAAAATGATGATCTAAGACCGATCCAGTCTCTTCCAGTACCTTCTGTATGGTGGAACATATTGTTAACCTCTAGGGTATTTCGATCCCCATGTTATTTAGAACTAAATAACATTTGTAAGGAAGGTAACTTTAATGATGGATTAAAATCGTGGTTTCGCAACGTGCCTTTTCTGGTCAAAGTATATTGATGCTCCCACATTATAAGTCTCTTCTCCCTACACATCTCTACCAAACCACTCAATGAATATGGAAGTTTTAAATATGCCAAATGAAGTGCATTTATATTTACTATTTTGGCTTACCTTTGCTCTGTCAAGTAGATGGTCCACCTCACTGTGAGTTAGCAAGCTCCATCTCCACATATTATTTGAAAAATGATGAAATAAGCTATCCTTTGATTTGTTCTTAAGACTTTCAAGAAGCTTTTTGGTAAACAAAAATCAAATTAATACCAAATAAAAAAATTCTTTGAATGTAAATCACTTAATTTCTCAAACCGACCCATCTTAATGTGCAAAATTTGAGTTATTTTTTGAATTAGTGATATATATGCCATAAAATCAAGCAATGAATAATATCTGCTGTATTGAACGCGTCCAAGGTGATCAAACTCTAGTTTGTTACTAGTTTTTAAAAGATAGCATTATACCAGTCTACAGTTTGCTGGCAACCTTTAGCGACAATAATAGCCGTAGCCACTCTTGCACCACAGGTGTGTTGTTTGCCTCACACTTCAGTCTGCAGATACCAAGTTTCCAACTCTAGGCACGGACTATTTTTAATACCATTTTCCGTAAACATGGCTGAATAAACTAGTATTTTACTGGTATAAAGCTGATGCATAATCAGAAAATAGTGTCAAAAAGTTGAAAAATTACCTCATTAATAATTTTAGTGACTAATAACCGCTGAAGTTTTTTCCGCTGATTTTCCCTAACTTATTTGTGCTGTACGGCCCCGACGGTTTTCCAAAAAATGGAAAGACCTACTGCTTATTCCAAGCCCCCTCCGAACGGCAGGTCATTTTTCTTGCGGAGCTTTTTGTTCAATATCAGAAGAACACTTGGATGGGCTGACATTTCCTGCCGAGGGACAACTTCATTTTATTTTCAAATTAATTTTCTATCATTTTAAATTTTGGTCGAGGCAGAGTTCGAGCCCATGGTTGTCTGTATAGTAGTATGCGCTCAAAACCATTCGGCTAATGATTACTTATATAAAATGGAATTTTTGTTTTATTTGTCCCCAAGTATACTACTTTCATTTTTGACTATATATCTTCATAATCTTCATAGAAACTGGTGTTGTGTACTGATTGCAAGAGTACACCTTTCAGACGGTTACAAATTTACCTATATAATATGTAAGAGGGGATTAGCAAAAGTTCGGTAAGCTGACCAGAAAAAAGAAAGAAAAAAACTTTTCATATTTATTCGTAATCTTTAACCCTTTTTAACTTCTCTATGTAATTTTTTTAAGCCTAGCGATCCACTTCAGAACACAGTCTTCAAAATCTTGCTTTTGAAACTTATCAAGTTCAGCATTAATCGCATTAATTATCTCCTCGTTGCTATTAAAGACCTTTCCTTTTAAATTTTTTTTATTTTTGGAAATAACCAGAAATCACAAGGTGCTATGGTGCTGGACGTATCTCTTCGAACCCAGAAATCGCAATAAAATTACTCGTTATTTCAGCAGTGTGGGATGGCGTGCTGTCATAATGTAAAATTTAGTGCCGCAAATCCTCTTTCTTCCTGTTTTTCAACATATTTTTTAAGGCTTTTGGTAATCACTCTTCGGTGTACCATTTTGCAGTTACCGCCCGACACCTTTTCAGTGGAATAGCAGCTTTGTTTTTAGATCGGGTGAAGTAAACTGACATCATTACTTTTGCTGCTGATTTTTGTTGCTTAGATTTTAGGAGTGGGTTTGCTACTGTTGGGTTCCATACCATGGACTGCTGTTTGGTTTCTGGATCATCTTTTATAAAACCAAGATACTTCACCTGTAACGACTTTACTAAAGTTGCCAGACTGACCATTTTCGAATTTGTTTAGGAAAAATTGAGCATAATCCACGGGAGCCTCTTTTTGAGCCTTACTTAAAATTCGTGGTACCTATCGCGCACATTTCTTCGCGTATCCAAAATGATTACTTAATATTCGCAATATAGCCATGGCATTCAAGCCAAATTCGGTAGCAATTATTTCCTGTGGCAAGCGTGGGTCCTCGTCAATTTTGGAATTCACCAGAGCTACAGTGACATCATCAGTGGAAGATTTTGGTCAACCTTCTCAAGGCTCGTCCTCTACGGAAAAATGTCCAGTCTGGAATCTTCGGAAGCACTTAGAAATAGTCTTTAAAAACGGTGCAATCGTTCCATATGCAATTTCACATTCACTGAATATTTGTATTGGCTGTAAATTACGCCAACACCCGAAGGGAAAACATGGCGAATTTCTGTTTGCGTTTGTGGTGGAATTCCGTTTGACCTGTCTCGTCTCCATTTCAGCCGATCGTTCTAAAATTTGAAAGGAAGTTGGACATATGCGATGGATTTGGTATTCTTAGATTTAACAAAACCTAATTGAAAGTCACCAACTGACCGAACTTTTGTTAATCCCCTCGTATGTATGTAGAGGTACCATAACAAATGACCACAATTTTTCAGTTAACTCAATGTTACTATTCGTACCAAATTTACATATATATGTAGCAGGCATTAATCCAATTTCCATGCGACAAGGCATCGTACGAGAGTGTTTCTTCTTGGGACATCGTCGTTCTGGTTTTGTGTGTGGCAATGTAATTGTTAGGCTGGTTAGTTATGAAATGGAACTGTGGGGCTTTTAATACTAATGGTTTTCATAGGTTAGGTTATGATGACTGGCTGTCACGCCAAATATAAATCAGCTTGTCCTTTATAAAGCCAAATGGAGCTTCAGTTTAGCGGGAGCTGAATGTAAGATCTCAACCATTTTTGGGTAGTTCAAGGGTACCTTAATATCAAATTTTATTACTTCAGCTATGCCTTTGAACTGCGAAACTCTTAGATATCTAAGACGCGTTGTCAAGTTGTGGCTGAGCCCGGTCAGTAGCAGAGGTGGCGTTCCAGCGTCACACTGTGACTTGTAGAGTCTGGTTTTTGTTCGTCGAGAGAGGACCGTACTTTTCATTTGTTCAAAGAAAGACCTGCTAGCAAGAGTGGTTCTGCATTGGATTTCAAGGCTCGCCTTGTTGCTGATGTTAATACTGGTTCTAAGATAGACGAACTATATCCAACTTCAAATTTATAATTGTCAACAGACATTTAAAATTTGAAAGTGAAAGTGTAAATTACATTTAGTGAAAAGTTACCATAAAATTACTTAAAAACAGTTCATATTTACCGAAATGCCTAAAAAAGTGAAATTAGTTACGATGATAGAGTAAGAATTCAAGTTCTAAGTGAAGAAGGTAAGTCTCAGGTTGAGATCGCCAATTTGGTGGGATGTTCGCGGTGCGCGATCCAATGTGCTATCAGGCGATTTGTGGAGACGAGATCCCACAATAATAAATCAAAAAGTGGAGGAAAACATCTAACCAGTAATCGAGAAGACCGAATACTTATACGCAAGGATCGCAAAAAATCTTCTACTGCCCTTGCAGCTGCCTTTTCGGATGAATTTAGTGAACCAGTTAGTGCTCGAGCAGCTAGAAGAAGACTTCTGGAAGCAGGTTTAAAAGGATGTAAAGCCCAAAAGAAGCCGTGGCTCTCAGAAAAGAATAGGAAAAATCGTTTGGAATGGGCTCGCCGATACCAACATTTCACGGAAGAAGATTGTTCGAATGTTTTGTGGTCTGATGAATCAAACTTCGAGGTAAGCTTAGTTAAGATCGTCTTAAAGTATTAACAGCCATAGCTTCTTACCCTAGAGCAATTTTGAAGACATAATACAAATCTTATGAAAATATTATTTTTTCTTTTCTACAGATATTTGGAACACCTGGTGTAACGTTCGTGAGGCGACGGGTTGGGGAAGAATATCATCCAGATTGCGTGGTACCCACTGTTAAGCATGGAGGAGGCAGCATTATGATCTGGGGCTACATGGCTGCTGATGGTGTCGGCGAAATGTTCGTTTGCGAGGGTCGCATGGATAGTCAAAAGTGCATAAATGTATTAGAAGCTGTTCTTCTGCCTTGGTTAACGCGCATTTTCGGCGATACTAATTTAGACGGGGTTCAATTTCAGCAAGACAATGCTCCTTGTCACAAATCAGCGAATACGATGCGTTGGTTTAGAGATAACAACATTGTTTTGTTAGATTGGCCTGCATAGTCCCCAGATCTTAATCCCATTGAGCACATGTGGGCTATTTCGAAACGCAAGATTAAGGAACACAGTATAACATCAAAAACTTAAACTTAAAGAAAGCCTTAATTAACGAGTGGTACGCTATAAGTGCGGACGATTGCGCAAAGATTGGACACAGCATGCCTAAGAGAATTGCTGCCGTTATTAAATCGAAGGGTGGATCTACTAAATATTAATGTTATTATTACTGATTCATTGTATATTCATTGTATTTTCATTGTTTTACAAATAAATCTTCATTACTTCACTTGTTAAAACAAAATTCAGTAATTAGTGGGGTGCCTAATACTTTTGGCCAAGGCTGTATATTCCAAATTCCATATGGATGACCCTAATGAAACAATTGTTAACTTGTTTTCCATTTCTTGTTCCTGTTGTTCTTGTTGTTGTTGTTGTTACAGAAATTTTCAACACAATTGCTGGAATAATAGAAATTGCTGTGACTGCATTTTAAATCAACAGATGCCGCAAGTGCTTAGGCAAAAGCCGGTTAAACGACAGGACTAAGCAGTGGACATTGCGGCAACATGGACGCCAGTACTAAATTTACATACTTATATACGTACATACATACTATTACTATGTACTTATGTATACACATACCATACACAATGCGGCACCGGCAGAGCATTAAAAGTAGAGTAAAGTTTTGTTGCAAACCCAACAACAATGCAAAGTTGGCAATAAAAAGTGAATTGGTTGCAATGAATTGCCAGTGAATTAACATTGCGTCACCACAGCATGCTGTTTGTTTGCAGGTGTATATTTGCATATACATATTGTATATATATACATAAGTGCATGTGCAGTTGGTTGTAATTTGGTAACCTTTAACGACTACACTTGTTGATGAAGAAACATTTTATGACACCATTTTGGTGAGTTTGCTGCATTTTAAATGACTCAATTTGCGCACGTGAAATAGTTTTGGGTGAAATGGTGTGAGTGAGTTTGTCATTACGGTTCATTTTGAAAAGCGACTGCAGTTGTGAGGGGATAATGGAATTTTTTTCTTACTTTTTTTTTTGAGGCAAATTTTTGGAAAATTATTTCCAAATTGCTGAAAGCAATGGTTGAAATATTTTCTTATTTTGTTGTTTTTTTTATTATTTTTGTGTTATTTCATTGCATATTTTTGTGTCATCAAATTAAATTTTATTTTAACATCTAAAAACACCCTAAAATTTTAACCCATATTTGATTCCCCAAACCATACTCACCTTGTTTAATTGGACGAAAAGAATTTAAAAATCGCCAAAAAAATTTTGATTAGATATATTTCCTTTATTATTATAATAATATATTTTTTTCTGTTACATTTTCCATCTTTGAATACTTTGGAGGACTTTATAATAGACTTTTTAAAACTTTGTTTGAAATTATAATTAATTTACTTTAATTTAAGTAAAATTCCATAAATAGACATTTTGTTATACAACTACAACAAATATGATAAAGTTTGTGTGTTATTTAATATTAAGTATTTTTAATAAATAAATAAAAACAGACTTGAAAAAGCAAAGATATTGTTGAAGAAAAATTAAAAAAAAATTAATATAAAACTAAACAAACAACAATACCAAAAAATATTATAAATTATTAATTAAATTATAATTATACACGTACAGGGCTATCCATTTTGTGGTTTCAAGGCTGTAATTTGACATCTGTTAAACTTAACTGTCAAACCAAACATGTTTTGTTTTGCTTAGAAGTCAGGCATTTATAAAAATGGAGCGCTTCCCAATCACAGAGTTGTATTTCGACAGCTGTCAACTTAAGCTGACAAACCAAACAGGTTTTGTTTTAGTAAAAAATCGGTCAGTTATGAAAATTGATTGCTTGCCAAATGCAGGGTTATATTTCGGCATCTGTCAAACTAAACTGGCAAACCAAACATGTTTTGTTTTAATAAAAACTCAGCAATTTATGAAAATGTAACGCTTCCCAACCGCAGAGCTGTATTTGGACATCTGTCAAACTTAACCATCAAACCAAACATGTTTTGTTTTAGTAAAAACTCAGACATTTATTAAAAAATCGAATATTTTGAAAGTATTTTATTTACGTTCAGTTTCGAAACCGCAAAATGAATAACCCTGTGTTTACGTATATATTAAAGGCTATTTAAAAATATATAATTTCAGCATTTGCTTAAACTCCCTTTTTAAAAAACCAAAAATAAAAAAAATTAAGTTAAACAGTATGCGTATATGTAGACATGTACAAACTTGAAACACATTATTTAAATAGCATTTTTTTAATAATTTAATTTTTTTAATCCTTTCTTTATATTTTTGCACGTTTTTTCAAGAAAAAAACCAAACTAAATACAATAATTTCTTCTTTTTAATATAACACTTTCTCCACTAAAATTATCAAAAAATTATTTAGCGCAAGGATTTTTTCCAACAAATTTTTAAGACACCAAAAGAAAACAATTAAAAATTATAAAAAATGTAGGTTAGTAATAAATTGAAAACATTAAAAACAAAAAATTATAATAAATTAACAACTTCAGAAATACAAATTAATTAATTCTTTAAAAATATGACAAGCAAAAATTATAATAATTTTAAAATTTTAGAAATAAAAATCAATAAAAATTTAAAAATCTTAGAAAAAAGTAAAAATTGTAAACTTGCTTCTTTACAAATTTTTTATTTTTTTATACGAATAATAAATTTTTTAAATTAACTTAAAAACTTTTTCTGAAAAGAAATCTGAAATATTATATATACGTATGTTTTTGATATTTTTTATAAATTTTTTTCTAAAAAAACAATCGAAAGTTTCCATAGCACGGACATGTTTGTTTAAGAAAACTTTTAAAAAAATATTTTGCATGTAAAATTATTAATATTTTAAATATTTCAAAACGATTTTTCTTGAATTAAAATGTTCATAAAAGCGACAAATTAGCAAAAAACGCTTTTTTAAATGATTTTTATTACTAAATTTTTCGTCATTAGAAATTGCAATAACTTTCATTTTATTTTATTTTATTTTTTTGCAAATATTTCACACATGTACCGTTATACAACATATTCAGACACACACATGCATATGTTCTCGACGTATATACAATAATACCTTTTTAATTATGTATATATTGTTATACTTTTTGGTTTAGTTTTTTAAATATTTTTTTGTTTAAAGTTTTTGTATTTCTATTTGTTTACATATTATGTTGTATAATATTCACTATCTATGCACTTTTATAATACTCACATACTGTTTATACGTATTTTCACTTTCATCTAAATTAACTGTTGTAATTACATGTTTGTATATGCCATTAACTTTTACATACATATATCATATATCATATATTAATATCATATATCAATTGTTATAAATGTTAGATGTTATATGTTTATATGTAACATATGATATATATTTTAGTCACACTATTTATTTAATACATATTTTTTTTAATATTTATATTTATATATGTTACACTGATATCGTATAAAATATAGTTTTTAATACTACATTATTTATGTACAAAGCTCATTTTACCAGTTTTTTTATATATTTTTTTTGCGCTAAAAATAAATTTAATAACTTTTTTTAGAAGAATAGAATAATTCGAAATTTAGTAACAATAAAAATTTTATTTACAATTTATTTTTTTCACCTTTTTTAATTACTTAAATCCTTCATTAGATTCAAAACTTAGTAAAAGTTGGTGATAATAAATAAATATTTTTTTTTTGTGAAGTATTAAACAATATATTTTTAACATTTTTCAATGCATATACTTATTCTTCAAATTTTAATTTTTTTATTAATAATTTGCTTTATTTTTAATTTTTATTAATTTTTTTAATTTTTTTAAAATTTTTTTTAATATAATGCGTTTAACTAAATTTGTTTGTGTTAAGCTAATTAATTATTTTTTTTTAATGTTTTTCGAATTATATTTTTCTTATTTTTATTTTAGTTTTTAATTTTTTTTTGGTACTTAATTTTTATTATTTTTTTATTTTAAGTTTTAATTATTTGCTAAGAAACACTTTATTTAAGTTTTTGAATTTTATGCTATTCTAATATTATATTATATATTTTTTCATTTATTTTCCGCTTAACTTTAACTACACGAGTATATATGTATATATATATGTATATATCTATAAACGTTTTAACTAATTTAAAATGATATGTATGTTTATGTCCTGCATTTTATATGCAACTATCGACTAGCTTATGGTTAAAATCTAATATTTAATTTTTTGTTAATTTACTTAAATACAAAAACTCGCCTTAAAACAAATTTCCCTTCTCTCTGGCAATACCGTAGCAATTTTCTAAAATAAATATAAAAGCTTTTTTTTCAAAATAATTGATAGTTAATAGTAATTAATAATTATTAAAAATTAAAAAACAAATAATAGTTGACATCTGATAAATAAAAAAAACAAATAATTGAGAATTAATAACTTTTCATTTATGATAATTTAAAAATATTAGAAACAAAATTTAATAATTATTTCAATATCTTCGCAACAAAAATTAGTATTTAATTAAAAATATTAGCAACAATAATTAATAATAATTTAAAAATATTAAAAACAAAAATTACAACAATTTAAAAATTTTGGAAAAAAAATTTCATAACAATTTCGATATATTAGAAATAAAAACTGATAATTATTTAAATATCTTTGAAATAAAAATTAATATTTAATTTAAAAAATTAAAGCAAAAAAAAAATTAATAATAATTTAGAAACATTAAAAACAAAAAATTATAATAAATTAACAACTTCAGAAATGTAAATTACTGTAAAAATCAATAAAAATTAAGAAAACTTACAAAAAAATTAATAATTATTTAGAAATATTAGAAAAAAAAATAATAATAATTTAAAAATATTAAAAAAAGAATTAAAAACATTTTGAAACTATTTGAAACTATTAGAAACAAAAATTAAGAATTATTTAAATTTATTCGAAATAAAAATTAATATTTAATAAAAAATATTAACAACAAAAATCAGTAATAATTTAAAAGTATTAGAAACAAAAATTAATAATTATTTATATATATAAGAAACAAAATTTAATAATTATTTCAATATCTTCGCAACAAAAATTAGTATTTAATTAAAAATATTAGCAACAATAATTAATAATAATTTAAAAATATTAAAAACAAAAATTACAACAATTTAAAAATTTTGGAAAAAAAATTTCATAACAATTTCGATATATTAGAAATAAAAACTGATAATTATTTAAATATCTTTGAAATAAAAATTAATATTTAATTTAAAAAATTAAAGCAAAAAAAAAAAATTAATAATAATTTAGAAACATTAAAAACAAAAAATTATAATAAATTAACAACTTCAGAAATGTAAATTACTGTAAAAATCAATAAAAATTAAGAAAACTTACAAAAAAATTAATAATTATTTAGAGATATTAGAAAAAAAATAATAATAATTTAAAAATATTAAAAAAAGAATTAAAAACAATTTGAAACTATTTGAAACTATTAGAAACAAAAATTAAGAATTATTTAAATTTATTCGAAATAAAAATTAATATTTAATAAAAAATATTAACAACAAAAATCAGTAATAATTTAAAAGTATTAGAAACAAAAATTAATAATTATTTATATATATAAGAAACAAAAGTTAAATAATTATTTAAAAATTTTAGAAACAAAAACTAATAAATTTTTCAATATCTTAGAAACAAAAATTAATATTTAATTAAAAATAGTAATAATTTAAAAATATTAAAGACAAAATAAATAATTATCTTAAAATCTTAGAGGCAAAAATTAATAAATATTTCAGTATCTTAGAAACACAAATTAATAATAATTAAAGGTAAAAGAAAAATAATAATAATAGTATAAACATATTAAAAATGTTATTAATAATAATTTAAAAATATAAGAAATTTATTAATAACAGTTTAAAATATTAGGAACAAAACTTAATAATTATTTAAATATCTTCGAAATTAATAATAATTTAAATATATTAGAAACAAAAAATTATAATAAATTAAAATACTTAGAAATAAAAAAATAATAATAACTTAAAAATATTAGAAACAAAGAATTATAATAAATTAAAATACTTAGAAATAAAAATTAATGATAATTTAAAAATCTTTAGAAATAAAAATCAATAAAAATTTAAAATTCTTAGAAAAATTCATAATAAGTTAAAAGTATTAGAAACAAGAGGTAATAATAATTTAAATATGTTTCAAGCTAGAGTTAATAATTATTAAAAATAAAAGTAACAAGAATAGAGCAAAACAAAAATTAAATTAAAACCAATACCGGCTAATTAGGAGTAAACTTTAGCCAATTGCCAAAATATTTTTTTATTAATCCACCTCGTATTTATTTATACAAATTTGACAGCTAAAGTAACCGATGAATAATGACCAATCATAAATTCCATTCAATTTATATAAATATAAATAATTTCATAAATATTTTTTAGTAGCATAATAAACAGTTAAGGCAGTTTAAACTTTTTAATTTTTTTAAATTTTTTTTTTATTATTTTTTATTATAATTTTTTCATTGATTTCAGCTTATACACACACTTTTGCGGTTAAGTGCAATTTTTATTGGCCATTTAACGAAGAAAAATGTATTAAAAATAATATTAATAAGAAAAAATCTGCAAGTAAAGTTTATTTTTAATCTTTTCACTCACCACCACCACCGCCAAATTTGCATATGAATATAACTGCCAATAAATATTGCATACCACATATTAAAGCACACACTATACATATACATATACGTATTTTTATGTGCAGCTCTCTGCATCAGCCCACATATTCGTACATACATCCACATATGGTATGTCCACCTCGTCCGCTGTCACTCATACGCCGTGTTCGCGCGAAACCAATTCAGCACATCATTCGATTTAATTTGACTTTTGTTTATGTTTGTATTTGTATTTGTATTATATAAGTCACACGATTACTGCCAGCAATGTTGTTGTTAATTTTTATTTATTTCTCTTTTTTATTTTGTTGCTGCTTTATTTTTCGCCGTCAACGATCTACTGTGGCGCCACGGCAGCTGCTGCAGCGTTTGCCACACCATTTGTAAGGCTTAAAGCCAAAGTGCTGGTCATCAAGCTTGTTGTTGTACTGTTGCTGTTGGTGGCGGCAGCTTCCTTTTATGGCGAGAGAGAGGGAGAGAGAGAGAGAGAGAGAGAGAGAAAGAGAGTAAGAAAAAAAAACAAATGTAAATACAAATAAATAAATGAATAATTGTCAATATTTTGCTTTTAATTTCAATTTTGTTTGCGAAATTGATCACGCCCGACCAACCACGAGCTTGTGGCCGAGCGCATGTGTCACATTATTTATAACTGTTTATATGTTGCTGCTTTTTTATTATTATTATTTGCCAGCAGTTAGCATTTGAAGCATATATGTATACATATATATGTACAAATAATTGTGTGTGTATTTTTAAATTGTGTACACATTTGCGTTTTTCACCAGCAATTAGTGCATTTCACTGTTAACTTAATTTATGACAAAGGCATTTTTTCATTGTCTCTCCTTTCAATTGAATATTTTGTATTATTAGTTGTTGTTTTTTTCATAAAAATGTGTTCACACCCTGTAAGAATATATAACATGGCAGGAATAAGCTAGTTATCAACGGTACTAGTTTGTCACTAGTGGCTGGGGAGAAAAAATTTAATTAAAAATTTTTAACTGTTAGATTAGAATTAAAACGGAATTAAATTTTAGCTGGACAAGTTACAACCAAGCAGATTTTTGTCACTAAAGAACGCATCACTAAAGAACGCACCACCTGAACTTTCCTACAGGGTGTGCATAAAAAATGTACTTATCTGTTTGTGTACTTTTCATTAATCGCCTCTACTTATGCGCCTTAAGTATAAGTGTATTTGTTTGTATATCATTTTATATATGTATGTCTACTTTGTTTTTTATAAATTTAACTTTTAATATTTATTTTGTTTACTTTGCACTTACAATGCTCAGCGTACGCACAATACAAGCAGACTGCGGTTTTTGTTTTTCCTGCTGCTGCTGTTGCTGCTGCGGCTCGTGTTCGTCATGCTCCATGGAAGGTGAACTGTCACGCGATGATACTGAGCCATTTAATATTTTTACATCATCTCCTTGATGGCGTTGTGCTAAAATCGTAATGTGTTCGTCCAAAGGAGAGTCGACGAGATGGTTTTCCTAGAAAAGAAAAAGAAAACGAAAAGAGGTATGTTAACTTAACTGGAACTATCGAAGTAGAATACCTTGAAATAATCTTAGATAGCGACCACTCTGTATTCCATGACTGTATTTGAATTTGGACTGTGTAACAAAACTCACGTGCTCTACAAGTTTTAAAGCGAAACCTTTAATTATCACTTCACTTTCATAGCTGTAATTAATATGAGGCATACACGAGACAGGAAAGCGGTGAATATATTATTAGTTTAAGATAATTTTGTGAAATTTACATTAATGGATTATGAATAGTTTCGTCTAGTAAATGAAGCAACAGCTATATAAACTAATTTCATGTTTGTATTTAAATTTTCTCTTGAAATTTTCTCTCTCTGTCTCCCCCTTTAACTCTCATTATCTCTATCTCTCTTTCACTCCATATGCGAGATGTGATCAGAAAATAACCGTTCAAAGTAATCCCCCTCAGATAAAATACACTTATGCCAGCGTTTTTCCAATCCTCGAAACACTTCTGAAGCGCGTTTTTTGGTATCGCCAGGAGCTCTTGTTTCGATTTTTCTTTTATCTCCTCAATTGTATCAAAACACTTTCCTTTCATCGGTGTCTACAGTTTGGGAAGAGGAAAAGTCAGCGGGGGCCAAGTCCGGTGAATACTGTGGTTGAGGCATAATAACGGCTTTGTTTTTGGCCAAAAACTCACGCACGAGCATCGATGTGTGAGCTGGTGCGCTATCATGGTGCAAAATCCATGATTGTTTTTTCCACAATTCTGAGGGTTTCTGATGAATTGCTTCGCGCAAACGGCGCATAACTTCCAGGTAGTATTCCTTATGGACCATATGACCTTGTGGCAAGAATTCATGACACACCACGCCATTCCAGTCGAAGAAAACAGTGAGCATAATCTTCACATTTGACCGAACTTGACGTGCCTTTTTCGGTCTTAACTCTTTTGGACGCTTCCATTGGGATGATTCGGCTTTGGTTTCAATGTCATAGCCATACACCCATGATTTGTAACCAGTTATAACCTTTTTGAGGTAATCTGGATCGTCGTTGACGATGTTCAACATCTCCTGAACGACGTTGTTTTTGCTCAAAATTTAGCAATTTTGGAACAATCTTCGGTGTCGCACGTTTCACGCGTAAAACATCCGTAAAAATTGCTTGATATGAGTCGAACGATAACCCCTGCGGGTTAGGGGTTCAAGAATTTACCCGCGGTAAGGCATGCCTGTCGTAAGAGGCGACTAAAATCCAATAGTTCCCGCGACAGTCGGATCTTTATACCGGAACGACCCGGATTTTTTATCCGGCCAAGGACTGTCATTCCCGCAACATTCCCCAAAAATTACTTTGAGGAATATTTTTGCGGCTACAACAACAACAACATATGTCAACATAATCAGCAACCTCTCTGATAGTGATTTGATGATTATTCAAAATAATTTTCTTCACTGCTTCAATGTTTTCATCAGTTGTTGACGTGCTCGGGCGACCAGGACGAGCTTTGTCATCGACATCTTCTCGGCCTTCCTTAAACCGGTTTTTTTTCTAATATATCTCTCTCTCTCGCTCGCTGATAGATGAATAATCAAACTCAGCTAGCATCTTCTAACCGGAAAACCGAAGTCTAAGGAAGGCATTATATAACAGCAGCTGACAAGTTTACAAAATCAGAAGACTCTCTATACAATTCTAAGGCGGTATTAATACTAAGCCCCCTAAGGCCTATCAAGAGAGGAATTTATGCACAATTTGAGGAAATAGCTCAGTACAGATGGAAATCTATAACCAATTGCAAGATAACGAAGCAGATATGGCGCAAGTATGATTGAGCAAGAACCGGAAAAGTATATAAAAACTAACCGATACTGTAACAGGGCACTGGCGATTTCGAGAAATTGCCAGGTCCATATAACAATGGACAGGAATAAGGCGACTCTTATCGAATTTCTCAGTGAAAACCCAGTTCTATCACAGACCAGGCATAGAAAACTTGGTATGCATCAGTTTCCAAAACTCGAATGGCACACTGGAGGCCAATGTAGTGCAAAAGGCTAAACTCTATATTTTTTTATTTCATTTTAAAGTCAACAACTCGGCAAATTTGCTCGTATTAATGAAAAGTTTTTTTATTTTGTTTTGAATATATGTATAAAAAAATAAGATCGTTTAATATAATTTATTTGCTGGTCAATTTGGAGCACTCCTTGACGAAGGTGGGGAATTCGGTGAAGACAGAAACCAGATCATCAACAGCTTCAACGTTGCATGCGCCATACGCACCAGGCGTAGAGGATAATTTCTTCGACAAAGTGATAGTCTTTTCGATTTGCTTCTTCAGTGTGACCATTTTGCTAACCAATTTTTTGAAGCAAGACGCCGGTGTTTTCTTCTTTTCATCAGCTTCGTCATTGTAGTCAGCATTGTTGCAGACATTGTCATTGATGTTTATAATGTCATTACAGGTATTCACCACAGTTTGTACTTGATTGAGCACATTATTCAGATCCTTGAAGGCAGCGCTGTTGCAATCCTTGAATGCCTGCAGAAAATCAAGACCAGCTTGACGTATGCTCAACACACGTTTTATGGTGCAGTTGACACCTTTGAGCGTGCGCAGACCAACTTTAATTGCGGGCTTCAAGCGGCCAAATATGCCGAAAATGAACAAATTAGCAATCTCTTCAGCGTTGCCCAGTGGAGTGAACTCGACGATTTGATCGTCATTCTCAGCGGAATAGTCCAAATCGGCCTGTGTAGGAGGGGAATAAGAAAATTAGGTTTAACTCACTTTTTTCACCATAAAAAATCCAAATCTTTTCACACACTCACCGTAGTGGCCGCCAGGCACAATCCAAGTACGAGTGCGAAGATGGCGAATTTCATTTTTGTTTGTCAAGTTTGCTTGGTTAACACAATTCTTAATGAATTTCGAACGCCAACGCAAGCTTTTATACAATCGGAAAGTATATGAAGCGACAAAGCAAAAGGGCACTTAGACAGACACGCGTTAGCTTAATTATGGGTTTAACTTCTGCATAACTTTGCGCTGATAACGGTATAACTCTACACCTGTTATCGGCGCGTGTGAGTGATATTCGGTCATTAAGCTTCACAGAAAGCAGACAATGTTACATATCACGTACATTTGGCACAAGAGAGAAGATAGAAAGTGAAGTTTGAAAGCTTTAAATAATTGAGCTTCTCGGAATTATCGAACATTATTTAATCCCTTAATGTTTGGTAAATAAATAATAACAGTACAAACAAAAGGTCAACAGACTTGGGGCATTCTCATGATAATAAAAAATTGCATAGAATGTACTCAATAAAGTTTAATAACAGAAATATATAAATTATATTAAGCAAGTGAAAGATTGATTATGTATTTACCTGCCCAAATCGTCTAAAGGTTATAATTTATTATTATTTCAGCTATTTTTAGCATTTAAGTGCATTTAGATAAGTAAAAATTGATTTAAGAGAAAAAAAATTAATATCTGTAAAAGAAAAGAAGGGGTGTAATGGGGTGTAGTCAAGCTTCTGTGTATGCTCTTAGAGTTGCGAGGCTATACTCAATTCCTACTCTTGCGACCACGTCGCATACCCCGGAAACTTGAGCAACCCTTGTACAAGATGCGGTAATCAACCCGTGTGGAGCCTTGGGTCACGGCTAATGAGAGTGGAAGAGTCAGTGAAGCCACTCGGACTTATTCGGTTTAAGGGTCCGCTGAAATCTAATTGCAGCGTTCGTTTCACCAGAGGTGCAGCTGCGAGTGGGCATCGGTCTTGAAGCAAGTGCCTCGCTACATAAATGTGTAAAATCTTTAAACTTACTCGCCTAGCGGAGTTGTGCGCTGGGTTTGGGACCCGCCACTTACAAACCAGCTCACATGAAAAAGTTAGCAACGCCTCAGATGAGATACCCCCTTTCTGTTGACGATCCCCGCAAACGAATTAAGGATCACGATTTGAGGGCATGCTCCTGGAATGTCCGGTCCCTTAATTGGGAAGGTGCCGCTGCCCAGCTGGTTGATGTCCTCGTAAGAATAAAGGCTGACATCACCGCCGTCCAAGAAGTGCGATGGACGGCACAAAGACGAAAGCGAGTAGGTTCTTGTGACATTTACTACAGCGGCCATATAAAGGAGCACAAGTTTGGTATCGGATTCCTGGTAGGAGAGAGACTCCGATGTCGAGTACTGGCATTCACCGGTGGATAAACGTCTCGCCACAATCCACATCAAAGCGAAATTTTTCAACATATCGTTGATTTGCGCCCACGCCCCGATGGAAGAGAAGGACGATATGGCCAAAGAAGCCTTTTATGAGTGCCTAGAGCATACTTATGAGCGGCAGCGCTAGGGTGGGCAAAGAAGGCATATTTGGTGTGACAGTTGGAAAATTCAGCCTCCATAACGAAACATCCCCTAATGGGTTGAGGCTGATCGACTTCGCCGGTGCCCGAAATATGGTTGTCTTCAGTTCTAGATTCCAGCACAAAAAAAATACATCAAGCTACTTGGCTGTCCCCTGATCGAAAAACGCAAAATCAGATCGATCATGTTGGGAGAGATGGAAGACATGTCTCCAATGTTCCTGACGGGCGTACACTCCAAAAACCTCACATCGACTCGGAACACATAGATACGAAACAATTGGATTTCGTAAAGGTCGCAAAAATAGCTGGTACGATGTGGACTGCCGTGTCGCAGTGGAGAAAAAACAGACTGCCTACCTCGCAACCTTGCGATCGACCACAACACGTGCGGGACGGGATAGATACCGAGAGCTGAAGAGGGAAGAAATAGACCGAGATGCGTGAGTATAAAGATCTTGAGAAGCTGGCTGACAAGGATAATGCTCGAAAATTCTATGAGAAGATACGACGACTTCGACTTCGACGATAAAAAAAATCAAAGGGCCTTGAGACTTGAAAGACAGTAGTGTTGAGTATTTGTAAATGATCTTTTCGTGTTTCGTCTTTGATGATAAGCATAGGAAAAAACCTTTGTAATAGTCAAAAAGAGGAAAGAGAGAGCAACATTTCTCAATTTGTTTTTAGTTCACTGATCGAGTACTAAAACCAAAGCGAACACGAGAGAAGTGAGCGAGAGAGACTACTCAAATTCCACTCGATAATTCACTTGAAGCAACAGAAGTTAACACCAAATTAGGTTATCAAAGTCTTATTTTTTTGACTAAAGAAAGGAAAGTTCTGGGAGACATAAGTAAAAAGGTCAGAGAGGTCCACGTATAAGAAAGAACCCAACCCTCACATCTACCAAATGGAATTCTTTGAAGATAGAAAAAAGTATAAACGATGAAAACACATATCAGACGTCAGACGACCAATTAGATGAGCAGCGGCAGAGATATCATGGACATCTCGCATCTCCTACAACGTACCACATCTCCCTTTAATCTGTCACAACATCAAGTTCGACTCCCAAACAGCAGTAATCAGAAAAACCTCCTTCTCAGTACCAACTTTTATATCGATGGCCTAAAGTAAATACCAGTAAACAACAGATACAGCCAAACTGAGCTAATATGGCTTAATAATGTTGACAATGGCAACACAGCAAATGTCAAACTCCAACCGAATGGCAAACATTGGACAATGCAAATGGAAATACAAAAGCAAATACAAATAGAACAAGTACCGGCAATGATACTAAGCGCGGATAATACGAATTCGCAAACATTAAGTTGTGTGTGTGTGTGTGTGTGTGTGTGTGTGTATGGGAGGGTGGATGCATGCACTTGTAAAGCAAATACAAACAACAACGCCCGAGACATGTTTGTTGCATTTGCAAAATTTACACCCACAACAACAACAGCAAGAGCACCTTTTGGACTACACTGACACTGAGAGCTGCAAATGAAAGCATTCACTCAGAGCGCAGGAAGCCTCAAACAGGCTTGTCTGTTTGTATGTGTACATTCATGTCATGTACGAGTGTGTGTGTGAATATCTCAGTTACCCATCTACTACTTACCTCTTTTGGAATCGAGCCGCCATTCGGACAAATGCCAAATTTGCCTTCCATGCACTGATCACCATCGCCGTCACCTCCTCCACCTCCATTGCCGCCGCCGACGACGACATGCCCATTGCTGTTGGCAGTGAAACCGTTGATGTTGCCGCCAATCGACATATTGTTCATGTTGTTATTTTCATTGTTGTTGTTATTGTTGTTGTTCTCTAATTTGGCAGCCAACGTTATTGCTGCTGTTGTTGGTGTTGTAATGTGCGTGGACATTGTTTCGGTTGTTGGCGACATTTGTATATCATTATCACCAATGTGATTGCTGTTGTTGTTGTTGTGATTAGCTAGATTCTTGTTATTATTGCTGTTGTTGTTGTTATTTAACTCGATCTTAAACACGGACTGCGAATGCGACGGTGACGACAACTGGCCATTTTTAGTTAAATCAGCCGTGCCGTTGTTGTTGTTGTTGTTTTGGATGTTGGCAGTGGTTGTGATTGTGGTCGTATTATTGCTGCTGTTGTTGCTGTTGCTGTTGTTGATACTGTTTGTAGCAATGGCTGTAGTGGCAATTTCGTTCGAGTCGGCTATGGTGTAATTGTTATTAGCCTCATTGCCCAATTCGTAAATGTTGACCATGTGAGCGGCCTGTGCGTGCACCATTAGATCCCACGGATTGGTGAAGGCGTCCTTGCAAACGGCGCACAACAATTTGGCGCTCATCGGTGGTGTTTCTGTGGAGAAAGGATAGCGGAAGGTAAGTATATCAGTTTATCTTTACAAAGTGGTGAGAACTTTTAAAGTTCATTGAAAAATTTTATAAAAATAAAATGAAATAAATTAAAATAAAATAAATTGAATTTAAATAAAATAAAAGGAAATATTATAAAATAAAATAAAATAAAAAAAATAAAATAAAATAAAATAAAATGAAATTAAATAAAATAAAATAAAATAAAATAAATTAAAATAAAATAAAATAAAATAAAATAAAATAAAATTAAATAAAATAAAATAAAATAAAATAAAACAACATAAAATTAAATAAAATAAATTAAAATAAATTAAAATAAATTAAAATAAAATAAAATAAAATAAAATAAAATAAAATAAAATAAAATAAAATAAAATAAAATAAAATAAAATAAAATAAAATAAAATAAAATAAAATAAAATAAAATAAAATAAAATAAAATAATATAAAATAAAATAAAATAAAATAAAATAAAATAAACTAAAATAAAAAAAAAATAATATGAAATAAAATAAAGTGAAATAAAAAAATAAAATAAGTAATATAAAATAAAAGCAAATAAAAAAAATAAATAAAATAAAATAAAGATAAAATAAAAAAATAAAAATAAAATAAAATATAATGAATTAGACGCTATTTCAGGCCATTATTATGTTGAATTGTTGTTGGGTTTTAGTTTTCATGTAACTGTTTCTACCGTTCCAAACTATTCTTGTAATTTTTTCACTATTTCCAAAAAATATATGGCCTGAAACAGTTCCATGAAAACTAAAACTCAAAAATGATTTAAAATAAAATAATATAAAATAAAATAAAAGGAAGTAAAATGAAATTAAACTAACTTAAAGTAAACTAAACTGAACAAAATAAAATTAAATTAAATTGAAGAAAGTAAAATTTATTAAAAAAAATAAAGTAAAATAAAATATAACAAAAAAAAATTAAAATAAAAAAAAATTAATTAAAATAAAATTAAATAAATTAAACAATTATTTTAATTAAACTAAATAAAATATATATTTTATATAAAATATCTGGAAAAATTTGTGAAAGTAAATAAAATGGCCGATTTCTGTAGAAATAAGATAATTATGTATGATCACAATCTAAAAAAAATGCAACCAATACGTTATATTGAAGCTTTTTTAGTTTGAAAGTTGTATAAGGTACTCTGTTAAAATTTTGCATAGCAACAACACAAACTCCTCTGAATTTGTTTGAATTTTAATTTGGCGATAAACCTTGTTCTGTAATAAAAAGGTAAATCCTTGTTCTTTAGCTGGTCATTATGTGGAAAGTGAATATAATACGTGTATATCAGAACTGATTTCAAGTCCACATTATTTTTGAAATTTCTATACATTATAATTTTTATCACTTTTCAAGTCAGTTGAGACTAAACACATAGCATTTTTTTCTTTTTTCCTTCGCACTTTCACGCAATGCACATGATGAACAAATCTTCCCTCTTAAAAAGCAACAATGCAACAGCTGTTGGTAACTTTCACACAACTTTTGAAATAATCCTTTTGCCGGCAGCTAACTTAAATAAAGAGCTATAAAATCTCACACTTTCCCAACTCACTTTCACCTTCCAAGGGCATACAAGCCACAGTGAAGGCATGCAGTGCAATGGAAGTTCCTAAAATTATGCTACAAATTTATTGGGAACGAAGCATGTCTCCCTATAGGAAAAATTAAGTATAAATTTATACGAAATCTATTATTTTCAGTATCAGCTGGTGAAGTACATATGTATACCATATATGTTTTGAACAGCCGAAGGCAGTTATAAAACAATATTTAAAAATAATTTTTTCGGACTGCTAAGTTGGCAAAAAAATATGGTTTTTCCACTCTGAGTACCTAAACACTTAAGAAATTAAAAAAAAAAATAAAATAAAATATTCGCTGCTGACTAGTACACCCCTAATATGTGTTGATTATACCGCACAGAGTGTTGCCATCATGGCCTGCGAGCCAAACATGTGCGTACAAATGTCGACTGACACGTTTGCTAAAGTGTTAAACAATAATAAATTAATTACAAACAACACTAGATGCAAATGGCAGAAAGTACAAGAGCAAGAACAATAAAAATAAAAACAAAAACTCAAACCGTATAATACGCAACATCAACACAAAATTCAGTAAGATGCAAGACCGCTTGCATGAAGTGGTTATAGCAGAGCCAAATACATAAATACATAAATACACACCTACACACAACACATACTCGTACAGATATTTATATGTAAATATTTTAAGTAATTGCAGTTCTTGCTACTTCGGAGTAATTGTTTCAGTATCTGTGGGTGCTACCATATAAGGATATAACACCAGCACTTGGTTCTTTGGCGTACACTCGGCATGTGAGAGCACAGCTGTTGTGTTTGTGTGTGTGTATGTGTGTAAGTAAGAGTGTGTATACTTACTTGCAGCGAAGGCAACATCCTGGCACTTGCATGTGAAACGCAACTTGCAATAACTCCGCTTGTGGTCTAATAATTCAGCCAGTTCGTTGAAACATTCCCGACAATTGCCGCAAATTAATGTGTCCGGATTGCCTGGAAAGAAAAGAAGTGTTTGAAATATATGTATTTAAATTATTTTCAAAAGTTTCAAGTGTATAAATGAAAAGCATTTTGTTCGGTCAAAGATATATTTATTAGGATTTTTGGGCTGGCTAGCATGTCATACATAAACCTTTCGGTCCATTGTAGTGTCCATTGTCCATGTCGTAGAGGGCGTCAGCGCTTCTAGCGAAGTTTAATAGAGCGAGAAAGAGAGCAAGAACGAGAGTCATTTGAACTGCGATGCTTCTTGATATCCAAGGCGAGTTCTGGATAAGACCGGACAAAAGTAGAGAAGCTGTTTCACCGTCTTACTCATGCCTTATTCCTTGTACTTGCTGCATGTGTCATCGTTACTGGTGCCACTTCGGCTGGCGTGTGGTCCCACTAAGTTGTGACCTGTCATTAGGCCAACAACCATTCTTCAATACTTTCGAGGTGATATCACTAACTTTGCACAGAATTACGTCTCTAGTATTATATTCCGCTTGAGGAGAGTGGGATCTCGAGCCGCAAATTTTACATACAAATCAGAGAAATACTGGCTAGAATACCCTCAATACGTAGGAAATGTGAACTGGAAACGCAGTAACTAGATTTTATAACCGCTAAAGCGATTTTGGTTTGAGCTCCTCTTCCAATTTCTCGCATGCGTCTTGATATTTTTCCAATGAAAGGATGGATCTGTTGTTTATTCCAAGTCACCTCCGAAGGGCTGATGGAATTTTGCAAAGAGCTTTTTATTTCATGACAGATATACACACCTACCGAGGTGCGACTGCAAGTTTTATTTTTAATTGATGTTCTACGACTTTGGTTGTCGGCCTGGTCGGTGTTCGAACATATGTCTCTTTGTCACAGGAGTGCACACTGGTAGCTACTGGACTAATGTGGCAGTCTTTCGAAAACCCAAGACTAGCAGTAAGTTGACCCGACAGACAGGCACTAAAGGTCATTCACTAGGAGTCCTCAGAGTCAAATCGCCACCCATAGCAGACGAAGAGCTCCAGCTCCCGCGTAATGTTGGTGGATATTGTAGCAGGTTAAACTCCTTCTCATCCAGACTCGACCCAAACATATCCAACGTATTTCCAGCATGTAACGAGTTCCCGCACAGGAATAACCACCTCTATACATGCCCCTAAAACCGGCAAATCTAGCCTCACTCTCATTCTGTCTCTTCACGTTCCGTCGACTTCACGTTCCGTGGCCAAACCAAACAAATATATAGATTCCTTAATCCAAAGAGAACCACCTGGACCGGTAAACTTGCCTCAAAGGGCTACAGTCACAATACGGAACATTCACCATAAACACTCTATCAGACTATGAGTGTGGTTTCATGATGCCAGCATACTACATTAGAGCAACAGACCTCACTCCTTACTGACCGCCTTTCAAAATCTCCGTAAAGTATAAAAGAGTTCTAGACACCATAAATAATAACTTATGAGACCACCTGAAAGACTTCAACGCAAACAAAAAGTACAATTGAGTTGGGTAATCTCAAACATTAAAAGAAATAAAAAGAAAAATTTTTAATTTATTTCACGCTTTTGTAGAAAAAGTCTTGCCTTACATTTTAGACTAACAAAATTTTTAGAGCAACTAAAAGTTTAGTTAAATATCTTTAAGATCGGATGTACTGCTCAAAATATATTACCAATATTCTCGACAATATTATCATCCCAATTGAAGGATAAGTCTGGTATGTCATCGCTGTGCCAGTTTAAACGACTGTTGGACTCTTCGTAGAGACCCGAAAGTCGCGGTTGACGTTGGAACGACTGTCGCCGCGGATTTACATGCTCCATAAAAGGATGAGTCCTTATAGCCTTACGCACTTTATTGGATCTACTATCGCGCGCATGTTTACGGCGTTCGTTCGTGTACCTTTCATGTAAACCGGCGTCACTGTGCCTTCTCCGTAGTTTGCGAGCAACTTCAGTGTAATCATTTCCATGATTACCATTACTTATTGGCTGTCCATTTTGTCGCCTGCGCTTAGCGGTAGCTTCATGGAATATCTTCAAGGAATCCTTGTGGTGCAGTATATCCTTTATTTTCGTCTTCTGATGACATTTATCACAACTCGGCTTTGGACTCAACCAACTAAAGAGTGTTTTCAGGGGATTTATGCTTTTGCTCTTCTGTGCTGGTTCAGCGACTGGTGGAGATGGAGTTGTAACATTTTTCGTGCTTGCGTCACCACACTTTGCCACCTTGCCACGTCGACCAAGTAAGCGTCCCATAAAACTTAGCTTTTGTTGTAAGGGGTCTGCCTCCTGCGCTTTCCGGAAGGCTTCCAATGAGATCTGTGCTTGACTTTTCTTCTTGAATTGTTCAATACCAAAGTCATCACAGCCATTAGACGACTCCATTGGTTTGCCGTCTTTGGCGCCACAATTCTTGTTTAAGCTGAAGTCATCGGAAGTGTCTTGTTTACACGAGCCATTCGCATCGTTTTCAATTTTGGGTATCGGTATTATAAGAGGCAAGGGCTTTTCAGGCATCTTTTCATCCTCAGATGGGTCACATTGATTTTTCGGCACGGTACTTAGTGGTTTCTTCGCGGGTTCGTGCAGTAAGTGTTGTAAATCGTGACTTTTACCCGCACACTTTTGCGACATTGACTGTGGTGGAGGTGGTTTTGTGGGGCAATGTGGTAGTTTCACCCTCATGGTGTCCTCGAAAATTTCTGACTGTTCCTCGTCTTTTACACCATCATAATCGAATAGATCGAGCTCTTTGCCATATCTCGTGAGCTGTGGCTCATCTTCCTCGTCCGGATAGTAGTCATACCTCTTTTGGTGACTAACCGCATTCGAGGAGTCTCTAAGGCCTCGAAAATAATAACGCTGATAATGCGGCTGACCAGCGTAATGTACTAGATGTAGCAGTTTGGTCTTATCCACCGGTTTATTTTCCCGTAGCCTTAACTCGCGTTCAACACGACGGAGTTTCGCACACATTGAGGGTGCTTTACGCCGTGTTTTCATGTATCTACGCCTTTTTCGCGTGTTTACGTGTTGCACCGGTTGCACGGTTGTAGTATTAGCGTTTGGCTGTTCAGTTACAGGGTAGCACATCGTCGGATAACCACTTATAGCCTGAGTTGTTAGTTCAGGTGCGTTATGCGCTGGACTTGAAGTTACTGAAGGCTCCTGTGTTCCGTTGCTCGGCGGTTGTGCATCCGTGGGAGCCGCAGTTGGTGGCGTTGCAGCTTCTGGTTGCGCTGGCGGCTGTGACTGAGTCTCGGACGATTGCGCTTGTGGTATTGGTTGACTAACCTGTGTTGTTGTTGTCTCCTGGGCTTCACCATTGGGTGCTTGTGCTGTCGTTGGAGTTGCGGGTGACGAAGCATCTGTGGAAGGCACTGGAGGAGCATCTAGTGAAGGCGAAACTGAAACATTTTGATTCGACTGAGTTGTCGTTTCTGGCATAGCATTGGCTGGTGGCTCCGTAACTGGATAACACATCGTTGGGTAAGCGTCAATTGGCATTGATGTTGTGGCGCTGATGTCATTTGACGCACCACTGCCAGATTGCTCCGTTACCGCTCCGATTGCTTCTTTCGTTGCACTGGTGTTGCTTCCTTCCGATGGACTCCCTTGTTGCTGAGCTTGCATTTGGTAAGTAGCACCTTTTTGGGTTTCTTCCAGTTTGTGTACTTCTGGTACCTCCTCCTCATCGGGTCCACATGTAGTGTGACCTTCGGTTTCTTTTATTGGTTGGCCTGCGGTTGATTGGAGCGGTATATGGGTACCAGTTTCATTTCGTCCCTTCTCTCTAAGGTGTGGATTTGCCGTAGTAAGTTCTATTATTGTGAATCTAAAAGGCGCTGGAAAGTGATCCTCCACTGCTTCTTCTTCATCGGGTCCACATGTAGTTGTGTCTCCCCTCTTTTCTTCAGATAACGATTCTTCGCCTTTATCACATTCCTCCATTTCTTCATCTGAATTTTCAGTTGAGGTTTCATTGGATTCGGCATGCGGTCTTTCAATATTGGTTTCATAACCGCCATGCTTTCTTTCATGTCCAATTAATATGGCAAAGGTTTTACAAGTACACGATATTATTTGGGGCTTCTTTGTTTCAGTTTCCTCGTGGTCTTTATTAGATTTATTGAATTTTCGTGTTTCTTCCTCATTGTTCTCATTCTTTTTCTCATCTGTAGGTTTCTTCTGGCGATCGTCAACATTTTCATTCTTATCTTTATCGGGGTTTTTCGTTTCTTCTTCATTACCCTTATCCTTGTTTTCATCTTTCGAGCTATTATGCTGATCCCCGGCACTTTCATCTTTGTTCTTATCGGCTTTTGTTGTTTCTTCTTCTTCATTTTCTCCTTTGCTTTTGTCTTTGGGATGTTTATGCCGATCGTTAGCAGATTCATTCTTATCCTTATCGGCTTTCGTCGTTTCTTCTTCTTGCTCTTTATCATTGCTTTTATCTTTCTGGCTGCTTTTTTGTCGATTTTCAGCAGTTTCTTTATTTTCTTTGCCTGAACCTGACGGTTCCTCTTCGCGATCTTCATCTGCACTTTTATGCTTGGGCTCTTTATGCCGACTCTCCGTAGTTGGCTCTTCCTCCTCTTTATTGGTTTCTTTTGTAACCATTTCTTCATCGTCCTTCTCAGTCGTGGTTTCATTGCGACACCGTTCTGTTACACTTTCTTCCTTATAGTCGTCGTGTGTTTTAGTAGCCTTTTCTTCTTCTTCACTTTCTTCTTCTTGCGTTTTCTTTTCCTTAGGATGCTTATGTCGATGCCCCGCAGTTTCGTCCTTCTCTGCATCGTGTTCTCTTTCACTTGATTCCTCCTTTCGGCTTTTGTTTTCCTCTATCATTTTATGCATCATTTTTTTACGACACCAATCCTCCCAATTTGAGCCATCTTTTCCTTCCTTCATTTCTTCATCCCGATCTTCACCGTCACTCTTATGTTTTGAACTGTGATTTTGTTTGTGTTTTGTCGCCGCTTCCGGTTCAGCTTCTGTTGTAGTTTTGCATGCTTCGTTGAAGAGTTGCTTCGGCGGCATTGTAAAGTCTTCCGGATGTAAGGTGCGCGGCGTCGCTATGGGATGACTACCGAGATCAATGAATGATTTTTTATCATCTCCTGTGTCTCTAGTTGAGTCGCCGGCATCATCTTCCTCCTTCTTCAGCAACATCTTCATAGCATTCGACAACATTTTACCCTTCAATTTGAGCAAACCCTCTATGTAATCCTGATATTTAACCGCACCGTTTCCACCGTAAGATTGTGCATACCCTGCATTTAACAGCAAGAATCTTGTAAATAAAATTGTAAAAATAAAAGGAATCTTTTTTGAACAATACATATCGAATATTTGTTTACTTATGTACATACATACGTGTATGTAGCAAAATCAAAAATTTCTTTCAAACTTTTCACATTTTGTTATTTACACTTTCTTTCGAAATTCTTTGTGGGGAAAAAAATCGATAATTTTGAAATGTTTATTTGCCTTTCTTATATGGCTTCTCCACGGCATCGTGAATTACAATGCTCGTTCTCTCAATTACGAATGCGAATTACCCCATTCACGAGGTACGTAATTTGACAGTTTTCAGATTCGCTTGTTTCTTCCCTTGGAAAACTCAGGTAAATGAAAGATTTTAATAGAAGTTAATAAAATGTTGAATTGAATTGATAATATAAATGTCAGCATGTGGAAGCCGACAAAAAATTTCATTAAATAAACACATTCAGTCAAAATAATCAAATGCTTATAATTTCAACAAGTTTAAGACTTGGATGGACAGTATAGTTTCTTTAGTAATTTCTAATTTTTCTTCTTTGATAAACAAATCGTGTGTGGTTTCAAATAAATGTATGTGTTTTAGAGTTTTCTTTTATGATTTTCATCTATTTTGTTTTGACTTGTCAGCTGATTTCGATAAGAATTAGAGAAATCAACGATTAGGTTGTAATTCGCAAGGTAATTGAGAATGAATTACCCACTTTTACTGTAATTCGCTCTCAAAAACTTGTATGGCGAATTAAGCGATTCGGCATGTATTTGGAGTGCGGATTACGATTAAAAAAGCGAAATACGTAATTGGCCTGTCGAGGAAATGCCTTATTAGGTTCAACATATTAGGTCAAGTAAAACGTTCGGTTTTTATCTAAGAGACGGCGTTATTATCCATAGTACTAGTGTTACGTGTCGCATCATTTCATACTATACGACGCCGAAAACGTGTTTATTCGCGCTAAAAGTTTGTCTTTGACAGTTTTTCGATTGATTGACTCAGTACGTTGTGAGCGCTCGTCAAAGATGGACACCAGCAAAGAGAAAATTCGCTAAATTTTACAATTTTTCTTCGATCAAGACGAAAAAGCAGTCAAAGCGGCCGAAAAACTTAATTTAGTTTATGGGCCCGATACTGTAAACGAAGGTGTAGCACAAAAGTGGTTTGCTAGGTTCCGTTCCGGTAATTTCGATGTCAAAGTCGCACCACGCGTCGGGAGGTCTGTCGTCGAAAATTGCGATAAAATCATGGAAATAGTGGAAACAGACCGTCACGTGAGCACTTATTTAATTGCTGAGGAACTAAAGATAAGCCAGAAAACCGTTTGGAACCATTTTCATAACCTTGGATTCAAAAAGAAGTTCGATGTTTGGGTGCCACACGAACTAACGCAAAAAAACATGATGGACCGAATTTCCTTCTGCGAATCGCTGCTGAATAGCAACAAAATCGACCCATTTCTGAAGTGTTTAGTGACTGACGATGAAAAGTAGATCACTTACGACAACGTCAAGCGAAATCGGTTGTGGTCCAAACGCGGTGAGCCGGCGGAGACGGTGTCCAAGCCAGGAATGGCGGCCTGGAAGGTTTTGCTGTGTGTTTGGTGGGATTTGCAAGGAATCATGTACTACGAGCTGCTCACCTATGGCCAAACGCTCAATTCGGCCCTCTACTGCCAACAACTGGACCGCTTGAAGGCAGCACTCATCCAGAAGAGGCCATCTTTGATCAACAGAGGCCGAATTGTGTTCCATCAGGACAACGCCAGGCCACACACGTCTTTGGTGACGCACCAGAAGCTCCAGGAGCTCGGATGGGAGGTCCTAATCCATCCACCTTATAGTCCAGACCTGGCACCAAGTGATTACCATCTTTTCCTGTCCATGGCGAACGCGTTAATGGTGAGAAGTTGGCCTCAAGAGAGGCCTGTGAAAATTGGCACTCCGAGTTTTTTGCCAATAGGGACGCAGCCTTCTACGAGAGGGGTATAATGAAGTTGCCATCTCGTTGGAAACAAGTTTACGAACAAAACGACGCATATTTGACTTAAATCAGACAAAGCTATCGTCTTGAACAAGCCTAACCACTTATTTTTTTTCATACGAACATCTAATATTTTAGTCAATTGGCCCGCTAGTAATCATCTTTATACTAGTTATATACTAGTTAATTTATTCATTTTGTATGTCAAGGTGATATTGAGAGAGATATTGATATACTTATATTAGCAAACTTCGGAGTGAATTACAATATTCTCTACTGCACTTCGCTTAAATCGAACACCTACGCCAGACACCTGTAATAATAATTCTGGCTCTGAAATCCAACACAGAATCATTCTGGCCAACAGCTGCCACTTTGGTCTGAGTGGCAATGGGAAAGTAAAATCTTAGCTCGACGAATAAATACCCAAGTCTACAAGTCTCCCGCTGGTGGAAGTAAAGAAAGGAGTACCCCTTCACTCGCTTGGAAGAATCGGTTTTGAAGCGAGCTGGCTGTTTTCGGTACTTCCAGTTGATGTGAGCTTTGTTCAAAAGATCATTGAAGACTCATTTTTTAATTTAAGGTATTTAAAGACTCACTTTTGATTGAAACAATCAGAAATTTGCTTAAAAGAAAGTGTACACATATATGTATAAACGAGTATGTAACAACTTGCTTACATATCCACCCACTCATATTCCTCAGTTCAACTGTTTATCCGTTTATTGGTCCATTGTCAATAGTATCTGGTATCTGTTATCTGGCATCAATACTTACTGTAAACTTTGAATGGTCCCCATTGTTGATTCGAAGTTAATTGCTCTGGTTGATGTGCCAGCTGTTGTTGTTGTTGTTGCGACTGGTGATTTTGTAGTTGTGTTTGCTTTTGCAGCAATGATGACTTATGCTGATGCTGCTGCTGCTGCTGCGTCTGATGCATATTCGGCAGCGACAATGTCAACGGTTGCAAGTTGGCGCCACCAACATATGCCGCTTGTTGTTGCTGCTGCTGCGTTGTTTTACCATTTGCCAAGCTGCCATAGCTGTTGACTGTCGTCGTTGACATTTGCTCGTTAGTCGTGCTACCACCACCGCCGCCACCACTGCCACAACCATTCAACAACGATGTTTGATTAGCAGCAGCAATGATTGCTGACGTGGCATTCTGCACGGCGGACGACGAGGATGACGACGATGTGGGCGATGACGTTTTCAATTGTAGGCCACCCGTCGCTGTCAGCGTGTATTGACTGACCGCCGCTGCGGCGGCTGCTGCTGCTGCTGCGGCAGCCGCTTGTTGTTGTTGATGTTTGATTTGTTGTTGTTGCTGTTGGTGCTGCTGCTGCTGTTGTTGCAAGTAGACGCTGAGACTATGATGCGCTGTGGTGGCACCAGTGCTCGCACCCGCAGCACCGCCGGCCACGCCATTACATGTAGCGGCAGCTGCTGCCGCCGCCGCAGCAGCATTGCCCAGGAGGCTGTGTTGATGCTGATGTAGCAATAATTGTTGTTGTGGCAATAAATTGGCTGTCATGGCGGCCATAGCGACGGCGGCCACCTGCTGTTGGTGTTGTTGTTGCTGTTGCTGGTGTTGTTGTTGTTGGTGGTGATGATTGTTGACCGCCTGTTGCTGCTGCTGCTGCTGCTGTTGCTGTACGTGATGCTGATGCGAATGGGGATGAGGCAACAAGTGAGTGGTGTGCTGTTGTTGTTGTTGTTGATGCATTTGCTGTTGATGTTGTTGAGCGAGCGCTGCGGCCGCGACAGCAGCATTTATATTGCTGCTATTCACCGCATCGCTGAGCATACGCGATGTGGAGGTCATTAAGCGTTTACGCTTCTTCGGACGAACGCCGGATGAGCGCAGCAGCGCCGAGGAGCAGTAGCTGTCGTAGAAGTAGTCCCTGTGGAGAGAGAGGAGAACGTGAGAGAGAGAGAGAGAGAGAGAGAGAGATGTGGAATGAGTATGAATTACATAACAAATAGAAAAATTCGAAAAGATTTAAATCAATTTTTCAACACTGCAAAAATAAGAAAGAAAGAAGAAAGCGCAGAGAACACAAGAGATGAATGTAACTAAAAGGCTATAAAATCGCGACGCTCACACCGCCCAATCTGAAAATCTCTAATTTAACTCTCTCAGAAATCAATTTTTGGCGATGTCTTCTATCATTCTTCCGCACTTTAGGCTGCCTTTGCGGCCGAAAAAAATTACAAATTTGAAAAAAAGCATGCAACTGACTATAATTGGTCTCCAGAGCACGCATACGAACGTCTTCTGGTACAAACATATATACATATATATAATTGGCACTTTGTAACCGCTGAAGCGATTTTCGGCCGAGCTCCTCCTCCAATTTGTGGTTTTGTGTCTTGATGTTTTTCCAACAAATGGAGGGACCAACAGTTTATACTAAACCGCCTCCGTACGGGTGATGGTTGTTTTACGAGGAGCATTTTTATTTCATGTCCGAAATACACTCGGAGGTGTGGACAGTCCCTGCCGATCAGCCCCTCTAGCCTGATTTGTTTCGTAAGGGCATTAGGTCTGGTTGAAATAATGTGAAAAAATCGGAGGGCTCAATAGACCACTGGTCGCGGTGCATATCCTCGTTACTAATATATCCATCTAACAGTCATTGCTTGACCAGCCTCATGCCTCCAGCCCAAAATCCGACCAAACCGTGACAGACTGTGGATGTATTTGCTATTTGACAATCACCTGTGGGTTCTCAGAACACCAAAAGCGGCTGTTTTGGCGATTAACAAGTCCAGGAAGGTGAAAATGTGCTTCATCGCTTTGAATGATTCTGTTAGAAATCTCTTTGTTGATGCTCAATAATTCATTCAACAAACTCTCTTCACTGTGCATGGCCATTAGGCTTCAGTTCTTGTATTAATTGACGTTTGTAAGCATGAAGACACAGATCTTTAGTGAATTGAGATTCCTGGATTGACACCGACACTCTCACACACTGTTTTAAACGTTTTGTTTTTGGACGACCAGTTTGTTTGGCGCCATCTACCGGAATTTTTCAATGAATCTCTTCACGACCATATTTTGTATGACATTTTCGTACTGCGGCCACTAAGCATTGCTTATTTTTGAAATCTTGTTCACACTCCACTTTTACTAAACATAACTGTCAATTGTCGATTTGTTTTTTAAGGTTGTCAACACTTTACTACAATTTAAATCTTGAGTTAATTTTGTGTCACCCTGTATAGGTAGTAATTTTCATACATATAATAACTCTCCAAAAGAAAAAATCCCAAACAACCAGTTCACCCAAAATGTTTGCTCAAATCATACAACTTTCCATCTTTAGTGGATTGAAATACTCGGCTACATACCTACACACCAACAGGCCCCCAACCCTTCAATACAAACCAAACAGATACTTAAACACTCCATCAACATGTTGCACATTTACAACTGACACACCTCCAACTCCTTCCACAATCACAGCCGAAATCTTAACCCCTTAACCGCCGCCACAAGCGTCGTCACTCGCCACTCGCCTCCAACCACAACTCCACTCAATTTGTGGTCGTATGAGTATTTATTTAGGCCATTTTGTGTTTTGACCTTTCTATCAAACGAAATCGACTTTATGGTGGTTGAGCAACTGTATTTTCGGTTATGCTCAGCTGTTGTTGTTATTGCTGCTGTTAGTGTAGTGTTTATTGTCATCGAATCGAATCTGTGTGGCATTTGTGGTACGTCGTATGTGGTGTAGCAACAATTGATGATTTAGCAACTAATGCAGCGAGTATGTGTGCGTGTGTATGTGTATTTGTGTGAATGCATTGATTATGGTCAAAATTGTGGTTTGAAATTTGTTGTTTACTTAATTTAAGGTGAAATTGAGACGAATATTGGAATAAATACTTTGCAGGAGTTGAGAGTGGAGTCAAGTTATTGCTCTCTGAGAGACGGAGCTCTATTTAAATCGTTTAATTTAGATAAATTTCCTTTGGCAGGTTTAAGATATTCATACCATCCAACATACATACATATCGGTAAGAGCGGTGGTTGTGGGTAAACGAGGGGATTAACAAAACTTCAGCCAGTGGTGACTTTCAATTTGATTTTGTTAAATCTAAAAATACCAAATCCTTCGCAGTTACTTTATTAGTCTTCCTTTCAAATTTTAGAACGATCGGCTAAAATGGGGGCGAGAAAACGCAAGATAACTGAGAACAGGTCAGACGAAATTCCACCGCCAACGCAAACAAAGATTCGCCATGTGATTCTCTTCGGGTTTCGTCGTAATCTACAGCCAATACAAACATTCAGTGAATGCCAAATTGCATTTGGACCGATTGCACCGTCTTTAAAGACTATTTCTAAGTTGTTCCGAAGATTCCAGACCGTAGAAAACAAGCTCTGAGAAAGTCGACCAAAATCTTCCACTGATGACATCACTGTAGCTCTGGTGAATTCCAAAATTGACGAAGACCCAAGATTGACACAAGAAATGATTGCTAATGAATGACTGTATCGCGAATATTAAGTCAAAATCTGGGATACACGAAGACATCTGCTCGATACCGGTACCACGAATTGTAAATGAGGCCCAAAAAGAGGCTCGAGTGCATTTCCTCAATTTTTCCTAAACAAATTCGAAAATAGTGAGTCCAGCAAATTTAGGAAAGTCGTTACCAGCGAGTCTTGGTTCTATAAGTACGATTCAGAAACCAAACAGCAGTCCATGGAATGGAACCCAACGGGAGCAAACCCACCCGTAAAATCAAAGCAACAAAAATCAGCAACAGAAGAAAGGATGTCAGCTTACTTCACCCGATCTAAAATCGTAGCTACTATTCCACTGGAAAAGGGTCAGACGGTAATTGCAAAATGGTACACCGAAGAGAGCTTTCCAAAAGTTTTCAAAAATAAGTTGGAAAACAGGAAGAGAGAGGATGTGCGGCGCTACTTTTTACATCATGACAACGCGCCAATCCCCACTGCTGGCTTAGTTAAAAGTCAAGCATTTGTAAAATGGATCACTGAACAATCGCTCAACGAGTTAAAATTGTTAAAACCTAACTGTGGCCACGTTTCGGGTAACAGATATTGTAAGGCCTGTGAATAATCGGTTTGTTCGTTCCACCCTCAAGTGCAGCCGAAGACTCGAATTTGTATAATTCTCGGCGATCGCAAGGGCAAATTATGGCATATTCTACACTTGAACTTACAGCTACATCCATATAAAGCCCAGCTCACTTAACAAATGAAGCCAGCTGCCCATTCAGAACGCCGTGCATACTTCGATTGGGTGCTTGAAGAACAAGCAGTAGTCGGCGGTTTTTCGAGCAAAATTTTCTTCAGCGACGAGGTATATTTCTCACTCGGGGATACGAAAATATGTAGAACTGTCGCATTTAAGGCTTTGAAAATTCCTGAAGAGAGGCCATTACACCTTCTTTGAAAACGACAATGGCGAGTCTGTCACTTTCAATTCGGAGCGTTATGGTCGTTTGATAACTGACTTTTTATTTACCTGCAATTAGAGAACACGACTTGGACAATATATGGTTTCAACAAGATGGCGCCCCATGCCACACAGCACGAGCGAATATGGGTTTATTGGGAGAGAAATTTTCCGGTCCTGGCGATGCCAATTGGCAACAAACTTTGGACTTTTTGTTGGAGGGCTACTCAGAAGGCAGTGCACTCTTGAGCACTTGAACATCAACATTCGTCAAGCAATGGCTGAGACATCGTCCAATATGTGCCAAAAAGTGGACGAAAATTACTTCCAACAGATCGAAGTTTACAAAAATTCTCGAAACGATCCTTTGAATGATCTAGTGTCTCACAAATAATGCCAAGGTTGAAACTTTATAACCAAAAAGGAATTTCATGAACCAAAAATATTTAAATGGTATTTTATATGCACTTATTTTCGAAACCACAAAATTAATCATTTGGGTCACACAGATTGGCTAACTCAGTCAGCTAAGGTTCTGTAGCAACGGGGAAGCTACATAGTCGACTTCAGTTTAGGCAGAATCAGTTGAACACTTCCACAGAAGAAGAAAATGCTTTCAGCTTCAGTCTCATGAACAGTGGATCACATGAACACATACCCTGCAGGGGAAAAAACTAGTTGTCAACTAGAATCCAACTAGTTTAAACAAACTAGTTCATCTTCATCCATTTTCCATGTAAGCAGCTGGAATTTTTAACACGGTGATGTCCTACGAGCTGACAATTGTTCTACCATGCATCAGCTTCATACTAGTTTTATACCAGTTCATTTAGGTATGTTGAATTTCTACTTCACCAAAAAAAAAATAAAAATAAATAAATAAAATATACATGATGGTGTCGGCTGCAAGAACCGAACCGAAACCCTCGCGCACCGCAGTGAAGACCTCTAACCACTAGGCTATTGTCATGTTGTAGAGGTAGAGGTAGAGGTAGAGGGGTATTACAGTTAGGTAATTATAACTGCGTACGCTGTGGATGACAATTAGATTGCATAACAGCGTAGAAACGTCTTTGCGAGTTTAAGTGCTCGACCTTTTATTTCAACGAACTGGGTCGTGATCTAGGTAAATTTTCCATACTTCAAAGAACTTCAGCGTACTTCTTTTTACTACTTTCAGCAACACAGCGCCTACTTTTCTCATTAAGATATCGAATTTCATTCTTATATTTTTTCAATCATTCTACTAAGGACTTCGTGGTGTGCTTAAAGGCACAGTAAAGTAAATGAAGAAAAATGCTTCTGTAGTAAATCTACTAAGGTCTTCTTACAGGCCACATTCTATTGGGCAAACGCGCAGAGGGTTTGGACGTACAATCTAACGAAGTTGCAGGCAAAGAGGAGAACCTGAAACTCTGCGAATTTCCCGCACTGTAGAGGAGTAAGTTGAAGTCTCTTTGGCAACCTTTGGAGACCTGAGCGAAATAGCGGGAGCCAAGATGCAGTTTTGCAAACTCCACACGTTGATTCGGTGGACGGATGGCTTGGGGACCAAGTGAACTGATGTCCGGCAGCCACTTCAATCGACCAATCAATCAAATCTACTCACTGCAAGACAATATACACTTCAAAGAACGACTTAACAGCTTCCCAGAAAAATTCTCTACAGGGTCTGCGGTGTCAAGCGTTTGTTTAATATTAACGCGCGACTGACAGAAACACGAAAAGCACAGCGAGAAAGCGACAGCAAGTGGAGTACACGCCGTATGTGCATGTACATACATATGTATATGCGTGCGTATTTGTGTATAGAAGTGTGCACATAGTACTACCAGCCAGTCATCATTATCCTGGCTATCAACGGCAAATGTCAACGCCAAACAAAATAGCGGCGGCGCTTTGAGTTGAGTTCATGCAACTGAATTTAACACCACAGCAACGGTATTATTTTTGCACTTGTCAAACAAATGGACACAAAAAGTAAACATTCATACTTGTATGTATGTACGAGTATGTGTGTGTGTGTACAACGCATTTGTAGTGTTGACGGAACACTTCAGGCCACATATTAAAGCTGCCGACGCGAAGTAAAAAGCCAAACAGCGAAGTTGAGAGTTGATTGAAAAAAATTACACTTTTATATATATATACATATATATATGTATGCAGCAAAAAAAAAAAACAAAAATAGTTGCCAACAAACTGCGACAAATTTCCAGCAGTCCGCTTTTAGCCCTCAACCGCCAAGCGTCCTTTAAAACAAAGAAACGCCTCCACCACACACTGGGCTGCGGAGCCCGAGCCGTCACCGAGCGAAAAAAGGACATTCAAGTGATGAATTGTTTGTTGTTATTTACAGAAAGCAACCGCATCCACCGAGCCAAGCCAAGTGGTGAGCAGAGAAAGTGCTTAAACTGAGAAAAACCGAAACTGAACAAATGAAAAAAAATGGTGGAATGTCTCCTACGATGCGTTCAACTCCACAGCTGGGCTCTCCTTTATGGCAAGAAATTTAATTTTTGTAGTAAATTTTGCATAAACGAACAAACGAACGATGGCGACCGAAGGGAATGAAAACAATGTAAGCGGTTTAATGATATGTAAATATTTTAAGTAGCGAAAAATTGGCAAGCGGACAAGAGAGAGCGTAAGGATATGTTGCTGAAACCACTAAGGCGACTAAAGTCCGTCAGGCCACACTGGTGGCATTAACAGTTGCGTTGGCTGCACACTTTTCTATCGGAAATCGTTAAATGACTCGAATTTGTAGCTCATTTGTCAGACTTGGCTTTGGAGTAGGCGGTAATGGGGAGTAAAACTAAAATATTTTAATTAAATTGTATACTGAAGCGTGAATTTGGATCACTAAAATAATTTTCTTAGAAAAACAAAAAAAATCAAAAAAAACATTGTTGACTCAACATCTTCACTATATTTGATGTTTTCTCACATACATACATATGTTTGCAAGTTTAGTTCATAAGTGTGTAAAGTTTCTTTTTATATTTGCTTTCCCCTTAAAGGAACACATGTTTACAGTGCGTTGATGATCATTAATAAATGCCGCTGCCGATACTGCTTGTGCACTGCAATCAATCATTTTGATGAAAAGCTATTAAATTGACAGAAGGTACATATGTACCTTTCAGAAGCTTATTTGCCACGCTAACTGCTTGTGTCACATTTTTTTACTTACTATGTTTGTATGTACAAAGTTAATGCTTATTCTGTGACTGGGTCGAATTCCCGACTCTACTGCGTGATTCTGTCGACCAACACGTCGACCAACACGTCGCACGTCACGCCAGCTCCGAGCTCATTGAAAATCACAGGTCTTAAAAGCACATAGAGTACCTTAGGCGAGAGGTGAGTATGTAATGAATATGATAATAGAGGTATTTTGCTCATTGGCGACGTTCAGACCCCAGAGAAAGATATTTAATAGCTTAAAAACGTTTTGGTGCACACCCTGAAAGAAAATTACGAGATATCAGCCCGAACAAGGTTCCAACAATATGTCGATATTTTCATTCAAAACTCACTGTTATACAAAAAAGGACTGAAGTTGAGAGGTTACTTCCTTCTACCCTAGTTGCGGCATCATCAACACTTCATAAACCTTCAGACTTTGTTCGTGATTTTTTTTCTTCCAATTCATTCTACATTTTGCTTTATCAGTCTGCTCCAAGCAGAAAAAGAGCAACATAAGTAGGTAGGTTCTGCTCCAGACTTTTATGTTGAGAGAGTAGAGGGTACAGTGAAGCAATAAATTCAAAGTGTTTACGAAGTGTGGCAATTAAGTAATGAGACTAATAATATTGCAGCGATTATGGTAACCCTGCGACCTTGAAATTCCCTTTCTCTTCTCCTGGCATCCTTCTCCTCTCCATTGATATACTCGCCATTTCTCTAGCTTGCTTAGTTCGCCTGCTGTGTCGCGTTAAGTAAAGGGGTGTTCGTGGTAATCATTACGAAAATGAAAAATCGAAATCAAGAGAAACGCGTCGAAGGTGAAAACGATGATTATTGCCTTTTTTGATAGCCGTGGAATCGTCCAGAAAGAATTTCTTCCACAGGGGCAAGCCGTAATTCAAGTCTACTATCGCCAAGTACTCGAAAGATTGCGAAAAAAAAGTCAACAGGGTCGCCCAGACATCGCTCGTAACCGCCCTCAGCGTGTCCCAGTATTTGGCCTCTAAAGGGAACCGATAGAGGTTATCGCACGTGACGAGGGTACTCGCGGACATCCCAGTCGAAGCGTTCCAGAAATGTTACGAAGCATGGAAAACCGTTGGAATCGTTGTATAGCTGCCCAATGGCACTACGGCTTTTATGGAATCAGTCTCATTACTTAATTGTCACAACGTATTAGATGCTAAGCTCAGTGATATTTGATAGCTTGCATTATGGCTTCCCAGCACGACGAGCGAACTCCTTCAAGAACCATTGAGCTCGATGAATACATATATTGATATCACTATCTTCTCTCTTTCTCTCCCTCTAACCCCCCAAAGTTTAGACAGAAAAATAATACTAACTCTTCACATCAAACTGCTTCCATAGTTTCTCCTCCTGATAAGCTTTATAAAATTATACACTTCTATTTTGAATACTCTGATATGAAAGTACTTAGTTTTTGCCATAAAATTCGAAATACACAATTAATAAGATGGTACATTTTTTCTTTACCGCACAATCACTCATATTTTCCTGGAACTTACCAGTCATTTCCAGTTTTGGAGACGTTCTGTCGTTTTCTACCAATTTGGTGTGGCTTCGGTTCGGCAACCATGTTAACATCTGAAATTAAAGGAAATCGTATATTGTACATTTTTTTAATTTATTCTAACTTGAAACCATGTTTCAAAAATACAAAATTCTAAATATATTCAGAAGCAAAAATTCTATTCCTACGTCATATAAAGCAAAAAGGAGAACAGTGCAAGAATATTTAACATCATCACTGATCAAAGGTGCTTGATTGGGTCTAAAATAGCTACACCCTTAAACTCAACTTTTCATCCGAGTATTTTCACTCGGGCTGCTTGCTTTTGAAGAACGAGGCCCAGGCGTTTCGATGGCACATAGTTTTATGATTATTACTCGCTTTACGAGCTCCAGCTACATGATTTTGAACTTTTTTCAGAATTTTGTAAATTGATAAAATTGTTTGTGCTATTTTAAAGTTTTTAACACAACAGGCTAATATTAGGTAAAGTAAAAAGTTCGTTCGGTTTTGTATGCAAATGGTTCCAAACGGTTTTCTGGCTTATCTTTAGTTCCTCAGCAATTAAATAAGTGCTCACATGACTGTCTGTTTCCACTATTTCCATGATTTTATCGCAATTTTCGACGACAGGCCTCCCGACGCGTGGTGCATCTTTGACATCGAAATTACCGGAACGGAACGAAACCTAGCAAACCACTTTTGTGCTACACGTTCGTTTACAGTGTCGGGCCTATAAACTAAATTAATTTTTCCAGCCGCTTTGGCTGCTGTTTCGCCTTGATTGAAGAAAAATTGTAAAATATAGCGAATTTTCTCTTTGCTAGTGTCCATCTTTGACGAGCGCTCACAACGTACTGAGTCAATCTATCGAAAAACTATCAAAACAAACTTTTGGCACGAATAAACACTTTTTCAGCGCCGTATAGTATGACATGATGCGACACGTAACACTAGTACTATGGACAATAACGCCATCTCTTAGATAAAAACCGAACGAAATTTTTACTTTAACTAATATAATATCGACTCCCGCAAAACATAAATTGCCGTTAAGCTACAGCAAAACACTTTCCCATGATCGGGAGGGACCTCTCCATGCCGTGAAAATAATACAAGCTGCAGAGCTGAATAGGGAAGGTACAATCTTCTATAAGAGTGTATAATGGGTGGCGCACACCGATTAAATGATCATGAATAAATCATTTCTTCAACACCGCGCCGTAAGTTCGGTTTTGTATAAACTGCATAGGAGAGCGCAGTGAACGAGTACAAGACGAAATATCTTCTGTCATCAAATAAACGTCACTTTTGCCACTGATAACTTCGAAGTAGTAGTTGACTTCGTCTATCTTGGAACCATTATTAACACCAACAACAATGTCAGCCTGGAAAGCGCAGAATCACTCATGCCAAAAGGTGCTACTTCGGACTCAGTGTGCAATTGAAAAGTAAAGTCCTTTCTCCACGAGCCAAGACCAAACTCTAAAAATCCCTCTTCGTTCCCGTCCTGCTATAAGGTGCGGAAGCATGACTGATGACAACATCTGACGGGTCGGGGTGTAGATTTTGAGAGAAAGGTTTTAAATAAGATTTATGGTACTCTACGAGTTGGCAATGGTGAATAGCACAGCCGATGGGACGACGAGCTGTACAAGGTATACGGTTACCTAATCAAGAAACAGCGGCTACGTTGGCAGAGGAAGCAAAGAAAATACCAGATGGAGAAGGACCTTGCTGTACTTCGCATCCATTTGGCTCCAAACATCGAAAAGAAATAATTAATGGCGCGGTTTTGTCAACTCAGCTATAATCTCGTAAGCATAGTCTATCCAAAAATCTTCACTATATTTTTTACGCGCAGTATTACTTCAAAAAATCTTTATTAAAGATGAAAAAGTAATTATGCACAGCAAGTAATTTTTTAATCAAGCAAACGAGATAGCATAAGGAAATAAAAAAGATAAAATTGAAAAAAAAAATCTTCCGCCCGGCCAAAAATACAATCATTTGTCTTAATGAAAGTCACAGAAGATTTTTCATACAATTTACCATACGCCAGTCACTGCTCGCCGCTGGTAACTAACTCAGCTTGACTGTCAAAAATATTCAAAAAAATATTTGTACAACCAACCATAAACAGTGAAAAGGGTGTGACAAGCGTAGAAGCAGCAAAAAAAAAACACAAAATTACAAAAACTACATTCATACGACCGCCCCATGTTATGTACGCCCTACCAGTGCACCAGCGCACCATGACATGCCACTCATCATAATTCATAGAGTCTGCAGACCGTTGCAAAAACACCACTTACAAGTTTTTATTTCGATTCTTAAACCCACAGCGCCTTAGACGCGCCACACACACTTGTTGAAGAGTGGGTGGAGCAGAGTGCGCGGGTGGCTGGTGGCAAATACTAAATCTTACATAGTAAATGGCGTAAATTTTGAAAATCCTTATTTTTCACTTTTCTCCAGGACGAAACTTCATATGCTGTTAAGTGCGCGACTTTGCCTGCTTCCGCTTGCCACGTCTTACTCTTAAGCCTAGTCTACTGCTACTACAAATTACCAGTACGAATGTCAGTACCACCCACGTCTGCTGCTGTTAAAAATCTTACTCCACACTCTTTCATTCTGCCACTCAATCACAGCGCGTAAGGGTGAGTGCGGCACAGACTTGCCTGTCTACTCGCTATAATTAAGATTAAGGATAAGAAATAAGAAGGATTTCCGTACGACTTTAAGAGCTAAGCGGCAAAGCGGTTTAAATGTGCCGCACAATCGTCTACGGAATGTGGCAAGTGGCATGTGGCATGTGGCCTGTTGGTGTGGTATGAATGACTTTTGGTATTATTGTTGTTTTGTGTGGTATGTGTGTACTTTGTATGAAGATTGCCTGTCGATGGCTGGCTGTGGTTGAGTGAGCTGTGACTTTCGGAGTAAATATAGAAATCTCAAGTCGTTCCCCACTCCCTCCACACATTTTTTCCCCAGTTTGCATTGTCTTTATCAGTTGGTTGAGCGCGTAAATGGAGCGTGTCAACAAAAGTCGTTTAAAGTATTGCATAGCGGCGAGTGAGTAAAATGAAGACGGACAAAGTGAGACCGCGCTTAAAGCAACAGTTGGTAGCTTAAGGCGTGGGATTTTTTATTGCATTATTTTTACTTCAAATTAAATAAAGAAAATTTGCTTAATTTTCGTTGGGACACATTTTTCTGCAGAGTTGCATTTTCTCCTGTGATTTACACGCGACTAATTGAATTCCAATACAGAGCTCTGCATGACATGCGCTGGTTTGTAGTTGAAAGTGTCACTGCCAGTGCCAATCTCCCCAACTTCCACAGTGGGGAGTAAAGTTCAGTGCGTGGAACTGCGACATGTGGATGGCTGCATACTCGTATGTTGAAGAAGAAAAACGTACAGTGGGTTCTGCTTAGTAGACACATGCTCTGTTCTTGGTGCGATAGTCGACGCTAATTGAACAGACCAAATGACGTCAGTTCCTTCTCTATCTGATCTTAGCAATTGAGTGATGGTCTGTCCTCCTCTGATTCCATCTACCCTGTGAAGGGTGCCAGCCGCTGTCTCTTCATTCGATGAACTATGTCAATCTCTTACTTTCAGAACATTATTTTTTATAACTGCGTTTGCCCCTCGCGAGGGAATGTCAACACCTTCAAGTATATTTATGACATGAAATAAATGCTCCTCGTAAAAAAACCATCAGTCGTTCGGAGGTGGCTCCGTTTGTTGGAAAAATTTCACGGCGCTCACCACAAATTGGTGGAGGAGCTCGACGGAAAACCGCTTCAGCGTTTCCAATGTACCAATTCGCTGTTTGACACCAATTGGAAATACCAAGTACAGTCAGGTCCGGGTCCTTCGAGTAGATTGGAGGTTTTCCTCTTCCTCAGCTTTCACCAGTGGGTACTGCATCGAAAAACTTGAAAGCTAGAGTATTTTGAATTATCCAGACTGCATGACAACGCCAGCGTATCCCCGGTTTCTTAGTTCGCTGAACTATATCATTGTCGGCATATAACTCGTACAGCTCTTCCTTCCATCGGCTGCGGTATTCGCAAAACCTTTCATTCAAAAACTCTTAATGCCAAACCCATCAGATGTTTTCACCGTGCACTTCTCTGCCCCTTATAGTAGGACAGGAATGATGAAGGATTTGTAGAGTTTGGTCTTTGTTCGTCGACTGAGGACTTTATTGTCTATCGAGAGTGATTCTGCGTTGGATTCTCCTGCTCACATTATCATTGACATTAATATTGATTCCCAGTTAGGTACTTTCGACAATCTCTAGCATGACTTATGAGTGAAGCTGTTAACAGTGACGTGGAAACCAAGCCGTTTACTGCCGACTGTTTGTTTGGGACGGGAGCTTTTTCTTCTTATCTCTGTTTTCAAGTTTTTCGAACGGTATCATCGATTATTTTGAGCTGGAACCTGTGTATTAGTGATAATCATGTTTCAGACGAAGTCGACGACGAAGAGCTAGATAATGATGTACTTGATCACATAGTCTCACTCTTCGTAGGCACACGGACCCACGAATGTGTGAAATCTTGAGAGGTCTAGATTAAATTCGAACCGTGGGATTCGGTTACTCGAGTTCCATAACCTCAAATCATAGCTCTTAGTTTGTTTACAGTGTTTTCATTAAAATTCGAAATTCTCCTACGAGACACTTGTCGCCAGAGGATAAATTGCGACTGACAAAACAAGCAATATTTTACAAAATCTTCGCTTAAGACCTTTACAGGAACACAAGAACTGAAAAGGATTGAACTCTCATGTTAAATGAAAACTATTGACACTCTCACAACAAATCAGAAATGTCATTTGAACAAAAGTCACTTTAAGCGCAGTTCACTGTACTTTCTTTGTCATTATATCATAAATAAACCTGTTGCAAGTACCAAGGCACACGTATTGCTATATGTGCATATGTATATGTACGAGTGAGAAAAAAATACCGATTTGTATGTCATCGTTAAGTGCATTAAGATGTTCGTACTGAAATCGCATATTTTCTGCATTGTTGAAAATAAATTTGCACCTCAGCACACTCAGCATAGCTTATGGCACTTAATATACTCGTATACCTACACACATATGTATGTACATGCATATATGTATATATGCGTAGGTGCCTGTTACAGACCGCCTTCTGAGTAATGCTCTTTCAGCGCAAAGTAACGCACTTAACCAACCAAGCCAGGCAGGCAGCCAACCGTCTGTCTGCAGGCCCATTCATTTTAACACTTTGCCTGCAGAGTAACTCTAGCAAGTACCTACATGTATGTATATATATATTGTATATAAATATATATGGGCGTAATTATGTATGTTTCGAAGTATCACGGAGTAAAGGTAAAAAGTATTTATAAGCAACTCTATGATTTTTCCACACATCCTTGCCCGCCGTGGCGAATTCATATGGCAGAAAAATGAATCTTTACTTACTTACATATGGTACATATATACATGTGCATGCGAAAGTGTGTAATGAAGGCTTTTTAAACGTTAATGAAATCGACGTATGCTCTGTTGCATATTTTATACATACACTCATGTATATATATACATATATACAAACATACATAGATACATATATCTGTTGATATTCATTTGACTTGCTTACCTTCCCCATTACGTTTACAACAACAATGATTTCGCTGTATATTGAAATTTCATTAAGTGTTCATTTTCCCTTAACGCTTAAGCGCTGTGTGCCACAAAGTGTTGCAGAACTTTTACTACAACAACAAGGCAAGCTGCGAAAAGGTTATAATTCAGTTGGTATATTTATTTTTATTTTTATTTATATTTTTCCCAGTTCATTTCTCTTGAACTTATGAATTGGCACATTCGATTGTGCCCGAAGAAAAGCTGAACATTTAAGTGCGGATTAATTTTGGAAAAAAACCATATGATTCCTTTAATGGCTTCCATGATCGGACGCACTTATGTAACGTTAACACATTTGAGTTCTGATGAAGTTGCGAGGAAAATATTTATAAGGTGTGCTGAGCTTCGAGCACATGAACAGTAGACAGAAGTACTGGTGCATGCCTGGATAACACATAACCGCTCGTAGTCTTTCTGAGTTCTTGCCAATGGATGTCTGCCATCTTCTTCTTCTTTATTGGCATTGGCACCGCTTACACGATTATAGCCGAATCATTATTATTAGCGCGCCGCTCTTTTCTTCTTTTCGCTGTCTGGCGCCAGTTGGAAATACCAATAGAAGCCAGTTCACTCTCCACCTGATCCTTCCAACGGAGTGGAGGTCTTCCTCTTCCTCTGCTTCCACCAGCAGGTACTGCATCGAATACTTTCAAAGCTGGAGTGCTTTCATCCATTCGGAAGACATGACCTAGCCAGCGTAGCCGCGGCTGACGTTATTATTGGTGTTAATACTGACTCCAAGACACATGAAGTTATCTACGACTTCAGAGCTTTGACTGTCAACAGTGACGTGGGAGCCGAGTCGCGAATGCGATGACTGTTTGTTTGATGACAGGAGATATGTCGTCTTGAACTCATTCACTACCAGACCCATTCGCTTCGCTACTTTATCAAGTCTGGAGAAAGTAGAACTCACGGCGCGGTTGCTGAGGCCAATAATGTCGGTATCATCGGCTTACGCCAGCAGCTGCACACTCTCGTAGAAAATTATACCTTCTCTATTCATTTCTGCAGCTCGTATTATTTCCTCCAGCATTAAATTAAAAAAGTCACAAGACAACTTGGCAAGATTTGGATGTAAAAGAGTTTGAGGAAAACCCCCATTCCATTATAGGAATTAAGTGCAGAGCGGCTTGACTTCAAAATAGTGTCAGCGCCAAGTAAGAACGAGAAAGTTGTTTTCGAAAAAAATATTCTTAAAGGCATATAAAAAACTAGCTCCGTTGGGTTTAAGTTTTACTATTAAAATCATGTTTATGTTTTCAAGGCTTTAAGAAATGTGCAGAATGAGAGGGTGTTTTTTTCAGACGTGTGGTTTTCAAAGAAGCAAAACTTTTTAAATTTTTACACTCAGCATATCTTGCAGGTTCATAATGAAAAGGCTTATTCTGGAACAACGTTTGCAAATAATGCAAATATATTCCCAAAATAATGGAAAGGTTTCGCACCGCGTTTACCCTGGTGGAGCAGAGTATCGAAGAAGACCCGAATGAGTTTATCAGCGGGCGTACGCAACAATTCGGAACTATGCATATCACATTCCATCACATTTATTGAACTCTCTGCAGAAGGATATTGATCCGCGGACTTACAAAAATCAACTAATGTAAGAATTGAAGCCGAACAACCACCAAACTCGTCGCACGTTCGGTGAATCGGCCCAAAACGAGATGGCCACAAATCTCGATTTTCACAAGAAAATTTTGTTCAGCTGTATATGGGGAACACTATATAGGCTTGATTAATGACTTTTTCGTGCCTGTTTGGCTCGGCTGTTTCAACAAGAAAGAGAGATGACCCCACCTGGGGTGCCCAGTGACGGTCGTGAACGAAAATAATGTTCAGCAAGTTGAAAAGCTAGTACTGGCTGATCCAAGAATTAAAACGTGGCAGATAGTAGAAGGATAACAGATAAGCAAAGAATGAGCTGGAGAGATTTTGTATGAACATTTGAATATGAAAAAAATGAGTGGGCTTTAGGTACCGCCGTTCAACAAACAGCAACGATTGGAGAGTTGTAAAGACTTTTGGTAGTTGTGCCAAGATGATGTGGATGCAATTTGCAACCGCATTGTAACAGTTGATGGCACATGGATTCGTCAGTATGATACCGAGTCCAAACCCGAGTCGATGCAAAGGAGAAAGGCCACCAAAAAAATTCAATTTGGAATAATCGGCGTCAAAGATTATGGTTATGGTAGTTGATAACGAGCGAACATTATTAACTGATTGCTTGCCTACAGGATCTACACTGACCCACCAGTATTATGTTAATTTGTTGAGTCAGGCGCGTGTGGCATACAGAAGAGACGTGGCATGTTGGCGCGCGGAGTGCTGTTTCTTCAAGACAATGCACCCATTCACACCCCTCGGGTTGCAAGGTATGCCTTAAAGACTACTGGACTTACAGAAATTAACTATCCACCTAAGAGTCCGGGCCGGGCTTCCAGTAACTTTTTTTCCAATTTGAAAAAGGAGTTACGGTTAAGAAGATTTTCAGATGACAGTGAACTGAAAGCGATCGTAGAAAACCATTTTGAAGAGAAATCTAAAGAATATTTTTTCAGTGGTAGAAAGATATGTATATAAAACTATACATTTGTTTCATTAAAAACTTTAGGTCTAGAAAAAGTCAGCGATTTCTTTGCGAAATCGGCTCTTAGGGACGGAGCTGGACTAGTTTTTAGGGAAAAATTTTAAAATTCAAAAAATTTCAATAAGTCCATTTGTCAAACTTTTGAAACGTCCAACAGCATATGTAGTACATACCAGTGGTGTTAGTTGAAGTTTGCCGGTTTTACTAGTAGATGTCGCTAGCAATATGTATAAATTTCTATGATTTGGCATGTATTTAATTTTTTTCTATTGACATTAACCTACAAAAATACGCAAGTCACATTCCGCCAAAATAATAGCGTCATATTTGTTTACCTCAGTGAATATGTCGAGTTTCGTTCCAAGTAAATCACTTTTGCGGCATTCGTTGCTTTTCTTATTTCATCAAAAGAAAAAAGGAGCTGAAACTCACCGGTTGCTGGTAGAAACTTATGCTGAACATGCTCCAGTGATTAGAACATGTGAGACATGGTTTCGTCAATTTAAAAGTGGAGATTTCGATTTGACAGACAATGAACATCCTGGTGCAGCGAAAAAGTTCGAAGACGAGGAATTGCAGGCGTTATTGGATGTTGATCCAACCCAATTGCAACAAAAATTGGCAGAAACACTACATGTGACTCGAGGAGCAATTTGCCAACGTTTAAAAGCCATGGGAAAGATCCAGAAGTATGGAAAATGAGTGCCACACCAGCTGAACGATAGACAAATGGAAAATCGAAAACCCGTTTGTGAAATGCTGCTTCAACGATTCGAAAGGAAATCTTTTCGGCATCGAATTGTCACGGGGGACGAAAATGGATTTATTTTGAGAACCCGAAGCGAAAAAAGTCATGGCTTTCCCCTGGTGAAGCTGGCCCATCGACTGCAAGGCCAAATCGCTTTGGTGGGACCAGTGTGGTGTGATGTACTACGAGTTGTTAAAACCTGGTGAAACGGTGGACACGGATCGCTACCGACAACAAATGATCAAATTGAATCATGCGTTGATCGAAAAACGGTCGGAAAGGGACCGAACACATGACAAAGTTATCTTGCAGCATGACAACGCGCCGTGTCATACCGCTAAACTGGTGAAAGACACATTAAAAACACTTAATTGGGAAATATTATCGCACCTGCCGTACTCTCCAGACCTCGCCCCGTCCGACTATCACCTTTTCGCATCGATGGGACACTCCCTTGCAGAGCAGTGCTTAGCTAATTTTGAAGAAGTCGAAAAATGGCTTGTCGAATGGTTTGCCTCGAAAGAGAAAAAGTTTTCTTGGAATGGTATCCATAATTTGCCTGAGAGATGGGCGAAATGTGTAGAAACCAATGGTCAATACTTTGTATAAAAAAATTTTGAGATTCCTTTGAAAATTAAGTGTTTTCTTTATCGAAAAAACCGGGAAATTTTAACTAACATATTTCAATTTTATATTTACCTTAACAAACAGTTCTATTGATAAAAAAAAATATAATACTCATTTCAGTAGCTGTCCAAAGCGTTTCTTTCGAAATTAGCATTAACCTTTCTTCCTTCCACGAACAAACTCATAAAAACATTAACTTCCGCTTGTCAACAAAATTGAAATGAAAGAAATGCCAAAAACAGCAAACTAAAACATTTTTCGCTTTCAACGCGATCGCAAACGAGTCACTAACAGCAAAAAGTAGTGTAAGGAGCGTAAAGGAAGGACTCCCTTCAAAGAGGTTAAGAACAAGCATATGCTTAGTGTAAATGTGCTTATAAATATAAAATACCTACATATAACAACACTAACTACATATTTAAACACTTTGTTTCTTTTTGCAAATATAAAAGCAGACAATTTCCACCACCCCACACCCCTGCTTTGTTGGCCCACCGCCGGCGTCGTGCCTGAATGAGTCGGAAAAGAAAATTTCACGTTGTTGTTAGAAAATTTTTATGCAACCGCTCTGCGGCCAATACCCCGGAAATGAAAGAGAAAATTATCGCTGTTTTAACAGCGACTTGAAAGGATTGAATAAGGGCAAATACGAGTATAAGAAGCAGCCGTAAGAAGTGCAATGAGCAGAAGTAAAAAACTTGAAACTAAAATAAAATAAACTTAAAATGCAAGCTAAAGGATTGACAAGAAGTCAAAGAACGCGAAACGCCACGCGGTGAAGGGAAGCCCTCGGCGTAGGTATGTTGAAGTGTTGAAAGGAATTTTGAGCGCGGCAAGTGAATGTAAAAGACCGCAGACGCGCACGCCGCCAAACAAATCGAAGGTTAGGAAACATGCCTGCGAGTGTGGGTGCAAAGGCGGGCGGTGCAGAGTAGCTTGCAGCAGAGTAGCCAAATACATACGTCGCCGTGCAGTCAGTGAAGCCATTAAAAGTGGCAGTTACAAGAAACAGATTAAGCAGTAAAAGTTTTAGACGGCCAATTGGCCGTCTGTTTTAGAGCTTTAAGTAGGTTACATTTGTGAGACTCGTTTAATACGCAAAACTAACTGTTTTTAGGAGAGTCGTAAATTTTATCTAATTTAAACCGAGTGCAAAATTATTATGTTGGAAGATTTGGAAATGAAATAATTCCAGACGTTCTTTAAGACAAAAAAAAACAATATTTTTACACGGAAAGAGTGTGAGGGGGTCATATGTTTTTACTTTTCGAGTCTCGATATTTTTTAGAAAACCGAGGGGCCGACAGTTATTTGTAAACTGGCTCTGAAGGCTGATGAAATTTCTCAGATCTTCTAATTTTATGCCAAAAATGCAATTAAAAGGATCGGCACACCTGGAGAGGAGCGACCGCAATTAGAAAAAAGTCTAGAAAGGGCTTTCGACAGGCTAGCACGTACTGATAACCACTCGGCAATTGTGGCCGCCAACTAAGTTACAAAATGAACGACAGCATGGTATACAGCTCGCCTGGTACTCAAAAAACTTCGACTCCAGGAGATTTTGCGTCGGCCGCTTTGCTGGCTGCGAACTTTGAAATCAGGAAAGTGAAGAACTTTAAGTGATAACAAACTATAAAGAAGCCTCAGGGAGCAGACGACAGACAATCCAATTCAGAAAAAATATTAAATGTAATCCTACTAGGGTCCACCACAGTATGCGGAGGGTATTTTTTTTTTTTTTTTTTTTTTTTTTTTGTTGTGAGCAAGTGGTTTTCAAGAGGAAACTAAACGCAGACTATTTAAGGTTATGCCAATAATTTAGCTTAATCATAAAGACGTGAGCTTGCCATTAGGTTTCAAAAATGATTTCAGCCAAGTGACCTCCGTTGGTGACTCGAACAAAGTCCAGTCGAGAGGCTCGATTTCCGACCACTTATTGCAGCAATTGGCGCCGTATGTCGTCAATAATGCCTCGAGTATTCTCTTCCAAGCCGTTAATCGTCTCGGACTTTTGCATAGACAAGCAAATTCACATAACCTCACAAAAAATAGATCAGCAGTGTTCAATTGCACGTTCCTGGAGACCACGCTACAGCCCCTTGGTGCAAATGAATGCGCTCATCAAAAGTTTTGCTCAATAAATTGATTGCTTCGTTAGCTGCATGGCATGTAGCGTCGTCTTGTTGAAGCCAAAGGTCGTCAACATTAACATCTTTCAATTCATGCACGAAAGACTTATTAATTGTGCCGCTGTAACGCTGATTCCCTCTGAGGATGTAAGTGAGTCTCAAAAGTGAGCTTCATCGTTGAATAAATTCTTCTGGTGAAAATCGGGTTCGGTGTCCAACTCGTTTTGGGCTCATTCACCAATCGACACGTATGTTTTTCGGGCTCAATTCTTGCACGAATTGAATCTTGTAAGTTCCAAAATCAAGATTCTTCCATAAAGTTTACGGGCAAGATGGTGAATGGACTCTCCTTCGTTACTCTGCTCCACAGTAGCAAAAGCTTCTTAGGGGCGTACTGTACAGCCTCTCTGAGGATAATTATTATCCACTAGAGTAAGAATGTTGCGAAACTGATTCATGGTTTCTCGAATTATCTACAATGCTGGGCTATTATGTCGACCGAATATTGGACCCAGCGTGAGATACGTCGCTCGAACAAATTTCGAGTTACATATAAAGGCTCTCTGGAAATTGAAAGACGTCACGGTATACCCATGTCGTTTTTAAATTTTAAAATATCTACTGGGAGTTGTAGTGGGCACAACACGCCAATAATTCCTTTATTTTTCTGGGAAAAGTGTGTTTTTGTGTCACTAAATCACAGCTTATGCCAAAGATCTTTTATAGAATACCCGAACTTAATGAAGCATCACGACGAAATATATTGCCCACAATGTGAAAAGTCGTCTCGACCTTTCGGATTGGCATATCAATTCCTAAGTACTTCGGCGCCAAAGACACCAACAAGAGCAAAAGCCTCTAATCAATTTTGAGACCACATAGAAAATAAGGCGACAGTATCTATTGAATTTTGTAAATCCAGGTAATCCATTCAAATAAGACGGTATAGAAAAAGTCGTTACCCCTTCGAAAGTGAATCTTCAGTACCTGACAATCTAATGGACTTTAAACTTCAGCAATTTAAGTGTAAGCTATCGTCTTCTAAGTCGTAATAGTTGATCTCAGGCTTCGATACAGTTTTTAATAATAAATACCCTGCATAAGATATACCTTCCGCGTCTTAAAATTCTTGAAAAAATGTCTACTCACCCAATGTCTGGCTCAGCACTGTGCGACCATCCTCGCCATGACAGGCGTTGCGTGCATCAAAGGGATTTGTGAATTGCACGAAGGCATAACCCTTATGCATTGATATGCCTGAAAGTATGCAATGAAAAAAGAAGATCCGTTATTCTTATTTGTAACCAAAGCCTGGGAGCGTCCCCTTGCGCTACTTACCCGCCAACCGACCATAAATCTGAAACATGCGTTCCACATCTGTCTTCGAACACTGGAACGTATTCAAATTGCCCACAAAGATGCGCGAATTCACCGCCTGCGGATCCTGCGAGTTCGTCTGATTGGACAACTTTGACAATTTCATTGTGTCGGCGATGTTAAGAAAATGTGACGACGCCGTGGTGGTGGAACGATGTTTGTAAAATTTGCTGATGGGACTGCTACTGCTGGCGGTCGTGGTAACGCTGTTGTTGTTGTTGCCACTACTTATATTACCACTACCTATGCTATGTTGAGCCGTTAGCGCGGTTATTTTACTGGTAGCATACACTGGTGACTCAGCGTGCGGTGAGTAGAGATGTGTTGCTGGTGAGGGTAAGAGCACAACCTTCGGTGCTGGTGTTTGCTTGAACAGCGTGTGGGTGGCGTGCAGCTGCGCTGACAACTGTTGATGATGGCTGTACTGTTGTTGTTGTTGTTGTTGCTCTTGATGGTCGTGCTGAAGCTGGTGCGGATGATGGTGGTGGTGGTGGTTGTGCTCGGGGCACGTTGGCGTAAAATATAAAAACGCAATGATGGAAATTTAAACGTAAACCAGGCGAGCAAGAAAAAGGAATTTCGGAAATTTCAAATATGTGACGCGGCAGAATGCGAATGGAGAATGGAGTATGGAGTGGTTATGCCTGTACGTGGTGGCACTGTCGTCGCTCTTACGAAATTCCAATGCGCTGATGGATTTATTTCTGGTATTTCGACTTAAAATTTTTTTGTTTCTTCCACTCCTTCCTTAGGCGCTGCAGAGGTGGGCCATGAACCACAGGATTATTACAATAAAGCGTCTTAGCCGCAGCTGACGAGCGTTATATAAATTTCCCCTTTCTATAGATTTTTTTTTGGGTTCGAGTTGTTTATTCTCTGGCGGCTTGCCGCTCAAACGCCTAGGATTAGGCTTGAGTACGTGCTTGTGTACTTATTTGTTTGCGTAACTGCTTTGCTGCTTGCGTTTTTTCGACCTTCCTTTTGCTTCTACGCAGGATATTTTCGATTCTTTGCTGATTGGAAAGCGTTGTGAGCTGGTTGTGGGGGGGGGGGGGGGGTTATCTCATCGTTTGCTCGTTTGCATTGTCCAGCAGTAAAGTCGCACAATTGATTTGCTGTAGTTATTATTTTTTGTTTTATTTTTGCTGTTGTTGGTGGTTACGACAATGACTTAACGATTTTGTTGTTGTTGTTGTTGTTGTTATTGTTGTTGTTGTTATTGTTGTTGTTGGATGGCGTAACCGCAGTTATTGATAACAATCGGCGCACAAACCGCACCGAACACAATGGATTAAAAAATCTGGAAAAAAACGAAAGAAAAAAAGAGAAGAGCAAAAGTGTGAGAGGGAGCGCTAGCCGTAAGAGAGAGATTTATAAATGCAGAAAAAATCAGTTAAATTGAGAATATGGATAAAAATGAACTGACAAGAAGATGTAAATAAGTCCATCATATAACAACAAGTTTTATTGTGTAAAATATTTTTTTTTTAATTTTTTTTTTTTTTTGTTCTTTGCTTTGCCGATTGTGCTGTTGGTGCGGATTAACGTAGGCATTGTACTTTGTATATGTATTTTCCATTTCCATATTTTTTTTTTTTGCGCCTAAAAGCTGCACACAAACGCCCAACGCTCATCCCTCCTTCAGCACTTAGAGCATATAAAAGCGCGTAGATATTTACTACTCCCACAAGCGTTGTTTGTTATAATTGATTTTTCGTATTAAATGGCGATTTTCAGTATTAAAAATAATCTACATACATATGTAGAGTATATGCAGCATAAAATGCATGGAAATTCAATTAATTTAAGTAGCTTAAATTTTGATTGATTTCCATTTTGTCTTTTTTTTTAATGTGATTTTATGGATGGAGCAAAAGAAACTGAAAATTAAAACAAAAAAATCGCACGCTTAAAAAATATGTATATGCAAAAACTTTTATATTAATGCTGTAAGATTTGCACGTTTCACTTGAAAATTAAAAAAACAAAATAAAAGCTCACAAGGACGGTTAGGAGGAGTTCTCTGACTATTATTAAGGCACCACGACTTGTTATGTATCTTCTGGGTGTTTAGCTAGCTTTTTGCCGCATAAAAGGAAGATCGCATGCTCTTCATTATCCTCTGTATAACTGTGGTATTCTCCAGTGTTCGTCTGATAACGAAGCCCTGTACCGAAGTCCCACATAGACCTTCCACACTGAAAAGCCAAAGTTCTCACAACTATGACTAAATCTAGAAAAGGAACGTGGTAACCATTTCTAAGGCATGAGAATTTTAATAAGAAAAAATGGATCTTAGTGGAAGGAATCATCCCAGGAACCAATATACCAAGGCTTACAGTGAATATCACTAATCACTGTAGCAGGAAACTTGTGAACAAATTTTTTAAAATATTAGTTCAAGTAAAAAGTTCGTTCGGTTTCTTTTATTGATTTTCCAAAATATGATAACTTTGTGTACATTTGTCTGATTTAGGTCAAATATCTTGTTACCAACGAGATGCCAACTTCATTATACCCCTCTCGTAGAAGGCTGCGTCCCTATTGGCAAAAAACTCGGTGAGCCAATTTTCTCAGGCCTCTCTTGAGGCCAACTTCTCACCATTAAGCGCGTTCGCCATGGACAGGAAAAGATGGTAATCACTTGGTGGCAGGTCCGGAATATAAGGTGGGTGCATAAGCACCTCCCATCTGAGCTCCTGGAGCTTCTGGCACGTGTCCAAATACGTGTGTGGCCTGGCGTTGTCCTGATGGAACACAATTCGGCCTCTGTTGATCAAAGATGGCCTCTTTTGGACGAGTGCTGCCTTTAAGCGGTCCAGTTGTTGGCAGCAGAAGGCCGAATTGAGCGTTTGGCCATAGGGGAGCAGCTCGTAGTAGATGATTCCTTGCCAATCCCACCAAACACACAGAAAAACCTTCCTGACCGTCTATCCTGGTTTGGCCACCGTTTCCGCCGGCTCCTCGCGTATCGACCACGACCAATTTCACTTGACGTTGTCGTAAGTGATCCACTTTTCATCGCCAGTCACCAAACGCTTCAGAAATGGGTAGATTTTGTTGCGATTCAGCAGTGATTCGCAGATGGAAATTCGGTCCATCATGTTTTTTTTTTGCGTTAGTTCGTGTGGCACCCAAACATCGAGCTTCTTTTTGAATCGAAGGTTATGCAATGGTTCCAAACGGTTTTCTGGCTTTTATTTAGCTCCTCAGCTATTAAATAAGTGCTCACGTGAAGGTCTGTCTCCACTATTTACATGATTTTATCGCAATTTTCGACGACAGTCCTCCCAGGCCTCCCGACGGGTGGTGCATCTTTGACATCGAAATTACCGGAACGGAACCTAGCAAACCACTTTTGTGCTACACGTTCGTTTACAGTATCGGGCCCATAAACTTAAATAAAGTTTTCAGCCGCTTTGGCTGCTCTTTCGCCTTGATCGAAGAAAAATTTTAAAATTTAGCGAATTTTCTCTTTGCTGGTGTCCATCTTTGACGAGCGCTCACAACGTACTGAGTCATTCAATCGGAAAACCGTCAAAGACAAACTTTTAGCGCGAATAAACACGTTTTCAGCGCCGTATAGTATGACATGAGGTGACACGTAACACGAGTACTATGGACACTAACGCCATCTCTTAGATAAAAATCGAACGAACTTTTTACTATACCTATTATATCTCCGTTATTCATGACCTACTTTGCTAAGGCGTGAGTACATGGTAGTGCGGAATATCTTTAGAACTGATATTATCACGTGCCCAACTAAAGGACAACACATTTCAAATGCTAGCCTTCGAATTGTGTTCTTTAAAACGTTTGCTGGGGTCATCATAGTAATTGGAGTCTCTCATACGATGTTTTTTTGCTGTTTATTATTGAAGCACTACTTCAAGCCTTTAGCGTAACCTTCTCAGTTTAGATAGCCTCCAATTCTTGTTGACCACCTATCGGGTACTTGATCTAAGACCGAAAGTTGTGCTTCGAATAGGCCATTAGGCTAAGACAAGAAAATGTTACAACAGAGTTTAACAAAGTTCAACGCTTTTCACCGGCTGTCATTGGCTTATGCCAAAATCCTATTTCCGCAAGGAATTTTATTTTTCAGGATATACAATTGGAAACGAGGAACTGAAAACCAATTTTCAAATATTTTCTAGAGTTTGCCTTTTTCTAATAAAGGTTGTTCTCTTTAGACGTGTGATTTTCAATAAGGCGATACTTTTTTTCATTCTTTATTTCTGTTACTTGATTTCTACTCAGAGACTTACTCCGGAATAACGGTTGCAAATCCTGTAAATTTATTCCCAAACTAATGGTACGGTTGGCGCGACACTTTCCGCGCTGCCTCTAATATTCGGTCCACATAATGGCCCAGAAGAGTATGCATAAGAGCAACCATAGATGGATTTTGCACCATGTCTATTCTCGTGGATAATGTACAACCTCGGCGGCGCGGTGAAGGTGTACATCGAAGATACTGTTCTTGCTGGTGAGCAGAGTATTAAAGAAGGGTCGTATGAGTCCATCCCCCATTGCGCGTAAAAATTGTAACTGTACTTGCCCACTTGTTGGAAGATTTTTCGGAAGGATCTTGGTTGGCGAGCTTACAAAATCCAACTAGTGCCAGATTTAAAGCTGAACGACCATCCAAAGCGTCACACGTTCGATTTTCACAAGAAAATTTGTTTGCTTAGATTAGATCTTCTTCTCTCCGGAAAGTGGTTTGGGGACTGACCTATTCGAAACAAGTTTATGTATGGCTGGATTTACTTGAAATCCGGTACATAGGTGGCTTTTTCCTTAGATTAACAGGAATACTACACTTCTCCTCGGAAAGAGGACCGGGGACTGGCCTATTCCAATAGGCAGACTATTCCTCTCTCCGGGAGGTGAACCAATGTCAATGGTAAAATCAAAAATGTTGATAAAAAGATATCCCATGATTAATATTTCATGAATTTAATAAATATGTGCGACAGTAAGGTGTTGCAGGGTACACCTAGTCACTTCAAAAAAAAAAAAAAACCTATATTTGACGAAACTAATAATTGCCCATTAAAGTGACTCAAGATTTATACAAACCTTTAAGAAAATACCTCAAACTTTACACTCACCCTTAAGTCCAGCGCTTTTAATTAGCACCATACTCGTCCATAAATAAGGCCCATTATATAGAATATTATTTTGTTTCAATAGCATCACTCATTGTTAGACAGTCATCTCAATCAACTCAGACAACTCTTATCTTAAACCGAACGAGTACTTTCCCAGCAAAGCTATTGAAAGCATTATTTCCAAACCCTTGCTGTCGCCTGCACAGATCTGCGCCGTCGAGTAGATAGGAGTATAAAATAGTGGAGAGAGGAAGAGAGAGAGCAGCAAGAGAGAGGATGGTATTTATGTAATGAAAATGGATGAAATCTAAATAAAGCAAACACCAAAAACACAACAAAGCATTCATTACAAGGACAATGGAACAAACAACTCACTGTCACTCAGTCAAGCATGCAACCAGCATGCAAACGCCAGCACATATTGTACATACAAACGCCACAGTAATAAACAAATATACGGATGGCTATTGAGGCATAGCAACGGCATTGAGGAGTAGCTGTTGAAATAGAATGGTAGACATTTTTTTTGCAGAAAGTTTTTTGAAGTCAGGCGATAGGCGGGAGACAGTCAGGCAGGCAGACTGAATAGTGGTGTCATACATACATATATCTATTGTATATATATGGTACATATTTAATATAGTGTGTTTATGGAGCATAATCATTAAGGCATTGAGTCAGTCACTCAGTCATTCATTCATTTATGCTTTACTCGCCTTCCATTCCATTCATTCATTCATTCGCTCATTCACTCATTTATGCCTGCCGCTTTTGTCTGCTTATTCAGGCGAGTTTATTGTCATAAATATTTTTCATTTCCGAAACAACGCGCAAATAAAAGCAACGTAGGAACTTTGGAAGGACATACCAACAGAGCTATATGTATGTACATGCATATATGTGTGTCTTGTTTAAGATATACATACATACAAGCCTTACAAAATAAATAAATAAATATATTATTATTTTTTTATAATTTACTTCCTATTAAATCTTCCTTCAAATAAAATATTTCTTTTTTTGTATTTTTTTTTGTTTTTGTTCCAACTCTCTTCCAATTGCAATCAACACGTCATTTACATAAATGACACATGTGTTGCATGCAACATGCATTTCCTTCGTTTTGCATAGCTTTCTACCTTTATATGGTACTCCTTCTATGTACGTAGGTATATATATATATCTACATATGTATGCATATTCCTATGCAGTTTGTTGCCTTTCGTCAATTCATTTGTTTTATGGCATGCCATTCCCACTAACACTCACACATACACACACACACACACACACACATTTCAGCTCGTCTCATTTCGAGCATTCATTACATCCATCGTTAGTTTGTCGCTTATCTGACAGTTATTTATTTAATTGTCAGTCATAAAGTCATAATGGTATTGTGTTGTTTAAATATTTAAGATATGTGTGACAAAGTCACTTAAGTTGAGAGAGAGAGGCTTGTCAATGATAATGGCGCAAAATTTTAAATATTAAAGAAATTTAGTTAAAATTTAACGGTATTGGAAAAAGTTTATCTATATTGAAGTTTCATTGATTATAATATTTAAATAGAAATTTACTATGAGCTGTAGGAATGCAGACTCTACCAAAAGAACCTTATCTAATATGCTCTGCTCTCCCTCTGTTCCTAAGCTGCAAACGCTCATTTTTCCGATGGAAAAAGAGGTTAAGTTAGAAAATTAAAAAAGTGATGCGTTAAATGGAGTTCAAAACGAAGACAAACCAAGTAAAAATCAAGTTGAACTAGTACCAAACTAGTTCCAAACGGAGTAGTCACAGCATTACGAAAATCATCGGACTAGTCTAGATATGGTTCCGAGCTAACTCAAAACAATTCTTAACCTAATACAAAATGATTCTAAAATACTTCGAAATTGCTTTTGAGATGTCCTGGAAAAGGTAACTGGTGTTCATTTCCAAATAATAGCGACTATGTCCAAAGTATTTCCACCTCGAAGCATTTAATTTTGCAGGTCGCCTTACACATTAAGGCACAATTCTTTTCTCAAAACTAAGCTGGTTGAACGGAGAAGATATTGATCCCTCTGAACTCCACTGTTGTTCTGAAACGCCTAAGATGAATTAATCGAGAATTGTTCTTTTTTAATTTAGCATGAACCTTCTATTAAATCATGTCCGATATGCTTCAGCATCAATTACCTATTGAGCTCTTTTTTCCCCAAGTTGCTGTATGCTCCCCTATCAGACTTAGGGACCGCGGATGTTGATACCAAAAAAGATACACTCAACCAGCTCACAACACTTTTAATTAAATCAGACTGTATCCTCTGAAAATTAGATTTCAATAATTACAATTCATGTCCTCTAGAGCATAGAGAAGTAATAAAGTAGTGCAAAAGCATACAAACTCAATCTACACCGACGTCTCACGCTCTTCGCGTCTACCAAACTGAGATCGCGCAAGTACTAAATAGCCACAGAAGAGGCCTGCTAAGTTAAGTTTAGAAAAAATGTATATTTATATGGTTTACAAAAAAACGTTGCCTACATTTCGGCGTGAGCAATATTTCAGCTAAGTCGCACACCCTATTTAATAATTTCAAAATAACGAATATGTTGCTTATTTTATAATTTAAATTTTAATTTGATATTATTGATGGATTAATTTGTTAACATAAACGAAGGTTCTTTAAAGAAATTTACATAATGTAAGCAAGCAAAGTTTAAGTTAGTTTTTATCTTGAACTTCTATACTAATCAATGAATATATCCTTTATGACAATCATTACATTTAATCAGTCACCCACATGCAAGAGAAATTATTTATTAATCCACTCTCTATCATGAAACATAATAAATATAACCTAAATTCGATTAAAGGCATTCAACCTCACATTAAATTCAAGTATGTCAATGATATTACATTTATATTTTTGCCATAAAACTTGCGCCACTTGCAGCGTGTGAATGTGAATTATATAATATTTATTATGAGAACAACTTTATAAGAGTAACATTTGTAAGCATTGATTGCATAGGCTCATTGAATTTTTTTTATTTATTTTTTTTTTAATTTTTTTATGTGAGTGTGTGCTTGCTGCTACTTTATTGGCAATTAAAAACAGCAACATGGCCTAATTTCCTGTTTATTTTACAGCAGCAGCAACTCAGCTGACTTAAATAGGCTTTTCATGGTGATGCTCTAAAGAAAGTGAGTGTGAAAAATGATGTGAAAAAAAATTCAAAAAAAAATTTTTGTTTTATTTAAATGAATTTTAATATAGCTTCGCGGAGATTTTAAAAGTCGGAAATGGATTTCAATGAGGCGTTAAGAGGTTAAGGGTTGCACTTATTTACATTGAAATTACACATGGATATATATATATATATTTGTGTATATAGCCCACTAATGGCAACACTGTAGACACATTAATACATTTTACAACACACCTACACCTTTATGCTCTTCTGTACAAATTTGAAATTATATTTACTTCTATATATGCTTTTCACTTTATGTATGTATGTATGTAACTACGCCTATCTTCCCGCTTAAGAGCCATTTAACTGCTCTTTTTCGCCTTTCATCTTAATATTAAATAGAATATAACTTTTTAAATGCCATAAAAGCCAGTCGGTGAACCCACACCTGTTTGTAAGTGCATAAATGTGTATGTGGGAGTAACTTTCTATGATATACACACACATACATATGTCAACATGTGTGCAGTAAGTCACTGCAAATGTGTCTATGGTGCCATTGACAACACCCAAGAGACATGTTATACGTGTATATATATTGTACATATGTATGTGTGTATGAAGTATGCATGTATATATGTATGTAACATATGATGGCCGCCGAGCGTGGCGTAGAACATTTTATGAATATTGTTAGCAACATGTGCTGCCAAAGTAATGATTGAGCATGCAACATCTCGGCTGACTACCAAGCATAGATAAAAAAACATACATACATATAGGTATATATAACCAAAGCACTGATAATAGCAGCGCCAACAACGGCAACAACTAAAAATAAACCCCACTCACATGTTGCCATCCTTCGCTTACAAGCGAAATAATCATAAAAATGCAATTATGAATGTCATTTCTATGAAAATGTTCCACCAAAGCATAGCAAAAGTGTGTGCTTTAAATGGCAACACATACTTACATACGTGTACATGTACACACATACAACGTAGCGTGAGGTGAAAGTACACACATTATACCTATGTGCTGAATTAAATTAGCATTAAAGTATCTGTGCAGCAGCTCTAACTCGCATGTGTATGTATGTGTGTGTGTGTGTGTGTGTGTGTGTGTAACATTTTAATACTGCAACAATTTGCTAATATTAACCATTACACTAAAATATATATTTTCATACTCCTACGCGTACGTGTTACGCAGCATCCATCACAAATACATTGATGCATTACCAATTTGCTGGCGGTTGAGCACGCTTTAAAGCATAAATATATTTTGATTTCATTGTTTTTGCATTTACGCCATAAAAATGGCCCATTATATACATATATTTGTGCCCATATGTCGTCAATGCTTTATATTTTGTTATGTGACTGTTTGTTTTTGTAGCAGCGTCTTTGGTCATAAAATCCGTACACTAAACATTTAAAATGTTGCATACTTGAGGGCGCATTTTATAGCAGTCTGATGTACCATATGCAACGACTGAATATGTGATTAAAGTCACCTAATATGAAAAATTTTTTAAATCAGAAAAGATTACTTAAACTCGGAAAAAAATTCCGAAACTAGTTAACCATCGTTAAATCGGCGAATTTCACTGGATTTATTCTGCACAGGAGGTTAAACTGAAGAAAAACTGAGTTTAGAGACATGACTAAGCTTTGAATCACCCGAAGGCCTGATATAGAACCTTTAGCAAGAAGTGTGGACAAAGTCTGGTTTGAATTAATTCTTTCATTCTTAGCAAGAACTGTGAATTCTTCAAAATATTACGAATTAACGATACTTAAGTTAGGCTTAAAAGCTCTCTGAATTATAATTGCAAAATTTATTCACTAGAGGTGCGGCTATGCGTGGGTGGTACTCGTGAGGTTGTATGCGGAGTTTGGGACCTCCTTTTTATGGCGGCCAATGCAAATAAAGGGACTATGCACCTGGAATGTCCGATTGCTTAATTGGGAAGTTGTCGCTGCCCAGCTGATTGATGTCCACGTTAGAGTAAAGGCGCGCAGCACCGCCGTCCACAAGAAGTACGATAGGCGTGACAAAGACAGAGACGAGTAGGTGTTTGTGACATCTACTACAGCGGCCATATAAGGAAGTGCAAATTTGGTCTGGTATTAATTGGTCCCTCATTAAAGGATAATTTTCAGCATATCGCTGATTTGTGTCAATGTGCCGATGGAATAGGATGTCGATGTGACCAAAAATACTTCTTATGAGCACCTGGATCGTACTTACTTCAAAGCTTGGGTGGACAAAGAAGGTATCTTTTGGAAAGTTCAGCTTTTACGATGAAATATACCCTTGGATTAGACGCATGTCCAGACAAAAAAGGAATAAGAAAAGAATAAGCCGAGATAAGTGACAATGAAGATCTTAAGAATCTGTCCAAAGGTTTCAAGACCGTACCAAACTCTTGTAGAGCTCAAAGAGCACAGAGAATACTGAATTTATGGAGGAGACTCTTATTCAGCCTGCTGAATGATAGGGAAAATTGAGCGCCAGGAGATGACGAACGCGATTCCATAATCGATGAAGATGAAGTATTCATTGCCCGACTCATTGCTCGCCTGAAAAACAACATATCGACTGTTGCCGATGGATTGCCGACTGACCCCTGCAAAAATAGCGGCGAAGAACTGATCAAGTGCATGCATCAGTTTCTTTGCAAAATATGGTCGGATTTGGAACCTAAGTGTGCTCTGCTCAATCCACAAAATGGTGGACCCCACAGTCTGCACCAATTACCGTGGAACAAGCCTCCTCAATATCGCATATGAAGTCCTATCGATCATGCTGTGAGAAAGGCTAAAGCCCACCGTTAACAAAATTAGTGAATATTATCAATGTGACTATAGACCTGGAAAACTCGGCAAACCTTGGAAAAGAAGATCGACATACACCACGTCTTCGTCGATTTTAAAGCAGCCTTTGCCAGCTCGAAAGGAGCCTCCTCTTCACAGCTTCAAATTACGTGACTCCTTTCATATACTGCTGTAGAAACTAATAGCAGCTTCAGAGAGAAAAAAAGAACAATTTTCGATAAGAGTGCATGAGTATTGATACCACTGGTGTCAACAAGTGCAGTGTGAACTTTGCTTTCTCGAGACTTGATAAGGAGGCGAAGGATATTGGTGTGGTAGTGAACAGGGACAATACGAAATATCTCAGCAGAAATTATGTTTCAATGAATGCAAAAGTAATTAGCAATTGCTCAACATATCTGAACATATGTATATGCCTTGGAATACCTAAGAACTTAAAATGGCGAATTAACGACACTTAATCAGCTGCTCATATAAGACGCTTCGCTTGCGCTGCGTACGTCAACGCTAATAAACTCGCAAGCGACCTGGCAACTCCTGCAGCGAGGAAAAATTATAAAAAAAATCAGCTGCGTTGAAAGGCGTTAAAGGGAGTGCTTAGCGTTATACTAAGCACTAATTTACACATGAAAGCGTGCTGTAGATGTACTCACACTTAGTAGAGAACCCATATGCACGAGTATGTGACGTCGTGGCAACTTCAACTTGGCTTAATTATAATTAACTGCACCAGAGTGCAAATCCAAGTAGTAGGCAACAGTTAATGGAAGAAAAAAAAGAGTTTCCACACTGAAGCAATGCTAAAAGGCATAAAAATCCGCCACGAAAAGCAGCAAGAAAAGCGCAACTTAAGAGAGAAGTAAGTCATTTGTAGGCTTGAACACCGTAAGCAGTTTGTATGAGGCTTCACGACAGCTAAATTAAAGGATATAAATACTAGTATATATATGTATATAAAAATATGTATAAGTATATAGGTATATATCGGTGCCTTTGTGGGTCTCTGACACCATTTCTCATTTCCGAAGTGAGCTCATTCGACTCACCAACAAGCAACACCTGCATTGCTGACAATATTTCAGTTCATTTCCAACTATTTGTATGCATATACTCGTATGTAGGTATGTATTTACGTGTATATGTAGAAGTTTATAAGTGGTTTGCCTGTCTTCGTTGGCTTTGGCTGTGTAGTAAATAATGAAAGTCTTACAGCAAAGTAAGCGTTTTGCTTCAAAGTTGGTTGGCAAAGTTGGCAGTTTTTATTGTCGGTAAATTAAAGCGAAATAAATTACAAAATTACCGTTGCATTGTAGGCTTGAAAGTTTCTAATTAGAACTGCTGCAAATAAAATTAAAAAAAAAAACTGTTCTAGAATGTCTGCAGCCAGCAATTAGAAGTCTGAATGTTCAATAATAATAAAAAATAAAAAAATAAAAAATAGAATATAATTGATGAAAATAAAATCAATACTCTTATTTCAATACGCTTTGATAGGATGGGAAATATTTTTATTTTATTTCATTATGTAATTCATAGCAAGTTCAGCATTAACCGCATTAATTATCTCCTCGTAGCTGTTAAAACCTTTCCTTTTATTGTTTTTTTTTTATTTTTGAAAATAACCAGAAATCACTAGGTACTATATCAGGGGAATATGGTGCTGGACGTATTAATCCGATCCCAAAGATCACAATAAAATTCCTTGTTATTTCAACAGTGTGAGATGGCACGTTGTCATGATGTAAAAAGTAGCGCCACAAATCCTCTTTCTTCCTGTTTTCCAATAAATTTTTGAAAACATTTCGTAAGCACTCTTCGGTGTACCATTTTGCAGTTACCGTCTGATCCATCTCCAGTGGAATAGCAGCTAGGATTTTAGATCGGGTGAAGTAAACTGTAAGTAATATAGGTATTAGGTTTCATGATCGTACATATAGAACCAAGATTCATCACCAGTAACGACTTTACTAAAGTTGTAAGACTGACCATTTTCGAATTCGTTAAAGAAAAATTGAGTAAAATGCGCCCGAACCTCTTTTTGGGCCTCATTTAAAATTCGTGGCACCCATCGAGCAGATTTCTTCGTGTATCACAGATGATTACTCAATATTCGCGCTCATTTCTTATATCGATCGTGGGTCTTCGTCAGTTTTGGACTTCACCAGAGCTACAGTGACGTCATCAGTGGAAGATTTCGGTCGACCTTCTCGAGGTTCGTCGTCCTTTACAAAAAAATCTTCGGAATTACTTAGAAATGGTCTTTGGACTGTGCAATCGTTCCATAAGCAATTTGACGTTCGCTGAATATTTTTATTGGCTGTAAATTACGCCAAATCCCGAAGAGAATCACATGGCGAATCTCTGCTTGCGTTGGTGGTGAGATTTCGTCTGACCTGTTCTCAGCTATCTTAGGTTTTCTCGTCTCCATTTTAGCCGATCGTTCTAAAATTTGAAAGGAAGACTAATAAACTCACTGCAACGGATATTGTATTTTAAATTCAACAAAAACAAATGGAAAGTCACCAACTGACCGAATTTTTTTAATCTCCTCGTACAGATTTCATCTTGTACCTATATACGAGAGAGCGCTTTTATGTTCGCGGTATGAGAGGATTGTAGGGGGGTGATTGCGCTCATTAGTATCATATCCTTTTCAGTGATTCATAGTTAGTATAATTACCAGGTTAATCAAGTTACTAAATCGGAAGTGAGAAAGGAAATATGGAAAAAAACCAGTATTTTGATGTAACCAAGTTCTCTACCAAGCAAGGATTATAGTGAATGAAATGTTATGAGTTTCCTGTGCCTCTTGTCCGCGAAAACCATAATGAGCAAGGGGCACAGTTTATTAAAACAAGGAAAGGAATCCCTTGAAGACGACTCGAGGCCGGGCAATAGTATTCGGGTGACCACGCCAGAACTTATTCGAAAACTTGAAAAATTGTCCTCGATGATGCTCGACTAAATAAGAAACAACTCGCAGAAATGGTTGAAGTATCCGATATAATTCTGCACGATTAACTTGTCATAACTAAGGTCAGCGTAAGATGAGTCTCGAGAATACTCACCCCTCCGCGAAAGCAACAGCGCCTACAGTGTTTGCGTGCATTTTTAAACCTCTGTACTGTATTGAGTCGATTTTTAAATGGAGACGAAACCTGTATTAATTGTTATGAATCTGTGTCGAAAGAAGACTCCATCAAGCGGCATGAAAAGATCCCAGCAGATTCCAATAAGTTTAGAGTTTAAGGTGTTACAGCGGAAAAATTCTAGGCAACGGTTTGGTACTCGGTATAAATTATTAATTATTGTAAAGATAAAAGTGTTTTTATAACTGTAAAATACTACGTTAAAATATTAGAGCGACTAAAAGACGACGATGATGTTAAGAAGGTACTTTAGGCGTATTTTGAAGACACAGAGAAACTATTTTTTTATGAGAGTATAAATATCACAAATTAATTGAAAGATCTGAAAAAATGTTGGATAAGAAAAATTTTTATTTCCACGCCTATTCCCCCATATCGCGAAGCTTGGGTCAAAACTGCTTCAAATTAGAAGTACTGCAACTAAAAGACACTCCATTTCTTACCCACCTAGACTCTTCGCACCAAATCTAATGTTTATACACTTAAATAGCAACCCCTTAATATCTAATTAACATAGCCAAAAATATATTATATTAGGCCAAGTAGAAAGTTCGTTCAGTTTTTATCGAAGAGATGGCGTTATTGTCCATAGTACTAGTGTTACGTGTCGCAACATGTCATACCATACGTCGCTGAAAACGTGTTTATTCGCGCTAAAAGTTTGTCTTCGACAGTTTTTCGATTGATTGACTCAGTACGTTGTACGTCTCTTCAAAGATGGACACCAGCAACGAGAAAATTCGCTATATTTTACAATTTTTCTTCGATTAAGGCGAAAATGCAGCCAAAGCGGCTGAAAATATTAATTTAGTTTATGGGCTCGATACTCTAAACGAACGTGTAGCACAAAAGTGGTTTGCTAGGTTCCGTTCGGGTAATTTCGATGTCAAAGATGCACCACGCCTCGGGAGGCCTGTCGTCGAAAATTGCGATAAAATCATGGAAATAGTGGAAACAGACCATCACGTGAGCACTTATTTAATTGCTGAGGACCTAAAGATAAGGCAGAATACCGTTTGGAACCATTTGCATACCCTTGGATTCAAAAAGAAGCTCGCTGTTTGGGTGCCACACGAACTAACGCAAAAAAACATGATGGACCGAATTTCCATCTGCAAATTGCTACTGAATCGCAACAAAATCGTCCCATTTCTGAAGTGTTTGGTGATTGGCGATGAAAAGTGAATCACTAATGATAACGTCAAGTGAAATCGGTCGTGGTCGAAACGCGGTGAGTCGGCGGAAACGGTGGTCAAGCCAGGATTAACGGCCAGGAAGGTTTTGCTGTGTGTTTGATGGGATTGGCAAGGAATCATGTACTACGTGCTGCTCCCCTATGGTCAAACGCTCAATTCGGCCCTCCACTGCCAACAACTGGACCGCTTGAAGGCAGCACTCATCCAGAAGAGGCCATCTATGATCGACAGAGGCCAAATTGTGTTCCATCAGGACAACGCGAGGCCACACACGTCTTTGGTGATGCGCCAGAAACTTCAGAAGCTCGGATTGGAGGTCCTAATGCACCCACCTGGCACCCAGTGATTACCATATTTTCTTGTCCATGGCGAACGCGCTTAATGGTGAGAAGTTGGCCTCAAGAGGGGCCTGTGAAAATTGGCTCTCAGAGTTTTTTGCCAATAGGGACGCAGCCTTCTACGAGAGGGGTATAATGAAGTTGCAATCTCGTTGGCAACAAGTTTACGAACAAAACGGCGCATATTTAAGTCGGACAAATGTACACAAAGTTACCATATTTTGAAAAACCAATAAAAAACCGAACGAACCAATTATGAACTCAGTGGAGGTAGTTTTCACTGGGAAGTTAAATTTTCTAGCACGCACTTCTCTGGCCTCTCTTCAATGGATGCTAAAAGCCAGCTGGAAGGTACGACATCAGAAAATTTACTAAAGATTGCATTGCCGATACACTTTATTCTAATAGCTCAACCAGGCAAAAACGTAGCGACTCAGATGATAAGACCTAACTTATGAGAGCGTCAAGTGAATGAAAAGTTATTACTGCTTGTGGCTGGTTACGGCAACATTTCCCCGTAGCAAGTTAAGGGTATGATAATATCTTCTCTTATAGTCGAAAGGTCGGCAGGATGGATGGCTGGTTGATTCATAAGTAAGGAGACAATCTTATGAAATCTAATCAGCAAGCTTCAAGAGAATGACTGGATAGCTGAACTCTGAAGCCTGCATTATAAGAATTATTCAGTTAAATAGTTAGGATTCAAATATTTTGTAATTGAATAGGCTTAAACTAATAATTATAATATTTATGTATTAACTAAACTCTAAACTCTGAAACAAACCGACTAAAAAGGAATTTAAAATCACTCAAATTTAAGCTCTTCTATTAGCAGCTACCAATTTTCCGCCTCATTTTAATACTCAGTTTTACATTTCATCAACACTCTTCACTCTTTTTTACAACCACATTGCGTCCGTGGCGCAAATCAACAAAGAAGGGGATCAAATGTCAAAGGACACATTCTTTGTGCCTGGAAAAAAAATAACATTTTTTATTTAAAACAGTTTGTTTTGTGTCTAAACGAAAACTCATCAGAGATAAAGAGATGTGCTGATGAGCTGGAGCAGACTACTAGACAAAAGTATGTTTGGAAAATTTACATGTACCGTAAAAAAAGAACGCTTGCCTATTTTTTCAAAGGCAATACACATATGAAAAGTCAACAAAAGTGAATGGCGAAACCAATTACATATATACAATATATTCAGTGAGATAAGCACGTGAATACTTTGTCTAGGCGCATAAAGGAAGGAAATGACAGTAGGCAGCCTTTGGCCAATTTTTCAAAACATCTTCAAACACACGCTACACATACTTGTACGCGTTGAATACCTGACTCCAAGTATAGTCACACACACACACACACACGACTCATATGTGTTTGTATTTTTATTTATTGTATATGAATAGACGTGCTGGCATGCCAATTGAATGTTGTTTATACATAAAATATTGAAATGCGGCAAAAGTTGATGACGCTGTCGATAGAAGAAAGCCAGCAATGAGGCGAGAGACTGAAACAGCCAAGAATGTGGAAGAAAAATATTTCAACACAGTCACAGTGACCTTTTGGCAACATCGTAATATTGGAGTTATTGTGACAAATATTTTCTCCACGGACTCTTTAATATTTGTATATAACCGTACATACATACATACATACATACAATACTCGTACATCGCGCCTGTTGATGTGAACACGTGACACATTCATAAAATAAGCAACCCGCAGATGAGTACACGTCTAAATGCGATCAATTCAGGCGCTTATAAAAATACTCACAAACATACATACATACATACGAGTATATGCATAAAGAAACTTCTATAAAAGCCTGTATAAATATAATATTATATATGATAGGCCATTCATAGCTGCTGAAAAGGCAACAGACAAAAAAAACAGACAAAAGTTCTACAAACGTTGCTTAAAAAATTCAAAAGTCACCAAACAAGTAAACAAACTGACGAGAAATGAAGCAAACACATAGGTACATATGAACGCAGATAAATGCATACCATAAATGTGCATACATGTGTAAAGCCTTACATGAATGTGAGCCTTTCATTTCCTTTAGCATTCGTTTAAATGTTATTGACTGTGCGCCGCAAAGTATGCTACTGTTTATGTCCTTATGCGCCTCGGGAGAATTCAACTTCTTGCATTTAATATTCAATATTTTAGATTTGCAGTATGTCATATACTCGTACGAATACATATAGATAATGAATTTCTTTCATATTTTTGCTGCTAATATTTAAAAGTGGCCATTGAACTGGTAAATTAGCCGCAAGAGCTTCGCTATGAGACTGAGTGTTAAGGTCTACACAAGGAAGAAATAAAATTTTTTAAAGGCAACTTATAGTAACAGAGGCTAAGAAAAGGTGGTGTAGTGATAAACTGAATTCCAGGCTTTTCCTTGTGTACCTGGAATGCAATTCTCAAATGATGAGCGAAATGATACGTCTAAAGTGCTCATTGGTTGCAATAGAATTTACCATCTTATGGTCCAGATCAGATATCTGACTATCTGATCTTTTTTGCGTCTTCCCAGCCCTGCTCACTTGGGCGGTATGCGATTGGCGTCTGTGCAGTGTCAGATGCCTTTTATGGCATTGGGTTAAAGACCACGTTTTGATTGTTGTTGTTGTTGTTGTTGTAGCGGTTCGCTAACCCCGCTTAGGGCAGGTGTAATCAGTCTAAGTCGCCGGGGTCATCTAACGGGAGGTCCAGGAAACGTGCTGTTTCGACAGGGTTGGACCAAAGGGAGAGGGGGGTTAGATGGGTCGGTTTAAGGGGGCATGTGAAGAGGTGGTTAGTATCGTGCGGGGACTCTCCACATGCAGGGCATACGTTGGGTATGCTGGGGTCGAGTCTGGATATGTAGGAGTTTAACCTGCTACAGTATCCAGATCTGAGTTGTGCCAGAGTCACGCGGGTCTCTCGAGGCAGCTCGAGCTCACTGTCTGCGATGGGTGGTGGTTTGGATCCGAGTACGCCATTCACTGGGAGGGAGTCTAGGAAGGTGTTAACTGACTCCTGGTGAATGGCGTTCAGTGCCTGTCGGTAAGCCGTCCTGTCCAGCGGTTGTTGAACGTGGTGCTGTATAGTGCTGTCGAAGTCAAGTACTCCCTTCCTGATGTGCCTAGGCGGAGGCTCCGCTTCTAGGAGGTGCCTGCTGGGGTGCTCCGCGCGGTGGCATCCCAACAGGAACTGCTTGCACAGCAAAGCATTATGCTCCTTAACTCGTAGCATAGATGCTTCGCTGTGCAAGTGGTGTTCAGGTGACATCAGGAGGTTTCCTGTCGCAGTCCTAAGGGCGGTATTCTGGCAGGCTTGTAGTTTCCTCCACTGCGTCTCGTTCGTCCCCGGCGCCCAAATCGGTGCAGCGTAATTTACGACCGGCCGGCCAATTGCTTTGTAGGTTGCCAGCAATGTTTCTTTATCTTTACCCCATGTGCTGCCGGCTAGCGCTTTGAGTATTTTGTTGCGGCCCTGGAGTTTTGCGGCAATTGCGGTCGTATGCGGAGTGAAGGAGTACAGGCTATCGAATGTGACCCCTAAAATCTTAGGGTTGTTTACAGTTGGAATTTTTACGTCATCAACTTTCACATCGAGTTCTAGCCGGTACTCCTTCGTCCAGCTGGTGAAGAGGGTAGCCGAGGATTTCGTCGATTGGATTTTTAATTGTCGTGCAGTGAAGAAACGGGAGAGATCAGCGAGGTAACCGTTCACTTTCGAACATAGGCTATCAATATCCTGGCCGGACGCCAATATCGAACAATCATCGGCATACGAGGTTAGTGAGACTCCTTCCGGTGGAGGAGGAAGCTTCGAAATGTAAAAATTAAACAGTAGCGGGGAGAGGACACCACCCTGCGGAACCCCCTGTTTAATTTTCCTCAATTTAGATGTTTCACCTCGGAATATGACCGATGATTGACGACCACTCAGGTAACCCATGACCCACCTCTGCAACCCCGGCGGTAATGAGGATTCCTCAATGTCACTGAGTAGCACTGAGTGATTGACAGTGTCAAAAGCTTTTGACAAGTCCAGTGCTACCAGGACAGTTCTCGCACAGGGTCGGTTTTGGTTCAGGCCATTGATCACCTGGGTGTTTATGGCGTTAAGTGCTGTTGTGGTACTGTGCACTTTTCGGAAGCCATGCTGATGTGCTGCTGGACGCAGATGGTGAGTAAAACTCGGGAGCAGTAAGGCCTCAAGCGTCTTCGCTACTGGGGAGAGGAGAGTTATCGGCCGATAAGACTCTCCTTTGTTGGCTGGTTTCCCCGGTTTGAGTAGCGGGACCACCCTACCGGTCTTCCACAAATCTGGTATGATTAGGGTGGTCAAAGACAAATTGAGGACCTTAGTGAGGTATTCTGCTCCCGCTGGTCCAAGATGTTTTAGCATCAGCATGCTTATTCCGTCAGGGCCGATGGATTTGGAGGCTTTCGCCTTCCCGATAACCCCCTGAACCTCTTCTCTGGAGAAATCAAGCGCCGCGCTTGTGTTTGGCAGTTTGCGCATACGACGGGTTACACGTCTTTTCGCTTTGTCTACCGAAGGATGCAGTGTAAAAAGCCGGCTAAAATAGCTCGCGCATCTCTTCGGGTCCGACGAGGCGCGATCACCGAATGAAATTTCCACCCGGTCATCGCGTCTCGTCGGGTTAGACAGCGACTTGACTGTAGCCCAGAGCTTGGTTGCCCCAGAGGAGAGATTGCAGGACCTTAGGTGCTCCTCCCACTTTTTCCGCTTGTGATTGTTTACAACAGTCCGAATCTCCGCATTTAAATCTCTGATTAAGGGATTCCCGGGATCGGAGTTACGGAGGATGTCGCGCCTTGCTGCTAAAGCCGCCGCTTCGGACGGGAAGTTAGGGCGGATTTCCGCAATTCGGCCTGCCGGGATGAAGCGGGCGGCAGCGGTCACAACTATCCTGCGGAATGATCGTTCACCAGAGGTGACGTCTGTTGGAGTGGAGAGAGCACTGAAGGCGTTCTCAGTGAATTCCGTGAAGCCGGTCCAATTAGCTTTTTTGAAGTTAACGAAGGTCCGGTGGTCCGCGGAAACAAAGTCGGGAGGTCTGTCAATCGAGATGTGTATGGGTAAGTGGTCCGATGCTAGTGTCAGTACAGGTCGCCAACCTATACTGTTTATCAGACCAGCACTCGCAATTGTTATGTCAGGCGAGCTTTGGCAATTACCCACAACTCTGGTGGGGGTATTGTCGTTCATTGTGCAGAATGTCGAATCGTCTATCTGTTCCGCCAGCTCCATTCCTCTACGGTCATTTGACAGGCTAGAATGCCAAAGATCGTGGTGCGCGTTAAAGTCGCCCAAAACCAAACGGTTTTCGCCTCTGAGTAGCGCACCTATATCAGGGCTATATCCAACTGGGCAACTTGTAACGGGAGGAATGTATATATTAAATATTTCGAGCTCGGCATCGCCTGACCGGATAGCTATGCCCTGACATTCTAGGGTAGTATCCCTGCGGTCGATGCCGCCGTCGATGAGACGATACTGCACGGTGTTGTGCAGGATGAACGCCAAACCCCCTCCGTGGTCTCGCTCGCGATCCTTGCGGATTATGTTGTATCCGGCCCGACTCAGAAGATCCGAGCGGGCGGTCAGCTTAGTTTCCTGGATCGCAGCAATTGACAGATGCTCCCGGCTCATGTAGTCGACTATCTCGTCGATCTTCCCCTGGAGTCCGTTGCAGTTGAATTGAAGGAGTCGGGTCCGTCTCGGGGGAACGTTCGTGATACGGGGGGTGAGGGAGTGGTGCGTGGATGACGTGTGTTGCTGCTGTAATACCCGCTGAGGTTGGTTCCGCACGTTGGTGTTGATTGGCGGTGTTGTCGTATTAACAGGCGGGGGCAGACTCCTACAGCAAGGGGCAACGTACGCATCACTCCACTCACGGGTGGTGCGCAGGCCCGAGCACGTCCGAAAATGACACCAGCCGGAGCAAGAATTGCATCTGACTGAGGTCACATTCCGACGTACTAAGGCCTGACACACGGAACAGACTGTGCGGGGGACTAAGAGCTGCTGGGTAGCCCTCGCACGGGAGGAGGATGAGGAGCTGGTTGTGGGGGGGGAAGGGGGGGAGGGTTGGTGGGAGTCATGTTGCGGGGAGCTCCGGGAGACCGTGGAGGTCTGCGGGTTACCCAAAGTGGGTAAGTGTGCTGAAGGCACTGCCGTGGAGGCTGGGGGCGCACTTGGGCGCTGGCAACATGGGGCCACATAACGTGTGGTCCACTCCCTATGTGTCTTAAGGCCTGAGCAGACCTTAAGATGAATCCAACCATTGCACTGGTTGCACCTAACCGAGATGGAGGAGTGGTGGGGTCTTTTGGTGCACACGCAGCAGAAATAGTCCGTCGGACCAGGGTTGGTTTCTACACCAGCCCTGATTAGAAGGATTTGAAGCAACCCAGCTGCGAGGTGTTGCTCCGATGGCGCACTTAAACTAATTATACCTGTTGACCTAAACGGGGTTAGGTCGCCGAAAGGGTGACAGCCCTTGGCCGGATAAAATCCGGGTCAACTCCGGTACGTAGAACCGGCTGTCGTTGAGAGTTGCCACGTTTTGATTCGAGCCTAGTGCTCAATTTGAATACATTCAACAGTTCATCCCTCCAAAATATTTGGATAAGAAGAGCATAATCAGCAACATAACGAACCAGGGAATAAAAAAATGCAAGGGTTCGAAAACAAGGGGAAACTCGCACCACAAGGATCACATACATGAGAATATGGCAAAGCACGAACGATAAAATCAGGTCGGTAATGTGCAAGATGCGATAACCAACCGGTGTGGAGCCTTAGGTCACGACTAAAAGAGAGGAAGCTTCAGTGGGACCATTCCGAAATATTCGGCTTAGGGGTTCTCTGAAGTCTAAATGGAGTATCTGTTCACAAACATACTCACCTAGCGAAGTTGTGCGCTGGGTCCGGCACCCGCCACGAAGTAACCCTCCTTCTGATGACGACTCCCACAAATGTTTTAAGGATTACGATTTGAGGGCATGCACCTGAAATGCCCGTTCCCTTAATTGAAAAGGTGTCGATATCCAGTTGGTTGATGTTCTCACTAAGTTAAAGGCTGGCATCACCGACGTCCAAGAAGTGAGATGGAAGGGACAAGGACAGAAGCGAGTAAGTCCACGCCTTGATTCCGAGAAATGAAGAGGGAAGAGGGAAGGTGGAGGTACACGAATATGAAAAGCTTGAGAAGCTGTCCGACAAGGGTAATGCTCGAAAATTGATGAAAATGGCGGTCTCACAGAAGCTTACAAGACGGGGACAGACTCTTGATGGGCGCAAAGGGGTGATCGATACCCAAAGTATATTGTAGTTATGGAGGGAAAACTTCTCCAGGCTGCTGAAGGGTAGAGCAAAAGACCCACCCAATTCCTCAATAAACGCCCATAGTACAAATGTTTCATTGCACGACTATGGATTATCGGCCAAGCTAATCAAATACGGTGAAGAATTGATAATGTACATGCATCAGTTTCCTTTTAAAATATGGTCGGATGAAAGCATGCCCGCCGATAAGAAGCTATGTGTGCTCTGTCCAATCCACAAAAGTACGATTTCCGGCCGAGCTCCCCTCCAATTTGTGTTTTTGCGTCTTGATGTTTTCCCAAAAAATGGAGGGACCTACAGTTTATACTAAGCCGCCTCCGAACGGCTGATGGATTTTTTACGATAAGTCTTTATTTCATGTCCGAAATACACTCGGAGGGGTTGACTTCTCTGCCGAGTGGGGACCGCAATTAGAAAATTTAACTAAATTGTTTTTCTATAACTTTGGGATGTTGGTGGCACCGGGACTTTAACCCGGGCCTTCCGAGTGGTAGTACGCAATGCTAACCATTCGGCTACCGCGTCCGCCAGTGTGTCTTGAGACCTGGTAAATTAACCATTAACCAAATATTGAAATTGACCCGTGAAAAGACGATCGACACATACCATCTCTGCATCGATTTTAAGCCAGCCTTCGACAGCACGAAAAGGAGTTGCCTCTACGCCGCTAGGTCTGAATTCGATATCCACGTAAAACTTCCACGGCTCTGCAAACTGACGTTAAGCAACACTAAAATCTTCAGCAGGACTGGGAAGGAGCTCTACGAGACAGCTCGATACCAAACGAGGTTTCAGACAAGGTGATTCCTTATCGTTTGACTTCCTTAATTTATTGCTGGAGCTGTAGACCTGAATAGAGAAGGTACAATCTTCTATAAGAGCGAAAAACTGCTGGCGCACCACGATTATATTGACATAATTGGCCGCAATACACGCGCGGTGAGTTCCGTTTGCTCAGACTTGATAGGGAAGCAAAGAATATGGGTCTGGTAGCGAGCTGAGACAAGTCGAATTATCTCCTGTCATCAAACAAACAGTCATCGCATTGACGACTCGACTCTCAAGCCACTGTGAACGGCCATAGCTATGAAGTCGTAGATAATTTCGTCTATCTTGGAACCGGTATTAACACCAACAACAATGTCAGCCTGGAGATCGAGCGTATTATCACTTAGACTGAGGAAGCATGGACGATGCGATGACTACAACTAATGGGTTGGCTTTAGGAGTTTTCGAGGGAGATTTAGGTTCCTTTGCGAATTTCGCAGTCGATAGAAAACCCAGCTGTACCAGTTATATGGTTGTCATTGACAGAGTTAAGCGAGCCAAGGGACAGTGGCTACACTGGCAAGGGTCGCCTGAATCGATGAAAGTACTTTGAGAGTTTCGATGCAGTACCCGGCGGTGGAAGCAGTGGGAAGAGAAGACTTTAATCCCAAAAACAAGGTGGGATATTGCGATTGGCTTTTAATATTTTTTACTTACACATCAGAGCTGCTTCAGGGTTAAAGAAATACGGCAGGATATGTCATGCCGAAGCGCAAAGGTTGCTGATATTAAGTAATAAATACATATAACTCTCGATCTGATATATGTAAGAAGCTTTTCTGTATTTAAGCATTAACACAGTTTTCTATAAAATCGTACATACTTACATATGTACTCGTATATGCACATACACATGTATTTGCGGTTGACATTTCAACTCGCAACCATAATCATGTGGTTAACACAAATAAATAAATAAATAAATAAATTGCACTTGCAACAAATACAACCGACAGCAGCAGCAGCAGCCGTCAACTGGAAAGGTCTTTAGCATATTTGTAGAGCAATTTTGATTTCATATGACCGCACACACACACATACGCACACACATATGCACACAAGCACATTTCATGCAGAACGCCACACTTAACACCAATGTCACCGGTGAGTGTGTTGGATTCAATGTGAAAATGTGCAATAAATGCAATACCGTTTAATTGTACAGTGATAAATGTGTTGAGGCGTACAAAAACACTAAACACACGCACACACACACACACATTTTTTGTTGTTATAGAGATATGGAAATACATATCATGGTATTTTGTTTTTGTTACCAACCACCAACAACTACCACAGTTGTGTGATTACACTGCAACGCTTGGAATGTGTGGACTGTGTGTGTGTGTATGCGTGTGTGTTTGTATGTGTTCATGGCATGTCCCCAGGTTGGTTAGTTGTTGTTGTTGCCGCTGTTGCATGTTGGAGCTTTGTGTGATCGAAGCGACAAACATCACTTCCGGCTCGACGCCATTTGTGGCACTCAAATCGCGTAATTATTTACGTTTCCGGCACACACACACACACACACACGCACACACATGCAAATGTACAAAAATCTCTCTTTTTGTATGCACTTATATATATACATGCATACATACATAATCACTGTGCTACATTTCATACATTTGCAGTTCTCGTTGTACTTATACCATACATACATACATACAAACAAATGAGTGTGTATATGTATATATATGTGTGTTTATCTATATTTTGTGGTTTATCTGGCTCATTGCGCTCATATGTCAAATACAGTTACGCTTTTAATTATCAAATACATACATATATAAACTTATAAATATATAATATATACATATGTAGGTATGCACAATACAACCCTGTGAAAGTGAATTTTGTTAATAAGCTTGCTATATTCATAAATGAAAGTACTTTAATGTGCATATACCTACATATACATAGATACATACATACATCTACATCAACACCTGCGCCTACATATTATATGTACATATGCATGTATGTTATGTTTACACGTATATGGAAATTCTTTGTTATTAATTTTAAATAATTAAATAGTTTACCTGAATAATTTTCAATTAATTAGCATCAAACAGAAATTGGATCACCGTGTATCAAATTGAATTATTTTAATTAGGATTATTATTACTATTAATTATTTGAATGGATTTGCTTACTTACGGTAATATATAATACATACATACATATATCGCATTTACTTAGAATTGTAAATTTAATTGTCAGTTAAAAGTTCAGTTGATGAAATTAATGTCAAAACAATTAAATGCGCCTATGCATACATACCTATATACGAGTGGGTGTATGCATCACTTCGTGCGGTTTTTTTTTCGAGACTTTATTGTGAAAAAATTGTTATACATTTAAAGTTCAAAGTATTGCCCATCTTTCTGGCACTTTGTGGATCCCATCCCAAAAGAACTTCTCCGGCTTGGGGGTCAAGAAAGAATCGAGCCAATTTTTGATACCCTGTTCTGAAGTGAAGCGTACTCCGGTGAGGGCATTCTGCATTGATCTTAACAAGTGGTAATCGGAAGGTGCTATGTCTGGGCTATAAGGCGGGTGAGGTAGAACTTCCCACCCACAGTTTTTCAAATAGTTTTTAATTGGCCTTTCAACATGTGACCGAGCGTTGTCATGATGAAAAATTATTGATTCGTGTCTGGTCGCATATTCTGGTCGTTTTTCCGCGCTGGCCTTTTTCAAACGAATCAATTGTTTTCGGTAGAGGTCCTCATTGATCATCTGACCCGATTTCAATAGCACATAATAGAGCACACCATTGTGGTCCCACCAAATACATAGCATAACCTTGGCACCATGGATATTCGGCTGGATGTCGATGGTTGGTAGGGCTTCACCTACGATCTCTTGCGCTTTGGGTTATCATAATGAATCCATTTTTCATCGCCAGTGACAATCCGATGCAAAAATGACTTCTTTTGGTGGCGTTGAAGCAATATTTCCGACATGCATAATCGACGTTCGACGTCTCTTCGCTTTAATTCATAAGGCACCCAATTTCCAAACTTCTGGATGAATCCTAATTGGTCTTAACCGTCTGGAAACGGTTGCTTGATCAACTCTTAATACTTTTGCAAGTTCTTCTTGCGTCTGGCATGCAGCTGCGTTAAGCAATGTCTCCAATTCTTCGTCTTGAAATTTGTTTTGATGTCCATCGTCTAAGTCGAAATTGCCACTTTTAAACCGTGCAAACCACTTTTGGCAGGTTCGTTCGGCTAAAGCATGGTCACCATAAACGTCCAGTAAAATACGATGGCTTTCGGTAGCACTTTTCTTCATGTTAAAGTAATGAAGAAGAACTCCCCGCAAAAACACTTTATCTGGTACAAATCTACTGAAAACGACGCGAAATGACAGTACCTTTGAAATGAATATAGCCACAGATGAACACGACACGAAATAATGCTGGTAGAGCCCTCTCTTAGAAAACCGCACGAATTAATGCATACACCCAATATTTTCCTTTCGTTTCAATGAAAGCTCGAAAAACTCTGCATGCCATTTCTTGTATAGTGCCCCCTTCACCCATACCAAACAGCATGGCAATTTTGCGAATTGTCCCCTTTTCTCCTGATGACCCTAATCGATATAGATTAGACTGCTAACTGGAAATGGACATCAATCTGTTCACAGAAATGGCATAAATTGTGTTTTCGTACAACGCATACAATGTTTAAAACGGCTATCATCGAATTATGTCATTATATCCACTTCCCCGTGCGGGTCCGGGAAGTGAATACACCCCCGGCAAGGCATGCCTGTTGTAAAAGGCGACTAATATCCAGGCTACCAATCCAGGGCTGTATGGTAGTCTAATTGGTAGTAACTCCGGTTACAAGGTCTGACCGGTACCACGGGGAACAGGAGCCCTCAGAACTTGCTCCGACCTGTTCACTGCGGCAAGGCCCTTCGGGGAGTTTAGTGGTGGCTGTAGTTTAAACCAAAATGCGGGAAAAATTTGTGTGAAGTGCACCAACTCGGTGTGGAGTAGCATTGCTACCGGGTGTCGGACACATAGCATGGCAGAGGTTTTAGACAGTTTTCCATTGATTGACTCAGTACGTTGTGAGCGCTCGTCAAATATGCGCCACGCGTCGGGAGGCCTGTCCTCGAAAATTGCGATAAAATCATAGAAATAATGGAAACATACCGTCACGTGAGCACTTATTTAATTGCTGAGGAACTGAAGATAAGTCAGAAAACCGTTTATAAGCATTTGCATAACCTTGGATTCAAAAAGAAACTCGATGTTTGGGGGCCACACGAACTAACGCAAAAAAACATGATCGAATTTCCATCTGCGAATCTCTGCTGAATCGCAGCAAAATCGACCCATTTCTGAAGCGTTTGGTGACTGCCGATGAAAAGTAGATCACTTACGACAACGTCAAGCGAAATCGGTCGTGGTCGAAACGCGGTGAGCCGGCGGAAACGGTGGTCAAGACGGGATTGACGGCCAGGAACGTTTTGCTGTGTGTTTGGTGGGATTGGCAAAGAATCATCTACTACGAGCTGCTCACCTATGGCCAAACGCTTAATTCGGCAATCTACTGCCAACTGGACCGCTTGAAGGCAGCACTCATCCAGAAGAGGCCATCTTTGATCAACAGAGGCCGAATTGTGTTCCACCAGGACAACGCCAGGCCACACATGTCTTTGGTAACGGGCCAGAAGCTCCAGGGGCTCGGATGGGAGGTCCTAATGTACCCACCTTATAGTACGGACCTGGTACCAAGTGATTACCATCTTTCCCTGTACATGGCGAACACGCTTAATGGTGAGAAATTGGCCTCAAGAGATACCTGTGAAAATTGGCTCTCCGAGTTGTTTGCCAATAGGGACGCAGCCTTCTACGAGAAGGGTATAATGAAGTTGGCAACAAGTTTAGGAACAAAATGGTGCATATTTGACTTAAATCGGACAAATGTACATAAAGATGTCATATTTTGAAAAATCAATAAACAAAACCGAACGAACTTTTTATTTGACCTAATATTTGCAGCAATGAGACTTTAGATCACCGTGAATGATTTTTCAAAAGTCGCAATGCATATTTAATCCTAAAAACCCTTCGTTGCTATGGTATAGTAGAAGGAACTCGGAAAACAGCCCTTTTTTTAGTTTTTTTTTTTTAAGTGTTAAAAAAAAAACAAAAAACCAGATTTTTCACAGAAACCTATTTTGAGAAAGATTTTACAATAAAAAATTCCTTGAGTTACTTTTGCAATCACCGAACTTACTTCACCCTTAGCTTTTCAGCAATCAACTACATACAAGTTAAGCCGACCAACAATTTAAATTAACAAAGTCAACAACAACAATAGCAATCAGTGAATTAAATTAGCCAACAACTATAACAATAATGATAATAATTGCAAGATTTAATTATTTGCAGAATTTCCATAAAACATACGAGTACATACAAAATGTATGAAAGTGCATACATATTTATAATTTGTATATATTGTATGTATGTATATATTTTCCACATTTTTATGTTTTTGTTTTATTCCAATTTGTTGCACATCATGTTGCTGATGCAGACAGTTATTGGGCATAACATTTTTTGTTGTTTGTTGTTGTTGTTGTTGTTGTTGTTGTTGTTGTTGTTGTTGTTGTTGTTGTTGTTGTTGTTGTTGTTGTTGTTGTTGTTTGCAATGTTTTTACTGTTGTCCTAAATGTAACCGTTGTTGTCGATGCAAGCCGACTATTGTTTTACGCTTGTTACTGTTGCCAACATTTTGCGTTGTTGTTGTTGTTGCTATAAATATTGTTGCTATAAATCATGTACAGATTTTAAACGTGTTGAGCACACATTTTGAAATACAAACAAAACAAAAACAAACACACATGTGCCTATATACATTTAAATTATACCTATATGCCACACATATGTATATGCATGGTATGGTGTATATATATGTATATGTATATATATATAAATTTAACTGAGCATAAGTACAATTTATGTGGCACACACACACACTCGCACACACACACACACAGAAACAGATGAAACTTAAAGCGCAAATATTTAAACGTTGCAAATGATTTGCATTCCAAAATGAGCAGCTTTTATTGCAGCGCTGTGCGTGTGTGTGTGTGTGTGTGCCTGTATGTGTGGCGCTGATGAGTTTCACTGTATTTTCGAGCAAAATTTAATGTTCCATAAAATATTTTATCAATTGAAGCGGTCAAAATGTGCAAAAAGTAATATATAATAGGTCTATGTATGTTTGTATGTATGTATATATAAATTAAATACTCTAATTACGCATTTATTTAACTGCTATTATTTAGTTTTTTTTTTCACACCGCCCGCCCACCGCCGTAATGGGACACCCTTATGTGTTGGCAATGTGCAACCAATTTGTGGTTTTCATTTTTCATGTTTCGTGTGTTTCTTTTTTAAATTTTTTTGTTTTGTTTTTGTTGCGAAAAATGCAATTATTTCATTTCATTTAATTTAAATAGACAAGCTCGTATTTATATGTACAAATTTTTTCCAACTAGGAGTGTTGATAGCAACATTAGTGGGAGAGGATTTTGCCTTATTTTTAAAAAAGCATCAAATTTTCGTTGAAAATAAATATTTACTAAAAACACAGTAAACGGTATAAATTTCAAGCAAAGATTTTGGTATTTTAATTTTTTTTGTTATAAAAAATTTTTTAAAATTTTTTTTGTTAAAAAAATCCCTCGTCACAGTTTTTATTATTATTTTTTAAATTATTATATTGTACATGGTTATACATTTTGCGGTTTCGAAAATTAAAGTACATAAAATATATTCAATGTAATTTTATCATTCAAATGAGAGGATAAGATTACTCATTTCAACTTTGTTATACGTGTAAAAACAAGTAGCCTAAAATTTTGAGCCTTAAACGTTGCCTACATTTAGGATGATAATAGAAATATAGTTGGCTAGGGTACGCTTTGCCATTAATTAAATAATATAATTTTATACTGTATATTTTTACCTTATTTTGTAGCACATAAATAAATATTTTCAAATTCATACCTTTATTGTTGAGAAAATCTGGAACGATAAAAAATTTTGAAGATTTGTAAGTATTTGTATTAGCTTTGTTGAATTTCTATATTGCACACAAAACGGAAGATTTTTAAAGTGGAAAATCGGTTTTGACAAAATAATTGAGAAAAAATATGCCCATATTGGCTTATCTTGGCTGGTAATTTTTTTATTTTTTTTTTTATTTAAATCTCTTGGATTTTTCAACATTTTAACTTTTTAACCCTTTCTCTTTTTTTCTTACTTTATTTCTTTTTTAAACAAATTTTTTTAACTACTGCTTTAACATGACATGCTTTTATGAAAATTATACCATGGAGTCGGCCGAAAATCGCTTCAGCGGTTACAAAGTGCCAATTATATTATTATATATTATATACCATGGAATATGCTGGATTATCAAATATAATTCTTAATTCGATTAACGATGGCAAAGGTCTAAAATGGTCATGCGTTAAATGTAGATCGACCGAGATTGAGTTTTACAAACCCATGATGGTGAACTAGATCACTACTATACATGGTGTGTCCCAAAAATAACCGAACTTTATATATAAATCATACAACATACAGCGCCATCTATTGAAAATTTGCAACATTAAAAAGATACATTCATCCTCTTTCAAACGCACCTAACTTCATGTAAGTCGGATGACAGATGTAAAAGTGACAGCCATTTCAATAAAACCAAAAGTGTGCTAATTGTTCCAAAAAAAAAATGGAACAAAGAGCAAATATAAAATTTTGTGTCAAACTTGAAAAAAAATTGAAATTGAAGTTTAAAAAATTTAAAAAAATTTAAAAAAATGTATCAGCCGTAACCAAGGTACTGAAGAACATTTCTATAATGACATAAAAAAATCTATGCAAGCACTGGTTGATCGTTCCAAACGTTGTGTTGAGTCAAATGGAACCTATTTTGAATAAATAATAACTTTCAAAGATAATATAATGTGTATTTTACTATTTTATATCCAAAAAGTTCGGTTATTTTTGGGACACACCGTGTATGTTCAATTATCGGACCATGTTCCAAATGTGGACACTTAATTGGGATATATTATCGCACCCGCTGTACTCTCCAGACCACGCCCTGTCCGACTATCACCTTTTCGCATTGATGGGACACTCCCTTGCAGAGCAGTGCTTCGCTAATTTTGAAGAAGTCGAAAAATGGCTCGTCGAATGGTTTGCCTCGAAAGAGAAAAAGTTTTTTTGGAATGGTATCCATAATTTGCCTGAGAGATGGGCGAAATGTGTAGAAACCAATGGTCAATACTTTGAATAAAAAAATTTTGAGATTCCTCTGAAAATTAAGTGTTTTCTTTATCGAAAAAAACGGCAAACTTCAACTAACACACCGGTATGTACAATTTCGGTTTCGTCGATTCGTTCCGGTAATTTTGATATAAAAAATAATCCTCGATGTGGAAGGCCAATTGTCGAAAATTTCGATAAAATAATGAAAATCGTCGAGCCAGACTGTCATTCCAGCACAGTTTCGATTGCCCAAGAGCTAAACATTGCACATAGAATATTTTGGAACCACTTGAAAGGGCTTTATACACAAAGAAGCTCAATGTATGGCTGTTCCTGTCTATGGTGAAGAATTGTTCTCAAGGGAAGCTTTTGCCGAACAAAGCATTAAATTTAGTAAATGGTAAAAATAGTGGATGATATTATATTTCACTAGATCTAATACATATTCATATATTTTAAGAGTCTTTCTTTTATTTAGCTTCGGATAGCATTCAATTTCGTATTTCAAATATTTTTGATATAATGCTATTTTTCTTAATAATAGTATTTTTGTAAATTATCTTTTTAGAAATAAGGAAAAACGTATTTAGTACCGAAAACTCAAGTTTTATAGATCAAATAGGTTTAAAAGATTTTTCCCCAGCATTATATTGAAGTATACAAAAGTGTTTCCAGTTGCAAAGTGCTAACATTAATGGGTGTAGTTATGTATGTATATACATACATATATATATCATGGGTAAATATGATATGAATGTGTATATTTTCGCTTATCAGCAATCAATTATGATTATACCGATTGTGTTTCAACTGAGTAGCGCTGTATAAAAAACAAAAATAATATCAAATACTTTCTAATTATAAATAAGCTTTTAAAACTGATCGAATTATTGAAAAATGACTAAAACTATTAATCATGATATTGAGAGCGAATTTTCACCGAAAACATATACACTTATATATGAACATACATACATACATACATACATGTAGCTAAAAGTTAATTCCCAGTAGAAATTGTATGCATACAACATCAATGTAAGATGATCAGCTATGTATGCATGCCAGTACAAATGACTTCATACCTTCATCCATACATACATACATAAGACCTCAGCGACAAAATCCCATCGTCATGTCCACTGGTCGTATGAGCAACATTTAGTCATCGAAGGAAAATTTAAAAATATTAAATTTAAATATATATTTCAATAAGTGTTGAATATCCTTTTTTTAACTATTCCCACAGATCCAAAAATCGTTGAAATAAGATATTTTTGGCGAAAAACAATAAATTCTTATGTAAAAAATAATAGTTTTTTGTTCAAAAAAAAATTATTTTTAGTTGAACTTTGACCTTGAATAACTTTGACGCTAGTGATTTTTTTGCAAAACTTCAGAGAAAGTTTTTGTAGAACGTTCAATTTCCTACAAAAATAATTCGATGCCGCAGCATTGTATCAACTGGCTTCGCAAAGAAAAAATTAATAGCAAAAAGTACGAAAACTCCATGTTATTTACACGGGAAATGAATCGTCTTTGCGGCACGGTTTATTATCAATATTAAGAGCTCATATGAGTTTCATAATTTTTTTTAGGGCATTTACTAAAAATTTAAGGGGCGCTGCAGAGTCAAAAATCAATTTGGGAAATAACGGACACCCTAATGTACCTACGTTCGTGAATATAATATTATAATAATTTTATTTTCATTTTTGAAACGGTGAAAATTTTTAAAATATTTTTTTTATTAAAAAATAAGGAAATTATTTTAATTTTGATTTACTTTATTAAAAATTAAAATATGAAATTCTGTTCATTTATGAATGTACATACATATGTATATAGTGTTCTATATAATTAAAAGATAGACTCCAATAATAATCTACTTTTGCTGATTGAAATTTGGCAACGATCACGTGATATATGGGTTTACATTTTCAATGGTCTAGAAGCAAATGTGCTCGAACGAAGCAAAGGAGGTATCGATGGCTTTCAATCATACCGATTAGGCTCTTGTGGCAATTTTTGAAATTACTTACTTTTTTTTTTAATTAAAAACATTAATATTGATTATTTATTGCAGTCTAATTTTTATGTTTATGAAATATCTTTGAATTAAATGGGAAAAATATATGTATTTATGTATTTGCAATCATGACTTCTAGGTGTGATTTGCAATTATAGAAGTCCTTTGACACTATCGAAGTGACTCATTATCCAGCACTATAGAAAGAACTAGCCAAAGGTAATGCAGTATGCGGGGGGGCAATTTACCCCATCTTAGAACATGCACATGCTAAATTCTACAGTTAAATGTACTGAGAGTAGATAGAGCGGTGGCTATCTAACATCACCAGTAACTATCGAAATCGTTAGATAATCGTTAGTCAGTTTCTCTGCTCGACATATAATTTTTTACATACATATGTGCATTTACGAAACTTTAATTCTACACCTATTTAAGGGGAAAAGCCACTCTAAGATTTTGGAAAACACAATTTTTTTGTATTTTTTTTTTTTTTGCTCACAGGGTACCTTTTTGTTCTAGAAATAATATACAATTGGTTTTAAAGTGAAAAAAATAAATATTTCAAACTGAACTTTTTATTTGCTGCAACCCATCAGAGCGTGCGCTGAGTACAATGAAAACTTTAAATGTGTTTTTCTCAAAATGATATTTTCCAAACTGGAAGACAGATTATTCGAACCCTATTCCAGCGATTTAGCTGAAAATTTAAAGGTAGCTTCACAAATATATATATTTGTTTCGAAATTAGTCAAATAAATCCGTACGTATTTCCAAATACCATAGTTTGTAGATTATAGAAATGTTTGCTTTTCTGTTCTAGGTCGCATCTGTTAGAAGAAATCGGTCCTGCCGTGGAAGCTTTTAAAAAAGGAAGTGAATTAAATAATGGACTTTGTCACCGCTATTTTGTAACAAAATAATAATTAAAGAATATTTTTTTATACTTCCATATATGTTGAATGAAATGGTTAAATAGAAATTATATTTTTTCACCTACAATAAATTTAAAAAAAAAATTATTTTATTTTTCAACCTCTAAAGTGGCTTTACCCCTTAAGCGTTTGTAGTTTAATAAATGACAATTTTGCCGAATTAACTCAAACTTTGTGTGGGTCCGAAATATGGAAATATATATGTACATATTATATAATATGGCAAAATTGTGAGCCAAAAATCACTCGCATGCGATATAAAGAATAAGCGAAGAAATATTATTTTATGGAAGGCTGAACGATAGTCGCGTTCAAAATAGGTCGCTAGGAACTAAAACATCACGGGGTATATACATATGTACAAAAAACAACAAAAATTCAAATGTATAGACATACAAACATATGTATGTACATACCTCTGCTACTTTGGCAGAGAAAAAAGATAGATACCAGTGTATGTTTGTATGTTTGTATATATCCCTACATAGATGAATAATCAATGAAAAATAATGAGTGAAATTTTTTGGTGTTTTAACATACTCGTATGTATGTATGTCTGTAAGTATTTATTTTACCTGCATTAGCGCTATGCCATGACTCACTGGCGCCGTGAATAATAAGTAAAAAGTGTAAATAAATCAAACAAAACAACAATTAACATACATTCGCTTTATAAGCATATATGTATGTACTAAATACAAAAATATGAGTGAGAGATAGCAAGCGAGCAGCAAGCGAAGATATTATAATATGTATTAAAACGTGTATGTACATTTAATAAAGCAGATATAAATTTAATAATACTTAAATGCAAGTATGAATGTACATACATACACACATACACGTACATATGTATGTATGTAAGTAAAATTATATACATATATAAACTTAAATAATTTAATGAACATAATTGATTCATTTAATATAATATTTTTTTTTTCTCATACTCAGGCCGTCATTAGCTCACTGATACACTCGGTCACGCCGAAGCAAAAAATCAACAAATACAGATTTGATTTATAAAATAAAAATCACTCAGATTGCATGAAATAAAGAGCGCACAAGACAGTGAGAGAGAGAGAGAGTGTGTGAAAGTAAGAAAGAAAAATATTTCACACCAAATTTGTCTCAGTTTCCTTTAAAACTAAATTTCCATACGCTAAGCGTGCTACTATTATTAGCCACCACTGTGCCACACACGATCAGTGCTCGTTTAGAGTGAGACCAACGGGAACACCAAACATTTCAATTCAACACAACATTTTATGTGTGCAAAAGAGTCAAAGAGTCACAGGTGACTACCAACTAAAGCGAGCGCACTAATGCCTGCGTCAACAAGTAAAATGGTATCTTTGTATCTCAACGCTCAACGCAAACTAAGTAAATTCTCTACACTAGCGTCTGACACGCTCAGCGATATATGTACACCGAGTATTTGTTGCTTAGTTTCAGCAGAGTTTCCAAAGCGTTTGGGTGTGTTTTCGATCTACTAAACTTGTCGGACTGTCGTCGCTCAGTGTCGCTGTATCGGCCACTGCAAAGATTGAGAGTGTATTGGAAAAATATAAAAAAAAAAAAAACAAAAATAGAAAAATTATATTTTTGTGTGTGTAGAAGCGGAAAAAACAAAACGTCAGTCACTAAAAAGTATTGGCAATATTTCAAGAAAAATAAATTATAAAAATAATATAATAATATTATATATGTATGTAAGGTAGCCAAGTGACGCGCATATTGTTGACATTGATTGTGTGACGAGGTGAGGCAAGGCAACAACAAAAAAAAAAAAAAAATTACCATATAATTTTATGAATTTTAATTTAAATAGTTGTGCAATAATCGCAACAACAACAAAGAGGCAACAAAAAAAGTGGTGCCAAAACTAGTTGACTGCGCGACGGACTAAAAGTGAATTAAGCAAAAAATTGGCCGAAAGTGAAAAAATCGTGAACAAATCAGCTAGTTCTATAAACACACACACACACTCACACATTAAATACGTATACAAGCATATATAGAATTGTGTGTGTGTATGTACGAGTAATCGAGTGAACAATCGAAGCGATACACAGATATTATTGCTGACTGGCATAGCCCCCCCACCCGTAGTAAAAGTTGCCAGACACGTCAACTCCAACGCACCAACACACACACAAACACACACACATACACACACAACAATACGACAAAGTAGATATAAAAAAACTGGTCAATCAAGCAGATAATTCTAAGAATTCACTGCAGAAAATAAATGAAAAAAATTAGTATAAATTAAAGCGAGTAAAAAATACTAAACAAAAACAACAACAACTATAACAATCACCACCAAGAACTGCAACAGTTGCCTAACACATTAAAATAACAACAATAAAAATTGGAGACAGCCCTTTCGAAGCAGCTAAACAACTAAGACTAGGTGAACCCACCCACAAACCCCCCACACATTTTCCCCGCAAAACATCCTGCAGAGTCCAACAACCACAACATGCAAGCCATTAAGTGTGTCGTCGTCGGTGACGGTGCTGTGGGTAAGACTTGTCTACTCATCAGTTACACGACAAATGCCTTTCCCGGCGAGTATATACCAACCGTATTCGATAATTACTCTGCCAATGTTATGGTCGATGCGAAACCAATCAATTTGGGTCTCTGGGATACAGCAGGTCAAGAGGATTATGATCGTCTACGTCCACTTTCCTATCCACAAACGGATGTCTTCCTCATCTGCTTCTCGTTGGTTAATCCAGCCTCTTTCGAGAATGTACGCGCCAAATGGTATCCCGAAGTGCGTCATCACTGTCCCAATGTGCCGATCATATTGGTCGGTACGAAACTGGATTTACGTGATGATAAAGCGACTATTGAGAAATTGAAGGAAAAGAAGCTCACACCCATCACATATCCACAGGGTTTGGCGATGGCGAAAGAGATTGGCGCTGTTAAGTATCTGGAATGTTCGGCGTTGACGCAGAAGGGTTTGAAGACGGTTTTCGATGAGGCTATACGCTCGGTGCTGTGTCCGGTGATGCGTGTGAAGCGTTCGCGCAAGTGCGCGCTGTTGTAAGCAGGCGCGGAGGTTGGAAGACATTAAGTACACATGTATATGCATGTATACAAGCAAGTGTGGCGTGTGCGCAGGAGTTTTGCGATTTCTGAAGAAGAAGAAGATGACGAAGACGAAGCAGCAGACAAGGTCGCGTTGATTTTTTGCTTGACTTTTGCGGAAAAAAATTTTATTTAAGGCAAAGTGGCACTCTATGTATAATATATGAGAAAAATATATATGTATTAAGTGAAAAAAATATATATCTATAATTACTATTTTTTCTCGTGTGAATTATGCCACAGAAATGTGCAACGTCACGAAGATGAAGAAAATGTTGAAGAAATATTGTAAAGGAAAGTAGAGGAAAATCAGCATTAACATTTTATTAACTCATTATGGCACCTTGTCTATTGTGAATACAGATTTACACTTATTACATACATTCAAATATAAATGTAAAAACAACGTCTCTAACGTCACATGCAACAAAGTGCATATTTTGCATTTTTTCTTTGAATTAATTTTTTATTTTTTTTAATTTTTTTTGAATTTTGCTTTTGTTTTATTTAATCATTAAAAAAAATATTTCCACATGAAATGAAAAATATGCAGTATAAGTATGTATCTATGACGTAAATGTACTTCACTCAAAGTGTGTTTCGGTTGGTAAATAGCAAAAAAATTAAAATAATAATAATAATCATAATAATAATAATAATACATATAAATATGTACATATATGTGCTTCAGTATATATATTTATATGAAAGAAATCTACTCTTATACACATACATATGTACCATATATACAACAAAAAGCCAGACCAAAGCAGTTAAGCTTAATTCAATTCAATACAGAATTCGTCAGCATTTATCTCATACCACAGCCGAGTCGAACAGCTGGATCTTGGGAGAATGTGTGTGTGGGCAAAGTGAGAGCGTACAATATCAATTTACATACCTACATACATATAAATTAATGCGCTAACTGCTTTATATATATATCAAAGTAAAGAAATATAAAAAAATTTGTTTTTCCCTCGAGCGTTTGATTGCTGCTGAGAAATGTTCATATCTGAAATATGCTAAATATGCTATGAAAAAAAAATATAATAATAATAATTTGAAAAATTTATACGATTTTTAATGGTAATTTTTACAAATTCAAGGAAGAATTTAATTTTATCGCAAAGAAGTCGGCTCAAAGGTTATAGTTTTTTTATGTAAAAATATTTAAAGATTTGAAATTTTCTAAATAAAAATTGGAAAATAAGAAAAAATACAAATTAACTAAAAATATATCATTAAAATTAATTTTTGCTACGTATCAAGCAGTGCTTGTTACTAGTTTATTAATCAAATGTTTCGAGCTTTTAAATATACTGAGTAGTATCAGCACCAGCATTTTCCACTCAATTTTAAATTTTCTATAAAATTTCACTCATTTTGTAATCTGAATAAATTAATTGAAAAATGTCGCATTTTCCCACATTTTTCAATTTAGTTATGCAAATTACAAAAATGAGTGAAATTTTATAGAAAATATAATTTTTGTTAAAAATTTTCAAAAAAGCTCGAAAAGTTTGAATTTTTGAGCTTTTCATCATTCAGTCTATACACGCTAATGTCACGACAGTTTACGCTTAAATCACTGGCAGCTACTTCCACCACTTATCCTCCTCCAGTAGAGCCACTTAGAGAAATGAAAAAAATGGAAAAAATTTGTTTTTGATACTTTGGTCAGGTTTTGGTGTTTTTTAAGCATTTGTATTTTTTTTATTGATCAACATGAAATATAATCTTTAATTTAGACAGTTGGGGAATTAAAACCGTTAGGCTGATTTAAACTTCTTTTTACTAAAAATTTTAGCTTTTGGACTTTTGGTTGTGGAAATTCGTGAAAGCTCAAGCTATTTGGTTTGCTTTAGAGCTGATTCAGCAGCATAGAGTATACAAAGCGTATCACATTAATTGAAGTTTATAGTTGAACTTAAAAGAAAATCACACAAAATCTGCCGAATTCAAAAAATATCAAAATTACTTAACAAAAAAGTCACTTCAAATTTTAGTGAAAGCTCAGCAAGCTTTTTACGCAAAACTATGGAAGTGATGAGTATGTATCAAAATCTCAACAGTATAATAAATGATGGGTATTTTATTTCATTACCGCAAGAAAGATTCTTGTTGTTGTTGTTGTTGTAACCGCAAAAATATTCCTCAAAGTAATTTTTGGGGAATGTTGCGGGAGTGGCAGTCCTTTGCCGGATAAAAAATCCGTGCCTATTAGCATCGGATGATCATGAGGTTTCTATTCTTCGACCAACAGAGCTTTATAAGCCCTCCAACTGAGGCGTTTTTGCAAAATCTTGCGCAAAGAAGTACACGAAATGATAAATTCCTACTCCCACTTTGAGTTACAGCAAGAATATTTTTCTCAGAACGCATTGGAAGAGCCAGAATGGAGTTTTTTTTAGTTCGATAACGAGTTATTTCACTCGAATTTCGTGCATATTTTTCTTGCAGTTGCGGTTGAAATAAAATTTTGTTAATTATTTCTAAATTTTCCTCAAATTGAAGACGTCAAAGCTCCTTAAGGCCGTAATTCAAAAAGTAACCGGTAGATGGCCCATAAGTAAAGTCTAAAACTTGCTGCATTTCCGATAAATAATTAAATTTCTGTGCCTTAAGAGGCACATACAAAAGCTGTAATATGTATGTAAATATATATATATATATATAAATATATATGATTTAAAAATTAATGCCAAGACACACATAAATAATTTATTGGCTCTCGGTGTCTGATAAATTGGTCAGACTAGTAAATCAGTAGATAATTGGTGTCTACTATCTTTTGGTTATATATATATATAAATATATATATTTGTAGCTACTTATGTATACATACATACGTGTATATAATAAATATGTTATGCATCAAGAACGCACATACCTTTGTACATAAATACATATATAGGTATGTCTGCTACATAAGCCACATCTGTTCGGCATTTAGTGAGGAATTTAAGTAATTTACGGTTTTTAACCTCGCAAGGTCAGCGCCGATCAATTCATTTAATTGATGGCCGGTAAACGCCAACACACACACACATACATAAGCGAGGGAAACTACAACACATATATGCACAGAAGCGCTGGCGGTATTAAGATCTAGTGAAAACTTATTTACGCTGCTCAATAAGCAAACAGACAGAATTTATTTGCTGTTGGCCAACATATTTCGTAGAACAAAAACAACAACAACAACTAAATAGAAATAAATTTTCACGATTAACATTTCCTTCTGGCAAATGTTGTACGAATTCCGGGAAACAACTAAATGGATTTTTTGTTGTTTCATTTTTTCCATTTTTAATGGTCTGGCTTTTGTTAGCGCCGTTTGATTAAGAAACTAATTTACAAGCTAATTAGCAAATGCATACGCACAAATATGCAAACAAAAATAATAAAAAAAATTAATTAAAAAATAATTAAGAAAATTAATTAAAAAATAATTAAAAAATAATTTAAAAAAATTAAAATAATAATTCAATTAAATATTTAATACAATTAATAGGATTGAAAAATTAAATATTTTTATTTAATTTAAAATACTATTTATTTATTATTTTTCCGATTTTTTATTTTTAATTCCCACTAAAAAGCAGAGTATTCTCCTTTAAATTGTTTTAGAAAGTCATTGTTAAATTTATTTAAAAAATATGTTAAATTAATCTACAAATGTATATGCAAATTAAATAATTTTTCCAATTATTTTTCTATGTTTGTATGTTAAGAATTTCCTTTTTATTTTCCGTCTTACATACATACATACCATATATGGTGCGCTAATTATTAAAAATAAATTAATGACATTAAAAAAAACTTAAAACTAATAATATTAAAAATTATAGTTATTTATATTAAGTAAGCGTATTATTTGTTTGTTTGTTTTTCCGCTGTCTTCCCTGCGTACTAAAAGTATATACATAAATATTTGTATGTAACTTAGAAAAACAGTCAGTCCAAGTTGCATTTCTATATTGTTTGTGCAATTAAATGATTATGTTAATAAAATTAAGCAATTTTAGTAATGAAAATTTTTATTTTAATTATTTTAGTAAACGCAAAAAAAAATATATTTGAAAATTTAATTTTTTTTTTAAATAAATTAAAATAATAACAAACAAATGTAATTATAATTTAAGTAATTTGCAAACGATGTATGTATATTTTTTTATAAAATAAAATAAAATACTAAGCTAAATAATTTTATTAATAAAACGAGTAGTTGATAAAAATTATCTATGTTTTCTTTTACTTTTTACTTTGGTTTTGGGTAATATTTTTTGGAATTTTAATTTCACTTAAATTTAATAAAATTTAATATAAAATATGTAAGTATGAAACAAAACTGAAACAGAGCGCTAAGTTTTGCTAGCGGTAAAAAAATTTAGTTTCCCCACACAGATCTGTCACAAACTTGGCTTATGGTATAAGCCGGCAAGAACCCTTTCAAATGACAAGTTTCAGGAAAGAAGAAAAACTGCTATTACAACAACAACAACCACATATAATTTTTTTTTGTAATTGTAAAAAAATATGAACTGTTCCAATTGGACCTCAAATACATACCCGGTGTGTCTCAAAAATAACCGAACTTTATATTTAAATCATAAAACATACAGCGCCATCTACTGAAAATTTGCAACATTAAAAAGATACATTCATCCTCTTTCAAACGCACCTGACTTCATGTAAGTCGGATGACAGATGTAAAAGTGACAGCCATTTCAATAAAACCAAAAGTGTGCTAATGGTTCCAAAAAAAAATGGAACAAAGAGCAAATATAAAATTTTGTGTCAAACTTGAAAAAAAATTAAAATTGAAGTTTAAAAAATTTCAAAAAAATTGAAAAAATGAAGCAGCTGTAACCGAGGTACTGAAGAACATTTCTATAAATGACATAAAAAAATCTATGCATGCGCTGGTTGATCGTTCCAAACGTTGTGTTGAGTCAAATGGAACCTATTTTGAATAAATAATAACTTTCAAAGATAATATAATGTGTATTTTACTATTTTATATCCAAAAAGTTCGGTTATTTTTGGGACACACCGTGTAGATCGATATCTGATCCACTTCCTGGAAATAAATATTGTACTAAATTTCAAATAAAATGAACCATAATTCATTTTTACAAATAAGTTGGTCCCTAGTCAACTTCCCGTGATAGGAGTTTTTCAAAAACATTCTCAAATCTACCTGAACACACACAAAAAAAATTCTTTTAAATCGGTTCAACATATGCCGGAATCAATCGTACTGGTTTTTGACGTATTTTGCACTTGCAAAAATTTGTGAAGCGATCACTCGAATGATGTAGTCTTTTACATATAATGTCATGGCTGGTGAACTTTGTAGTAAAAATTTCATGAATAAAAATCTTTTTTTTTTAATGCATTTCACATACTCGTACGTTTATTTTCGAAACCGCAACACGGATAAGCTGTACAAATTATTTCACTGCCAATGCTTTTCTGCTTTCTTGCTTTCTTGCTTTCTTTGCAGAAAAAGTACTCACTTATCTCAGATGACATGGCTTTTATGAAGCGAAAATTCCGTATAAATATTTTGATAAGATTAGCTAAATCGAGTGTTTATGGTAAAAAGAAAGAATTATCAAAATTATTCGAATACTAAAAAAAATCTATCTTTTATTGTTATATAATTGTAAGGAGAAAAATATTTTATAAATTAGTTGAAAAAATTACTTAAAGACCAATATCACTAATTTCTTCAATGGAAAAATTTTTAAATTATTTTTCACTAATAAAATTCGTTGATAAAGAATAAATATTCAGTAATTTCATTTTAATACAAAGTGAGCACGTTGAGAGACGCAGCAGCAGAGGCAATGGCAGAGCAGATAGGTTTCACCATATGTCGGAAAAACATCAAAACGCAAACCATAAACTGAAAGAAGAGCTTTTCCGAAAATTGCAACTGTGTACCAGGTTTGGTTGATATATCTCAAAAACTGTAGGACGAGTTTGTACACAAGCAGACCGATAGATGGACGGACGAATAAACGAGGGCTAAAGTCCACACAATTTCCCTCAGACTTTTTAAACTGAGTTTAAAAATATTTCCAGGTCGAAATTTGCGAAATATCTTCAGGAGACGACTAAACAGAACCAGCAACAATGCAGAGGAACTTGCTAGGCAAGGTATGATTAAGCAGCTTCTTCTGGAAAAAGAACGTATTGACATGTCTCTTGCTACATGCAAATTTTTAATTAAGGAATTCTTTACGGATAGACCGTCTCAAGCTCAGAAAGACCTCATTCTGTCGCAAGTCGCAAGGCACTTGGTGGAAACTATCTAAACTGATTTACATTTCAATAATAACCGCGTTTCTTATAGAACATTGGCTTACAACAAGGTATATAGAAAGCAGGGGAACCCTATCGGAAGGTTGTATAAGAGCTACAGAAATGTTTACAGCCTTTGTCGTTTGGAAGCAGCTAACGTAGAAACTCTTCCATAATTCATTTGTGGTTTCAAATGAAATGAACCCTAATGCCAGAACAATATTCATGGTATAATAATAGACTTCACTGCCACTTCTAGACAGGCCAAGTTAATATGTTCTCTATGGTATACACACAAAAGCCTGGGGTGATCAAACGTGGATCGCTTACAGCAACGACAAATGAAAATTGTAGTGACGGAAGGGTAATGAATCGCTCTCCAAGCCAATATTGACGGCCAGGAAGGTTTGAAGGGAGCAATCGCCCACAAGCACCCAGCTTTGGCCAACAGGAGAGAAGTGTGCTTCATTAGGACAACACCAGGCCACACACATCATTAGTCACTTGCCAGATGCTCCAAGAGCTTGGCTAAGAGGTTCTTATTCAACCAACTTATAGTCCAGAGCTGGCATTAGGTGATTACCATCTGTTCTTGCCTTTAACGAATAATCTGGTTGGTGAAAAATTGGCCTCAAGAGGAGCCCGTGAAAATCTATTTACCCAATTCCCTAGGGTTAGGGTTTCGCTGGTCTCTAGGGTTTCTATGAAAGAGGCATAATGATATTACCTTCAAAATGGCAAAAAGTTGTCAAGCCAAGCGCTGTATATTTCACATAAATGAGATAATTCTAATTATGGTAAATAAAGAATTCAATAAAATAATGGATTACTTTTTCCTAGAACTAATATTTTAATGGAGAATGATTATTTCAAAGCACAAAAAATTAGAAACGCAGTTGCGATATATATGGTCTTCAGTTCCTCGAGTAAATTTATTATTTTCTTCATATATATGTATGTATGTAAGTATTATCATCCCATCGTCATCATGCGGAGAACAATGATCATTAAGAAGTTATAAATGTTTATTGTAGCATACTTTTAGGCGTTTTCTTGCTCATTATGCCAACTTAAAGTGTAATCACTAGCAGCCTACCAATAACACACTAATGAGATGTTCACTAAATAATTGGGAAAACGCAATTTTATATTACTAATATTATGTGAACTATTACGCGTTTCACCAAAGGCAAACTCAAACATAAAATATTTGAAAAAAATATATACTTATTTATTAACAAAAAAAACATTTCAACACATTCTATGTAAAAATATATTCCAAGCATACCTTTGCCAAATATTTATGTTTATATATATATATATAAATACATGTGTATGCACACAAATTATGACAGAAATGTTGATTGATTGTTAATAAATTGCCTGTTGCTCGGAGCTCATTAGCCGCGTGAAAATTCGATGAAATATGATGGCAAAATGAAGAGGAAAAAATTATAAATATATTGAAGTATTCATAAAAATATGCATATACATATGTATGTGTGCATGTCTGCATCATCTACAAAGCACAAAAATACATGTGTTGCATATGTGAATTAGTTGAAAAAGGGACCACAGCGTTGAAAATTGGCGAAAAATTATGACAAGTGATATAAATTTGTATATATTGTACCAAAGCATCTACTTGTGCGAGTGCTCTCTCTCATACATACACACTCGTATATAGATATACACACTTGTAATTAGATAAATTTGCATGCTGTGTGTTGCGCCACGGGATGCTGCAGATTAGCGTTTGGCGACATCACCATCGGCTGTAACACGCGTTGGAAGAATTTGTTATTGTTGCTGCTGTTTGTTGTTTACTATTGCCACCATCACCGTTCGCTGCTCTACATTTGCCTTCATGCACATTTGCACACACTTTAGTTGGTTATGAATGAGTGGGTGCAACTTTCAATGCCACTGGCAGCAAATTGCCAATTGCAACAGCAACAGCAGTGTTGAAATTTGGACACACCGCTTATGGTGACAAGCAAAACAAGCAACAACCGACAGCAAGCAAAAACGGACGCTGCGAAATCCATTAATTTGACCTAGATTTCGAGCCATCAGAAGATTAGTGGCAACTGCCGAAGGGCGCAGCAAATGCAAATTATCAATTGTTGAGCTTGAATTGTGGCAAGTTAACTCAGCAAATCATGAATTTGACTTAAGGGAGGTGAATTTCATTTCATTATGAGCAGGATTCTTGCTCTCAACTCAAGCAATTCGATTTTCAGCTAAACTCGACGCTTTCATATTAATTTACTATATTTATTTAACAAATTTGTAAGTTAAATTGCACGCAATAAAGGAAGCGTTTTTAGGCAATAAAATTTTATTTTTATACAAAACTTCCTTCGCAATTTTCGAATTAAATTATACATACATTAAAAATATTAACTCAAATTGCTGACCAAAAAAAAATAAAAAAAAATTAAAAAAAACTTAAAAAATATCAAACAAAATAAAATAAACATAAATAAAATTATTATTAAAATTAAATAATAGAATATAATAAAATAAAATAAAATAATACAATATAAAATAAAATAAAATAAAATAAAATAAAGTAAAATAAATTAAACAATATAAAAAAAAATAAAAATAAAAAAAATATAAAATAAAATAAAAAAAAATAAATAATATAAAATAAAATAAAATAAAATAAAATAATATTAAATTAAATTAAATAAAATAAAATAAAATAAAAAAAATAAATTAAAATAAATTAAATTAAATGAAATATATTAATATAAAATTAAATAAAATAAAATGAAATGAAATAAAATTAAATAAAATAAAATAAAATAAAATAAAATAAAATAAAATAAAATAAAATAAAATAAAATAAAATAAAATAAAATAAAATAAAATAAAATAAAATAAAATAAAATAAAATAAAATAAAATAAAATAAAATAAAATAAAATAAAATAAAATAAAATAAAAAAAATAAAATAAAATAAAATAAAATGAAATGAAATAAAATAAAATAAAATAAAGTAAAATAAAATAAAATAAAATAAAATAAAATAAAAAAATAACATAAAATAAATTAAAATAAAATAAAGTAAAATAAAATAAAATAAAATCAAATAAAATAAAATAAAATAAAGTAAAATAAAATAAAATGAAATAAAATAAAATAAAATTGAATTAAATTAAATTAAATTAAATAAAGTAAAATAAAATTATATAAAATAAAATAAATTAACAATAAAATAAAATAGAATAAATTAAAACAAAGAAAATTAAAATAACATTATTTAAAATAAAAAAATAAAATAAAATAAAATAAAAAAATAAAATAAAATAAATTAAAATAAAATAAAAAAATAAAATAAAATAAAATAAAATAAAATTAAATTAAAAATATAAAGCAATAAAAAATAATGACAAGAAATTAAATAAAATAAAATGTATAAATAGAAAATTAAAAAATAAAAATAAATAAAACAGAACAAAATAAATTTAAATAAATTTAAGAAAATAAAATTAAAAGTAAAAATAAAATAAATTGCATTAAAAAAATAAAAATATAATAAATAAAATGAAAATAGCAAAAAATAAACTACTTAAAAAGAAAATTAGAAAACAAGAGTTTTTCAAAAACCTAGCGAACAAAAGTATTTTAAACTTGTCAGACCCGCAGACATTCAGACAGGTAAGCACTTGTACTTCTCCGTCTACCTGTCATAGTTGTTGTAGTGATGTATACAAAACCTACGCCATCAATTACCGCTGCTTGGCGTGCCGAAAAGCGATTCATCTTTTTCAAAATACATACACACACATAAAAAATAAAACGCTTTAAAATAAACAGCAAATCGAAAATAATAAAAAAAAATAAAAAAAAATATTTTTCTTTGAATTTTTTACCGCAAGCCGCGTTGTGCCTAAAAATTTGACAAGTGAAATTTAGGAAATTTAGAATTATTCAAAGCATGCAACACATTCGTTTGCGTATGAAAGGAGCAGATTTTTGAGGATTTTCGAGAATTTGCGCGCCAATCAGATAAGCAAAGAAGCAAGAGACGTACGTACGCAGAGCCACACACACACACATACACATGTAGGCTGGTAAATAAAAATAGCTCAATTGGGCAAATATTGTACATAGTTTTTTGATACACTTTCACATATATATGTATGTATGTATGTATGCATGCAGACACCCCAAAATCAACCATTACCATACCCGGTCTTGAGAGCACAGCGTGTGCAACAAAAACACAGACATTCACTTAACTTCGCCGCGAGAAGCTGCAAAGCTAAGGAAAAGGCAAAAACAAAAAACAACAAATAAAAAGAAATACAAAAAAATAATTGCCAACAAAGAGCAATTAAATGCAGACACAGGCGCCCCTCAGTCAACTCGGAATAATCTGATTCAATAACAGAGCCAAAAACAAATTCAACTTTTCCTTATGCGTTCTATATACAAGTATATGAGTACATATACATATGTATCTAGTCGTATATATGTAAAATTTATTTACATATTGTGGTTATAAAAGACGAATACACATTCTTTAAATATTTTTGTGTAATTCTCAGATTATTGTTGTGATTGCTTTGGCTTTCGCGCGCGCGGCAGAACTCTCAAGCATTTGACCTCCACATACCTTTCACCTGTGTCAGCTCTTTTGACTCTGCTGTGGCTTGCCACATTCGCTCATTTGTGATTTTACTCATTTTTATGGGATTTTTGTATTGATTTTTCGGTTTATGTGCCAATTAATTGTGTTAATGTATTTATCGATGACTTCTGTTGTCCCGCTGGTATCGTTCGAAAATTGCTTAGACGCCAAAGTGAGGTAATGAGCTGAGGAGTAAGATATTAGAAATATTTAGACATATGAAAAACCACGTTTCTGCTTTCTACTTCAGGTTCGGGCTCTCGGTTGAGTTGCTGTAACATGTTGGCGATCTTCCGAGGTTCGGGCGAAGCTCGTACGTAAAAGCCGACCTAAAAACTTTGTTCTTACATCGTTTATAGAAAACCTCGAAGCTGGCGGGGGAAGGTCTTGCCAATATTGGGTCCACGTAAGGTGATATTCCCTTCCCTTCTCGCAATCTTCATTAAAAAAGAACTCTATACAACCACATAGATGTGTACCTAAGTGTGGTAAAAGGCTAGACCTCTAGAACTGGTTCTGCCGCGGTCATCGGTAAGACAGTACGACGAAACTTGTTTTATTCATCACAACTATTGGGTGTATGCATTAATTCGTGCGGTTTTTTTTCAAAAACTAAAACTTTATTGTGAAAAAATTGTTATACATTTAATGTTCAAAGTATTGCCCATCGGAAGCTACGATGTTTGCCCATCTTTCTGGCACTTTGTGGATCCCATCCCAAAAGAACTTCTCCGGCTTGGAGGTCAAGAAAGAATAGAGCCAATTTCTGATACCCTGTTCTGAAGTGAAGCGTACTCCGGTGAGGGCATTCTGCATTGATCTGAATAAGTGGTAATCGGAAGGCGCTATGTCTGGGCTATAAGGCGGGTGAGGTAGAATTTCCCACCCATAGTTTTCCAAATAGTTTTCAACTGGCCTTGCAATATGTGGCCGATGAAAAATGATTGCTTCGTGTCTAGTCGCATATTCTGGTCGTTTTTCAGCGATGACCTTTTTCAAACGAATCAATTGTTTTCGGTAGGGGTCCCCATTGATCGTCTGACCCGATTTCAATAGCTCATAATGGAGCACACCCTTGTGGTCCCACCAAATACATAGCATAAACTTGGCACCATGGATATTCGGCTTTGCCGTGGATGTCGATGGTTGGCCGGGCTTCCCATATGATCTCTTGCACTTTGGATTATCATAATGAATCCATCTTTCATCGCCAGTGACAATCCGATGCAAAAATGACTTCTTTTGGTGGCGTTGAAGCAACATTTCCGACATGCAGAATCGACGTTCGACGTCTCCTGGCTTTAATTCATAAGGCACCCAATTTCCAAGCTTCTGGATAAATCCTAATGATTTAAATCGTCTGGAAACGGTTGCTTGATCAACTCCTAATACTTTTGCAAGTTCTTTTTGCATCTGGCATGCATATGCGTCGAACAATGTCTCCAAACCGCAAGCAGGAACTCGGAAGACCCGTGAAGCTCCTTGGCGTTGGCATTTTGATAATCAAGCAGTATACCTCGAGGTTTGTTGTCGAAGTTGCCGAGTGGAGTAGGTGGAATGATGTATGCACTATCATTTAAAGTGGCTGCATATGCAAGACCCCAAGAGAACAAATATACCTAACATATCTATATAGGATCCTCCTAAGACCAGTGACTGAAGTCTGAAAGTGCGTGCCGCTGTCAACAGCCCAGACAGCAAATTGAGGTCCTTTGGCAATATAAATTTGCAACAGCGGCTGCGACAGTAATTTCAATAGCCAAATGCGCGGTTATAACTACAACAACAACTCGCAACAATTCAGTCCAATTTTTCACTTTTCTGCTCTTGCTGCTCTATTTAATGTTCGTTCGCTCTTTGTTGTTTTTGTAAGTTTTCTGTTGTCACTTAGCCAAGCAACCAATCTCCGTTCTGTATGTGTGTTTCAAGTCATTGGTTACACTTTGGTTATTGATAATCGTCTACAACAGCAATCACAGTGCACTGATGGACAGTACAGACAGTGCGGACGCTGCGCTGAGACAAAGTAAAAGCTGATGATGTTGCAGGCTCACATACACGCACACAGCCACACCGCATTATTACTGATATGCTCAACAGTTTGACAGCAAAAACGTGAGCCGACTTTATCTTGAGGAAAATGTTCGTTGAAAAAACAGCAGCGGAGGATATGTCAGTGATACACGGAGTGATACGTCGAGTATATGGTAAGCATGATGCCGCACAAAATATGTCGGAGTAATGAACTTCAACCACAGATACAAGAAGCTGAACACGCTTACTACCATTATTTACGGTGTTTTCAATATATTTCTAGTTGTGTGTTGAGTGTGGAAGCCACAATCAACAAGCGATGCTCGTCTGACAACTTCGGAGGAGGCAGGAAAGGACCGATCGGCTAAAGTATATTAAAGTCAAGGCAAATGCAAACATACTCATATGTACATATATGTCTCTGGACTTCACTGGCAGTATGTGTATGTAAGTTTATGAGTTTATGGCGTGGCAGGATGTCGCACTGACACAGTGCCGCAGGACAAAGTTCCAGACTCGGACAGTCTATGGGCTGATTATGAAAGGAACGAGTTTTGTATGTCGGAAACGTTCAACGTATTAGAAGCTCAAAGTCAATGAACAGTAAGCAGAAATGGCTGCCGAGCAGGATATTTTCATTTGTGTGAGTATTTAAAGTGTTTAAAAAAATAAGGAGCAAAACATTCAGAAGACGCATAAGTGAGTAGTTTATTAAATACTTAAAGAGAAAGCGAACTCTTTGAAACTGAATTCAACACTTAAAAGCAAACGAAAGAAATTAAGGATTTGTTCTTAAATTTAGCAGTACTTAGTTTGGTTTTAGGCCACGGTTGAAGTCCTGGTTCGACCAACATTCAAAATTATAGAAAATTAAGTTTTCTAATTACAGTCTCTCCTTGACAGGGAATGTCAAACTCTCCTAGTATATTTCTGGCACGAAATAAAAAGCTCCTTATAAAAATCTACCGGCTGAGGGAGTTTGGAATAGCTTGAACTGAGGTTGGTAGTTTCAGAGATCACCATAACTCCTCACTCCTTTACTCCTTTACTCATTGTGTTTCGAACAAAAGTTTTAATACTTTTAAGCAACAGCAGCAGTTCTGTCACATTGCAAATATTTATTTTAAAATGCCATCAATAAAAATATTTACATTTTCCTGTGTAATATGCACATGGATATGCTACTCAATGACTCCTGCCTGCATTTTTTCCACTTCCGTTTATTTTATGCTCAACAACCTGTTGTATGTATGGGCAGATTAAATTTCTTTTCATACAAACTTGTTGATACGCGAACCCTGTAGGAAACTACTAGACTAATATTATTTTGGATAGTAGAACTCTGTCTGCTCACAACTGATTCATAACTCAAATTTTTGCAGCTTTTGAACAATTCGAGCGGCAAAACAATTAAGTTTCAATCCGGGATGGGTGGATCCCAAATGCACTATACGCAACCAAAGAGGGATCGTTTTCCTACTTTAGATCACTTCGAAAAGTATGATTACTTGGTCTAGTACCTAAAGTTGAGAACTGCTTGAATAATGAGTAAAATAATCATTGCTGGCCACTCTCAGGTAAATAAGATATAATAATCTTCTTCTTCATTTGATGCTTGGGAAAAAGAATGTTATCATCAGGTTATCTCTCTTTCTCTCTCTCTCTCTCTCTCTCTCTCTTTCTCTCTCTCTCTCTCTCTCTCTCTCTATTTCTCTCTCTCTCTTTCCCTCTCTCTCTCTCTTTCTCTCTCTCTCTCTCTCTCTCTCTCTCTTTTTCTCTCTATTTCTCTCTCTCTTTCTCTCTCTCTTTATCTCTTTCTCTCTATCTCCCTCTCCCTCTCTCTCTCTCTTTCTCTCTCTCTTTCTCTCTCTCTTTATCTCTTTCTCTCTATCTCCCTCTCCCTCTCTCTCTCTCTTTCTCTCTCTCTTTCTCTCTCTCTTTCTCTCTCTTTTTCTCTCTTCTTCTCTCTTTCTCTCTATTTCTCTCTCTTTCTCTCTCTATCTCTCTCTGTCTCTCTCTCTCTCTCTCTATCTCTCTCTCTCTCTATCTATCCCTCTCTCCCCTCTCTCTGATCTTCTTCTATAAGAGTTGCAATCACAGTGTACTTGAGTTTTTCACAAATATAAAATAAAAAGTGAGTATTTTTCCTACAGGGCTATTTGAGTTGCAAAACTTTTATCTGTATGTAGTAGTAAATCAGTTTGCTTTCCGAAGAGTGCACTTAAAATCCCAGCACGTCACACACGTTGAGGAGTTTTCCGCACACTTTTCACACCTGATGTCAACGTTAATTCACACAAAAGTGTATTTATGTTAAAAAAACATAATATATTATATATATGTATATGTACATATGAATATGAGCGTTTTACATTAAACGGAAGTATGCCAAAGCGTATTGTCAATTATGTTGCACTGTTAATGATGATTGCTATTGCTCGACGATACAGTCGCGTATCTATATATACCTATGTGAATATGTATGTATGCATACTGATATAAAGATAAATATGTGTACTTGTAGGATCAATTTTCAACATCAGTATGCATTAAAACAACTGTTATTGTATCATATTTCACTGCTTTATATACAAATTAATATTAAATACCTGTAAGTATGTATGTATATACACGTATAATTTGTTGTTGAGTACTGGCAATTTGAGCTTTAATTTCCACTCCACTGATACTCAATTGAATTCAACAATAAAATTCAGTTAAGCGAAATTACTTATTATCTCTGCTCAGCTGTGACTAATAATAAAATTTACTAAAAACTTAATATGAAATTTTTAAATACAATTTTTATTTAATTTGCGCGAATTATTTTTAATCAAATTTTTATAAAAAATATTTTTATTTACATTTTTGTGAAAAATACTTCTATTTTAATTTTTATGAAAAATATTTTTATTTAAATTTTTATGAATAATTTTTTAATTAAATTTTTATGAAAAATATTTTTATTTAATTTTTTATGAAAAATATTTTCAGTTAATTTTTTATGAAAAGTATTTTTAATCAAATATTTATACAATTTATTTTGTATTATAATATTTATGACAAATATGTAAATTTTTTATAATTTTTTTTTCAAATTATTATGAAATTTCTTTTCTATTCGAATTTTTATGGAAAATATTTCTATTTAGATTTTTATGAAAAATCATTTTATTTACATTGAAAAATATTTTGATTTAATTCTTTTTTGAAAAATATTTTTATACAAATTTTTATGAAAATATTTTTATTAAAATATTTATAAAATTTCTTTTTTATTCTAATATTTACGACAAAGATTTTTAAGTAAATTTTTATAAATATATTTTATTAATATTTTTATTAAATCTCTTTTTATTTTTATTTTTATTTTTAATATAAATATTTTTATTTACATTGAAAAATAATTTTGTTTAATTTTTTTATGAAAAATATTTTTATTCAAATTTTTATGAAAAGTATTTTTACAAAAATTTTTATAAAATTTCTTTTTTATATTAATATTTATGACAAATATTTTTATGTAATTTTTTTTTTCTTAATTTTTATGAAATTTCTTATTTATTCCAAATTTTATATATATATTTAATTTTTTATAAGTTTTTTGCATTCAAATTTTTGTGAAAAATATTTTTTGGTAAATTTGTATTAAAATTTTTATGAAAAATGTTTTTTTATACTTTAAGCATTTTTATGAAAAACAGTATTATTCAAATTTTTATGAAAAATATTTTTATTTAGTTTCTATAATTCTCTCTGTAAAATTTATTTTTTAATCGAATTTTTACAAAAAATATTTTGATTCATATTACAAATTTTTATTTAATTTTTTTATGGGCAACACCTTTTTTTATAATATTATTAAATTAGCCAAATAATATTTTATGCAAGAAATTTTAACAACACACTTGCCAAATAAAATTTTTAAAAGTAACAAAAAAAATTGTTTTATGCCAAACAAAAATTATTTAACTCATTTATTATTTAATATAAATTTAATGTTTATATTTACAAACTTCATCCATTAATACAATTTATTCAAGCAATATTTAATTAAAATAAAAATAAAATTTTGCTTACCTCACATTTTTACAATTTACATTTCCGTTTACACGATTTCTGAAATATTTCAGTTAAAGTAATTCCACAGACATAAATTTCAAAATCATTTCAACACTTTCTGCAACTCATCCATCAACGCTCTTTGATGAGTCGTAGTGTGATAACAACACAGAAATGCACATTAATTTAAAATTTTTACATTCAATTCAAAGAAAAATGCATATTAAACTTTCTACAAAATCTCAAAAATTAATTTCATAAATTTTGCATATTTTTTCGTAATTATTTTGAGAATAGTTGCGGCATAGTTGAAATGTTTAGCTCTGAAGATGCAACGAATGCTAATAATAACACAACAATATACATAGTTGCCTGCAGGCATATAACAATACCCACACACACACACACACACATGCAAGCATGCAAAGGCGTACAGTGATGTATGCAATTGAACTATTGCCAAGTGTATGTTAAGTGAGTCATTTGAAAAATCTTGTCTAATTACTGCATAAGAAAAAAATTCAATAAATAAAATAAATAAAAAATTTGCAAAATAACAAAGAAATACAAAGGTGAAGAGAAGAGGCAGCAGCAGCAGATTATTATTTTAATTACTTTACAATTTACTGGCAATGAGTATCAAGAACAAAATTGCAGATATTTTTAGATCTCTTTCGCACAATGCATAATGAGGTGTGAGCATTTTTACACCTCAACGTTTGTATATGGTATATGTATGTGTGTGCATGTGCATTACAATTATTGCATATAAATTTATTCAACACAATGGCGTATATTAAAGAAAATTGGAAGATACTGAAATGGGAAATTTTGAATTAATTTTTTTTTAACTATCAGCAGAGCCAGTTGTTGCTTTCTGCATTTTGTGCAATTTTTATTCTAATTAATATTGCAAAGAACGAGAAAAAATCTTTATTTGAGCATCATGTAATACAATTTATTAACTTTTTTTAATATATTTATTACTGATCTGACAACAAATCATGTTTCCTGGGCCCATTTCCGGGAAACAAAAATATTCCATTTAGGTATATCATCCAAAAATTTAACTAAGCCGATACCTTTTGCTAAGAGATCGATCCAATTCTCGAAAGGAAATCATTAAAAGTAAAAGGAACTAGAAATACGATTTATTCAAAATGTGGATATCTGTTCTAGATCCCGGAGAGAGTAGTAGTATTCCATTTAATCAAAGCAAAAAGCCATCTATGTACGGAATTTTAAGTAAGTCGAACCATAAATGCGAATTTTCGAATAGGTCAGTCCATTGTCCACTTCTCGAAAACATTTTTTCGTACAAATCTTTCCAGGAACCAAAGAAACAAATTGACAAATTTTCCGTATAATCTGCGGCGTAGTTTCGGATTTCACAGAAAACAAACAGAGAGACAAACGTTTTTATATATTTGTTATATTAAATATAGATTTAATTTACTTACCAATTTTTATTTATTTTTTTTTTTTACGATTTACATAGATCACTGGTCCTCGATATCGCCAGATGATAGTTTAATCGAGCCAAGGTAGTCGTCATTCGTTTGAATTGCAAAGCTTCTCGATGTCTAAAACAAGTTCTAATAAATGCCGGATAGAAGCCGAGGATGTGTTCCTGCGTCTCACTCATGTCTTCCACCCTGCACTTCTCACGGGCGTCCCTGCTCCTAATGCCCACTTTGCACGCATGTGATGCCGAATGATTGTGATATTTCTTCTCTGCACTCACACATTATTTTGGCCGCTTTGCATGTCGTTAATGGATTCCATCTCATTCTAGTCCGTCTTCTGGTCGTTTCGGAAACTGTATTTTTACTACTTTCGTATTTCCTGTACTAGTTCGGCAACCAAAGGGATGGTACTTTTGGCAATCTCATAAACAATTTCGTTTACCACACTACTCTTGTTGCCTGAAACTTAGTTTATATGCAGCTGCTTATCTGTAGCCATCTTATCTATCGCTCTCAGGAGAAGTTCTGACGTAATACGATGTGAGATTATTGCCTTAATTTCCGCTTGGCTATCAATATATATATATTAATGTTTTTTATATGGTTTTCCGGGTTGTTAACTATCACAGCAGCCTTCTCTACCGTGCGAAGATCTCTGCCTTAAAAGAATGCAATACAACTTAAACTTGAAGGGTCGCCTGAAATCCAGCACTGTGTAGTAGATTCCGCCGTCTACTCCATCAGCCATTTTTGATCCGCCCGTGTAGACGTTGCAAGTTCCACTGACTGGTTTCTACGGCATCCGCTATCTTTATCTTTCTTCTTCAGACAATGTTTAATGGTATGTGATCTATTTTGTCCACTATTCACTTGGTTATCGAACTATCCATGAAGGTTCTTGCAGAAATCTCACCTAACGCCACCAATGGCTCAGCTGATTTCACTACATTGCTTTCCACTGCAATGTTATATAGTGATACGTTGAGTAACCTTTCGAGTGCAACTATTGGAGTGATTCTTAGCGCTTCTGTTAGGCAGAGTGCAGCGAGCCGCGTCCAATGTTTTCCTGTATGAAATTTTGCCGGCAGCAGTCCACTACTCTAGAGCACCAGAGAAAACAAAATTCTCGTATCGTCAACGATATGAAAAGGTTTCGCTAACCGATAGTGATACTCTCGCGAATTCAAGTTGGCCGAGCTATCGCCGTGAAGTATCATCTCGATAGTTCTTTCAAAGAATACGAGCTTGTGCCGAAAACCGTAGTTACTTAGAAGACTAAGTCTTACCCACTTGTAATGTACAGCTAACACTATGCAGTCGAGCTGAATTTCGGTTCGTTATGAACCACAGTGTAGTCCATTTGTATGTACATCCTTGAACGCCTTAGCTTATGCTACAGGCAGCTGCCACAAGTAACTATTTATTGAAAACTAGCATATTTAACACCAAACACAAACACACACGCACACAAATATATTTATAAAAGCGTCATAACTCCTGGCTACTTTGGTATTAGATCGGTTACTTACTTGTTGTTATTGTTATTATTATTGTAGTTCGACAGCTGATGGCTGATGGCGACTACTTGTTTCAAATTTTTACTACGAACATAAAACAGTTGGAAGTCATCGCCATCACCACAGGCAACACACAATCACCAACACCATCGCCATCACCATCACCATCACCAGCGGCCGCATCAGCGTCAGCGTCGCGTCATTCTCGTCGTCGTATTAAATTATTACACGTTATTTTTCAATACAAGTGAGACATATACAGTCACATATGTACCAATATGACCATATAGTGGTGTTCATTTTCCGCCATTTGCCACCCGAACGCGCGGCGCGCTCCTTCATGCCACTGCCGGCTGTTAAAATTTTTCATTGAAGGCATGCTAAGGCGGTCTGACATTGGCATGCAACACTAAACTATTTCTTATCCTGAACGCCAGTTGTTTATGTTGGTATTTCAAGGGAAAATGCAATATTCCAGTAAAGTGCAACAACAAAAACAACTGCATATAACGCAGTACGTATGCAGACTGTTTAATAAAAAGACAAGTTGAGGGTGGAATAAATAAGAGAAATATGGCTTATACTCATATATTATATATATATATATATATAGATATAGCACATTTTGCATTTGGCAATAAACAGACACACAAATGCTGTTGCAATATATGAATGTATGTGGCAGTATCCTTAGTTAAGCTGTCCTAACTTGCCCCCTTCGCCTTGGCCGTCATACAGAAATATCTATATTTATTCACATGCTCGTATGTACGAGTATTGTGTTCCTCTCCAGCTGGTGTCCTCTGTCTTGGCGGCTTCTTGGCTTAGTCATCAGCATTGACTTCTTCTTCGCTGTTTGTGTGCCTTCATTTGGCTTTTGGCTACTCACATTTTCATTGCAATTGTAATTTACGTTAAATCGATGCGTCGTGAAACCATAGAAATGTTTATCGTTTAATTTAAAACATAAACATTGGTTAGGGCGAGAAGGAGCTTAGCGTATGCAGGCGCCGCATTGGTCGAGTGAAACGCTAGTAAAGTTCATGGCGGCACTCCAGCTTTGAAAATATTCGATGCAGTACCCGCTGGTGGAAGAAGAGGAAGAGGAAGACCTTAACCCTTTTAACAAGATTCTAACCTAACCTAATTTTATGTGAGCAGGATAGAAACCGAAGAACCCGATACCCTGAAGCAGAAATCTTAATACTACATAGATCGATCTATACTCCGATACGCATATACTCTAACAACCAGGCTCTCAATCTGCTAAAAAAAAACAAGCTTGACTCTGTGGCATTGGATTACGACAAACTCAGAAGAAGAGCTGGTGTAACGAAGTTTGCTGTCTCGCAGCGGAGAGAAAATGGGGAGATTGACTACCTCGCAACGCGCGCTGTTTGAGAGAGATATGGAGAGTTGAAGAGAGAAGCGAAACGCATGTGCAGACAGAAAAGAAAGTGTTTGGAGTTTGGAAAGCTGGACGGCAAGTGCGATGCTTGATTCGAATTCTATGAAAAAGTACGGCGACATAGAGAATGTTTCAAGGCCTGAGCATACTAATGTAGAAGCCTAGGAGTTAACTGGTGAGTGATGTCCAGAGCGTGAAATTGGGACACCAGATGATGGCGAAGCAGAATCTCCAATTCATAAAGATGGAGCAGCTTTACTATAACTCGACTACAAAGAAGTCCGAGTAACAAATGTAAGCCAGAAGGAGTACAAGACGCCTGAACTGACAGTTTGCCTGCATCATCTTCTTTGTCGGTTTCAAAGCTGTTCTCAATAGCACGGAAAGAATACCTTTATGACGCTATGTCTTAACTTGGTGTTCCCGCAAAACTTACACGACAGCAAAGACTGACGCTGAGCACACCCAAAAGCTCCATCAGTATGGGCTGGGACCTCACCAAGGCGTTGGACACTAAACGAAGTTTCAGTCCAGCTGACTTTTTATAATTAATACGAGCTGTAGAGACAAACAACTGCCGTACAACTTCTAGCGACATCATTGGCTCCAACAACCGAGCTCCGCTTTCGCTAAGCTATCTGTATAAAGTATCGAAGCAAATGGGTATGGTAGCAAACGAGGACAAGACGAAATATCCGCTGTGATCAAGTAAGCTTCAGACCAGCTGACTTCTTACCTCCCATCTCAATGTTGACAATCGTAGCTTCGAAGTTTGACGAGGATTTCGTCTATCTGAGGACCACCATTATATCGGCCGCTGTAGCCGAGTGGTTAGCAAAGCGTACTGACACTCGGAAGACTCGAGTCCAAATCCTGGTGTCGTACTAACATCCAAAAGTTATGGAAAATTAATTTAAATAAAAAATTAAGTTAAATTTTCTTACTACAGTCGCCCCTCGGCAGGGAATGTCCACCCCTCCGAGCGTATTTCGTACATGAAATAGAGGCTCCTCGTAAAAAAACCATCAGCCGTTCGGAGGCGGCTTAGTATAAACTGTAGGACCCTCCATTTGGTGGAAAAACATCAAGACGCATAACCACAAATTGGAGAAGGAGCTCGGCCGAACCGCCGATGGATTTTTATTTCATCTCAGAAATACATTTGGAGGGCTTAATATTCCCTGCCGAGGGGCGACTGCACTTAGAAATATTAATTTTCTGTAATTTGGGATGTTGGTCGAACCAGGACTCGAACCGTGGCCGTCATACTAGCCACCCGGATATTGCGGCCGCCAAGGGTAATATTGTCGACCTTGAAATTCAACGCAGAATTACTCTTGCCAAAAGGCGAATAGGTAATTGAAAAGTAATTTCCTATTTCGAACAAGAACCGAATTCTAAAAGCCGCACATTATTCCGGTTCTGCTCTAATGACCAGAAGGGTATTCGATGGCGACATGTGTTGAGTCGGCTCTAGAAGTTTTCGAGAGAATGGTTTTGTCATTATGTAACCTCTAATCGTTTACGGTTGTACCATTCACTCTCTTTCATTCTCCATCTCTCTCTCTCTCTGTACATTTTACACCCATACTCAAAGGCAAAGTTCTTCTGTTTGTAATGACTTACTTAATTACAATGACATAAAAAGTGGTAAAAGTTAGTATTTTCGATACACTCAATTGTGTGCTGAGCTACTGCACTGCAGTCTTTAAACGGCAGTTGAGAGAGGACAACAACAACAACTGTTACTAAGAGAAATAATTATAATAAGAAATCAGCTGACATTCAAGCGGCAACTGCCTCAGGCATTTTGTGACTCGTAAGCAATTTCGATATTTGATAATTAAAACTTTTCAACATTTTCCACCTTTAACCAATGCACACATACATACATATACATACGTGTATACATACATATATACCCGAGAATGTATGCTTAAATATACGACAATTTGCAGATTGTTACAACCAACATTCTCTGTGGCTTTCATTTTCGCTTACTTTCGATAGACATATTTTCCTACACACATACACGCACACACGCAAGCATATGTGGATGGTATTTGCTTCTCTGTTCAAGTTTTGTCTGCAACGCCTTTCAACTCCCATCAGCCAGCCTCAGTCAGTCAGTCAGCATTTAACGGGAATTTTTAAGTTCGTCCATTAATTCGTTTAAGTATTTACTTTAAGTGCCAAAGTGGAGCGCGAAAAGCCATCCAAGCACCGTCCCGCAAAAGTAAACAAAACCGCCAGACAATAACCAATAAAAAAGCAACAACAACAACAACAGCAACAGCTACAGCTGAGTAGCAACCTCACTCGTGGCATGTAACTTGAAAAGGGTTGTGGCAGCAGCCACGGCTCGCTGTTTACCGGCTGACTTGGGTAGGGTCGGGTTGGTTGAAGCGCGAGTCAGCAACAATCGGCGGCAAGAGTGGCAACAGCAACAGCACACAAAATTAACAACAAAACTTATTATCGATGAAACAAATTGTGCAGCACTAACAAACTGCCCATTAATGTAATCAGGCAAAGTTGTAAACAAACTAACAAACACACATGCATAGCTATATATATACATATGTACATACTCGTATATAACGCTAACCAAACAATGGATCATATAATGAGGTGGAATGATTTTAATAAGCATACATACATACATATATAGCTACATTTATATTTACATATTTATATATGTATGTATGTATGTACAGTGGGTGGCCAAATTATTAGGGAAGGATTATTTTATCTGAATGTAGCTTCTGGTATCATTATTATTGTTTTTGTGATTTACATTTTTTCAACGGTTTGACACCCCGAATTTTCAACTTTTTAGGATGGGTAGGGATCCGGACACGTCTCCAGGAAAATTTAGAGAAATACAAACGCTGTTACTGCACTGCAAACATTCCCAGAGGGATATAGTCCCAGAGGTTTCAAAGTCGGTTGTCAATCGACTCAAAATTAGAATTGACCATAAAGTACATCTTGAGACGAATCGGGTAAGAAAATGTGGCAGGAAAAGCAACACATCACATCGTACTGTCCGACAAATAAGAAATATCTGCCTAACTACCAGTATGTAGAAGAAACAACTAGAATGAGCTAAGCAGCTTGAAATATCAGGTCAAGTAAAAAGTTCGTTCGGTTTTTATCTAAGAGATGGCGTTATTGTCCATAGTACTAGTGTTACGTGTCGCAACATATCATACTATACGTCGCTAAAAGCGTGTTTATTTGCGCTAAAAGTTTGTCTTTGACAGTTTTTCGATTGCTTGACTCAGTACGTTGTGAGCGCTCGTCAAAGATGGACACCAGCAAAGAGAAAATTCGCTATATTTTACAATTTTTCTTCAATCAAGGCGAAACAGCACAAAAGTGGTTTGTTAGGTTCCGTTCCGGTAATTTCGATGTCAAAGATGCACCACGCGTCGGGAGGCCTGTCGTCGAAAATTGCGATAAAATCATGGAAATAGTGGAAACAGACCGTCACGTGAGCACTTATTTAATTGCTGAGGAACTTAAGATAAGCCAGAAAACCGTTTGGAATCATTTGCATAATCTTGGATTCAAAAAGAAGCTCGATGTTTGGGTGCCACACGAACTAACGCGAAAAAAAACATGATGGACCGAATTTCCATCTGCGAATCACTGCTGAATCGCAACAAAATCTACCCATTTCTAAAGCGTTTAATGATTGGCGATGAAAAGTGGATCACTTACACGACAACGTCAAGCGAAATCGGTAGTGGTCGAAATGCGGTGAGCCAGCGGAAAGGGTTGCCAAGCCAGGATTGACGGCCAGGAAGGTTCTGCTGTGTGTTTGGTGGGATTGGCAAGGAATCATCTACTACGAGCTGCTCCCCTATGGCCAAACGCTCAATTCGGCCCTCTACTGCCAACAACTGGATCGCTTGGAGGCAGCACTCATCCAGAAGAGGCCATCTTTAATCAACAAAGGCCGAATTGTGTTCCATCAGGACAACGCCAGGCCACACACGTCTTTGATGACGCGCCAGAAGCTTCAGGAGCTCGGATGGGAGGTCCTAATGCACCCATCTTATAGTCCGGACCTGGCATCAAGTGATTACCATCTTTTCCTGTCCCTGGCGAACGCGCTTAATGGTGAGAAGTTGGCCTCAAGAGAGGCCTGTGAAAATTAGATCTCCGAGTTTTTTGCCAATAGGGAGGCAGCCTTCTACGAGAGTGGTATAATGAAGTTGACAACAAGTTTACGAACAAAACGGCGCATATTTGACTTAAATCGGACAAATGTACACAAAGTTATCATATTTTGAAAAATCAATAAAAAACCGAACTGCTTACTTGATCTAATATGACCGTTGCTGACTGGAATAAAGTCAGTACAATATATTCGAATAATGCAATTGGTTAGTTACGAATTTCTACTATTTATTCTATTATTTTACAGCTGTACTTTTTCGACGAATCAACGTTTGAAAGTTTGGTCGATGAAGGTTTCTTTGTAAGACGACGTCCTGGTGAACAATTCCACGCTGAAACGCCTCATAGTGAGAGTTAAACAACCGGTTAGTGTCATGGTGTGGTCAGTCATCTCAGCCAAAGGGACCTCGTAGAAGGTACAATGAGACAAGACCAACACAAACGAGTGCTAGAAACACGGTTACTGCCGCAGATAGAGGAGTGATTCCCTAGTGATGAAGAATATACTTTTATGCATGACTCTGTACCGTGCCACAAAGCCCGAAGTGTTACCACACTTTTGGTCAAAAAAAATATCAATGTTTTGCATTTGCCAGGGAATTCACCAGACATAAATGCCATAGAATACATGTGAAGTGATTACCACCAAGCAGACGTCGCAGTTGATTGAAACACTTATCAGAGAATGGCATCAGAATTCTAAACCCCAAGAAGATGCTAAAACCTGTATTGGAAGCATGCGCCGACTCATAGAAGCTCTTATTGCAGCAAAGGGACGCATAACCAAATATTAAAATTTATTTCACTAACTTTTTACCAATATTAATATTTGTCATACGAAGAATATAAAACAGTTTTGTTTAACTTTTTGCAGTTTTTGTTATCCCAATAAAATGTAGATACAAATAAAAAATATTTAAGAGACCTATAACTAATTATTTGTAGCCGAAATCCATTTGAATAAGAAAACTGAAGAATTTCCTTACTGTCCCTAATAAATTGGCCACCCACTGTATGTACAGTAGCGAACAGCCGACAGCCAGAAGTTACAGTAATAGAGCCTGTTATACAAAGCATACATATCGATTGGCAAGGATTCACGGAAACTCTTTTTTTCTTAGTTGAGGTAGGCCTCAGCTTGATGTTAGTGCGAAAGCATAGTTGGATCGCTAATTAGTCCTGCCCTGGATGAGGGTAACGTAGAACGCAGCTTAAAATTTGTGCTACCCTTCATAAAGTAAGTGACTTCTGAAGAAAAAGTGATCAAGAACTACCAACCCTCTTCTTCAGGTACTTACATATTTTGGACCAAAATTATTTCAGCATTCAGCGTCGGGAGAGAGAGAGGGAAAGACGAAAAAGCGCTAGTTTCTTTTATATTCATATATCAGCGCGACAAAACGACACTCAAACTATGAGAATTTTTTGCAGAATAACTGCATATTTATAACACATTTATATAAAATAACTACATAAAACTTGACAATTTATTTTACATAAACCTTTCGGAAGAAACCCTCTAAGTAATGATGAGAACCGTTGGAAAATCCATTCACCAGTTTTCTCATTTACCGTGAACAGACAGAAAGACAGTTGCGGAGGAGGAATTTATTTTTTAATATCAACGAATTAAAAGTCGCGTTTTCTGTTCAGTTTTCTTGAAAACCTTTTTATTATTTGTATTGTATACATATTTATATTTGTAAATAATTTTCAATTACTCACCTTTGGCTCCAAATGTATTTTTTAAATTACTTCAGCAACGATTTTGAATGACTATAAAAATCTGAAAAGCCATAAAAAAAGAGTATTTAGAACCAAATTAAATATTAGCCAATGCAAGTACAATACAATGTAAAAGGTGCAAAAATAAAAAAAACACTTGTCTATAATAAAAATTTCACTTCTACTCGTACATAGATCCTTCACATTCCAATACCGAAAAAAAAATTGCATATGAACTGGAAAATTTTGCTTTTACTAATATCAAATGATGAGCACAGAGTAATATATTTCTTATGAAATATTGCTACACAACAATGTATACAGACGCACATATATACCTATACATATATGGTAAATATATACATAGAGACATAAACAACTATTGCCGAATTAAGCAGTATTTTTTAAAAGTAAAAAAAAAATAAAAATAACGAAAAATATTCTCACATTTAGTAGCTAATACAAATATTTACGACCACAAATAGTTTATCGGAATCGTAAAATTTTCAAAAAAACTTGGTTTACCAAAATCAAAACGCCTTTCCTGCGTAAGTGTGTTAAAGTAAAAACGCAGATGAAGCTATAAATATAATCAGACATACATATATTAGACATACATACCATGTATATGTATGTATGTATATTGAAGAATGCTGTTGTAATATATGAAGTGTAAAGATTTTATTACCGCAAATGAGGTGAAGTCTTGATATTTGTTTCACACCACCAGCGACCTCACATAAATCTGTTTAGTTAATTTACAAAAAAAGAAAAACAAAAAACAAAAAAAAGTTGCTTTATGTTCCAATTACGCAGTGTAAATAATAAATTCACTTAATAAAATTACAAACACAAAACATTTTTGATTGAAAAAATGTTTTCCATTCACTCATTTCAATAACCGATCTCGGTCAAAGGTCAGCAGTAATAAAGTGGTAAATCGCCGCAATAGCTTTAACGCACAATTGGACAGCGAAAAGCCGTTAGTCAATAAACTGCAGTGAGGTGTGAAAGGCAAAAAAAAAAGATTTTAAAATTTAATCGAAAAAAAAATTTTTGAGACCAAAATAAAAACACAACACATCGCGTTGTTAAGAATTTAAAATGCGCCACGAAATTTTCTTTCAACACTTTTGGCCGGCTGCGTTGGTCATGCCACATGCCGCAAGCATTTTCTTGCTATTCTCTGTACATATTCGTATACATACATACATATATACTCGTACACTACGCCGTGCGTATTTAAATGATGGTGCAAATAAAAGATATAATTTATTAAAAATGCATTTAACAGCCTAGTGAGGAGGCGTAAGGCAGTGCAGTCGCAGTTGATGGCGACGTTAGCGACGCTGCTGCGTTGTGTGGGAAAACGCTGCGTAATTGCAAAATCGGCTGATGATATTGCCGGTTAACCGCAGTTGTGGAGTGCAATGCGTTGGAGTGCGAAATATTATATACATACATACAAACATATACAAATATATGTATGCATAAATGTAGTGCAGCACTAACCATATGATGAGTTTGGCGTGGAGAAGAGTCGCACTTTCATTTATATACATATATACATACATAAATGCACGCCAACTGGCCACATACGAATTTAAATTTAATTTGTTAAAAACGAAAATGGATAAAAATATTAAATTAAATTGCCAATAAGCCATAGAGAAATATTTATTATTACGAAAATTCAAGCACACCAATCATGCGAGGTGGATGAGTCTGCATTTCTATAAGCGAGCAAAGGTCCCCTCTTAAATAGAATATAATTATATTTTCATTAAATTCTTTTAAAATTTTTCCTCACTTACGACAAATCTAAAATTATTTTTTTTTTCTGTTATATCAGAAATAAATAAGTAAATAAAATCAAAATATAAATACATACATATATATTTTATAAAATGTTTTTTTTTCGCATTTCTTACTCAACTCGGAGACTTAATTTTGCATTTGAGCGCTTTAATCGCTCTTAAATTCACTTTTTTCATGCATACTCTTCACTAGTACTGCTCTTTTCGCTCTTGTACCGGAAATTCCCGGAAATATCGGCGCTATAGGCTTATGAGAGTAACTGGTTCTTTGAAACCTAGTGTACTAATCCCCCGGGGAAATTAGCATTCTAGTTTTAGTTTCTATTTTTTCACTAACTAGTTCAACTTTCATGGAATTTCAATTAACTGAGTATACATCAGTTTCATACCAGTTAAATACTAGTTCATTCATGCATGTTGAATACCTACTTCTCCAAAATATTAATAAAAAACTACGAAACGCATTACAGCGACAACCTTTAACCTCTTCTTCTTTCAGTGGCAAACTAATTGGTTAATCAACAATTTGAATGCTTCAAGATACCTATTCCAAGCAACACAGACCTCTGCTGTTCAGCTTTAGTAACCAGAAATAACTACATAATGCAAGATCCTCAAAAACAAGGAATGGAACGCTGGTTTCGACACTCCAGATTATAAGATTAAGTTGTAAATGGCTGATTTGAAGCACGGTTGAAGGTATCTGCTCAAAATCCCCTTCGAACTAGTGGATCATTGAAACGTTTTCCCTGTCGAAACTTCAGCTATTATGAAGACTGCAGTTAAAAGCGGCGACTAATTCACGAACAAAGAGTTACTTATTTTCAGCTGCAGTCAAGATGGATTTTAGTTCCACAACCGACTAAATTTTCGGCTACCCTCTTCACCAGCTGGACGAAGGAGTACAGGCTTGAATTAGATGTGAAGGTCGATGACGTAAAAATTCCCACTATAAACAACCCAAAGATATTGGAAGTCACATTCGAAAGCCTGCACTCCTTCACTCCGCATACGACTGCAATTGCCGCAAAACTCCAGGGCCGCAACAAAATACTGAAAGCGCTATCCGGCAGCACCTGGGGTAAAGACAAAGAAACCTTGCTAGCAACTTACAAAGCAATTGGTCGGCCGCCCGACGAACGAGCCGCAATTAAAGAAGTTACAGGCCTGTCAAAACATCAAACAAACCAACTAAGGACCGCGACAGGAAACCTCCTGATGTCGCCGGAGCATCATGTGCTCGTAGCATAGATGCTTCGCTGTGCAAACAGTTCTTATTGGGATGCTACCGTCGGGCAACTTATTGAAGCCGAACTTCCACCTAGGCACATCAGAAAGGGAGTACGTGATATGAAGAGCACCATCCGCCAACACGTGCAACAACCGCTGGACAGGACGGCGTACAGACAAGCACTGAACGCCATTCACCAAGAGTCAATCAGCACCTTCAAAGACTCCCTTCCCGTGAATAGCATGCTCGGAATTAAACCATCACCTATTGTAGACAACGAGCTCGAGCTGCCTCGAGACACTTGCGTGACTATGGCACAATTTAGGTCTGGATATTGTAGTAGGTTAAACTCCCACTTATCCAGGATCGATCCTCGCATACCCAACGTATGCCCGGCATGTGGAGAGTCTCCACATAACACTAACGACCTCTTCACACACCCCCTTAAGCCGACTCATTTAACCCCCCCCCCCCCCTCCCTTTGGTCCAATCCCGTCGAAATAGCACGTTTCTTGGACCTCTCTTTAGATGACCTCGGCGACTTAGATTGATTAAGCCTGTCCTAAGTGGGGTTAAGGAACCGCTACAACCACAACAACAAAAACAAAATGGGTTTTAGTCATCACCTGCGGGGTATGAGTTGAAGAATCTCGCAAGAGGCAACTAAAATCCAAAGTTCCCGCTACAGCTGGGTCTTTATACTACAACCGCTAGGATTTCTATGCGGCCAAGGACTGTCCCTCCCGCTCCTCAAAAACTATTTCGGGGGAATAATTTTGTAGTTACAACAACAACTATATGGATTTTAGTCGCTTACAACAAATTCAAAAATTGCGCTGGAATATCACCGATCTCAATAGGAAGTGGATAAACAGAACACTTTATCTTTTACTTCGGTTCGCGGCCACTAGAACGAACTTACTAGGCAAGGTTTGACCAATCTTTATAGACGAACTCATAATGCTTCATCTGGCTAAAATGGGACAATAAAAGGTCACGCGAAGTTATTAAAAGGAATCAAAATTCAAAGGTAATAGGAGGACTGAAAACCTACTGATTTAATGGACAACATTCAGAAAGGCTGAGAGTTCATTTTATAAGATACGAGAGGAGCTGTAAGAACGACGAAGAGGAAGAAACGATTCCTCATAAAACTCCATCAGCCGTTCGGAAGCGGCTTAGTATTAAAGGTAGGTCCTTCCATTTGTTGGAAAAACACCAAGACACATACTATAAATTGGAGGTAGAACTCGTCCGAAAAACGCTTCAGTGGTTACAAATCGCATTTAAATTTCAATTAAAATTCTATAAAATACCAATATTTCCAAATATCTCAGCGCTTTGTTCCTACCCAGTACAGCTCCCCACAATTTATTGCCATCCCCACCAGCGAATTTATTTTTAATCCAATGACGCAGATCGCACTTAAGGTGTTCGAGGGGCAGCCGCACTGCTGCACTGTTTACTGCGTATTTCGTTGTGAAGCAAAAAAAAATTGATTTGCAACATCAAGGAAACGCCAATACATTGGCGGTAGGGCGGAGAGGAAGAGCGCAGACGGTGATCTCCACGCGTCGGCAACTCAATGGAAAAAGACATAAAATTTTTGGTGTTGATGCAATCAGCGAGAAAGGCGAGCACACCTGTGTTGCGCAAAACACACAAGCAAGTTGATGTGTTGAGATATAGTGGGGAATATAGAAGAAAAAAATAGAAGATACTGAAAATTACAAAAAAAATAAAATAATAATAAATAAAATTAAAGAAAAAACAAAAAAACTACCGAAATCAAGTGAGTTCTTTTGAAAATGTTTCACTTTGAAGTTACCTCATCTTAATTGGGGCAATCAATACAGATGCTAAAATTTCAAAAGTAGCGCAAGTTGGTCACACACATTTTAATTAGCTGCGGAATTGTGTAATTTAAATTTTTCCGATTGGCGATTTCTTTATTTTAAATTCATCTTCTGCTCTTTCAACCACTGAGCGGGCAACAACTGTTTCATGCCACTTTTTTTAGGCAGGTGTGAATTATACAAAAATATATACATACATATATATGCTTATTTCGAAACCAAACCATTTCACTTTTACTTAGATTTCCGCTTTAATATCAATTATAGTTTTCCATCTTAAATTCACCCTTCACACATGTTTTCTTATGTAAATTCGTCATTCAAAATAGATTTAATTATATTGCCCTGCTATTGATGCACATTCAAAGTCACATACGAACTCAAATAAATACGACAATGGAATTTGCAAAACTTTTACGCTCTAATTAATTCCAAACTGAAGCGAAAAGAAATTGCAAACAGCAGTTTTGTTGAGGACAATGGCGCATTGAATGTCCTTGCACTCATTATCCCTTAGCCATTATTATATGATTTGCACACATAACTAGGTATATACATACGAGTATACATATGTAATGTATTATTGTTGTATTGTTATTGTTGCACTATTATTTTCAATTAAAGTGATATTGTATATGCATGAAAGGAAATTAAGACTTTAAATTGTTTTATATTTCTCACTTGGTTAAGATTGCCCCAAATCTAGAGCCCTAAAAATCAACACAAAATTTAAAATATAAAAAATCCTTATGAACAACTATTGGAATTAACTCAACGAACCCCACTGAGTAATTTTGTGGTCGCATTTTTTTAAATTTTACCTGAAATCGCCACAAATATTGGGTGTATGCATTACTTCGTGGCGTTTTCTAAGAGAGGGCTCTACTAGTATTATTTCGCGTCGTGTTCATCTGCGGCTATATTCATTTCAAAGGTACTGTCATTTCGCGTCGTTTTCAGTAGATGTCATTTGTTTTAGCGTTAACAGCAATTTGTTTCATTCATTTGAAAATGTCGAAATTTGTACCAGATAAAATGTTTTTGCGGTTTAAAAGTGGCAATTTCGACTTAGACGATGGAGAACGACCCGGACAACCAAAAAAATTTCAAGACGAAGAATTGGAGACATTGCTCGACGCAGATGCATGCCAGACGCAAGAAGAACTTGCAAAAGTATTAGGAGTTGATTAAGCAACCGTTTCCAGACGATTAAAATCATTAGGATTCATCCAGAAGCTTGGAAATTGGGTGACTTATGAATTAAAGCCAAGAGACGTCGTACGTCGATTCTGCATGTCGGAAATGTTGCTTCAACGCTACCAAACGGAGTCATTTTTGTATCGGATTGTCACTGGCGATGAAAAATGGATTCATTATGATAACCCAAAGCGCAAGAGATCTTATGTGAAGCCCGACCAACCATCGACATCCACGGTAAAGCCGAATATCCATGGTGCCAAGGTTATGCTATATATTTGGTGGGACCATAAGAGAGTGCTCTATTATGAGCTATTGAAATCGGGTCAGACGATCAGTGAGGACCTCTACCGAAAACAGTTGATTCGCCGACCAGAACGCTCGACCACATGTTGCAAGGCCAGTTAAAAACTATTTGGAAAACTGTGGGTGGGAAGTTCTACCTCACCCGGCTTATAGCCCAGACATAGCACCTTCCGATTACCACTTGTTCAGATCAATGCAGAATGCCCTCACCGGAGTACGCTTCACTTCAGAACAGGGTATCAAAAATGGGATCGATTCTTTCTTGACCTCCAAGCTGGAGAAGTTCTTTTGGGTTGGGATCCACAAATTTCCAGAAAAATGGGCAAACATCGTAGCTTCCGATGGGCAATACTTTGAACATCAAATGTATAATAATTTTTTTCACAATAAAGTCTTAGTTTTCAAAAAAAACCCGTACGAATTAATGCATAGACCCAATACACTCCAAGAAAACGTTCTTATTTAGCACTTAGAAAAGATTTTCTACTCGATTTGCACTCCTGCTCGCTGCGAGCACTCAACAGCAACTCAGTATAAGGAAACTGTGGGACGGTATTACAAGCTCCCTACGTACAGCTGCAAGCGAAACTATTGGATTTGATAAGGTCGCAAAAACAGCTGGTACAATGAGGACTGCCTCGTCGCAGCGGAGGGAGAGCAGGCTGCCTACCTCAAAACGTTGCGATCGACCACTACACGTGCGGGATGGAATATATATCGAGAGCTGAAGAGAAAAGCAAGATGCATTTGCCGTCAAAAAAAGAAAGTGGTCGAGATACGTGAGCATGAAGGGCTTGAGAATCTGGCCGACAAGGGTAATGCTTGAAAATTCTATCAGAATTATAGATGGAACACTTATCCAGCTAGTAAAAAAGCACACCCGGAGTTCGTGAACCCAAAACCTCAATCGATGACGATGGGAAAGACGTTACATCTGACTATAACGAGGTTCGAATAGCGATTGCCCGCTTCAAAAACAACAAAGCGGCTGGAGCTGACGACCTACCGGCAGAACTATTCAAACAAGGCGGTAAAAAGCTGAAAAGGTGCATGCATCAGCTACTTTGCAGAATATGGTCAAACGAATGCATGCCCGACGATTGGAATTTAAGTGTGCTCTGCCCAATCCACAAAAAAAGGCGATCTGCGCCAATTACCATGGGATAAGCCTCCGTAATATCGCCTATAAGGTCCCATCGAACGTATTGTGTAAAAGACTAAAGCCCACCGTCAACAAACTGATTTGACCTTATCAGTGTGGCTTTAGACCTGGTAAGTAAACAATTGACCAGATATTCACCAAGTGACAAATCTTGGAAAAGACACTCGAAAAGAGAATCGACGAACACCATCTCTTCATCGATTTTAAAGCAGCCTTCGACAGCACGAATAGGGGCTGCCTTTACGCCGCTATGTCTGAATTTGGTATCCCCGCAAAACGTATACGGCTATGAAAACTGTCGTTAAAAAACACTAAAAGCTCTGTCAAGATCGTGAAGGACCTCTCCGAGCCATTCGATACCAAACGAGCTTTCAAACAGGGTGATTCCTTATCGTGTGACTTTTTTAATTTAATGCTGGAGAAAATAATACGAGCTGCACAGCAGAATAGATAAAGAACAATCTTCTATAAGAGTGTACAGCTGCTGGAGTAGGCGGATGATATCGATATTATTGGCCTCAACAACTGCGATGTGAGTTCTGCTTTCTCCAAACTGGATAAGGAAGGGTAAGATATGGGTCTGGTAGTGAACGAGGGCAAGACCATCTTCTGCCATCACACAAACAGTCATCGCATTCCCGACCCGGTTCCCAAGTCATTGCTGACAGTCATAACTTCGAGGTCGTAGATAATTTCGTCTATCTAGGAGCCAGCAGCAACACCAATAATAATGTCAGCCTTGAAATCCAGCGCAGAATTACTCTTGCCAACAGGTACTACTTAGAACTGAATTAGCAAAAGAAAGGTAAAGTCATCTCTCGACGAACCAAAACTAGAGAGAGGAATAGGAAGACCTCAACTCCGTTGGAAGGATCAGAAAGAGCGTTATGGTTTCACTTGATGAGATGATGATGAAGAAGAAGATGGTGCAGATATCTGCTGTTTTGGCGCCTGTAAATAAATTGAATTTTCCAGACAAGCGACAACTCTTTCATAAATACCCAAACTGTGGAGAAACTATTTGTTTGCTTTAATAAAGCTTTGCGGAAATTTAATTCAAAAAATAGGCTGAGTGGTCTCGGATTCCATATGTAAGCATAGGTACAAACAGTCTTGTTATATATTACCTATGTCTATGACTTTCCACATTCTTACTTCTTTCCTCACTTCCATTATTTTATTTTTAGTTCCATTTATCGATTTGTGTCGCAAACTTTTCTAATTGTTAATAAAGTTGTTGTTACTTTTTTTTGCAAAGTAAGCACATTCTGCATAGATAACTTATAGAAGTTGAAGGACAAGACACACTACTACCATTATCCTTGCCTGATATAGCTGCATAATTGTTACAAATACAATATATAGTATACTCGTATATACAGTTTTTTCCTACTCATTTACATAAATTGCATGACACGCACTAGTAACTGTTTTCATTAAAGCAGTTGTTGCGCCTAAATGTATGCTTTATTGTCGCTTTTCTTAATGAATTAATCAATAACGATTTACTTGTGCTTAAAGTCTTATTAAAGTACGAGTGTGCAGTGATGATGGTACCAATTGTAGATAGGAGAAATGTAGAATATATCAATTTGGAAACCAACCTACCACAATGAGGAAAATGTTGTTGTGGCTGAACTACGCCGCTTTCTCTCGGAGGGAGTTATGCTAACAGTGTTATGCAGAGAAAGGAGGTTAAAAATATTTATTCAGCTCTGTGTGCCCGACTGTATGTCGTAAGATTATCTAATTGTTTCCTAAGATAATGAGAAACCGTAGTAGCCTAGAATTTTTAATCGCCAACAGAAAACCCTCAGAGAGATAACAATAAATCTTCAAGCATAAGCTTTCAGATTTCCCTCCGGAGATTACAGGTGAGTTTATATGTATTGTATTGTATATATTTATATATTTATATATTTATACGATTATCGAGGACGATTAGTGAAAGCCAAGAAATATCAATTTATAAGAGTCTTTACTTTTTTAAAACTACTGCTTTTCACCAATGTTACTCGACAAAAGTTAGAAAAAAATTACTCCAACAATCCGAAAAGTGCCTTAGAGCAGGTCAATCCCAAACCATAAACGGTTTACTCTTCCTCGCCAGCAGCGGCTCCTGTAGCATTTGCTGAATTAAACTCAGAACCATTATTCATGCCATTCTATAAAACGAATAAAACAATCTTTTCTCAGGACACTAGTTACGTTTGAAGGGTTCGTCATATTCAAAGAGACTAAACCATATAACTACCTTTCTCTCCTGCTCCGGGCAACTTTGTATCGCTTTTGGCAGAACTTTTCCACGCACTTTGAACCAGCTTTCTTATAAATAAAGCCTTGGCCTCAATAACCGCGTTGAGAGTTCTGCTTTCTCCAGAGTTGATAAAGAAGTGAAGCGTATAGGTTGGGTAGTGAACGAGAACAAGACGAAATATCTCCTGTCATCAAACAAACAGTCAACGCATTTATGGCGTGATTCTCATGCCATTTTTGACAGTCACTACTTTAAAGTCGTAGATATTTTCGTCTGTATTGGAGCCAGCATAAACTCCAATAACAATGTCAGCGTTGAAATTTGACACAGATTTAGACTTGCCAACAGATGACTGGACTGAGTAGATAATTGAAAATTAAAGTCCTCTCTCGATGAAGCAAAATCAAACTCCACAAGTCGCCCAACGTTCCCGGCCCGTCTATATGGTTTGCGGGGAGGCATGGACGATGGCCATATCTGATGAGTAGGCGTTAAGAACTTTCGGGAGAAAGTTTTTGTGTAAGACTTTTTAACCCTTTGCGACTGATATAATTTAACGAAGTAAGAGACAGCGACTGGCTACGACATGCGGTCCGAATGAATGAAAGCACTTAAGCTTTGAAAGTACCTACGGGTGAAAAAAGAAGAGGAAGACCTCAACAGATGTAGAGTGACCTGACTTCACTTGGCATTTTTAACTGGCATCAAAAGATTGCTAAAATTCATTTGAAAATTTTTCTCATATCAATAAACAAAGAAAATGAATTAAATTCGTATTCAATTTAAAAAAAAATTTCAAGTAAAAATATTCTTCTTTATGAAAGAATTCTACAAAATTTAAGTTACCATAAAAAGTTTTCAAAATAATTTAATAGCTCTGAGTAAAACTTACAAGGATTGACGCTAAGATCCCTACTGGCTGCCACATTTAATACCAGATTAAGACAACCACATCCAAATCCAGTTTGTTCTCCGAGTCTTTCTTTTAGACATCACTAAGTGCAGTCTCGCTAGGCAACACTATGAATTTACTTATGAATTAGCTTATTAATTTTATGGGTTCTCTTAAATCATAACCCTACAAATCATTTCATATAAATATTTTGGCATGTTCTTATCTGCGGTTAGAATTGGCTTAAATTTCTTTGAAAAATGAATCATTAATACGTCAATCGTAAATACTACATTATTTTTATTTAAATTAAAATGAAAACCAATGGTTTCAGTAGTGGCGATACGTAGGGAGTTTGAGATGCCGTCCCACAGTTCTCGCATACCGAGTTGCTGATGACTGCTCTCAGAGAGCAAGTGTGCAAATCGAGCAGAGAACCGCTTGGCAGTCTGTTGCGATTGCAGCTTTTCAACGTCGAATCTTTCTTGTGTTTGTTGACGGCCGTTCTTAGATACACAGAGGCAGGTGCCTATCTTCGTTGCGGCAAGATAGTGAACCGAGTCGATGTTAAGACCTCGGAACGTACGCCCATCAAAAATACTGGATACCTGTCTTCCATTTATCACAACAAGATAGATCTGGTTGAAATTTTCGATCTGGAGGCAGCCAAGTAGCCTGGTAAATTTTCTTTTGCTGGAATCTAGTGCTACATACAACCATATTTCGGGCCCCGATGAAGTCCATCAGCCTCAGCCCATTTGTGGATGTTTCGACGTGGGGACTGATTTTTCCGACTGTCGTCCCAAAGGTATCTTCTTTGCCCACCCTAGCATTGAAGTCGCCAAGCACAATTTTGACGTCGTGGCGGGGCGAGCGCTTATATCTGTGCTCGAAGCGCTCGTAAAATGCATCTTTGGTCAAGCCATCTTTCTCTTCCGTCGGGGCGTGGACGCAAATTAGTGTGGTGTCAAAGAACTTAGTTTTGATGCGTACGTGGTCTAAAACTGTAAGTCGTGAGATGCTTGAACCATATGCAAAGAATCGTTTCTGGCCGTCAAAAATTTGCCTCATTTGCGTGAACTTCTACACATGACCCCATCCCCCAGTTATTATATTAACACATAAAAAGTTAAAAATTAGGAAATTTTGGTCAGAAGAGGTAAGTTCAAGAGGTATCTCAATATAGTGCAAGACTCTGCAGATAAGTCTGGTGCCATTGTGGTACAATAAAAGCAGCACAGTCGCACTATTTGTTATTGTTGTCTGTTGCTTGATAGAATTTTCTTATGTGTTTATAGATTTCTTGTTTAAGAAATGTCAGTTCTATGGTTTTAAGAGTCACTAGTTTGATTTAAAGTACACATTGTTGAAAACTCTGGGTTATACATATATTTCGGATACAAAACTGTTCTAATTATACCTACACAAAATATTTCAAATACGAGTACATTTGTGGAATAATGAAAACTCTGATTGAAATATCAGCTCAAAATCTCAATTCAAAGGTTTCATGCAATTATCGGTTGGACGTATCATCATTTCCACGAACTTCAAGCTCTCATATCGGTCTATGCCTATCCAAACTATACCCTCGTAAGTGCTTCTCTTCGCGTAATCGCCATTCAAGTTGCTGTAAGCATATAAAACACAAATGTAAAAGTATAAAGAAGCATACATATATATCATATTATCTCATCCTCTCCCACGCACCTCCAATAACAGTTGTTATACCACCAACCGCCACGACTTTTCATCGCACAACTCTCATCGCCATTTTCGTCATTATCACGATCATATGTTGAGAACTTATCACCTTCGTGCTTTTGGAAGTAATCTTCGGCGTCGCCCTTGTATTTGCCAACATTTTTCAAAACAAAACCTTCCGCCTCGCTGCCCACAACGAACAGATCATATTTAGCGAAATATTTTTTACCATTGAAATGTTCCATTTTGATGTACAACTCATGTTCACAATTCGTCGTGAGTGCATGCAGTTTGTCGAGACCCAACCAAAAGTTCGCCGATAAATTACCAAATCCGTTTTTATAGTCATCCCAATCTCTATAGAAGTTCTCGGCGTCACTTACACGCCGTTGAATAACTGTCCAGCCACCGAAATCGGTTTCATCATCGCACCACACCTTGAGGGAGTCGCCAAGTCGACCAATTTGTATATTATAAATGCCGCTTTTGAAAGTCCCAGCGGCTGCTTCGAGACAATTTGCAGGCGTGCGTTTGCTGGGGTTTCCATTTGTATAGTTAAGAAAAAATACAAATTATTTAAAATTGTTTTTAAACAAAAATATGGTAAAATTTCCACACTCACAGGTTTTCCACCGGCTTTGTCTCGTTTCGTGCTTTGATTTCCTCCACGAGCTTTTCGAGGTTTTGCAATTTTTGCAAAACATTTTTCACAACATCAATTTGTACATCACAATTGCAATCGAGTGTTTCCGCGTTATCCTCATTTTCACACAAACAGCAGCTTATAGAAAATATTAAAATACATTTTAACAAAAGACACTTTAGCATATACATAATTTTTAAGGCAAACACTCGTATGTGTGTGATTTAGTCAACTGAGAGGTCAAGACAGAACTAACGGCCGTATGAACTATAATATTAATTGCGAAACATTATTTCTTTAGCTGATAAGAAAATATACTCGTATATTCAACAAGAGATGTCCCATGGAAAATGAGATTTATTTTTTCCTCAAAACTTTATTTACCTGTTTTTTTTTTTTAAACAAGCAAAACTCTAAAAACTAAAACTAATACTGGCCGGAGCTTATGTTATGATCGACGCTAAATTCTTTTAAATTAGAGAAAGGGAACGTCTTACCAAATTCATTAATATTTCAAGTAGAACTCAAGATTTAGCTGGAATAATTTCGAGCTGTTCGAGTATTTGAGCAGCGAGTACTCTTATACTTATTCATGGGTCATTGCTCGTTCATTTTTGAGCACGTTGCTCAAGCAGTGCAAGCTTTTTGTGCATTTTGAAGAAACATTTTTTACTTTTTTCCCCAGCGCTTTTTTCTGTAATTTTAAATTTACTTATGCAAAGTGTATCACTGAAATCATTAAAAAGAAATTTTTAACTAAAAAGATTTTAAATCTCAAACATGAATTTCAGCAGTTGAGCATTAAATGACTATCAGATAATTAAACCTCTAATTTAAACTAGTAACAAGACTGCTATTGAGCAGTCTCGTTTTCCATGAAACTGATCATGCATATGTAAGAATGTGTATACATATACTCAGATATATTTATATATTGCACAAAAACCTAGCAAACATAAAATCGAAAGCGGCTTCGAATCGATTTCGAGACAAGACCGTGAAAATGAATTTTTACGATCTATGTTTTGGGCGCGTATCGAGTTCTGGGGTGAGTTCTGGTACAATAAGGGGTTAGGGGTAGTCAGAATTTTCAAAAAATCAAATTTTTTTTTTGCATTTTCGTTAAGTATAATATCTTAAAAATAATCTCTGAAAATTTCAAGTTAATCCGATAATTCGTTTTTAAGTTATTCGACAAATAACAAAGAGAGCTCGGGCCTTTCAAAGCGCTCGGGAGCTCTAGTGTGAAACTTTAAACGCGTTTTTCTCAAAACTATGTTTTTTGAACTGGTGACAACTGTAACTCGAAAACCGCTCAATTGATTTTAATGAAATTTATACAGCTTTTAGAATACATAATAAAAAAAAAATAAAAATAAAAAAAAAATTCGATTTTTTAAGACCAATTAACTGTTGATTTTTTCCCAAAAATCTAGACAAAAATTTCCTGAGGCCGCTATTTTGTTAAGTTTTGAAAAAAAAAAAATCCTTCGATCAGGCCCAGGATTATTTATTTATAAAACTAATTTTTTTTATCCGATTGATTTCAGATGAATCTCCAAGGACTTATGATTGTCACCGCAAGGACCTTTTTTGGAACTGGGTTAACACAGACAGCTGTAACTTCGGAAATAAATTTTTTTTTTTGAAATTTTCATTACTTCAAGTCAAAACATTGTTTAATAATACCATATCACTACTTTTGTAAAATAAAATTATTTAATAGCAAAAAAAAAATACTGAAAATTCTCATTTTTTCGTGCCTCTGACTACCCCTAACCCCATAAATCAGTCTTCTTAAAAACAAAATAATTTTAATTATTCGATAATAATATTTCGATAAATTCGAAAATATTTTTTTTTTTTTTTGGGTTGTAAAGTGATTTCTACAGCCTTGGTAGCGAAGGGCTTACTAAAATGTTCTACCTATACCATATATATGGCCGTACTACCTAGGCAACTTCTTCTCACCAATTTTCAAGTTTTATGAACTATCATCAAGGTTTGTTTTGTTTAATCAGCTCCTGAATATATCCGCTATAATCGATCACTAATTTAAAGTTTATCTTGTTCCAGCCCAGACTTTTATTGTTGGCTGTCTGTAACTGAAGACAAAAATCTCTCTCTACAAGAATTCGTGTCTTGTGTGTCTATTTTTAAGAGTAAGCATTTCAGAAACAAACGAGAGTGCTGTGGAAGTTTCAATGAGAGTTTGAGAGAAGAGGTTTTCCGGATAAAAAAAATTAACTTTTAAAAAACATAAAATAAACGGTTGCTTTCGCATTTATCACTTTTGGTAATCATTCTCATAAAGTACTAAATTGCCATCTGATAGATAGAGCATCGTTTCAGATAGTTCTAAGCGTTGCAGTATTCGTTTAAGAGAAGAAATAACAGAAAATTTTTCGTAACTGATCCAAGTAGAGATACTTTTTTCAATAGACCTTTTTTTGGACAGGTCACGCGTGAGTCATCTCAAGTTGTCATGTTATTTTCGTGGTGGAAAGACTTACGCCTGAAAAACGTTTACAAATCGTTAAATTTTATTATGAAAATTCACGTTCTGTGGAAAATGTGTGTTTCGCGTGCTTAGCTCAACTTATGATCCACATAATCGGTTTACTGAGTGTACTATTCCCAACACCATCACCCATCTTGAGACGCAGCATTCATTATCCCAAGCGACATCGCTTCGCTTTATGGGCTCTTGAAAAGTTCCAAAAAGATCCAACATTTTTGAGCCAAATTTTGTTCAACGATTAGACCTATTTTTGGCCCAATGGAGCAACATGATGAGATTCAAGAGCTGCCATTTCATCAATTTCATGTGGTTTGTGGGTGGCATCATCGGCTCATATTATATTTCTTCAAAAATGATGTCGGTGAGGACGTAACCGTCAATGAAGCTCATGATCTCATCGATCCCACACATCACATCAATCAATAGATTTATTGAGAGAACACTTCGGTATGCAATAATTTCACTTTTTGGTCCGGTCGATTGGCCACCAAGATAGTGTGATATCACAAAGTTAGACTTTTTCCTGTGAGGATATGTAAAGTCTAAAGTCTATGCGCACAATACCGCTGCAATTCAGGCCTTGTAGCAAAACATTACGAGTGTCATTCGCCAGTTACCAGTCGAAATGCTCGAACGATCCAACGAAATTTGTACTCAACAGATGAACTATGTGAGATGTAGCTGCGGACAACATTTGATAAAGATAACCTTCAAAAAGTAAAAGACAAAGAATGTTTTTTCGAATGATGAAGAACATTATCCATTAAATTTGAATTTTCTGTTTTTTTTTTTCTTGAAAAAGTAGCGAACCTCGAAATGCATCACCCTTTACTTCCTTGGACTATTATTCTATATCAATTTCCACACTTTTCTTGGTTAAATTGCAACAGATTAAGGCCGCATCTCTTTCTCTTACATTTCCCACTCACTCTCTCTCTCTCCCTCTATCCCTCTCTTAACCACTGCTCAACTTATCTTTATATTAGAAAGCCATACTCAGCCTCTCTACAATTATTAATGCGTTGAGAACTTTACTTACAACATTTTTGTTGGTATTTATAAGTAGTATTTGTTGCTGTTGATTATCATTTTGTTGCTTTATTTTGTTGTGTTTTTTTTATATTTATTATGTTGGCTGTTGTTGTCGCTGTCGCAACTTAAGTGACTCAACTTGCGACTAAAAACATCATCGAGCAAGAAGAAAATAAACGAATAAACGAAATTACACTAAATGCTGACTTGCTACATTCACACATACATACAAATAAACAAACTCATACATACGTATCTGTATATATACATATATATAGGTATATATAAGTATATAAGAACAAAATCTACTATAAATTCAGTCAGCCACGCGGAAAAAGCTTTGACAAATGAAGACTGACATTTACAAAACAACAGTTTGAGCTGCAACAACAAAAACTAGAGTAAAGAAAAATAATATAAATGATGTATAAAAAAACACAATAATACGCTGAGCATTATAACAACAATAACAACAATTTTTTTTTGCAATTGCGATTTGTGTGATTTTGACTTCAAGTGGGCCGCAGGCTTCTTACACCGGCTGTCTATTTGTGCCGCATTGGCTGTTGGCAAGATTTAGTCGAGCGTAGCAGTAGCAGCAACAACAACAATATGCACAAAAATACACAATGTAAAAAAACAACAACAAAAATAGTAGCATTTGCTTGCAGTAGAGACTTCTCACCGACTCATTCATTCTGCCTTCGCAGGCATTTCACTGCTTTCTCTTTGCGCTGTTGGTATTGTTTTAGCATTTGTTGTTGTCAATTGTACTAAAAATGTAGTACGTGAAAGATTTGAAATAAAACCACTTAATTTTTGAGTCATGCATCATATATACTGGTACATATAAAGGCTATCAGCCGCCACGTCACCCCCCTGGGAGGTCCCCAAACTCAGTCTCCTGCTCTTAAAACGCACAAATCTCTTTTGCCCTCTACTTTGACAATTGTCAATTGCATAAAGCAAGCGCTCACAAGCTTTTTTATTCATATTATTGTCCATTTGAATTTGCATTTACAAAATATTTATGTGTATTTCATGGTTGTCATCGTGGATTTTGACAAGATTTCGCATATGAATATAATTTCTCTCTTTAGCCCACTGAATATTCTTCACTTCAGCCTTTTTTGCATTTGGTGTGACATTCCCACTCGTTTATCTCACTCACTTGTTTGCATATTTCTCATTTTGGGAATTTTTTTTTTTATTTTTCAGGCTTTCTTTTTGGGGTTGTCAATTTAACCGCGGCGATTTATCATCATTTCCATTGGATTTTCGTATTTGTTCTTGTCATATTTGCAGGCAAACCGTTAGGATTTGAGTAAAAAATTTCATGGTTTTTAAAAGCGCAAATATTATTAAGGCGTAGACATTTATCATATTCCCCAAGTGGATTTGAATCATGAGCGCTGGCTAATGCGGACACTTGTTGGAACACAAATTACCATTAATTTTGATCATTAATAATATATTTTTGTCTCAATTTTCGGAAATTTTGTAGCATATTTTGGAAAAAGAAATTAAAAAAAAATTTAACACATAAAAAAAAATATAAAAAAATTAAAAATAATAATAAACATAAACTTAACAAAATTGCATAGCATATTTTGTAAAAATATTAAAGAAAAGCCTTAGAGATAATAATAAAAAGAAAAACAACAACCAGTGGTGCGGCTGCGAACGGGCGTCGGTCTTGAAGCAAGCGGCTCGCTATATAAATGTGTAAAATCTTTAAACTTACTCGCCTAGCGGGGTTTTGCGGTGGGTTTGGGACCCGCCACGTAAAGACCAGACCCAATGTAAATGTTAACAACGCCTCGGGTGAGATACCCCCTTTCTGTTGACGACCCCTGCAAACGAACTAAGGATCACAATTTGAGGGAAGGTGCCGCTGCCCAGCTGGTTGATGTCCTCGTAAGAATAAAGGCTGACATCACCGCCGTCCAAGAATCCAATCCGCATCAAAGCAAAATTTTTCAATATATCATTGATTTGCCCCCGCGCCTCGAAGGAAGAGAAGGATGATTTGGCCAAAGATGCTTTTCATGAGCGCCTAGAGCATACTTATGAGCGCTGCCCCCGACACGATGTGAAAATCGTGCTTGGCGATTTTAATGCCAGGGTGGGCACCTTTCCGTGCGACAGTTGGAAAATTCAGCCTCCACAACGAAACACCCCCTATTGGGTTGAGGCTGAACGACTATGCCGAGGCCCGAAATATGGTTGTCTGTAGTACTAGATTCCAGCGCAAAAAAAAACATCAAGCCACTTGGCTGTCCGATAATCGAAAAACACAAAACCAGATCGATCATGTTGTGATAGATGAAAGGCATGTCTCCAATGTTCTTGACATGTGTACACTCTGAGGACCCAACATCGACTCGGACCACCATCTTGTTGCAGCGAAGATACGCACGCGCCTCTGTGATTCCAAGAACGCCCGCCAACAAACACAAGGAAAGTTCGACGTCGAAAAGCTGCAATCACAATAGACTGCCGAACGATTTTCTACTCGACTTGCACTCCTGCTCTCTGAGAGCACTCATCAGCAGCTCGGTATAAGGGAACTGTGGGACGGCATTTCAAGCACCCTACGTACAGCTGCAAACGAACTATTGGATTTCGTAAAGGTCGCAAAACCAGCTGGTACGATGAAGACTGCCGTGTCGCAGTGGAGAGAAAACAGACTGCCTACCTCGCAACGTTGCGATCGACCACAACACGTGCGGGATGGTATAGATACCGAGAGCTGAAGAGGAAAGCAAGACGCATCTGCAGACAAAAAAGACAAAAATAGAAAGAGACCGGGATGCGTGAGTATGAAGAGCTTGAGAAGTTGGCCGACAAGGGTAATGCTCGAAAATTCTATGAGAAGATACGTCGACTGTAGGACATAAAGAGGTGATCTAGCATGCCCAGAGCATTCGAATATTAAATTTATGGGGGGAACACTTCTCCAGCCTGCTGAATAGCAGTGAAAACGGAGTAACCGGAGATAGTGAACCCGAAACCCCAATCGACGACGATGGAAAAGACGTTCCACTACCTGACCATGAAGAAGTTCGAATAGCAATCGCTCCCTTACAAAATAACAAAGTGGCTGGAGCTGACGGCCTACCGGCAGAACTATTCAAACATGGCGGTGAAGAGCTGACAAGGTGCATGCATCAGCTACTTTGCAGAATATGGTCGGACGAAAGCATGCCCAATCCATAAAAAGGGGACCCTACAGTCTGCGCCAATTACCGTGGGATAAGCCTACTTAATATCGCCTATAATCTTTAAAAAAAAAAACGGGAAAAGAGAATCGAAACCCACCACCTCTTCGTCGATTTTAAAGCCGCCTTCGACAGCACGAATAGGAGCTGCCTTTACGCCGCTATGTCTGAATTTGGTATCCCCGCAAAACTTACACGGCTGACCTTAAACAGCACTAAATGCTCCATCAGGATCGGGAAGGACCTCTCCGAGCCATTCGATACCAAACGAGGTTTCAGACAAGGTGACTCTTTATCGTGTGACTTTTTTGATTTAATGCTGGAGAAAATATTACGAGCAGCAGAACTGAATAGAGAAGGTACAATCTTCTACAAGAGTGTACAGCTGCTGGCGTACGCCGATGATGTCGACATTATTAGGCGCCATGAGTTCTGCTTTCTGCAGACTGGATAAAGAAGCGAAGCGAATTGGTCTGGTAGTGAAAGAGGGCAAGACAAAATATCTCCTGTCATCAAACAAATCCTGGACGCTTGTTGTATAAGAGTTTATAGGGCGAATACTACTATAACTATCTATTTGCGCAGAAGTTTCTAAAGAAGAACTTCCCCCTGATGAATACTAGATGGAATATGATCTTTATAAAAGAGGGGGGACACATGAGCTGCAAGTATTTTTCAAGACTTGTTGAAATTTAAGCGTCTTTCAAGACCTTTGTGATATCAATACTAATTTTCTTCCATAAGAAAGCATTCAGTTAAAAAGATCATTATCGCAAGGCTCTCACATTAAATATTTATATTATATTTATTTTGTAAGACTCCTTAACCGATTGGCTTGTAGTCCACCAAGCTTTATTTTTTAAAAAGAAAATATCTATTTCTATGGCATGTCATTAAATAGTTTCAAGGCTAACAGGATATTAAAACACAAAAGAAATATTGCATGTATCCTTGAATAAAAACTCAACTAAATTACTACTATAGAAGTAAAGATATCTGTTACATCAAACAGCATACATATAGGTATACATAACTGTTTTTTAATATAAGTGGCATATTTAGTTATTGGAATTTTCCTCTATTCTACTCCCTTTCTTCTGCTTCTTCACTTCTTTCTATCACTCTTTGATTAATTGCAACTGCAAATGCATTCGACAGGACACGAAAACTCAACACCGCATCAATACCTACTTTCGCTGATGTTGCATGCAACAACGCGCTAGCCATAACAAAGCAATTTCCTTGCTGCAATAAGACAAGCGCACATACCTACACAAAGACGAGAATTTATAATACATATAGACATTCATAAGCACTTGAATTGCATTTAAGACAGGCACATATGTCTATATATAAATACTTGTATACTCGTGCATGTGGGTGTAGTGCTGCCAATACTAAAGCTTGCCTTCTTAAGCACTGATTTTTGTTGTTGCCACTAGCGTTCGTCTCTATTCACGCTGCTACGCTGCTTTGGCTTTTGCTTTCGCTATTTACAAGGCACTTAATAACTAACTTTAGTACTTCTTCCACTCGACATCATAAATCATTTAGCTCAACTTGTACTCCTTTCGAGCAGAGCATGCACACACACATATATAGTATACATGCATACATACATACATATTTATTTTGTATTTATATAGCATTGGAAAATCATATAAGAAATATATTGCATATGAAATCGAAAATCCGCTGCACACATACTTTGGCATGTTTTCCATTTAGTGAAGTCAAAAAGAAAGAAAATCAAAACGAAATGAAGAAAATTAAAAGAAAAAAAAAAGAGTTTTAGTCTTTAAATAAAAATCAGAAAATCTCCATTGATTTCTCGACTTAAACGGCAGACCGTAGACAAGTAGTTCAAAAATTCCAATACAGTGTGACGTTGCATTAACTTATACCATACATACAAACTAATGATCGTATGTGTATCCATAACTTGTATGTGTATAAAATTTAAAAAAGAAAATTAAATCGCACTCACCAAACTTCTCTTTTTACTCTCATGTTGTGCGAGGATAATCAAAAGATAAAATCAAAGAATATTGGAAACTCACTTGGCTGCTTTGTACAGAGTGAATTTATTGGTCTAGTAAAAAGTAATCAATTTTTTGTAGAAATATGCAATGTATGTAAACATGCAGCATTTTGCTCGAAAACTTTTTGCCATTTTGAAGAAACCCTTGTCTCTGTTGACAAAAAATTAGAATTATCGATTTTCATTGACCATGAACAGGAGCAGATGGTGATCACTTGGTGTGAGGTGACCGGACTATAAGGCGGAAACAAACGAACCTGTCAACTAAACTCTCGCAGCTATCGATCTGTCTGACCTGGCGTTGTTATAATGAAACATAATTCTCCTTTTATTGGGTAAAGCTGATCGCTGGTTCCTTCCTTCAGACGGTCCAATCGCACAGTACATGCCCGAATTAAGAGTTTCGCTTTAGGGGAGCGCTCATAGTGGAAGATTCCCTGCCAAATCCCACCAAACACACAGCAAAAAAAACATTCCTTGCTGTCAATCCTTTCAATAGGTAATGGGAGTCCTGAAAGGTCATTATCCGATAGCATTACTTTCAGAGAGAGGGGTTGCCTGACAGAGATGCTACAGAAGTCCCTTCAGCTTCTGGGGAGGACGAAACGATCACCCATCTTCTAGTGCTAGATTTAAAAAAATTTACACCCCACTGCCGAAGATGGCCGACGACAAATTCTTGGACCAAATGTGGTTCATTAGAAATTCGAAATAGCGAAAGCTAATGGTCTGGTAATCGATGCGATAGATCGGTAGCCACCACCTAGTAGATGATTTTTATATTAATGAAGAGTTTCGAGAAGAAGAGAGGACAAAATTCAATAATTTAGTCAGGCATAAGGGTAGTTTTCACTGTAAGATTACAGACTGAAAAACAATAGCTGATTTCAAAACAGAAAACAGCAGCAGGAAAAAGTTCACAAATTGAAAGAAATCTATGTATTAGCTTGCGATAAGCCCTGCACTGGAGCTTAATCATACCGAGGCTGCATGAAATTCTGTAAAGCTTAAACAACTACAACAACAACAACTGAGATACAACTATCTCATTTGATTCTTTTCTAACCATTTTATTTAGTCAATTAAAGGAAATATGAAAAAATAATAAATGAGAGTAGCTTTTACATGTAAGAAATAATGTAATAAGTTTAATTAAGTCTATGAATCTCAAATATTTTATGGTCATTTTTTCACACTATACTAGCGTACAAAGTCTCCTCAACTCCTCTTCTCATTTAAAATGAAAAATTTATATCTCAAAAATTTCCTATCGGGTACTTACACAAGTATAACTTCACAAGTATTTTTAGCTATGCGGATATAATCTTTAGTTCAATAGTTTATTTATGAAGAGGCACTATTTGAATGTATGAAGGTATGCATATATACCTGTCCATACTTAATACATACGTGTACATACTCACATATACTTCACAGTTTATATGATATGTTATTGAAAACTGCGCTCGTAATTCGTTCGTTTGAATTATGAATGATGTCTGATTGGATTTCGATTGTGTAAAACTTTAAGTCGATCATCTTATGAACTTGCACGCAAAGGCAAATACTTAAGTAAGTATTTATATATAAAATTCGTAATTTTCATGGCAATACATGTTTACGTACGTTATTTTTCTTCTTTGTTTTATTCTTCTGATTCGTTATATAAGTATATACCAATTCTTCATATTTTAAAATAGAAATTCAATTGAATAAACTAGCTTTTCAGTTTTACAACTATCTATAAAGAAACAGTTATACCCACACACTTTAAAAATAAATTCATTTAATATATTTAATAACAGTACTTTAAAATATAGCGTCAAACATAAAAACAATCACTTTTTAATGAGCCTGTCCCAAGTGATTGCCACTAAAGGGGCTTCTGCGCAATGAAAGCTCCCTAGAGCTTTCACTCAAAACCACGAATCAAATCGTAAAAGAGTCGAGTTGCACACATGTCAATTGCAATAAAACAGTAAAATTGATAAAATTACATTTATGTTGATTGAATTGACATAACATAAACACATAAAGGAAATTTGTCATTTATTCACGCTATGCGCGGAAAAATGCCAGCAAATAAATATTTGAGCAGCACAAACAGGCAAGCAGACAGTTGCAGGCATAAATATGTGTATTAAGGAGTGCTGTGAATAACTATTATAGATTAATTATAATAAATTATTAAAAAAATAAAATTTTTTAACAGAAATTAAATTAAATTAAGTAAAATAAAATAAATTACAGTAAACTAAAATAAAATAAAATAAAGTCAATTAAAAAAATTAATATAAAAGAAATTAAAATACAATATAATATAATAAAATAATATAAAATAACTTAAAATTTAAAAAAAAAATGTAAAATAAAATAAAATTAAATAAAACAAAAAATTAAGTAAACTAAAATAAAATTACATAAAGTAAATTAATTTAAAATAAATTAAAATTCAATATAATGTAATAAAAATAAATAAAACAGAATAAAATAAAATAAAATAAAAAAATGAAAAAGGAAAAAAAATTAAATAAAACAAATTAAGTAAACTAAAATAAAATAAAATAAAACATTATAAAATAAAATAAAATTAAAGATGATAAAATAAAAAATATAACATGCATTAAGAAAAAATATAATATAACAAAATTTTATAAAATATTATTATATCAATCTAAATTAAATAAAATAAAATAAATAAAATAAAATACAATATAATAAAATAAAATGAAATAAAATAAAATAAGTTGTAATAAAATTTAAAATATAATAATGCATAAATAATAATAAAAAAATAAAAAATTAAATAGAGTAAAATAAAAAAAATAAAATTAAACAAATATCATAAAATAAAATAAAATTTAATTAAATTTAATTATATTAGAAAAAAATTAAAAATATAATAAAATTAAATTAACTTAATTTAATTTAAATTAAAAAAATGTAACAAAATAATATAAATTACAAAAAACCTAAAGTAAAATTAAATAAAATAATAAAATAAAATAAAGTAACAAAAAATAATTACAATACAATAAAATAAAATGAAATAAAATAAAATAAAATGTAATTAAAATTAAATAATAAAATAAAATACAATAAAATAAACAAATTCATGAATAATGAAAAACTAAAAAGTAAAATAGAGTGAAAAAAAATAAATTATATAAAACTAAATAAAATAATCCATAAAATAAAATAATAAATAATAAAATAAACTTAATTTTAATTAAATTAAACTAAAAAATTATAAAAAAATAAATAAAATAAAATTAAATTAAATTAATTAAATGAAACAAAATAATATAAATTAAAAAAAACTAAAACAAAATAAAATAATATAATATAAAATAAAATAAAATAAATTAAATTAAATAATGTAAAATAAAATAAAATAATATAAATCAAAATGAAATAAAACTAAGTTAGAGTAAAATTAAATAAAATAAAGCAAATTAAATAGAAAAGAATAAAATTAAATTAAATAAAATGAAAATGAAAAAATATTAAAAAATTAAAATAAAATAGAGTTAAATAAAATGAATTAATGAAATACATGCATTTGTAGTAACGAAAGAGAAAGTTTTTTTTATTATTTCCCTTAACAATTCTTAGTGTATTTTAAAGCTTTAATAGGTATAAAAATAAAATTAATTTTTATTTATTTTTGAACCACCCTTATATGTGTAAACTAGCAGCAGGAGCATGAGAATGCAATTTATGAGCAACACAATAACTAATAATTTGGCATGCCTTTCATAGGCTTTTTCATAGGCCTTTCAGCGTCGTAAACAGGCTGGCAAACGGACAGACACATAGCAGCAAGCGGAGTGTCAGTGACGTAGAGAGAGAGAGAGAATCATATGAACCAAATTGCTACACAACACCATAATGTGGTAATAAAGTGTTGGCGAAGTTGAATGGTGCTACTCAAGCGCACAAAAATAAAATGGTGAAAAAATAAAAAAGCATTTCCACCTAATAATTTTTTGCTAGTTATTTTCATGTTGAAAAAAAAACAACTGCCACAAACTACTACCGCTGTATGTACGTCCCATCAATTACCGCCTCAAGGAGCGTCACACGGCGTATCGATGATGGGTGGTGGGCCATATTAATAAAATTAAGTGTTTAGCAGCGTGTAAAAAAGCCACCATATTGACAGTTGTACTCATGTGGCAATATGTTGTTAATGTTAATGCCACTCGACAGCGTTGAAGGTAGTAAAACAAATGTGGCATGTTGTTTTTACATATTTTTTAATCAAACGAATAAACGCACGTACAAACATACATTATAATTATCAGTACAAATTGGTAAAAAATAGTAAAAAAAAATATTTACATAAACATACATATGTATGTACTTTTTTAGCAAATTTTGTTCTCAAATGTACATATGTCAGTTTGAAGCTATGAAATAAAGCGATTTTATCTTATATACATACATAAATGAAGATTTTCTTAAATAACACATATGTATAGGCATAAATTTGGTCTGTAAGTATGTATACCACTTTCTATGAATGTATGTATGTATGTATGAATGTGTGTGTAAATCCTCTTCTACCCATATCATTTCTCATATAATTTGTTTTGTCAATTATTTCGTTAACTTTTGAGTAGGAGTTAAACACACACTCCCACACACACACACACATCCGCTGAGGTAGAACCTGAGAGAGTTTCAATGGATTACGGTACATTAACTTCCGGTAAAGTTTTGTTGCCAACATGCAACGGAAACCGTTTACAACATTTACACTGATAGCATCAAAACAAAGCGTCGACTGTTTTGATTTAACAAATCAAAATTGTTCATAAGCATGACAACAAAACATATGTTTATTTATGTGTATACGTGTACATATGTGCATATGCAAACTAATATTTATTTGTGTTTGTATATTTGTTGTTTACTGTCTGGAATATTAATTTGGTAGGCGTTGCTGCACTAAATTGACAGAAGTTTGTTATTGTAAGGAAGTTAAAGGATGTGATTTGTAAATAATGATAAAAGGTGAAATTAAAAAAAAAAATAATAATAATAAATAAATAATAATAAATAGTAAAGACAAAAGAAAAAAAAGTTTGCAAAACGATACTTTTTTTATGAAAGAATACTGTTTAAATATCAGGGCACCAAAAGTCGTTAATTAAAAAAAAAATTAAAATAATAAATTATTTTAAAATGGCAATCATAATTTTTTAGTATTCTATACCAACTATAAAGTTTAAACCTTAAAGTTATACATATATGCGGCACCATATAATTCCCATGACCGTCTCGCGAATTTTTGAAAACTTCAATCCGTTTGAGGCAATTTTCGGTCACTCGCTCAAGAGCTATGGATTTTTTCCGAAGACCCACAAAATAAAAGTCTAACGGTATCAAATCGCACGATCTCGGTGTCTATTCGACTTCGCTAAGACGAGAGATTACTCGGCGCTGAGATTTCTCTCGCAATAAAGCCATCTTCGCTGGTGTTATATGGCATGTGGCACCATCTTGCTGAAAACAAATCAGTTATCAAGCAACCATAATGCTCCGAATTGACAGCGACAGTCTCGCCGTTGTTGTTTCCACAAAAGCAAAGTCCAATCATACCACCAGACCGAAGAGGGCACCCGACAATTGGAGCTTTTGGTTATAATGGTCTCTCTTTAATTATTTGAGGACTCTCCGAGCTACAAAGGCGACAATTCTGCTTATTTAAGTATCTGCCGAGTAAGAAATACCTTCTACTCAAATATAAACGAGCCTTTATCCATAACTCGACAAGGACAAGACATATGGCCATACTTTTTTTTGCTTAGGTTGTCAGGACTGTTATATGTTTACATGTCAAATTTGAGCACGATCTGTCACATATGTAGTTTTTTTTACGGCACTATAAACAAGTCAACCCCGAGTGTGTTTTTCGAATTTTACTATGGAAATTGACGTTGAGCAAAAGAGTTTGTTTGAAATTTTGTTATTCCAATGGAATAAGTGTGACGGACGCAATGAAAATGTTGCAGAAGGCATATGGGGAGTCTTGCCTATCACGTGCACGTATTTTTGATTGGTATAAGTCGTTCAAGGACGGCCGTACATCGCTGGAGTACTTGCCCCATGATCGTCGTCCAGCAACGTCAATAAACGAAGAAAACGTCGAAAAAGTAAAGAAAATTGTGTTGGAAAATCGTCGTGTGACTGAAAGAGAGATAGCTAGTGAGCTCAACATATCAAATGGATCCGCTCATAGCATTATTCACGATGTTTTGGGCATGAGACGTGTGTCTGCTCGACTTGTTCCAAAATTGTTGCTCATACGCCTCGTCTTGTACGCGATTATTTGACCAAAAACAACGTAAATATTGTTCCGCAAGTACCGTATTCACCCGACATGACACCGTGTGACTTTTTTCTTTTCCCTAAACTCAAATTGCCGCTTCGTGGAAAGGATTTTCAGTCGATTGAAGTCATAAAAGAGAATTCGAAGAAGGAACTGAAAGCCATACCTAAAGCGGCCTACCAGAAGTGTTATGAAGATTGGAAAAAAGGTGGCATATGTGTATCGCCTCTAATGGTGACTATTTTGAAGGGGATAAAATAAATATTAAAGAATAATTAACCGTTTTTGTTTTATTGAGCCAGTCTCGTTTATATTTGAGCAGAAGGTATTTTAGTAAAGTTAAAAAGCCTATAAAAGCAAAAATATACATAGATTTCTTTCAAATCGTTTTAAAAAATTTCGTTCATTCGAGTTTCCTTGCCCACATATTTTTTATTTTTTATTTTTTTTTTTCAAGAAAAAAAACTCATAAAACTTTCCCACTAAAATATTAACGTGAAAATCAAATTAAAAAGAAAATGTCAAAAATACTTAAAAGTAATTTTTTCACCTGTTACTTCAAAATATCGAAACAACACACACATGCGTACATACATATATACATATGTATGGACAGTCATCTGAGTACTCTTTCGACGGCGGTGTGTTGCGTTGGCGTGAAATCAACAAAGACAACATCCGTTCGCATTAATTAGTCATAAAAGCCAATCCATCACTCAATTTTCATTTTCTTCATGTACCACAAGAACAACACACAAATAAACAAACATAACGAAACGAAACGAGTCGAACAAGTATGCAAAAATACCAAAAAACAAAAAACACACACATAAATGTATGTAGAGAACAGCACAAGAATGTTGTTGAACGAGGGAAAAAATGTTAAGAGTGCATAGTTTTGAGCCAAAAAAAAAGCAAAAAATTACAAATTATTTCATTTTTAAATGCGTATGTCTGTATGTGTCTAATTACATGCATATATTATATTTATTTTGTTGCATGCGGTACAATATATTATATGACAAAAGTTTTCGCCATGCTTATACCCTTCTCTCTCCAACTGTCAAGTCACAAACTTTTTTATTTGTTTTGCTTTTTTTCTTTCATTCATTTTGTGGGCAATTTATTAAAGCCTCCACGAGCACTCACTGTGCAACAGACAGACTTCACTGCAATTGTTGCTCATCAACACCGCTGGGTTGGCCGACCATCATGCGACTCCCCGTACGGCCGACTGTCTGACAGACATCATTTTGCACTCGTCGAGATTGTAGTCAGTCGTCGTTGGTATTATCTTTAATTAATTTATAATTATTTTTAGCATTAACATTCTGCTCGTTGTAAATATTAAAATATATTATATACATATATATAGGTATTTAGTAGGCATGTGCAAAGGACATGCCATACATATGCACGTATAATATACCATACATATGAGCAAAAATAATTCTACAACTGTATATACCTATGTAAATATGTGTATATTACAAACATAAGTATGTTTGTATATTTGTATGCACTTTTTGGCCAACTCTGCCTTTTGTCTGCATTCAATTACTCGCAATAAATCAGCCCGCCAATGCAACTTGGCTATTGTAATTGGGAAGGCAAAAAAAATAAACAATAAACAATAACAATACCAAAGCCAAAAAATGAATGTGTGAAAAATTGCGAGCGAGTGTATAGCTTTTTTTGCACAATTCTATGTGATTTTATTTTATTTTTTTTTTTATTTAAAAGACAAAATATTTTTTATTATTGTGAAAATATATTTAAAAAAAAATTTAAAGATATCAGTATACTCAATATTTATATCTGTTTGAAACTAATAATATATAAACCTAAATTTCATTTATAATAAATTATCCAATTTATATACGAGGGAATGAACAAAACTTCGGTCTGTTGGTGACTTTCAATTTGTTTTTGTTAAATCAAAAAATACCAAATCCTTTACAGTTACTTTATTAGTCTTCCTTTCACATTTTTGAACGATCAAACCAGCAGTCAGGGTTGTCAGTTTCCTTCACGCGAACTAAAATCGTAGCTGCTATTCCACTGGAAAAGGGTCAGACGGTAGCTGCAAAATGGTACACCGAAGAGTGATTACCAAAAGTCTTTAAAAATATGTTGAAAAACAGGAAGAGAGAGGATTTGTGGTGCTACTTTTTACATCATGACAACGCGCCATCCCACACCGCTGAAATTTAGCACTTTGTGATTTCAAAAATTAAAAAAAAAATGAAATGGAAAGGTTTCTAATAGCAACGAAAAGACAATTAAAGCAAAATTTTGAAGGCCGTTTTCAGCAGTGGATCTATGGGCTTAAGAAATGCATTGAAATCAATAGCGACTAAGTAGAGAATATAATAAACGACAAAAATTATGAATAAATACAAAAACAATTTTTTACTTTTTTAGAAAAAAAGAACTTTGGTTTTTTGAAAATAATCAAAGGTTTCCAAATATCCCATGTGAGTTTGAAATATATTAAGACTCATTTTTCTTCATGTCGTTTGCAAATCTGTAGTATTTAGAAAAGTTTAATCAATATCTATAAAGCTCAGATTTACCTATTATTTAATTTAAAATATTCATCAATCGCTCCGAAAAATATTATAATTAAATTACAATTTTTGTTTTTTGATTAATTAATTTTGATAATTAAAGTTAAAAAAAACTCAAGAAACAGCTTCTTCGTAAGGATCTTCTACAGCGATTGATTTAAGCTCTATATATGTTGTAGGTAATAATAGTATCTTTCATGAGGAGCACGAGTATGATAGTTTATAATAAAAAAAATTAATTTTTTTTTCGAAAGTAAGCTTTTTTAAAACTATTTTTTTTTATTAAATTTTTATTTATGCTGGGCTGCTGACCAAAAAAACCGCCAACTGTCATTTAACTGTTTATAAAGTGAGCCATCTTAGCATAAAGGTAATACATGACGTATGAGGAACATTTACAATTAACAAATATTTGTCTAGTAAAAAATAATCCATTGTTTTTGCATTAAATTGAAGCTTTATTTACCATAGTTAGAATTAGCCGATTTATATCAAATATGCACCGTTTTGCTTGATAACTTTTTGCCATTTGGAAGGTAACGTCATTATGCATCTGTCTTAGAAAGCCTTGTCTCTATTGGAAAAATATTGGGAAGGTCGATTTTCTTAGATTTCTCTTGAGGACAAAATTTTGTGTTTTTTAACATTAATTAATATGGATCTTAAATTTGAAGTATTGAAAATTCTTAATAGTACCAATATCAATTTCATTTCTGAACGACAAAAAGAAAAAAAAATAATACGGTGTCAGAACCACAGTCAACAGTGTTCACATTTTCAGCTGCCGGATTTGCGTTTTCGTTTTTATCGAAAAGATATTACAGAATATAGCATATTTTTCGTATTTTTTAACACTACTGAGTTAAGCAACCAACATTTCTTCCGTCTCTTTTAACATAAATCACTGTCTTTCTAACACTATCTAGAGTAATCCAACCGTACTTACAGAAGGCTACTACAGATATACTGTGAAACTAATGGATTACGTTTTATTAGACCAAAATTAATAAAATTTGAAATTATTTCTGTCTATTATGAACTTTTAAAACATAGTTTTTTCTTATACATGGATTATTTAAATGCATTTAGTTACTTTCATTTACAAAAGCAATTTTATTTTATTTTATTTTATTTTATTTTATTTTATTTTATTTTATTTTATTTTATTTTATTTTATTTTATTTTATTTTATTTTATTTTATTTTATTTTATTTTATTTTATTTTATTTTATTTTATTTTATTTTATTTTATTTTATTTTATTTTATTTTATTTTATTTTATTTTATTTTATTTTATTTTATTTTACTTTATTTTATTTTATTTTATTTTATTTTATTTTATTTCATTTTATTTTATTTTATTTTATTTTATTTTTTTATTTTATTTTATTTTATTTTATTTTATTTTATTTTATTTTATTTTATTTTATTTTATTTTATTTTATTTTACTTTATTTTATTTTATTTCATTTTATTTTATTTTATTTTATTTTATTTTATTTTATTTTATTTTATTTTATTTTATTTTATTTTATTTTATTTTATTTTATTTTATTTTATTTTATTTTATTTTATTTTATTTTATTTTATTTTATTTTATTTTATTTTATTTTATTTTATTTTACTTTATTTTATTTTATTTTATTTTATTTTATTTTATTTTATTTCATTTCATTTTATTTTATTTTATTTTATTTTATTTTATTTTATTTTATTTTATTTTATTTTATTTTATTTTATTTTATTTTATTTTATTTTATTTCATTTTATTTTATTTTATTTTATTTTATTTTATTTTATTTTATTTTATATTAATTTAATTTATTTTACTTATTTTGCTTTTCTATTTTATTTTATTTAATTATATTTTATTTTATTTTGTTTTATTTGATTTAATTTTATTTTACTTTATTTTGTTTTTTTAATTATTTTATTTTATTTCAATTCATTTTCTTTAATTTTCTTTTTGACAAGAGAACTTTAAGTTCACTTAATTTTTGAAATTAATATCATGAAAAATACTCGTAAATCAAAACACTTATTTACGCGTACATACATATGTATTTACGTTAGTCTATTTGTATATAGTTTACATTTACAGCCACATATATATGTATATTGTTGAAAAATTCAATTACTATATATATTTGCTGTTAAACACATTAATATTCATTATTGTAATATATTGTAATTCATTACCGCAATATGTTGACGTTCACTTGATGAATTAACAAATATTGTGAAATATGAGTGAATTAAAAGTGATGCAACAATAAAATGCCATTACCCATACACTTGTGGCAACGAAAATTTTATGCTCAAAGGGAAATTCCAAAATTTTTTACAAACATAAGTTTAAACTCACACTGGCAAGTAGGTATGTATGTACGAGTATGTTATTATAAATTTAAATTATTTATTTTTGTATGCGTACGCACAATTAATTCGTTAACGTAATTTTTCACAGCTCATAACGGGACAATAACTGTATTAACACTTGGGTATTTTGTGTTTTGTTGCCGCTAAACACAATAATGAAAGTGTTTATTCAAATAAACATTGATTTAACAAAATTCTCTATATAAAATATACAAAATAAATGCTTAGTTCATTGTTTGGAAAAGAGCGGTTTTGTCTTTCTTTCTTTCTTTCAAACATTCGGCAATCAGCATCTACATTTAGAGAGGCTCTATATATAAAATAATTAACTAACAGTTGATTTCTGCTATAATTTTGTTTGGACCATAAACAAAATCTGCTTACATAGACGCACAAGCATACCCATAAATAAGGAGCATCTGTTTCAATGTTTGCCACGATGTGTACGCAAATCCCACGATGGAAACAAAGAAACAATTTAGTAAAGTAAAGTAAAATATTTGAAATGGAAATACTTTCTGGTTTTAAAAATAAACACTTCGAAAAGGAAGGACCAGATGCGTTTCTTTAACACGGCAGGAAAACGAAGTGTGTCAGGGCTTATATTTCGATAAACATAAAGAATTTTTTCTATGAATTCTTGAATGATTTTACTGCAACAAAGAGCTGTTTCTCGATATTGTTCCACAAAAGATATAGGTATATAAAAATTTCAGTTTCGAAACATTCTCAACTTTATTTTAAATCAAAATTTGCAAGATTTAATGTTTTTCAAAGAACTTTTCAACATTATCACTAACAGAATTCTTTTCTCAGAATTCACTAACAGTTTTTCATAGTTAATGTTTTAACCAATAAGAAAAAAAAACGTAAACAACTGAAAAAGTTCGCTATTTTCCTTTTTATTTTTTATGTACAATTTTTTTTTAGTCCACAGTTTTTTCCATTTATTTTATATTTTTATTTTTTTTATGATATAGTGATAATAAATTTTAATTTCTTTTCAATTATTATTATTTTTATTTAATTTTCAATTAGTTTTCTTTTTCAGTTACATGATATTTTTATTTAAATGATTTAAATATGGCAGCACCGTACTAAAAGTGATAGGAAAAGCAGAGATGTATAGAGGAGTTCAGTCAATAATGTTAAAAATTCAATTTTTTTAGAATTTTAGTTAAGTTGAAGAAAAACAGATCATTTGATTTCCAAAAAATGTGGTACTCCTCATACTGGCATATGGGGTTTGATATTTCTTGCAGCAACGATGAACGAAATTTATCATCAATTTACCATCAGCTCCTTCAAAATAAGTAAATTATTTAACTTAGAAATATTTTTAAAATTAATTTCACACCTTTGCACTCAGTTATCTCGAAAACTTGTTCCAATTCCAATATAATTAATTATATAAATTTTACTCATTTCGTATTGTAACTCAGCGTACCAATGATTTTTTTTTACTGTTTTCAATATTCATTATTCCATAATTTGGTGATTTGTATTTTCAAACTTATTGAATATGTATTTATTTACATAATGCTTTCTCATATTTTTACAAGTGTTTTATAAAGCATTGCTCTTGTTTTACCAAAAGCAAGTTTGCTCACTGATGCACGGATTGACTGATCGGACTGAAGAGCTGTGTTATTATTCATACATATATTTTTTTAAGTTATTTTCAAGTATTATTTACTTTTTTTAGCGTTTTTTCATCCATAGTCCTATAGCACTATAGTCCATCAAAGCACTTTTCATCCCCAAAATTAATAACTTTTAAATTAGTCAATATTTTCTGATGGGATTTTTTCCTCAAAACAAACATAACTTCAAAATCGTTTTTGAAAAACTGGGCGTGTCACCTAACATTTTCTATTTTTATTTTAATGTTTTTTTCGATTCGAATATACATATTTTATTGTTAGAGTAAAAGATTTATTTTGGAATAAAAATAGGTGTAGCATGTCCTTAAATATTTAGGAAGCTTGTTTCTATGAAAAATACAAAGCAAAAAAAAATCTTTTTTCGTAAAAGTAAAGCGCCACTTTCCGATAGATCACCATTTTAAGTAAAATAAAATTAAATATAAAAAAAAAATTACTACACAAACCTATTATGAAAAAGCTTAATGTATAACCCCCTTATAAAAATTGTCTTCCTTTATCTCATTCCATACGAAACATAATTACGTGTTTGCAAATTCGTTGTTATTATCTAGAACTGTAAATTGCACAAAAAGTGAGGAAAAGTGAGGCTTGAAATTACCCATATTTAAACTAGAATTAAATTTTTTATAACCTATAATAAATTTATCGAACAATAGCACAATCCATAGTTTTTGAAATCGATTTTCTTTCACACTTTTAAGTTTCAGTATTTTAAAACAAGTGGTTTGCGAAGGGTAACAGCTGCTTTTAGCAGTTTCTAACTTAGCGATGGTGCCTGCTTTTAATATTTCTAATTTGTAACATTATTTCTTGATCTTTTGTTAATGTGTTATCGACAAAAAAATATTATTTTAAGGACTTTGACTAATTCATTTTTGCCCACAAGAAGTGGTCTTATGCACCATTATTGCGACGTTCTAACCCTCAGTTCGCAAATATTATAACTTGAGAGAGTTTTTAGATATTCCGATAAAGCCTGATAAGCAACTTATCTGATACAAAAATAAAATTCTAATTAAATTGGGAAAAGAAAGTGATAAAAAAAAGTATGAAAATAAATACTGTATAAATGTTTAAATAATGTTTATATGTAAAAAAAAAAGTCTTATAAATCCCTAACTGTCAAAAAAAATCTGAAATGTTCCAAAAATACTTTTCTTGGGCATTATTGCATATTTTATTTATAATATAATATATAGTTTCTTATTTGTCACCTAATTTTAAAAAATACACAAGTCACTCAAAATCGAAAAAAAATGAATTTCCTATCGGAGAACGGTCGCCTCTGTCTAGCATAGTACAACGTGCATATACCCATGCACCAAATGATCTAACATAGAAGATGAAATAAGTAAGTATATTGTTCAACCATATTTCATATGATTATCAATTTTTAAGCACGAACCTCTCTTATCTTTAGAAATATAATCTTTCTAGATATGTTTTCTTAATTGTCTGTTCAGTAAAGCATTCGATGGTGTTAATCACTTGATTCTCATCCATAAACTAGATCTTCTTGTGTTTCAACCAAGATTTCTCCAATGGGTTTCCTTCACATAGGAGGTAATAGAATACAACGTGTGGCATTTAAAGACACTTTATTTCAATTAATTATTATCTCATCAGGATTTCTTGATCGATGAAAGGTGTTTGTTACAAACAGATCTAGACAATTTAGACTTAAGGAATGTAAGACAATGTGTTTTTCGCGAAGACTTGTTCAAACGTGTCCTTAAACAATCAATAACTACAGTCTAGACCAATTGTATGATTTTGTTGAGCTATTTCATATCAATACCACAGTGTTAAATTCTAAAAATGTTTTTGCCTTTGCCAAAAGATGTTCAAAAGAATTTAAAGCGCCTTGGTGAGGCCAACATTAAAATATGGTTCACTGATATGGGACCCTAATTATCAAGTTTATTCCGATAAGCAATTTTTGCGATGGGATTCTGCGATAAATCTTTCGCATTATATTTACCAACCGTTTAAAGCTTCTGAGTCTTCTTACTCACGCAAGTCGTAGAGAAATGTTAGGCCCATTGTCAATCCTCTTAACGGATCAATTTGTAGTTGATGGTGCTTGTCTGAGGTAAACTTCAATGTCCCAACTCATGTTTCTAGGCAATTTAGACTTATATTATCAAAGTCATGTATAACAAATTATGAAATGTATGAACCATTTCACCGATTGTGCCACGTTTATAATTTTCATTCTAGCACATTTAACAAAGTCTTGCCAATCATGACACGGTAAATTCCGGCGTCCAAAGGTTTTTGGTTGGGTTTATTATTATTTTTATAATTAAAAAAACTGAAAAATTATTTAATAGCAGGCTTTCGAAAACATTTTGAGGAGCGTTCTGAAGACCTTTCACAAGTCGTTAATAAAAGTTGAATTCTATGAAGCATATATTTTCCAAGTTGATCGCCTTTTTAATGGTATTAAGAATTTACTTTCAATTTTTGCATTATCATTGATGCTGTCAAGGACTTATGAGAGATCTATAAGGATCTTCAATGCTAATTGTGATCACTTATTTCATTAACAATTATATTTTTTTTTTTACTTTTAATGTGCTTTATCATTATGTATGAATAATCTAGGAAGACTTTCGCTTCGAACTTCACTTTTAAACTTACCAAATATTTTAACTGGACACGCGAAGATATATTATTTTTCAAACTTAACCAGCGTTGTTATGAAACAATATCTTGTTACCAATTGTAATTTACATATATTTATGATCTTTCAAAAAATTTTAAATATATTTTATTATTTCACATTAACTTTTATACACAAAAATTTCCTCAGTTGATCTATTGAACTTTTTCAAGCGTCACATATTAACGTATTGCGCTGCAAATACTGTTATTTCGTTTAAAATTTAATATAAACAATTTTAAAAAATATTTAGAAATTTTCCAATTAATTTATTTTTGATTTCAGCGCTCAATATGTGTATCAAAATTGAAGCTATTAACACTTTTCTAAGTATTTTCCACTTTGAACACTTGTCTGAACGCGTTTATATTTTCCTGCCCACTGCGCTAATTTCTAAATTGATGCGCGAAATAGTTAGATGGCACAATAAACTGAAAAACACGCGAAGGCCGGATATAAAGAAATAAATTAGTTCGCAACGAATACACGTCTAAACACACGGAAAAGTCGTTACCAACTGAATTTTCCGATTGCCGTTACATTGCACGAAAGGCCCGAGCAGTGATGGACCATCAGACGTACAGCAGACGACAGCGCACGATGAGTAACAGTGAATGGAAGAAAGCTATGTTGAGGTGAACAGCTAAAAGTGAAAAGGCGAAAGGCGAAAAGCGAACAGCCGTCAAATGCCTACCAGCAGGCAATAGCGTACATACAACAGTCAGCCGACCGAGCCACCGACCATACTCAACTTTAGCACTTTGCGGGTGTTGTAAGTGCAAGACATACGTATATTAGAGTACAAACATACGTTCATAAAAATTTGCAAACAACTTACAGTTACATGAGGGTTCTTTTTCGAGTTGCCTGAATTTCGCAGTTTCATGAAAGTTAAGAATAAATACAAAATACAGAGTACGACAGCAAGCATAAGGATCAAATAAGAAAATAAATATTGCGATTTCAGGAAGCACTTTTCTAATGTGAAAGGCATTCACTGACTATATACCCTCGCATAATGCTCAAACCGCATCATAAATGTAGGCAACGAATAGTTCAAAAGGTAGTATGTAGACCGAAGCGGTACGATGAAATGAGCAGATTTAAACTACACATGTTTTTAAGCTGGCATTTTTTTCTTTTTTATTAAACATATTATTATTAAAAGTTTTTCCAAATAAATTTATTGTGAAATATTTTAAATTTCTTAAAATTTAAGCAGCGCCTAAATGTAGGCCATAAATAGAATAAATCAAATTCCATAATCATTTAAAAATATTATAATTTGAAAATTGAACTTTGTGTAAAATTTTAATTTAATTTAATTTATTTTTCATGAATTATCGTTTTTTTTTAACAACAAGTTTTTGGTAAACAATTTTTTTTTTTATAAAAAAAAACTTATTACTCTGCTTATTCGAAAACCTTAAGCTAAACTACTGAAATATCGTGCAAATTACCATTTCTTCAAAATAAAATTCTTTAAAACTTCTGGCAATCCCCCACCACACACACACACATACACTCAAATACACACATTTCTCTTCATTTGGCACGTGTTGGCCATGTGTGTGCCGGCGGCTTTTTCTTGCGCCAAAAATTGATTTCGCCGACTTTTGACTTCACCGACATGTAAACAAATGTTAACCAACAGAGACTGTTAAGTAACAGTGCACTGTGAAAACAGCCGGCTAACACTGCTGACTCGTACCCACACACAAGCAACTCTGTTAGCATTTGTACTGTGCAAACAGTATTAGACATTTTATTTTTTGTTGGCCAAATGCCACCACTTTCGTGTACTATGTTTCATATGTACAGTTGTAGTTGTTGTAAGCTTTTTTGTATTTGTTTGCCTTTTGGATTTTGGTGGTGGCTCTTAATTTGTGTGGCTACATTTATATGTGTGCGTGTGTGAGTGTAGATGTGGGTATGTGTACACTCAGCTGTTTGCATGCGTTTGCGTTGTACGCATGTGTTGGTGCACACTTTCAGTGTATGTGTGTCAGCTTCGATTGTTATTGGCGGGAAATAAAATGTAAACATTGCAGATTCGGTCTGCAAAAAGTTGCCAGGGAAATATTGTCGACGGTGGGAAATGTTGTGCAACATTTGATAGTTTTTGTGGAATGTATTTCATAAACATTTTGTATATAACACTTTACTTTAAGATGGAATACTGATAAAAAATTTTGTCCCAAAAATTAAAAAAGAATATTAAATTAAATAAGAACTAAACAGCAAAAAGTAAAAAAGTAATAATAAGTAAAAGGTAAAAAGTAAAAAGTAAA